>OX383921.1:1467369-2929738 GCA_947532125.1 Saturnia pavonia | reverse complement strand
ATAAACAGATGTCTATCAGGAAATTTGGAAAAACACATGTACGGACAGGACTACAAATAGACATAGAATTTCGTTAGACATCTTGTTTAAAAAAAGTGATAAAGAAAATTTTTTTAAATCAGTTATTTTGTAAATCTTAGCTTCCTACCATCTTATACTACATAATCAATTAATAATTGTGAGTTAGTTTTAATGTAATACCTCAATTATTCTCTCGCCGGGTCTCTCGGCGTGCCACTGCGCTATCTGTTCCCTCTCCATATACTGCAGACGGCGCTCGTGGAAACAGATCTTGATCACACTCTGTAAAGAAAAAGATTTTTAATAAAATAGACCAGAGTATTATTAGCTAACTTAGTTTTTTATTAGATACAAACATGCACAATGCACGCACGCACGCAAGTACGCACGTAAAGACACACACAAGTACGAACGTACGGACGCACGCAAGTACGCACGCCAATACGCACTTTCAGACGTAATCAAGTTCGCACGTACGTAAGTACGCACGTACGGTCGTACGTGCATCCAGACGCACTCACGCGCCCTAAGATAATAATTATAGCACACATAAAAGTTTATATCGTGCTCATCAGACACCGCGTCGATCGACATAGAATTAAATCTTTCAATGAATACAAGCTTTCCATGAGGTTAAGCACCGTGGTGAAATCATAGCAAGATCACTTTCTAATGCCCGCCCGGATAGCTACGATCCACACACGATAGAAGTGAAACTTCATTTTAAAAGAAATTTTCTATTTTATTTAAACAGTGTGCAATATACATACACACCGACATTTACTCTCTCGCTCTGGCTCACACAAAGAGGAGAGACCGATAATATATTGCTATCTCGCTCTTGCTCACACAAAGAGAGACCGATAATGTGCATAAGAAGTTTCACTTCAATAAATAAACCAATATTCAATTTATCTGTTAAGGCAGATTCACTTAAACACACTTGATATTCACGAATATCTTATAAGGTTAGCATAAGAAACCTCGTTGATACACTAACAAACAGGTAAACTATTGAGTGTGTGTAATAGAGAGAAGCGTTTAGTATAAATGTTGAGAGGTGAGCGCAGAGTCAGAAAGAGCCGAGCAGATGCGACGCTGGCCGAATGGCACGTAGCGACGTCCCGCCACAACGCTTTTACTCCCGTCCAAATGTGCCATTAGATATTTCGCAATAATAACATACTGCGCTATTGATTAATATTATTTATCGTCTATATTTAAGGATTTAATGTCACCGGTCTCACCTTGAGTATTTTCCCTTTGTAATGCGATAGGTCTCCCAACTTCTTCAGTTTGATCTCGTAGGGCTGGCCCTGATTCAAATAGGTGAGCGTCTCTTCGTTCTGCTTCGTAGCTATTGATGTCGCAGCGGCCAACACGTACTGGAATCTGTTAACATGACAATTATATTAAGCTCTAACTGTACCTACCCCGCAGTTTACCCGTGTTCAATGTATTCGTACCAGATTGCTTGAAGTTCATGGTTACTGCTCACCTCCTTATAGTCATAGTCTATAACATTCCTAAATAAATAGGTAATACCTTAAATATATTTTTTAAATCTGTCACGTAACTCCAGAGATTAGCGCGGTCAAACAAACAAACGAATCTGTTGAACTTTATAATATTAGAAAAGATTTATGAAGTTTCCAAAGATAAGGGGGTTGGTCATTATAAAACTAACCATCGTAAAGTTAAAAATATGTTGATCAGCTCTATATTACATACAACTTAATACATTCAACAAATACATATTTGTATACGCATATACTAATGAGCACTCATGCTGGGCTATGAAAGAGATGGTTGTAAGAAGATAACATTTTTTTTTCTCACTCTGACTATTCTGTTATCCTTAAGGGCCCTGAAGTATCAGACGTCTTTTACAGCTTCACCCGGGCTTGGGGGCGAGCGCTTGTCTAAACTAACTAGCCAGAAAAGAATACAAAGGTCCCTTACCGAGCCTATGTACCTGAGTGGTGGTGTGCATGTGTGTAGAGATGCATTGTAATGATTGAAGATAACATGTGACAGATATGAGAATGTTAAAATGGATGTGTGGTGTAACTCGAATGGATAAAATTAGGAATAACTATATTAGAATATGTATGAAAATAGCAACTGTCACAGAGAAGTTGACGAGTAAGATTAGCGTAGTATGAACATGTCATGAGGAAGGATGAAAGTCATATAAAGGTGGACGGATATAGGAGTAGATGGAGTCCGATGAAAGTATGGACGGATTTTCTGATGAATAATTTGCGTATAAAAGGTATGAATACTGTGGTGATAGTAGATAAGGGGGCGTTCAAGTATTACGTCACGCAATTTTTGAAGATTTTTGACCCTCCCTCCGTCCATGTAACGCGCCATAACATTTTTCAGTACCCCCTGCCCCTCCTTGCCCCCCTCCCTATAGGAGAGTGGAAGATGAAAAACCCTAGTACCATGAACTATCGAATATTTTTTACACCCAACCTGGTATCATCCTTGAAGCTGAAATCAGATCGCTGCTGTATAGGCGAGTGCAGGAAACTGTCCAGTGAGCTAACTGGCGAGCACATCAGAAGTCCCGCGTCTGTGGAAAACAATACCACACCTTAATAATACAAATAATGGTGAATAGCGGAACAAAAATCATACGCCATTGGTAAGTGGCGAACTGGGTGGATTGTGTAAATGATAACTTGTGTTACTGCGGTGAGTAGGGCTTTCAGAGCTTCTTGAGAGAAGGGAAAGAGAGGTAGTGCACAGACACATTTCTTTGTAGATTTCTCTCTACTTGGCGCAGCACGACTGGTGTAATACCTCCATCCTACAAAAGATCGCAGCCAAATAACTTAGTGTTGTGTTCCTGCATTGAGTAGGGTTTCCAGAGCTCCTTGGGAAAAGAGGGTTCAAGGTCGGCAACGCGCTAGTGATACCTGTGGTATTACAAGCGTCCTAGGCTACGGTAGCCTTTGTAGTATAAAAAAGAACGAGACAAATACATGATATTGTCATTTCCGAGTTAAATTTTAAGAACAAGTACATGTAGTTTAATTGCAAAAAAAAATTATATTCAGGTTTAGTGACTGGGTTACGTCATTCAAGTATTGATTAAAATTACTTCTACTTTTTCTCCTTGCTCATATTCCACCTAAGTAGAAACAGTACATGTTTTCCTCTTCCAGTCTCTTCTATCAATTGTCATTCACACCTTTTATATGGATATCATTCTTCACACAGTCCATCCATACCTTCTTCGGTTTTCCTCTTGTGATACATCCATCCACCTTCATACTTAACACTCTTCTGGTTATATGACTATCATTCCCCCTCATGACACGTCCATACCACCCTAACCTATTACTGCTTTATTCCTCTATAACTTCATTAATTAAGAGGAAATGCGGGCGGTGTTAATCCATACAAAAGTATTCTTCTGTTTTATTCCTGGATAATTACGCAATCTTGAAGCAATGATGGCTAAGTGGTAGCGTGTACGACTTCGCGTCGCGTCGATTGACGTGAGTTCGAATCCCTGCAATGAGCCTGAACTTTCGGTGAACATCGTGAGGGCACTATAGCATGGTGGTAGGACATTTTCTAATGCCCTCCTGGCTAGCTACCACCCTCAAGTTGCAAATCTGTCGTCAAGCACCAATAGGTGTGTTCCGGCAGCTGGACTTGAGAGTAGGTTTAGCGTGTTAACATCTTGGGCCACATCGTCACTTAACATCAGGTGAGATTGTAGCCACTACGCCAAACCTATAACGATAAAAAAGCAAATTTTTTATGTATCTATATCTACCGCTGCCATGTATGTGTTTTATAACATCAGTTATTTGTCAGTGAAAGTCACGTCAAAATCGGTCCAACCGTTTTGGAGATTATTCGGAACAGACAGACAAAAATTCTCAAAATGCGTTTTTTGTTATAGCTATCATACTTTCATATGCATTTAGTACAAACCTGATATTTTGACATTACAATCAGACACTTCAATTTTATTATACGTATAGATTATAAGAACTACGTAGGTTCTAATATTACTAAAACTACCCAGTTATATCCATGTTATCAGACATCCAGCGAATAAAGACGAAAACGAAAAATTAAGGAATAAGGAATAACATATAGGCAATAGTGAGAGTCCTTTTTATTTATTGAAAAAATAAATTGATATAGGTTCAGTTTTGGACGAGGAAATAGGGTAATACGAAAGTTTAATCTTAGCTGCAGTTGCCTATCGCGCTGTGTCCTATCGTTCGGGCGTAGCTGCGACAGCAAATAGATTAATGTTAAAACTTAATCTTCAAATATCTTGCCGACAGCGTTTCCTCTTTATTTTTTTTAAATACGACTAATGCGGCAAACAAGTTTACGGCTCATCTGACTATAACGTGTTGTCGGCAACCTTAACCTCCCCTTCCTAAGGAGCTCCGGTAACCCTACTCACCGCAGGAACATAACACAAGGTTATTATTTGGCTGCGACTGGCCGGACTACCCCAAGTAGAGAGAAATCTCTAAAAAAGTTTCTCTGTTCCCAACACTATACACATTAAGTAGTTTTTAGGTGATAACTTACTCTTATTCTCCTGTCCATTGGGGGAGTGGTAACCGTTAAGAGGTAACATGGTGCCGGGCGGCATCGCGCTCTGACACTGCATGCTTTCTGGACTGCCTGATTAAACAATATCAAGAATAATTAATATTTCTAAAAGGTTGTCACCGATCCTTGTCATATCGATCTTAATATACAACTTGGCGCTACAATGGCGACATTAAATGAACACACGTATCCGGTTTCATAATTTCAGATTTTAGAGATATTTTTAATTTAACTCTATTATTTATTGAATTATTTGCAATTTCATAAATCGTTCTATTGCAACAATCTATGTATGAACAGCTGTAACGCTCAGGTCATCTGCTGGGGTCACGGATTCTAACAATACGTCCATGAAATGAAGACGTAAAGAAATACTATTAGAATGAGTCACTTGACAAGATAGCCCTATGTCGGCGTGGCGTTACCGTTCCGAGTAGGTTTTACTGGTAAAGGTGCTTCTACACGGGCAATTTTTAATTCGTTCGAGCGTTCAAGTATTTCGTAACGCAATTGTTGAAGTTTTTGACCCTCCCTGTCCCCCCCCCCATGTAACGCGCCGTAACATTTTCCCCCTCTTTAAACGTTACGTAACACTCAAGTGACCATTTTTACCTAAAAGTCATAATTATGTTGCGCATAAACATAAACGAAACGGGTTGCGAACTTGTGAAAATTTAATTGCCTAGTTTTCTATTTAAATAAGAAGACAAGGTTACGTAACGCGTTCTTCGAACTCCCCTCCCGACCTTGTAACGCATCGTAACGTTTTCCTAGAACCTCCCTTCCCCCAAATTGCATTACGTAATACTTGAACGTCCCTATTACTGGGCAACACGTATGGATCAATCTGGAGTAATTTCAATAAAATGCGGGCAATTGTTTTGGAAATATTTTTTCTAATTGCTTCTGTGGGTATGGAAGTTTAAGTCATTTTTAATTCCTATCTCGCTGCACTTATTTATTTTACGGTTACACTATATATCGCTTCCACGAGTATAGCTTTTTTTCGTAATTAATGGGCCAACTTCATCTAAAACTAATTCAATATCACTTCGGGACATTCGAGTAAAATTTTTTAACAAATTTCGTCTAATTCACAATACAGTTAAGATTGCTTCTGTCGGCGACACACGTATATGTTAGTTTATATTTAATAAAATCATGTTAGAAATGTATTAGGATATAATAGGTCTTTACCTATGAAATTGCCGTTCTGCAGTACTGGCCATTTCAAATCAAAATAATTTTTGTTTGGCTAAGAATTCTAATTTCAACTTAATTTTATTTTAAAAATATGGAATTCTTTTTCAAAAAGTAGTCATTTGTTTATTGATTAGTGTTACATTTTCATCGCATTTCAGTATTTTTTGTCATCATGGGTACGTTAAAAATTCGAGTAATTATGGAATATGAGTACCATCGTGGCAGTAACGCAGCACAAGCGGCACGCAACATCAACGACGTTTACGGAGCTAACACTACAAACCAACGCACGACCTGTTATTGGTTTGCTCGCTTCCGTTCTGGGAATTTCAACCTGAAAAATGAACCTCGCGGTCGTCCGAAGACTTTGGTCGACAATGACGAATTAAAGGCGATTGTGGAAGCTGATGATACACAATCTACGGCTGAATTAGCAGCAGCTTTCGACGTTAGCGTCAAAACAATATTCGTCCATTTGCATCAAATATGCAAGGTAAAAAAGCTTGACAAATGGGTGCCCCACGAACTCAATGATCGCCAGCGCGAAGTACGCGTCGAGACGTGCCTTGCACTGCTCAACAGACACACAAATGAAGGAATTTTGAACCGCATTGTTACCTGCGATGAAAAATGGATTCTGTTTGATAACCGCAAGCGCCCAGTAAGTTGGTTGGATCCTGGTTCAGCACCTAAACAATGCCCTAAACGAAAACTTACCCCTAGAAAAGTGATGGTCACTGTTTGGTGGTCTAGCGCCGGTGTGATTCATCACAGCTTCTTAACAAACGGGGTGAGCATTACTGCAGATGTGTACTGTGAAGAACTGAACACAATAATGGAGAAGCTGGCACATCTCCAACCAGCATTGGTCAATCGCTCGTCTCTGCTGCTCCTGCACGACAACGCGCGACCTCATACTGCACAACAGACGGACTGGGGTTGGAAGTTCTCCGTCATCCGTCCTACTCACCAGACCTTGCGCCTACAGACTACTACTTTTTCCAGAGTTTCGATAACTCCTTGGTATGAAAAAAATTCAATACCCGAGAGGCAGTACAAAATGCCTTTGAAGATTTTGTTGCCTCCCGTCCAGCTGATTTCTTTGAGAACACATCAATAAACTGCCACTGCGATGGCAAAGATGCATTGATTGCATGGGTGATTACTTCGATAAATACAAATAAAAAATACATGAAAAAACATCGTTTAATTTTTTTTAGACAAAACGGCAATTTCATAGGTAAATAACTAATATAACGTATAGAATAATATTCATTTCTTTTACGATATTCGATAATGTATGTAGTTAGTATTGAACGATAGGATTTTTACTTGACATATGTGTTTTATAGCTTTAAGAAACGATTGATAACAAAAGTATAGATTAAAATTATGTTTAATCATAAAGGATCGGACAAATAGAATAAGGTTACATATAACAAATAGAGAATTACGAAATATTATCATATTTATTACCGTAAATACGAGTATATGGAACGTACAACGGGTTCACAGTCCAAAAGTAGGGTTTTTTACAAAAAAATAAATATAGAGCGGGAAACAGGTCGACCATAGTGAAAATGAACGATTAACGTTGCTTAGAGCCGAGGTTCTCTTTACGGTAACGCCTCGAAATACTTAAGCTTGAGACTATTGTACTAGCGGCTTAGTCAGATCGCGACTTAATTGCATACGCGCAACAGTCCGAGCCGAGGTTCGGCCACTTTGGCATCCTCGGATGTTGTTGCTTAGCTTTCGTGGCCGAGTGCCCTAAGCGCTCGCCCCCAAGCCCGGTAAAGCTGTAAAAGCCGTAAAGGCTCCAGGGCCCCTCAGGCTAACAGTGTAGTCAATTCGAAAAAAAATAAAATACTAGCGGTACCATTCGTTCAGACGACAGAAATAATTCGCCAGATAGCAGCAATACGAAGAATTGGTCGACCTGTGAACGCTCCAGTAATTGAAGACTTCAGCGTTCTATTGAAGAACAGCTCCTCGGGCTGACCGTGCAATTTTGCACCCTCCCCTCGGACCCCTCACCTCCACCTCGATCAAGTAGGGCCGGCATAACAAAAATCGCCCGTCCAACATGGGAATTCGCCTCCCCCCTCTCGCCCTCCGAGGGGAAGTGACGCGAACCCAACAGCTTCTATCTTGCTAAAAACGTTCGCACCCAAATACGTATATTCCCTTTCTTTTTTATTTTTGACTCACGATAATAAAGGCGGTTCAAGCCGCCACTTCAAGAAACACACTCGTCCATAGCGAGCAATAGTTCTTGAACTAAATAGCTCGTGTATGAAAGCGTTGCCTAGTTTTTTAAGAGTAAAACATTTTGCCAAATTGACGCTTGTTGACGTTGCTGTAAATTGCTTGATATTTTGTCACGTCACAGTAGACCAGTACTGCTCATAACTGAACAATTTTCATTAACCGTGTAAGTGCACCTTTAGTAGGATAATGAATGAATCGGTTAAATTTGGTTACTTACTTAATTTAATATTCAGTTGATTAGAAAATTGTATTTTTTCATTTTACGAACTATTTTATTTTTATGAATAATGACCAACTAGCCCAACCCATGTGTTTAATTAATGTCGCTATTGTAGCGCCACGTTGTACATATAAACGTGCGAATATTCCGCACATTATAGCATGCCAAGTTGGTTATACAGATTGTTAATAGATTGTCTTCTTCATGTTTATCAATGTTTTTTACAAAAACATTAATTTTAAACTTTTTGTCTACTTTTCCTCAGCGCCGGGAACCCTAAGCTTCAAAATGATAAAGGTGTGTTGGAAATTTTCTTTGACACTTTTTTTTAATCCTAGCACAGCAAAGGGACTACACTGTACCTGATGGTGAGCACAGTGCAGTCCAATAACATCGGCGACTACCGCGGGATTTACAATCTATTTTCAGCCGTCGCTGTCATGCTGGCCTGCTCAAATGTCTCTTCGTGTTATGTTTGAAGAACTCCATGTTTCTTTTTATACCACGATGGTGGCAAATAAGCATAATAAGAACCCTGGCCGCTCGATAATAATATTGTCTATACTAAAGTGATATAAATCATCAATCAGCGATTTCTTTTAAATTATACGCTGGTGAAACCGCGGGGCACAGCTAGTAGGATACAAAAATGAGTTTTACTTCTGACTGCTAGTTACTGAGATTAGTGCGTTAGAACAAACTCAAATCAAAAGCCTATATTCTCTAGCTCTCCTCTAAACCCGCCCTGACGATGGTGTCATGTTCAACTCACCGTGTTGGCTCATGATGGCACCGTTGTGTGTAGGAGACTGCTGGCAGCCGTCCTCAATACCGTCACGGTTACCGCCGTCGACGACCATGCTCGTCATCTGTTCATAACAAAACTAAGAACATTCTAGAATCAACAATACTACAAGTGTCACTCTAGTATTCAGAATCACTAAGGAACAAGTTTCAGTAATGTAATATCTTAACTTTGTTCTCCCAATACATTCTTCATAATATAAAATATATTCGTAAAAACTTGGACAAATTAGATTTTGTCAAAGAGCAGCACAGTTTTAATACTAGAAATAGGTATAAATTAGTCATACCGTGTTTTAGACATAGTAAGACTAATAAAAGATTTTTAGGTAATAGTATTAGGTTCTTAAATAAGATCCCGAAGCACATTACTAATTTGCCGTACAATGAATTCAAGGACAAGGTTAAACAGATTTTATTGTCAAAAGGTTATTTATAGGATGTATCGTTATGTGAATGATAGTAGTGTCTGGAAGTGACTCCGTTTCAGTGCATCCACCAAATTAAAAATATCATAATGTGAGTGTTAACTGTAAATATTATTTATACAGTTGGAAAATATAATTAAAAAATAGATAAGCCCGATCGAGTTTCTTGCCGGTACTTCTCGAAGACTGGGATGTTTTCCGAACCGGTAGTAGTGTTTGATTTTTATAAGTGCCTTCTTAGGAGCTAAACTGAATAAAGTATTTTTGATTTTGAAAGCAATTTCATAAAATACTTATATATCGAATTACTTTTGGTATTTATTGGCCTACTATTTTTTTATCACAATGGTAGTAAATAAAATCAAAGAAATAAATTAAACCTTACGCTTCAAGAACATAATTTATCAATTCAAGTTCGGTAGATCGGTCGACAGTGAGTTAAGGTATTTTTTTTTACTCTCTATAGATGTACCGTTTGGCCACAATCTCACCTGATGTTAAGTGACGATGTGGCCAAAGATGATAACACCATAAGTGGGGAATTGGCTCTCAAGAGCAGCTGCCGGAACTTACCATTAAGTGCTTGGCGACAGACTTTCAACTTGAGGATGGTAACTAGCCAAGTGGGCATTAGAAACTGGACTACCACCATGCTATGGTTTCATCACGATGTTTTTCTTCATCGAAATCTCAGGCTCATTGCAGGAATTCGAACTCACATCGATCGACGCGGTGACGCTACAGGTAGATTCGCCTAAGACGTAAATCGAAAAAAGTGACGTTTGCTTGAGGAATGGTATAAAAATGTTGTTGACGTAACTTGAAATGACTTAAGTCGAAACTACGTAACTCGAGTGCTGCCTGTAATTTCTTCGCATTGTATGAGGGGAAAAAAATGGAAAATTCTCTACCTGTTTATCATCAGGTCGACGTACTGGCGGCCAGGGTCTTCTCGGAGGCGAAAGTACGACGCCTGTCGGAGACGGAGCCTCCTGCTTGAACATAGGCAGAGACGGCAGCGACAATAACGCCTCGCTATAGAATACATTAAACCAGTGTTCAAATATCTCCACTTCCTTATATATGACGTAAAACATCGACATAGTTCGAGCCGTCTTGATTAGACCATTTTTTTTTAACTGGTGTCGCATTAGTTTTGTCAGTGTCAATAGTTTTATAATTAACTTTCTTAAAAATGGTCAGTATGCCTCAACGATTATTCTCGCGACACTTGGCGCTTTGGAACAAAAAAGCTGTAGTATTTTACTACGTTCGCCAAAAACTCTAAAAATTATGTGCCTAACGCCGTAAGCTTTATTATTTCCAAAGAATAAGTTATAATTTACAAATCAATTTTTAAATATAATTTAAATTATTCAAATATTTGTAGTACAAATACGCGAAATGGTAGCCGCTATAATAGTTCCTAGGTGACGTCATTATATAGTAAACATTATATAGATTGTTATGTGAAATATATATTTTGTTTATAGAAAGTATCTATCTATACTTTGTTCATCATAAGAAGTCCTACGTGACACATGTCAAATCTTTATTTTAGATATATAGCATAACTTAAATCGGAAGTAGATAATACGATTATCGATTCTCTTTTAGAGCTAAATATAATCGATAACACGATTATGCTTTACATCAGTTAAGGGGTGTGTAAGCGTGTAAATGAAATACCAAAAATAAAATACAACAAAAATTGAGGTCATATTCTGGAATTGAATTATTGAATACCTAACGCCAAACAACATTTCTAATTCTTCCAGTCAATGTTCTTCCATGCGTGTTGCTGCGGTATAAATGTAGGCTTTACGTAATAATTCAATAAGTTTTCGATTCGTACGATTAATTGATTTTATTATTTTGGTTTACTCTAGTTTTAAGTAATATAAAAGTAATGCTACACGTAGTAAGAAAAAAACGTAAATTCACAAAATCATTGTATGGAGGAAGTTATGTAGGATTTTTTCCTGCAAAAATATTTTTAAAAAGTTCATCAGTATCATATTTTTTATAGTAATAATTGAGAGTCGAAATGTATGATTTTATATTCTAAGCACACTTCATGCCGGACTTCTTATGACGAACAAAGTATAGTGATGGTAGTTGAAATTACTTACAACTTAACTGCGGTGGATGGCAATAATGCCAATTTTATTCACATTTTGTTTAAGTTTAGAAACCGAAAGGTTAAAGTGATACGATCGGTGTTTATTAGACAATATTTTTATCTGCAGCCAGGGTTATGCGTCACAACTCACACGGCTCGTTCGCATCACTACACAACTGCAACACCAGGAGCATTACAGCCATGTTGCCGACCTTGGATACTGTATTTCAATCCCTGTTTGGAGAGCCCCATGTCATAGCCTTGGGGTAATACCATGCTGGGATGAGCAGTAAGCCAACGGCGGAAGGTGCGAGTTTGGAACGGTGATGAGGGCACCATATCGAACAGTTCCTCAGAGCATTCTCCATTGTAAATGCGGTAAAAGACACAAAGAGACCCAAAGCCTCTGCGAAATTCTGAGGTGTCTAGACCGCATGTTAGTACAAGGTCCGAAATCCGAAAAGCACGCCTATGCACGGAATCAAGAGGAGAAAGCTGGTAGGCAGGAACACCGGCCTATAAGTGTGAGCAGCACTCCATGTAAGGTCGTAGCTGCGCTTTATACAACACAAGTCATTGCCTTGGCGTGAAGTACTGCTTGGACGGATTGAGAATACCCAGCTTTTCAGCTGCTAATTTGCCCTTGCTCTCCAAATAACTCCGGAATTGCACTTCGCTAAATATATCGACACCAAGGATCCCGATATTACCAGAGATCTTTAAAGGAGTGCCCTGGAACTTGGTGCTATAACAAATGGGGTATTTTTCCTCGAAAACACACACACTTGTGTCTTTCAGGAATTAAACTGGACGACATTTGAATAACTATAAAGTGAAGAAATAAAATTATTTTAATAAATAGAGTTATAATAGTTGACCTCTTTTTACAAGCTTTTATTTAACTTGCAACGTTCGTATTGCAACGTTCGTATGTTTCAATCACTTGTTTACTACAGAAAATCAAATACTGAAAACCTGTCTAAGTTATTTCAGGTTTCTCCACAAGGCGTCGCTAATTAACTACAAAAAAATTGATCGAACAGCATGGCTGTTGACTATATAGTAACGTCACAAATCAAAGTAGCATGGCGGCTAGCGTTTTCATGCGGAAATTTAAAATGTAAAATTAAAATGGCATTTTAGAACATAATCTATTATACGAAAGTGAAATAAAAAAAAATAGTGGCTTATTATAAGGATCAAATTAAGCCACATAAGGGGGCGTTCAAGTATTACGTAACGCAATTTGGGGGGAGGGGGTCTTGTAAAACGTTACGAAGTGTTACAAGGGCGAGAAGTGGTTCGAACAACGCGTTACGTAACATTGTTTTTTTTATTTAAATAAAAAACTAGGCAATTAAAATTTCCCGAGTTCGTAACCCTTTTCGTTTATGTTTTACGGGGAATCCCTCGATTGTAGTGTACGTCAATTTTATTTTATTCTCCGAAGTTGGCAACCTTTTTCGTTTATGTTTATGCGCAACATAATTATAACTTTTAGGTAAAAATTGACACTTGAGTGTTACGTAACGTTTAAGGAGGAGGAAAGGTACAAAAAAATGTTACGGCGCGTTACATGGGGGGAGTGAGGGTCAACAATCTTCAAAAATTGCGTTACGTAATGCTTGAACGTCACAAACCCATTGCAAAGCAACTGCGAATTAGAGAATGCCCTACTACTAGCATGCTATGATTCCATGACGATATTTTAACGATTAACTTGCAATGAGCCTGAGCTTTCGGATGCAGGAATACATCGTGAGGACAGCATAACATAGTGGTAGGGCTTTTTCTAATGCCCGATTGACTAGCTACCACCCTCAAGTTGAAAATCAGTCGCCAAGCACCAATAGGTGTGTTCCGGCAGCTGCACTTGAGAGCCAGTCTTCCACTAGGTTTAGCATGTTATCATCTTAGGCCATATCGTCACTTGGCATCAGGTAAGATTGAAGCTACTAAGCCAAACCTATAACGATAAAAAAAAACGTTCCAAAAATTATTCAAGCCAATAAGCACTCACTTCATGGACAGCTCCCCGGGAAGATCGAGGTCAAGGTCGTTGACCTGCCAGCCCGGAGACAAGTGTGAGGAAGATGAACTCGTGCCGCTGCCACCCATGTCGCTTAAAGCAGCTGCAATATAAACAAAAAGGTACATTTAAAAATAATGCTCAAATTAGAGGTGAGGCATTCACCAAGTATTTCATGAAAAAATTTAATGAAAAATTTCGTCCACCAAGTATTTAATGAATTTGTTTGTTTTTACAAACACGAAAACACAAAAAGGGTCAACTTCTCCAGTCAATACAATAAATAGCTCGATAAAGTTTTCAGCGCCTGGACGTGGATGTGTCGTCGCATATGGGAGCGATATAAAAACGAGTATTGGACACGATTTTGGCGGTGTCAAGTACTGCAGCAATGAAGCTTGACATGAAGAAAATGTTTTAAGTTGTTAAAAAGTATGTGGTAATAATGCATACACATATGAACACGCATACATTTATTTAAATCGAATGTATTTGTTATAGGTAATCTATAGAATCCAGGCATTCTAATAGAATGCCTGAAGCTAGCAGGCAATGTATGAAATTGTTCATATTTCTAGATATATATTATATAGAATGCCAGATGAGAAACCGGCAAAGCATAAAATACATCTCCGATTCGTTTCGAATATCACGTGAGAGTTTTTGGCGGGACCTCAAAGTGTCATATGATTGAGACTAATACACACATCTATAGGATTTAGCCTGCGAGAGAATGAGATAGAATATACATGATTAATTCTCAAGTTCTGTTCTGATTTTCACGACTATATTCCTCGTCGAACTGGCCTAGCGGTGTGACGACCAGTCTTGTACGAAATGTTTTATTGAGGTACGCAGATCATTTATAACATTTTCTAGGCATTCTATACAATGTACGTTACAAAATATTGACGATGCTCTGCTAGGTTAGGTTGGGCTTGCGAACAAGTACTAGCGAGTCAGCCGCGGCAGCGGTGGGCGAGCGCCACGTTCTCAATAGAATACGTAGAAAATGTTTAAATGACGTACATACCTCAATACAACAGTTCAAATCCAATCGTCACATCGCTAAGCCAATTCAGTGACGTATATAGTCGTTAAAATCAGAACTTACATAAACAGTTTATATTCTATATCCTTCTCTCGCAAGCTACATCATATAAGATGATATAAGATGATATGTGTATGTCTTTGTCTAAATCACATGACACTTTGAGATCCCGCCAAAAACTCCCACGTAACATTCGAAACGAATCGGAGATGTATTTTATACTTTGCCTAAATAGCATTAAAATTCTATAGAATGCCTAGTCAAAGTATATAATAATTTTCTTTCTTTCATACATTGCCAGGTACTCTTAGGCATGCTATAGAATGACGGCATTTCATACATTGCCTATAACATATACATATAAACAAACTGAATTTACAAATAATTTTACTGAAACAATTTTTCGAAAGGGAAGATTACAAATTATTACTACGTTTCCTAACTCGTTACGATCAAATATATTTACGACTAGAAAATAAACCTAGTAATTTCATAGGAATGTATGTACGTTTGTTCATATATACGCTTCAAAATATGGAACTAAAATTACAAGATTACAAAAATACTTGAAGTACAAGGTGGAACAGATATTTGGACCAAGTATTTGTATGTACTTGGACTAAAGTACTCCTAGTATGAAATTTACCTAGTGCGACTCATCTCTAGCCAAAATCTATTTATGGGAATTTAGATCAAGTAATATCTCAAGATTTGAGACTACCAAGCCAACCACTTGCACGTGGTGCACTCTGGTGAATAAGGAACGAGTAAATGGCGATAGCGGGATGATTGGAGGTAGGATTGTACAGGCCGAACGGATTTCAGCCAACACGCATCCATATGCATGAAAAGTTAAGCTGATGCATATCCAATTTCTATTTACGCATGCTGGCATAACAAAGGTGACTATGGAATACCGATCTCTTGTTGGTCGCCGTTATTTTTTGTTCATGGCAAGAGCCAGAGGTCTAATGGTAAACGGTTACCGTAGCCTAAGGACAACTGCAACATCAAGGTCATTACTGTTATGTTGATAACCTTGGAAACCGTATGCCAAGCCCTTCATAGCCATATCATATCTTTGCGGGAAACTGTGCTGGATAACTCATTCCATAACCCTAGCGCACGTGACAGGAAGGTTTTAGAGACCCTTGCTGCTGATTCGTTTTGGTGAGGTTTTAGAATGTGAGAATGAGCATGAGCAAGCACAAATGGGTGATTTCCGGCAGCTGCACTTGAGAGCCAGTCTTCCATTAGGTTTAGCGTGTTATCGCCTTGGGCCACATCGTCACTTAACATCAAGTGAGAATTTGGCCACTACGCCAAAACCTATAACGATAAAAGAAAATTGCGTTGGTAGATAATTTTCTTTATAACCTAAAACTAAAGGTTTGTTACGTAATAGTTTGTTTGTTTGACAACGACCTACAAGCACTGAAAGAGATAGCGATATGGGTCCAAAGTAAAAATTATGAAGAACCTTGGACAGTTTAGTGACCCTGTCAAAAATATAAAATCCAAAATAGCCGACAAAAGAAATAGCGTCATGTTTCCAAAGCAAAATTTAAGGAGAACCCTGGATAATTTAATGTTGCAGACTAAAATATAAAATCCATTATAGCCGCCAAAAGAGATAGCCTTATGGTTCCAAAGTAAAAGTTATGGAGTACCCTGGAAAATTTAGTGTCCAAGTCAAAAATTTTAAACGTTAGTACATCAGAACCATTACGGATAGGTATGGTAATTTAAAATAAACAACATAAAAATAATCAAGACATATTCATTAATAATGAAAAAATCATGATGGCAGATATAAATTTAGTTGAAAACTGGTATGTAAAGGTAATCGGGGCCCTTCATTTCAAGTACGAAATCAGTTTTTTTTTATGACGGATAAAAAATATGCTGGAGTAGTAAAAAATAATAAACAAACGGTGGTGGCCGTTGTGTATAGATTGTACTGTGCTTACCATCAGGGACAGTACCGTAAATTTGACGAGCTGCTATAAAACTTCCAGATATTAACAGATGTTGCCGAGGTCTGAAAGGGCTCCACGCACAATTGCCGACGATAATGAGTATCCAGAATAATTTAGTTAACAACACGCACCAATTAACATATTGACCTGCGATGCGATAAACTCATCTTGTTGACTTTGATTCGACTACTTATCAAATATGAGCGAGAAAAAACGTATTCAAGCGTATTGACAGCCGGCTGCGAAGATTACTACATGAAAAACAAAGTTAAATCAATGTGCAGCCTAATGCCATTATGAGTGATTCAAAATCGGATAAACATCATTTAGTTCAAAGCAAATTGAAACAATAGTAATTATCATTAATGGTAAATTGTTTTAATATGAGCGAGACAATACCTATTCCAGCGGATTGAAACATAGCTTTAAAGGCTACTAAATCACAACAAAGAAACTTAATTCAACTTGCAGTTGAATGCTATTAAGATTAATTTAAAATCGGATAAACGTTATTCAGTTTAAAGCAACTCGAAAAAGTAGTTATTTAAAACGGTATTTTTTTATAATACGAGCGAAACAAAACCTATTCTAGCGGTTTGACAGCAGGCTGCGTAGTCTTGGCAGCGGATTACGATTATGACGTTAAAAATCGGCTAAACGTTCTTCAGTTTAAAGTTGCGACAATAGTTATATTGTATAATAGTTATAGTCGTATTATTGTATATAGCGAGAATAAATTGTCATAGTTGTATGGAAAAAAGACAAAGGAATTTTGTGGCGATGATGGGTCACTGGTTGCGTGCTCGAACATCACATCAATCGACATAATTCGTATCTTAATATGAGCCTAAACTCTAAATAGGGCATTCCCTAATGCGATCTATATAGTTATCTACCAATCACCTAATATGTGTGTTTTCTGGCAGTTGCAATGGTCACTTATTAACAAAGATTATAGTCCAATTTAGGCATTTAAAAACAGACTAGACATATACATTTTAATTCATTATTATAATATTGATTTTACTTTTATGTCACAAACAATGTATTTAGTATCGTAACAACTTTATCTACTATACTTTGACCTGAGACCGAGCGGGGAGTTGAAGTAATCTAGTTCAAACTACACTCCATCTATCATGAGAGTCTGGGTGCGGGTTTTATTATTAGATGAAAACAATTATATACATATTATTATGATCTGGCTATCCGTTACTACACAATTCGGCATGAGCCTTGAGTTTTCGGTAACGGAAAACATCGGTCTATCTATCGGTCTAAGGTCTATACGAATCATCATCATCATCATCATCTTCTCACCTTTATCACACCAAAGTAGGTTCGACACAAAATGTGTTCCTATTCCACTCTCCTCTATCAGCTGTCATCTCAGTATTCACACCATTCATACGCATTTCATACCTCACAATCCATCCATACCTTCTTTGGTCTATCGCTACTCCTATATCCGTCCACCTTCATACTTAACATTCCTCTATACTCGATTCATCGACCAGAATTAATACCAGAAAAGTCCCAACGTACGGGGTTGGTTGGAGATAACGAGCTAACCAAGCGATCATAGATAGCGGCCAGTTCACATCTGTCGCTTGCACGACGCGGACACGTCCCGTGGACTACTAAAAAAGCTATTTATATTTTGTGCTCGGAACCCTAATTATTTTTCTACAATAAAAGCCTAATTTACTCCTTACATCATCAGCTATTTGCCTGTGAAAGTTCCGTCAAAAATGGTCAAACCGTTTCAGAGATTACCCGGGACAATCAGACAAACAGAAAAAAAATTAAAATTGTTTTTTGTTATAGGTATCGTGTATACTTTCATATGCATTTAGTAAAAAAGCTATTATTTTTAGATAACAAACAGACACTTCAATTTTATTATACGTATTTTATTAGATAAATTGAATTTTTGGTAATCGTCAGTGTCTCATTTGACTCCGCCTCTATCCGAATTTATACGAAAGATTTATATCTGATGCGGATACGGTTTCGGATATCCGATAGTTTCGGTTACAAATACGGAGTTCCATAACACCCCTGATTAAAATCTCTTCGTTTCCGGACCACACCGCTTTTCCAGGCTTTGCTAGTGAGGCAGATACCCAGGTCCATCAAACTTCCACCTTACGCACTTGGCTACGCTTTCACGATTGATTCCATTTCAAAATCGCTATCAAAACATATTAGAAATCCTGACCGTTTAACAACTGTTACAAGGAGCGGCTTTCTGTACTAAAATAAGTCAAATTAAATAATATACTATTGAAAGTGAAATGAGAAGTGGGATATTTCATAAGTGGATATTCAAAACTACCCTACTAAACGAGCCGAGTGTAAAAGTATAGCACCCTCGGATGTTGTGCACTCTCGGATGTTGTTGCTTAGCTTTCGTGGCTGAGTGCCCTAAGCGCTCGCCCCCAAGCCCGGTAAAGCTGTAAAAGCCGTAAAGGCTCCAGGGCCCCTCAGGCTAACAGTGTAGTCAGTTCGAAAAAAAAAAAAAAAAAAAGTAAAAGTATAAAAGGCATAGCGCACAAGGAGCGGGGTTCGTGGCTGAGTGCCTTAAGCGCTCGCCCCCAAGCCCGGGTGAAGCTGTAAAAGCCGTCCGAGACTTCAGGACCCTTTATAAGCCATAATATGGCTAACAGTATAGTCAGTTCGTTAAAAAATGGAGCGGGGTATTCTTACTTCAGCCGTGAAATAGTAACATTCTAGTACGAGTTATGGATAGTGAAGACCTGCAGTTATTAAGTCAACTACAAATGAACACAGTTCCCGAGTGACGTCACGTTGCCCGTCTCGGCCACGGTATACCTATACTCTATACACAACGTAGGTCATGTCAACTAGAGACATTTTCCACCAACCACCGTGACCCATTCATCTGATGTACATAGTTATGTAACTAAGGCTAAAAACAAAACTCTGACCGTATATCATTCGACTTCGTCTCTATCCGAAATTATTCGATACATTTATATCGGATACGGTTTCATATATTTATTACTAGCTTTTGCTCGCGACTTAGTCCGCGTGGAATAGTTACTTTAGGCAACATTTGTGGCAACTTGACTGTACCTCTTAGCACTGCATCTATAGACGCTCTACGCACACATAGGGACGCGCGCAAAAATGAGTTGAACTGTATACTAATTATGCTTTCGAGGTGTTAGTAAATTAGATCAACCTAATTTTTTGAAAACTTGCCGTGATTTTACATAGTAAGAGTTTACCTTACGATACGTTTAGAGAGATTATCTATCACGAAATATAAGGTTGTCAAATAACAAAGAATAAGATAAAATGTTAAATACCGTAAGCATTATAGGTGATGCTCGCGAACGCATGAGCTCCGAATTCGGTGAACCTTCTTCCTTCCCGCGCTTCTCTCGCTGCGAACTGGAGTAACGCAGCGGCGGATACACGATCCGCCTGCTGCATCGACGTGTCTTCCACCATGATTGACGACTCTTCACTCTCAAATCTTAATCGACGTTGTTTATTGCAAATATCCGAACTGAATCTTTAGATCCAACTTCTTATCTCGAATATTCGAGGGGATCAGTTTCGTTTTTTCGTTTTTTTAATATATAAGTAGTTATTGTTATGCCACTGTCAGATAAAAACAATTTCTATACGACGTCCATAGGCATTTTACGCGTTTTATAGTGCTTGTCAATTTATACGCCCTCTGTCCCGATTTCAATTCCGTCATTTTACTTACGAATGTTTAATTTCACTTCACTGCACTTAATTGATAAAAACACTTTTTTTTTGTAAATAACCATTCCTAGAAATTAAAAGTATAAGAGTTAATAATGGTATGATTTGCAGCTCAAAGTGCCGCGTGCACTGTGTTGCCAGAAGTCTCTAGATTCTCTATTTTCTCGGAATGATTCTACTTTTTTGGTCGGCGAAAACATTTTACATGATAGAACATGTCACATTTCTAGAAATGAAATTTATATATGTAATTAAACCAATTCTGACTTGACAATTGGCATTATATATTGTGGAAATTCAAACTAAATAACAATGTATCGTTTCTAGAATAGTGATTTTAGAGTAAGTTTTTATGATTCTGTAAGACGAAGTGTATACCAATAATTTCTTATAAGTATGTATTTCTTGACTTCTTTTATTTAGTAATTAGTTTTCTTTAATTATGATTAATTACAAATTTAGGAATTTTATTATAGTATTGCGTTAGATTACAGAGCTCCTTGAGGTAGGGGGGAGAGGGGTTCAAAAAGAGGTAGGGCACTGACATTTCTTTGGAGATTTGAGATTGAGATTATCTTTAATTGGGACAGGCCGACTGGTGGAATACCTCCACCCTACAGAAGATCGAAGCCAAATAACCTAGTCGTGTTCCTGCGGTGAGACGGGTTTTCAGAACTCTTTGGGGTAGGGGGGTTCAAGGTCGGCAACGCGCTAGTGATACCTATGGTATTTAAAACGTCTATAGGTTATGGTAGCCGTTTACCATCAGACGGGCCGTATGTTTGTTTGCCACCTTTGTTGTATAATATATAGATATTATACAAAGAAAAAAAAGAAAACAAAAATTGTAAATTGTATTATTATATATAGTATGTATAAGAAATGTTTTCTTCAATCCTTTGTTTTTAAATATATATTTGTTGACGCAGAGAGATATGCACTGATAGTGTGGTCAAAAAGTTCAAAATTGTGTTAATTCGAGATAAAACTCCTAAAAATATGTGCAACAGCTCATTCGATTTGGAATGACATTTAGAAAAATGTATCTTGAGGATATATTAGTACATAAAAAATTGCAATTGTTATTAATAAAATAAGATGAAAAATAAAACGGAATTTAGTTTTTCGTCAATAACTCAAACACTAAAAAAGAGGAGGAAATTTCCAATAAAAAAGTCCTTACTCCTGGAAGTCTATATCCATTATTTATAATTTCTATTTACTGTCGAAAATGGGTCTACGCGCGGCCATTACAGCATTGAGCACAGTGCCGCTGAAAAAAGTTTAACACATAAAATGTTTTTATAGCCTTAAAGATCAATTTACAAATTTAAAAAAAAAATGCTATTATGTGAAAACTTGAAAGAATAAAGCACCGTTGGAAAAAAATATATATAATTTTTCCAAAAAGTTATACAATTGTTAACTAAGTATTTTTCCAATTTCCGTTTTCAGTATCATTTATGCTTTTTTGCTTCTTCAATATCATCTTATATAATATATACTTAACAAGATCACGCGACGAATGTTTATTATATTTTTTTAAAGTTAACATAAAATTAAATGTCCAAAAAAACGTTGATATCAAAACTGAAATATTTTCAATACTCTATAGCCTTTTTTATCGAACCAGAATCTAATTTACCTAAATAAGTACTGCTATTAATAATATACATTTACCTACTCACAAAATGAGCGCGTGAAAGTCAGTTCTCCTTTACGTACGTTGTACATACATGAGATAATTTTTAAGTGAATGATTTTCCGAGATAAGCTATCTTTATAGTATAGTCAGTTTGAGTACCAGACGTTTAAAACTAAATAAATATTATAAGCCTAATTTTTTTTTAAATTGCAAAATCACTAAATTTTAAATACATAATATATAGATACTACGTATTCTACTAGATGTAAGTTCTGTACTGAATGAGTGGCCAAGTAACAGTTAAAAACCTTAAGAGGAAATACGGGCGGCGTTTAGCTCATACAAATTGATTTTTATCACGGGATAATGGAACGAAATGTTTTATTTTTTTTTTCGATAAATTAATTATTATATCAACTAGGAGCCTTCTAAAACTAGTGAAGGTATAACGCAGTAAGACGAATTAAAAAAAGTAGATGCGTGTACTTATGTAAGTCATTTAGAAGTTCCTACTTCTTTGGATAGTCATAATCGATGTTATGTGGCGCATGTCATAGAGTGTGGTTATCACTACAAAAAAAGCAAAAGCAAGCAACTTCATAGTGTAGACTTAGTGTAACTTTAAATATAAAAGAAAAATATACAGGCAAAACCTCGTTGCGTTATTCTATAAACCGTCTAGTTTTGGAGGAGGAAAACGGGTATACGAAATTATTATTTGTCATTTTTACATTGGTTTGTCTCTCTCGCGCTCTAATCGATCATTCGTGCATAGCGCGACAGCAATAGATCTCTGTTAAACCTATTCCTCTTTAAATTAAACTAAATTCTCTAAATTAAATTCTCAACCTGGGCCACAGAGTAAGTATCAAAGAAGAGCATCTAATTCTCTCTACTTGTTCAACCTAACTGCCTCTTTTCCCTTTCATAGCAGAATCACAGCTCTGGGTTCCGCAGCCACTAGTTTTACAGTAACTTCCACCTCGACATAAACAAAGATGTTTGCTACGTCCTATCTTAGTCGTATTGTAAAGCTGTGGAACTATTTCTGGAACCCTCTTAACTCTAATATTTAGTCCTTCAAATATAACGTCAAGAGACATTTTCAGATCGTCTATGTTATTTATTGGATTCCACTTTAGTCAGGTAGAAGTGACGTGACTTGGCCGTACTAGGGTAAAAAAATCTCCAGAGCGCGCGACGGTACTTCACTACTTAAATAGACGTAAGGATCAATCGGCAGTTGTTATGGTCACACCTGTAGGTGCTTGGAGAGAGATTTGCAATATGAGAACGGTTGCGAACTGGGAAAGAAATCAGAAATTCCCAATCGCTATGCTAAAACCCGTGTTAACAAGGATTCCTGTAGAATCTAAAGTATCTGTAGATAAGATCGATGAGAGATAAAGCAAATTTCGAAAGTTACCTTACAAAACCATAACCGTTTAAACTTGAAGATTCATTGCAAGAAAGTCATGACTAACGCATTATTTAAATGTTCGACTTTCTTAAAAAAATTACATGTATTCTTTACTTACAGGTTTTAGTGATTGTCCACAATCTCACCTGATATTTAGTAAAGATGTTATCTAAAATGGTAACACGTAAAGCTTAGAGGAACTGGCTCTCAAGTACAGCGGCCGAAACACACCTGTAGGTGCTTGGCGACAGATTTTCAAGTTGAGAGTGAGAGCTAGCCATGCGGGAATTAAAAAAATCCCTACCACCATGCAATGGTTTCAACAGGATGTTTTCATACCACTAAGCCATCATTGCCACTTAGCCAAAATAATTATTGTAAATTCGGTTATTGTTAATCGTTTGATTGAATAAAATACGTTTACCTATCTAGCTGTTTGATTTAATTTATATACATATAAAGAAAATATAATTCATTAATAGGTTACTAAATTGGCAAAAATAGAAAAAGAAAACAGTATATTGCTGACGCCTATATTGATATTCACTATTACAGACAATAAAGTTAAATTCAAAATACCAAGTACTTCTTCCATTCTCACAAACGTATTCCGGAGTCGTTCACGAACCCGCGAAGCGCGAGCCGATATGATTACTGATGAACTATGTAGTTATACGTCGAAGCATATTTTCGCAGACAAAAAGTATAGATAAATTATATTTCCAATAGATAACAGTTGTCACGTTATCGTCACTATACGAAACAAGCTGTAGTTATAAATTAAAATCGATAGCTTTGCTTAAGATCTTTTTAAGATCTACAATTATATAGAATATTAATTTGACACATCTGGTATGGTTTACTCAGCGTAAGCTATTTAGCAGCGTACGCCCCAGTTGCGTCTTTTTCCATATTGATTCACCATTATCGTCACTGCTTAATTCGTATATTACTTAAAAAGTAGATGAACATTTAATCAAATAATACCGATTGTAAATGAATTCGATTATTCGATTACAATTATCATTCGTAATTGGCATGGTGTGCAAAAGGCCAAAGCAAACATATTACAATAATATTGCCAAATATTACGCAATCGTTATCGTGAAACGAAATATTTTTTATTCCATTAATTATTATGTAACATATATTTATAAGGACGACATTAAGTAATAAAATTCAAGGTTATTACTTTAGGAGGTAGGGAGAGACTGGCAAGGTCTCGTCGTCAATCATATTTACAAGAAATTTTATTGTTACACACTATTATATCGTCAAATCTTTACGTTCCTCACGAGAAGCATGATTGAATTTCTGACCGTACTGACTGGAATATCCAGAAAATCGTATTATATAACACCCCGTTCCTTGTTAGTGACATCAGTTTTATAAGACCCCGACTGAATGCTCCTGGCATTATTTTGTTCTTTAAATTCCTATTACCATTGTATGAATGAATACTTTATTGCACTTAATTATACAAACACTGGAAAAATTTATGCCACAAGTCATTTTCTCCTAGCTGTATTGTGCGACCAAAAAATGTATCGTTGTAGTTTGTGCAAATAGAAGAATTTGTTAAAATAAAAATACATATCAAAGAAAACTATATACCTTATACTTACTTACATAAATATACAATATATAAAACAAGATAATATGTAGCAAATCTATTTTTATTTTGCTCATGATATATGATAAATGTTTCAATAAAATCGATATATTTGTATGCCTTATTGTAAATGTAATTATTACGACAAAATATTTTTAATATTTATTATTATGCTATTATATACTTTTTTCTTTACTATTTTCGGTGCTATATATGCTATACTAGCTGTGCCCGTGGCTCCGCTCGCGTGGATTACAGAATGCAGTCGGTTGAGCACAGGAGCGATTGTGCTGCCTCCGATACTACACACGGCGATCGCCCGCCAGTTAGGAGATAAACATATGGTATCGCTGACTATTTTGTAGGGCTTTTTAAGATCTACAATTATGTAGTACATTATTGTCATATATCTCTTTCTGGTTTACACAGCGTAAGCCTCAAAAGCGTATTTTTTTCGACTTGATTCGCCAATATCGTCACTACTTATTTTGCATGTTACATTATTTAACAAAATATATCCTATAACCTGGCCAGATAACATATCTTTGAATTAAAGGAAAAACAATGTAAATCGGATAAGTGGTTTTCGCGTGAAAAGAACAAACGGACTGACAGACAGAGAGACGTTGAGTTTTATAATATGTATAGATATAAATGACATACAACTGACAATTATGCCCATCACACGAAAATCAGTATGTGCGGGGATCCAGAATGCGACCTCTCTACTCAATAACGGGGTCTAAAAGAGGACAAAAATGAGAAGACTATGTTAGTGTAAGAACAAAAGAAGCTTTGTAGATCTTATGAATGTAAGTAATATAAGTATTGGGTGATTGGGGCGACACCTCACTGATGAATGGGGTTTTAAATTTATTTTAAGACTAGCTGTGTACGCGGCTCCTCTCGCCTGGACTACAGAATGCTTTCGGGCGACTGCACGCGCGAATTGTGTTGCCTCGAAAATGCTTATTTTGGGTGATCCTTACAAGATAGAAATAAGCTATCGTTGACTTTTTGAGATCTACAATTATGCAGTACCTACATTAATTTGAAATATATCTTATGGTTTACTCAACGTAAGCCATTTAATTGTCTTCTTTCTGAATTGATTTACCATTATCGTCACTGCTTATTTCGTATATTATGTAACAAAATATATCCTATTACCTGGCCAGATAACATAGTGTAAGGTTATAATAATATATCTTAGAATTACTAGGAAGGTTTCGAGTAAATTACAATATTAATAGTGTTTAAAGCAAGACTTCCACATTATTAAAATATGTTATATTAAAATATATTTCTAGCCGATTAGATTTATAAGATGTTTAATTGATTAAGTTTACGAGTTAGCGTCGTCGACCAATCATAGGCGTCGACCAATCATAGCGATCAGAGGCGTCGGTGTTATAAAAATATTGTATTCTAATAACTAGGTAGTTTTCGAGTAAATAAGAATATCACTAGCGTTTAAAATTAATACTTTTTATTATTATAATATTTTTACTAACAGATTACATTTATAAGATGTTTAATTAACTAAGATTGCGTATTAGTGATTGAGTATTAGTGTCGTCAACCAATCATAGGCGTCAACCAATCATAGGCGTCGGCGTTATAATGATTAATGAATTACTAGGAAGTTTTTGAGTAAATAAGAATATTAGTAGCGTTTAAATTAAGACTTTTATATTATTAAAAATATTACTATCCGTTTAGAATTATAAGATGTTCAATTAACTAAGTTTTGCGAGTGAGCGTCGTCGACCAATGATAAGCGTCGACCAATCATAGCGTAATCAATCGCAATGTAGTAGCGATATAAAGAGTGATGCATATGGAACAAGGGGATTATCGGTGGAATCTCGGTGAGGCAAGGAACGCTGGAGGAGTGTGACAAATTAATGTGAAACAGTTATTGTATATTTATAAAATGGAGGAATAAATGGAGGAATAACGGAAAAGTGGCAATAAGTTTCATTCTTCCTGACCCGAACCCTTTAATAGCTATGAATTAAAATTAAAACCATGTTAGTCAGATTAGTGCTTTTTACGTGAAATAAACATAAACGGACAGACAGACAGAGAGACGCTGGATTTTATAATATGTATAGAAGACACAAGATCCCTGAATTTGCGTTAGGGGTGTCAGAAAGGAACTTAAAAAAAATAGCAGGACCACGAGAAATATCATACACCGTTTAATATTTCATAGTCTATCATGACTTGATATGTATAACTGGCTAAATGTGAAAAAATAATATGATAGCCAATTTTAATTGTCCCTACGGTAGCTGCTAGTGAATGCATGAAACGAAGCGTTTGAACATATTCGAACTAGATTCCTATTAATAGTTTATAGTGCTTATAAACTTAACAAGCGATAACATGTACGTGTGAATTAAGTTGTCACGTAACGTAAATTACAATATTCGCTTACGATTGACGATAAATATCGTAAGTGTTAAATAACTCATTTTATACTAAACGATAATCGCGGCTTTGTGTTACCTTTGAAGTAAAAAAATTGACTTCGAACCCACATTTTTGGTGCGTGTTAATAGTAGAGTTTTTTCTCTCATACGAATCGTATCGTACACACTTCTCTTCACCGTTCTTCTTAAAGAAGACGAAAAGGCCGGCGTTTTTGGCGGAATCTGATTGTGTCATTTGGTAGTTTTAATTTTAATTCATAAACTTATGTTATTTAGCCCTATGTTATGTAATATTGGTGGCATTTTACGTGACGTAGTTTGTTTATCATACACAAGTGAATAATAAAATAAATAAACAGGGAACATGAATTTTAAGTTGCCGCTTTTAGGAGCCACCATTTTCTTAGAGCTATGTTTGAAGATTACAAGAATAATTATTAAAATATTCTATTCACGTGACATTGGCAGAACTGTGGATGAACACAGTTGCCATTAATTAAAAAAAAGAAGAAGAAGTAAAGCCACGCGCGCGCACTAGAGATATGAAACGTTGAACTTAATCACAATCGCCGGCGAGTACTAGAACCGCTATACCACAATGAATAATAAATAACCTTAAAAAAATCTACAATTATTTTGTGTTTGGCGTAGTGGCCCAAGATATAACACGATCAACCTAGTGGAAGACTGGCTCTCAAGTGCATTTGCCGAAACACACACATTGGTGTTTGGCGACAGATTTTCAACTTGAGGTTGGTAGCTAGCCAGGCGGCCATCAGAAAAAGCCCTATCACCATGCTATGGTTTCCACACGATATTTTCCTTCACCGAAAGCTCAGGCTCATTGCAAGGATTCGAACTCACGTCAATCGACACAAAGTTGTACACGATACCAATGAGCCATCATTGCTTAGGGTACCTTCGTAGGGTACTTTGTCTAACAAAATATATCCTATAACCTGGCCAAATTGCATAGCTATGAATAAAAAATTTCGCGAGAAAAGAACATAAGCGACAGACAGATAAAGGGACGTTGAGTTTTATGATATATATGGATACTGTTATTATAAAGCTTAAGATTTATTTTGTTTCGTTTGGTTATACACGCTAAGGGAGAGTGGATTACGGTGGATGACGGGATACAGTGAATTATACGCTTGGTTACTGCTCTTGTCCAAAGAGGGAGGATGCGCTACAACGTTTAGGCCCACTGGATCGTTGATCGACTAGTGAATTTGAGATTTATTGAGGAGGCTATAAACTTCACACAACGACTCTAACATGCGGAGCAGTAACCATGAATCAAACTGTAAGCAATACGGTGCGTTGGATAGTTGGTCTAATACCCAGCATTCACCATTTTTTTTTTTCGAACTTACTATACTGTTAGCCATAAGTGCCCCGGAGCCTTTACGGCTTTTACAGCTTTACCGGGCTTGGGGGCGAGCGCTTAGGGCACTCAGCCACGAAAGCTAAGCAACAACATCCGAGGGTGCCAAAGTGGCCGAACCTCGGCTCGGACTGATGCGCGTATGCAATTAAGTCGCGATCTGACTAAATCCCTATGATTCGATCTAAACTAACTATACATATATACATGTTTCTGCCCCCTGGGAGGAGGGAAGGATCATGTGTATGTGTATTTAGTGGTCTGAAATTTTTTAATCTAAATAGGCAAAAAAAAAAAGGTCTTTACAGAACCTATGTACCTGTGTGTTGTGCATGTGTGTATAATGCAGTGTCATGTATGGCTGTGAAAGCTAGTGAATGTAGAGTCACTGTATCGCGCGAACGGCTGCTTGAGTCAAGGGCTCCATGCCGATGGATCGGACCTAGGCTTGAGTTGCCGCAGAGGAGGGCGGTCGTGGCGGGTAGCATTCACCACATCCAACAAGGATAGGGGGCGCCTAGGTATTGTTTGCAGGCGGTACACGTGATATATACGGCTGTGTATTAGTGCATTATACGTTACTAGATTCTGCCCGCGACTTCGTCTGCGTGCGTGAATTGGGTCTTTACCAGGATAAAAACTATCCCATGTGTTAATCCAGGTTATAAATTATATGTGTACCAAATTTCATTCAAATCCGTTCAGCCCTTTCTGCGTGATTGAGTAACAAACAATTAGTATATGTAGTTCAAAATAATATTACAAAATGTACGTATTGAGTACGTGTTTATTATTTTATGATTACCCTTATATGATGGATATTAGTAGATAGGCTTTGAATATTATAAAGGGAAGTTTTCTAATATAACTTACTAGCTGTGCTCGCGACTTTGTCTGTGTGGACTTAGACACAAAAATATTTTAAATCGGATCCTATGAACCTCATAGCTGTTCCCACTGTAATTATATTTAATAAAAATAATAATAATTGGGCCTTTACCAGGATAAAAGTACCCTATGTCATAATCCGGGTTATAAGCTCTCTGTGTGCCAAATTTCATTTAAATCCATTTAGCCGTTTCTGCGTGATTGAGTAACAAACAAACTCACTTTTGTATACAGCAACCATTCCATTTCAAAATTTAGTACGAAATTTTATAAGTACTACATATGTATTATGTATGCTTTTTAAAGCATTATCCGCTGCTAAGCTTCACTAATGTCTGCAACGATATTCAGTCGTAATATTTCAAATACAAAATACATTACATCCGTTGATTATAAGACATGTATATAGTCAAATATTACATCATATCCATATTTATCGATATTCGAATAATTTCTGTTAGTTTTCTTGCATCCAGGGACTATTGATTCTATATATCTACGAAGATTCGTGCCGATATATTGCACTAGCAGTGATCTACGGTTACACTCGTGTTAATTTTTTTATTACGATTTGCATAAAACCCGTTCTAAGTGACCGTTTACATCGCGAAAGGAGTAACTATGCTAAATTTCAAGTCAATCGGACCTATATTTCATACTAATTAAAATATAGTTAAAACTTACCAAGTAAGAAATCTCATACCAAGGAAAGTAACAAATCGCTTTGTACATGAACTGAAGAACGTACATTCTTTCAGCTGTAATTAACGATACTGCAATAGAGCTTGCTACCCGTTACATTTAGGTTAGGTTTAAAGTTATTTCAGCTCTTTTATCGGTGAAAACAACTACCGTTGTTTCTACCGAACTTGGCCCCTTTTCCCATTAATGTTTTTGTTGGAGTACTTTTGACAAGCGGCATAACGTCATCTTTTGGTGGACAGTTGGAAACGCTGTTCATAAGTATTACTACGCTGATAATTGTGGTTTTTGAACTGAAAACTTCTTTAGCACCGTTGTGATTTGAAACTCGATGAAACGAAAATGCTACAATAAAAAGAGACAACCATATACATCTATAGGATTTAGCCTACGAGAGAATGAGATAGAATACATTTACGTTATGCACGGTTAATGCAAGTCCTGATTTTCATGATTGTGATCGTTGTCGGATTGGCCTTGTGGTGTGAGACGACCAGACTTTATACGCAGTACGCACGAGTGCTCGATATTTGGAATCCCGCTGATTTAGGATATTTAAAAATATATTTTAAAGAACGTATTTTTTTAACTGTTTCACATATTTTTTTTCCTTTGTATATGATTAATGACCTACCTTGATCTAAAATTTCAAGTTTCTAATTCATCTAGTAGTGGTCTAGGTTTTTGGTGTGTGAGTCAGTCAATGAGAGTAGGGGAGCCCACGACGCTAAATGGGGATTTACGCGAGCGTCATAGAGACCTATTGGGTTGGAAAGCTTAAATGATAAGAAGAAAAAAATGTTATGTAATGTATACCTTTCACCGGTGGGGGGAGCGGCTATAGATTTTCAAATATGTAAAAAAATATTGAATGCATTAAACTTTATCGACGAATTTTTGTTACTTCGGCTTGTCGAAATCGTCAGATTATACCTATATTATTGGTTATCCTTGAATTATTTCCTTCAAAATAAAATTTTGCCAAGCTCGAGAATGTCGAGATGACTTTTTTTTTTAGAACTTTGTAACCCATCCCTTTCTTTACGTCACTCTCAAATTGTCAGATTAGTGGAATATAGACTTTTTAATTGCATGTAACTAACTCACTCTACCTTAATCTGACGCACTCGAGAATTTCAGATGATCAATTTTTTTTACCAATCTGATACTTTATCTTCGACAGGCGGCCTTATATATAGGGTTCACATTTGGTGGAGGTACTTAACCGGGTACAAGGTATCCCCCTGTATGTTAATCTGCCGCGCTTTAGTAAATCCCGAAATCCCCTCTTGGGCTACCCTACTATAATATATAAGTGATAAAAGCGTTACATTTCAGACCTATATAACTCAAGAACTTATAACACATTTATTCGTGAAATTTGGGATTCTAGATCTTCCAGGGAGGTTTATTAAACGTACAACATTTCAAGTATGTAGGTAAAACAGCATTTGATTTAGGGAGGGGTCGAAAGCAGCTTGAAATAGTTCGTGTAAATACACAGGCTGGCCGGTGTTACCGGTTCGAAGTTGGCTGACACACTGCTGTGTCTAGATATGCAATTCACACGATGAAGTCAAGTCGTGAAACTTATCTGTCGTCGACTTAGACCGATATTGTATCTACGAGTACACCTGCTTCTTATCAGATAAAAACTTTTTTTTTAAATCATATTAATATAATTATAATATATAATTACACATTATAATTATATTTTTACACAATTAAAAGAAAAGTCAGTAAAATGAATTCACATTTGGCTAACTTCATAACATTTTACATTACAAGCAACTAGTTGTCTTATAAGTAGTTGTGCCCGCGGCTCCGCACACATGAATTACAGGATCTATACATATCATAAAATTGAAGTGTCTGCTGTAATGTTAAAATATCAGGTTTTTACTAAATGCATATGAAAGTACATATACACAAAACTATAACTAAAAACCAATATTTAAAATTTTTGTCTGTCTTTTCCGGTTAATCTACGAAACGGTTGGACCGATTTTGACGAGACTTTCACTGGCATATAGCTGATGTTATAGGGCATAACTTAGGCTACTTTTATTTTATACAAATAATTAGGGTTTCACACAAAATATAAAACCTTTTAAATAGTTCACGCGAACACAGCCGCGGGCATAGTTAGTATAAAATAAAAGAAGCTTAAATTACTACTTAAAAATCCGCTATCTGTCAGTGAGACTCCCATCAAAAACGGTCAAACTGTTTCACAGATTAGCTGGAACAAACACAGATTTTTTCATATTTTTTTGTTCTGTTTTTATTGTATATTTGTTTGTCTTTATATGTATGTACTTTAATATGATTTTAGTATCTAAGCATCTAAACGCGCAGCATTCAATTAAAATCTCTACTGAACGCGCGAAAAGAAGTACGGTATAAGCTCAATAATTAAGAAAAATTATTAGTGACGGGACGGCTTTCGAGTAAGTGTCCAATTGGATCAGAACCGAGATTAAAATATAGCTTATACATACGTTATAGTGATTCTCCTCGCTAGTGTTAAAAGGACTGGCTGCATGTACCTAGACGTCATATCAAATAACATACTATTTAATATAATATGTCGGCGAATCGTCGATGAAATTATGGAAACGGTACTAATGACTTAGTGTGCTCTGTGACCGCACGCGCTTTATAAGCAATCTACGACCGATTTAAGGGCACCAAGCCTGGGTGAAGCTGTAAAAGCCGTTTGAGGCTTCAGGGCCCTTATGGCTAACAGTATAGTCAGTTCGAAAAAAAAAACTTAAGGGCATTCTTACTTCAGCCGTGGAATAGTAACAGTCTAGTTCGAGGTATCGAATAGTAAAGACCCCTGCAGTTATTAAGTTGACTAAAAATGAAAAACACTGTTACTGAGTGACGTTACTTTGCCCGTCTCGACTACGTTATACCTATATCGTTACGCTAGTCATAAGTTTACGATAAATATAACTAACGATAAATAACTATATAGTGGTGTTGGCCGCTCGGCTCGCGTGGACTACAGAATGCCGTCGGACGAGCACGGTCACCCGCCGGTTAAGGTTTTAAAGACAAAAATGCTTATTGAGGATGATTCTTAGAAGGTAAACATTTGCTATCGGTGACTATTTTATAGATATTTTTATTATGTAGTAAATTAATTTGATATATCTCGTATGGTTTACTCAGCGTAAGCTATTTAATCGCCCGAAAAGCGTCCTTTTCTGAATTAATTCACCATTATCGTCACTGCTTATTTCGTATGTTACTTTATGTACCATTTTCGCTTAAAAAGAACATGAACGGACAGACGTTCATGTTCAGACGTTCAGAAACGTTGAGTTTTATATATGTTCAATCACAATGCCATCATAATAGATTATTAGTTGTATTAAACTAAACTAGATGGCGCCACATGTAAATTAACTAACGCTAACGTTGTGTTTTCATGATTGTGTTATGTTTGTATGCCTTTTTATTAAAACGTCCCCACGCCCGGCGGGGCCGTGGCAGTCCTTCGGGGCTCCTGAGCCCTTATGGCTAACAGACAGTATAGTCATATCGAGAAACAAAGGAGATAAAAATCAAAACGCCCTTTCCTACCACAGTAAACAGTGGATTATTTGAATGTGAACCCTAAGGTATAGTGAAGACAGTGAAAAGGGTTAAGTAAACAAACAATATAGATAATTATTATTAGAACAATACAGTAAAACGATTTCCATTAATTCTGTAAATCATTTCGAGTTTATCAAAAGAACAATGGCTTTAGGGTTGCTAAATTTAAATATAATTTCTTAATAAGATGTACAAGTACTATATTACAATCGAAATTCTACCGACTAATTATTTGAAAAATATTATTCAATGTTGATAGATAAAATTATTTTCTCCATACTAAAAAAAACACAAATACGCGACAATTTCAAAATTTACCGAGATATTTCGTTTTTGAAACCTGGTAACACAAAACAGATGTCATCTAGCGAACTGGATACCCGATAACCTCCACTACTCGACATAATTATGATCGATGCGTTCATGCTAAAGTCGATACTACAGATTATTAACTTTTTTAAACGAACGTAGCCTCATTCTTTGTGTATTTTTTTTTAAATATAAGCGCGTAAAACAATTCATGTGTTAACAGAATATTACTGTGAAATTTTTTTTAGGTTGTTCAGCTAAAATATAAAAACCAAAATTCAATAACGAAAACAACTGTTTTAACTTCAAAACTTGTGCCCATAAAAATCTTTTGAACTGAGACAAATGCTATATCACAGAGGATGTCAATTCGCACACACTTGTTCCGATGATTTAAAAAAAAAACAGTTTTCTTCTAAATTACCCCGAACACTTTTAAAATGGCCTATTTATAGTAAAATAACACTTCTGTATAACATAAAAAACACACACACGAGCGTAAAAATCGCGACAACGTGGAATCGACGCGACGCGACGTTACCAACTGTTTAGTATGTGACAATATAATTTGTTGATATCAAAGATTCAATATATTGAGATATGACGTATCTTTGTAATATCGATAAAATGCCTAAAATAATCTTGTCTCTGGGAGACTATTGGCTATCAAATTATAACACTTTTTTACACGTGCACATTATTAGTGATGTCCTCTGCAAACAGTCGTACACCCGGAGCTATTGGGGAAACGCATTTTTTTGTGAAACAATAGCGATCATTTATTTTTGTCGTTTATTTAATATATTATCATTATTATTAATTTATCGCTGTGCCTGCGACTGCGCTAGCGTGGACTACAGAATGCCGTCAATCAGGTACACGTGCGAATCGTGCTACCTTCGCTCACGGTTATTCTAAAGACAAAAATTCATATTGTGGGTTATCCTTAAAATATAGACATATGCTCTCGATGACTTTTTATAGGTCTTTTTAAGATCCGAAATTATGTTTTACATTATTTTGTTATAGCTCTTATGGTTTACTCAGCGTAAGTAATTTAAGCGCACAAAATCGTCGTCTTTCCAAATAGATTTTTCTTAAGTTACTCCTTATAACATCCGCTATCTGCAAGTCCCATCAAAATTAGTTCAACCATTTCGAAGACTACCCGGAAAAGAGATACATTTTAAAAAATATTTTTTTTTAAATTATAAATCCGTATTTTCTTTCATACGCATTTAGTAAAAAGCTGTTATTTTTACATTACAAACAGACACTTCAATTCTATTATATGTATAGATAAAAATACAAATCAAGAACTTCTACTAGGATTCATTACATTAATTACCTACAGAGCGGTCAGTGTCGTGCATAATCACATTTTCGAGCCGAACTGGGTCTCGCTAAATCGCCCGGTAACCTGGAGACATGCAATGTTAACTCGCATCCCAGACACGCGCTATCTAAACTCGTAGAGGTGGCCAGTTCTAAGTACAATATTTAAATTACTGATTTTGCAACACGCTGGCTATCATAATGAAAAAAAAAACAATGGTTACCCACAGTTTTTATTAAAAACCGTAAATGCCAAGTTAAAATTTATTCGATTGAAACCCGAAAGTTATTGAATTTATAACATTCATAAATGTATAATAAGGATATAGTTTTAAATAAAGTTGATTTGATTTATGAAATACGGTAAAGTTTTGGTTAAAGCCAATGGAGTATGGATTCGATAAATACTGGATCGTAACTTCTGTACCTCGGCATGTAACTACATTTATTAAGGGGTTAATAATATAGATTTACTAATTATAATTAACTTGTAAAACTTTCTGCTTTCGAAAATTTTTCATTTCATAATGAAACCTGATGTACATTTGAGATAAATTTTCGTACTATCATCATGCAGTGGAAAATACAGAACCCAAAAGTTTTCAACTAACACCTTGCCTTGCCTTACCTTCAGTATTATTCTCCCCAAAAGAAGGTTATTTATAGACTCAGATTTATAGTATAATAAATATTTATATTCAATTTTAGAATATTAACTAAAGGAATTCAAGTAAACGATAAGTTTGAAAAACTAGTTTGAACTGGTTTTAATGTTAATATAATAAGCAATCCATTAAATATGTATGAGCAAAATCAAAACTTAATTTATCAAACGAGGTCACAGTCGTCACAGAAGCTTGCATACAAAAGACGCGGGTTCAAATTCCATATCGCACTGATGGGTACTTGAACTAAAACTTTGGATTGCTAGAATTTCTCACAAAGATACAAATATAAAGAAAACACAGTGTAAAATCTAAATAAAGAACTTTTATTTAATGGCAAACTCCTTAAAACTTAGAAATTAATAAGGTTTGTTTGGTATCTACATTGAAACACTCTAATGGCAAAATTATCTCTTGATGTAAGTGACGATGTGGCCCAAGATGGTGACACGCTAAGCCTTGTGGGAGGACTGGCTCTCAAGTGCAGCTGCCGGAAAACACGTATAGGCGCTTCCAAGCTCGGTGAAGCTGCCAAAGTTTTTAATGGCTCCAAGGCCTAAGGCTAACAATATAGTCAGTTCGGAAAAAACCTATAGGCGCTTGGTCTCATATTTTGAACTTGAGGGTGGTAGCTAGCCAGACGGGCATTAGAAAATACCCTACCATCTTGCAGTGGTTTCATCACGATGTTATCTTTCACTGACTGCTTAGGCTCATTGCTGGGATTCGAACTCACGTTGAATGCCCGCCTGGCTAGCTAGCACCCTCAAGTTCAAAATCTGTCACAAAGCATCTACAGGTGTGTTCCAGCAGCTGCTCTTGAGAGCCAGTTTCGTCACTAGGCTTAGCATGTCCTCATCTTGGGCTACATCATCACATAACATCAAGTGAGATTATGGGCATAAAGCTAAACCTATATAAAAAAAAGATAAGTTAAGAATGTTTGTTTTTACTCTACGTTTAACGAAAACTCCCCTTCCTTCAGTTTCGTTTATTTATCTTAGTGTAATCATGTCAGTGTCGTGTAATCATAGGTTCGACGACCACACATAGAAAGCCTTATCGCTACAAATGTCAACTAACAATGGGCTATAAAATCAAACGTTCCCCTCGTTTTAAAAGCGATGACGTAAGTTGTTTTCAACATGTTAAGAGTTCAGGGACCTTCTAGAGATTTCGGGATCGAATCATTTAGATATATAAGGCAGCCGTGTCGCGAGACGCGGCAATTATAAATTCGAAAGCGAAGTGGCAACAATAAGCCAAACAAAAGAGAAACATAAAGGCTTATTTTGTGAGTATATACAGGCTTATTCTGTGAGTATATTCGGTGAGCGATTTATGAGCTTGCTTTGTTTTAATTTGTATTTCTTTGAGTTCGAATAAATTGCTTTCGTGTGACACTACGGCGTTTCACTAGCCATGAGCGTAACAATATTAATTTAAGAAAAACTACAGACCTATTTCGGATTATAATTGTATTATTCGTTTTATATTGACAAACGTGTTGTCAACCTGGTGTGACGTAACATGAACAAATTTTTAATATAAATACAACTTATTTATTATCAATGATGATATGTTATGCAGATATGAAATCTGTTAGCGTATAATATGCCTAAAATATGTATGGATATTCTTAAACATTGTGGTGTACACCTATTGACATGTTCCAGCATTTGCACCTGAGATCGAGTCCGCGCTTCAAGTTTAATATGGTCACCATCTTCAACCATAACTTTACTTAGCATCAAGTGTAATTGTGGTAGGGCTTTTGCATGGTGGTAGGGTTTTTTCCAAAGTCCGTCTAGCTAGCTACCACCCTCAAGTTGAAAATCTGTCGCCGAGCACCTATACCTGCAGCTGCTCTTGAGATCCAGCCCTCCCACTAGACTTAGCGTGTTACCATCTTGGGACACATCATGATATTATAACCAAAACGCTAAAAATGTAACAAATAAAAAAAACAACTTGAATGTTGCACCTAGTAGTTAGGGAAAACTATTTTACCTCTTTTGAAGCATAATATAAAGCCGCGTCGATCGTCTTAGTTTAGAGCCTACAATGAGCCTTCGGTGAATGAAAACTTCGAAAAGTAAACTATATAACATTGTGGCTCGTGAAGCAATGATGGCTCAGTGGTAGCGTGTACGACTTCGCGTCGATTGGCGTGTGTTCAAACCCTTGCAATGAGCCTGAGCTTTCAGTGAAGGAAAACATCGTGAGGAAACCATAGCATGGCGGTAGGGCTTTTTCTAATGCCCGCCTGGCTAGCTTCCACCCTCAAGTTGAAAATCTGTCACCAAGCACCAATAGGTGTGTTCCGGCAGCTGCACTTGAGAGCTAGACTTCCACTATGTTTAGCGTGTTATCATCTTGGGCCACATCGTCACTTAACATCAGGTGAGATAGTGGCCACTACGTCAAAACCTACAACGAATAAAAAAGTGGTATTTTCGTGCTCGGCTTTTTATGTATTATAAGAATGCGCTTGGCCTAGATCTTACCTGATGGTAAGTTAAGATGACGCTGACAATGGAATGCGCATACCTATCAAATGCCTGTTCACTTTTCGCTTGAAGACTCCCAAGTTATAGGTGGTCGGGAAGACAGACGCCGGGAGCGAGTTCGACTCTTTAATCGTTCGCATAATGAAAGACGAAGTATAACTCTTCGTGCGAAATGGGGGAATTTCTAGCACATTAGGGTGGAAACCCTCGCGGCGTCTAGTCATATCGTAAGTATACATTAAGAAGACAATTTATTATAAAAAATAATTTCAATTATTTTGAGGAGTCCCCTTGTGTATGTTCGAAGTCAAAGGGCCAATGCCAATGAAATTATAATGGGACAACCCTTGAGGTATCCCCTTTCTAACGAAAAAAGGTTTATGTAAATCGGTTCATAAACAAAGAAGTTATGGCTGAACATACATTTAAAAAAAAACATTCGAATTAGCAACCTCCTCCTTTTTTGAAGTCGGTTTAAAATTATATCAATGTTGTGTCCAGTCTGTATTAATCTCATCTACGGCGAGTGCGTGTAATGTAAGCATATGAAGTACGATGTCACAGAACCTATATTATAATACTGATAAGAAATATCATTGTATTTGTGTGTATGTAGTTTAAAACTGTAATTAATTGGCATTTCTTAGCTTGAGAACACGAGACATCTATTCTATCTATACATATTATAAAACCCAACGTCTCTCTGTCAGTTTGTCTGTCCGTTTATGTTCTTTTCACGCGAAGACCACTTATATCGGGGGCAGCACCAAGGATGCTTATTGTGGGTAATCCTTAGAAGATAGACATATGCTATCACTGACTTTTTTGTAGACCTTTTTAAGATCTACAATTATGTAGTACGTTGATTTGATATACCTCTTATGGTTTACTCACCGTAAGCCATTTAATCGCCCCAAAAGCACACTTTTTCCGAATTGATTCACCATTATCGTCACTGCTTATGTGGTATGTTATTTTATCTTATATAATATATCCTATAACCTCGCCAGATAACATATCTATGAATTATTGTTCGGTATAACCTATATAACCTATTATTCGGTAAATCAGTAATGTGCTTTGGTATCTTCAAAACCTTAATAAAACTTCTGATGTTAATTGGTCACCGTAACTCTCTTTAAAGAAGCATAAATAAGGCTGAAATCTTGAGTTGAGGTCAGTCAATGTATGATCTAGTTAAAATGCTCAATTTGCCTTTCAGTACGAGAACTGCTGCGAGAAATTGATATGGCTGTGATTGATCTATCACAGATCATATTTTACAACTATATCATAATGCAGACGGAGCTGCTAGCATGAGTTAGTTAAGTTAGCTATATGCAATATACGAAACTCGGTCGCACAGATATCGACAGTTTAAACGGAGTAATTACTGCTAAAGGCAAATACTGCCAAACATCCTAGACAAGACGCACAAAATAGATGTTTACACGGAAAGTAGAAGTTAGTTGTGGTTTCATTTATTAATTAATTATCGCGTTCTTTTATACAATAAACATTATTCCTTGTGTAATAGTAACAGGAACTAAATTATGATCCAACATTTGTTATGCGTACTAACATGTAAAAATTAAAAACACTCACCGATAACTTTCTTCGGTGGCATCTTCCTTGACTCCTTGTCTTCGCTCCCGTCCCGCCGCATCATCTTCTCCCCCTGCCACTTCCGCTTCCTCCCCTCCCTCTCTTCGATATACATCCCGAATTCCTCTTCCCTCCCTACCGTAACCCTCACTGAAGTTTCCCAAGCAAAGTCTTCCTTACGACCGTCATGCATAATAAAATAGTCTGTCTCTTCTTTATTACATTCCATTACAATCGGGCCATGGTACCCGCACAACACTAAAGTCACTAGATGAGATGAATGATCAGTGAATGAACGAAACGGACGATATTCGAAAACGCGTTAAAACAAAACGAAGAACGAGTTGTATAGTTTTTTGATTCCTGTCGTTTCTCTTTGACGATGGCTCTGGAGTAGTTCGTTCTCTATTTTCAGGAGCATGTTTGAGTTAGACCGGCAGATGTGATACTGTATGTGCGGCACTAATCCGGGGAACTGCTTGTCCGTGAAACGATTGCCGATGAGATAGGTCCGTTGACAGTTGAGAATGGTCTCCATGGGGCACAGTTGGTCGTGAGTAAACCTATAGCTTCGATCCTTAATGGTCGAGCGGCTTGGCGCGAAGGATCGGCGCGGTGCTACGGCTCCTGAAAACAATGCGGATTTTTAACTTTTTTTTTTGTTTAACGTATGGTCATAATGTCACCTGATGTTACAGTGACAGTGTGGCCTAAGTTGATGACGTGTTAAGCGTAGGTGGCCTAGCCCTCGTTCAACTATCGGAACACACCTATGGGTGCTTTGCGACAGAATTTCAACTTGAAGGTGGTAGCTAGCCAAGCGGGTACTACAAAATGTATTATCACCATGCTATGGTTTCATCACGATGTTTTCTTTCAACGAAAGCTTAGTCTGATTGTAGGGATTCGAACTCGTCGATCGACGCAGTGTCGTTACACACTGCCACTAAGCTATCATTGCTCATCCTCTTAGCTTAGCTTTTTTATACTTTACTAGCTGTGTCCACAGTTCTTACCCGTACTAATAGTTCTATAAAGTCTTTATTAGAATTAAAAAATACTCTATAGTACTCCAGACAAGGATGTAGCTTCCTATATGTGTAAGAATTTTCAGAATCATATATCAGTAGTTTCGGGGACTATCTCCTACATCCCAAACTCAAAAACGCTAACTCTTTACTCTCGTAATATTAGTATGGATAGGTTAAGCATTTGCCCACAATCTCACCCGATGTTAAATGACGATGTGGCCTAAGATGTTAAAAGAATAAGCGTAGAGGTATTGGCTCTTAAGTGCAGCTGTCGGATTACACCTGTGTAGGTGCTTAGCGACATGTTTTCAACCTAAGAGTGGTACTTGGCTTCAAATAGGCAATAGGAAACGTCACACCACCATGCTAAGGTTTCATCACAATGTTTTCCTTAGTTAAAAACTCAAGACCGCAATTTCTTCTTCTGACGTTTACCCTAATGACCGACTTTGTTATTTTACGATATTTACTATTTTAAGATTGTCTGTATCAGGACGAGTGTTCTGAAGAGTTGTTTGAACTATCTCATCTCCCTTCCACTAGAGAGCCACGAGAGCTAGTATTCGAAGCCAGCGCTCAAATTCGTAATTTTTTTTTTAATATCTGTCGTACTATGTAGTTGTGGAATCTCCTCCCGGCCAGGGTGTACTCTCCCTCCTACGATATCGGCTACTTCAAACGAGACGTGCAGAGACATTTATGCATGTCGACATGACTGCGAAGACTGCCGATGGAATTTGTTACCGTACGTTGGCATCAGCAACTCTACACTATTTTTTTTTTATAATATGGGGACACTTTTCACACACGGCCATTTAATTCCATACTAAGCATTAAAGTAACTAAATAGCTGATATACTATACATATATACTCGTATTTAAAACCCAGACATACAACTGACAATTATGCTCACCACACAAAAGTCAGCCATGAGCGGGGATCGAACCCGCGACCTCTCGTCTCAATAGAAGGGCTTACTACAACTGCGCCGCGAGTTACTATAAAAATTATAGCCTTTTCGTGATATCATACATAGCAAAATTTAGTGTTAATTTAGTAGCCATTTTAATAATAAAAAAAAATCTTTATATTGAAATACATAATAGTTAAAAGAATTGTTTAAAGCTTCAAAAGCCGCTGACTACGGGTTCTGTCATGCAGATTTATTTAAAGTATTTAGATTACGAATAAGAATGAGCAGGTGATAAAAACTAGTGTGAGTATATTTGAAAGATACAGAAATTCGTTTACGGTTTACATATGTGTGACGTATCACTAGCGACATCGGCACGTGTATAGTAGGTAGGTATCGAGTCTGTCGCGACGACAATCAATCACTTTTAGCACGCTTCGTTGGTTTGTAATCTGAGATGTAACCAGACACGTACATCGGTATCATTGATTATTAATTCATCGTAGATTTGACAGTTTAAAGCAAATAGGTCGTAGTTCAAAGATCGGACAAAAACCCGACGATTCGTATGACCTAATTATTAGTTCACATAACTAATGAAAAGATTTTTTTGAAGTGAAACTTCTTATGCGTTTTCCAAGCTTTAAAGCGTTTATCGGTCTCTCCTCTTTCTGTGAGCCATAGCGAGAGAGTAAATGTCGGTGTGTATGTACATTGCACACTGTTTAAATAAAATAGAAAATGTCGTTTAAAATGAAGTTTCACTTCTATCGTGTTTGAATCACACACACATATTTTTTTTAATTGTTTATAAGATTTATCTTTTAACCACAATCTCACCTAGCGTTAAGTGCGACCTAAGCCTAGTGGGAGGATTGACTCTCAAGTGCAGCTGCCGGAACTCACCTATAAGTTCTTGACGACAAATTTTCAACTTGAGAGTGGTAGCTACCTAGGAAAAGTACCTAGTACCTAGGAAAAGCTACCTAGGACATTAGGAAAAAATTTGCCACCATGCTATGGTTTCATCACTGCAACTCAAGCTCATTGCAGAGTTTCGAACTCACGTAGCCGCGTCGGTCGACGCGGAGTCCTTACACGCTACCACTAACCCATTATTGCTTTCAGCTTATTCTTTATACTTTATAGATTTAGCGTATCATCACAATCTGATCTGATGGCAAGTGACAATACGGCCTAAGATGGTACTAACTTAACAAGCTTAACTTCTTCTAGGTTTACTGCTATACCACGGGGCTACCATAACAAATTTAATTATAAATAACTAGCTATGCCCGCGGCTCTACTCGCGTGGATTACAGAATGCTACCTACCAGTCGAGCACACGCATGAATCGTGCTGCCTCCACTCAAAAGACGAATGACAAAAATGTTTACTTTAGGTGATCCATAGAAGATAGATATATGCTATCGTTGACTTTTTTGTAGGTCTTTTGAAGATTTACAATTATGTACTACATTAATTTCATATAGCCCGTACAGTTTACTCAGCGTAAGCCAATTAAGTGCCCCAAATGCGTCTTTTTTCCGAATTGATTCACCATTATCGTCACTGCTTATTTTGTATGTTACTTTATCTAACAAAATATATTCTATAACCTGGCCAGATAACATAGCTATGAATTAAAATAAAAAAACAAGTAAATCGGATAAGTGGTTTTCGTGTGAAAATAACAAAAACGGACAGACGGACAGATGTTGAGTTTTATAATATGTATAGAAAAGCAAAAACACAAAACACCTACAAGTTTTAAATGCAGTTAAAAAAATTACTTTATTGTAAAATTACCACAAGAGAAAAACTTGGGATCACAGAGACTTATATCGTATAGGCATAATTCTTTAATTAATTAATTTTGCATGTCAACAAATCTATTTTACATTAATTATTCCTACAAAACCTTGACCTATAGATTGAGATCCTTTCGTTGTATGATTTCATGTTATTAAAACAAAGATGACCTAAATAATTCAATAATAGATTACTATAAATTAATAGATAAATAAACAAATTAGAATTATAAGGAATGTAGAAGCTTCAGGAAAGCGCGCTTACATTGGAACTCTGTTTTTATTAAAAACACGATAGAAACTGAACCTACGGAAGATGGAGAAAAAGGAGGGAACTATATAACATCTTATTCACAATTAGAATAGACAAAGTTGACCTTAAAAAAATCAGCGAATCTAATGCAAAGAAGGTAGTTACTACATCACCAAAGAAAAATAATCTCACCTTATTAGCACAGTTACCACTTTAAAATCTCCAGAAATGAATATTTGTCATAACAACACGGCCATATTGGCGAACAACCATTTCAAAAGGGCCATTATATTTCTATCTCCATCCTTAAAATACATCCTTTGCACGTCAATCCACCATCTTGTTCCTACGAAATTTTTAACAAAACCGAACTTAACGGCAAACGCTAATCTCCGGTCCAAAATAGAAAACTTGAAAGTAGAATAGTAACCGCCCTTCGATACAATTTTATTTTTCGAATACAAAAATTGCCAGTATGGTTACAGCAGAAGGTCTATTGCTAAATTGATGGTGAGGAGACGGTCAAATGAATAAGTACGCAATATTGTCAGTAATTCGCTGACCAATCGCGTACGTGGAACGGACTGTCGTGTGGATGTCGGGAATTGGGACCACTTGGTGGCGCAGGGTCACACAATCGTCGGGTCAAGACGTCTCGTTGGGTACTGTCATTTCAAGATAGAGGTTCTGTACTGTAGAGACTAAAAAATTATGACGCTTTATCCCTTATAGGTTAAAACGTGGTATATTCATGAAGCGATCATCCTTCATCCTTTATATTTATTTAATGTGGGTTATTACGTTGTACAGCGTAATAATGTTGTTACTAATCTGCATATAAATTTACTTCTTTATTTCTTTTCTGCGTCATCCCATCGTAAGTTTCTACTTTTCTCTACTTTACAAATACTACAAAGGTGGCAAACAGGCATACAGCCTGCCTGATGGTAAGCGGCTACCGTAGCCTATGAACGCCTGCAATACCATAGGTATCACAAGCGCGTTGCCGACCTTGTTGCTTGACCCAGTTGCTGTGACCGAAAACGGTTTGGAGCTGAATATGCTACTTACTTCATACCAAAAAAAGTCTATCATTCTTTTTTGGGTACTTCATTATTCCGGAAAAATAATTCACAAAGTTATACGCAGCGAAAAACAAAGAAAGGGATATCTACAGCAACTACATCTCGAGATATACATGACATAACTAACAACAGGTACGTTGGTAACATAATACGTCCAATTCTCGCCAGGAAGATGACAGTTACGTACATAATTCACGTAACAAAGGGTCTACGTTCGTCCAGAAATCTAGAAGTGACTGATAACATTACCCATTTAGTCATAAGCATTGGACTACTACAATCATCAGCTAAGTACTACTACAACAACGAATTTTTTCGCGTGACGCTGTCCCTATTCGTTTTAATGTAAAAAAAAATTTAAGTTAACTTATTCAGTGGTTATGTTTTCGATCTGTAAAAACTCTAAAAATGGAGATATTAGGATCAGGAGTGTTCTGAAACTCCGTAACCGTAACTATCGATCGGATATCCGAAATAAAAAATATCCGAAACCGTATATGTATCAGATATAAAATGATTCGAATAATTTCGGAAAGGCACGAAGTCAAATAGGTCACTGTCGATTACCGATAATAACTTAAAACATAAGTAATAATTATCTTAAATAAATAATAGGTCTTTACCTATGAAATTGCAATTTTATATAGAGAAAATCAAACATATTTTTGTTTAAATGAAAATAGATATTATTTCATTAGTCGTAGTATTATTGACCATTATTGTCGATGCACTTTTGCTATTTTAATGGAAGGTCACTGATGCCTCTGCTTTAGAATTCCTGGAGACGGGAATCGATGAACTCTTTAAAGGCGTTTTTAACCGCCTCATCGATTTGAAATATTTCTCCAGCAACAAGCTGTACAAATTCGGAAAAAAACATGGTAATCAATGAGAGTATAGTAGGTGACTGACAGCTTTCAGTCGTAACTCCTATAATTTTGAGACAGTCACTTATGCGATTGATGTCGTGAGGAAGGAGTTGACTAGAAGAATTGACAAATCTTTGTTGTTTACCAATGAGCTGGTCCATCATCATTTGCTATTCTTCACACTACACTTCTACCGTAATTGTAGTACCAGAACTCAAGATGCTGTAATGAACAATGCCGGCGCAGTAGCTTCTTTTGACTCACTTTGCGATTAGGACATGATTTGGCTACCTTCCCTGTGTCCAACCAGTGCAACGGACATTGTCGATTATCATGCAGGACCCGATTTTCATAAAAATTTACAATCCTATTCAAAATGCTGTTGTTAAGTGAGTTCATACATCACCAACTTTCCAAGATTCTTTATCTTTTCAATTTGACGTAAATTTATCAGTATCATTTTATCATTTACGTTGAAGTCTGCTGTTAACTCAGACGTGGTTTGAGATGAATCTGCTGCCACTACGGCTTTCAATTCATCGTTATCGACTTTCGTTTCTGGTTGGCCAGAGGACTCATTCTTGAAATAAAATTTCCAAAACGGAAGCGATTAAACCAAAAACATATCGTGTGTGTGATATTGTGTGCCGTCTGTGCTGCGTTGGTGCCACAACAGAACTCATAAGGAAATTATTAGAAATTAATGCGAAGTTCGCTTTTTCCAAGGTAACAGAAACAACGCTATCAAAGAAAAAAGGAAAGGCGGGAAAATACATTAATAACTGATTTTTTAAATTTCTTAGCTATATTATAAAATTAATATGACTTTTCAATATTAATTAGACTGAAAAATATCGATATTCACACTAGTCAATATAAAAAAAATCGGCAAATTTATAGGTGAAGACCTAATATATTCCGAGGAATAAATCCCTAAATAAAGCTAACTTTGCTCACCGACAAATGTTCAAAGAATGTCAATTCAAAATGTAATTATTTGAGAATGTAATATCCATAAATAGAATTAACCGAAACTGTCGGATATCTGAAATAATTTCATATCCGTATCTATAACCGAAAGCGATTAAATGAGATCTGAAATCTCATATATGTTTCATCTCTGTTTAGGATATTGTATGACGGAACAATCAAAATGACCATCTAGCTACGGATTAGATTAATTCATAGTTGATTTTGAACTTGTACCACGGGTAAGTGACGGCACTTTATCACAGTAGAATCCAGAAACAACGGCGACCACAAGGAGATCAGCAATTCTTCGTTGGTAGTCGCTGTTATGTTAGGCTGCAAGCCTCTGAACTGCAGGATATACAAAGCGACAAACAAAAAGAAAATGACTGCAAGGCGCAGATCCTTACCACTCCACTTGAAATAAATCTATACTGATAATAACTGTGCCCGCGGTTTCACCAGCGTATAATTAAAAAAAATCGCTGATTGATGATTTATAAAACTTCAGTATAGACAATATTTTTATCGGGCGGCCAGGGTTATGCGTCACAACTCACACGGCTTGTTCGCGCCGCTACACCTGTAGTCATAGACCCGAGCCGAGTGTTGAATTATTTTAATTTTACATTATCTCCCGACCTATTCGTTTACCCAATAACATGCTACAAAGGGCACAGTTTATCTACATAAAATTGTCTTGACGATGAAGTAACTTTCGTTCGTAAGGATTAATGCCATGCCTAATAATGATGCTCATAAATTACTTTTTAATTTTCAATAAAACTTTGTCACAAAATTCCTTATTGTTGCTTATTATATAAAAGAGATAGGCATATGATATCGGTATCGCATACGGTATATTTTTAGATGTACTAAGGAGCAATATTTTTGTAGAACATTATATTTACGCCAGCGCGCTCTGATAAAGCAGTTAGGGTGCGATATTTTTTCCGACTTACTTAACAAAAATCAATATTCAAGGCTAGCTGAGATGTGTTAGCCTAATGCTAGATAACCTATACTATTCCTCGTGAATCTGGCTATCATATACTTTTAGGGCTCGTTTAAACGCACTACAAGTCGGCTTCGAAAAATTCTTTTTGCATATAATAGCTAGATTTATGAGTAATAGTATAGGTTATATAACTTCACGCTACAACCCTAAGGAACGGAGCAGTAACCATAAATTTAATGCAATCTGGCAAGCTGTAGGCAAGTACGGGAAGTGGTACAACCAGTGTAGCCCACCGGGTGGGTGCATTGGCGGCGGCTTCGTGGATAGTTTGTCAAATAAATTAATCACGGGTGAAACTGTAGGACACAGACCTAATGAAAATACTGAATAAGTAAAAACTGTTAAATTTAATTTAGAGACATAAACAAATAAAGAATTACGAGTACATTTTTACTTAAACTAGCAACCCGTCCCGGCTTCGCACTAGCAGAGTAATACATACTCTATTGATTTACGCGGCGCACGCCTGTAAAGCTCCCAGTCGACATGATTTTGTCCGACATAGTCATATATCAGCCAATTTACACAAAACCGTAATGAATTATACACCTAATCCTTCCTCATGAATCACTCCGTCCATTGATGGAAACCGTATGAAAATCAGTTCGGTAGTTTTCGAGTTTATCGCGTTCAGACAGGCAGACGGGGCGGGAGACTTTATTTTGTAATATGTATAGATTAGACTGCGTTAGAATAATATTTTTTTTAGAGTAAGTTCATCTAAAAAGTTTCTTTGTTAGACAAAAAAAAACTTCTAAAAGATGAGCTTAATATCTTGAAGATTGAGCTGGCGCATGGGGGGTTACCCTTTACCATTTAAAATACATTGAAAAAAAAAATTTTTTTTCTTTATTTTCATTGTAATTTTCTCAATCGCTCAATTTGCAAGATATCAAGCTTATCTTTTAGGAGGTTTTTTTTCTAACGAAGAAACTTTTTAGATGTCCTTACTCAAATAAAAAAAAATCTTAAGCAGTCTAGTATAGATGTGTGTAGAAAAAGAAAGAATGATGATTTTTTTATCTAGCTTGTTGTATGCTAGTTTACTAGCTATATCTTAACAGAAATCCGAAAGAACGCAGTACCTACCAACATAATTAAAAACAATCATCCATAATAAAGAAGCGTGTATACGAACGTACTCCTTAATTGATATTGATTGAAGACAATTAAACAATGGCTCACGACCACAATTCGCGAACAGTGATAAACAAAATTCTAGGAAAGGGATAGAAGATAGAAAAATCAAATTTTATTTTTTATTCGAGTTTCGCTAAGGGGCAGAAACTGTGGTCACGATTATGCCACTCTTAGATTGTATCACACATTGCAGTCCACTAATTCACCTTTTTTTAATTTCATTAGTTATGGTCAGCTAAGTAATTTTAGCTGAAAAAAAATTGACATACAGATTCAAACTCTTCTCTACATAAAGAACATTAGCTTAAGCAAATAAACGAAAATATACACAAGGTAACAAAACAAAACAACCCGTTTTTAAATTATTTTCTCATAAATAACAAATGAGAGACACGTTGTAGATTCCCGAGGGTCATTCATTCAAGTATTACAGATGAAATCACTGTCCAATTGTGCATTGCGTAGGTACCACTTTGATTGAGTTATGTTATTCATGAAGTCCGGAAATTAAATTATTTAAAAGGGACAATAGAAAATTTACAATCAAGTACAAATATCACAAAACTAGGAGAATTAAGCCAATCCATTGCCAATATGCGCGTACTTCAACTTCAATTGAAAATATTTAACATACGTTTCGCACTATTCATTACTTCTGATGTTTTAATACCAGATTTGCTCGCGGCTTCGCTTACGTGGACTACAAAATGCTGTCGGTCGAGCGCACGCACGTGTCGTGCTGCCCCCGCTCAAAAGACGGAAGACAAAAATGCTTATAGTGAGTGATCATTAGAAGATAGATATACGCTATCGTGGACTTTTTTGCAGGTCTTTTGAAGATTTACAAAAATGTAGTACATCAATTTGAAATATCTCTTATGGTTTACTCAGCGTAAGCCATTTAAACGCCCCAAATGCGTCTTTTTTCTGAATTGATTCACCATTATCGTAACGGCTTGTTTCGTATGTTACTTTATCTTACAAAATATATCCTATAACCTGGCCACATAACATAGATATGAATTAAAATATGTTAATCGGATAATTGGTTTTCGCGTGAAAAGAATATAAACGGACAGACAGACAGAGAGACAGAAACAAGAGAAATAGTATAGGCTACACCTCTTGGCTAGCCTTAAATATAGATTTTTTTAAGCAACATTGCTCTCTAACTGCTTTATCCGTGTGCGTAATGACACGTAAATACAACTTTCCACAAAAATATTGCTCCTTAGTAACTAAAAAAAGTCCGCGATACCATATGCATATCTCTTATACATACGCTAAAATAAGGTATTTTGTGCCTTTTTTTTATTGAAATTTGAAAAGTGATTTATGAGCATTATTATTAGGCATATGAATATTAATCCTTACGTAAGAAAGTTATCAATCAAGAAAATTTTATGTAGATGAACTTTGCCCTTTATAGCATCTTATTTGGACGCATAGTTTGGGGTATAATAGAAAATTAAACACTCAGTTTGGGTTTATGACTATAGATGTATTGGCGCGAACGAACCTTGTGAGTGTGACTCATAACCCTGGCCGCTGGATAAAAATATTGTCTATATTGAAGTATTAAAAATTATCAATCAACATTTTTTTGCAAACCGCGTGGTACAGCTAGTCTGTAAAATATATAGTAATTTTGGTCTATTATTTACCTTTTTACAACGCACTCGTATGATTACGCTTCACTGGTAAGTATTCCTTGAGTCAAATAATTATCGACTACAATTTTTCTACAAATAAGATTGAAATTCCAAGGAAATACCTACCTTCGTAAACCTACTGTTAAACTTAATCCACTCACCATTAACAGTAAGCAAGAGACCGCCCAAAAAGTAATCTTCAAGTTTCAGAAAAGCTCCAAATTGTTCGTAGATATCTTCATTACCAAATCAAGTAAAACAATTCCAAATATTTCCATCTAATAAACGACGTAGAGGCAGTATAATGTATTAGTGCCTTCGGCGGTCTCGTTTAATCTCGGCTATATCTGCAATTTTCTTAAAGTCTTTCAGGGAAACCTTGGCTTTAACCAGCTTAAATCTGAAAAGAACATAACAATTTGTTTTAATACTTTCCTTACCAAGCTTTATATTAATCTGGGGACATTACAGATTGACCATAAATTGGGCTCTGGATTCTCCATATTAAAAATAGTGCGTCTGTCAGAGTTCTAAATATGTGATAGACTAAGGTCTCTGATATAACATGCAGAAAACCAATTTACCATGTCGTTACTAGAAAAGAGCCCATTTAGCAAGCTCTAACTGGAAAAAACACGATATAAATGTGGGTTCAGTCGGTATATAACATATAAGTATTCATTGCTATAATTTTTAAAAGCCTTACAGAATTTAAGATATAATTTCGGGCCAAGCGTGAATAAAGTCAACAATTCAAGTTCATTCAAGTCAGCAAGTCAACTTGCATCAAGTTGCAAAAATATTCAAAATTAGTATCTGGGTGCCTAATTTTTATGGTGAATAAATAAGTAGGACTTCCTATAGATATACGTAATCTTTACGTAAAATGGTCGCCCTGAGAAGTATGCATTTCCGATTTGTCACGTATTCTTGCTTTGTATGAATTTATTGAAAATAGAATTAAGGCAAAAACTTAGGTCTCATTCTTAAAGACATCCGGCCTTTCAAGTCAAATCCTTTAAGTGCCATGCCTTTGAGTATTAAAACAAAGCCATCAAATTTGCTAATTATCGTGCTTACTCACTAAGAGATTGAAACAAAGTAGCAATGTTGTTAATCATGAACGAACATAAGACAATTGATGCAAATCCAGACCTTGAATCACTCGTATAAACATGGAAATTTAACTGAGCCTAAATTGTGACGACATGCGTAAATGGAGAATGAGTGGGAGTGGGTTGAATGTAATTTACTACTTAAACAAATAGATTAATTAATCCTAGTACCCTTACAGACACGTTAGAGAAGGAAGCACAATTATTTCTTCAACATTTTATGTAATAATACGATCATTAGGAATTTTAGGTACAATAGATCGTAAACCAAATAGCAATACCATCGTCTAGCGGAATTTTCAGTCTTCCGAAATTCTAAAAAAAAAAAGGTGTGTGTGCGATTCACACACGATAGAAGTGAAACTTCATTTTAAAAGACATTTTCTATTTTATTTAAACAGTGTGCAATATACATACACACCGACATTTACTCTCTCGCTCTGGCTCACACAAAGAGGAAAGACCGATAATATATTGCTCTCTCGCTCTGGCTCACACAAAGAGGAGTGACCGATAATGTGCGTTAAACGTTTAGCGCTTGGAAGTCGCATAAGAAGTTTCACTTCAAAATCACAATATGTTAGATACAAATGTTTTGTTGAATTTCATCAAAATTAATAGAACACTAACAATTTATTGTTTATAATATATATATATATATACATATATTAAACGTTTAACGTACATTATCGGTCTCTCCTCTTTGTGTGAGCCAGAGCGAGAGAGCAATATATTATCGGTCTTTCCTCTTTGTGTGAGCCAGAGCGAGAGAGTAAATGTCGATGTCTATGTATATTGCACTTTGTTTAAATAAAATAGAAAATGTCTTTTAAAATGAAGTTTCACTTCTATCGTGTGTGAATCGCACACACATCTTTTTTTGAAGTGAAACTTCTTATCCGACTTCTAAGCGTTAAACGTTAAATGTTTAACGTTTAACACACATTATCGGTCTCTCCTCTTTGTGTAAGCCAGAGCCAGAGAGTAAATGTCGGTGTGTATGTATATCGCACTGTTTAAATAAAATAGAAAATGTATTTTAAAATGAAGTTTCACTTCTATCGTGTGTGAATCGCACACACACCTTTTTTTTATTCGGTTAAATAGCATAAATTTTAACATTGTATTAATAAAAATTCCTCACGTGACTTGGAATCGATACCAAATAAATAATAAATAGTTATGTGAATTTGACGAGGACAAATGTTTAAGAGATAATCCAAGATTTTACTGATAAATAATCTAGTTACTAGTTAAGCTTCCGTAGGATTCATTGCTCTGACGAATAAGAATGAAAATAATGAAACTGCATAAGGGATTTCGCGAATCACTGAGGAACAAGTTTCAAAAATGTTGTATCTTAACTCTGCCCTCCCAATACATCACGGAAATTTTTATGTACAGTCATGAAAACGTAGATAAGTTGGAACTTTCAATTGACAGACCTAATTTCAATAATATAAATAAGTATAAAATATTAATCCCATCTGTTAGACTTAGTAAGACAAATAAAAGGAATTGCGTTAGACTAGGTTAATAAACTTCCTAAACACGTTAACGATTTGCCAGATAGTAAGATCAAAAATCATGTTAAGCAAATTTGATTGTCAAAAAGGTATTATATGTTAGAATATAACTCGCTATCTTGTTTCATGCCGGTTCTTCTCGATAACTGGGCATATCCTTTTTTTTTTTCGAACTGACTGTACTGTTAGTTAGCCTTAGGGGCCCTGGAGCCTTTACGGCTTTTACAGCTTTACCGTGCTTGGCCCTGGTCACATCCCAGTGTAGACATTCATAAGTGCATTCTCAGGGCCTGTTATTTTTTTTAGATAATCTTTACATGTAAATCTGTCACTGATATCTTCCACTATTCAACACAGCATTAATTTTACTATAACCACTGTAAAAAAAAAATAACAGTAATCTATGTCTTTTAAAATTACCATGAAGTACCATTATTACACGCAGAAATCTAAAGTACACGTGAATGGAACTCTCCCGTTTTACAATTATGGACCAGCAACTGAACATCGCGACCGACATGAGACAAATTTAACTTTACTCCTTCGTAATAGAACACGTTTGTAATGATCGAGGAACGAGATCCGGACGTCATCAACAACGAGCCATTTAAAGAAAGATATATCAAATCAGGGTTCAGTGGGAACCAGACTTTACCGGTTTCTAGCAGTTTGTGTATTCTTAAAATTTCTGACGTTTTTTTTTTAATTTATAAGTGCTTTGGAAACATAATCAAACATAAACATAAAAGACTAATACATAAAAAGGAATTTAATATAACGTAAAACGATACGTTAAATCTAAATAACGAACATCGAATACCAAATTAATGTATCATGAGAAAAAAGATAAGTGTAAAATATTACGTCAAGAAGAAGAAAAAAACATATAATGAGAAATACACTTTTTTAGTGATATAAATAAAAATAAAACTGATGTCAAATGAAAGCAAACTTTTATATCACATAATATATTTAAAACAAAGAATATTAAAGCTGTAGTAATGTTTTGTTCAAACGAAGAAATTTAAATACGTTATTAAATAACTTACCAAAAACAATCGCACGCGTGCGTGGTGCAACGATTAACAGGCATTTCCACGGACATAATTATTTTAAGGAAGAAACATTTTACATATTTATTTTTTTAATTCAATGAATCGATGTTAATGTGATACGCTCACGCAGCAAACACAAGTGTCTGGATTGCAGTGTACGTCTAAATTGTAACAATGAGAGGGAGGGCACAATTGAGAGCAGATCTCAATGACCGGTTAAATGGCATAGTCCATTGCATTTTTGGGATGCCTAAACGCATGTATGCTCTTTGGAAAAATCCTTTTCATTTGATCAACACAAGTCTTAAGTATATTTTACATACAATTCCCACGAATCAGATGCAACGAACATTACATTGTATCAGAAAATATTACCTACTTATTTACGCACGTATGTTAAATTCTAACTTAATATTATAAAGACGAAAGTGAGTTTGATTGTTTGTTACTTAATTACAGATAAACAGCTGAACGGATTTAAATGAAATTTGGCACACAGATAGTTTACAACCTGGATTAACACATAGGATTACAACTTTTCATCTCGGTAACAACAATTTTTGTATTTCACGCAGGCGGAGCCGCGGTCACAATTAGAAGTCTATAAATTTTAATGTCAGTAAAATAATATCACGTTATTATCATTGAGAGGTAATTCATCATGTCGTACTTCCGTCACATTAACTACTATAGCTTGACCACCATAAGCACGACCATCATAATGGTCTGCGGGACGCGGGAGGGGAAAAAGACCGTCCAATAAGCTAGTCTGATGCCGGCTGCCGGCAGCAATAGACGTTTGACTTATGGGCTTACGCGGTTTTATTTTTATGACTGCTGCACATGAGAATATTTTACCAAGATGGAATTTCGGCCGTGGCGTTTAATAAACACTATAAAGTGAATCAAAAGTAATGCTTTAACTAAACGCGTTTTTATTCAATTATATTGTCAATATATACTATGAAATTCAAAGAAGTTTCACTTTAACGGCGTGTAACGTAAACGTGTACGCACTTTTTTTTCAATAAATTAGTTTTTTCAATAGCTTTTTAATAAATACAACATTATTATGTGTATTAAATATATTATTTATCAATAGATATATGTACCAATTGCAATAACATGGATAAACCGTTCATCTTAAGATATAGGTTATCATCTCAGTACCGTGTATATTCATACACACCCGCCGCCCCGCGTATCGCAAACCATCAGGAGGGTCGCGCTTACAACGGTAAGTCTATAAACACGCCAAAAAAGTATAACAAGAAAAAGAAACTTCAAATATAAAATTTCTATATGAGTATTGAAGTGATATAATGCATGGTTCAGCAAATTCAGGTGTATGTAGTCAAAAGCGTAGACTTTGATTTTGAGAAACTAATATATAAAAGTAAAATAATTTACACTAAGCTCTGTACAGTAAGACAGAACTATGAAAATTACGTTTTTTTTTACAGAACTAAGGTGTCAAGCAAGCATATAGCCCACTTGATGGTAAGCGGAACAGGATTTAGCCGGTTCTCCTTGACCAACCACTGTGATAAGCGTTTTCGATTGTCGTAAAGGATCCATTTTTTGTCACAAGTAAAAATAAGTAATGTAACGCAGCTCTCAATGCGTGTTTGTTGATGAGCTTCTGTCAATTCCATTCTTCCAACCCATTTCTCGAGCTTTTTCCTTTGTCCAATTTGTTTCAAGTTAATTAAAATTGTTTTATCACTCACACCGACGCCTGTCGCTAACTCTGATGTGGTTTGCGATGGATCCGCTTCCACGATCACTTTTAATTCTTCATTATCAACTAGGGTTATCGCAGGCAGGGTATCGTTAGGCATTATCGCGTCGATTGACGTGAGTTCGAATCCTTACAATGAGCCTGAGCTTTCGGTGAAGGAAAACATCGTGAGGAAACCATAGCATGGTGGTAGGGCATTTTCTAATGCCCGCCTGGCTAGCTACCACCCTCAAGTTGAAAATCTGCCGCCAAGCACCAATAGGTGTGTTCCGGCAGCTGCACTTGAGAGCCAGTCTTCCACTAGGTTTAGCGTGTTACCATCTTGGGCCACATTGTGACAGGTGAGATTGTGGCCACTACGCCAAAACCTATAACGATAAAAAAAAACTAGGGTATCCGGCCGTCCACGGGGTTTTTTTTCGTAGGTCAAAATTTCCAGAACGAAATTGTTCGAACCAAAAACGTAGCGTGCTTTATTTTACAGTAGCTTTTCCATACACATCATTAATCCTTCGAGCTGTTTCTGCAGTAAGTTTTCCATTTTGTGAAAGGAACGATGTCAAAAAAACCAAATGGTGCGAAAACAAATGAATCAGTAAATCCGAAACACAAATACACAAGCCTAAATTTGAAATAAATTTGAATTTGGAATTCTTAACCCCAAACGCCAGACATTTGAGACCACCAAAGTGGCCAGTTTAACAAAGCGGAAGAGTTTTTTGTTTGCTTAAACACGTTAATCTCTGAGACTACCAGTTGGATTCGAAAAATTCTTTTTCATATGTTAGCCAGATTCACGAGGAATAGTATAGGCCATCTAGCATTTGACTACACCTCTCAGCTAGCCTTAAATATTATTTTTGTTAAACCCGTTCGCGATCTCATTCGGCATATATGCTGAATTTGGAGGCAAAATTATTTTATTATTGTCATCATCCCGAACGGATTAAGTAAGAGGGAATAAATAATGCACCCTAACTGCTTTTAATGCTTAGTGATACGTAAATACAATGAATATTGCTCCTTAGTACATCTAAAAAGTCCGTGATACCATATGCCGATATCTTATACATAAGCCACAATAAGATATTTTGTGACAAAGTTTTATTGAAATTTGAATAGTGACTTATGACCGTTATTATTAGGCATGGCATATTAATCCTTACGAACGAAAGTTACTTCATCATTAAGACAATTTTATTTAAATAAACTTTGTCCTGTATAGCATTTTATTTGGAAAAATAGCTTGGGAAGTAATGTAAACTTAAAATAATTCAACACTAGGCTCGGGTCTGTGACTATAAGTGTAGTGGCGCGAACGAGCCGTGTGAGTTGTGACGCAAACTCTGACCGCCCGATAAAAATATTGTCTATACTGAAGTATTATAAATCATCAATTAGTCATTTATTTTAAATTATACGCGGGTGAAACCGCGGCCTACAGCTAGTATTAAATATACAGTACGAACATTAAATAAGCACAGTACAATCCAAACAAAACGGCGAACATCGAGAGATCGTCAATAGATGGCCAGTCGTAGCTGTCATGACGGTTTGCAAGCATCTTGGCCTCTATACGCTGGCTGATCCCGAAACAAGACTAATCACTATCACTACATGCACGGTGCTACAACCCCGCTTAATTACTGTATATAAACCGATCGACGCAGGAATAAGACACCCCTTAAGCTTCCCACTACGGCGGGCGATACACATGGTGTATAATGGTAGAGATCCAATAGAACACAACAACCGTCGTGTTCTAAACCCAACTCTTGAATATAGACAAAATATATAAATGTACTGAACCAATAACATTCACAGTAACAGGTACTCATGGCCGTTTTTTTAATAAGCCTTATTGATAATAGTGTTGCGAGGCCAAGCCATGTTGGCTGTTTGTCGTCAAGCAATTTGACTTAAATTACTGTATAATACAGAAGCAACATGTGCGTATGTAATTTGGATGCAAACACGAAATTTCGTCCACAATTCTTTATTATTTACTCTATGTAGGTTTAGCGTTATGGCCATACTCTCACGTGATTTTAAATAATGATGTGGCCCAAGATGAAACGCTAAGCCTAGCGGGAGAACTGGTTCTCAAGTGTAACTGCCGGAACAAACCTATAGGTACTCAACGACAAATTTTCAACTTAAGGGTGGAAGTTAGCCAGGCGGGCATTTAAAAACACCACTGTCAATGTACCATCAATGCTTTAATTACAATTTTATTCATGACAATCTGTCGGAAATATTACTCGTGGCGTCACAAGTGACTACGGTACAATTAAGGTACTACGCATAAATGCTGAAAGAGCGGAAGAGCGAAAAAGTATTGTACACCACAAGGTGCGGTTATATCGCTGGGTAGAACATACAACAATTTCACAAAAATATCAAATCACAACTTTTCCAGTGAAGTGCATATTAATGCTTTTCACTTTACACTGACTTTTTTTAAGTATCCAATTCATTTATATGGATGAAAATTGACCTTACTGTATGAGAAGATTGCCAGTCATAATCTGCTATACATATTGGTCGACTGCCTTTATTGTAGGGCGAACATGGGACCAACAATTACTCACCCGAAACCAGATTAGACCGACTATAATCTGATCCAAATAGAGAACTCTCAAAGGACAGTAATTCTCGCACCTTCTTGGTCAATACAAGCGGGTATAATCATACCTTGATTACTAGTATTTTCTAAAGTATTCATTTGCTTTCGCACCATTTGATTTTTCTTTGACATCGTTTTTGATTCCAACGTTTTCGTTCTGGAAATTTTGACTTACGAAACAAACCCCGTGAACGGCAGGAGACTCTAGATGATAATAAAGAATTAGAGGCGATCGTGGAAGCGGATTCATCGTAAACCACGTCAGAGTTAACGACAGGCCTCGGTGTGAGTGATAAAACAATTTTAATTTACTTGAAACAAATTGAAAAAGTGAAAAAGCTCGAGAAATGGGTACCGCATGAATTGACCGAAGCACGCCAACAAACACGCATTGAGTGCTGTTTTATATTAAGCAACCGTCACAATGAGGGAATTTTGAATCGTATTGTTACTTGTGGCGAAAAATGGATCTTTTACGACAATCGGAAACGCTCATCACAGTGGTTGAACCCAGGAGAACTAGTCAAATCCTGTCCTAAGAGAAAGTTGACTCAGAAAAAGGTGTCATATACTACAGCTTCCTAAGATCTGGCCAGACGATAACGGCAGATCCGTATTGTCAACAATTGCAAACCATGATGGAAAAGCTAGCCGTTAAAGAATCGAGACTGGTCATTATCTCCAGCACACTGCTGCTTCAGGACAACGCTAGACCCCATACTTCACGACAGACGATCACGAAATTATAGGAAATTGCGGTTGGAATTTCTCCGACACCCACCATACTCTCGGGACCTTTTCCCGCACCAACAAATTACCACTTTTTTCGGAATTTGGACAATATCTTTAAATTTAAGGAAAATTTTTAATTCCGATGAGGCTGTCCAAACCGCCTGCAGAGATTTTATTGATTCTCGCTCCCATATTTTTTTCAGCAATTGAATCAATGAACTTCTTATAAATAATAATAGTACTCACTTCGATTAATTAAATGTATAATTTTATAATAATTTATTCGTTTTACTTTTTCAACATAAAACGCTAATTTCATATGTAAGGACCTATTATTATAAGTGATTGTATTTTTGTTTGTTTAACGCGCTAAACTCTGGGAACTATAATAAGCCAGCTTAGAAAAAGATCTATTTGCATATAATATTATATTTATTGGTTAAGGTTATAGGCTATGTAACTTCATGCTACGACATTAAGAAGCTGAGCAATAACCATGAACATCAAGCAATCTGGCAAACTACTATGCAAGTATGGAAAGTGAGAACAATTACAGGAGGCGGCTACACGGGAGCGTTGGCCGCGGTGCAATGGAGCGTTGGTCGAATATATTTAACACAGGTGAAACAGCGGGGCACAACTAGCTTAGTGTAATAATTACTTTTAAGGCTACATAACGAAAATTTACGTTCATATTTGTACAGTGTTGAACAAAGGCTTCTTGTTACGACATAATTAAGAACTGGGCAATCGGCAATAAGTTATAAGGTATCTATTTTTTTTAATCTTTTTTATAGCTTTAGCGTTATAGCCACAATCTCACCTGATCTTAAGTGACAATGTGGTTCCAGATGGTAACATGCTAGAAGCCTAGTGGAAGACTACCTTCTCCTACTCTTCTTCCTCCTTCAACGAAAGCTCTGGCTCATTGCAGGGATTCGAACTCACGTTCATTGATGCGATTTCCGAACACGCTACCTCTGAGCCATCATTGCTTCAACTTACTACTTTACTTGCAACACTCGGCTCGGGTCTATGACTATAGGTGTAGTGGCGCGAACGATCCTTGCGAGTCGTGACGCATAACCATGGCCGCCCGATAAAAGTATTATCTATACTGAAGTATTATTAATCATTAATCAGCGTTTTCTTTTAAATTATACGCGGGTGAAACCGCAGGGCACAGCTAGTAATATATTATATATCATTTTCCATTACCTCGTTCAGTCCCAGTATTGAAGTTAAATAATTTTTATTTCATTTAAAGAACTAAGAAAATAATGTAGTAATGGATAAAGGCAAAGTAACTCCTGTAATAAGTTCATAGTAATATGCAGACATATCAATAATTATCAAATTATTTTACATAGAAAAACTTTAATCAATGCTATCAGAATCAATAATGTACAACACCTGTCATATAGTCGCATGCTTAAGCGTTTCACGTTCCGAGATCACCTGTAGTATACCCAGTAATTCAAGTTAGGTGGTAGTACAAGGTATCTGTAGACGATTGGGCCTCAATCAGCCATACACATTTTAAAAAAAACCCAATACAGTGTCGTCACCAGCCAGTGTATACCCAACCGCCGAAATGCTTGCAGGCCGACATGACAACGGTGACCGACAATGAATTATAGATCTATTGATGGTGGCCATTGTTTTTGGATTGTAATGTGGTTACCATCAGACACAATGTCGTCATTGTGCCATGTTACTATAAAAAACCTTGATTGTCAAACTATTTTACAAAAACTAATGCTCCTATTGCTATGTCTCCAAGCTTGATTAACGATAGTTAGAGAGCTATATTTTACAATAAAAAACCTGTTTCAATAAAATATTTATGTATATTATTCTTAAATATATTTAGATATTGCTTCAAAAAAAGCTATAAAAATCCAGAGAACACTTCGAAACGATGGTTTAATGAATCCACACATTGTAACTTAGTCTTCGACTTCACGCCTCCATTATAATTATTGTCCAAGCAGAAGAAGATCCTTTTAGCTCTTGCATGAACTAAGCCCATAGAGCACATAATGCAAGGCTCTCTTAATAAATATACATAATATCCGGTACATAAATAGGGACCTTCAACACTCTCCCCATTTATTACGTCGCGTTTGCTTAAAAATTTCTTTGCCCCAAAAGTAACATCACGGAAAACACTTTTCAAATGCATCAACAAATCCATCTTTATCCCTGATAAGGTTGCGTTCCCTGTGTCCGTAGACCAGGCGCCGCCATTTTGAGTCTTAGCTACATTGTCTATGGCCAACATGGCGGCGTGTTGTAAAGGATGCTCAGTTCTATTGTCGAACGCCACTGCAACCACGGATCTGTGATCTGGATCGACAACAATCGCTATATTTATGTTGCTCATAACAATCTTTTGAAGATCTAAGTTTGAGTCTAAACCAAGGTACCATTTTGCAACTTCCAAAGTCATACCCATATATAGTCTGTGGTCAAGAAGCTCATCGTTACTGAAAAAGCTGTCGCTTAGCAGCCTTTCCAGGTATTTATTAGGATGAAAATTTACTGACCAGTGTTTACTACATTCTAAATATTGCTTCCTAAGTAATGGTGGGTTAAGAGGAACGTTAACATCCTTAAAATATTCAAAACAATCTTTTAACTCACTGGCATTCTTTTCAATATATTGTTGTATAGATTCCTGAGTTAAATCATTTAAAAAATTTGTAGGACACAGTAATACATCTCTTTTCCTAACTCTCTTCAAATGATTCAGTTCCTTTAAAGGTATCTTTTCATTTAGAATTTTAAACATTTTTGAAATATCTTTAGGATCTTTCACATGCCCTATGTACACTTTAATAAGGGGTATTGATTTGAATAAATCATCATTTAAAATAACTTGGAGGTTTTTCTCAGAGTTTGTTATGTTGTCTATCAGGTTGTCTATGGTCATGTTGTCGGCCATCTTGGCTTTTTTAACTGGCGGTTCATTTTCTTCAGTCATCACGCCACAATATCCAAAACAGACTGCACAATCTCACTGAAAAGAAAGAAATAAAAACACTATTTCATTACACACACTGTATTACACTATTCACAATCACTAGCATTTTGATTTTTTCACAATTCATTGTTTCCTTTAAAATCCATACTTGAACACTTGAACCACTTTAGGGTACAAGCAAATCAATAATCACTTAAACCAGAAATCTTATAATTATATTATGTACAAATCTTCAAATACTATCAAACATCAGACAATTGAGTAAATAATAATCAATTTCAATTGGATCAATAGATGTTTATGTTAAATATATTACTATTAGGTTTGGGTGAAGCGAACAGTGAAATATTCACCATGGATATGATTGTAATTTATTAGTTTTGTTTTTAATTTCCAATTTATCAGTCAGACCACTTTTAACACTTTTGATTTTATAGGATTCAATAATTGATTATGATCTTTGTTGAACTTATCTTCTCAAAAGTAAAACTAACAAATTTATTTTCTTTTCAGGATTTTTTTAGTAATATGAATTTTTAAAATTTATTAGATTTCAACATAAATTTTCTAACACTGAAATCTTAACAACATTTAGATCAAACAGAGGATACTGTCATATTATTTTGATTTCCAGTTTTCTTACCAAACAGTAAGTAATTCATGATAATGAGATTTTTTTAATCAGATTAATTTATATTGCATATAGTTTATTTTCAAGCAACAAACCAAATGTATAATTATTTTTATTAATACTATCTTTTCCTGCAATTTTGTCTACATGATTTTCATACTATGGCCTTCTCTAGGTCCTATGCTACCCCTATGCCAAATTTCATTGCGACTGGTTCAGATATTTAGTCATGAAAAGGTAACAGACAGTTACTTTCACAATTATATGCATATAATAAAGTTGAAATGTATGTTTGTAATCTCATAATAACGCCTAATTACTAACTGCAATTGAAAGTATATACGGTAACTATAACAAAAAAAAAAAATTTTGTCTGTCTGTCTGTTTGTTCCGGCTAATCTCTGAAATGGTTGGACCTATTTTGGGGGATTTTCACTAACAGATAGCTGATGTTATAAGGAGTAACTAAGGCTACTTTAATTTTAGAAAATTATTTAGAGTTCTGCATAAATAAAATAATAAGCCTTTTTAGAAGCCTACTTGAGCGGACACAGTTAATATTATATTATACTAGCTTCTGCCCGTGACTTTGTATGTATTTCAGAATTATGTCTAAATCGGGATTAAAGGTATTTTATGTCTTAATCAGTCTTATAAGGTATCTGTTTGCCAAATTTCATCCAAATCCATTAAGCCATTTTTTGCGATTGAGTAACAAACAACCTCACTTTCACATTTATTAGTTAAGATTGTTGATAATACATTGAATACTAGATAATGTTTAACAAATATTTTTGTTTGTCCGATCTGCACTTCAAGTAATGGTGAGTACAGTACAGTATAAGAACAGTGTCACTATGTCTAACAAGAGTTAAAAATCAACCGAATGTCTGTATCATCATGGCAGCCTGCAAAATCACAGTGAAAGCCATGATAATTGTAGGTAATTGGGTACACTAACTTTTACCTAGAACATGATGAGCCAAAGTGAGTCACTCTGAGAGACATATAGTAGTTGTGATACAGTTGGGCCTCTTGGGATTAGTAGCCTACTATCCAGCAAATATGTTTATAGGAAACATTTCTTTTATGTATATTTTAATCGGAGGAATGGAGACAAGCTTTTGCCCATTCTTTTTTGCACATTGGACCCTATGATTGGATCATATTGATATATATATTTTTTTTGTTTAGACAAAAAGTGACACCTGTAAATATTAAACACAGAGATATTGTAAATGGTAACTTGATAAGTGGCATCATTACTTTCTAAATCATATCAAAATACTCAGGTATTTTAAATGAGTTAATAATAAGCATAATAAGAAAGTAAAATTAAATAAATTCAGAGAGAAAGAGGAGTAAGTAAGAATGTATTCTCTCTGCTTAATCCCAATAGGGGCTTTATGTGATGATAATATGTAATGTATATAAAATGGGTAAAATGTTTCATAACACATCACAGTTTTAGTACATAAAAAAAAGGTTGAAACAGTTTTATGCCTATCATAAATATTAAAAATTTTGTAAAGTAAGTTGTAACAACTTTGTAACATTCAATTCATGATTTTGCTTTATAATGATAATATCGACAAAAAGCAAACATTATATTAGGACAACAATCCAAGGTCTTTACACAATATCACCAAGTGCAATTCTATTCCCTATATGCCTACATGCCAGCTAACACAACGATTAAATACTAAAAAACAATTTAAAGGAATACCTCAGCCGCCAATCGTAATCATTATTAACATAACTTTGATAATTACACCTTATATGCGATCACATTTAAGTGTCGCAAAACTCGCAAAATGCAGTGTTAAGCATTTTCGTATAAAAGTATATTTATGTGCCACGACATTTATTTACATTTGAATATTCAACTCATAATAATTTAAGAATGAAGAAAATAAAGTATATTTTATTACCTGTTTATAAACTGAATATTTCCAGTAAATCTGATGAAGTTAATGTATCCTATCTTCACAGTAATGCAATAGCTTGTATATGTTTCTTTAGATAAGAAAACTTATGGTAATAACACAATAGTTTAGAAATAAAAACTCAATTTACCCAATATTATGCCACACGAACTAAATTGTAGCAGCCATGAAAAAATGTCATTTTATCGGCCTGTTCCATTTACTGAAACGTCAAACGTGTATACGCCTGCCATTGGATGTAAAGACACAAAAAAACTGTCAAGCACATTTCTTCCAATAAAATTACATTACCATTAGATTTGACATTTTGTTCTGATCGTTAGTCGTTGCCATAGACTCAAATAAATCTTCTTCTTCTTAATTATGGCTCGGCACCATGCGTGCATTGGGCCAGTGTCAAGTATTTTACATTTTGCCAAAAAAGCGAGGGTAACGTATAACGCGAATTAAAATAATTAAACCGTACCGGGAATCAAACAAACCCAAATTAAAATAATTTCAAATCTAAAAACGTTTAAAGTGTTATGACGAATTCAGAATTCTAACAAGATGGCGGGTCCTTGTTAGAACTTTCGAGGGAGTTTTTGTGGCATATCAGAATTCATGGCCTATGTTATTATTTTCAATCCACTTCACTTGTATACAATAAGCAAGCTTCATTATGCAAAATGCCACCTATTTTACAAAATACAGGGTCCAAAAACACAAATTTATGAATAAAAGACAAAAACCAATACATGATAGTCTGAGATCCCGCCAAAAACTGAAATATATCATATTATATAAAGAACAAGATTGCCGAAAAAACAAGCTGAGCAAGAGAACGCAATTAAGTATTGTATCCCACTTTACTGTAGTGACCATACTTTTTGTACTTCATGAAAACTCTTGCAATTCAAGTACTCGTAAGTATACTTCAGTAATTCAATGTATGTTTATTGATATAGAGAGAACATAAATAATGTAAAAATTTGGAAGTGTACAATGTTGTTCTTTTTATAACATTTGTGAATGAGTCTTTAGTTTTGAAATGCAAGTCGTAAACTGATGAATATTGAGTGATTTTTTTCTCGTGTAATTTCAAACCATTTTTGGTCTTTATTTTTGTTTTTTCTTCTATTTATGAATGATATTTAAAACATTATTCAGTCAAATTTTAAACTTTAGGCATATGATTTGAAGCTTATCGCACAATAGACCATCCTACCGACGTATATACCTTACAATCGAATATAGATAACATCTTTGAATGGTGTACAATTAACCACATGTAACTAAATGACAAAAATTTCTTATAAAATTTGCAAAGAAAAAAAAATTCCAGTTAACGTAACTTACACAATTAATTAACTTGCTTTAACAGAAATCTCCACAATTCGTGATATGGGCTTACTATGGTTAGTGGATTTGCTTTTATATTTTACTAGCAGTGCCCGCGACTTCGTCGGCGTGGAATAGTGACTTTGGGGGATATTGTGATTTTCAGAATTTATTTATTTATTTTAAAACTGCCGTACAATAATAAAATGTACAAAGGCTTTTTGCCTTAGGCATTCTCTACCAGTCAACCTTTGTGTGATGTTGAGATCATATGGTAGATGCACAGTTTTAGGTTATTCTCAAAAAAACTCATAACCAATGGTATATTAAAGAACTTCTGCGTAAGCTATATTTTTAGTTTTGTCTTCCGGCAGAAGTAGAAATGGATTTTCACCCGAACCAGATCTCGACAGAGCAACACATAGTTGTCCGTGCGAAAAACACTCTTGGCGTAAATCTATTCCTACGTACTTAAATGTTTGTGCCTGGGTCTTATTAATTGTTACCGCAAACAATACCTTCACCGGTAATGTTTGGTGAAAATCACCAGCAAACATGATAGAGATTGTTAGAGTTTCTGATATCTCTAAGAGTCTTATCTAAAGGCTCTACGTGAGCTCTATGAATCATGGTGCATTCATCCCATATTAATAAATCGACATATTGCAAAACTTTTCCCAAACGTCCATTTTTACTGATCGAGCACACGCTATCTTTCTGCAAAGAAACAGTCAAAGGCAGTTTAAAAGTTCAATGAGCGGTGCGTCCACCCGCTTATAGAGTCGCTGCGATGCCCGATGATGCTACGGCCAAAGCTAATTTACCAATTTACCAAGGTACAAAATAGAGAGTTTTTGAAGCGACGGCATTTTAATTATTTAAAAATATAAAAGAAAACACTTATTGTGACATAACTACAATAGTTAGACATACGGTTACACGATATTTTTTTTAGAAAATTATATGTATGCAAAGTGGTAGTACATTGTTTTGTTCTATAATAAATAGTTATCGAAGCGCACGCCGTGTAAGGATTTTTTCAGGACATTTTTTACATCTTGAGTTACATTATAGGACTTTTAGTAAGGATCCCTAATTCTTATTGAAAATATAATATAGCCTATAGCCTTCCTCTATAAATGTACTATACAACACAGAAAGAATTTTTCAAATCAGACCAGCGGTTGCTGAGATTAGCGCGTTCAAACAAACAAACAAACAAACAAACAAACTCTTCAGCTTTATAATATTAGTATAGATGGGTAGATTATACATCTATAGGATTTAGCCTACGAGAGAATGAGATTGAATATATTATGCACGGTTAATACAAGTCCTGATTTTCATGATTGTGGTCGTCATCGGATTGGTCTAGTGGTGTGAGATGAGCAGACTTAATATGCAATACGCACGAGTGGTCAATACTTTAATACAATTTTAATATACTTCCTTCTATGTGTGCATGCTGCTGGCTTGCAACACATTGGAAGGGTTCAATCACTATACATTTATAAATTAAATATAATATATATTCTATGAAAGTTTGATAGAACCCAGTAGTGTAATTATTAAATAATAAAAATATTGTTTAGAAAACCTAAAAAATGTATATTGTTTATGCTACATTAAAAAAGCATCAATTATCAATATAATAAATGATTCTTGCTTTTCTTCTATTATTCTATTGATTCTTGATATTTATTTTTAGTATTAGTCGTTGTTGGCGACATATGGAACACGTAATTAAGATATAGAAGTATTATTAATAGAGATAACAAATAAGTAACTATTTTATAGATATATTTGATATAATTATGTTAAGAATGTGTTTGGAAATAGAATATTGTATTTTGTTTACAATGTATGGAATAAGTATAGAGTTAGTACTAGATAATACGATTTTCTTGAGATGTATGTTTCATCGGTTTAAGTAACTGTTAATTATTGAAATATGTGTTAAATTTGTGTTTAATCGTATAGAATTATAGATACAGAATAGAATGCAACAAAGAAAATAATAAGATAGATAATAGTTTAATAGTAATATATAAAATACATAGAGCGGACGGCGGGTTCGCCCATAGAAATTAGGGTTTTTTGCAAATTATTATAAAACGGTAATTGACACGAGTAAGATTTAATTTGCATTATATAGAGCATAAAATAAGGAAAGTAACGATGTATAATACATATATGTAAGGATTGTAAATAAAGAGTTATAGAGCGGGAAATAGGCCGACCAAAGTAAAAATAGATAAAAATAGTGAACCGAGCTCTCTAGGCACTAGGGACTCTCTTTAAGGTAACGCCTCAGAGTACTTAAGCTCGAGACTTTTGAACTGGGGCATGTGATTTAGCGTCTATAGACAGATGTCAATCCAACAGATGTCAATAGCAGCAATACGAAGATTGGTCGGCCTAAGAAACGCTCCGGTACAAGAAGATTTGGTGTTTTATTGAAGAGTCGCTTCGGGTGGACCGTGCAATATTGCAACCCTCCCTCTCCTCGGACCCTTCATCTCCGCCTCGAGGCTTCGAGTCGCCGGTACATTAGTAGGGGTGTCACGAGACGGGCATCCGGCATATACAAATTTCGCCCATCCCCCTCCCGGGTACTCGTCACTCCCCCTCTCCTCAGTCGAGGGAAGTGACGCGAACCCAACAGTTGGTCCTTCGAGCAGGATCCTCAACACCACTACGAGATGCCAGTCACAAGAAGCCAGAAGGGTTCAACGAGGGAACAAGCGCCTGATAACACAGAAGCCATCGCGGCAGAGACTCAAGCACAGCAGAGCGGCTCAGGAACTACGGAGTTCACTTCATACGAGACCACCATGACCGGCACGACGCGTGACACAACCACGACTTCCCAGGGTCAAGAAGACAAGGAAGCGTCGACCGTGAGGAGGAACCGACCTGCATCAGTGAAGTCGCAGAGAAGACGCAAGGAACTGGAAGCGCGCGCCGAGATAGCCGAGAGGGAGATTCGGGAAGCACAAGCAGCCACAGGCCGTCATACAAGCCGAGAATGAAGACTCAGTTATAGAAGAGCCTTTGGACCGGGTGGACCACGTCAGGGAATAGGTTCAGCAGTCTGCAGAAGGATTCTCCAAGAAGGGACACGAGGGGGAGGCATCCAAGGAGGGGTGCCTAGGGATTCCCCCACCTTCCGCCGACAAACCCGACACCAAGGAAGATATGGACACGAGTCACAGGAACCTCGCAAGGGCTATTGCTGAAGAAGAGCGTTCACATCCAAGGTCAAGTGCTGCAACCGGACTATATGCATCAGCTGCCATTCTTCGATGGTGATTCAAGGGAGTGGATGGCATTCAAAGCCGTCTACGAGGACACAGCCCCACTCTTCTCCGACGTACAGAACATGGCAAGGTTAAGAAGAGCCTTGAAGGGGGAAGCAAGAGAAGGAGTTCGCAGTCAACTGTACTCCGAGAGCACACCGGGGGAAGTGATGGAAGCCTTGAAGCGGTGTTATGGAAGAGTGCATGCGCTGGTTCTGGCAGAACTGGACAGAATAAGGAAGCTGCCACCGATCAGCGACAACGCGTACGACGTATACCTGCTCGCAAGGAACGTGAACAACACCGTGGCGGCGATACGAGGACTGCGGAAGCCACAATACCTCCAGTCACCAGAGATACTAAGGAGCATCGCCGTCAAGATGCCAGCCATATTGAAGTACCGCTGGTATGACTACGTTGCGGACAAGGCTGAAGGGGATCCTGAGCTGAACCTGATGGCAAGGTTCCTGAACAGGATGGCGGACCGATGCGGACCACACGCCACACCAGAGGCTGCTACGAGGAAGCAGATACCAAGAAGGCAAGCTGCGCATACGACGACTAATCACATCAAAGAAGAGAGACCAGGAAGAGAGAAGCAGGGGATTGATCAAGGAGGAAGAGAGAAGACTGCATGTCCACATTGCCACGAGGGACATTTCCTACATGAATGTCCGAAGTTCCGTCAAGCACCTGTGAAGAACCGATGGAATATCGCGAAGGAATCGCGATTATGCTACAAGTGCCTGAGCGGACGACATCGAAAGGAGACCTGCCGTCACCCTCCATGCCCAACCTGCAAACGTTGGCACCATAGCTTGCTGCATGAAGAAAGAAGAGAAGAAACGAAGCAAGAAAAAGAAGTGGCCAACAACGTGAGACTTCCTGTGAACTGCACCAGGTCATCGAGAGCTTACCTGAAGATGATTCCCGTCGAGGTTTATGGACCAGCAGGAGAAACCAGGGTCTTAGCTCTGCTGGATGAGGGGTCAACGGTCACCCTATTGGACTCGACGTAGCTGAGCAGGTCGGCCTCGAGGGACCCAATGAGACGCTTCATTTGGAAACCGTGGGTGGGCAATCCATGGTGAAGAAGGATTCAATGAAGCTCAACATGCAGATAAGAGGACTGCACCAGTCAAAGAAGAGAACAGTCACCGGGGCACGGACCATTGACGACATGAATCTGACGCCACAACGACTGGAGAAGAGCACCATAGAGAACTGCGCTCACCTTAAGAAGCTGATGAAGCAGCTACACTACGAAGAGGGTTCTCCCAAGTTGCTGATAGGACAGCACAACTGGGAACTCATCATATCGAGAGCGACGTGCAAAGGAAAGAAGAACCAACCAGTGGCATCCTTCACTCAGCTCGGTTGGGTGCTGCATGGCTTCGATGGAGGCACGTCGCGACCAGTCAACTTCGTGACATGTGCACACGTGTCAGCCCGTGAAGAGGCATTGGAGAAGTTGATGAAGGATCACTTCGCGGTGGAGTCACTGGGGGTCCTGCCGAAGTTGCCAAGCACAGACCAGGACCAGAGAGCACTGGACATTCTGGAGAAGACCAGCCGGCGCTTGGAAGATGGACGCTTCGAAGTTGGACTCCTCTGGAAAAATGATGAAGAGGGTCTACCAGACAACTTCAAAGCCGCTGAATTGAGATTGAATGGAATCATGAAGAAGCTGCACAGAGATCCGGAACTGAAGAAAGAATACGAAAATCAAATAGAAAACCTCGTGAAGAATGGATATGCAGAGGAAGCCAATCAAGATATAACCTCGAGACGGAAGTGGTATCTGCCACATTTTGCTGTCATGCATCCCACAAAGAAGAAGAAACGCCTGGTGTTCGACGCTGCAGCCAAAACAGCAGGGAAGAGCCTGAATGACCTGCTCTTACCTGGGCCAGACCTGCTGCAATCACTCTTCGGTGTCCTGCTGCGGTTCCGGCAGAAACCAATCGCCGTGGTGGCTGACATCAAAGAGATGTTTCTTCAAATACGAATACGAGAAGAGGATCGTGATAGCTTGAGGTTCCTATGGAAGGGCGAGCAAGCTAATGGACCCATCAAGGAATACAGAATGACATCAGTCATATTTGGGGCCGCATGTTCTCCAAGTGCTGCGATCTTTGTCAAGAACAAGAACGCTGCTGAATATCAAGATCAATTTCCGGAGGCTGCTCGTGCAGTGGAGCACAACCATTATATGGATGACTACTTGCAGAGCTTCGATACAGAGGACGAAGCAACCAAGATAGCCCAAGAAGTCGACGTCATCCACAAGAAAGCGAAATTCGAGCTGAGAGGATGGGCGTCCAACAGTCCTTCCGTGTTAAGAAGCCTCACCAAGGAGACTGGGCAGATGGAGATCGACCTCGGACCGAAGGAAGAGAAGACCCTGGGCTTACGCTGGTGCACGGAGGACGACGAATTGGGATTCAGGAAATTTAAGGAAGATGTCCAGCAAACAAGAGGATCTACCAAGAGGGAAGCGACGAGCGCCGTGATGGCCACCTTCGATCGATCGAATATTGATATTTTGTTTACAATGTATGGAATATGTATAGAGTTAGTACTATATAATAAAATTTTCTTGAGATGTATGATTCATCGGTTTAAGTAACTGTTAATTATTGAAATATGTGTTAAATTTGTGTTTAATCTTATAGAATCATAGATACAGAATAGAATGCAACAAAGAAAACAATAAGATAGATAATAGTTTAATAGTAATATATAAAATACATAGAGCGGACGGCGGGTTCGCCCATAGAAATTAAGGTTTTTTTGCAAATTATTATAAAACGGTAATTGACACGAGTAAGATTTAATTTGCATTATATAGAGCAAAAAATAAGGAAAATAATGATGTATAATACATATATGTAAGGATTGTAAATAAAGAGTTATAGAGCGGGAAATAGGCCGACCAAAGTAAAAATAGATAAAAATAGTGAACCGAGCTCTCTAGGCACTAGGGGCTCTCTTTAAAGTAACGCCTCAGAGTACTTAAGCTCGAGACTTTTGTACTGGGGCATGTGATTTAGCGTCTATAGACAGATGTCAATCAAACAGATGTCAATAGCAGCAATACGAAGATTGGTCGGCCTAAGAAACGCTCCGGTACAAGAAGATTTGGTGTTTTATTGAAGAGTCGCTTCGGGTGGACCGTGCAATATTGCACCCCCCCCCCCTCTCCTCGGACTCTTCATCTCCGCCTCGAGGCTTCGAGTCGCCGGTACATTAGTAGGGGTGTCACGAGACGGGCATCCGGCATATACAAATTTCGCCCGTCCCCCTCCCGGGTACTCGTCACTCCCCCTCTCCTCAGTCGAGGGAAGTGACGCGAACCCAACAGTCGTTTTACTTTAGGTGCTCCTAATCACATAATTATAATCTCCCATTCAAAATTAAATATTAAAATATTCATGTTTTAGTGAAATGTCGAATCCTTGTTTTCATTAATTAATTTAATATTAGTACATACCACATGTACGTCACATCCCGCGGTGTACGATATTTTGTTTGAAATGTGTAATGATTCTATACAGTGTAACTAAATAAAATGGACAACCTACTTCAAACAACCAATAGCAGCCTATTAGATAAGGACACAAGTCCTAATAAGAACATCTCGCTCGGTTTGTTTTTCTGTATAGTATAAGGATTCATGAAATTAGACTTTATGTTGATAACACAGAATTGAATTTAACTTGACGAAAATTTGGAATTTCTTTATCTAATATCTTGGCATAACTATAATAGACAAATAATAATACTAATAAAATAATAATAAGACGAATAAATAATTACGTAATTAAGCTTATCAGTAACTATTCATTACTATAACAATAATTACTATTTACTATCGTATCGTTACGTTACTCGTTACTTTTGGTACTTAATAACATAGAGCATCGCATCGAGTCGTGTTGCGTATTGCGTACGGTATCACTTTGACGTCGCGTCGTTCGTACTTTGTAGAAAACATACTTATACGTTACATACCTAGCTGCGTAAGATGCATTTTTTAACTTGAACTTGAACGTGTTTTGAATCAGACTTGTGTAAATCTAAATTTAGATTGATTTAATAGGTAAATTGGTTTGAAATACACGTAAACTGTAATTTAATTACCCCAAGGATCTGATGGAAAACTACTGAATTTGCAATGGATTTACTGTTTTGATTATTTTATCCGTGGGAATGAAAAAAATATTTGTTTAAATTGATTTGAAATTTTATTCTCTATTTTTATACATATCAAAGTTTATTTTTAGAGTTATATCGTTTCCATACAAATATCCAATTCACGCATCAACGGTACTTGCGCGAACAGAAACAGTTGTATGTGTTTGTAAAAAGAATCAATCAAAGTAACATCAGTATGAAAATACGAAAAATGCGAGTAACGAAATGCAATCGTGAGTAACGTTGCGGTACTCGGTACTAGATGGCGTACCAGTTACTCGGTATCGAATACATACGCTTTGCTACAGCTCTGATGTGAACCCTTTTTCAACCTGTCCTACATATAAGAAGATTCTCCATACCTCTACCCTCGAAACTACACAAATATACAATTTGTAGTAAGATTTGGACTGATGATTTTATTATTAGAAACGTAATACCTTATTATCATTAACACTAAATTATCAATATCGCTTTAGTTAGATTACACACTTACCTTGTTTTTTAAAACTTGTAAAATTTAAGCCCGTAAAAATGAAAGCGCATATTGAAAATATGTTAAATATTTGTGATTTTAACACCAAATATAGTAGTTATTTACTGCCCTAATAATTAATATCAGAGTGAGCCACAACGAAGCTAGTAAGCTAGTGACTTATAAAAATATACTACGTTTGAGACTTGTAAATATGTATGTAAATATATAGGTACATGTATAATATGTAATACATAATAAAAATATAATGCTAATTACTCAACCATTTTAAAGTATTATAATAAAATTATGACTCGCAGATCTACATTAGAGTGACAAAAGATATCCAAGTTTAGCTATGAAGTTAACATAATATACAACCAGTGAACACACGACCTACGTATATTTGACATCACCCTCACATCATATGTGTAAAATTATATAATTATGACACAATGTGATGTCAAAACAAAGTAACGTGTCCCTATTTGAATCAAGAAAAAGCGTAATTAAATACAAAAATCCTTTATTAATGCTTTATCATATACTTATTAATAATTATAGAAATGTATTCATATTAATATAGATACCGAAAAGTTAAATAAATGATATGGCGTTATACATTACAATTATATATCGTACGCACAGTGGGTGAACATCATTACATTGTTAACAAGTTTATTTATTTTCCAAAGTTTGATACAAAGCCTGGCATGTCTCTGCTGCGATTTCACAAAGAGCTGATAAAGCACGTCCGGCTGAATCGATTTCTGAAAGAGGAAATTTAAAATAATTTATGGTTTAAGATATTTTTTATTTCTCTAAGAATGTACAAGTAGTTTTACAGAGAAACTTACAGCTAAAGTTCAAATATTCGACTTAACCATGTACTTAACAGCTGTTGAATCGCAGAGGAAACCAAACAATAATCTATGTAATTTAATTTATTTTTATATTTCGAAATCCACTACTGAAGCTGTACTTATTTTGTTGCGTTTAGTTTGCGAGCTGCGCACGCGCACATCATGTGACGGAAGTGTGACATAATGAAGTTAACCATCAATGATGTAATAATACTGTGAATTAATTTTACCGAGTTTATTTTAAGCTAGCTGTGCCCGCATCTCCGCTCGTGTGGACTACTAAAAAAGGGTTTTTATTTTTTGTGCGGTATATTAATTATTTTTCTAAAAGAATAGTACCCTAGGTTATACCTCATAACATCAGCTATCTGCCAGTGAAAGTTCCGAATAGGTCCAACCATTTCTGAGATTACCCGGAGCAAACGGACAGACAGACAACAATTTAAAAAATTGATTTTTGGTATAGTTACCGTGTATACTTTCATATGCAATTATAAAAAGTTGTTATTTTGACATTACAAACAGTCACTTCAATTTTATTATATGTATATAGATAGTGTAAAAATAACAGTAAAATTGTTGTATATTATTATCATTGACTGCTGACTTCATTACTTTGTTGACACGACGGATAAAATTTTTGAAGTTATTTTTATTTTGATACGCTAAATAACTAGGTAATACACACAATTTTTTTAGGAGAAGATAGGCGCTGAAATTTGCCAGGACACGGTTTACTTTTTACACATAGGTTTTTTTTTTTTTTTCGAACTGACTACACTGTTAGCCTGAGGGCCCTGGAGCCTGTACGGCTTTTACAGCTTTACCGGGCTTGGGGGCGAGCGCTTAGGGCACTCAGCCACGAAAGCTAAGCAACAACATCCGAGGGTGCCAAAGTGGCCGAACCTGTTCGGAACCGGCTCGGACTGTTGCGCGTATGCAATTAAGTCGCGATCTGACTAATTCCCTATCCGTAATTCGATCTAAACTAACTATACATATATACATGTTTCTGCCCCCTGGGAGGAGGGAAGGAACATGTGTATGTGTATTTAGTGGTCTGAAAATTTTTGTCTAATCTAACTAGGCAAAAAAAGAAAAAAAAAGGTCCCTTACAGAACCTATGTACCTGTGTGTTGTGCATGTGTGTATAATGCAGTGTCATGTATGGCTGTGAAAGCTAGTGAATGTAGAGTCACTGTATCGCGCGAACGGCTGCTAGTCTCAAGGGCTCCATGCCGATTAATCGGACCTAGGCTTGAGTTGCCACAGAGGAGGGCGGTCGTGGCGATCCTTCTAAACGCTCTGGTAGTGTATTAACTTCGGGTTCTCGGGCTAAACGAGGCCGTATTTATAGTGCTAACAGTAGTTTGGATGACTTTGAGTGCTCAAGTGTGGAAGCTGAATTCTTTCAATGTGGTGATGAAGATGAAGAGGGGGTTAGCGACGATAGTTGCGATAGTATTTTTGATTCTAGGCGTCTTATCAAACGCAAACATACTCCTAATATGGACAGATTTGAGTCATCGAGTCGTCAGAAGACTTCCAAACCCGAGGAGACATTTAACCGTCCAATGTCTCCAGATCGGCACATGGCAACCTCACCATCTATCATTCAAGATTATGGTGAGCTACCTGATATTCCGGATAATTTAATAAATAATTTTATTACACCATCAGTATCTATGTTAATGTCCGATGCCTTATCGATCAACATTCCCATTGAAGATAATGAAAACTCGCCCCTAAGGTCACCAACTTCAATCGAAACTTCACGTACTAGAGTTGAAAGGCTAGATAACCTACCAAGAGTAAGAGTAAGAGTACACAAGGGACAATGAAAATTATAGATTTCACCAAAACTCAGGAATTATTAGTTCCACCTCCATCTGATCCATTTGAGGCATTCCAGTTACTAGTAGACTGTGTAGTGTAGGTTTTCTACACAAACTAAGGTCTGGACAGGACTTATTAGTAGAAACGTACATGGTTAATTAATGGTATTTGTACGAAAAGACTTCTCCAAGTACATTTTAAAAGGTCGACTGTTACTCGTCAGCTTATAAAACCTACTTAGCTGTGATAGTTTTCCTTTTAACTTCGTTGTATATACCACTACCATGAACTTTTTCACATATCCAATATCACACCGTGTAGCTGGCAGGGGAGAGGACACTAACAAAAATGAGCAATTTAATATTTCGCAAACTGATCCCCGTGAATCGAGAAATGGTTTTGATAGCAATATAACGACATATCAAACGAGACCCCACACGACGGAACATCCCACTTTACGTGTAGGTAAACCTATTTTTTTACCACTATGACGGCGTGTTTAATATGTACACCCACACCAAATTACAGCTTTCTAGTACTAAGAATACTAGAACTAAGAAAAAGCTACTATGAGCTAAGCCGCGGACAGACAGGCGGACACGACGAAACTGTAAGGGTTCCTTGTTGACTTCAGAACCCTATAACAGTCATTCGCGTGACATCTTGGGATTTGTTGCAGTCTGACAGATTGTCTCCCATCCTTTTAAATGATGGCAAATTTGTACTATGGATTCTTCGATAGACAATTGACGTTGTGCGGCTTTGCTGTTGCAAAATACGTAATCAGGATGGCCGGTATGGCTGCGATAGAAAATACGTACCTACTTGAAATTAAACTAATCTATTTAGTTCTATTTGACGTCTATTATGGTCATGAGTTTCAGTAACAACTTTCCCTTTGCTCTTACCAGTACATAGAACAATGATACGGGTATACCTAAGTAGACAAGTATACTTACCAACGTTTCCTCTCTTGCCAAAGATCGAGCCGTTGAACGGTGGTTTTCTATAGTTGGCGTCGACTGACTGCATCAGGCAAAGAGCCAGCGCTACTAAGCCGATAACAACGACGAAGCGCATTTCTGCTGATCTGTAATTAAAAAAAGTTTTCTTTATAGAAGTTAAACATTTTGCAGCGTATATTTGGAATCGTTTCTCGGCCAGAGCATTGGATAGCGCCCCTCAAGCGAGTTTTGAGGAATTCATCTGGCATGACAGTGATATATTTGAATGGAATCTCTCGATAGTTGTTGTTGTTAAAAGATTACATCCTGCTCAAAACCCAGATGTAACGCAAACACTTTGATAAGGAAGGTGGATGGCTTGTTGGAAATAGACTACATTATATTTGAGTATAACTTTTCATTAAATACTATATTGTTTACCGTTTGTATACAGCAACCAGAAATACGTAATTTGTATGTAAAAAAATCTGAAAATATGGAGTAACGCCATCTTTTGCTAACGGAGTAAATATATAATTTTAATGTTACAGTACATTTTTGATATTAATACCAAACAAATTGACAGTTGCATCATGATTAGAGATTACAACATTATAAAGAGGTGAAATTTGTATGGGGTAATATCCGGAACTACTAAACCAAGTCTAAAAATTATTTCACTAAAAGGAAGCAACATTTCCCCGGAATTTTAGGCTACTTTTGTAGCCATGAAATTTTATATTGTAATTTTTATAGTAATTGAGGCGTATATCTGATCAAGGAAGTTTTTAACTACCTTTTATTTATAATTGGTATATTAAAAATGTAGGAAAGTTGTCTTCTTAAAGGAAGACATGGACTGATGAACGTGACATGCCTCAGCGTCTTTTATACTCCAATCTTCGCTTACATATAGGTCTGTTACCTCTATGTGTGGGCAGTAGGTAATAAGATTGTATTGCAATTTTCTATCTAATAGATTTATTGGAAAAATAATTTTCTTCGAGCATGTGCAGTAATTGAATGAAGCAGTGTAATTCCCTTGACGATAGTGGCTTAATAAGACCTTCACGGTTTTGTATGTAATAAGGTGTCGGTTTGAACATTTGAAAACTAGGCGTCTGGTATTGTTTTTATACCGAATACGGTCAAATGTTTAGTTAGCTTCTTTTTTTATTTAATGGCAATTGTATTTATCCAGAGTTCTGCCAACGTCGAGTGAAAAAAAATTATTCTTTTAATTTTCCAATAACTTTTAACAAGATGGCGGCTTTCCGTCTAAAACTGTCTGGAAAATTATTGTGGTAACTTAAAATGCACGTTCCTAGTTATTATATATAAAATACACTTCATTTGTCAACACAACCAAACTCCATAACGTAAAATGCCACCATAATTACATAATATAGGGCCAAATACTATAACTTTATGAACTAAAACAAAATGAAACCACCACATGACAGAAGATCCCGCCAAATACTCACTTTAGTTGCCTTGTAGTGTCATATTTAGTTTTCCTAGTATCTCTACTTCAATGATGCAATGATCAGTTCGAAACTACATAATTACAGTTGACGAGCCATCAAATACGATTTCTAGACTTGTACAATATTCAACATAAGATCTCTTGAATTACCAAAGAATTTTAGAAATTAAATATCTTAATTTTGCCCTCCTAACACAGCTTTGACAATTTAATGTATGTTCTAAAAAAACGTATATAAGCTAGATTTTGCAAATAACTGACATAGTTTTAACACTAAAAATAAACACAAATTAATCATTCCGTGTTTTAGACTTATTAAGACCATTAAATCTTTTTTAGGTAATACCTAGTGCTAGGTTCTATAATAAGATCCTTGTAAGCACAATAACGATTTGTCGGACAATAAATACAAGGACCAATGATCATGTCAAAGGGGTTACTATAGGGTAGATAATTAGGTCCGTGAATGATAATGATGTTATGGAAATGACTGTCTTTCTGTACACACAGTAAAACAATATAATTATTAACTGTACAATATTTATTTCAACAGTTAAATAAAATTGATAAACTTCTTGTTGACGAGATTGTTGGAGATTCTTGTTGGCTCTTCTAGATGAATAGGATATTTTCCGATCCTCCAGTAGTGTTGTACCGTTCAAGTGTGTTTCGAATGTACATTTTTATGGATATTCAGCCATAACTTCTTTGTTTATAAACCGATTTAATGATTCTTCTTTATATGAAAAGTGTATGCCTCAATGGTGGCCCTATTTTAATTATATTGGCCTTAAACCTTCGACTTCGAAGGTACATCAGGGAACTCATCAAAAAATGATGTTTTCTATTTTGTTAAAAATTGTCTTGTTGACTGTACTTACCTCGTTTTTACGGGGAAAATTTAGGTAAACATCAAGCATTAATTAGGCTTGTTCTTAAGTACTAGCTAACCCGTGCGGATATTTCAAACATCATAAAATATAAATAACATAACAGATGTTAACAATGTTAACGTTGTTGTTGTTAATGTTAATGTTGTAACAGGTTACCTATGTCTCTAGCTTTAAAATTATGTAATCATTAATTTTTATAAAGAATTAACGGAGATATGTCATTGTCAGGAACAAAACACCTTTCAGAAATAATATACAATAATGTTATTATGATAGGACAGTGAACTTTCTTGTTCGTGTCGAGATGAAGGTTACCGTGAAGCTGTGGCTCCGGAGGGAATTAGGTTGAATAGCTCTTCAGAACACTCGCCATGATACAGTTGGTGTACATAGTAGACATTATGACTGTTAGTCTTCATGCCAGTTATAACGTTTTCCCATTTTCAATCCTATCATCAGTAGATAAAAGGTCATTGTGACCTACGGATCCGCCCACGTTTATTACCAGGTAATTTGTTTCGTCACATATTTTTATATCAAAATAATTATGAAATGATACTTATACTTTAGGGTTTAATAACATCTTTAGAACTGAGACGCCCAAGCCAACCTCACCTGTACGTGGTGCGCTCTGCTGATTAACGAACGAGGATATTGCAATAGCGGGGTGGTAAGGTTGTTTTGACTGGGTCGCGCCTACCATGCACGTAGTGAAAAGTCCGTCATAGTGTCTCGCTTTTGCGTGTCGCGTTTCGAGATCAGCCCGTGCATATCCAGTGATATGTACAGGCTGGCATGACAGCGGTTACCACCGATAGATTGCCAATCTCTTGGTGGTCGCCGTTGTGTTTGGATTGTACTATGCTTACCATCAGGGGCAGTAGGAATTTATAAAGCTACTTTAAACAAATAAATTTAAAAAATACTTTTCATGTAAAAAGTTAAATATATAGGCAGAACACATATCTATATTATAATATTAAAAAAATGTTACAGATAACATATGTCTATTCTTCTTCTAAGGAAAACCCACAATAAGCAATTTCGAGGCAGCACAATTCGCACGTTCGTTAGACCGACAGCATTCTATAGTCCACGCGAGCGGAGCCGCGGGCGCAGCTAGTTTTATATGTACCGGCCGGCCGGTTTCAACATGAAATAAAAGTTTGAATAATAAGGAAATTGCATGTCATTTAAATATAGGTAAAATATTTTTATTTGGAATCTTTATTACTGTAGAATTAGTCCTATAACGTTTTTTTTAATTTATTCCCTTTACCTACTGGATATACAAGGGTTGATCCCGGAACTCGACACGCCTAAGTATGTCAATATAGCGGGTGTTACAACTGGTTTAATGGTGGTCGCGATTCAGTCGGACAGTTGTCGTGACCGACCCATCAAAAGATCTTATTTTTTTAGTAAGGTACAACAGGATACTTTTATATTAAATAGGAAATAAACCTTTTACATTTTTTTTATTATGCACGCCTGAATCTTCTCCGTAATGTTCTATATTACAACTTGTATGAATTATAAAAATATGTTACACTATTTTTAGTTATTTTCCAACCGTCCAGTATTTCTATAGTTTAAATTGTATAGAACATTCTTAATACGTACACATAGAAAAACACTTTATCACGTGTATTTTTACTCGTATTTTACACATAGACACACTACAGTACTTATGAAATGGCTTTCCATTTCCATCTGTATCGTGATTAATTATAAACTATAATAATTTTCAGATAAAACGAATAAAGTACTCTACAACATGAAATATGTATATGTTTAATGATATATTATCGTTATAGGTTTGGCGTAGTGGCCACAATCTCACCTGATGTTAAGTGATGATGTGGCCCAAGATGACAACACGCTAAGCCTAGTGGAAGACTGGCTCTCAAGTGCAGTTGCCGGAACACACGTATTGATGCTTGGCGACAGATGTTCAACTTGAGGGTGGTAGCTAGCCAGGCGGGCATTAGAAAATGCCCTACCACCATACTATGGTTTCCTCGCGATGTTTTCCTTCACCGAAAGAGCTCAGGCTCATTGCAGGGATTCGAACTCACGTCAATCGACGCGAAGTTGTAAAAACTACAACTGAGCCATCATTGCTTCATTTTTAAAACTAGTAAAATTGAAGCGCGTGAAAATGAAAGCGCATCATTCAAATATGTCAAATATTTGTTATTGTAAAAACAACCATAGTAGGGTATTATATTGAAGTGTGTTTTCTCGGTGAATCTATTTTCACTAGAATATGTTTATTTACTGCCCTAATAATGAATATCAGACTGGGCTACAACGAAGCGTGGCCGGGTTTAGCTAGTGAGTTATAAAAACATACTACGTTTGAGACTGGTAAATATGTATATAACATGGAGTTTTTGGCGGTAACTTAAAGTGTCAAAATTAAAGTGTTAAAGTATTTTTGTTTTAATTCATAAACTTATGTCATTTTACCCTATATTATGTCATTTTGGCGGCATTTTACGTGACGTAGTGTGGTTGTTGTGCACAAGTAAAGTGGATTACAATAAATAACTAGGAACATGCATTTTGAGTTGCTACAAAGGCTCCCTGGAAAGTTTTAACAAGGGTGCCGCCATCTTGTTGGAGCGATGTTTAAAGATTACAGAATATTTCCCTCGCTTTGTTGACAAAATGTAAAATACTTGACACTGGCCTAATGCACTAATAGTGCCGAGCCATAATAAATAAGAAGAAGAACTACATACATGTATAAAACATATAAAGAAAATATTATATTTCTTTTATTGTATTTTAAGTTTTGTAGGTTTAATATGATTAGTATGTAGGTTGTATATATTTTATCTATGATTAAGAAGAACGTTATGACATACATATAAATATTATTGATGTCAAATTGTAAAATAAATTATAAAACTAAAGAAAGGACAAGGAGTGTGAAATATAAACTTTTAATGTTGTTTCTTTGTTTACAGAGCAACACGTTACAGTTTATTTCATATGTCCAAACAAATGACTATAGTCTTATATATGTAATACATAATAAAATGTTATGCTAACTACTTCGAACATTGTACAATATTATAATAAAATTATGAGGCAGATCTACTTCAGACTGGCGAAAGATTTCCAAGCTTAGCTATGAAGTTAACATAAATATACACCCAATGAACACATGACCTATATTTGACATCAACCTAAGATCATATATGTATAATTATATAATTATGACACAATGTGATTATGTGATGTCAAAACAAAGTAACGTGCCCCCTAGGCATAGGTATTTGAATCAATAAAAAGCGTAATGAAATACAAAATTCCTTTATTAATACTTTATCATATACTTATTAATAATTATAGAAATGTATTCATATTAACATAGATACCGAAAAGTTAGTAATTATGATATGGTGTGTACATACAATTATATATCGTAGGCAGAGTGGGTGAACATCATTACATTGTTAAAAAGGTTACTTATTTTCCAAAGTTTGATACAAAGCCTGGCATGTCTCTGCTGCTATTTCACAAAGAGCTGATAAAGCACGTCCGGCTGAATCGATTTCTGAAAGAGGAAATTTAAAATAATTTATGGTTTAAGATATTTTTTATTTCTCTAAGAATATACAAGTAGTTTTACAGATAAACTTACAGCTAAAGTTCAAATATTCAACTTAACCATGTACTTAACCACTGTTGAATCGCAGAGGAAACCAAAGGTTAATATGTGTTATTAAATAATGTATGTCACATGTCTTCAACAACTTGTATTTTCTATTTTTTTTAAGTTTCACTTGAATCATGGTTTCATAAAATCACACAATATTTTCTTTCCATTTTTTCCACAATATTCCAGAACTGACTGTTAGTTCCAGAGATAAGCGCGTTTAAAAACAAACAAACGAAAACAATCTCTTGAGCTCAATAGTTTTAGTACAGGATAAGTTTAGCGTTTGATCAAAATCTCACGACTTGGGCTAAGTTGTAGACTTGAGAGAGACTGACTCAACTTTCAAGTACTCCTGTCAGAACACAACTAGAGGGTGTTTTTCAACTAGAGGGTGTTAACTAGTCAGGCGGAAATTAGAAAATGTCCTACCACCGTGCTATGGTTTCACCACGTTGTCATCTTTTACCTCAAACCCATTGCAGTATTTAATTCTTCGTCGATCGACACAGTTTCCGAATAGTCTACTACGGAACCGCACGCGCCATCCATACGTTGTTGTGTTCCTCCCCCTAATTAGTCGGAAGTTGATATTTAGCAATATCTATTAACACTTTTCTAGTGTTCATTAAATATCGATTGTTTTAAAATCCAATAGAATAAATTCTGTTATTAAAAACCACCGATTAATTAATTAATTATCGATGTTTCTTGGTACCATTTTTAACAACGTAAGTGACCGAACAACGAAAAAATTGCCAAGTGAGTGTCGGGCTTGCCCGTCATAATATGCAGACTTAGAAGGGGGCTTTAAGTAATTTTTAATAGTATTTGTACGAAATGACTTCTCCAAATACATTTTATAAGGTCGACTGTTACTCGTTAGCTAGTAAAGCCTACTTAGCTGTGATAGTTTTCCTTTTAACTTCGTTATATATACCTCTACCATGATTTTTGTCACATATCCAATATCACACCATGTAGCTGGCAGGGGAGGGGACACTCTGAGCAATTTAATATTTCGCAAACGGATCCCTGAATCCGAGAAATGGTTTTCACAGCAATATAACGACATATCAAACGACAAACACACGACAGAACATCCCACTTTACGTGTAGGTACCCTAAACTATTTTTACCACTTTAACGGCATGAAGTATATGTACACCCATACTAAATTACAGCTTTCTAGTACCTAAGAAACTCTGAGCTAAGCCGCGGACAGACAGACGGAAATAGTGAAACTGTAAGGGTTTCTTGTTGACTTCGGAACCCTATAACAGTCATTCGCGTGACATCTTGGGATTTGTTGCATGCAGTCTGACAGATTTTATACCATCTTTTAAATTATGGCAAATTTGTACTATCGATTGTTCGATAGGTAATTGAATAAACACTAAGCTTTGCGGCTTTGCGCTTACAAAATACGTAATCAGGTTGGCCGGTATGGCTAGCGATAGAAAATAACTCTTCTATTTAGTTCTATCTGAGGTCTGTTATTGTCATGAGTTTCAGTAACAACATCACTTTGTTCTTAAAATACCAGTACTTAGAAAAAAGATATACCTAAGTAGACAAGTATACTTACCAACATTTCCTCGTTTGCCAAAGATCGAACCGTTGAATGGTGGTTTTCTATAGTTGGCGTCGACTGACTGCATCAGGCAAAGAGCCAGCGCTACTAAGCCGATAACAACGACGAAGCGCATTTTTGCTGATCTGTAATTAAAAAAAGTTTTCTTTATAGAAGTTGACAAACATTTTGCAGTATATATTTGGAATCATTTCACGGTGAGTGCATTGGATAACACCCTTCAAACGAGTTTTGAGGAATTCATCTAGCATGACAGCGATATATTTGAAAGGAATCTCTCGATAATTGTTGATTTTCAAAGATTACACATCCTGCTCACCACCCAGATGTGACGCAAACATTTTGATAAGGAAGGTGGATGGCTTGTTGGAACTAGACTATATTAAATTTGGGTATAACTATTTATTAAACACTATATTGTTTACCGTTTGTATACAGCAATCAGAATTACGTAATTTTTATGTAAAAAAAAAATATCTGAAAATATGGAGTAACGCCATCTATTGCTAAGTTTACGGTGTAAATATATAATTTTAATGTTACAGTACATTTTTGATATTAATTCTAAACAAATTGACAGTTGCATCATGATTAGAGATTATAACATCAAAAAGAGGTGAAATTTGTATGGGGTAATATCCGGAACTACTAAACCAAGTCTAAAAATTATTTCACTTAAATGAAGCTACATTTCCCCGGAATTTTAGGCTTTTTTGTAGCCATGAAATTTTATATTGTAATTTTGATAGTAATTGAGGCGCATATTTGAGCAAGGAAGTTTTTAAACCTACCTTTTATTTATAATAGGTATCTTACAAATGTAGGAAACTTGTCTTCTGAAAGGAAGAGATGGACTGATGAACGTGACATGCCTCAGCGTCTTTTATACTCCAATCTTGGCTTACATATAGGTCTGTTACCTCTATGTATGGGCAGTAGGTAATAAGATTGTATTGCAATTTTCTATCTAATAGATTTGTTGGAAAAATAATTTTCTTCGAGCATGTGCAGTAATTGAATGAAGCAGTGTAATTCTCTTGACGATAGTGGCTTACTAAGACCTTCACGGTTTTGTATGTAATAAGGTGTCGGTTTGAACATTTAAAAACTGGGCGTCTGGTATTGTTTTTATATTTTTTCGAATACGTCAAATGTTTAGATAGATTCTTCTTTTTTTTTAATGGCAATTGTATTTATCCACAATTGTGCCAACGTCGAGTGAATAGAATATTTTTTATCTAATTATTCTTGTAATCTTCCAATATATCTAACTCTAACAAGATGACAGATTCCCTGTTAAAACTGTCTGGAGAGTTTTAACTTAAAAAGTACGTTCCTAGTTATTATATATAATACACTTCATTTGTCAAAACAACCAAACTACATACCGTATAATGCCGCCAAAATTACATAATATAGGGCCAAATACCATAACTTCATGAACTAAAATAAAATGAAACCACCACATGACACAAGGAGATCGCGCCAAAAACTCACTTTAGTTGCCTTGTAGTGTCATATTTAGTTTTACCTAGTTTCTTTACTTCAACGAAGCAACGATCAGTTCGAAACTACATAATTACAGTTGACGACCCATCAAAAACGATTTCTAGACTCGAACAATATTCAACATAGGATCTCTTGAATTATCAAAGAATAAGTTTCAGGAATTAAATATCTTAACTTTGCCCTCTTAAAAACAGCCATGACAATTTAATGTATGTTCTCAAAAAAACGTATATAAGCTAGATTTTGCAAATAACTGACATAGTTTTAACACTAAAAATAAACACAAGTTTATCATTCCGTGTTTTAGACTTATTAAGACCATTAAATCTTTTTTAGGTAATACCTAGTGCTAGGTTCTATAATAAGATCCTTGTAATCACATTACCGATTTGTCGGACAAGAAATACAAGGACCAATGACCATGTCAAAGTTGTTATTATGAGGTAGATAATTAGGTACGTGAATGATAATGATGTTATGGAAATGACTGTCCTTCTGTACATACACTAAAACATTATAATTATTAACTGTAAAATTTATTTCAACAGTTAAATAAAATTGATAAACTTCATCGAGCTTCTTGTTGGCTCTTCTAGATGAATAGGATGTTTTCCGAACCTCCAGTAGTGTTGTACCGTTCAAGTGCCTTTTAAGGCCTAAATTAAATAAATAATTTTTGATTTCGATTTCCTCTCCACAAGACTAAAGACTAAATGACTTCAAAAAAAAGAGGACGTTCTCAATTACGAATGTATGTTTTTTATGGATGTTCAGCCATAACTTCTTTGTTTATAAACCGATTTACTGATTCTTCTTTAGGTATATGAAAAGTGGAGACCTCAATGGTGGTCCTATTATTATTATATTGGCCTTGAACCTTCGACTTCGAAGATACATCAGGGAACTCATCAAAAAGGTTTTCTATTTTGTTAAAAATTGTCTTGTTGACTGTACTTACCTCGTTTGTACGGGTAAAATTTAGGTAAACATCTTAACAATGACAACAAATTGATCGAAGGTTTAAATAAAATATAAAATATCTTTTAAAATGAAGTTTCACTTCTATCGTGTGTGAATCGCACACACACCTTTTTTATATATAAAGAACTAACAGAGATATGGCATTGTCAGGAAAATAACACCTTTCAGAAATAATATACAATGATGTGTACTGATTGTTTTCTCAATCATTTTTATCTTTTCATTATATATTTAATTCACCTTATTTGATTCCTCATTTATTGTGTTTATATTCCTTTCCGAAGGCATCTCATCTATAGGTAATTTATTATTTTAAATATTGTACAAACTTATTTTACATTCGTATATATATATATATAATAAGTAGGTCTTATACTAATATTGTTTTTTGGCTGAAGAACTTTTTAAATTTAAAATATGAACAAGACGGTAAAATAATTGAAAACATGACGGATGGATTCTGACAGAGAGAGGCAGATGGATCTCTAAAGAAAACGTACAATCTTAAATGAGATTTGTATAAGTTTATTTATAACTATTATTCTATTTATTGTTTTGACTCGCACATACCTGTCTGGAGTCTAGAAAACTTATTTTGTTATAACAAGAGACCTCTCGAATTATAACTGGTATTCGAAGGAGTTGGAACCTTTTACTCAACAATTATTATCAAACGAATGGTAAACCTGGCGGACGCATTCATTCATGCTGGCTTGAGGATGTAGTTATTAAAAATTGAAAAGAATGGAGTTCTAATTAAACACAAGCTTCTCACTACGGAATTTTACTAGCAGATCTGTTACGGATATATTCAAAACTTGGACATTTCTTACTGGTGAAGGTGTTACTATCATTAATAGACTTTAATAAGGTACTCTGTTTTTATATCTCATTTAATGTTAATGCCTTCGGAATACACTTATTTATCTATTTCGAATTTCATTCCATTACCTTGAATTATTTATTTTCTGGTATATTATACTTATTTAATTGTCCACGTGACAGATGTTATTATGATAGGACATTGAACTTTTTTGTTCGTGTCGAGATGAAGGTTACCGTAAAGCTGTGGCTCCGGAGGGAATTAGGTTGAATAGCTCTTCAGAGCAGTCGCCATGATACAGTTGATGTTTTTAGACATTATGACTGTTAGTCTTCATGCCAGTTATAAAATATTCCCGTTTTCAATTCTATTATCAGAAGATGAAAGGTCATTGTGACGTACGGATTCGCCCACGTTTGTTTTGTCACTTATTTCAAAATAAATATGGAATAATACTTATACTTTAGGCTCTAATAACATATTTAGAACTGACACGCCCAAACCAACCTCACCTATACGTGGTACGCTCTGCTGAGGATATGGCGATAGCGGCGTGGTAAGGTTGTTTTGACCGGGTCGCGACTACCATGCACGTGGTTAAAAGTCCGTCATAGTGTCTCGCTTTTGCGTGTCTCGTTTCGAGATCAGCCTGCACATATCCAGTTATACTTGCAGGCCGGTATGGCAGCGGCGACCGCCGATGTATTGCCATCTCTCGGTGGTCGCCGTTGTATATGGATTGTACTATGCTTACTATCAGGGACAGTATTATGAATTTTCAGATATAGTTTATAGAAATAAATTAAAAAAAGACTTCACATTTAATTCACTACAATATAATAAAACCGTAAAGTTTTTTTGATTGTTTAAACACGCTAATCTTTGAAACTACCAGTCGGATTCGAAATATTCTGTTTGGATATGATAGCCAGATTCGCGAGGATTCACCTAATGCTATTTAGCATTAGGCTACACCTCTCAGCTAGCCTTAAATATTGATTTTTGTTAAGTAAGTCGTAATAAATAGCGCATCCTAACTGCTTTATCTGCGTGCGCTGGCGTAAAGGTTAGTGATACGTAAATACAATGTTCTACAAAAATATTGTTCCTTAGTACATATAAAAAAAAATACGCTTTTGATGTACTGAAATGGTTCACAATGAGTAAACCATAAGGTATAAATCAAATGAACATACTACATAATTGTAGATCTTCAAAAGACTTACAAAAATGTTACCGATAACATATGTTTATCTTCTAAGTATCACCCACAATAAGCAATTTATTAATTAATCATAATAAAAATTGTATACACGAATAATTATTTTTTTTATACCTCGAATAGAACTTGAAATTAATATTTTATAATAAGGAACTTCGTTCCTAATTGTTGTCCCACGACACCACACGGTTTTTTTATTTGGAAATTTCCTCTTCTATAAGAAACTTTAAAAAAGTAGACCCCTTTATTGAATTAAATTGGTTTGAAATGTTTGCACATTTTCTAGGACTTATTACGAACCCAATGCGTTAACACGCGTATACATAGTAACAAGAATTAACACGTTTTTGAACTTCTTGACTAGACTATTACTAGATTACATCAGGAAGAGAAGTGTAGGTAGGTACCTACAGTTTACTAATGATGAGATGGGTTTTTCATTTGTTTCGCTGTAGTATAGCCCGATGTTGTCAAACATTACAAAATAAATAGAAAATAAACTTTTTAAATAATAAAAAATTAAGATATTCTTTTTATTTTCAACCAATTTTTACGAAGTCCTTGGAAATACTGTATTTCACCTGTGTCCGGGGATTTTCAAGTTTTGTCCGGCGTGGCGGCACGGCGTTTTTTTTTCGGATTGACAATACTTTTAGGTCTTAGCGGCCCTGGAACTATTAAAGGCTTTGACAGCTTCACCGGGCTTGGAGGCGAGCATGGAAGACACCCAGCCGCAAAAGCGAGGCAACAAGCTCAAGGATGCCAAAGTTGCCGAACCTCGGCTTGAGCTGTTGTCGTACATGCAAATAAGTCGCGTTCTAATTCCCTATCCGTAAAATTAGTACTAAGTAACTATACATGTAATACATGTTTCTGCCTTCTGGGAGGAAGGAAGAAACATGCGTATATACATTTAGTACCTAATCTGGCAACTTTAGTCTAACTCTAACTAGCCAAAAAAAGAAAAAAGGTCCCTTACAGAACCTATGTAGCTGAGTGGTGTACATGCGTGTGTGTGTCAATAGCTAGTGAATGCAGTGTCACTGTATCGCGCGAGCGGCTGCTGGTTCAAGGGCTCCACGCCGGGGGAACGGACCTTGGCTTGAGTTGCCGCTAGAGAGGGTGGTCGTGGCGGGTGGCGCGGCGTTAACAATTTGGTGATCGCAGCCCTAGTTATCATTACATAGTATAAAACAAAGTCGCGTCGTTCTGTCCGTCCCTATGTATGCTTAAATCTTTAAAACTACGCAATGGATTTCGAAGCGGTTTTTTTTTAATAGATAGAGTAATTCAAGAGGAAGGTTTATATGTATAATACATGCATAATATTGTAGAGAAACACTGATCAATTTAGAGGTTTCTAATGTGATGTCGTAAATTAACACATTTTTTGCGCTTACATTGCAAACGCTGGCTGAAACCCACGAGATAAATCAAAATAATGTACTACAGTATTGTACACCTTAAAAACGTCAACAAAAAAGTCCACGATGGTATATGTCTATCTCTTAAGGATAACCCACAATAACCATTTTATATCCATTACATTTTACGGGAAAAAATGGCTTATTTAATGACAAAAAGCTGTAAACGTTGTTTAAGGACATTCTGTAGTAGAAGGTATATTTAGTATCAGCATTGCACCCGTGCGAAGCCGGGGCTGGTCGCTAGTACTACATAATATGCTTAATCTATACAGTGTACAATGTTGTAGTAGGAATGTTAAATACATGGATTACTCACCACATGGGTCTAATTTTTTTTAAATTATAGAACGGCCAAATGGGTTTTGAATGTATTCAAAATATGATAATTCTAAATGATTATATATTTTTAAAATGATTTCTTATTAAACCACACAAAAATAATGCATAACATTCCAGCAAAACAAGAAAAAAATTATATTTTATAAGCTTCCGCCACGTGATCACAAACGCTCTATGATTGGTTGAATTTGTAATTACGTTACGTGCCAGTAGTTTGTAATTTGCATAAGTAGCAAATTCGGTTGATTCCTGTGCTTCTCTTATTAACAACCACTATTTTCAATATAAATAATAATGGAGACAATTTTGTGTAGGCCGACGGTAGTAGCCCAAAAGTTGGTGTAATTATTATTGAACTATTCTATAAAAATACCGCATGATTTTTACACTGCGGAGCTTAAAATGTGAAAACTACATTGTATTTTTTTAGTAAATATAATCGTAACATAATATGTACTACTTATTAATATTTAATATCTTACTTTTCGAAACTAATTATTAATATATATTTTCTACCTTATTAAATCGATGTCAGATATACCATTCCACCAATGTAAGTTCGATGTACAGAGAACGACTTTTATATTTATTTATTCTAAACATAAGGATTTTAACCGGAGGAGGGCAGGCAAGGGCAAAATAATGTTAATCAATTTTTATACTTCCAAAAACAATGGTGACGGTCGGTGACAGCTTCCATCTGCGGTAGTCGCTGTCATACTGGCTTGCAGAAATTATTCCACATTCACATGGTACGGCAAAGGCAAGAATTCGCGATATTTTTTTTCATGCCGTGATGGCTGTTATCATATAGATATCATATAGATTGGCTTGAAATGATGACATAAGGTCAAACAGCTGTTCAGAACATACACCATGATACAGACTATAAAACCCTCAGCGAGACAATGTCCCTTCGCAACTGAAGCGGTTCTAAGTATTTAGCAATGTCTGTATGATTCGCAATGCGGATAACCCGTCACTGTAATCTGTCCAGAAAATCAAAAACGCATTGGACGGAAATTTCCCAAAGATGCGAACAATATTTTATGCACGGCCGAACTTGAGTCTTATAAAGAAAGTACAGCTAGTCGGGCGTGGATACCAACGCTCTCTGATCAGGATGTCAAGTCTCCTGAATGTTGCGCTGATAACCTGGTAGAACTCCTGCATTAACTGGCATGAGCTGCAAACTGTATCCATCAACGAGGATACATATTACATGAACATGCAAAAAGTTAGATTTCCACGTATACAGGTTGTCAGGGTGACCTTGTGCCCAATATTTAGACAAAGACCACGGTTCAAAACCCTTTAAATAACCTTTGCTATGTTGAGGCTGATTGCTACAACCTCGCCATTGTTGTCAATTACCTACTACTCCCAGCAATGCAGCACGTACGCTAAAAGATCCACCTGTTGATGGCTTCATAGTATTGTCTTCATAGTATACGAAAACCATAGTATTGTCGATGTTTCGGATAGGTACCAACATTTCAACTCCGACCGAGCACGTACCACACCTCGCAAAGGGGGTAGCGAAATATTTTTTAATTATTTTAATGTAATGTTCCTTAAAATTATTTACTCTTAGTTTCGGGTACCCTTCGATTCTGACAGAGCGCTTACCAACACCTTGCTAGGGAGGACAGAGAAATGATTTTAATGCAAAGATAATTTAAAAAATATTTACTCTTGGTTTCAGGTGCACTTCTACTAAGGCGAGTGATTAGCAACTCCAGGCTAGGGGGTACCTGCCCCTTCTGCCAAAACCTGGTTTCTTACGCCCATGATTCTAAAGATCATAATTATAGTAAAGAATGGAGCGCAGCTTCGCTAGCTTAGACTACAGAATGCCGTCGGTATTGTGGTGAACGTTACCCGCCGGTTATTTTAAAGATAAAAAATGTTTTTTTTTTATTTGTGCAGAACCCTAATTATATTTCTAAAATAAGAGTAGCCTCAGTTACTCCATGTAAATTCATTTATTTGCCAGTTAAAGTCCCGTCAAAATCGGCCAACGGTTTCCGAGATTAGCTGAAACAAATAAATAAAAAAAAAGTTTTTGTTATAATGGTACGGGACCTAGCAACGTTTGAAAAGTAAGAATTTTAGGTCAGCTGATTTTGTGATGTGCCGTCCTTCATGCTCTTTCGGTTAGAGTCTGGGCTATCTGGCTGGCGGTAGCGGTTGCGATCATTAGTGCGCATCCTACCTATCCAGGTAATAATCGTGAATTTTAAAAACATTTTATAAGAGTAATTTTCATTTTATGCTAATTATGTGCCATACGCGATTTTTTTTTAATATTTTTATAGAAAAATCAAAGTATTTTATAATGTCTGTAATTTTTATATTATGTTATTTAAAGATAAGAAAAACTTAAAATTAATTTGCCAGACATTAATTCAATTGTTAAACCCTGAATTAAAATGAAAAAGTCAGGAAAAGTATTGCAGTATGATGCTACTAGTCCGAGAGAGACAGTTACAGAAAATATAGTTGAGAATGAAACAGAGAACCATTACAAAAATAAATTACTTGACATTGTATGTATTACATATAATAATAATATTCGTTATAGTAAGAGCAAGTCTCAAAAAAAAAATTAAGCATAAAAAATAATATAAAATTTCAAAACCAACACTTTTTATTTAAATTGCCCTGTTTACTAAATGTGAATTATAAATAATAAATATTAAGTTTTTCAAGTTGTTTCAGCCTATAGTAACGTCACAAAAAAAAGAGGCATCTTCAAGAGGCATAATCATCATCATCGTTGTCGCTGTCTTTGTCAGTATCATTTATATCATCTTCTTGGTAACTGTCGTTATCTTCTAAAACTATATCATCTGCAACAAAAAAAAAAATTCTTCTTGTTCGTTATAAAACATTTTAGTTATTATTGATTAATGTTCTATTTCATACTTACTTTAAACAATAATATCTGCAACTGAGGATGGTAATTGATCTCCCAAGAACCAGACAAAATCATATTTGTCACCGTTGATGGTCCAACCGAAAGCCATTGGAGATAAAGATGTTGGATGTTTTAAGTGAGCATTTCTCCAAATTTTCGTCACGCAACGAACCCTCAATAAATGCTGTTGCAATTCCGCTTTACAGGGTGGCAAACTGGATGAATCAAAGTTTCGAATTTTTTTGTCAAAGTTCTCATCTGTTTTTTTAGACTTAAACGTACTTGAAAATAAATGAAATCGAACATCATTAACATCTGAAGAATTTTTAACTCCATACATTTGACAAATAAATTTGTCCAGGGTTAAAAAGGTAGTTTCAAGTACTTCTTCGTTATCCGTAATTTTCATGGTAAAGCTTTGTATAAAGAGTCACCAAGAATTCGGTATAATTCATTGATGTTTATGTAACGCTGATCATTTCTAACACCCATATTTATCCAAATTTTCAAAGATGCTTACAGGTGATCCATATTTCGCAGAAGTATAATTGAAAAATCAGAATTAGAACAGCGTATAACAACTTCTGCGTCAAAATCTAAGAAAAATCAAATATAAGTCAAATATGAAAAATAATCCTAGAATCGGCTTCTTCGTGTTCTCCACATGATAATGATTCTTCAATAGTTTTAGTTACTTTGTTATTTAACACTTTGTATGACTAACATTTATTGAAACTTACGTAAATGTTTTTATTACCAACTAGCGACCCGCCCCGGCTTCGCACGGGTGCAATGCTGATACCAAACATACCTACTACACACTACCAAATGTCCTTATAAACAACGTTTACAGCTTTTTTGTTATTAGACAATACAAACATGTTTTGTTTAGAGGTTACTCTTGAAAGAGCGACATATAATTGACCATGATATATAGGGCCGGTACCGCCGCACCGCTATGTCCCTGCATTTTAAATATGTAATATCTTCGGAAATATTCATTTAAATTACATGCTGTAAAGGGCCGTATTGATCTATATTAAATGGACAATGCATTTAAGGTACTTAATTGGATAAGGATTAATGCTGTATTGCTTAAAATCACTTCGTAAATAAGCCATTTTTTCCCGTAAAATGTAAAGGATAATTTTTTTTATTGTTGATTATACTTAAGAGATAGACATATACCATCGCGGACTTTTTTATTGACCTTTTTAGGTGTACAATACTGTAGTACATTATTTTGATTTATCTCGTGGGGATCAGCCAGCGTTTGCAATGTAAGCGCAAAAAATGTGTTTATTTATGACATCACATTAGAAACCTCTAAATTGATCAGTGTTTCTCTACAATATTATGCATATATTATAAATATAAACCTTCCTCTTGAATCACTCTATCTATTAAAAAAAGAAACGCTTCAAAATCCGTTAGGTAGTTTTAAAGATTTAAGCATACATAGGGACGGACAGAGCGACAGCGACTTTGTTTTATACTATGTAGTGATAAAAGGCAACATGTCTTCACTATCCCAGTGATCAATAAAATTGTTTAACAATTGAATTAATGTCTGGCAAAGTTTTTCTTATCTTTAAATAACATAATATTAAAATTACAGAGATTAAAAAATACTTTGAATTTTTTATAAATATTCGCGTATGGCACATAATTGGCATCGTCAAAAATATCTGGCAATAAAAAAGGTACGTCAGGTAGATTTATTTAAAAAAAAAAAACTGAAAAATACGCTTCTTTTTTTTTTAATTCTAATTTTTTTAGAGGCTTTTATGCAATTCGCATATGTCAGCCTCATCGTAGCGTATCCCTAATATCTGGACATCGTAACATAATTATACATTTAATAAAATGAGCAATTGATTTGAACTGACTAGCCGCCTCCTCAGTGGACATATCACCCAATATTTTATTATACATGCATCTAGTTTGTTCAAACAAAAGGCATTCATTAAACTCTGCCTAACTGACTCGAACCTGACACACTCCATCAGAACATGCTAAACGTCATCCACTTTTTGACATACGTCACAAAGTGGTGATTGTTTTAATTTTAACATATATTTATATTTGTTTGATGGAATATGTCCGGATCTCAACCAATGTGCAACAGAAATTAATTTCCTACCTAACTTTGTCGTAGCACACCAGGGTATACGAGGAGGCTCACACTGTAAAGTCCTATACCAGATTCCTTTCTCACATGATCTTACGTCAAAATATGTTTTCCAATCACTAAAACAAATTTCTTTAAATTTTGGTAATAGTTCTGAATAATCTGGTAATATATTAATAATTTTTCCACTTACAATACCTAATTTAGCAAGTTTATCTGCCTTTTCGTTACCCTGTAAACCAATATGTGCTGGTACCCATTGCAATTTCAGATCCACTCCGGTACAAAGTAAATCATATATTTTACTTAGTAAGCTGTAAGCTACCGAAATACCTCTGAGGCCATAGGCGCATCGAGCTAAATGCTGTAGTGCGCTTTTACTGTCACTACAAATAACAACTTTTCTAAGATTTAATTAAATGAGAGTGCCTCTGAAATTGTTCAAGAGACATAATACAAAAATAACTACAATTAATTTTAAAACACTCCTGATATGCTGAAATTCCTGGCTTACCGGGAAAAAAGAAGGCAGCTCCGGACCCATAAGCACTCTTTGACGCATCAGTATAAACAACATTACATTCAGAGTATTTTTCTTGTAATTCTATTATAATATCATATCTTAATAAATTTAGTTCATATTTATTTTTTGCTTTCTGAATAGAATTTAAATCGGTTCTAATAACATCAATAATATTCATATTAGTTATCCAAGTTCTTAAAGTAAACATCTGTAATGGAAGAGAAGAAGCAATACATTCACCTTTGAGATCATTGTAAACCTCAATAAGTAAAGGATGTCCTCTTCTACCCCAGTAACTGTTGTGACAGAGAGTGCTTAGTCTAGCCCACAGTTCTACAATTTCACTGTTGGACCAAGACATCGTTTTTAAACAAAATTTTATCGCTAAATATTTTCTACGAAAGCTCAGAGGAGGTAGGCAGAGTTCACTCTGCATGACATGGATTGGCGTTGTTTTTATGAAACCCCCTATAATTCTTAATGCTTGATTTTTGGACTTTTTCTAATTTGTATAAATTTGATTTGGCACTATCACTATAATGGAAACAACTATAATCTAAACCGCTTCTTATTAACGATATATATATTCTGCGTAGGTTTTTGGGATGCACCCCCCAAGACGATCCAGCTAAGACTTTAAGTATATTTAGACAATTTTGAGTTTTTCTTACTATTTCGTTTATGTGTATGGTCCAACGTAGTGAGTTGTCTAACCATAATCCCAAATATTTATAACAGGAAACTCTTTCAATTACTTCGTCATTTAATTTAATTTGTGCATTATGACTTTTGCGCCCTCTGTTAAAAATACAAAACTTTGACTTCTTATTAGATATTTCTAAACCTAACTCACTTATATTATACACAATTTGATCGAGAGCATGTTGAATAATCGTGGTACATTCTAATATCTTGTGAAGTGAACTGTATATGACAATATCATCAGCATATTGACAAATAGATACATTGCCAATATTGTAAAAAAATTTTGATGTTAATATGTTAAACAGAATCGGAGAAATGGGGTCGCCTTGAGCTAAGCCTTTATTTGTATATCGAATACTAAAGTTATTTTTGCTTTCCTCAATCATAATTTTGAGGTGCCTTTCACTTAAATAGCTCCATAAGTAATTACATAACCTTTTTCCCACACCAATATCATCTAAAATATACATTAATTTTTCTATAAAAACATTATTGTAGGCATCTTCAATATCTATAAAGCATGCTAACGTGGTTTTTTTTTTGAAAATCCTATTTGAATATATGCAATTAATCTTGCCAAGCATTCTTGACAAGATTGTCTTTTCCTAAATCCCGTTGAAAAAGAATTAATGACACTATTTTTCTCAGTGTACCACTCTAACCTTCTCACCATCATCATATGAAAAATTTTGCAAACACAAGATATTAAGGAAATAGGTCTATATTTAACCAAGCAGTTAGGAAAATTATTCATTTTTGGTATAGCAATTATTACTACATCTCGCCATGAATGTGGAATTGTGCCTGTAGAGAAAATCAGATTATACATATTTAGTAAATACATTTTACCTATATCTGGTAAGTTATATATCATAGAATATGTGATTCCATCATCGCCTGGTGCTGTATCTTTCTTTTTAACAGCATTCCACATTTCATTTAATGTAAAATTATAATCTAAAGATGGGTTACTAGATTTAAATTCTGGAGATTGTGAAAGCACATAATCTGGAGCTAGTTTAGATAACAGTAGTTCTTTTTGTTCTTTAGAAGCAATACAACTATATGACCTAAATCCTTTAATCCACCTAATGCGTTTCCACATATCCGAAGGTGTTATAGATTCATTAATATTTTCACAATATTGCCTCCAGTCAAGATTTTTAGCTCTTTTTATTGCATTTTTGGCCACTGTAGCTTTTTCTTGAAATAAAATTTATGTTTCGAGGCGAGGGATTTTTCCTAAACCTACTTAAGGCTAATCTTCGCTGGGCAACTAATTCAGAGAGATGGGGGGTCCAGTATGATTTTGGTTTAAACTTCTCAGTAGGTACGTTAGGTATTTTAATTAAGGGGATAAAATTATGTACTGCTAAGGACAACACATGTATGAAATGATTGTATAATAATTGTATATTGCTCTCATATGTAGGATACCCAATATGTTTTTCGACAAATGTCTTATACCCTTGCCAATCAGCAAGTTTATAGTTTCTTTTTTTTTAAAGTGTATGGTTTCATGATAATTAAATTTCATTTTTATAACCATATGATCACTCAATAAATTTTCATTCAAAACTTTCCACTGAAAACTACAAGCCAAATCAGAGGAAACAAATGTTATATCGGGTGATGTTCTTTGTATATTACTCTCTACAAGTTTAATCCTAGTATGTTGTCCATTATTTAAGGAGATATAACCAAATTCAAGAGCAGCACTACATACCTGTACCCCTCTAGTATTATTTTTACAGGACCATTTGGTGTGGTGGGCATTAAAGTCTCCAGCAATTAGGCATTTGGAATGAAAAGTGGAAAACAAATTATCCCAATCATTTGAGCTTGTATAAGCCGAAGATGGACAATATATAGATATTATATATTCCAATATACTACAGTTAAGAAGCTTAACACATATTATCTCTATACTAGTATTATTAATTACCAGAGGAATATGTTGTACAGTATCTGACTTGTGCACTGCTATAATTACACCCCCATAATGATCCTCTCTATCTTTCCGATATATATATTGTATCCACTTAAATGTAATTTAACCTCTGCTTTTAACCATGTTTCACAAATTATTGCAATATGAATTTTTTCTTGACTCCGACTGTTCTGATCTATTTACAGAATTAAAATTAACATCATCTTTATTCTTTTCCGAAGCCACACAAGATTTCTTTTTCCCTTGTTTTTTCCCACTCATGTTTGTTGGTAATTTGTTTTTTGTATTACTTCTACCTCCATATCGTTACTGTTACTGTTTTCTGATTGAATTCTTTGAATGTTCGTTTCATTCATGAGTACATTTCTGTATGACATTTCATATTCTTTATTTTTTGTTTGTTCGTAGTCATGTATTTTATCATTACTGTGTTCTACTTCTTTATATAATCTTAACTCATCTTTATTTTCATAAATCTGTAAGGCTTTTTTGTAAGTGCATTTTTCCATAGTCATGATATTTCTTATATTTTTTTATTTCAAAAATACCGGCATTCACAATTTTCGTGTTTTTTACCACGTTTAGGACATACTTTATATTTATTCGGGCAAGTCTTTAAAGTATGCCCAAATTTCCAACAGCCAGAACATTGACTGACGAGAAAAGTGTAAGCTTCCACCTTGAACCGACATCCATACCCAAAAACGTAGGAGGGTAAAGTAGGCCCCTTAACGCATAGACGGATTGTCTCAGATTTAACCCACTGTCCATTAATATCTAGTCTATTAAGTCTCCTTACTGATATAATATCAGATTCACATTTCAAATTCAGCATTATCTCATCATCTTCCATATCTATATCTACATTTCTCAAAATTCCATATGACAAGTTTAGTTCATCTGACCTTTGACATCTATATTGCAAATCATCCATTTTTTTACAATTCATTAATTTGTTTACATTTATTTCATCTTCAAATTCTATTAAAACTTTATAAGGGTTTCTGTACTTTATTGACAATATATTTTCAATATTTTCAGATTTAAGTAATTTGGCTAAACCAAATTGCTTAGGTAAAGTTTCTTTAGCTGTGATAGAGACAACATACCTTTCTGACTCTTTGTTGTTTTCGACCATACTTATATTAGGTGATTTTCTCAGATATCTTCGTTTGGCCCTTTTATCAACTATGGTGAAACCTTCATCATCTTCTATACCTTCTTCGTCATCCTGTAATATATCCACAGGATCTGGATGACCTCTTTTTTTCATAACACGATTCTCATCAATTTTTGGCACTTCCACTATCGTCTCAACTACTTGTTGATTACTTTCCACTTCATCTTCTATCACGTCACTCCCACTAGAATCCCAAAAACTTTGTTTTTCTGCCAATTTGTCCATTTTTTAATATATAATTTATCATGAGGGTACTTGAAAATATTTTATTATAGATCGTGTCAATGAGCGCATGCAAAACGTACGCTTACTTCGGCACTTCACTATCGAATGATACGCTTCTTAAAATGTTTTTAAAATCCAGGATTATTACCTGGAGAGGTAGGATGCGCACTAATGAACGAAACCGCTACCGCCAGCCAGATAGCCCAGACTCTAACCGAAAGAGCATGAAGGACGGCATATCACAAAATCAGCTGACCTAAAATTCTTTCTCGAAAACGTTGCTAGCTCCTATACCATAAGTCCCGTATATACTTTCATATGCATTTAGTAAAAACCTCTGTTATTTTGAAATTACAAAGAGACACTTCAATTTTATTTATTTGTATATATGTCATATATCAAATTATAGATCTTCAGGCCATTCACCATGATACAGACGGTAGAATACGATCAGCGAGGCAATATTCCTGTGCAGCTGAAGCGGTTCGATGTATTTGGTAACGTCTGCATCATGAACAATGCGAACAGCTCGTCTCTGCAACCTGCCCAGTGCATCGAGAAGGTATTTGGCGGATCCATCCCAGAGATGCGAATAGTATTCCATATACGGCCGAATTTATAAGTCAAACAAACTGAAAGAAAAGTATCCATAAAACCGTTTACAAACTCATGGAGGATGAGTTACATTTAACATTACGCTACATTAGTAGAGTCAGCATAACATTTTTTTTCTCTCCCACTCTCTTCTATCAACCTTCATCTCAGTATTCACACCTTTTATGCGTATATCATTCCGCACATCTTCTTCGGGCTTCCTCTACATCCGTCCACCTTTATACATAACATTCTTCTAGTTATATGACTTTTATTCCTCCTCATCTCATGCGCACTCCAAGCTAACCAATTACTTCTCAACTTCTCTGTTACTTGTGTAATTTTTTAATATACAAATTCCTAATATTATACATTCTAGTTACAACATAGATCTATCTTATATATAAACCATATTTAACTATCTACACTAATTATCTATCAGAATTCGAAGGAGCGGATGAGGCTATACACTCTGACACGATGCGTTCTAATAGAACCCTCAAGCATACTATTTTTTTTTTGACTTGACTGACCTCTGTTGTGAAACCTGTCCTGTTTGACATTGGTCATGATTTTTATAAGCAACAGTAACGACTTAGTTCTATGAACTTTATACATGTTTGCCACTACTACCGTTCAGCAAAAATATCTCTATTTTCGGTCAAGTAGATTAGAATAAAATACTGTCTATCGTAAATCTTTTGTTTTTTAAACAAACATAATATTATGAAGATTGGAATGAAAAGTTTTTAATCAAATGTGGGTAGTCTAAGCTTAAACCGTTATTAATTTAAATCGAACTACATTAGATCAACAAACATTGTTATCTACCATATTAATCTTATGCACTAACAAAGTTGTAATCCCTGGAGTGGAGGTCCATTCCTAACATTGTCAATATGCGGTCAATATCCACTAATCCAATAATGGAGTGTGGACAATGCCGCCATATTCCGACCTCAGGGTATAAATTGGCGGGAAAATCGTTCTCTGTCATCAGTTGAAACTTGTCAACGCTTGGGTTACCATCTTACGCTTAAAGCAAAGGTATTTTAACCATACTGCCATAGTGTTTACATTCATACAGTTATATTAATTGAAATTTAACTGTTAATTTTTTACTTATATCTAGCAAGTGCTTATTATTGATCATGCTATAAACAGCATATAAATATTTCTTATTAAACAAATAATCTCTACATGTATTTTTTTATTCGAATATTCTTAAACTATAATGTATTGTTACTGTCAGTTTTTATGTACTGGTTTGTAGATTGCTCCGATTGTTTGTTGCCCCTTATTGCAGATACTATTCAATTGTCTCTGCTTAAAACTTAATATAATATTTTCTTTTTGTTTATGTTTTATTATTGCACAAAATAGTAAAATATTTAATTCTTCTTTTTATAGATGTCTGGAGATATCATGAGGTTTACCATTGGAGTCTTCTGTGTGATCGCAGTCCTATTATCTTTGGCTGAACTGACCGAAGCTAACTACAAGAATGCTCCCATGAATGGAATCATGTTTGGAAAGAGAGGTCCATCGGGTAATACAACATTTTATGCTACAACAGCCGCTATGGTTTTAAATAACAATTATTTGCATAGGCTGCGCATTAAACTTTTAAATAGTCGATGTTTCACTGAGAGATTCGCATAAATTACTATTATGGAATAATATGTTTATCTTTTTCGTTCTTCATTGTTTTGAAAACTAATTTTCATTATATTAAGCTGAGAAAAATTACTTACCTTTCATAAAACTGGTGGTAGTTAATATGGCTTCCACAAGTGACTATTAAGGGTTTAATTTAAAAAATATCTTAATATTCAAGATTTAATTTAGTGAAGAATTTTAATTTGCGATAAACAGGTGAACAAGAAATATAATAAATATTATTTCGTTTTATTAGCATCAAGGATGGCGGATAACGAGCGGCTTATTGCATTATCGAAGGACTTTCTAGGGACACGGTTTCCTTTAATCATGATGGGTTGAGAAAGAATAAAAAATATCTAGGATGCGTTCATTAATTACCAGATATATACAGTGTTAGAATTTTGTTTTATCCCAAATATATATATAATATATCTCTTCTTTTCAGAGTATGATCCTCGTGGAAAGACATTTACGGCTCTTTGCGAGATTGCTACCGATGCATGCCAGGCCTGGTTTCCATCGCAAGAAAATAAGTAAACGCACGAATTAAATTAAAGCAAAAACCATGACAATAGCGGCTCCTTGGATAGTTTAAAATACACGACGAATATTATTAAACAAATTATAGGCTCATACCAAAGACTATTTTATTCCTTACGTATTATAATGCATTTGCTTTTTTATTGGAAATAATTAAATATAGATATTACCTAAGTTAAACGCTGGATTGTACTACGGTAATGCAATAAACTGTATGTTGAAATTAGTGTACTATTTTTTTTTACAATTTATGTCGGTTATTTTGAGGCAAGCGTAAAATGGAACGACATTTCAACCTAAATTGAAATATTTTATCATGGCAGCACCGTGGGAAAATTAAGATAAGCGAACTTTCGATTCGTATTGTTGTCAGGTTCCTATGTTTTTGTGCTTATAAGTTACTTATAAGAGTCTTCATTTCCTTGCGATTATAATGACATAACGCAGTAAAGTAATTGTACGAGACTACTATATGCAATTGTTTTAAAAATAGCGATAAAAAATCTGATAACACTCTTAAAATGTCAATAACAATGTAGTGAGGTAGTGACGTTTCGCGTTTCGTTGTCGCGTTTTCAGTAAAAAAAAAAGTATTTTCTACCTACCTACTTTATTTCACTTAAAATGCATTTTCAAATCTGTGACATCGTTGTGAAATGAAATTTTGGTGTATATTAAAATAAACTTCGACTTAAAATAAAAAAAATAGTAAAATGACTACTAAAGAACTCTATACGAAGGTAACAATATTTATACATATTATTATGATCTTTTTCTCATTCTCATTACAGTATTATAAAAAAAAAACATTTCTTTTTATTTATAGGGAATATATAAAAAGGTTTTAAATTATATTGCCAGCATTTTATATTTGATATCTCTACATAATCTGAATATAAATTTATAGGTATTTGGTAGACAGTTAACATTATTTTGTAACGACAATAAATCGAATGCACTCTATCATAATTACATGGTAGATAAAAAACATGTACTATATAATTTGTTTTTATCATGATCTAAAATTAACAAAATAATAAATGTACAAAGATTTTATCTTTTTGATATAAGTTGTACCTACTGAATATGTGTACATTTTAGTTCAGTTTTACTGATCATGAGCATGTAAAAACCCTAAATTCCTAGTTAAGAATTTTCTTTAAAAAGAAAAACAAAAAAGTTTTGTTATTAATTTTAAACATTACATCATTTGGCAAATTCATGAATTTGCAACATCAAACATGTCATGTTGATTTGTTAGATTCATTTTACTTTTATATGACAGGTTATGAGATAGAATGCAAAGACTTTTCATCTCATTTATGTTTTTAATAATTTCTTATAATAAAATTTATTATTCAAAGTAGTTATAGATACAGTTACAATATATAATTATTTAACTTTTTTTAAAGTAAGTTGTTTTATATATATATATATATATATATTTTTATTTGAAAATTTGATAGGTTTTTTCTCTATTGGCATTTTATAACACTGTAAAAAGTGTTTAGAAAAAAAATATTAATATATCTTTGATCATTAATTTATTTCATATATCTGTATGGTATTGCTCCTCATTATAACAATCTTTTATACATTTTTCTATTGTATTTGTGATTTTTAAGCTTTATTATATGATCATTGATTGCTTAAGATTATTTCATGGTATTAATTTATAGTCTTTCAATTTGTCAAAAATAATAAATAAGTATTTTGTATGTATTTATTGAACAAATTCACTGGAGTTCTTATGATACTTGGAATATTGCGGTTACAGTGTTTGGCAAAATCGATGAAAGTAATAATTCAATTCACCATACATTTTCCCGAAGCAGAAAGATAGCATATAATACTACCACCTCTCAATTTTGATTAATATTATCCTTCTTTTGGTGAAGGAAAACATTGCAATAAAGCCATAGCAAGGAATTAGGGATTTTTTTACGCCCAAGTGGCTAACTACTACCCTCAAGTTAAAAATATGTTGCCAAGCATATATATGTGTTCCGTCAGCTGTACTTGAGAGCCAGTCCCCCTGTAGGCTTAACTTCTTACCATAATAACTCACATTGCTACTTAACATCAGATGAGATTGTGGTCAAATGCTAAAATTTTTATAAAGTATTTAAAAAATTCAGTCCATATTATGTTACAAATTATTAAAATTATTCAAACGAAGAAACAAAGTTCTTAAGAAATATGTGACCTTTGAATATTAATGTTTGAACATTCCTATTTAAAATGAAGTTTAAGGTAAAATTAAATAAATTAATTATTGATAAAATTATGTAGTTTTACTATATTTTCTGTATTGTCAAGTGATTCCAAATTAATGTTGCAGAATATATGAATCATATAAAAGTATAGGGAGGCAACATCCAATTTTTTCATTACAGGTTTTGTGGATTTCAATTACTCTAATTTTTAGGAATATTCAGGAATTGTGTTCTACAGTATGTGACAAAAACTTTGTAGTAATTCATCTATAATTCTAACTTATTATGTCTAGTAATTGACCTGTATTGGGAATAAAAATAATGTCTACATCTTTTTCAGGGAAAGTGGATATTACAAGTTTTGCTTTTATATGACACTCAATATGAATAACATTGTAACTCATTTATCTATGGTTTTTAGAAAAACATTTTTTATTATTAACTTCATGATTTTTTTGGCATTATAATTCATGTAATGATATGATATGATGATATCTATTTGTAAAGCACTTTCAATACAATATTTGTGAACTGTAACAAATGTTAATTTTGGACAAGTAAAAATGAATGTTTTAATCATGGAGATAAGGTTGTGAAACTTAATTAAAGAGTTTCTTTTTCTGTATTAGCTTAGCATAAAGTTGTTTTATTGTAATTAAAGTTACAATGTTATTCATATTGGCTATCGATATTACTCTTATATTTTCGAAGTACCCACCTACTATTTTGTTAAAATATAATTTGAACATATACATTTAATACTTACACATTCATTTAAATAATGTAGACGTAAGTACCAGATCAATACTTACACTATTTAATAAATAATATATAATTACTTATAAAATGTAAATATAAGAGTGTATTTAGTAGTGGATAACTATGTAGAAATATGTTTAAGTGAACACAAAACAAAATTTATCAAACACAAAACTTGTTTTTTATTTGTTTCTATGAAAAACAGTTGTGCATCAAACTGGAAAATGAAATGATGTCATGCTTGAGGATTGTATAGAATGCTATGAAATTAATCAATACCAATAACTTATCTAGCACTTGTATTTGATAATATCCTTAGGTGTGAATTAACCTTCTTTTTTTACTTTGTCTTTGGCCAATTTAGATTCTCAGGACAAAGTATCTGTCTAATTATTATATTAAAAAAAAAAACAGTTTTATTTTAATATTTAAGAAAAATAAAATGTTATATAATTAAGATGAATATATAAATATCTAATTTATAATAAATAATGTTTTTTTTTTTCATAAAGTAACATTTGACCACATGTAGTTGAAAAAGTATCAAAATTTTGATCACCATCTATTACTGGCCAATTTTATATATATTCTATCTATAAACAAAATTAAAAGAAAGGAATTATTCTTTTTTAGGGTGCCCGGATATGGGTTGAGCACCCAGAGAAAGTTTGGGAGAGTGCCACAGTGACATCTGACTACCGTTCAGGAGTTCTCATCGTCAAAGTCGATCAGACCGGCGAGATACGCCAAATAAAGGTATTCTTTTTTAATTAGTTTTGTTAATTTGCGTTTTTTTGAAGTTATACTTGTTTTGGCGGGTTTTGTAGAGGGTAAAATTGAGATCTGCACGCGCATCGTGTAACGGAATTACGACATGATGAAGGTAGCCATGAATGATAATATTGTTAATTCATTTTACTTACTTTAATTGTTTTTTATAGTGTAAAAATAATTTTAAGTTGTATAATTGAATATTATTTTAATCAAATTAAATTATAATAATGTTTATTTATATAACATTAAAAAATTTTTACACAATTAAATGTCAATAAAATGAATTTACATTATTATCTTTATTGGCTAAATTCATCATGTTGTTGGCACGCGTGATAACATTTTAGGAGTTATTTTTGTCTTGTTACGCCAATGAAATGTAATTTCTTACGTGCGAACATAAGTACAGACAATTTTTATTATTATTTGATTTCTTGTTTCGTTTATGATTACATCATGGATTACATCTATCAACACGATCTGTTTTGTTAATTGCGTTCTATTGATTATAGATGATTGATCAATTGATTTAGAAGCATGATGGTTTAGTGGTAGCGTGTTTGGATACAGCGACGATCGACGTAGGTTCGAATCATATAATGAGCTTGCACTTTTGGTAAAGGTAAACATTATACCGGCTCCATATTCACACGCCGTGACCACTCGTGAACGCGAGTGTGGATGCATTTCACGCCTTTTCGCGAATCGGTTTCTGTTCCGAGTCGGCTTTTTGTGTCCGTGTCAAAGGGTTCGTGGCCGCGTTAACGCGAACAGTGCGAACACTCATCCACATTCACGGCGTCACAGTTCGATTCACTCGGAGTTTACGGCGTGAATTCTCGCCGTGACTTCACGGCGCGAGAGTATGGAGCTGGCATTATGATGAAACCATGATGGTTAGGGCATTATCTAATGCTCGCTTAGCAAGTTAAAAATTGGCTGTACTTGAGATTCAGCCCTTCTAGGCTTAGCGTGTTACCATCTTAGACCACATTGTCACCTAACGTTAGAATCCTTTTTTTTTTCTTTTTTTTTTTGATATGGGGACTCAATTTCACTCACGGCAATTTAATTGCAAACTAAGAAAAGCTTCATATAGTATACATATATAGGATATTTAACACCCAGACAGTGTGTCTGGCAGCTAAAATTAATGCTCATCATACAAAAGTCAGTCTTGTGCGAAATCGCACCAGCAACCTTTCATCTCAATAGTACGGCATATTACCACTGCGTCATTAACTGCGACATGTATGCAATGTACATATTAAACAATGGTATAGATTTTCGTTTTCCTTTTGGCAGATCAAAGATGAGAAACAAATGCCACCTCTACGGAACCCGTCCTTACTTATCGGCCAAAATGATCTCACATCTCTATCCTATTTACACGAACCCGCCGTACTGCATAACCTTAAAGTCAGGTAAGTTCATTTTTTACGATTGTAGATAAATTAGTACACTGATGAGTGAAATGCGTCTAATAGTTTTTTTTTTTTCAATTTAACTGTTGTACCATAGAGGAAAGCCGAAGAAGATGTGGATGGATTATGTGATGAATGTATGAACCGGCATAGTTTTAATAGGTACGTTTGAAACAATGATGGCTCATTGGTAGCGTGTGCGACTTCGCGTCGATTGACGTGAGTTCGAATCCCTGCAATGAGCCTGAGCATGCGGTGAAAGAAAACATCGTGAAGTAACCATAGCATGGTGGTAGGGCATTTTCTAATGTCCGCCTGGCTAGCTACTACCCTCAAGTTGAAAATCTATCGCCAAGCACCAATAGGTGTGTTTCGACAGCTACACTTGAGAGACAGTCTTTCACTAGGTTTAGCATTTTGGGCTACATCGTCACTTAACATCAGGTGAGATTGTGGCCACTACGCCAAACCTATAACGATAAAAAAGGTACTATAAATAATCACAAATTCCGTGTTTTAGACTTGTTAAGAGCAATTAAAGTTTTTTAGGTAATAGTGTTAGATTGTAGAATAAGAACCCGAAGCTCATTACCTGTCATACACATATCAAGCAGGTTTTACTGTCAAAAGGTTATTCATCATAGGTGATAGGGTGATTCATCATGTGAATGATAGTGATGTCTGGAAGTGACTCCCTCTCTGTGCAGCCACTAAAATAATGTGATTATTAACAGAATCGTAAGCATTATTCATTACCGAGTCGATGGTAAGATTAGTGCCGAACAGACAGACCACATAGCGAAACTAGAAATCGTAATAAAATAAAAATATTTAAAATTAAATCCTAAAAGCTTGCATCATGAACTGACATTTTAATGTAATTTACAAGTATTAGATAATGAATAATCGTTGCCTTCCGTTCGATAGATACGCGGAGTTGCAATCCGTCAAACGCCAAGGTCGTTCGTATACGCGTATGGGAGGTTATTTTATAATTATTAATTACTAGCTGCGCCCCATGGTTTCTCACCCGTGTTCAATTAATTCGATAAACTCTGCATGGCGTCGCCGCCAACGCGCCCGTGTAGCCCTATCGTTACTGCTCTGCTCCTTAGTGTCGTAACGTGAAGTTATTTACGCTATAGTAATCCTCATGAATCTGCCTATCATATACAAGAAGAATTTTTCGAACCCGACTTTTAGTTCCAGAGATTAGCGTGTTTAAACAAACAAAAAAACACTCTTCAGACTAGTTATATACATAAATCACGCCTCTTTCCCAACGGGGTAGGCAGAGACCACGTCCTTCCACTTGTTACGACCCTGACATACAACTTTCGCTTCCTCAACATTCATCAATCTTTTCATGCATGCTCGTCGGTTTAGAGTACTCTTGACCTGACCTTTCTTCAAAACGTCCCCGATTTGATCGCGGAACGTTCGTCTAGGCCTTCCTCTTCCAACGTTCCCAATTTCACTCATCTTATAAGTCTGTCTAGTCAATCTTCTTTCATTCATCCTCTCTACATGCCCATCTCTGTATCCCTTTCTCAATCCGTGTCACTATATCTTCTTTCACACCACAACGTTGTAACTAATTATATTAGTATAGATAATTTTTGATGAAGGTTTAGGCTATGTAACTTTACGCTACGACTCTTAAGCAAGCAAGTAAGCCGGTGAAGAAGTTACTCGAATAAATTTAACACGAGTGAAGCCGTACGGCACAGCTAGTTAAGTATATTTTTCTGAAAGTTCTACTATTGTACTACAATACATATATAACTTTTGACTTTAAATATGTTTTATTTATTGTTTATTGACGTGTCCGCGAATATACAAACAGACTACATTTTTATAAATTAAGAGAAAAAAAATTTTTTTTTTTAATACAATGATACTTTGTCTTTTCATGTACTTAATTTCAAGGATCAATATAATTTAAACACTTGTATAAATAATCTATGTTAAACAAAAAAATCACACTGCATTTTGTACCTAAATTGGATGACGTTAAATTTAATAATTATTTGACAATGTTCACTTACTTCGTAGGTACTGGTTTCGAAACCGTTTAATTTTCTTAGAATCAGGGCCCTTATGGCTAACAGTGTAGTCAGATCGAAAAGAAAAAAGTATCACATGATAGATACATTGATATTCATTATGTAGAAGAGATAAACGATGTGATCATAGAAATAATAAAAATTATGGGTACATGTAGAATAAGTTGGCAACACCGATATTGTCGGGAAATTCTATTCCTCAGACTAAAAGCATAATATAGGCAGTACACGTAATATAGGTAGTGATTGTGAGCGTAGGCTTACCAGAATATGTAAAATCCCGACAGAACGTTTATTTTTAAAAAAATATATAGATATATATCGGTAATACTTCCGTTTTGCCTCTGCAAACAGTGATGTCTATTTTCTAAATTTGATGTAAACATAAGTGCTTGTAAACTACGTCTTTTGAAAAATAATAACTTTACAATAAAGAATAATACATTAAAAAAAACATCTTATAAATTCATTTTAATCTCGAAAGTTGCAATATATTTTTAAGAAAAATAGATGCATTATGGCAACACCGTACAATTCTGTTGCAAGGAATAAAATATTTACAATTGAATAAGCCCTTTATATTATTATTTAAATATTCTGTATTAGATATGTTGAATGAAGTGTTTTTACATTTATTACGACGAAGTACGACATATTTTTTAATTTATTGTGGTATAATTAATAATATTATAATTAAGTAATAATTTATTATGATATGCGCTCCCGACCGCATCTTGCGAACACTGCTGTCGGAATGGTATTCTTTTGCTATTTGGTATTACTTTTAGATGGCTTCGCTCACGAGTTCTAAACATTACGTCTATTATATTCTCTTGGTCTACTAAGTAAGATTTATTCGCAGTGCGTGGTGGTAAAATCATACCTAAAGTATTACGCGCGATGAACCTTTGTAGGGCGTGTTAAGCTTGGAAACGTATTTTTATGTAACAAGAATAAAAGGTGGGGAGGTTCTAAGGATTAGTTTTATTTCAGATTCTGCGATCGTAACGCCATCTACACATACTGCGGCATCGTGTTAGTAGCTATCAATCCCTACTATGAATTACCCATCTACGGTTGGTATATCTTTTTATCTATACATATAAAAGTCAACGATCTCTGTCTGTCTGTCTATCAGTTTATTTTCTTTTCATGCGTAAACCATTAATCCGATTTACATGGTTTTACCTTTAACTTGTAGGTTTGTTATATGGCCAGGTTATAGGATATATTTTGTTAAATAAAGTAACATACGAAATAAGCAGTAACGATAATGGTGAATCAAGTCGGAAAAATGACGCTTTTAGGGCGCTTACTGACTTAATGACTTACTCTGAGTAAACCATAAGAGATATATCAATTTAATGTACTAGATAATTGTAGACCTTAAAAAGACCTACAAAAAAATCAGCGATCGCATGTATCTATCTTCTAAGGATCAACCACGATAAACATTTTGAGGCAGCACAATTGGCGCTTGCGCTCGTGTGACCACATTATGTTGTCCACGCGAGCGGAGCCGCGGGCACAGTTAGTAGTGCATATATCTTTTTGACGGGCCTCGTAGCGCAGTAGTAGTAAGCCCTACTATTGAGTCGGAAGGTCGCAGGTTCGATTCCCGCATATGACTGTCTTTTGTGTGAAGAGCATAACTCTTAGTTGTAAATGTGGATGTTAAATCCCGATATAAGATATTTAGCGTTTTAAATAATAAATTAATTAAACTTAACAAACTGAAATGCATATAATTACAAGATTAAGTAGGAATATGTTAAGACTCTTTCTAAGACAAAACTCTCTTCTGGAGTTTTTGGCGGTATTTCAAACTGTTATGAAATGGCATATTTGTGTTAATAGATCCTATATTGTGTGTAATACAGGTAGCGTTATGGATAATAAAGTTTGGTTTTTGTGCGCAAGTGAAGTGAATTCGAAATAATAACATGGATCATGAATTCTGAGATGCCACAAAAACTCCTTAGAAAGTTCTAACAAGGGAGCCACCATCTTGTTAGGATGCACAAATCGTCATACCACTGAAACTACCAGTCGGATTCGAGAAATTATTGTTGTATTTGATAGCCAGATTCACGAGGAATAAATAGTATCTATAGGCTATCTAGCATTAGGCTACACCTCTCAGTTAGCCTTCAATATTGATTTTTCTTAAGGTAGCGGACTCTAATTGCTTTATCCACGTGCGCTGGCGTAATGGTTACTGATACGTAAATACAATGTTCTATAGAAATATTGCACCTTAATACATCTAAAAAAAGTCTGCGATACCATATGCCTAGCTCTTATACATAAGCCACAATATGGTATTTTGTGACAAAGTTTTATTGAAAATTGATTTATGAACATTATTATTATACATGGCATATTAATCCTTAGGAACGAAAGTTACTTCATCATCAAGACAATTTTATGTAGATAAACTTTGTTTTTTATATAATGTTACTTAGACGAATAGTTTGGGAGATAATGTAAAATATTGCTCCTTAGTACATTTAAAAAAAAGTCCGTGAAACCATATGCCTATCTCTTATACATAAGCCACAATACGGTTTTTTGTGACAGAGTTTTATTGGAAATTGAAAAGTATTTTATGAGCATTGTTATTAGGCTGGCATATTAATCCTTAAGAATGAAAGTTACTTCAACATCAAGACAATTTTATGTAGATAAACTTTGCCCTTTATATGTATAGGTAATGTTACTTCGAATAGTTTGGAGATAATGTATAATTAAAATATTTCAACACGGCTCGATTCTGTGACTGTAGGTGTAGTGGTGCGAACGAGTCGTGTTAGTTGTGACGCATAACTCTGGCCGCCCGATAAAAATATTGTCTATACTCTATACTGAAGTATTAGAAATCATCAATCGGCGATTTCTTTAAATTAAACGCGAGTGAAACCGCGGGTCATAGCTTGTATCATTACATAGTATAAAACAAAGTCGCGTCGCTCTGTCCGTCCGTATGTATGCTTAAATCTTTAAAACTACGCAACGGATTTTGAAGCGGTTTTAATAGATAGAGTGATTCAAGAGGAAGGTTTATATGTATAATACATGCATAATATTGTAGAGAAACACTGATAAATTTAGAGGTTTCTAATGTGATGTCGTAAATGAACACATTTTTTGCGCTTACATTGCAAACGCTGGCTGAATCCCACGCGATGGTATATGTCTATCTCTTAAGGATAACACACAATAACCATTTTTTATCCTTTACATTTTACGGGAAAAAAAGGCTTATTTACGAAGTGATTTTAAGCAATACAGCATTAATCCTTATCCAATTAAGTACCTTAAATGCATTGTCCATTTAATATAGATCAATATAGCCCTTTACAGCATGTAATTTAAAAGAATATTCCCGAAGATATTACAGATTTAAAATGTAGGGAAATGCGGCGGTACCGTCCCTATATACCATGGTCAATTATATGTCGCTCTTTCAAGAGTAACCTCTAAAAAAACATGTCTGTATTGTCTAATGACAAAAAAGCTGTAAATGTTGTTTATAAGGACATTCTGTGGTAGGTAGGTACATTTAGTATCAGCATTGCACCCGTGCGAAGCCGGGGCGGGTCGCTAGTTTTATATGAATAGCTATAGGCTGCAGTAACAAGTGCAGTTTTTTGGCGGGATCTTAGTCTGCCTTGACTGTTAACCAACAATTAGCACTTTACAGCTTAATATTTCGTAAACGGATCACTGCATCAAAAGATAGTTTTCACACATTCGCATTATTTTTGAACTATCTTTCCAACTATATCACACACACCATGAGAAAAAAAAATCACCCCCACTATACGTGTCGGGGAGGTAACCTAAAACTTATTTTTTCAAGATTTTATTTTACCACTTTGTCGGCGTGATTGATATGTATACCCATACCAAATTACATATTTCTAGTACTAAGAATCTCTGACCCAAGCCGCGGACAGACAGACAGGCAGACATGGAGAATCTATAAAGTTTCCTAGTCGACCCTAATAAGGAAAAAGGTAGATCGAGTGCCCGTTGAAAAATATTGTTTTATAATAATAAATAGGTGATGAAACAATCATGGCGTATCGAGGTCAGTCTATGGGAGACCTGGACCCTCATATCTTCGCTGTGTCCGAGGAAGCCTACACAAAGTTGGAAAGAGAGAGAAAAGATCAGAGTATCATAGGTGAGTACAAATTAATTAACATAGGTACTAAACACTAAATATAGACTTTACGACCGTAAGTTGCAAAACCTGTTTTTTACTGCGCGTCGTGTAATATTACCCATGTGAGTGAGCGAGAGATAATAATTTTTTTAGAAATGTTTATTATTATTCTTGCATTTCTAGAAATGTTTGAATTACAATTTAATCCTTTATCAAAAATTCTAAATGCAATTGTTTTATTAATGATTGGATTTTAAAAGTTATGATTGAGAGAGGTTTCGCTTCTGACGGGTGTCTCACATCTCACTTTTTTTTTTTAATTTACTGCCCAATACATATTCAATATAGTTCAGGGTATTCAAAATGCTTGTGCACGTTTCTGTTTAGATGTTCCACCACGTTCACATATAACTCCATATTTAAACTCCTCTAGCTTATTTAAAATGATGGTACGAGTGAGACTGCACCTTGGAGTTCTTCTGTTTGAAATTATTAATAAACAGAGGCCAAATTATCTATACATGAAGCTGGTTTGGGCAGAGTCTCAGTCTTTATTCTCAAGAAGAACCTGTAGCCATGTGCTTAGTACTCCGAAGCACCGATCAATGGCTTTCCGAGGTTCATTTAAATTTGCAGCGTCACATTGCTGGAATGATGTGCCTCCACCAGTGCGTGCTTTAAAGACAGTCCAAACTTTCAGAGCAACGTTTAGTATTTTTTTATTACAGGACCAGATTTTCAGTTTGACCATGACTAAAAGTGTGAAAATACCTTCCTCTCCCTCTCCAAGGCAATTTCTACTTTATTATTATTTTTGTATCTTTTTGTATGTATTGTAAGCATTATTTTTTCTATTACCTATGTGTTTATTTTTTTATTGGTGTCCGTGACATCGGTTTAGGAGGTCCAGTAAGAATACCAGCGCTGGACTGGCTTAGTGTAGAAAGTATGCTGAGACTGGGACCTGTTTATTCCCGCACAACATGATACTTATTGTTTTGTTTTAGTAGTGTTTGTTTTATACTGGTAACTCTTAATACATAATTTTATTTACTTATGTTTTTGTTATGTGATGGATAAATAAATAAATTCTTTCTTCTTTCAATATTTATACTACTACATTAACCCCCCACCCTTGCTTGACCAGTGGCAGGGTGAAGCCCGTCCTTGCTCCGACTCCTGTTCTCTCTATTAAACAGAATCAAGGGTTGAAAAGAAAATCTTAATACGACGAGATCACTTGACGATACCATACTACTTTTAACGGGGTTTAAGAGGGTTATGTGAAACTCAATGAAAAAAAAATGAACGAATAATGCCATAAGACTCCTACTCACTAAAACCTCACGGTGTAACGTCAGCCGTCATTATGGTCTGACACGGAATCCCCTGAATATGTACCGCGTCGCCCCAGCGGCCGGCCCAGTGAAGATGCCGCGTATCGTAAACCCCAGCTGTTTCTCCTACCTTCCAACCAGTGCAATAGGAGATGGGATCCGAGGAGAAGGACCAATGGATGCCCTCTCCAAACACTAATTATTTTTAAGGGGCTTTTATTCCTAAGTTCGACGAAGGCGAGGAAATACTTTCTACCCGCTTGCCTAACGGTCGTGGCCTTTGCTTCAACTCCTGTTCCCTCTCATAAACCGAGGGATACTGGAAGGTGCGATCAGGTTATTAGCAGCCGGGTAAGAATTGGCCGACGATGCGCGGGATGCACCACGAGGAGGTTACCCGACACTGCATCCCCGCACCCCGGTACATATTTTTTAACGTGGAGAAACCCGCCATGTTTGCACACTCGCTCGGGGGAGGTAGTGGTTATATGAGAATCCTACTCACTAAAACTCCACGATGTACCATCCGCCGCCATAATGGGGCGATACGGGGTCACGCAATCATTTCGGGCAGCAGATGCCGGGTTCCGGCGCTAGGAAGGAAGGCAGCCTGGTACAACTCAACTGTCTCCGAGACGTTCCGCCACGGTTACCATTACCCTGCTAGAGGGGAGAGGCAGCTGCCCCTCCTGATCCTACCCGGTCACGCCCCTGACTATACCGTACCCTGTAATTGTTATTTTCTTTAAAATATACGTATTTAATTGTTGATAATTTTTATATACTAAAATATATGAAATCAAGATCCTTGACAAGTGAAGAATTGTTTGTAGTGAGCGGGGAATCTGGTGCCGGGAAGACTGTTTCAGCCAAATATGCGATGAGATACTTCGCAGCAGTTGGCGGTAATATAAGCGAGACCCAAGTAGAGAGGAAGGTGTTGGCCTCCAGTCCTATCATGGAGGTATGTTTAAATAATATAGTCTATCTAAAAAAACCGAACATTGCATATTTTTTCAACGTATAGAAAAAATATATACAAACAATGTGGGGTGAACGTAGAAGTAAAATTTTGTACTAGCAAAATAGTATGTATATTGTGTATTCATAAAGATGTATTTCCCGTAGTTGTCTATGTAAATTACAAAATAATTATCTTAAAAATAAGTGATAATTGAAATGATAATTATTCTAATGACCGACAGATCTTGTGCTGCCTTTTTCAATAAATTAATTAATTACTCAAGAACATCTATTCCATTTTTTTTCCTAGAAACAATTCTATGGACACACTAACAAAAAAAAAAAAAACGCATATCCATCGTTTGAATTGAGAGTCATAATACGCTATAGTCTTGAGTTCAAAAAAAAAAATTATAAATGTCAAGTTTTCCAAAATTTTCGAATTTTACATGTCACTTTTAAAATTTTCCTTCCTCGAAACATGATTCGGACTGTTACTAATATTAAAAAAAAAAAAACGTTATATCGGTTCACTCGTTCTCTAGAACATTCCTGGCACGTACGCTAGGGCTGTGGAATGGGTTGCCCAGCTCGGTTTTTCCCCCAGGGCTATGACATGGGGCTCTTCAAAGAGGGATTGAAATACAATTGCCAAGGTCAGCAACATGGCTGTAATGCCCCTGGTGTTGCAGTTGTCCATAGGCGACGATAACCATTTACCATCAGATGGGCCGTCTGGCTGTTTGGCATAAAAAAAGGCCAAAGTACAGAATTTTATGATAGTATATTTTTATAAAACCTTTGTTATTCGGAAGTGTAAATTCAAAATTGTAATTACCGATCTCTCCGTGACTGCCATTTTAGAGAGAATAAAAATATTTGTCTGATAATTATCATAATAAGTATACTTTGTTTAAATGGATTATTTTATCCCCAGGCGATAGGCAATGCGAAGACGACGCGAAACGACAACTCCTCGCGATTCGGCAAGTTCATAGAGATACACTTCGACGACCATTACCGGATATCCGGTGCGAGCATGAGGACTTACCTTCTGGAGAAATCGAGAGTCGTCTACCAGAGTTCAGGGGAGAGGAACTATCACATCTTCTATCAGCTCTGCGCAGCTGGGGGGTTCATGCCGGAACTTCGTTTGGGTCAGTGAAGTTACTTTAGCTGAAGATTCATTGGATAGAATGGTCCCATGATTAGGCAGTAAATATCTTCTATTATTCTAGACACGGTCTGTTTTCGCAAATATTTCAGGCAGGATTTCCTAAATATCCGGTATGTTTGATATTTATAAAATCAGTGTAATTTTATCAAAAGAAAATCACACTCACTGCCTTAAATGAATAATACAATTCAAAGTTTTCAAACAAATCAAAATCAACGATAGATACTTTTGAAGTTTGACTCTAAAACATTCTTGTTTTATTATTTATTTGTTTTGTATATATAAATAATCAACACTTTAATATTATTAAAGAGGAAAAAAATATTTAAATTTAACTTAAGCATACAAAAAGGACTCCAGAATCCCACTCCAGAGATTCTAACCGTTTCGTCGAATGCAGCTGTCGATGCCAATGCGGTCAGTGATTGCTCGCATAGAGTCAGACATTTCTGTTTTATACATTGAAAATATATCTCTTAATATATAAGCGAACCCTTTTAAAGTAAAACTGATGCTATTGCCTAATAGGCTAGCCTATTATACAAATCGAATAGTTGTAATGTTGTTTCAGATCACCAAGATTCCTTCCATTATTTAAACCAGGGCGGCAGTCCGAACATAGACGGTGTCGACGATTTGAAAGCTTTCAATGAAACTAGAAGCGCTCTCACCGTTCTAGGTAACAATAATACATACATAATTCACGCCTCTTTCCCAACGGGCTAGGCAGACACCACGTCCTTCCACTTGCTACAATCCTGACATCTTTCGCTTCTTCAATATTCATCAAACTTTTCATACATGCTCGTCGGTTAAAAGTACTCTTGACCTGACCTTTCTTCAGAACGTCTCCGATTTGATCGTGGAACATTTTCATAAGTTTGTACTGAAATACTTGTAAACTGATCTTTGTAAATAATAACTTTAGGTTTAGTTAATGTAAAATAAATGTGTAATAATGAATAAATATCAATTCACGGGTATTATTATTAACATATAAAGTGTTTAAAAACAATTTTCCAAAAGTTGACTATTCCAGGATTGTGGATGAACAACACAGATGCCATTAAATAAAAGTAAGGGGAAAACTTTCGAGCAGTGACTACAAATACTAATTTATGATTGATATATCCAGGTGTGTCGGAGACTGAGCAACAGAATATGTTCACAATACTAGCGGCCATACTACATCTGGGTAACATCGAACTGGTGCCCGAAGATCCTGACGCTGAGCCGGGGGCTGAGTGCGAAGACGGTGCCTACATCAGCGTAAGAAACAACCTCTGATAACGATAACCAATGTGATTTTGTTGATTCAGTGAAAAAAAGTGCGCGTGCAATTAATTCAGTACACGTGACGTACTTAAATAATATTTCAATCTTGTGTATTTTGTACATAAGTTATCGATAACCAAATTAAAGAATGATAACGCTTACCTTAGCCCCACCCACCGCGATTCATCTTCACGCGGAATGTTATCCTGTCTTATTCTATCGCTCTCTGGCTAAGTACTTTTGTGTTCTTTTTGCATCAGAAATACTTAATTAAAAATGCTGCAGTAAAATTTTCCCTTGGAACTTTACTCTCATCGGGCACAAAGAAATTTCACTTTAAAATCTCTCATAGTGTCTGAAAATGATATATTTTAAAACGCTGATCGTCTCCAAAGAAGTTTAACTTTAAAATCTCTCATTGCGTCCCAAAATGTTTTACATTAATAACACACATCTCACTCAAAGAAATTTCTTTTTAAAATCTCTCATTTCGCCTGAAGATGTTATCTTTTTAAAACGTTGATCGTACCCAAAGAAGTTTCACATTAAAATATCTCATTGCGCCCCAAAAAGTTTTACTTTAATAACGCTCATCGCACTCGAAAGAAGTTTCACTTTAAAATCTCTCATTTCGCCCGAAGATGTTATATTTTTAAAACGTTGATCGCGCCCAATTAAGTTACACTTTAAAAATATATATCATTACATCCGAAGATGTTTTACTTTAATAAATAACACTCATGATTTTCAAAGAAGTTTCACTTTAAAATCTCTCATTGTGCTCACTTCTAAAATTCTCATCGAAGTTACACTTTAAAAAATATATCATTACATCCGAAGATGTTTTACTTTAATAACACTCATGACTTTCCAAGAAGTTCCACTTTAAAATCTCTCATTGCGCTCACTTCTAAAACTCTCATCGAGCCTAAAGATCTTTGAGGTTAATAATGTTGATGTTACCGTCACGTCTAGTTGAACGACAAACATCTGCACGCGGTGTGCTCTCTGATCGGAGTGTCGAAGGTGGAACTGTCGCGCTGGCTGACGCACCGGCGGATCGCCTCCGCGCACGAAGTGATCGTGTCCCGCGTGGACGTGCAGCGCGCGCTCTTCGCGAGGGACGCGCTCGCGAAGAAACTCTACGGTGAACTGTTCGCGTGGCTCGTTCACGCGGTGAACCGTGCGCTCGATACCGGACATGCGAAGAAACATTTTATAGGTATGTTTTACGATTATAAAAACCTTATATAAATGTTAACCTCCGTGAGCCCGGCAAGAGTAAAATCAAAAAAAAAATTTTTAATAAAAAAAGTAAATATGTTAGTTGTAGTACATTATCTAGAATTACACAGACCTTCGTATTTTAAAAATAATAATGACAGTAAGAATAATAAAATTAAAATGATGAAATAAAATATTTATTAATACAGCTATTTATATATTAATCTCTAATTTCGTAACTACAGGTCATGCTATAGTTAATTGGTTTTACGACCGGACGAGACGACTTAATCGTAGGTTCAAATTCTCCTGAGAATTAACAAAAATACATTTTGAATTTGCAAATAAGATCGATAGCCATCTTTAAAGCAAATTCACCAATAACAAACATTTAAGACATGAGTTAACAATGTCGTAGAAACAATAAGCGATAGACGGCGTTAAAATAAAAATCTGGGTATATTTTTCAAATATCCAATTCCGACGACGCAAAGCTAAATGTATCTAAATCCCTTTCATGTAAAAGAGACAAGATTTTAGATCAGAGTGAACAATAATTTTTCCATAAAGAATTGTTTGTAATCTATATGCCATGCCATTAATTTCGTTTGTCAATATTTTATTTCTATATAATTATATTCTAGATTCTGGAGTCCTATAAAATTATGTTGTTAGAGATGTTCTGAAATGTACATGTTTATTTTGATTTTTAACGAAGTTTTATTTTTGTTGTATGCGGTTGGTGGTCTTCATGCGCATACTTGTTTTTAAAGATCTAAATATTTAAAAATTCCAGGAGTTCTTGATATTTATGGGTTTGAGACGTTCGAGATAAACTCATTCGAACAGTTCTGCATCAACTACGCCAACGAGAAGTTACAACAGCAGTTCAATTCACACGTATTCAAGTTAGAACAGGATGAATATATCAAGGTACGTTTGTTCTTATACTTTTTTTATTAAAATAAAAAACATAATTCAATTTAGACTCTTATAAGACACCGATGAACGTTAAAAAGAAGAGCTTGCAAGAAACTTAATCAGGTTTACCCTTTTTTATTGTGTTTACATATAATAATTATATTTATGTAGTGAATGTACCAAGACATTTACAGACATCACTATCATTCACATAATGACCCACTCACCTTTTAACAGTAAGACTTGCTTGACATTGTCCTTGACCTTAGGCCGACCACTGTAAGCGCGACCCTTCTGATGGTTTACAGGACGCGGAGCGGAGGATGTGCATTGATATACACGGTATTGAGATGATAGCATATATCTTAAGATTAATTGTTCATGTATGTTTTTGCAACTGAGATAGAATCTAATGATAAATAATGTATTAAATACACATGATTTTGTTGTCTTTATTAAAATATTAATTAAAAATAACTACATTAAAAAAAATTGTGGGTGTTACCTTTACACACAGTTCAAATTAAATTTCTTCGTATTTATTAGTATATATTGACAATATAATTGATTAAAAACGCATTACAGCATTACTTTTAATTGACTGTATAGTTTTTAAAATGCAGCGTCCTGAATTCCAGCTTGGTAAAAAGTAATCTCATGTATAGCAGTGATAAAAATAAAATAGCGTAAGCCCATACGTCCAATGTATATTACAGCCGCGGCCGGTAATAGACTAGCTTATTGGTCGATTTTATTCCCCTCCCGCATCCCACAGACCTTTACTAGGGTCGCGCTTACGGCGATCAAGCAAATGGGTAATGTGCTTAGAGATCTTATTATAGAATCTAACTAGAAACCTAAAAAAACTATTATTGGTCTTAGTAAGTCTAAAACACTGGAATGAGCAATTTGTGTTTATTCCTAGTATTAAAAGTATGCCAGTCGTTTATTAAGTTTGATTATCTAAGTTTTACATGCGAACATACATTAACTGACAAGGTTTTATTGAGAGGGCGAAATTAAGATATTAAACTCCTAAAACTTGTTCTTTGATGATTCACGAGGTCCCATGTTGTAATTGATCGGGTCTAGACAACTTCCTTGATGAATTGTCAACGTTAATTATTTCGTCTCGTACTGATGATTGCTTAGTTGAAGGTTCGCTCATACGCTGCACGAAATATAAGGCTGTATGCATGGATTAATGACTGGTTACCGCGCCGCTTCAACTAGATACCGTCGGCGTACTATAAAAACGGCAATCAAAACTACGCAGAATCGGCTTACTCGACTAAGTGTCATACCGACAATACTGTCACGTTGGCAAGCTTCATTTCAAATATTCACTACACACTACGATATTAAATTGCCGTAGTCTAGTAGCTAATGTTTGTGGATAGCGCGGTATCTAGTTGAAGTTGCTGCCAGCTTTAATTCATAGTCAACCTACTTTGATCATTTTGTCAATTAAAATCACGTGAGGTTGCGATTAATCATTTAGCCTGCAAATAAAATACTTTGAATCTGAGCAGACAATTCAATCGTCTCAGTTAAATGACCCAATAGGTATTAGATTCACTAAAATATTGTGAAGTAAAGTCCTGTTCCTGTTCCACATCCTCTATCAACTATCATCTCAGTATTCGCACCTTTTATACACATATCATTCCTCATATAATCCATTCATAGCTTCTTAGATTTTCCTCAATTGCTATATCATTTCACTTGACTGTGAAAGCCAATTTCTGCCATCAATCAGCTGCTCTCGTGTTTCTGTGTCCCATTCTGAACGATTTTGTTGGTATTAAGTACTGGTTCATGATCCGTTGGCACCTCAGACCTCAACGGTAGTTAGCAATCTGTGACTGACCACAGCTTTAATTAAGCTAAGGTCCAGTATTAGCTATGTGATAAATTTGTAGAGCTTATCTGATTTTGATTATTGTTTACAGGAAGAGATATCCTGGGAAATGATAGAGTTCTACGATAATCAGCCGTGCATCGACCTGATCGAGGAACGGCTCGGGGTCCTGGCGCTGCTCGATGAGGAGTGCCGAGTGCCGCAGGGCTCCGATGCCGGTTTCGTTGCTAAGCTGCATACCAACTGTTCAAAGTATCCGCATTTTATGAAGCCCAGGTTTGGGAACCAGGGTGAGTTTGTTTTTACTTTCTCCAGCTAAAAGAATACTACTGAGCCTTATTGAATACTTCGTCCAGTTCAATTCATTGTTACAATTAGTTTAAATGTGTATTTTTTTTCATTAATTTCAATGTTAGTGTATGTTGATTTCAATATTGTCATCAATGTATTATGTACAAGTGACTTTTTTGATTGCGACATCGATATTGACAAATATGTATAAGTGACTTTTTCATTGTGACGTCGATATTGTCACAGATGTACAAGGGACTTTTTATTACATACATAAATCATGTCTATTTCCCAACGGGGTAGGCAGAGACCACGTCCTTCCACTTGCTACGATCCTGACATACGTCTTTCGCTTTTTCAACATTCACCAATCTTTTCATGCATGCTCGTCGGTTTAGAATAAGTACTCTTGATCTGGCATTTCTTGAGAACTTCCTCGATTTTATCGTAGAACGTTTGTCTAGGCTTTCCTCTTCCAACGTTCCCATTTACACTCATCTTATAAATCTGTCTAGTCAATATTCATTCATTCATCCTCTTTACATTCCCAAACCTTCTAAGTATCCCTTTCTTAAACCGTGTCACTATATCTTCTTTCTCCAAACTATTTCTTATCCCGTCACCCGATTTCACTCCTAACATACTTCTTAGCGCTCTCATTTCTATTGCATTTATTCTAGTTTCATGTTTTTCCTGCCACAGCCAGCTTTTACTTCCGTACATGAGTGTTAGAACGTACATTTGTCTATGCACAGCCAGATCAGCTTTGATAGAGATTTTCTGGTCGTTCATAAAGGTATCTAATGCCCCATTCACCAAGTTACCAGAATTAACTCTCCTTTCAATATCACTTTCCATCACTAGTAAACATCGATCCCAAGTATACAAACTCATACAACTCCCTTTCAAACACCATAACTTTCGTCTTCTTTCCTTTTTTATTGCGACGTTAATATTATTACTTATATACTAGTAACAAACTGTGTTTTAAATAACTATCACACCTTGACTGGGGAATAACGCATTCAATGTAACAGAAATTACTGAACTCAGTGGTCATGTTAATTTATTTTTGAGGATTGATGTTTTTTTAATAAAAAAGGTGTGTGTGCGATTCACACGATAGAAGTGAAACTTCATTATAAAAGATATTTTATTTAAACAGTGTGCAATATACATACACACCGACATTTACTCTCTCGCTCTGGCTCACACAAAGAGGAGAGACCGATAATGTGTGTTAAACGTTTAACGTTTAACGCTTGGAAGTCGCATAAGAGGTTTCACTTCAATAATACGGCAAAGTGTTCTGTGACCGATGGTAAGCACACTATATTCCAAAAACTACGATGACCATAGAGACATCGGCAATCCATTGCTGGTTGAATTGATCCGAAAAAACGCAAAGTATAAGAGAGTCAGTGTCACGAGTTTACCCCCAGGTGGATGGTGGTCGCGGCTGTTCTAACTCAAATAAGGTGCATGATGTTACTGATAGTAATATTTCCCAGCGTTCATAATAAAACATTTCGCGGACAACGTCGAGTACCAGTCGGGCGGTTTCCTGGAGAAGAATCGTGATACGGTGTCGGAGGAGCAGCTCGAGTGCATCAAGTCGGCGACCAGCTGCCGGCTCGTGCACGCGCTGTTCGCGCCGGAGAGACCTGGGGACCAGCACCAGCACCAGCACCAGGCGGCCACGCTGCCGCCGCCCTCGCGGAGGAGGACCACGCCCTCTGTGCCGATCGGCAGTCTCACCGTGAGTATTTCTGTTCATTCACTATTACTGCAACGTTTCTGACGCAATAAAGATAGGACACACTTCGCATGAGAGAGAAAGCAAGAACTATGCTATAAATAGAGAGAGAAAGAGAGGTAAGTTCTGTTGCTTTGCGACAGAAATAGACATTCATAGTTGAACTCTGCTCGGGTTCAACCACATTCGTTAATACGAATGTCGAACTATTGTCGGACTGACTGACAGACGGACAACGCACACCGTAAACCGGTTGGTCTAGAAGCATGTTTTGCACAGGAGTTCTTTATATAACATAAGAACTAAGAAAGTTTTTTAGTAAATTCTTACCCTAAGGGGATTAATTCTAAATTGTGTCCGAGTTGTCACTGGTGAGAGAACCCATCGACCAGACAGTTAATTTCAGTATATTATTTCTGAGAGATGTTTCTTTGTGGCAATACACTATCTGGGTTAATTCTTCATCAAAATTAATGATGCATACATTATTTAAATAATTGAAAATCCGCTGTTGACGAAAAATAGACATAGCTTAAAATTTACGTTTTTATTAAACTATTTACTAAACATCCTTTTTCATTATGAATGCTATCATCATCAGTTATCTGTTGATGATACTCCTAATGATAATATATCCAACTAAGATGTAGGAGGCGCCATCTATTAACTATCTGTTTAACTAACATGATAGTTGTTCACAGTACTGACACTGATGTATTTTTAGTATACAGCATGTTGCGAAAATAGTTTCGTTTTATTTTAACCGATTATAATTAGACATGCGTAAGGTGCCTATATAAAAACCGATTTAAGTCAGAAAACGGTTCAATAGGTTCACGGTTGCTATGAAATTCGCTTTATCTCTTTCTAACTGCTTAGTTAGACTAAATTAGATGAGGCGGTTTTTACTACAATCAATAGATTTTGTACCGGCAGTTTTTCATTTAGATATAAAACTACACTTCCAAGCATTAAGATCTTATTTAGTCTATTGTTTGTTATTTAAAAAACTTGCAATTCAAAAGAAATGTCATCTGAAAAATATCCGTTTGGATAAAACCTGACAAGTCAGGCTGTATATGACATTAATGAAAAAACGGGATATTTGTAAGAAATATATATGTATGTATTTCATTTGTTATACAACTCTGTCAAAAAAGTACCGAGAAAAGATCAATAATACACAAAATGTTAGTTATTCATCCAAATTTATTTTATCGCCTTCAAAGTATGCTCCTTCAGAAACGACACTTACGCCAACGAATAATCAAATTATCAAACATTTTTTTTACGTTTTTTCCGCAATTGAGACGGATCGACTCGTGAGACAGTTCAGCGGCTATCTCTCTCAAACTTGAATGAGGATTTTCAGTCACTATTTCCTTCACTTTAGCGATGCTAACTTCAGTTGAAGATGTTGATGGCCTGCCAGGGCGAGGCAATCCTACAGCATATCTCGACCGTTTCTGAACGCTTCGTACCATACATAAGCACGTGTTTTTGATAAAATCGATTCACCGTAAGCCGTCCGTAACATTTTCAGTGTCTCCGAACGCAAAATTCCATTGGCGATGCAAAATTTAAGACAAACTCATTGTTCGATGTTTTTGTCAATTATGAAATTCGCAATACACACTAGATATGGTCTGACTAAAAACGGCACTGTATTTAATCTAAACGACAGATGCAACTCAACACCGCGCCAAATTGAAAAACAGTTGTGCCAATCTAACAACAGAAAAATAAGAATTTGGAACATTAAACAAATCATCCTGATACTTTTTTTACTGAATGTATTGTTACTTTTGTTCAAAATCGCAAATTAGCCGATATAATAAGCAAATCACTGAACAATTCTTTTATAAACACCAGTCGCTTATGATATTAAATTATAAAACCCTTCATAAGTAGATCTTTTTTTTCTCACTTTTATTTTTTTGGGATTATGAAATACATAGTTAAAAATATTATACACAATTTCACGAGATTGTCGACTTATTATTTTGTCAGATACAAATCTTACAGAAAACATGTTATTCTAAACTCAAAATCAATTATAATAACACTCGTCGATTGACTGTTCGGCCGGTTTAAACAATTTAGAAAAAAACATGCTGTTTTTCTACCATTTTGAAAAAAACAAAACGTAATTCTCAGTCACGCTCATAAGCTTGGTCGTGTGCAAAAGAGACAGAGATTTTTCATGTTGCCCATACAGTGCGACGACATGCCGTGCGCTTATTCATAGTGCTACACAAGTGGAATAAGCTTGGTCGTGTGCAAAAGAGACAGAGATTTTTCATGTTGCCCATACAGTGCGACGACATGCCGTGCGCTTATTCATAGTGCTACACAAGTGGAATTTGTGTATGTGTTGTATAACCGAGCCATACATTCCATAACGTACGAAATATTCACAGGGCTCAGCTAGAATTTAAATAATAGTCAAGTATTGGTGATGTTTCCCCATCAGCAACCACCGCGTCGTGCGTCAGGACAGAAGCAGACCGTGGGTTCGCAGTTCCGCCAGTCTCTCTCCGCGCTGATGGGCACTCTCTCTGCCACGACCCCTCACTACGTCCGCTGCATCAAGCCCAACGACTCCAAAACTCCATTCCTCTTCGAACCGGACCGTGCTGTCAATCAACTCAGGTTAGTCCATTCAACTATGCGAAATATAAATTTTCTAAATAGGTTAGTCCATTCAACTATGCGAAATATAAATTTTCTAAATAGGCTAGTCCATTCAACTATGCGAAATATAAATTTTCTAAATAGGTAAGTCCATTCAACTATGCGAAATATAAATTTTCTAAATAGGTTAGTTCATTCAACTATGCGAAATATTAATTTTCTAAATAGGCTAGTCCATTCAACTATGCGAAATATAAATTTTCTAAATAGGTTAGTCCATTCAACTATGCGAAATATAAATTTTGTAAATAGGTTAGTCCACTCAACTATGCGACATATACAATTTCCAAATCATTTGCGGATACTGGATGGATGAGTTGATGAAAAAACAAAAATACTAGTCAATAAATATCCCACTACTGGGCAACTGGCTTCTTCCAGGTTATGACTCGGGGTTAAGCAACTCAAAATATATGAGTACTATTGGCTGACTCGTGCGCATATTCCGCACATTATGGAATGTAAATAATGAAACCAAATTTCATGTTAGTTAAACAAATAGATCTATGCCTCCTACATGTTACATGTATATAGTTTCATTTGGAATACCATCGACCATAGATTTAATATACATATATAGATTGGTAACTAGAAAGAGAAAGAGCATAATATACGGTTGTGTTAGAAAGAGGTGGGATACGAGACCATTTTCCTATGTGCTATCGGCCTGTATCGGTCTACGTAAATTTCGCTTATTTTTGTAAAATCTATGGTATTGTAGTGTAATGTAATATTTACTAGACGTGTTTAATTGTGGTTACGTGTACTGTAACTGGATGTAACTCGTATAACAAGGAAAATCAACAAAATAATACGTAAACTTGTGCATTCCGTTTTTGGTCTCATCTTGTACAACCTATCTATAGATTGTATACTGTACTAAATCTATACCATCAACAGATTTCTGATTTGAACCGCGGTTTCACCCGCGTATAAAAAAAAAATCGCTGCTTGATGATTTATAATAGTTCAGTATAGACAATATTTTTTTCGGGCGGCCAGGGTTATGCGTCACAACTCACACGGCTCGTTCGCGCCACTACACCTATAGTCACAGACCCGAGCCGAATGTCGAATTATTTAAATTTTAAATTAACTCCCAAACTATTCGTCCAAATAACATGCTATAAAGGCCAAGATTATTCTTCATAAAATTAGCTTGATGGTGAAGTAACTTTCGTCCGTAAGGATTAATATGACATGCCTAATCTCATAAATGAATTTTAATATTCAATAAGTACATTTTTGTCACAAAATACTTTATAGAGGCTTATTTGTAAGACTTTTTTAGATGTACTAAGGAGCTATATTTTTGGAGCTTTTATTTTATTTGGATATTTTGGAGCTATTACGCCAGCGCACGCGGATAAAGCAGTTCGGGAATGCTGTTTCTTCCGACTTAACGAAAATCAATATTGAAGGCTAGCTGAGAGGTATAGCTTAATACTAGATAGGCTATTCTATTCCTCATGAATCTGGCTATCACACAAAAAAAGAATTTTTCGAATCCTACTGGTAGTTCCAGATATTAGCGTATTTAAACAATCAAATAAAAAAATCTCTACGGCTTTATTATATTATTATAGTATAGATGGAATATAGATAGGTTATAATCTTGCGTATAACAGGAAACACTGTAATGCCCATTGGAATCAATTATATTCTCATGTTACAGAGCTTGTGGTGTTTTGGAAACGATCAGGATATCAGCTGCAGGATTCCCATCGCGATGGCTGTATCAGGATTTCTTCTATCGGTGAGCACTATAACTAATCTATGTTACTAAACTATATTATATGTTACTATATTATATGTTACTATACTATACCAGTAACTCTACGAAGTTCTATGTAGTTATTATAATCTCGCTATGCTTAGCCGCGGCTCGGTGTTATTAATGGCCACAAATAAAAATAACTGGTCGTGATATATCATCAGTGATATAAGTGACAAAAAATAACTCTACGACGTTCTGTTATATTAATTTATTAATTTGACTGTCGCAGATACCGCCTTTTGTGCTTGAACAAGGACATCGACCGTGCGAACATCAAACTCACATGCAACAGGATTCTCTCGAAGCACCTCAAAGACCCGGATAAGTATCAGTTCGGCGCCACCAAGATATTCTTCAGAGCCGGTCAGGTGAGAATTATTTATTTAATAACATTATTGTAAGGAACATAATGTCGCAGTCTTGTTATCAGAGAAACGTACGTGTTTCCCCAACAGGTCGCGTATTTGGAGAAGATACGTGCTGATATACAGCGGGAGTACTGCGTGCGTGTGCAGAGCTGCGTGCGACGGTTCCTCTGCAGACGCCGGTACTTGCGTCTCACCGCCGCCATTAGAGGGTTACAAGCGCACGCTAGAGGATACCTCGCTAGGAGGTGATATATACATATATGTTGTTATACACGTGGATAGTAAAACTGCGTTAGATTTTACATAAAAATTTATTCGTACTCAAAATCACAAAGTTCAAACTCACAATACTGCTCTTCGCTATACTGTGGTCGTACTTACAGTTTCTCCCTCTATGGTTCTCTTATAGATTTTTTCCTTTTTATCCCTTATTGTTCGCACTTCGTTTTGCAATATAGAACTATCCTGTCTCTTTTTTTTCGATCTGACTACGCTGTTAGCAATAAGGGTCTTGTAGCTTCAGACGGTTTTACCGTTTCACCGGGCTTGACCGGTTTTATGAAACCACGATGCAAGTAAATCTTTTTTTATTTTCACTAAAGCTCTGCCATGCTCCTTTCACTTTATCACTACTCTACGGCCAGCTGTAATGCGACATGTGATAGATGAACGAAATATTTTGGGACGATAGAATAAAAGTTTCACACTTAAAACGTCTTTCTGTTTATATGTCGGGATTTAACTCAAAAACATCGATTTTTATGAAATTGATTGATAGGTTATATGAATTGTCGATACCGCGTGCGGAGTCCCGGGGCTACGCTAGTGTATAAAATGTGTAATAGTGTATAATAATGTTTGTGTGTGAGCAGGAAAGCCCTAGAGATGAAACGCAGACGAGCGGCGATCAGGATCCAGAAGCGCGTGCGCGGCTGGCTCGCGCGCCGGAGGTACCAGCGGCTGCGGACCCTGGTGATAGGCATCCAGGCGCGCGCCAGGGGTCTGATCGCGAGGAGGTTCTACCGGGACAGGAGGAGGTTCCTAGCGGTCAGTATCGATTACAGGTGTTTTCGATTAAATCGCTCTAACCTCACATTGTATCTGCTTTTTAGGATATAATCTATAAAAATGCATAATATAAAAAATACGCCGACAAAGTGGTAAAAACCTTCAAAAAAATTTTTTTTTTCTGTACCTCCCGTACATCTATAGTAAAATAAATTATTTTTTCTTGTATATGTCTATGCCATGGTGTAGGGTGTTGTTAGATAGTTCGTACAAAAATATTGCGGGTATGTGAAAACTATTTTTCGATTCAGGAATCCCTTTGCGAAAGATTAAGCTTCGAAGTGTTAATTTTTGCTAGAGTCAACTGCCCCCTCCTGTCTATTAAGTGGTTGTTTTTCGATATTCACGGCGGTAGTCTAAATAACGAACTTAATAGGAAAACTATCGCATCTAAGTAGGCTTTACAAGTTAACGAGTAATAGTCGATAAACTTATAAAATTTCTCGAAGAAGCGAATGAAAAGGAAATTTCGTACAAATTCCATTGAATCTTACTTAAAGCCCCCCTTCTAAGTATGTATATAGTGACGAGCAACTACGTAACTATACATTGCGCGTGGGCCGGCTTATTTTTTATATTTGCGAATTTACAGAAGAAAAATACGTAAATTATTTGATTTACGAACTATTCGAATTTTTTAAAGTATTCGAAAATTATAACTTACTAATAATAATATTCAATTCGATTTGATTGTCATCGTATCTTTATTTTTTTGCTTACGCAATCGGACCGATAGGATGTCAGTGTGTGCGTGTTCCGTGATATCTTTTCTTACTTACCTACCAATATATACTCGATGTTTGTAGTAGATTATAAACTTTCTCGATATTTCGACCATAGTTTTTTCTTTTTCATTTAAATTGTAACAATATAATTTGTCTATAGAGTTGAAGCTGTAATAAAAAAATACAATACGAAAATGGCAAATAATTCAGATACGTAGTTCCCGTATAACAGCGAAAGCATTTTCGCGCGAACGAAGACGCGGGCACCGGCTAGTATTGTGGTAAATAAATATTGAATGTCTGCTTAAGGTGATCACGATACAACGCTACGCACGCGGTTTCCTCGCACGTCAGAAGGCCAGGAGAATGCGAAAGCAGATAATCATCGCTCAAGCAGCCGTAAGTATAACACCACATTGTACAGTTTGCCAGATATTTATTTTGACTTCTTTATATAAATCTTTTATAGGTTTAACGTTATAGCCACAATCTCACCTGGTCTTAAGTGACAATGTGGCCCAAGATTGTAACGCGCTAAGCCTAGTAGAAGACTAGCTCTCAAGTGCAGCTGCCAGATCACACATATTGGTGCTTGCCAGCAGGTTTACAACTTGAGGGTGGTAGCTAGCCAGGCGGGCATTAGAAAAAGTCCTACCATCATACTATGGTTTCCTCACGATATTTTTTCTTCACCGAAAGCTCCGGCTCATTGCAGGGATTCGAACTCACGACAATCGACGCGGAGTCCTTACATGTTACCACTGAGCCATCATTGTTTTAAGCATGCAAGCGTTTCGCTCTTACTATACAAATTATATATGACTATTATTCATTCATCGTAAAAAGTCTTACACGATACATGTCAAATGTTTATTTTAGAGATGTAGCATAATTTATATTGTAAGTTGATATTACGAATATCGATTATTTTTTAGAACTAAATATAATCAATAATACGAACGCTTTAAATGAAATGAAGGGTGTGTAAGCTGTGTAAATGAAATGACAAAAATAAAGTATAAGAACAATTGTAATCACAATCTGTAACACTTGAATTATTGAATGGCTGACTCCAAACAACCAGATTAATTCTTCCTACCAATATCCTTCGTTGCTTGTTGCTGCGGTAAAAATGTAGGAATTACGTAAATATATACGTTTATTCAAAATTAAAAAAGAAACTAGTAAATTAAACGTACAACGGCGTTCCATCAATTCGATTAATTTTCGATTCGTACGATTAATACAAAAAAATAATTTTCTATTCCTTAGTTTCATTATTTCGGTTCACTCTAGTTTTAAGTAACATATAATGTAAGATGCACGTCGTACTAAAAAAAAAACGAAATTTAATAAAAATCATTGTATAGAGGAAGTTATTTAGGATTTTATCGTGCAAAATGTTTTTATAACGTTTATCGGTATGAAATTTTTTAGTCGAAATGCATGTTTTTAGATTATGTCATAATTTGCACGACGTAACAATTTACGATCTGTGGATGTGTCATGCAAGTCTTCCTATGAAGAATAAGGTATAGACTTATACAAAACAATTGAGAATGGATGAAGACTTAACTATGCCCGCTGGTTTTAAAGTATTTATGATAACCCTTTATACTTTTTGATAAAATTCCGGAAAAAGCGATTAAAAAATGTTTTGATGAATGTATAATATTGGTTGGCGTAAGTGTATCGTTTCTGAAGGCGCATGCTTTGAAGACGATAAAATAAATTTTGTATGAATAATTAACATTTTGTGTATTATTGATCTTTTACCGGTACTTTTATGACATTGTTGTATGTATTTTAATTATCATTGTGGTTTAATATTTATTCGATTGAAATGATCAATTATATTGCGCAGGTGCGTAGATTCCTCGCCCGTCGCCTCTACAAGCGCCTACGCATCGAAGCCAGGAGTTTGGATCACGTGAAGACTCTCAACAAGGGTCTGGAGAATAAGATCATCAGCTTGCAGCAGAGATTAGGTGATGCGCTCGAAAGAGCTAAATGTATCGAGCCACTCCACGCGCAGATCGTTGAGCTGAAGTAAGATATTAAATATATTGAAAATTTAATAAACCCCCGACACAAGTACCTCATTAATTAAGACAATTCCAATGAGCCCAAACACGATATCTCCGCTATAAGTTGGTGAAGAGTTAGGTATCCTACAGAGGCCAGTTGATGCTGCAGCATTAGCTCAATGTTGCCATGTTGTTCTTTTAATATCATTAAAGTAACAGAATACCAAATGTCGACTCGATTAGACCCGTGAAAGATTCTCACACCGATGTATCAACTAGAAAAGAGCTGATAAATCTTCAAACGGCTGAACAGATTTTCTTGAATCATAGCTAAGAACGCTCTCGACCAACTCGCCTTTCAAATAAAATAAAAACTAGATCAAAATCGGTTCAGCCGTTTGAGAGCAACGATGCCACAGACGGATACACACACACACACACACACAGTGGTCAAACTTATAACACTCCTTTTTCATAGTGATTCAATAATGATTTTCAGGACTTTCATAAACATCTTGAACGGTGGAGCATTCAGGGGTTCGAAGGACCAAAAAACTGAGCCTAATGACGAGTCTTTGAGGAGGCCTTTTGTAGGTTTTAGTGTTACGGGCACAATCTCCTGTTATGTTAAGTGAAGACGTGACCCAAGATGGTGATACGCTAACCCTAGTGAGGAGACTGGTTCTCAAGTGCAGCTGCCGAAACTCACCTATAAATGTTCTACCCAGGAGGGCAGTGGAAAATACCCAGCCACCATGCTATGGATTCAACACGATGTTTTTCTTCATCGAGAGCTCATACTCATTGCAAGGATTCGAAGTCACGTCGATAGAAATGATGTCCAGATGCGCTGCTTCTCTCTTGGTCATCTCAAATGACTTTTTTTTCTGACCCGTTGGTAGCTGTGACGTTCATGATAGTTTTCTCAGAGACTAAACTGATGGAAGTATATTTAATTTTATTTTAAATTATTATTTTACCTTTCAGGGCAAAACTGGAAATATTCAAATTAGTAGATAGCGAAGTGAAAACCCTTAAGGTCGATATAGCCGATAAGGATAGTCTCATCGTCGCTTTGCAAGCTGAGCTGGCGAGCGAGCGGGAAAGCAACAAGCGTTTACTTGAACAGAAGAAAGAGATCGAAGATCGTTATAAAAGCGACAGAGCGATATGGGTGGAGGAGAGCGAGAAATTAGCGAACGAGTTGAGGAGCAACAAAGAACATTACGAATTGGCTATTCAAGGTAGGGGTTGACTCTTTTAATTGTAATTTTTTGACAATTTTTTTATAATGTTTTGATAATTTGAACTCACTCTATGTCAGATATCCTCATCATATATAGAGTAGCTGTCCCGTGCGAATATTTCGTATATTATAGAATGTAAATAATCTACCAGCTGTCATGTTAGTTAAACAGATTGTTAATATATGTCGCTTACCGCATCTTAGTTGAATACAATTTAATCGAATTTTAATTCAATATTGTTAAGCCCGTGGGTAATGGTAAGCCGTTATATTTCGCGTAAAAAATTTATTTTGTACTCAGTGAAACACAATTCAAACAAATTCACAATACTGTTCTTTACTATACTGTGGACATACTTACAGTATCTCCCTCTATGGTCTTCTTGTAGATTTGTTCCTTTTTGTCGCTTGTTGTTTCCACTTATTTGTCTAAAATAGAACTGTCGTGGCTCGCAACATGGCTCGCTTATATATCAATATAAACGAAGGGTCGAAGTTACTAGAAATGCGTCGAACTTTACATCATTGTTTAGAAGGGGGAGTGTTCTATTTTTAGACTTGCTTGTCGCAAGTCTAAACAACAACTACAACTCACCACAGGAACACAACACTAGGTTATTTGGCTGCGAAGTTTAGTCAAGTAACCATTAATATATCCGTTTTGAAGATAGCACAGTAGAACTCAATTGTTTTTTCTGTTATTCATTATCATAATCTCGGCCGAAAGACGTCCACTGCTGGACATAGGCCTCCCCCTATAATCGCCACAATGAGCGGTCCTGCGTTGTATGCATCAAGCTGGTTCGTGCAACTTTCACTAGGTCGTCGGTCCACCTTGTAGCGGGTCTGCCCACGCTGTGTATCCGGTACGTGGTCGCCACTCGTGAACTCTTCGGCTCCATCGGCCATCCGTTCTACGAGCAATAGAGCATATTCCACTTAAGTCTAACAATTCGTAGAGCTATGCCATTGACATAAGTTCTTCTGCGGATCTTCTCATTTCTGATTTGATCTCACAAAGAAACTCCGGGCATAGCCCTCTCCATTGCCCTTTGAGTGACCTTGAGCTATCTTATGAGGCTCATTGTTAGCGACCACTCTTCAGTGCCATAGGTCATCACTGGCAACACACACTGTAGCTATGTTGCTTAACTTATATTTATAACTAGCTATGCCCGGACGAAATAATAACACTTAACGCTTATAAAAATCGTAGTTTCTTAAAACTTAAATAACTTTTTATTGAATGAAAATATCATGGTTTTATTTAAAGACCAAGTATCTAAGGAGATAAAAATCTATCTAATCGTTTTTGGGTGATGCGGGAAACCTTAATCATTTTATTTTTATACATTAAAGTTATTATGTTATTCATATTGGGTATCGATGTTATGACTAAAAATGAGTCAGAATTACAGACGCCTTTTTATCTATATTTACGTTATAAAAATATTATGTTTATAATTGATGAATATTAATAATTTTTTTTTTTATGAACTAACGATTTTATTCGGAATTCGCTTACATTTGCTAATTTAAATTGGTAACATATAGGCTGACGGTGAAAGTGAACCTCGTGAGGAAATCTGAACGCTTTAGGAATGTTCTTGAAAATAAAGATAGAAAACATTTATTCACAAGAACAACTAGACACGGCAATACACAATATATACAGATAAACAGGAAACTGTATATTAAAAAATAGAAAAATAATATACATAGTCCAGCTACGTGTCCAATCATTACGAAAATTACGAAATTTCAATGCTGAAGTGCCACGGGGCACTCGGCGCTGATTTTCAACTGGAACCTCAGAGTAAGCCACGGTGCGCACGAAATTCAATTCAATATGAATATGTAATAAATTAAAACAAACAAATTATGTGTACAGCAGTTCACACGTGTCAGAATGAAACCTTTAGAAAGAAATGTTCTCTTTAAATATCCTAAATCAGCGGGATTCGAACTATCGACCACTCACGCGTACTCCGTATGCAGTCTGATCGTCTCACACCACTAGGCCAATCCGACGACGATCACAATCATGAAAATCTGGTCTTGCTTTAACAATGTATTCTATCTCGTTCTCTCGTAGGCTAAATCCTATATATGTATATAGTTGTCTCTTTTTAATGTCGTTTTTTCGTTTCATCGAGTTACAAATCACAACGGCGCGGCGCTAAAGAAGTTTTCACTTCAATAATAATAATTCAATACTGCTTTTTTATCATAGCTCGGCACATTGACTGTACTGTCAATGTATGTATGTATGTCAGTGTACTGGACACCTGATGGTAAGCGCAGTACAATCCAAATACAACGGCGACCACCAAGAGATCGAAATTCATCGGCGGTCGCCGTCGGCATGCTTATGGCTTAATATGTATTTGGAAATAAAAATAAAATAAAGGGGGCATACATAAACAGCACAAATGGAAAATATCTGGGTGCATAATAATATTAGATAAAACGAATGCACACTATGTATACGACTACACTGTAAGGGAAAAATATAGAAATGTGGATTTTACGGCGTTTGAATAGCGTGGTAATTAAGGATACATACAGGCTCGTATGTATATATAGTGAAAGTCGCGTCTAAATACTATATCTACTTTTATATATTACTTATTTGGATTAAATAAAAAACGTGTTATCAAAGGACAAAAGATAATTATTGCGATAATGTTAGTTAAGCTACTAATTATGTTACCTATATCAGCGATCGATAAATGTACGTCGTTATTCTGATGGAATTTTAGTTAGGTACAGTTTCCAGTCGTCACGTAAACGTTTAGGTATACGTTTTTAATAGTTATTGAAGGTTATCGTATATGTACGCGCTTTCCTGTAGTTACACTTCTGTTGGCGCGTTTAGTATTGGTTAACACCGAGAGCTGCGCGCGCATCGTTTGACAAAAGTGCGTCATGACGAAATTAGTAATCAAATGAAAATAATTATGTAACGTTAAAATATTTTCAGGCAATGAAAATAATAGTAGCAGTCAGATAAATGAATTTACAAATTTATCATTGACTAACTGTGCCCGCGGCTCCGCTTGACTAAACTGCTGTCGGTCGAGCGCATGTGCGAATTATGCTCCTTCAAATATCCTTTATGCTTAGAAGATGGCATATGCTGTCTCTGACTTGTTTTGTAGGTCTTTTTAACGCCTTTTTTGAAATTGATTCACATTTATCGTCACTGTTTTCGTATGTATTTCGTATGTTACGTTAAGTAACAAAATATATCCTATAACCTGGCCAGATAACATATCTATGAATTTAAGGGAAATCTTCTAATCTTCGATCTGTCTAATTCCATATCCGTAAAATTCGCTTTGACTAACTATACATATAACATGTTTCCGCAAGATTTAGGTTCCTTACAGTATCTGTGTATCTGAGTGGCAAAATTGCAAATTTGTCGCAGCAATGATGGCTCAACGTTTTTTTTTAAATTATTGTTTATAGTTTTATCGTTTGACCACAATCTCACCTGATGTGTACCGATGTAACCGAAGATGGTGGACACGCCTAAACCTAGGGGCGTAACTGGTTCTCAAGTGCAGCTGCCCGGAACACACGTATATGTGCTTGGAGATAGTTCAACGTGAGGGTGGTAGATACCTAGGAGAGCATGCCCTACTACCATGCTATGATTTCATCACGATGTTTTCCTTCACCGAAAACTCAAGCTCATTGTAGGGATTCGAATTCACGTCGATCGACGCTATGTCCGTTACACGCTACCACTGAGCCATCATTGTAATTGCAATGCATTTGTGAGTCGAGTTATTGCTGCGTATCGATTAAAGAGTTTTTACAGAATAAGTCGCTGGCTGTTTCATGTACGTATTCTATATTGATGTTATAAAGTAAAATCCAGTTTCGACTTAAATACCGTAAAATGAACGTGATATATTTTTATAGTTCTTCTTTCGTGTCGTAATCCTGCGGTCACGCTGTCTTTATGGTCAGATGGTTGATAGGTAATGTTAGGCAAATTTTGTAGATCCCATATCCCATAACTAAAATGTGAGAGTTTAAAATGAAAAATTAGAGTGTATGTTTGTGATGTGAAAATACAATTATGAAGTTATACAAAAATTAGACTTCATAATGTTAGTGGCTTCTGAAGTCGTATCGCCGTGGTCGAAGGAATTCGAGTCTAGAGCGCAGTTTTGGAAAGGTATTTTTTTGTACTTAAATATTTAAAAAGTAAACTTGTAAAAACAAGACTAAAAATTAACTTATTAATTGAGACCATTTCAATAAGCCCAAAAGCGATATCTCTGCTGTAAATTTTGTAAGGAATTGGGTAGATTCCAGATGATGTTGCAGCACCAAGTTAAGGTTACCATGTTCTTCTAATATCATTGGAGTAACAGAATACCAAATTTCAACTCGATCAGACCTGTGAAAGATGCTCACATTCATTTATTAACCAGAGAAGAGCTGATAATCTTCATCTGTAGTACGCTACATTTTAATAATTTGCTTACAGAAAGAGATAAACACCACGAGATAGAGAAGAAGAATTTAAGCGCTGAATTAGAAGCGGAGAGACAGAGCCGTCAGAAACTCCTCTCATCACAATACGAGCTTCAAGAACGGATTGATGCGTTACAGAGGTAGGTTTGGATACAGAAAAAAGTAGAAGCTTAAGTTCAAAACTGGAGACCAATCATGTCTGTTCGATCCGGCTATTGTATTTGAAATTAATTCCCATTTTAAATTTAATGGGGCTCTTTGTCATTATGATAACTAAACCAATGTGATCAAATGTTTGCTAATAATTCCATTGACCAACGGTTCGGAAAACATATAAGTCTCAAAGAAGAGCCTAACGGTGTTCATTCTGGACTCGGAAAAAGTGGCTAGTAGATATCCAGTCAACTAGATGTTAAGAAAACAGGATAAAAGAAATACAGGCGTAGTTATTTTCACGGTCAGTCTTAGTTGAATCGGGTTGTATGCCTTTTTTATATAACTCACTAGCACTTTGCCGACCTTGATCTTCATTCCCCATGGCGCTCTGGGAACCTTACTCACCGCAGAAACACAATTCGGACTGCTCCAAGTAGAGAGAAATCTTCAATCAAATTTCTCTGTGCCCTACCTCCTGGGCTTGTTGCCAATTTCACTCTTCAGGCTGTTACACAGCACCTCAAGCTTTAACGCTCAGCTCTTTGCTTTGTGTAGTAGAAATCTACACAGTTTCTAGCATCTTCTAAACTGTGCATAAATACAATGGACAAGGGCAAATCACCAAGAAACGGAGAATGAAGATCTTTCAATGATCGACTTTTATTACATCTGCCTACAACTACAAAACCGAAAGCTAATAATGAAGGACGAATGATTTATAGTTGATCTCGGAACGCGATGTTTGGATACTGGTTTGTGTTGTCCTCTTCAGTCGATACCTCATTGATGGGAACCGTGACCCACCGTGATAGGTGGCGTCTTTTAATTAACCAATATTGTATCTTTAACGGTATTGTCTTTTGGAGCCAAATATTGCATCTTTAACGGTATTGTTTTTTGGAGCCAAATATAGCATCTTTAACGGTATTGTTTTTTGGAGCCAAATATAGCATCTTTAACGGTATTGTTTTATGGGGCCAAATATTGTATCTTTTTTAGCCTTTAGCAGAATACTAATTGTCAGGTCAAATGGTCCACGGTGTCTTACTCCAAGTTTAGTTATCTTCTAAGCTCCACTTAACATATAAGTTGTGTTAAGAGTTTGAATACGATAATTGTATTTCAGAGCTCCACCAACGAAAGAGCATCGAAGATCTCTTTCCGATGCCAGTAACAACTCTCAACCTGAATGTCACGTGGTGGAAGACGTGAGTATATAATTCTACTCCTGCTGTTATTCTCTGACCTTTAATTATTTTATCTATGTCTTAGAGGTCCATTTGTATATCTAATAAGTATCTTTCATAAAATTTTAATGGTAATTGTATTCGTAGGCATCACTAACGTCAACAAAAAACAAACAAGCTAACAAAAGTCCACAAAACGTTTCTAATTTTCATTGAAATCCGAAACATTTATTCAAATTTACGAGGAAACAGTATAGGCTATCTAGCATTCGGCTACACCTCTCAGTTAGCCTTAAATATTGATTTTTGTTAATTAAGTCGGAAGACATAGCACACCCTAACTGGTTTAGTAGTTAGTGATACGTAAATACAATGTTCTACAAAAATATTGCTACTTAGTACATCTAAAAAAAGTCCGCGATACCATATGCATATCTCTTATACAATAAAGTATTTTGTGACAAAGTTTTAATAAAATTTGAAAAGAGATTTATGAACATTATTATTGGGTATGGCATATTAATCCTCTTAATTCTAATATTTGCCCTTTATAGCATGTTATTTGGACGAATAGTTTAGGATATATTGTAAAATTAAAATAATTCAACACTCGGTTCGGGTCTATAACTACAGGTGTAGTGACGCGAACGAGCCGTGTGAGTTGGGACGCATAACACCATCTGCCCGATAAAAGTATTGTCTATACTGAAGTATTATAAATCATCAAATGGCGATTTCTTTTAAATTATACGCGGATGAATCCGCGGAGCGCAGATAGTGCCCTAAAAATCGGGAAAACACAACGCTAGAAGGTCTAAGTTGGCACAACGCCAGCTATTAGTTAGAGGATGGAAACCCTCTTTTATGACTATTGTTTCGTTTAAAATTGTATTTTTTTTCCTTTGTTTCCTTGGTATATGCTTATTGATGTACCTCGATGCCAATTTTCAAGTTTCTGAGTTAATAGAAGTGGTTTAAGTTTTTTTGAAAAACAAAAAATACTTTATTAAACTTAGCCTCTAAGAAGGCATTTATGAACGTGAAACACTACTATACTACTAATGGTTCGGAGAAACATCCCAGTCATCGAGAAGAACTGTCAAGAAACTCGATCGGGCTTATCTTTTTCAACTGTACAAATAATATTTATACCCAACAATCATATTAGTAATTTAGTAGATGCACAGAGAGGGAGTCACTTCAGGACATCACTATCATTCCCATAATGATCCACCCTATAATAACCTTTTGACGAGTGAGTGAGTCGGTCAGTGATAAAATTGTTACTTTTCAGATCATTATAATTCAGGAACTTAATTTCATCAACAAGTAATTTCTGTACGTAGATTGTAGCCAAAGTTAAAAAAAAATCCACAGGACTACGGTTACGGTTCAGCTCGACGGGTGGATAAGACTCGTCCGGCGCTCGAGGCTGTCAACTGGTCCGCCGGAACCCACAATGGACCGATGCCGGTAGTTATTATCTATCTATACATTAATACATATTGTTACGTTCGTGGGTAATAAGATGCCGTAGTGTCACGAATATTCTCACAGAATAACCTGAAGGCACTCGCAGAATAACACTGTTTGTTTCTCTCTTATTTCGCTTCTTGTTGTCGCTTCGCTTTCTAATTTATAACTGCCGCGTCTCGCAACTCAGCTCCCTTATATATCTAAATGACTCGATCCCGAAATCTCTGGAAGGTCCAGGAACTCCTAACATCTTGTAAACAACTTAAGTCATCACTTTTTAAAACGAGGGGAACGTTTAATTTATGGCCCATTGTTTGCTGGCAGTTTTAGCGATAAGACTTTCTATGTGTGTGTCGTTGAACCTAAGGTTATACGTCACACGACTGCACTATGATAAATTCACGATTTTTACGGACGCTCCTAGAAATTTCGAGAAAGTTGTTTTTTTTTTCTATTTTTATTGTTCTAGTCCTAACATTACCCCCCACTTAGTTATGCTCGTCCCGAGCATTATCTCCGTGCTATCGTGCCAATCTATGTATGTGAACTACCTTCGGTTTTCCTCTTAATCCTTTCTTAATACGGTAGGTCACATCATTAATCTTAGTGACAACAGTATAAGGCGTCTCCCACCGGCCTTGAAGTTTTGGAGACCTTCCTTTTCTGCGAAGAGGGTTATGGAGCCATACGAGGGATACTTCTTCAAAACCATTGGCATTTGCATTGCGGTCATATCTAGTCTTCATCTTTATGCTAGTATTCACAGACTATTCTCCCGCACCCTCCGGTGTACTTCCTCCAACTGGTTTTGAAAATCGCACACAAAATCCGTAATGGGTTTTGGTTTACCAGGTGGCACGCCGGTTATCACATCAATTGGAAGTCTCATTTCTCTTCCGAAATTTGCTTTTGCTGGGGTGAATCTTGTACTATCGTGTACAGCAGATCTATAAGACATTAGGAATAGAGGTATGTAGCGGTCCCAATCTCTCTGATGGTCTTCCACGACTTTTGCTAAGTGATTTTCCAAGGTCTGATTAAATCTTTCAACCATACCATCCGACTGTGGATGAGCGGGAGTCGTACGTGTTTTATGAATGCCAAGGAGATTGCATATTTCTTGGAAGAGAGAAGATTCAAAGTTCCTTCCTTGATCTGAATGAATCTCCATTGTTGGTACACCGTAGCGGCAGACTACTTCATTAACCAGTTTCTTTGCCACCGTAGTCGCTTCTTGATTTGGCGTCGCGAATACTTCAGGCCACTTGGTGAAGTAATCCTGTACTATTGTACATGTATTTGTTGCCCTCCTCAGTCATTGGAAACGGTCCTGCGACGTCAATGGCAATGCGTTCCCAGGGTGCTCCTACGTTGTATAACTTCAGCTTACCCTTGCTTCGTGTCTGTGGGCCTTTTACTGACGTACAAGCAGTACACTTACGGCACCAGTTCTCCACATGTTCTCTACAACCCAACCAGTAGAACCGCTGTCTAACCTTCAGTAGGGTTTTCTTTACTCCTAGATGACCACCGGAAACCCCATCGTGAATTTGCCTCAATATACGGGTCACCTGACTTCGTGGTACTACTACTTGCATGGTTATCACTTTACCATCGTTGGATTCCCATCTTCTACATAGGACGCTATTTTCCAAGGACAGACTGTCCCACTGCGCCTGGTGACTGGTCCGTAAGATGAGACGTCACTCCACTGAGGTCGGATTCCATTGCGATTCCAGTCCAGTATCGGTCGTAAGTCGTCATCTTCTTCTTGGGCTATCTTCATACTGTCATCGATTCTTACAAGGCCGTAGCGACAAAGCATCTGCATTACTATGCCCCTTTCCACTGCGATGCTCAATTATAAAATCGAACTCCTGCAGTTGCTCGAGCCATCTTGCGACTTGCCCCTCTGGGTTTTTATACTGAAGCAGCCATTTTAAGGCAGCGTGATCCGTCCTTAATGTGAATTGCCTTCCTATGAGGTATTTCTGAAAATGTTGCAAGGTTTTCACAACAGCAAGTAGTTCCCGACGAGTGATACAGTAATTTCTTTCAGGCTTAGAAAGCGTCTTACTGAAATATGCTATTACGACTTGTCGATCCCCTTGTATTTGTGATAATACTCCTCCAATTCCGATGTTACTGGCGTCAGTGTCCACGATGAACCTTCCTTCTCTGCTTGGGTAACCTAGAATAGGTGCTTCACACATTCGCTGCTTAAGTTCGCAAAAAGCAGATTGACAGTTCGTATTCCAGACGAAGTCCCTCTTTTCTTCTGTTAACTGATGTAACGGCTTGGCAATGTCCGAAAAGTTCTTAACAAAACGTCTATAATATGCGCATAAACCCAGAAATGAGCGCACTTCTGTTTTGTTTCTCGGGACAGGCCACTCCTGGACGGCCTTTATCTTCTCTAGGTCAGTTCTTACTCCTTCAGCCGAAATTATGTGTCCCAAGTAACTGACCTCCTTCTTAAATAAAGCACACTTTTTAGGGTTTAGTTTTAAGTTTGCTCCGCGTATCCGGGTAAATACTTTTTCAAGATTCCTCAAGTTCTCATAGAAATTTCGGCCTAGTATGATCACATCATCCAAATATACTAAGCATACGTCACCAAGAAGACCAACCATAACTCTTTCCATAAGGCGTTCGAAAGTCGCTGGAGCGTTGCACAAACCAAATGGCATAACATTAAACTGCCATAGTCTGTTTCCAATCCCTGTGCTGAATGCTGTCTTTTCCTTATCTTGTGGGCTGATCTCTACCTGCCAATATCCACTCTTCAGATCAATAGTAGAGAACCACTCCTTCCCACTCAGCAAGTCCAGTGTATCGTCAATCCGGGGTAAAGGGTAACTGTCCTTCTTTGTCACATTATTCAGCATGCGGTAATCCACACAGAACCTTGTACTGCCATCTTTCTTCCTCACCAGCACCACCGGTGATGACCATGGACTAGTAGAAGGTTCAATGATTCCAGCATTAGCCAGGTCCTTTATCATTTCTGCTACTTCGGGTTCTTTGGCCCAAGGTAGGTATTCGTCGAGGCCTTTGCTTAATAGGTCTTGCATCACCAGTGTCTATTTGATGCTTCACAAGTCCCGTCCTTCCACATTCGTTACCAGTTGCAAAAATATCCCGAAACTGCAGCAAAAGTTCCTTGGCTCGCTGTAGCTCTGATGCTGATAAATTCTCCTTGAATGTTTCTATAAGCTGACCAAAGTGATCATCCTTAAGTCGTTCACCACCCTGCTTTATCTCAGTGCTATCCAGTCGTTTGAGGTAGCCCACTTCCTCACATCTACCAATCACACCGTTCTTCTTTTGGTGAATTTCTTCTTTGCCCAGGTTAATAATTCTCACTTTAGTTTTCCCTTGTGTCATGACCAGTGTCCTCGCAGTGATTGTATTCGGGTGGTGGCCCAGGTCTTCAATTATTGCACACCTTTTGTAATTAATGTTCTTAGGGAACTTCACCTCCACCAGGTTCTCTGATCTTGGAGCCAGAATAGTGTCTTTCAGACAATAAACCTTACATGCGCTGGATCCTTTTAAGCAGACTTCCTGGTCAGGAAACTGCAGCACACCTCTTGAGACGTCCAAAACACATTTCTGACTCTTCAAGAAATCAAGTCCTAGGATGCAATCATCTGTTTTGCTATTAACACTGAGTGGACGTAAACTTGATCGCCGATTCTTAGCTCTACTTCTGTCTCACCGAGGACGGAAACTGGCTGGCCGGTTGCAGTCTGTAGATGACACAGTCGAGATTGCCTCTGCCACAGAATGGTCCGCTTTAGTAGTTCTGGCTTAACAACTGTCCGTGAAGCTCCTGTATCCACAGTAAAACTGCAAGTTTGGTTGTTCAAACTACCCTCGATGATCAGACTATTCCCGTCATAAACTTGTGTTATTGTGATCGTCGGGTCTGCACGTTGAACAGCTCGCACCCATCCTGCGCTCCTGGCGATGCTTGATTTAACAAGGTTCCATCGGTTTGGGTCTCAGATGACACCATTCTTCTCTTTCTCTTGGGGCAATCGACTCGCAAGTGCACTTTCTCTCCACAACCATAACACGTTGGCGTAAACCGTTTGGTTGCAGGTGGGGTCACGATTTCCCGAACTCTATAGGGTTTTGTGTCCTGACGAACAGCTTCCACTTCCAAAGCATGTGCAAGCGCACTCTTGAGGGTCTGATGATGACCAAGCCGTACGGCAGCTCTAATCTCACCATCTTTTATACCGTCGACAAATGCCTGGAGTATATTTACTTCAATCGTACCTGAAGGAGCTGATGAATAAGCTCGACGGACCAAACGTTCAACCTCAAGAGCCCACTGCTGCAGACTTTCGCTAGATTTCTGGGTTCTATCCCGAAGCTGAGCGCGATAGACATTTTCCACAGCCATTACCTCTTACTAGTGTTTCAAACTGGTACTTGAAGGCTGCCCAAGATGTTGTCCCGTCAAAACGTGGCACTTCAAATTTCGCAGACGACGGTGAAGCTGCTACGGCTACTGGCTCAGGTGTCTCGAGCTTACTAATTCTGTTGGTTATTCTTTGCAGATCGTTATCATGCCCGTCGACTCGATTCTCAATATTATCCGTCCTGTGTATTACCTCCTTAACCTCAATCATGAGGTTCTTGACTTTTTCTCCCAGGACCGTGATGCCACTGTCGATCTTTGCCAATACGGTTTCTTGACTTCCCTGCATAGTTTCTTGAAACTCGCGACGGGTGGCCTCCTGACTCTCTTGAAATTCGCGGCAGGTGACCTCCTGACTCGCCTGACTAGTCTGCATAGCTTCCTGAAACTCGCGGCGGGTGGCCTCCTGACTCGCCAGACTGGCCTGGATAGCAGCCAACAATGTCGCCAATCTCACCGATTCTTCAGATGGTACCGTAGCAGCATGTCCTTCCTCTTCGATACGCTGACGTTGACGTGCGGCGTCCATCTCGGCTTGTCTCCTCGTTCGCGGAGTACGAATCTCTTCGTCACGCGTCACTAACGGCATACCGCTTCTGACACCAAATGTTACGTTCGTGGGTAATAAGATGCCGTAGTGTCACGAATATTCTCACAGAATAACACTGTTTGTTTCTCTCTTATTTTCTTCTTGTTGTCGCTTCGCTTTCGAATTTATAACTGCCGCGTCTCGAAACTCAGCTCCCTTATATATCTAAATGACTCGATCCCGAAATCTCTGGAAGGTCCCGGAACTCCTAACATCTTGTAAACAACTTACGTCTTCGCTTTTTAAAACGAGGGGAATGTTTAATTTATGGCCCATTGTTTGCTGACAGTTTTAGCGATAAGACTTTCTATGTGTGTGTCGTTGAAGCTAAGATTATACGTCACACGACTGCACTATTATAAATTCACGATTTTTACGGACGCTCCTAGAAATTTCGAGAAAGATGACTTTTTTTATATTTTTATCGTTCTAGTTGTAACAATATGATAAAATTTAGGTGTACGTTTATAATGTCAAAATACTTTTGATTTTATTTAGTTCTAAAAAAGAATCGATAATCGTAAAATCAACTAAATTATGGTACATCTCTAAAATAAACATTTGACATGTGTCGTGCAAGTCTTCTTACGAAGAATGAATAATAATAACTAATGCTATTAAGAGTGTGCAATTCTTATATAATATGTATAAAATACTTGGTTCATTATAATAAGGCTTCCATGACACATATCAAATATTTATTTAAGAGATGTAGCATAACTTAGATTGAAAGTAGATTTACGATATATATTTTAAAGCTAAATATTATCGATAGTACGATTATGATTTAAATCAATTGAGGAGTGTGTAAGCTGTGTAAATGAAATAACAAAAATAAACTATAACAATAATTGAGATCGCAATCTACTTGAATTATTGAGTGCTTGTCGTCAAACAACATGATTAATTCTTCCAGTCAATATTCTCCATTGCGTGTTACTGCGGTATAAAAGTATAAATCTAGGAATTACTTAATATATATATTTATTCAAAATTAAAAAACAAATTAAAGTAAATGTACAATGACGTTTGAATAATTCGATTAATAATTTTATTATTATGGTCTACTTTAGTTTTAAGTAACAGACATTAATGCTGTATTTATTAGGAAAAATATACGAAAATTCACAAAAATCATTTATTTATTTAGGATTTTGTTTTGCAAAATGTTTTCTATAAAGTTTATCAGTATCACGAACATTTTTTTAATAATGATAATTGATAGTCGAAATGCATGTTTTTAGGTTATGTTTTTAATCTGTACGACGTAACAATTTACATCCTAGGGACCCTTCATGTAGGACTTAGATGAACGACGTATAATTGACTTCACTAACCTGTGCGAGTAATTCGCAGTTTATAGACAGAGATGGTAGATATAGCAGAGATATTAAACAATCTAACAGCTGTCATTTTAGTTAAACAGATTTTTTATAGATGGCGCCTCATACATGTCTGTTAAATATATATTCCAGTATCTATACATATTATAAAACTCAACGTCTCTCTGTCTGTCTGTCCGTTTATGTTCTTTTCACGCGAAAACCAATTATCCGATTTACAGGTTTTGTATTTTAATTCATAGCTGTGTTATCTGATCAGATTTAAGGATATATTTTGTAATATAAAGTAAAATACGATATAAGGAGTGAAGAAAATGGTGATTAAATCTGAAAAAAGACATTTGTGGCGCTTAAATGGCTTAAGTAAAACACAACCGATATAATATCAAGTTAATGTACTAAATAATTGTAGATATGAAAAAGACCTTCAAAAATTCAACGATAGCATGCTTATCTTCTAAGGTTCACTCACAATAAGCATTTTTGTCTTTCGTCTTTTGCGCGGGGATAGCTGATTCACGCGACCGCCCGACCGAAAGCATTCTGTGGTCCACGCGAGCGGAGCCGCGGGCACAGCTAGTAAATAACAAAGTAAAAATAATTATAAAGTTTCATTTAGTATTTATTTTTTAACGAAGACATTAATTTTAAACTATTTGTCTATTTTTCGTCAAAAGCGATGGATAAAAGAGTCACAGTGACTCTATTTTGATTAGGCCGTCATGACAGTGGCGACTGACGATGGATCTCTTGGTTATACGGCTTTTTAATGCGGTCTTTTAATGTTCGCCAATAGATAGCAGACGCTGGACTGGTGCTACGGATGCAGAATAGAATATCAGCGCTTCAGAGCGAGCTGTCGAGGACCACGAAACGAGCTGCTGATCTAGAGGAACGGCTCATGAGTAAGTGGCAAGGAAAGGCGATCGTCTCACTTGATCGTCTCATTAGGTTATAAACAAAACTAAGGAACTTGATTTTTTGGTTCAGTTCATTAATTTTTTCTATGTCTTATGAGTTTTTTAGCATATGGCAACAATCTCATCTTATTAGTATTCATTAAATATCGACTATTATTAATTCGTCGTAAGAAGACTTGCACGACACGTGTCAAATGTTTATTTTAAAGATGTACCATAATTTAAATTGTTAGTTTGATTTTACGATTATCGGTTTTTTTTTAGAGCTAAATATAATCGAAAATACGATTATGTTTTAAATCAATAAAGGGATATGTAAGCTGTGTAAATTACATGAAAAAAAAAACTATAACAATAAGTGAAATCGCAACCTGGTACACTTGAATTATTGAATGTCTGACTCCAAACAACAAGATTAATTCTTCCAGTCAATATTCTTTGTTGCTTGTTGCTGCAGTAAAATTACGTAAATATATTTGTTCATTCGAAATTTAACAAGAAGCTAATAAATTAAATCAACAACGGCGTTCGATCAATTCGATTGATTTAGGATTCGTACGATTAATACGATTGTTTTTCGATTCCTTGGTTTTATTATTTTGGTTTACTCTAGTTTTAAGTGACATAAAAATATGCAATGCACGTAGTACCAAAAAAAATATCAAAAAATCATTGCAAAGAGGAAGGTTAATTAGGATTTTATCGTGCAAAAGGTCTTATAAAGTTTATCAAAATCGTTTTTTTTTATAATTGATAATGTATGTTTGTTTTTAAATTATGTTATAATTTGCACGACCTAACAATTTACGATCTATGGATGCAAGTGTTCTTACGATGAATAAGGTATAATTATCGATGAATCGGATATCATCGATTATCGATTAAACGATAGTTGAGGATTGAACTATATGTATATATCCAAATGAGAGTACATAATAAGGGGTTGCATTTTGTCACTGTAACAAAGACATTAGGTATTATACATAGTGACGACGCCTCAACCAGATTGTTTGAAATACGCGTTCCGGTTCTTGTCCTTGTGTTCTGACGTGTAACCATGGCAACCATAAACATTTGCGCTAGAGATGTGAACCGGTCCGAATTATGTTAGTTAGTTATGTTATGTTTACGTTATTGTTAGAAGTTAATATAGTTACAATTGTTACAAACAACTTCGTCCGATGGAACCGCTTCAAGCTTGCGATTTGTATCATCACAGTCCCACTTAATTTTATTTTATTTTTAAATAACATGAAATCAAGCCGAAATGTTTTTTTTTAAATAATCGTATCACATCACTAATTTGCGCTCTACCCGCACGTACTCCGCGAGGAAGAGTTGCACAATTTTTGTTTGTAATAGCTGCTCTAGTTCTTGGTACATAATACCTCAATGACGAATACCTTCATTATAACTGCACATTTTACAAATATAAGTCCGATTGTTAAGTTCATGGCCACATTTCTATAGATAAGAGTCAAGGCCCGCGCCGTCAATGGTCTATATTTATATGTGTGGGAACAAGACAACAATAATGTTTTCTTTCGGTAACCGCGTACAACGAACTTCGACTCAATAGCGAGAATAGCGACGTTTTTTCGTCGCACACAATTGTGTTTGAGTTACAACGGAAACCGCTACTAAGAAATAGGTTAGTTTCGCTACGATATAATAACCTGTTATCCGCTATTGCACCGATATATAGTTTCAGTAACTATCTATGTTGCGCAACGACCAAGCATAGTTCACATTACTAATTTGCGCACTCCCCGCTCCGCTCCCAGCTTAAGCTCATCAACTTACCGAACGACGCAAGGTTCGGAACACAGTACTAAGAAACAATCCATAGGAAATCGATTAACCGATAGTTTTTTCTTACAAAAGTATAGGTTCTATCGAATTTGCAAACAATTGATGCTTTTCAACACTACACCTAATGTTTGCTAAGCTTAGAGAAACTGACTCACAAGTGCAGCTGCCGGAACGCACCTATAGATGCTTGGCGACAGATTTTCAAGTTGACGTTGGTAGATATACGGTTATAAGAAAGTGTTCTACCACCACCATGCTATGGTTTCCACACGATTTTTCCTTCTCTGAAAGCTCAGGCTCGTTGCAGGGATTCGAACTATCGTACTAAGATGGAATTACGGACGCTACGTTTTAAAACTATACAGTCAATCACGTAATGAGTTATTATTCTTTTTTTTTCAATATAGTAGTTTTTTATTACTATTTTAATGACCACAACAATAATATGTGTATTAAATGTAATATTTATCATAACATATCTGTCCCAGTTGCAATAGCATGCATAAACTATTGATCTTATGATATAGAGTATCATCTCAATACCGTGTATATCCGTACACACCCGCCGCCCCGCGTCCCGCAAACCATCGGGAGGGTCGCGCTTACAGCGGTCGGCCTGTAAGAATATATGTATAATTTGTAACCAGGCCGTATGTCATCGCCACCAACGAACCCGAACGTGGAGCGATTCAAGTTGGAAGACTTGGAGATTGAGAACAAGAAGTTGAGAGAAAACCTAGACAGGCTGCGCTCCGCTGGTGACAGCGGGCAACTCTCTAAGGAAATAACCGGTAAAATGGCTCACTTGCAAGTCTAGAAGCCATTTCTTTTGACATTATGCTGTGGTAGAGTGGAATCTCTCTCCGAAACTTTTTATTATCGTTATAGGTTTTGGCGTAGTGGCCACAATCCCACCTGATGTTAACTATTGATGTGGCCCAAGATAAAACAACACGCTAAGCCTAGTGGAAGACTCCCTCTCAAGTGCAGCTGCCGGAACACACTTATTGGTGCTTGGCGACAGATTTTCAACTTGAGTGTGGTAGAAACCACCTCACCTACAACCACAATTTCTACTTGGGCATTAGAAAAAGCCCTACCACCATGCTATATTTTACGATATTTTCCTTCACCGAAAGATCAGGCTCATATTGCAGAGATTCAAACTCATGTCGATCGACGCGAAGTCGTACACGATACCACTGAGCCATCATTGCATTCACTCTTCACCGATAGTTTTGTCATACATGTGCACGTGGACTGGTCTCCCAGCCATCCCAGCTCTCCTTCCTATATTGTGTCCTCAGAACGAAGCGTGAAGAGGCATTTTAGTAGCCTGGCATGCCATCGACAACTGCCGATGAAGTCTATCGTCGACGGTCGCTGGTGTTTTTGGACTGTACCATACTAACCCATCAGGCACTGTATAGTTATTTAGACGTATAAAAATGACTCCAATATGCGTTTAAAGTGAATAATTGTAAATTTTCTAAGGATTTTTTTATACTAAAATGGTGGCAAATAAGCATATGGCCCGCCTGACGGTAAGCAGCTACCGTAGCACATGGACGCTGTAATATCATAGGTATTAATAACGCATTGCAGACCTTGAAATCCTACTCGTAGGATCTATCTCGCTCACTGGCTTACTAGAAATGTTATAGTGTGAGTAGTGCCGCCTAATACTTTGTATTGTGACGTTCGTGTTCACCGTGACCACTGTCACAGCCAAGCCGTCTAAGTTATTCTATTATATAAAAATACAAGGCAAATTTATAACAAGATGGAAAACCAACTTCGAAGGTCAATGAAAATGGGACCACCCTTGAGATATTTCCAACGAAAAATGAATCATCAAATAGGTCTATAAATAAACAAAGAATTACGTCCATAACAAGAATTTACTTTCTAATTGAGAACCTCCTCCTTTTTTTTGAAGTCAGTATAAAATAACGAATCCTTTAACGTTATGTTGTAGAACAATTAGCCGTGATGCAGAAGGAGTTGGACAGGAGGAGAGACGAGTGTGTGCAGCTGAAGAGCGTCCTCACCAAGCAGGTATGTGTATCTTTCTTGTGTAAATTCATTTATATTTAAAAACTCATGTAAATCCTCTGAGAAAGCACCCGGCAATGTCAAATACGAAATATCCGATAGGTCTGGAAAACTGTCCTGTTTTGAAAAATGTTCTGATTGAGACAAATTCATACAAATACACATACATACACAGATACATGTAAGATGTATGAAAGAATGACCTTTGCGATTAAAAAGTTAATATGTCTATGGTGCGTTTTTTTTTATTGTAAGATCGAATGACTATGTGAAAGAGATGACGTGATGTACGAGCCAAGTGTGTGAGTGAAAGATATAATATGAAGGAAAGGGGTAGGAGTGATGTGCGACGAAAATAGAGGTGTAAGGACATGTTCTTAAAGATTTTATATTTAAAAGTTATTGCAGTTTTTAATCAAGTAAACCATAGAAGAATGTAAATAATGTTTTATTTTACACACAATCCCACATACATACAAAGTTATATACACACACGTAAATACATACACAGATACATACACAACTACATATACACATACACATACACACTAGATAACAGAGATGAATATTTAAAATAATTAATTCCTAAAGCTTTCAATTAAAAATGTGACTGTATAATGCGTTTACGCAAAACGTTATTTCTCCATAGGAATAGGAAATTTTACTAAAGTACAAATAAATTCTATTGATAACGCAAGATTTTATTTACAATAATAAAAGAGATATGTAACTTTCGATTTGTCTATATCCAGTAAATTAAACAATAATTATCTATTTTTAGTATAAATTCCATGAACTGCTAAACTTGTATAGTTTTTCACATATTTGTGTTCGATACAAAAACTCTAATTTCTTGTATATATATATTTCAATGACCAAGAGGACCGATCTACCAAAACCTAATGTTATAGCACTAAATTCGGTAGCGTTGTAGAAATTGTTTATTTTGTTTGTTTAAGACACACCCTATATACAACCCAATTTCAATATATTATACGAAAATTTCTGCATCCGTTGATTGAATTATATCTCCGGGACATAAATTACGTACCTTTTATCCAAATAAACAGCAGATCAAATAAAGCAGATAGGAATCCATGCAAACATGTTTCGCTACCTCAATATTTATTCCACCCCTTTATACATTAGCAGTTCGCATTTAAGCTTCGATTAAATCATATTATCCGTTTGTTTATTTGATCCGTATTAGTCAATCTCGATTGACATCAACTTTTATTTCCACACTTAAATTCTCATAAATACCTTTTTACTAATTCTTGACAAACAATTTCTCAAGACGAAAGTCTTTGACCAGGGTGTGATGCCAGCGTTTTGGTACTGAGACGTGGTCAGTAACGATGGATTTGATAAGAAAGCTCAAGGTCACTCAGTGGGCTATGCTCGGAATTTATGTCACTGGCATAGCTCTCAGAATTGCTAGACTTAGTGGCAATGGGCGGGGCGCATCGCTCGTGAAACGGATGGCCCATGGGGCCGAAGAGTTCTTGACTGGTAGACACGTACCGGAAGACGCAGCGTTGGTAGACCCACCTCAAGGTGGAATGACGTCTTAGTGAAGGTTGTGGGAATACGCTGTATGCAACCAGCGCAGGACCGGTGCTAATCATTGGGGGAGGCCTTCGTCCAGCAGTGGACGTGTTTTGGCTGAATGGTTGAATGACAAACAATTGAAAAAATTACTTTACCGCCTTGTAAATAACTACGATGAATATTAACAGAAAAATGGTACTATCGTACATCTACTCTGGTACTATCGGACGTGAGTTATCTAAATATGTTGCTTTGATACAATCTCACTGTCGTTTGATAAAGTACTGATAAAAAATAGTAATGTTTGCATTTCGTTTATTTATACACTATATTAAAATCGGTCGTCTGAGCGTTCATAGTGGTGTTATTCTGTTTCCGTTGAATAAAAATATTACTAAACAATTATTATTTGATATCTCTATAGAGATATTGGACTACAGAATGTCGTCAGTCGAGTGCGCGCGCAAATCGTGCTGGCCCGCCCGAAAGATGGAAGACAAAAATGCTTATTGTGGGTGATCCTTAGAAGCTAGCGCTGAATTTTTGTAGGTATTTTTAAGATCTACTATTTTATAGAATATTAATTTGATATATCTCGTACGGTTTGCTCAGAGTATACCATTTAAGCGCCCCAAATGAGACTTTTTTCCGAATTGATTCACTATTATCGTCACTGCTTATTTCGTATGTTACTTTAACTTAGTTTTCGCGTGAAATGAACATAAAAGGAAAAACAGAGAGACGTTGAGTTTTATAAAATGTATAGAAGATGCGAAGTTATGTTTGTTTGAATGTTTATCTATCAATTACGCTGAAACGGCTTGACGCGTTTTAACGCCTTATTCCCTCTTCTCCCTTTCACAACAGAACCATACGCGCTGGTCTCCGGAGCCACAGCTTTGCGATTACCTCCATCTCGGTTCGAACAAAGAAACTCGCTACGTCGTTTCTTTGCCGTACTGTGAGGCTGTTGAATTGTCTTCCGGCCAGTGTTTTCCCTCCTTCCTATAACATGGGGTCCTTCAAACATATTTAAAGATATTTAAGCAGGCCGGCATGACAGCGGCGACTATCGATGGATTGTAACTGTAGCTGTCATTATGCTGTTCTACGATAAAAAAAAAAAAAAAAAAACAAAAAAAAACTGGAATAGAAGTATCATATTGGACGGGCAACAGCTTGTATGAATTATTTCCTAAAACTAGCTGTAACCTTTCGGGCGTTGGGTCAGACGACGGCGTCAACATCCAAACGACGCCGCTTCCAGCGCTGTGTTGACGTCTTAACGATGGTCACTCTGGGGAACTGTCGTGAGCGGAGCCGCGGGCACAGCTAGTATAGGTATAAAATATTACATAATTAGATATAATGATAATCAATACATCAAAGATTTCAAAATCGGCAATAAGTATTCCCAGTTTTAATTTCGTTTCCTAAAATGTAGAGAATATGTAGCAAACAAAACCGGCTGATAATGCTCGTTTTAACAACACAAATATTGATTCTATACGTTTTTATATAGAACAAGTGTTTGCGATGTAAAAAATTCTCGTTTATTATTTTAACGATATAAGTAAATCAAAATCACATCATAGTGATATTATGTAACGAGAATTTAGTAAAAAAAAAAAATGATTCAGTCCGGTGTAAAAATATCGAAAACTTTGTTTATGGAGCACCCATTGCACCGGAGTAACTTTTACTATTGTCAGGATCAGGTAATTCGTGTATTATGTGCGGGCGGTGAGTTTTGTGAAAATAGTACGCTCAGTATAATATACTTAATTGCGACCTTTTTTCGTGCGAAAAAATGCGTGCACAAACACGTGCTCGTTACTTTCAAAATTTAACAAATCAGTTACCAGGTTTATACTTATAATATAGCTAATATTGCATAGAAAATTATTATGAAACCACGATGCAAGTGAAAATTTTAAAATAAAAAATTTAAATAAAAATAAAAATATTTAAAACTAAGAGCAATACTTATTTAAATCATTAAATCTTTTTCAAATTCAATTATTCTATCAGTAACTTAATCTTCGCCTCGAGTCTCACAGTTCCCTCCTTCACAGCCAGCTGTAATGCGACATGCGATAGATGATGTTATAGATGCGATAAAAGTTCCACTTTAATAATTTATCTTGATTATTTTAAATAATATTGTATGTTTTTCCGAATTGATTCATCATTATCGTCACTACTTATTTTGTATGTTACTTTATCTAACAAAATATATCCTATAACCTGGCCAGGTAACATAACTATGTAAACAAACGTACAGACAGACAGACAGAGAGACGTAGAGTTTTATAATAAGTATACTCGTAGAAGAAGATGTAATAGATAAATTCAGATATTTCGTTTAATTAAATCAGATGTAATTTTTAACGTTTGCGCTTTGTGACAGTCTAATTATAAATCCGGTTCTGATATTATCCATTGACTTGTAACAACAATAGTGAGCAATAAGAATCATTTAATAATAATTTTAATAATTTATTTAATTAAAATTTACTGTACATTTATGAGGGTTCATTGGATCCGGTTAAAAATAATATTGTGTCCCGGATTCCTGTGCCGTTCCTCTGGTTATATATAGAAATCATGTATTATTTGTGTTTCGTGTGTGTGTGTGTGTGTATGTGACAACTCATACAGTGCTTCGAAATATCAAAAAGTATGTACCAGAAACACAGTATTGATTAACAACGAAAAATACGAATAGGATTTGGCAAATTATTTGTATTATGAAAGTATATAAAAGATTTTTTTTATGATCGCAGAAACCATGGTTCCAAGCTCTTAAAGATGTCGTGAGTAATTATATGAATTTACCGAAACAAATCATAATGCTTTCGTATACATACACTGTTTTTTTAAGTACGAATATTTTATCTACATTTTGTTATGTATTTTTAGTAACATTATGAATATATTTTTTGATTATACGAATACTTTAACGTTGAGAGTTTTTTTTTTAATTAAATGAATGATTACTAAGTTTTTTTCTAACTTGTTCATTTAATTTTTATTTATTTTCCACGCTTTCTCATGCTGTCATTTGCATGGTATATTAACATTATTATTATTTTTTTTAAGTTTCTTATTCATATTGTTGTCGAATATTATAGACATAGATCTTATATCAGTAGTTCCCAATCAGCGGTCCGACGAAAATAAGCTCGGGAAAATTTTAATTGTTGTTTATTTGTTTCAAATTATTAATTCCTTATAACGCGGGTGCATTGTCGAATAGTGGTGAGCGCGGATGGCTGGGGTGAGGGCAAGTGATCATATTTGTTAACGAATACGTTAAATGTTTCAGTTAAATTTTATTTTTACATGACACGGTTTATTTTTCTCGAAACCTTGTGGTCCCTGCTAACAACAAAAAAATAGAAAAAGGTCCTTGTACATAAAAAGGTTGGGAACTACTGCTCTATATGATCACAAATTTTAAACGTTTAATTCCAAATGATTAGGAATGGCTAACATTAACCATGAGTTTTTTTTTTTAATGTTTTATATGTTTAACATATGGTCATAATTTTCTTACCTTATGTTAAGTGACAATGTCGCTCAAGGTGGTAGCACGCTAAGCTTAGAGGGACTGACTCTCAAGTGTAGCTGCCGGAACACACCTATTGGTGCTTGGCGGTTTTCAACTTGAGGGTAGTAGCTAGCCAGGCGGGTACTAGAAAATACCCTACCACCATGCTATGTTGTCTTCATAATGTTTTCCTACACCGAAAGCCCAGGCTCATTGCAGGGATTCGAACTTCCGTCGATCGACGCGATGTCCGTACAAGCTACCATTGAGACGTCATTGCTTCAATAAATAATAAAGCTTAGTAGAACGTCTTTATCTACCTTCAAAGGTCACCATTTCATAACTCTGCGTGAATATCTTGCCAGATGTTCAGTTAAACGGTTTTAGAGTGTATATATGTACCTATTTTTACCTATATTTATATATATAGGTATCTAAACAACTATATAACAGTTTTTTTTTTTTAAATAGACTGTGAACCTGAAGTCCCTCGCGTCTTCCAACTACGGCACCGACGTGGACATCATCAACGAGGATGGAGAGCTGGCGACCGCTTACGAAGCACAGAAAGGAATAAACAGGTAACTAACTATTAACTAAGGGAACTAACAATTTATTAATTATTTTGTTTTATTTGGGAATATATTTAGTTTATCTGGTAGGTTACATAGGATTTTTTTTATAAGGAAGTAAATGTGTTATGCTTTTAAACAAATTGTGATAACGAGGTGAAGTTTTTAAATTTTAAATAGGAATCCGAACGACATACTTATTTCTATAAAATAAATAATGATATATTAAAAATAAAAGAAAAAATAATTTTACAATTAAAATACAGTGACATGAAATAATATTAATAAAAAGAAGTGGAAAATCAAGTGCGCGTGTGCGTGCGTGATTCGTGTGTATACGTGCGCGCGAGCATGCGTTCGTGCGTGCGTGCGTGCAAGCTTGCGTGAGGGCGTCCGTGCATGAATGCATGCGGGCGTATGTGTGTGTGTAACGAGTTTGTCTAAAAAAGCCGTCGCGGGACGCCTTGCAGATGTGAAACATCGAAACTCTATAAGCAATTTTCGTGATAAATAGACGTAGGTAGCCTATAAAAATAAATATTATTCTTTATGTCATATTATAATATTTATACGCACTGTGACAAAATAATGTGAATTGAATTATAGTCGAAATACAGAGCAATATATGTTACATTTTATTAAATGTGTCCATGTTCAAGGCAATTACAAGAGGAGTTGACAGCGGAGAAGAAATTCTATTCGGAGCACATAACGAATGCCAAGGCGGAGATTGAAAAGTTAAGAGAGGAAAATGAGAAATACCAAAAGTAAGTCTTTTGTTTATTATCTCTATAAATTATTTCTCAAAAGGTTTTTTTTGTGGTAATACAATCTCGCCTTCAATTCTTCTTCAAGAAATTATTGATTTGAACATCATTTTGAAACTTCTATTCCCCACTATTGTTGTAAATGATTAAAACTGACATGTAGTAGCCATATATTAATATTATGTTTAACTAACATGACAATTGTTAGACTATTAACATTGTATAATGTAAAAAAAAATTGCACGGGACAGCTAGTAATTATAACAAAATATTTATACGATAGTGCGTATGAGTGGAATTTGAAGACTTCCTTATACGGATTAAATAAAAAAGTTGCTGACGGTAAAATGATTTATGACTGATGACTTTATGAGCGATCACTTTATATCTATAGGGACAGCGTGATATATATATATATATATATATATATATATATACTAAACAAATGAAAATAGACTTCACCGTCTAAAGTCTCTGAAATATCATATTTAGCTACCATGTACTTTACGACGGCATGACGGTGATTGCCAATGGATCCAATGGATGCCAATAGTTTTTATTTTTGGACTAGTTTATAATTTTCACAACATTAAACTCATTAGGTCTGAAGCAGTTTAAAAAATAACTATCAACTTAGATTCAAAAGCCTTTAAAAAAATCATACCCATTAAAATGACAATTGCATATCGAACACAGTATTGTTTCGTCTCTTTCAGCCGTCAAGACAACAGATTCGGAAGATATTGGTTCTGTCCCATAAATATATTTTTCCCATCCAAAGACATTATCGTCGATATGACCTTTTCCATTCTCCGTGTCCTGTGATTAGGTAATTAAATATATTTTTTGTCAGTCAAAATGTTCACTGCTTTGACGGTTTGATAGTGTAATAGGAGGTCGAAATGACCTCATGTTAAGCTTAAGTCTTTTGTATTGTCATTTTTCGTGATCTGTACTAAAACATTTTCTTTTGCTGCTTACAATATTGTCTATGCTAGGTTCTTTCCATGGTATATTTTATTTTTTATGGCCACTCATGAGTTCCTTTCGAACTCCTCCTGCAGTGAATATATTATCATGATACATTTTTTGTTAATGTTTTTTTTTTTGTAAATAACTATGAAAAATAATTTATTGTTACTATTCTTTCAAATCATAATCCTTGTAATCTATATTTGTTATTAAAGATTTTATTACAATAATCTTTTTTCAAGATATAATTTTAAATGCATTACAGATCTGAATAAATTTCCATTTTCCTTACTTTTTTTAGTGAAAAACTCTAAAATATATAAAAAGATAAGTTCATTCGTAGCTAATACCACCTTTTTGAAAAATATTGTAACCACAGACTATTCTCAGAGACATATAGTAATTTGGATTCTTCTTACAGTCTTATTGTCACCACAGACTCTTATCAGATCCTTATTGTAATCACAGGCCCTTATTAAAACCATAATTTAACCATTTAACCATAGGCTCTTCTCAGACCCCTGTTGTAACGACAGATTCTTTATATAGCTATATTGTAACCACAGGCTCTTCTTAGATCCCTACTGTAACCACAGACTTTTCTCAGAGCAATACAGTAACCATAGATTCTTCTTAGTGCCAAATTTTAACCACAGGCTCTTATCAGAGCCCTATTGTAACCACAGGCACTTGTAAGAGCTATATACCATAGGTTATTCTTAGAGTGATATTGTAACCACAAGCTCTTATCAGAGCTATATAGTAACCACATGTTCTTCTTAGAACCATATTGTTACCACCCACAGATTTTTCTCAGAGCCTTATTGTAACCACAGGCTCTTCTCAGTCCTTTTGTACCAACTGGCTCTTTTCAGAGCCCTATTGTAATCATAGGATCTTCTCAGAGCCTTATTGTAACCACAGGCTCTTAGAGTCCTATTGTAACCTCAGGCTCTTCTGAGGAGCCTATTGTAATCACAGGATCTTCTTAAATTCATATTGTAACCAAAGGCTCTTATCAGACCCATATTGTAACCACAGGCTCCTCTCAGAGCCTTGTTGTAATCACTATCTCTACTCAGAGCCCTATTGTAATCACAGGCTCTTCACAAAGCCCTATTGTTATCACAGAATCTTCTTAGTTTTATTGTAACCAACGCTCTTTTCAGAGTCATATAATAACCACAGGTTCTTCTTAGACCCATATTGTAATCACGGGCTCTTCTCAGTCCTATTGTAACAACTGGCTCTTTTCAGAGTCATGTTGTAACCACAGGCTCTTATCAGAGCCATATTGTAACCACAGGCTCTTATCAGAGCCCTATTGTAATCACAGGCTATTATCATAGCCCTATTGTAATCACAAGCTCTTTTTGGAGTCTCATGGTAACCATAGGTTTTTCTTAGAACCATATTGTAACCACAGGCTCTTCTCAGTCCTATTGTAATCACAGGATCTTCTTATAGTCATATTGTAACTACAGGCTCTTTTCAGAGCCATATGGTAACCACAGGGACTTCTTAGAGCTATATTGTAATCACGGGCTCTTCTCAGTCCTATTGTAACAACTGGCTCTTTTCAGACTCATGTTGTAACCACAGGCTCTTTGCAGAGTCATGTTGTAATGACAGGCTCTTCAGAGCCATATTGTAACCACTAGCTCTTCTCAGTGCCCTATTGTAATCACAGGCTATTATCATAGCCCTATTGTAATCACAAGCTCTTTTTGGAGTCTCATGGTAACCATAGGTTTTTCTTAGAACCATATTGTAACCACAGGCTCTTCTCAGTCCTATTGTAATCACAGGATCTTCTTATAGTCATATTGTAACTACAGGCTCTTTTCAGAGCCATATGGTAACCACAGGGACTTCTTAGAGCTATATTGTAATCACGGGCTCTTCTCTGTCCTATTGTAACAACTGGCTCTTTTCAGACTCATGTTGTAACCACAGGCTCTTTGCAGAGTCATGTTGTAATGACAGGCTCTTCAGAGCCATATTGTAACCACTAGCTCTTCTCAGTGCCCTATTGTAATCACAGGCTATTATCATAGCCCTATTGTAATCACAAGCTCTTTTTGGAGTCTCATGGTAACCATAGGTTTTTCTTAGAACCATATTGTAACCACAGGCTCTTCTCAGTCCTATTGTAATCACAGGATCTTCTTATAGTCATATTGTAACTACAGGCTCTTTTCAGAGCCATATGGTAACCACAGGGACTTCTTAAAGCTATATTGTAACCACAGGATGTTTTAGAGCCATATTGTAATCACGGGCTCTTCTCAGTCCTATTGTAACAACTGGCTCTTTTCAGACTCATGTTGTAACCACAGGCTCTTTGCAGAGTCATGTTGTGACGACAGGCTCTTCAGAGCCATATTGTAACCACTAGCTCTTCTCAGTGCCCTATTGTAATCACAGGCTATTCTCATAGCCCTATTGTAATCACAGGCTCTTTTTAGAGTCTCATGGTAACCACAGGTTCTTCTTAGAACCATATTGTAACTGCAGGCTCTTCTCAATTCTATTGTAATCACAGGATCTTATAGTCATATTGTAACTACAGGCTCTTTTCAGAGACATGTGGTAACCACAGGGACTTCTTAGAGCCATATTGTAACCACAGGTTTTTTAGGCTCTTTCTTGGGCCACACTACAGACACAGGCTATTTTTAGGGTCACACTGCAACCACAAAACCTTGTCAGGGCTACACTGCAATTTTTAACCTCAAATTATACTTCCAGGTGTATTTCACAACTACGTTATATCGTAACTACAGCTTTTAAGAAACACACAAGACGTGAGAAAGATTTCTGATGTTAAATTTAACTACAGTTTATAATATTCCTTTATGAATGTACAAGAAACATTGCAAGCAAATAATAAAAAATATATATGACATAATAAAACTGATACGCACAAAATTTTATATCGGAAAGATATTTCATCAAGATAAGAAAAAGGCAATAACAAAAAAAAATACATACATTTTCATAAATTATTTTACATAAAATAACACCTGTCTATCTAAACTGTACAAATGTAAAGCTTTATTGACGTTCAAACCGGCCTGCCATTTTAGAATAATAATTTTTATTTGACGTTTATTAGTTTAGGTAAATTAGTTATTAGTCTCTGTGGTATGGAAAAACGTCTGGGTTATAGAAAATAATTAAGTAATGGTTAGTTATGTCCCCTTCTGGAATAAAGTCTTGTTTTGTCGGAAAGGTATAATTGATCACCACACCAACTAGGTCGTATAAGCGACTTCAAGTAGGAACAAAATAATAGTTTTTCCCTATTCAGTTGTGTTACTCTGACATTATTTCCTTACGTAGGTGTTTCATATATTCAACCGATAAAGTTATTAATTATATTCGAATAAGTAAATGCACAGGAATTTGGAAACAAAATTTTGATACATACTGAGACGATATTGTATGGATAAATTTTGCAAAAAACGTTTGAGAATAAAAATGTTAACCCAGTATGGGTTAGTCTATCAACTTATTAGCTAAGCCGATTATACATCATGTAAATACTATGTATATAATTGACTGTTCGGAGATATTGAGTAAAACTAACCTGCGTGTACTAACCGTAGCTTGTAGAAAACCTAATGTACTTTATTATACTCCAGTTGTTACGGCAACGTACACACAAAATTCCTACTTAATTCGAGTTGGCAATAGTACAAATAAATTAGTTGGTGACCTAAATATTGATTTATTTGATACAAGTGTGCAGAAATTAAAACGTATTTTAAATTCCTGTTTCTTTGAACCAAATTTTGTTATTTCCATCTACTCTTATCTTTTTAATGATCTATATATGGATACTTGTAAATGGCCTTCATTCTATTTAAACATTTAATTTAATTCTGCACTTAGCTGTAGGTTATCAAAAAATATATAAAAAAATGTAACCTCAAAATAATCTAAGTACTCGTATTAAGCGTGTATTAATGGGAGATTTCTGCCCTCCCAGGTTACTTTGCACGGACTTAAGCATGGAGCCGAAGAACAAAAGTCAAGAGTTCGCTCAGAATGAAATCATTCGACTGGCTGCAGAAAGTCTGGCTTTACAGGTTTGACGTCATTTGGAGTCGTGTATTTTTTTGTATATAAAAATTATTATTTTTATTTTCATCATATATTTTAACATGTTAATCTACCAGCTTATAAATATTGGCTAAATATCTGGTAGCTTTATTTTTTTATAATTGGTGCATTAAATTCGTGGCTTGCGTAAAAATTCTGTCATCTAAACATATCAAATTAAGGCATTCCATAAGTTATTGAAATGTCACAGTATAAAAAGAGGACCACAGATGAAGGCAGAAAAGGCAGATGGATAGATTACAACAAAAAATGTGGGAATTGCATTAAGCTGTGTGTCCTTGACAACCAGATAACAACACTGTATAAATATGTGCGTCCGTATGTCAGTAATGTGCTGAGTGCCTTAAGCGCTCGTCCCCAAGCCCGGGTGAAGCTGTAAAAGTCATTTGAGGCTTCAGGGCCCTTATGGCTAACATTATAGTCAGTTCGAAAAAAAAAGTCGGTCATGTACATAATTTCACTGTGTTTTTTTATTAACCGATGTACCATTCATGTATTGTAGTTGTTGATCCCATCATCTGCCATGAAAAAAATGATTTTGTATTTGAAATTAAAGACCCCAATTACCTTTATATATCAATTTTCAGCTTGATTAAAGTAAAGGACAAATAGCTACCATATAGATTTTTCTTCAGTGAATATTTCTTAGTTCTCTCTGTAGTTTTTGATTTAACTGGCCATAACTATCTCTAATGGTACCGATGTTATAAACATTTGAAATTGGTAGCGGCCATCTTTGATTTTTTCACTTTGGGACCATATCGCTATCTCTTTCAGTTTTTGCATTTCTTTATGAAACAAACAACTATTACGTAACTAATATTACCCTTGTTTTTGGTTTCGTGGTAGTCAGGTTGTAATCAACGCAATCTTCCAATTTCCAAGTGATTTAGCATATTATTGTTTGTTTGTTGGCGACCTTTTCGTATGCTATGTTCTATATCTGCCTTTTTTCCAATCTGTATGTATGACGTACAGTGACTTTTTTTATCTTAAGATACGAACATAGTTGTATGCACCATAGAGGTGCTATACGTAGTCCAATAGGCACTTACACTGTTCAGAGATCGCACTATGTGCTTTGTCGTAGTAATATTTTAGATGGTCTCCAGTTGTCGCTTCTTGTTTGCTTCGATTAGAACTGAACTGTCGGCGTCTGAATTGTGGTACGCTTATATAACCGCTTTAAAGAAATTTTGAGAGGATATCCACTTAATTACTTTATAACAACCCATTGCTCCCGGTTTAAGTACTTTCATAAAGTCTTCAAAACAAACAACAACCTAAAAACACTTGATAATGGTGGCTCTCGAATTTTCCCAGTACCTGTATTAATTATTTCCATAAGCAACCATGTGTGTTATTATCTTCAATTGTTTTATTACGGTTCGTAATAATATATAATTTTAGGAACGAGTTGACAAACTGTCGGAGAGTTGCCGCCGGTACAAGAATCAAATAAGACTGTTGGTGAATAAGCTTAAAGAAGTTGGAATAGACGATGTCAGCGATATACTTGAGAACGGTGAGGAAATACAAAGCATGGATTCATTTTGCTTATAAAGTGTTATCAATGTTACCGTATTGTAATTCAGTTGTCTATCAAATAAAACATTGTAATGAGACTAATATTGGGCCTAGAGCCAGATAGAATTAAAATTAAATATAATAAGAGATTAACCACTTTAAATCCGTCCCTTGAATAACTGGTTTTACCTAGTAATGAAATAATCCATCTAAATACGTTCTAACAAAATTCTTCATTATTATAAAGTGGTGAAGTTCTTATTGGTTTGCCGCCGTAGAAGTACTTGCCAGTTTCAACGATTTAAGCCTTCGTAGCACTTTTCATTGTTTACTCTAATAAGTTTTTTATACAAGAAAAGTGGCAATCAAGCGTACGGCCCGCCTGATGGCAAGCGGAACAGAGAAATCTCCAAAGAAATTTCTCTGTTACCTATCCTTTGGCTCCCCTTGTTAGAACTAACTAGGGAGTTTTTGTGGCTAGGTAATATAGGATCAAAGAATTGATAGAAAGCTTTCCCTTAAAAAAAGCTATGTTCAGGCTCATGGTTATAAGCTGAAACACACATACATGTACAGTGTACATTTGAAAAGAAAATTCAATTTTTTTGCAATCTTAATACAAAATGAACTAATAAGATGTATTTATGTTCAGATCCTGTCGCCGTGCCCAACTCGTCGATGAGCCTCGAGATGGCGCCAGTGACGCGGAAGAAAGAGAGAGAATACCTCGGCATGTTCGAGTACAAGCTGCAAGATGAACAGACTATCATCAAGAAGTTAATTACAGGTATTTTACTAATAAAAGTACCCCAGAAACTAGCATCTGGATAGTGTCATCAACTGTTTGAGCTTGTATGATGCGGTGATGGAAGTGAGGCTTGAGGTGACGTAGTGGAGTTAGACGATACGATGAGAGAACACCTTTCTCGAATAATATTTTATCGTGTCACATTATTTACAATAGAAAAATTAGAATGACAAGACATTAAAATAGCGGTACGCTATGATGGCCGTTTTGAAACATTACAATATTGATGTCTATTTATTTTCGAAAAAATTATAATCAAATTCGAGTCGTAATTTTAAGTGTGTGGATTTATAACTAGTATTGAAAGTAATAGCTGATTCAAAAGTTTTATTAAAACGATATTAACATATTTTAAGAGTTTGTTCTTTTCGAAGCAAAACAACGTGAAGTCGAAACTGCTTTGTTTTGCATTGAGTATTGATGGCGAGTTTAACGTAGGTAGTAGTTGTGCTGGCCAGCGATCCTACATGTGACGATCGTATTAGACTTCATCCTTTTTTTAATTTACCAATTTGAAAAACATACATGCCGAGTTGTGTGGTAAATAAGCTCACTAATAATTATAATTCATTAAGGGCTCTGTGTAATGGTGTTGTTTTTTGTTAGTAAAAACGTGAAAACATTTGTTCGCGTTTTTTACCATATTTAGTTAGACCATAATATATATAGTTTAGAAATCGATGTAATAAATTAATTTTGTGAACTAAAATTTTACATTTGATAAATTTTATGACTAACTGCACGTCACTATTGAAAAAAGAACAGCAATTTGCTCTTTCAAAATTTATACGAAACTTCATGAGCGGATAAATGTCAAAACGGCCATCATAGCGTGCCGCTTATTATAAGTAGTGCAGCATTCAATAGTTCGAATCGAACAGTTTGGTGTTGCTGATTCATCCTTGTTCAAACACTAATATATTGAAGAATGCACAGACTTATTAAAACTAGGGGTCACACGTACAAAGTCAGCTAAATATAATCCACTTCAACTTAAAACAAAATAAAAGTTTTTCTTATTTGATGGCAATGTGTGTTTATATAAAATTATGCCAATGTCACGAGGTTAGAATATATTTCTAATCTTCAGAGTACAAACAACGATTTAACTTATAAGGTTAGTATAAGAAACCACGCTGATACACTAACACAAGTTAAGTAGTGAGTGTGTCTAGTACAGAGAGAAGCTTTCTGTATAAATGTTAAGAGGGGAGCGCTGAGTCGGAAAGTGTCGACCAGACGCGACGCTGCCCGAATGGCACGTAGCGACGTTCTATCAGAACGCTTGTACTCCTGTCCAAATGCGTTATTAAATGTTTCACATAAAAAAAGTGTGTGTGTGTGTGTGTAATTCACACACGTCAGAAGTGAAACTTCTGAAAAGTTGCCAACGAGTGGTTGAGATAGATATTAGAGTATTAGGATAAATGTAAGGTATATTTTCATTTTTTTTGTGTAATAATATTTTTCGACGTGCACGAAATTCACGAAAACGTTCCATAGAAATTTTTAGCAGTTTTTTAAATGTTATTTTCACTTTTTATGCGCCGAAATTCACGTCTCCTTCACGTCAGCATCAGTTTTCGGAATACTTGCAAAATTAATTTATTAGTGAGATTAAAATGTTTACATAAATAAAAATACACAAATAATACAACACACTTGCTTTATACTAAAGCTTTGTAATACGCAGGTGCAAACACACGTATAGACTTATACATGTAAACACATACTAACATATACACGTAGAACGCTCGGACCTGGAACAAGCTTAATACAATATACAGTTGTTTACATGTAATGTATTCTATCTCATTCTCTCGCCGACTTTATCCTGTACATTTATGTATTACTTTCTTTATCGTGACGCACTTTCGTTTCATCGAGTTTCACATCACAACGATTCTATAGAAGTTTCACTTCAAAAACATTAAAACGCTTAGCATCCAGCTTACTATCAACCATTCATTTTATTTTGGAATGCGTGCGTAATGTTTGTGTCATGTCTCTACCAGGAGAATTCTCGGTGCAACTAGGAATTTTTAATGGTGGATGGGAAGGGGTTTTAATGTCAATTTTTTACTCTGGGTCCGGTAAAATCGTAGAGCCGGGGCTGGACCTCAGGCTATAAAAAAATTAAGGCGATTTTCGGAACTCCGCTTGACAAGTATAGGGAGTGTAAACAAAAAATACCTATCAAATTGTAGATCTAACACCGAAAGTGGCAGTGACCCTCCTGCCCGGTCTGCCGGCGTACATCCTGTTCATGATCTTGCGGCACATGGACCACGTGGACGACGAGCCCAAGATGCACCACTTCATGAAGGCGGTCCGGATTGGCGTCAAGAAGACGCTCAGGAAGCGGGCCGACAGCATAGAGTACAACGCGCTCTGGCTTTCCAATATGCTTAGGTAAATGTTCGACAGACCTTGCCTTTTTTATACAGCTACGGTGATAAACAAGCCTACGGCCCGCCTGGTGTTAAGCGGTTACTGTAGCCTATGCACGCTTGTGACACCAGGATTATAAATAGTGCGTTGCCGATCTAGAACCCCCCTCTTTCCTAATGAGCTCTGAAAACCCTACTCATCGCAGGACACAGCACAAGTTATTTGACTGCAATATTCTGTAAGGTGGAGGTATTCCACCAGTCGGACTGCCACAAGTAGAGAGAAATGCCCAAAGAAATTTCTCTGTGCCCTTTGTTCGTAGTCCCTGGTTATCCCCGGAAATACTGATCCAATCCTGAAAATTCTTTGACTTAGTGAACTAAATTCAAGCTAATTAATGATTATAGGTTATGTCTTATTGTTATTAAGTATTTTTTGTCTTACCGAAATTGAATTTTAAACCGAAACCGAATCTTCGGTTTTGGTCCCAGTTTCGTCCGAAAATGAAACAGAAACTTTTTAGACATGTAAAAGTTTCATTTTTTTACTTCAATTAAGTGTATTTATATTTATTTTTTCTTCATATACTCGAGTTAAATGAAATAAAAAACTAGAATTAAAACATGTCATAAAAATAATTCTTTATTTATGTTAAATTTAGAATTTAACATAAACAAAAGTAATAAATATGTTAGACTTACTATTTTAAGTAAATTTTGTCAAGCATCAACACATATAAAATACCGATTCCTTATTAACTGAGCATTTTAAACTTCGAGTTCACAATATTCTTAAGACTGAACAAGAGATGTACACGACAGTGTGTAGAGATACAAGCGAGTTACGAACGTGTGACAATTCACATATACTGAGTTTTAGCACGGCCGAATTTTGGCCGAAAGTACATTTTTTCACTCAAACTAGCCGAAACGTAAACGGAGCCTTTGCTCTGATTGATGCTCAGATTTTCTGGAGTTTTAGGGCTAGTTTAAACGGTAATCTATAATGTGAAATAAGATAAATATTACAATATCCGTGTGATCGCAAAGACGTTCGATAAGAAGGTGCTGGTCTCGCGGGGTGAGGATGAGGGATGCTCGCACTCCGGTCCCTGGCGTCGTGCACATTATGTACACCGTAATAGATCGGTCATTGATTATAATGTAATTAACGTGAACGAAGTCGCGGACGGTTGCCAGTGGACTCCATAAATATCGATTATGTCCCTTTTATGAGTTCGGTTTATCGACACGACATCGTCCCGTCCCTAGGCTGCTGAATAACCTGCGGCAGTACAGCGGCGACGCGATCTTCAAGTCGGCGAACACTCCGCAACAGAACCAGCAGTGCCTGAGGATATTCGACCTCTCCGAGTACAGGCAGCTGCTGAGCGACACCGCTATCTGGATCTACCAAGGTGAGAGACATCGGGATGTACAAGTATAGCCTGAGCAATCTAGCAGTGTTTTATTAAAATAAGATAATCTTGACTCTCCCCTTATCCCCTTCATAATATGAAGTACCCTTTTTTAACTTTCAATAAATATCTAAAATCAAAATTTTGGATTATAAAAAAAAACTTACTAACGCTTTTGTCGTATTACTTAGGGCTGATCCACCTCCTGGAGCGTCAGCTCGAGCGTCTGATCGTGCCGGCGATCTTGGAGTACGAGGAGATAGTGGGCCTGTCCCCCGCGGGCAGCGCCCTGCCGGCGGCGCCGAGCGCGGGCCCCCAGCGCCTCAAGGCGGAGCTGCGCGCCGTGCACGACCACCTGCACACCTACGCCGTCGACCAGCCCCTGAGGGTCACCATATTCAAACAGGTACTTCCATCCCTCTATCGGCTACGCCGCCTTTACCAACATCCCGGCTTAAATGCAACGGCGATTCCCTATCAAACACACTGCTATATTTTTTTTAGGACCTTTTCAAGACCTTCCTGCAACACCTGCGCCTGATGGTAAAGTACGGTACAATCCAGAAACAATAGCGAACAGTCACCTTCTCGACGCTATCATCATCATGACTGCCACCATCTCGACGATCGCCGTCTCGACTACCAGTTTTATTGGACTGGCCTATGTCAGCAGCACTGTTCTCTGTAGGAGCATTTGAATCCGAAATAACTTCAAAAAATAATATTACAGTGTCAACGATAGCTTCGTAATGTATAAAATTCTATAAAAAGATGACGGCGACAATAACCCCGTCCCGAAAAACCATCTACTACAATAGATAACTTTAATAACCGCTATCTGCCATCAACAGACCTTTTAAAAACCGCTATCAGCGTTCCTTAGATATTTTAAAAGCCGCTATCATCGTTCAAGGGACCTTTTAAAAACCTCTATCAGCATTCAACAAATCTTTTAAAACCGTTTTCAGTATTAAATTTATCTTTTAGTCTCTTTGCCCATAAAAGCCACGATTACCCATCTGATGTTAAGTAAAGTCAACAAACGACAAGCAAACAATTATGTCATGTAGTAGTTTTTATATTTTATTCACAAAATTTGCGTTATTTCATCCTATATTATGTACTAGCTGTGCTTGCGGCTGCACTCGGTCGGACTACACAATGCCGTCGATAGGATACGCGCGCAAATCGTGCTCATTTTCTTTTTATAAAATAAAAGTAGCCTTTGTTATTCCTTATAACATGAGCTATCTGCCAGTGAAAGTCCCGTCAAAATCGGACCACTCGTTTCGGAGATTACCCGAAAGAAACGGACAAAAGTTTTAGAAACTTTTTTTTTGTTATATATACTGTATATATTTTCATAAGCATTTAGTAAAAAGCTGCTGATTTGACATTAGAAACAGACATTCCAATTTTATTATATGTATAGATTATTGGTGGCATTTTATAAAATAAATCTTGGTTATTGTGCACAAGTAAATTGGAAATAACAACATGGACCATGAATTCTGAGATGTCGCTAAATCTCTCTAGAAAGATCTAAAAGGGAGCCACCATTTTGATAGGATTCTGAAATCATCATAAAACATTCTATAAAACGAAATATTTTACCATATGATAATGGTAGTAATAATATCAGCCTGTTAGTATCCCACTGCTGGGCAAAGATCTCTTCCCAAGGGAAGTTACGGGCTTTATCATCACGCCAGCCCACGACGTATTCCAAACACCGAGAAATCAACACTTCTATATTTTTTCCCACATACAGTGGTACTAAAATAATATTTCTGAAGCGTTTAGATTTCCTCACGGTGTTTTTCTTCACCGTCAGCCAATAGTACTAATTTTAATGAGTAAATGTACGCGAATTCCGAAAAAATCGTTGTAACATGCCGGGGTTCGAACCAGCGGCCATCGAATCGATATTCCGCTGATCTAATCCACTCCACATAATTTATACATACATACATACATAAATCACACTTATTTCCCAACGGGGTAGGCAGAGACCACGTCTTTACACTTGCTACGATCCTGACATACATCTTTCGCTTCCTCAACATTCATCAATCTCTTCATGCATGCTCGTCGGTTTAGAGTACCTACTCTTGACCTGATCTTTCATCAAAACGTTCCCGATTTGATCTTGGAACGTTCGTCTAGGCCTTCCTCTTCCAACGTTTCTAATTACACTCATAAATCTGTCTAGTCAATCTTCTTTCATCCATCCTCTCGACATATACATACGACTACATATACACATGGGTGCCAAGGAATAAGTTTAAATTGTTTAAAAAACTAAAACCAAGCTTTAAGTACGCACTAATAATTATAAAACTATTTAGTCTTATAATAACATCTCGTTGCCAAGCCCAATCTATTTGGCTTGTCAAAAGAAATTATATGAGCCCAAACTCGAGGGGTTTACTAGTATCCACTGTAGTATTCCAGTATCCGTCTCCTGGCTCCATCATCAGATCTGCTCCAAAATACCAAATTATAGTTTTGTCATCCGAACTACATATACATACAAAGTTTCATTTCGATACGACAATTAAGAGTAGGTTAAAAATGGCTTCTAAGATTTGATTACATTGTTAGTAACAAGTGAAGCTAATAATATAAGCGTGTTAAAAACAGAAGAAAATTGATTATTATTTTCGTTTTTTTTTTCAGTTGTTCTACTATATATGCGCGTACAGCTTGAACCAGCTACTGCTACGTAAGGACCTGTGCTGCTGGGCCAAGGGTCTGCAGATCAGGTACAACATCTCGCATCTTGAGAACTGGATAAAGGAAAACCTCGCCGAGTACGGACAAAAAAATGTAAGTTTATTTAAATTTTTGGTCTATGGTATTATTAGTAGTTTAGCAAAGTGACGTCACTATGTCTGATCTTAAACGCAACGACATACATTTTATTTACCTACCCTTGTTGGTTATGTGTTAAATCTTGCAACTGAACTTTTAAACAGTCATCCCCTACCGATTGAGTTGAAATTTAGCATCACGCTAATTTGGATGACAATGTATAGTTAGCTAAGTGACGTCATTCTAAATCCAATATGGCGGACTCCAAAAGACGGCGAACCACTTATTTTGTGACTAGACTTGTTTTCAAAAAGATTTTTTTAATTCATAATTATTTATTAACACTGTTATTATTATTTTTTGTACATAATATGTAAGTATATATGGTTTTTATGTATTTATTTTTATTTTATTTACGTATTTACCGTTTATTACTTTCTAACTTTACATTTTTGTGTGTGCAAACATTTTTATTATTATTAATTCGTCGTAAGAAGACTTGCACGACACATGTCACATGTTTATTTTAGAGATGTACCGTAATTTAAACTATAAGTTGATTTTACGATTATTAATTCTTTTTTAGAGCTAAATATAATCGGAAATACGAGTATGCTTTAAATCAATAGAGGTATGTGTAAGGTGTGTAAATTAAATAATAAAAATAAACTACAACAATATTTGAGATAGCAATCTGGTACACTTGAATTATTGAATTCCTGTCTCGAAAGAACAAGATTAATTCTTCCAGTCAATATCCTACGTTGCTTGTTTCTTCAGTAAAAATGTAGGAATCACGTAAATATTTGTTGATTCAAAATTACTCAAGAAACTAACAAATTAAATGTACAACGGCAATCGATCAATTCGATAAATTTTCGATTCGTACGATTGATACGATTAATTTTCGATTCCTTGGTTTTATTATTTCGTTCCACTATAGGTTTAAGTAACATAGAAAGTAACGATGCACGTAGTAACAACAAAAAACGAAAATTCGCAAAAATCATTGTATAGAGGGATTTATTTAGAATTTTATCGTGCAAAATGTTTTTATAACGTTTATTGGTATCAAACATTTTTTTTTTTAATGATAACTGATAGTCGAAATTTGCATGTTTTTAGGTTATGTCATAATAAGCACAACGTAACAATTTACGTTCTTTGAATGTGTCATGGAAGGCTTCTTACGATGAATAAGTTCGCTCGTGTACAAACTAGAAAAGTGTAATAAGACATATTCATTGACCCGTTAATTGATAATCGTTAATATTGTTGAAAGGTTGAAGAGATATCGAGCGTGTTGAACCCGATAACTCAGGCGGTGCAGCTGCTGCAGGCTCGCAAGTCCATGCAGGACGTGCAGAGCACTGTCGACATGTGCTCCAACCTTACCGCTATGCAGATCTGCAAGGTGATCACTCTACTATCTATATATATATATATTGTTACGTAGCTAAAAATGCAACTATGCATTTTTAATCAAAACAAGACGTCATTAGGCTGACGCAATAAAAACATAATGTTATGCAATAAAAACAAGTTATTGTGAAATGTTCTGGAAAGATTCACATTAATACTGCGCAATACCATCACCCTATATAAACAAAGCCGCCGTGGCTTCGACGTTCTTGTATTTTTGTGTTCTTGTTTACGTTCATACGTTAATTAATGGAACCATTGTGAATTAAGTTGTAAATAAAGAAATAGAAGATTCTTTTTCTTTGACTTCATAACATCTTTAAGAATTCCTTAAGACATCTCGTCGTCAACAGTAAGGATAAAGGTGTAGAAGTAGTAGCCTACATCCTTAGGACATCTCGTCGTTAACAATATAAGGATCCGTGCTATACCACAAGTCAACATCCTTAGGACATCTCGTCGTCAACAATATAAGGATCAGCGCTTGTACCAGTCAGAATAATCGTCAACCAACAGTTTCTGGTCTCTTCTGTTTAAAAAGAACACCTGGTGGCAGCTAAAAGAACCTATCTACCAGTGAAGGGTCTCCAGGGATCCGACAATATATATCTTTATTAAGTACTAGCTGTGCCCGCGGCTCCGCTCCCATCCACGGCGCGGCGGACAACTGCCGGTTAATTTAAAGACAAAAATGCTTATTGCGGGTGATCCTTAGAAGATAAACATATAACATTGCTAAAAACGACGTTTTCATGGAAAATCTAAGGCGCGGACCTCTGCTACTCCTATCGATCATTTTTTAAATTGCTATTCCGTCTCCGTTTCAGATCCTGAACATGTATACACCGGCTGAAGAGTACGAGGTGAAAGTGACGCGGGAGTTCATGCACGAGATACAGAAGAAGATGCAGGATAAGGCCGGACCGAACGCCGATAAGGAACCGGTCAGATTTACTTCTACCGTCTTCTTTTTATTGTTACATTCTTGTGTTTTACCTTACCTTATGTTAAGTGAAGACCAGGCCCAAGGTGGTGACACGTTAAACCTGGTGGGGGAACTGGAGCTCAGGTACTAAAGGGTGTTAGCTGACCAGTGGGCAATGGAAAGTGTCCAACCAGCATGCTGCTATGGTTTCATGGCAATGTTCTCCTTCAGCGAAAGATCTGGCTCATGACAGGGATTCAAATCGCGTCGATCGACGCCCTTTATAATATGTATGTATATACAACAATACCGATGGTAACTGATAACTGATGGTACTGATGGTAAGCGGCTATCGTAGCCTATGGACACTTGTAATACCATAGGTATAAATATCTCGGTACCGACCTTGAACCTCCCTAGGTTACTTGGCTGCGATATTCTGTAGGGTTGAGGTATTCCACCAGTTGGACTGCCCCAAGTAGAGAGAAAAACCTCGCTTATTATATTATATATATATTAAAGTTATATTTTGTCAACAGCAAAACCTCTTGATGGACTCAAAGATGATATTCTCGGTTCAGTTCCCGTTCAACCCGTCGCCGATACGTCTCGAGGATATCGAGTTGCCGGAAGTGTTGGGGCTAGACGGGTTGCTTACTAAAATTTAATTTATCTTATTTGTACTACTTATATGCGACACGTCCTTTATTAAGTTCAAGTGTAAAATGTCCTTATAACAAATCTCTCGTTTTCGATAATCGATTTACTAGGAATATTTTACGTTATCGATAATAATAAAACCACTATTCACTATTCTATATACAAATCAATGTACTTATGTTTGTATTATTTGTAGAGTATTAATTTTGAATTACTTTATGTCTATACTATGTTCACCATAAGAGAGGTTGCATGACATATCTATAGAAAGTAAATAGTTACGTCGTTTAAATTTCAACATAAACTACTGAAGATATTTTAACATTTTAACGAACAATTATTATTCTTATAAAAAAATAATGATACCGGTAGACAATATAAAAACATTTTCCACGATAAAATCCAATTTCCCCAATACAATTATCTTTTCCTAGTACATGCAATGTTACATTTGGTGGTCCGTAAACTAAAGAATTAATGAACCGAATGAAATGTATGAATTGCACTAACACAGAACAATATACATTGACTAGTTGAATTAACATGCCGCCATCTTGTTGTATGTCAGTCAGTCAGTACGTGTAAGAAAGCCGTGTATGACACGTCTTACGGACTGCGATCTCAATTTATCGATTTATCGAGTTTATTTAGCTCTAAAAGTAATCGATAATTTTGAAATTGTCATCTGCTATACAACCTTTCTCATGGTGAACATAAATAAATAACTTATGATTGTATTGAATTTGTAGAGTATTGATTTTTTAGGTACTTTATAACTAGTCTGTGTTAATTATTTGCTCACACATAAATAAGGACCTATTATATAGTTTTCCTTCGTATATTTATTAGCAGTGTTTATATTAGGGACGTAGAGGTACTTAAATTGGTAATTTAGAAATTGAAATGTCATAAGAATACTGACCCAGTGTCGATATTCGCGAATACCCGCCTTTGTCGATACGAACCGATAGGTACTTACTGGGTGGATGCAGCTCAGAACCGGCTGTTGTTGCGATCTTTGTGGGAGGCCTATGCCCAGCCGTGGACATCTGGACTTAAATGATTGACGAATGGCACGATACGATACGATAACAAATTCGAATCTGAATACAGGATCTTATTTAATAATCATTGTGTAGTAACTTTTATCCGTGTTTTAAACTTGTTAAAATGAAACGGTCCAAGCGCCATCTATTGTAAAATACATTCGCGGATATACGCACAGGAACTTACCAAAGTTTCATCGTAATCAGACGAATATAGGGATGTTGTAGTTATAGGGGACATGTACAAAAAAAGTCTCAGGTTCTCAAACTTCGTTCGCTCCCACAAAAATTTCTAATGTACTATATGTTGTGCATCTTAACACTGAATAATACAAAAACGGGTTAAGAATAAGAAGTGAAAATACCTATTTGGATTTGGTAGGTTTTTTTTTGGAACTGCGATAAAATGTATATGGGAAACATGATATTACAATATTTTTTAATCTGCCAGCGCCTCTGACCCCCTCCACCTTTTATCGCCTTTTCAAAGTTTCAGCGTCGAATGTAGTGTGGTGAGTTAAATCAACGCCTTATCGATAACCGTGCACAGTGAAATCCTTAGTAATCTCCAGAGTATTTCTGGGGAAGAGGGTGATCTTGAATCCCCTTTGTCCCTCAAAACTACACGACATTCCCGGTTCCGTATTAATCTTTTATATTTCGATATTGTAGAACTTTTCGCAAGCCTGTATGTACTAAAGTTGTCGTATTTTATTATCATAAGGACATTTCACACTGAAACAAACTCAACTGGTTCATAATCCTCGTTAACGAACCAGCAAATTTGATATTCTTATGCCAATTAGAATTTAGTAAATTTTTTATTTTAAATATTTATCGAATTTTTGTTCCTAAGGAAAAATCAATCGAACATTCCAACGTTATTATTGCCATAATAAATTAAAAAATTGGTGCCATTCCATATACATATATTAAAATCAGATTATTATTATTATTGTGTTCATTGTTTTTTTTTTCATATATCTTTTTATATATTCGTTTAAGAACTTTTTACATTCCAATGTTAATATATTCCAAGTTTGCTGTTGAATTTTTATTTAACACTGCATCGATCGTTTATATTTAATCTGTTAGTATTACTGTAAAGAAATCTATTAAATTACTAGCTGTTGACCGCTGTTTCGCCTGTATTTAAGCTGTTAATGTTTCGATAAAGGTAATTTTTAAAGTATTCATATAATGTGTCATACAACGCGATATCGGATATTACATCTATGCCTGACTTCAGTTACTGAAGTGTGATGTCACAGGTCACGTTTATTAATTCTACTTTAAAAAAATACTTGATAACGTGATTGAACTGATTAAATCCAATTTGTATAAATATCATCTAATTAATTATTTTTTTTGTATCGTAACTTCAGAAAAGTACAGTTGTAATATTTTACTTCAGTTAACTATACATATGCTAAAAAAAATTAGTGAATTTCAATATATTTCAAAGGGCAACATTTTGTACAACAAAATGATTTTAAGTTGTCTGTTCTCACCGTATTTAAATATTTTTTTGGACCTATTATATTTCAGCAAAAGTTTTGTTATCTAAGCAAAATATTGAAATGTATTTATGTAGTATGATTTTTTTTAGGGTGAAGAGTGATTGATGTCTATTGATGATATATACAAAGGATGAAATAATGTCACTCTTTTGTGCTAATTTTCTTTATTCTGTTTCTTTTTTAGTTTTAATTAATTACAAACATAAATACACTTTAAGACGAGGGTTCCTAAACTCATTCTCGTGAACTCAAAAATGACAACAACTTTTATGTTAAACCTCACAATCTGAGGATTACTTAAGTATATTAGAATATTCAGATTTTTACCAGATCATGTTTTCTCTTCTTCACGAGACTCGATTCAGTTAGTTTCCGGGGAAGAGAAAACAGAAGTAGTTAGCGGCGCCCCTGCTTACCCACTTACGGGGTTTCAGGGCGCTGCGTCGCACTTTGGGAACCCCTGATTTAAGGTATATTTTACGCGATTGTTCAGAACGTAGTAAAAGAAATGAAAAATAATATTATTCTATAAAACTACTAATCTGAAAACTAGCTTATGTTAATTAGAAAACTAAATTCATTAAGGTGATGTGTTGATTTTTTCATAGATTTTTAAAGACAGTGTTACCATGTTATAAATGTAGGTGCTTTTTATTCATTTAGTTTATTATTTTTGTTTAATATTATCGCTGACTTTGTATAAAACTTATAATATAAATCTAATGAGAATATTAAAAGAAATATTGATTGAAAGAAATATCCATAAATCTGTCGATACAGATTCAATATCGAACTATTGTTCGGATCGTTTCTTTTCGTTACTCCACCGTTTTTTTATTATCCAAATAATTCACCAACTGGCATAGTAACGGTCACTGTCACTAAATCTATATCTCTTGAAAGCCGCTGTTGACATTACACACTATTTTATTAACCATCTAGTGAACAGAACTCGTTAAACCAAGCTGGAATAAAGAAAATCATGTAAGTATCAGGTTAGATTGAAATATCGATATATCGAAAAATCATTCAAAATTTTCAAACGTCAAATAAGATACGATTCGCTTTCTTGCGATCGATATTTTTAGGTCTTTAAATAATCCATTGTAATCTGTATTTTTATCGATTAAAATATTGGATGTTTTTCTTAAAAACATTCATTATATTTAAATCTTGTTTCAGTCGAATTTAACAAACTGAGAATTAATAAACTACTTACCCACTATTGGGCATCGCTCATGGTTTATTTTTACATAGATCAGGCTGTCTAGTCAATACATGTCCCACGATACCTTTTTACCCAAATGTGGGCTTTCCTCGAGGTCTCATTTTATTCGTAAGTGGTGACAGAAGATTCTTACGTCTTTTTTTCCTTATCTTTCTCTTCAAAATAAAACAAAATACGGTCTGTATAACAAGATTATTATTTTTCTATCGTCATTTCAATGTTTCCTCCTTCCGCCATGCCTAATTACGGCTTGTTAAGTTGAGACGAAACAATATACAAATACATTTTAAGTCTCTTAATATTTCCTTTAATATTCTCGAGCAATAAATCAGTGACCAGTCTATTATAATCAGTATTTCGTATGTACTTAAATTTTAAATATATTTTTTGTTATAGTTATTTTTTATATTAATTAATTTTAAATTACGTTCTTCCATATAATACCGCGTTTAGCGAATAGTGCGATTGTATTTATAGAGAGAATTTATCATTCCAAGGAAATAATGTATTATTATTACCGTAAATTAATCAACAATGTGCTGATTCATGGAGGATATTAATATAAAGCACGCCTAATGCTACTTACTAGGATATTTGTAAAATAGCAAATACCACTACTCGGAAAAAAAACATTTTCATTTCCACACAAACTAAAGCGTAAATTAAAACTGAAATAATAAAACATACTATATATTAATATCGTCACTCACTTATCAACCCTATAATCGATCAGCACCGCATCGCCTCATGCGGTTGAGATTTCTTTATATGGACTTCTATATATATATGGACTTCCATATATATATGCACTTCCATATATATGCACTTCCATATATGCACTTCCATATATATGGACTTACATAATGCTGCATAAAATGCACAGAATGCTTTATTGTTTATGTTTAATGTGATTATTTTATAACGTGAAGTGAATGTCAAGTATTGTTTGCGTAAAAGATTCGGATTTGCACCACCAGGTGGCAGAGCTTTCGTCGTGCACGTTACTTATAAGATCCGACATGAAATTTGCTTACGAGTCCTATGACGTCACGACATAGCCGACAGCGTTTTCAGAGCTCAAAATTAGAAATGAAAAAAAAAAATGTTTTTGAATTGAAAATACGCAGCCATCTTACACTTTTAATATCTGAAATCGATAAATATTGGTTTCTTAGACAAATACTACAGAAGATATTTATTTGTTGCGGCATATCAGATATCAGTCAATTGCTTACTAACTACTCAACAAACTCGGTGTTCACCCGTTGACCACGCGGCATTCACCCATTGACCACGGGGCACAACGAGTGAACGTCGAACGAGGAGGCGGTACTATTCGGGTATCGAGTTGATAGCTGAGTGACGATCTTTAGTGTGAACCCATGCATTGTTGTCTCTTTCTAACGCGCGTTGGTTAATATGTGTCTTTCCTTTTCTAACTTCATTGGAATGTTTTAGGCATCCGTGATCGTACATTCTTCTTAATATACATGCTATTCTAAAATTATTTTCTACATTTATTTTTTATCATTTTCGTCACATACTTGATAGTTACCACACACAGGCTTTACAAGTCATAAAGCAAGTATTGTTCATTGATAATAAATAGTAGTTTGATAACATTATACAGTTTGACAAGCGTAAAATTTAATTATTTCTTCTGTCTATTGTATTTTAGTTTGTTTGTATTAATATTCACTCATTAACTATATTAAGTAAGTCGGATCAAAAGTCTTCAAATCTGCATCAGATATGCAACGTTGAGAATTTAGCGTTGACAAAGTAAGACTGAGACTTTGACATAAAAAAAAACAATTTTATTTTATATATATGTATTGATTTAAGCGGTGAGTACTTAAAATGTATTTTATTTTCCTTAACATGTTCTGTGGTTTAACTAATATTTTGATCAAACTTCATCTACTTGTTTCTTAGCCCTAGCCAAGTTTTGCTTTGTTTACTTCGCTCTCCTGATGTCTAGTTGTGACGTCACTAGTTCCTAGTATCATCCGACTATCCAACAGTCGCCATTTTGGGAGTTTTATTACCCCACATTCGGGTAAAATAAACTTGGTTATTTCCTACGTTATTGTATCGATAGCCTTTTTAGGAATTTCTAGTGAATCCATTACCTATTTTAATTGTTTCTGGCCGATATTTGAAGACTTTTAGCTACTTTGGTAATATTGTAAAGTTTTGAGTGATCTACAATAGAGTTGGCAACCCTGGAACATGTCTAAAATAGTCACGCTTTTTGTGAACATCGCGGTGTTGCTAGCAAAGCGATTTGATTTAGAACATTTCGTTGGAACCTGCGTTTTTAAAGCGTTCTAATTAAAAAGTAGTAAAGCGTGTCTTTTCAAATGCTAAAGTGTTAAAACACGAGGTTTCTTTTGTTCTAGATCAAAGCGTTCCTTGGGTCCTAACTATTACATTTATTGACACTTTAAATGTTTTGTTCCAGTTCCATTATTGATTGTGTTAAGTATTACCAGTTCTTATTATGTTACATTGTAAAATATCGCTATTATTGACTTTGAAAAATGTCCCGTAAATCTTAAATCCTACAATAATAAACGTTTACGTAATATATTATCGATAAAATATCCTTCCAACTATAAAAGTAAAATGCATTTCCATTCTTCTTGAATCAATTCTTTATGAATTTTGCATAACATTAAGGTGCTCAATAATCCGTTATAATGATTTATTATAGAACTATATCTTTAGAATTATATGAAAAATATACTAAATAATCGGAAATTTGATTAAATCGCTGTTGATTGTTGCATTTCAAAGGATTTATGATTGTTATTTTGTTTGTTATTATGTACATATAGGACCGTTTCGGATCTATGATGGTGACTGGCAGATATTCGAGTACCAGTATTTAACGCTACCAGTTATAGTGACTCGAAAGCGTTACTTGTGTCATAACCAGTCACTTAATTTCACCGCGGTAGGTATATATGTCAATAAACACTAATTTATTGGCAGCCACCGCTGTTTGGACCAACTTTCCATCAGGTGAAAGAACAATCGCCGTGTTTCATTATAAATAAAACGCGAATTCAGGTTTTTAAGAAGATAAGTAACCACCACATACATAATAAACTGCCAGTTAAAAGTGAATAAAAAAACGAGCTAATAATAGTGGCGAGGGTACAGAAGAAGCGAATTTATATCGTGTAAAATAATAATAAATACCACCTTTTCAACTTCCCACTGCTGGGCAAAAGCTTGTAATCATATCGGTGCCCTTTAGAACCGAAATCTTGGATTGCAAAACATTGTTTGGTACGAGAGTAGTAAGAGTTAAGGGTGATTATCTCTATTTTAAAAAGTGTCCCTAAAAAGTATTAAATTTTAATTGCATTCCTTTACCAGAAGACCAAAGGAACCGCCAAAATTGTGCGAGTCAATTTGTAGCAACCCTTAAACTTAATTCTTCATTCCATTCGAGAAATAGACAAATTAATGCTTTCGTAAAAAATGGAAAGAATGCCACACAGTAAGTTGCGGCAATGAAAATGTTTTGAGTTAAACAGTTATGAGTGTCACTCCTTCACTCTATGCTCCATAGTATTTACATGATGCAACTTAATTTGATTTAGCTGGACGGTCAGTATTGCTTGAACGGGTATGTAGCGCGGTTCTAATTAGCTTGGTGATGACTATTGGAGTCATGACCAAAAAGTACATATAGTTTTCAATTGTCATAGTATTTTTTTTTTTTTAATAATGACATCGATGTTGTATTTTACGAGAAACTTCAAACTACAACCAACCTGTATCAAATATATCCAACTTAAAAGATCGCTTAGAAGATTATCAGTTTAGTAGAAGTGTGAGCTTGAAAGAATTATGTAATTAAAAAGATATCATTTTATAGGTGTATAAAAATATAAGAAATTATTTTATTTATATTTAATAAATGTCTCAAGCAATACTTAGCATATATATATATATATATATATGTATGTATGTTACTAAGTTAGTAAAATTGTTAGATGAATTGTGATAGTTTAAATATTTTTGGATTAGTTCGTTTCAATATTACATTGTTATAGGAAGCCATATGGTTTATTTTTTATTATAGATTAAAATTTATGTATGTATCACGTATTAAATATTTCGAAAACTGTACATTGAAGGCTTTAAATAGCTCAGAAAAAAAAACAATGTCATATGACATTTATAGATCCGAAGAAAATCAATCAAAATCGTTAATTTTAACATTCATTTGTGCGTAGCATTCTGCCAATTAAATCACTTATCAATTGCAGTCAATTTTTTAATATAATTGACGACCAATTGATGATGGTCTTTCCTAGTAATCAATTAAGGGAATATTCAAGTACCATGAAAGGCAGTCAGTGCCGTCGCATACAATACCTATAATAGTATTAATTCAGTCAATAAGCTGAATTAACGAATTTTAAATGATCGCCTCGTATGTATGTACGTGATCATGAAGGTGATCATTACTCGGTAAAAAAAATTCAAACGCTGATATTACTGTAAATAAATACTATTAATGGTAAAACTCAAATACACATTGTATACGAAACATCCTTTTTACTAAAGTATTTTTAATTTAAAAAAAGGAAGTGTTTAAAATTTTAATATTACATCGGAATGACGACATAATAAAATAAAATAAAAAACACAAAAGCTTAATAGATGGTTCTTTTCTCATAATTCGTAAGCGTGTGAACAAGCTCGTAGGAGTTTATTAGACATTTAAAAATAAAAAAGACTTTTAAACGTAAAGCACGGTACTGAAAAAAGGTCCAGGTGATGCGATGTTTTAGAAACACATCTCCCACAGATACCGGTTTATTACTTTTACAGCCATTAAATTTTATATGGATCACAACTCGCGATGTTAAAAAAGTTGATCAAGCCTGTTCTAAAGAAGATGACCAATCAGAAGCTAAATATATATTTCCCAAAGTACATAATAACTATCAAGTAATTCGTCCCTAGAATATATATTTAATGGTAATTAAGTAAGTACACTTGGACTCTACTATCCTCCTTGACATTTCTCAAAAACCCCATCTAAGAAAATAAATAATTACCCCAATTTCAAATTTGTCTTCCAAATTTAAACAATGTATTACTTACTCATATTAGCATAATTATCAAGTAAAGAACTTTCTAGAATGTATTTGTTGATTTATGTTAACAATATTGCTAACGTTAGGTTAATAAGATTAATAGTGTTCGAAATGCCATATTCATTATCACCACCAGCATCAGTCCACTGCTGTACATAAACCTCTCACTAATATTACCATAATACCCGATCTTCAGCCTTCTGCATCAAATCAATCCCAGCCACCTAGCTCAGGTAGTCGCTTCATCTTAATCTTGCACGTGTGCCTAAGTGCGATCCAGATCCACTCCATATCTTTTTCATCTCCTCAGTTACCAGTTCTTCGGTATACTTGACCCGCCCTTGCCACTTCAGCGAACCAATTCTTATGCATTGTTCTCTCTCCTTCAAAGAAACTTCTGGAATATCTCTTTCCAGTTTAAATTTGGGAGCTGATCGAACCGCGAGTGTCGAATTTTCCACTCCGTAGTTCATGACCGGCGGATTACTATGATTAAATATTAATGTTGGTTGGTTCCTGTTTGACCCCTGTTGCAAACGGAGAGGGTATTATAAGTTTAATATTTGTATCTATGTATCTGCCTCGTAGCTCCCAAACGGATGAACCAATTTTGATTTTTTTTTTGTTTAAAAGGTTTCTTGATCGAGAGAGTGATCAAAAAATTTGATCAGGCGTTTGCAGCTCTTTCCTAGTTAATGAGGGATGTGAAAAACTTCCAAGGATTGGTTCGAAATTTGGTATCCTATTACTTAAATTATTAACAAGAACATGGTGGTAACCTTGACCTGCTGCTACAGGATTATCTAAAATCTACAGGATCCAACTCCTCGCCAACTTACAACAAAGGTATCGTGTTTGGGCTCATTGGAATTGTCTTGATCAATAGGTCGGAATTTGTATCGTGTTTTTTTTTTATATTTAAATCTTTATGTACCTACTAGGTTGTAAGGTTTCCAACAACTTGGAGATGTATAACTTGAACTTCAATCGGTTTCGGGATGACGTGACCAAATGTCATATTATATTGTACAGTGAAAAAATATTAAAAAGAAATATACTGTATTCTGCTCGTAGATTTCGAGTTGATTCTATTAATTGCTTTCGACGATATTTTTTATTTATTTAAGAAAAACTGATTTATACTCTATATGCCGTTGAAAAGTTTGTATAATAGATGCTTAATCATCTGAGTATTATATTGTTACACACTTGAGTCATGTTTGTTGTAAATTCATACACTGTGATTTGCAAATATAGCTGAATAGATTATGTAGCAAATTATTTCGTTGTGTAAAATTCAGATGAATAATAAATAATGTTAGCAGAATGTGTTTTATTTCAAAATATTATGCTTCTATGCGGGTATGGAAGTTCTACTCTGTCAAAAAAGTACCGAGAAAAGATCAATAATAAACAAAATGTTATTTATTCATCCAAATTTATTTTATCGCCTTCAAAGTATGCTCCTTCAGAAACGATACACTTATGCGAACGAATAATCCAATCATCAAAACATTTTTTAACGCTTTTTCCGGAATTGAGTTTAGTTCTCGTCGCGAATTCTTCATTATGTTCTGCCGAATAAAACGGGTGCCACGAAATGGAAATTTGAGTTTAGGAAAAAGAAAGAAGTCGGATGGAGCCATATCTGGTAAATATATACATATAACATGATGTTTGCCCAATTGTATTTATTGAGTTTTTGTGCAAAAAAATCGTTCACAATGATAGCGTTGTGCGAAAGCACTAGCGTGGAGCAAAATCCAAGAATTTTATTTCCACAAATCTGGCCTCTTTCGTAGAATTTGCTCTTTCTCTCTCGAACGCCGCATAACGCTCAAATAATATACTTTATATACAGTTTAATCTTCCGGTAAGAATTCAGTTTTTTTTATTTTGATAGCTCGGCACATTGACTGTACTATCCCTGATGGTAAGCACAGTACAATCCAAATACAACGCCACCACCACCACCACTCGTTAACACGTGTTTTTGATAAAGTCGATTCCCGTAAGTACCTAATTAATTAGTAATTTTCAGTGTCTCCGAACACGAAATTCCATTGGCGATGCAAAATTTAATACAAATTCTTTGTTCGACGTTTTGTCCATTATGAAATTCACAGTACACGCTAGCTAAGATGTATCTAAAAACAGCACTGTAGTTAATCTAATTGACAGATTCAACTCAAACTCTGCGCCAAAATGAAAAACAGTTGTGCCATCTAGAATTAATTATTATTTATTAATTTGGAATCACAAACAAATCATCCTTTCCCGATACTTTTTTGACTGAATGTATATGAGAAAAACTATCATTGGGGGTCTTTATCAACCCAATAGACCCCAAAACAAATAAAAAAGTTACCTATATCAATTTAAAGAATCACGTCGAACATCTGTTCGATATAAGTGCTATAAAATTAATGTTCAGTTGAATTGGCTGAAACTTTAGCTAACTATTGCATATCTATGTATACTAGTGGTGCCCCACGGCTTCAACCGTGTTAAATTTATTATAAAAACTCTCCACGGCGCTTAGTGATTTAGGAATAGAAAAACAGACATAGGGCATCTAAAGTTGGAATTTCGGTCTCATTTTTATTTTATAGGCTTTACAATATCATAAATCTAACCATTTTTATTGTTAGACAAATTTTGATAAAGTGAATAGTTTTCAAGGAAAAAAGAAATTCTTTTTTTTAAGGATAAGGTAAATATAAGTTTTGTTGTTTTTCTCGAAAAGTTATTGATTGAGCAGCTTTTAGTTTATATTATATTGTAGATCATGGCGTTTTGAATATCAAATGAGAACAAAAATTTCCACCCGGCTGCCGCTGCGCGAGTTCTGTAGGTGCAAAATAACCAAAATTTTCGAAGTGTATTTCTCAAAGAATAAAAGGAATTTTTAGCTGATTTATTTTTATTTAGATTGTCTGTTACTAGCCTAACAAGTGTTGTTCTTAATTGTCTAATCATTCATTTCCATTGTCAAAATTTTTGTAAGAAAAAAAACTTTTTTCTCCAGTTGGACAAAGTGCAGTTTTTTTTTTCTTAAAACGGTTTCAATTTTGCAACCTAAAATGTAAATATTAGTATAGAGCATATTCTGAATCATAAACACAAATACACGTGCCGGCCGATTCTTTGGGTTCAAAAAAACAATAATTTTATGGGTTGTAATTTGACATGTATCACAATGACTAATTAGAATTTCAAACTGATTTTTATTAGGTATTTGAATCATTAATGTAACAAGTTTTATTAAAATACAAATTTCTAACTACAATATTAAAACAAAAAGAAATTGTTTTTAATTTTGTATATTTAAATATATTTATTATTTTCTCGACTTTTAGTTGTGGCAATATTGCAGTATAAACTTTTCTGAACGCCAAACAAAAAGAAACGTGTAAATCCGACAGCTCAAGCGTGAGTTATTTCCCTTCAAATTTATGTATATTTCTCTGTGTATTTATCCACTAATACTTGCGGATTTTTGACGTAATTTCGCATTGTTTAGATTGGTATTTATTAGAGTAAGAACTGTCGTCTTATATAAATTTACATAAAGTCGATAAGCTTTGTATGAATCTTGTATGTCTTAAACGGCAAGGAAAACCGTAATATTCTTACAGGTAGTTAAAGTACTCATTATTTATGTTTTTTTTGTTATAATCCACATATCTAATGGTTATGGATGCCGATTTCTTTTTAAATCATCATAATTTTTATTTTTACATATGGAACGGTTCCGTTTAGTATTTAAGTTGAGGAACACAGACTTTCGACAACATGTCACATAAAATAGCATCACCCCTATATCCCTGAAGGAGTAGGCAGAGGTTTATGGTACACCCACACTTGCTAACTATGTTTGAGCTAAATATATATCAACACAAAATGAATTTTAAAACTTTGCATCCAAACAAAATACCAAACAACAAATTGTTATTGATAATTTAAATAAAACAGAGTTTATAACAATATTATTATAGTACTATAAATACAATTATACAAAATATTTGAAAAACTAATTAAGGAATTAGTAACTAAACGTATGGGTAATGTATAAACTAACATAAATAACAAAAAAACACGGAAAAAAAATCATTAGCTCTTTGTAGCTGCAGTTTTATTGGGAAACTTGAAAATTTTCTTGCGGTATTTCCGTCATTGGTAGTTCTCGAGCTTTGTTTCACTATATCAATCAACAGATGGCGCTCATATTTGAATTTATTTTGAATACTGTTTTTGTCTACAACATTTCTTTGTGCTATAACTTCTCACTGTTAGAAGTCGAGCCTGTACGCTATGTGTAACAGACATTCCATGCAATTTATACGGGCGTATAGGAAGGACAAGCCAAATTCATATGTGTCAGAACACACAGTCTTTGATGTTGCAGCATCTAAGTGGTTCATTTCTGTAGGTTTTGCTAAGCATAGGTAGCACGATGCATTTCATCTGGCTTCAGAAACGTACGTGCAGACTTTAGCGTCGATCATTTTCATCATTAGTTGATGAGTCACTCTTACTATTACTGCACTCTGTGGGGATAAGGCCCTTTTAATTTCATCATCCATTTGTCTTTCTTGATCAATGACAACTGCTTGGCTCTCCTTTATAAAAGTAAACTGAACTGGACGACAATATAAAGCAGAGCATGGTTTTGGGTTCCTCCACAACGTATTATCTCCATCTCTCAGTTTTAGTGGCACCATAAAGGTCATGATTATGCTTGAATCGTCTTGCTCACTTTCCATTTTCTATTTGTATCAGCTTGGGTTGGAAGCACCATTAAAACCTCACTAGGCTATCAGCTTTAGTTGCATATTTTGCACATTGCCAGGAAGACTTTGAAGGATCCTCTTCCCCGTTATGTCGAGTAAAGCTTGAAGTGTAATCCTAGCCGATGAATCCGTAACTGACACTGATTACTTAGGAGGGTAGCAACCAAGCTTAGTTTGTTGCACTTTATAGGATGGATAAATTACCTTAGCACCTTCCCTAATGACAGCCTCTCGCAACATAATATATTGCCACTTTGACAGTTTTAGTGAAATAAGCAATCCAAGCGCTTTCTCTGGTTACTGGTTTCATTAATTTTAACGGCTGCTTTAGGATTTTGCATCACAAATTCAAGCACAGAGGCGATATCCTCATGCCCTTTTTAAAATGTGCTGCACCTGCATATGCCAATTCACTGGAATCTCCGGCAGTATGGTCACCAGATCTTTTATGTTTCTGTGTTTCTTTTCCAGACCTTCGAATGGTTTTCGGGATCTTCTTTCATTGTTCCAACAGACGATTTTTGAGAAACTGAGTCTGCTCTTGATATCTCATCAAAAATTGGTTCTTGATTAACTAGAGTTGATTAACACAACTTGACCAATCAATATTTGCTTGCAGTCAATTTCCGTACAGTTTTCTGAAATTATCAAGAAATCGGTTGGATTTCTTCCACCTCTGTAAAGCGGCGTAAATTTTCGACAATTTTTTTTTTTTAGAGTTACTCGATCTTCGGCAGAAAGACAATCGCCTATGCGGGATACAACTGCACCAAATAATACTTCATGATTTAATGAAGAATTCTCACTTTTTAGAAGAACCAAAAAAGTCTAAATTGGTTATTAAACTTTCCATTCTAAGATTTTACAGTCGCAAAGCAAAGATTTAATGTTAGCAGTTACACAGTTACGAACAATCTAAATTATAAAGCAAAATTTTAGCCCTTTTATTGCAAAACGTCGAAAATTTGTTAAGTAGTTTAACTAATTAGAGTTTTAAATGATGTACTATTGAAAGTAGTACGTACGCATCAAAGATATCGGCCTTGATACTGATTTTTTTATCTTTCTTTTAAATAATTCATTATATGTGATAAATAATGTTGATACGAGGTAATAGATCCCTCAAATATTCATATCAATATTATTTATCATACATATGTTATTAAAGTTGCTTAGAAGAAGGTTTTTACTATTATTTTATTGATAAAGATTACGTATTGATTGGTTAGAGACGACAATCCGCGAGTTGACAATATGTTTATAAATTAAATTTAATTATTGAATCATATTCTTTTATATAAAAAGTCTAAAACTACAAATGTGGAAAAAACAATAGCTAATTCATTTAATATCCTCATGGGGAAATTATTATTTTTTGTCTGGAAGTAATGTGATTGGCGACACCAATCATAAAACGTGACGTCATCGTACAATATAAAATACAGTTAAGTGTTATTCCTATTAGATTATCTTGTACAAGTGACTCTAAAATTATTACTAAGTGTGACCTTAAAATTATGTAGGTGCTGGAGAAATTTCATAAATTTCAACTGAAATTCTAATAAATTCAACTTTGCAAATATTGCCATCGACTTTAGTGTTAATTATTGAATAGTGACGTCATATGAACATAATAGTGTTTAGAACAACTTTTCAGAAGTTGTCTACTCTCGTGTTTTCTACTCTGGTGTTTCTCGACCGCCATAGTGGTACGCTTAGACGTGTCAAGTTCCGGGATCTGAAGTGTATGTCCAGTAATTAAGCGGGTTGGTAGGGAGCTGTACTCGATCAGTACTCTGTCACAACCACCATGCCCATGGTTATAAACCCGTCACAGTGACTGTTTTAGTTTGCTTGCCGGCATGAATACGACACCCGACGATGGATTGCCGATCTCTTGCTGAAGCACAATGCCGTCACTGTGCTATAAAATAAAAATTATAACCTGATTTAAACATTACTTCACAATTATCTCAATAATAGTTACTTGAAGTTACTTATTTATTTCATGAATAAATAGTAGGCTAATAAATATATTTTTCAACACATTTGCTCAAAAAATGCTTTTACGAAGCCTTTATACATTGTTCGAAAGTTAAAAATTACGCACCATACAACGGAGCGTGCGGTAAACTTTTTACCGCGCTTTACTTTTCATAGCGCCGTGTGTATCCTTTTTAAATTTCCATAAAAAAGTATATAAGAATTCCACCAAGGAGTTACACATTACGAGAATAAATAAGTTGAATGATCGTTGTTTCTTTTTTTCGAACTATACTGTTGGTCAAAGGCTTTTACAGCTTCACCGGGCTTGTGGGCGAGCACAGGAGGCACTCAGCCAAGGAACTAAATGATCGAACCTTGGAAGCTCTTTTTAACAATATATTTGTCTCACTTTAATACTAAAGAGAAAATGAGATGAAAGATGTAGTTCTAATTTTTACCACGCGAACGTGACGCGATTTTCATATTAGAAACCACAGAGTACATTATATATACTTTAAAAACCTCAAAGGTTGTTGCGACTTTCCGACTGATATAAACAAAATAATTTAAGTTCAAGCGAAGAATCGTAGTGACCTATCTGTATAATTTATTATTTGCTATTAAAAATAATCGAATGAAAAAGTTTGCTTCATTACCTATTGTAGGTACTGTTTTCTCGCAAATAATAGGTCTTTACTTATGAAATTGCCGTTTTGCAGTACTGGCCATTTCAAATCAAAATAATTTTTGTTTGGCTAAGAATTCTAATTTCAAATTAATTTTATTTTAAAAACATGGAATTCTTTTTCCAAAAGTAGTCATTTGTTTATTGATTAGTGTTACATTTTCATCGCATTTAAATCTTTTTTGTCATCATGGATACGTTAAAAATTCGAGTAATTATGGAATATGAGTACCGTCGTGGCAGTAACGCGGCACAAGCGGCACGCAACATCAACGACGTTTACGGAGCTAACACTACAAACCAACGCACCACCTGCTATTGGTTTGCTCGCTTCTGTTCTGGGAATTTCGACCTGAAAAATTAACCTCGCGGTCGTTCGAAGACTTTGGTCGACAATGACGAATTAAAGGCGATTGTGGAAGCTGATAATACACAATCTACGGCTGAATTTGCAGCAGCTTTCGACGTTAGCGTCAAAACAATATTGGTCCATTTGCGTCAAATTGGCAAGGTAAAAAAGTTTGACAAATGGGTGCCCCACGAACTCAATGATAGCCAGCGCGAAGTACGCGTCGAGACGTGCCTTGCACTGCTCAACAGACGCACAAATGACGGAATTTTGAACCGCATTGTTACCTGCGATGAAAAATGGATTCTGTTTGATAACCGCAAGCGCTCAGCAAGTTGGTTGGATCCTGGTTCAGCACCTAAACAATGCCCTAAACGAAAACTTACCCCTAGAAAAGTAATGGTCACTGTTTGGTGGTCTAGCGCCGGTGTGATTCATCACAGCTTCTTAACAAACGGGGTGAGCATTACTGCAGATGTGTACTGTGAAGAACTGAACACAATGATGGAGAAGCTGGCACATCTCCAACCAGCATTGGTCAATCGCTCGTCTCCGCTGCTCCTGCAGGACAACGCGCGACCTCATACTGCACAAAAGACAGTCTCTAAGTTGCAAGAACTGGGGTTGGAAGTTCTCCGTCATCCGCCCTACTCACCAGACCTTGCGCCTACAGACTACTACTTTTTCCAGAATTTGGATAACTCCTTGTCGGGAAAAAAATTCAATACACGAGAGGCAGTACAAAATGCCTTTGAAGAATTTGTTGCCTCCCGTCCAGCTGATTTCTTTAAGAGGGGCATCAATAAACTGCCACTGCGCTGGCAAAGATGCATTGATTGCATGGGTGATTACTTCGATTACTACAAAGAAAAAAAATACATGAAAAAACATCGTTTAAATTTTTTCATACAAAACGACAATTTCATAGGTAAAGACCTAATATGTTGAAAAACGTTGTATGACACGCGTGCGGAAATTACTTTTTACAACAAATAGTGACACTAAAATTATGTAGTTAGTTACCCAGTGAACACATTTATGTCACTGTGTTATGTAAGTGACATTAAACAATATCATTCATTATGTACGAAATGACTCGGTCATGAGTTGTATTTGACTCATTATTTACACATTCATACATACTCATCACATTCGTTTAATATAAGAATGGTGTGGAAAATGACCTAACTCTGATATAATTTTGATATAAATATTTTCCGTAAAGGGACGATAACGTCAATATTTATTATCTTTTATATCAAATGAATATTCAAGTTACCGCTGAAGTAAGATGCTAAGAACGTAACTTAAAAATAATTAACTCTAACACTACATTAAAATCTTATGTTACTTCAGTATGATGTTATATTAACATCAGTGTGTCATACATAACTTTCGAGTTCACTAAACATATCAGTTTTATGTCATGTACCTACCTATACATAAAAACGCTGTGACCTACATATGTCTTGTGTGTGACGTCAAAGTAAGGTAACGTGGTATATATATATATATTTGTTATAGGTTTTGGCCTAGTGGTCACAATCTCACCTGATGTTAAGCGACAATCTGGCCCAAGATGATAACACGCTAAACCTAGTGGAAGACTGGCTTTCAAGTGCAGCTGCCGGAACATACCCATTGGTGCTTGTTGACAGATTTTCAACTTGAGGGTGGTAGCTAGCCAGACGGGCATTAGAAAAAGCCCTACCACCATGCTTTGGTTTCCTCACGATGTTTTCCATCACCGAAAGCTCAGGCTCATTGCAGGGATCCGAACTCACGTCAGTCGACGCGAAGTCGTACACGCTACCACTGAGCCATCATTGTTTCATTGGGTAGGTACTGAAGAACTATCATAAGTTTCAACTGGAATTCTATTAACTTAGCAAACAATAACCTTTAAGTTTAGTTTTATTTATTGAATTCTGACGTCACGCGCGTTCACATTTATATAATTTAAAAAATGTATAATAAATAATAAAGGTGTAGGGACCTAATAATGAATAAATATTTATTTACGGGTATTATTTTCAACATATAAAGTGTTTAAAACCAGTTTTCAAAGGTTATTTTCACCCGCATTGTAACGTTACAATTCTGTGACAATAGGTACCTTTCACACGCAAGTTTCACGTGACTTACCTTCCAGGAGTCAAGAAACGGGACGTCACTAGTCCCGCAGGACTGCTGGTAACACTAATAATAACGTACATTGATAATTTATATTGAAACAATTTAGAGGTGAAATTATTGTGTGAAACATTACTATGTTTTCAAAACCAACTGTGACTCATAATGGAGAAACATCAACAATACGATATTGTGTACACTTTCGCTATTTAATATTCAATGTCTATTCCATAAGGTACGTGCGCCTAATAAGGCCAATTTTTTCAATACTTAGGTAAATAAATATAAAATACAAAAAAAAACGTGGGGTGTCGTGGGACACCAGATAGGAATGAAGTTCCTTATTATAAAATATTAATTTCAAGTTCTATTCGAGGTATAAAGAAAATAATTACAGGGGTAAACATTTTTTATTGATAAAAATCAAAAAATACTTTACAAAATTATCTTAACACCTTTATTTCATTTACAATGATTTATAAAAATATATAATAAAATAAAAGCAAACTGCAATAATAATAACAGTCATCACGTAGATTATACATTAGACACTGTATAGCCATCATACATAGACTAAATAAAAATCTTACGCTTTTTTTTAACGTTAGGACGTTTTTTGCCTGCTAGAATACCCCTTCGCAACGCCCCATAAGGAAATTTATTCTAAAAATATTTTTTTTTTATGAAAACAAACTTTATCACAATATTCTTCATTTATTTGTAAATTAAGTCAATATACAAATCAACATGTTAAATTAAACTTCTTTAAAAAAAGCAATCAAAGCCCGATATTAAACAAGTAATTTATTAATACTATCAAAACAAAAAACATGTTTTTATGTAAAACAACTTAAAACAAGAGCTTCTTAGGTGATCAGTCTTGAGAATAGTTTTTTTATCATAATTGTACGGTGGGCTATCTTAGGCTAAGCAAAATTTTCTACCTACGAAACAAAAATTCTAAATAAAACCATTAACAACACTATTACATTAATAGTTATGGAGCGGAAACCTGGACACTGAAAAAGGCCGACAGAGACCGAATAGACGCCTTTGAAATGTGGTGCTGGAGAAAAATGCTACAGATTCCATGGACCGCCTTTCGCACCAACGTGTCTATTCTGAGAGAGCTTAATGTCAAAACTAGACTTTCCACTGTATGCCTTCGTAGGGTGCTGGAATTCTTCGGACATATTGCTCGTAAAGAGGTTCACAATCTTGAACAGCTGATGGTGACAGGCAAGGTAGATGGCAAACGTCCCAGAGGACGTAATCCCACTAGATGGTCAGACCAAATACGATCTTCTCTGAACATCAACTTCCACAATGCCATTCATGAAGCTAAGGATCGCAGCAGATGGAGGGAAATCGTACGGGAGAAACTGTTGCTGCGGGGGAGTCACGACCCTCAGTAATGAGGAAAACGACGCGAGGAGGAGGAAGTTTAAACTTCGGCTCATGTTCGTTTAGTGCCATAGTTAAATCTGCAAGTTCATATCAAAGGTAGGCAGCCGCCATCTTTGTGCAAATTCATATGCACAAACTTTATAGTGTCTCTTTAAAAAAACAATCTGGTTCCGGTTTTTTATTTTTTTTTAATACAACATTTCTTAGGTACATTACAATAAAGAGAGTTAGAGATACTTAATAGTATACGAAACAAAAAAGAATGAAAGAAACTTAAACAAAACATTACCCAAACGAAACTTAAAACATATAAGTTAGGTTATTTTACCTAGGATATTCTCTGGCTCAGCGTATATAATTTAAACATTATTATTTTTTCTTCATTGGTAGTCCAATCTTTAAACATTGATACAGTGTTTCAGAATGGCGTTATAAGTAGACGCCCTTATGTGATCACCGAAACGTTTACCGAAAGTGGAATATTATTGGCACCGGTAAATTGAATATGCGTTTATTATTTACAGAGTTATAGTAAGACATGGAATTAATTGATTTATGGGTAACTAAAGCAATTTTAAACAAAAATTATTTACAAACAGATAAAACCTTCGCTTCAGCATACAAAAAAGAAGCTACTGCTTCGAATACAGCTTCTGAGCAAAATAGAAAATAAATGAAAATTAATGTCGAGTTTGCCCTTAAGTGTATTTAATTTTAAAGTATAAACACAGACACTAAAGAATAAAAATTACTGTGAATATCTAAATATTTATGGTTAGAACGTGCCTTATAGGAAACTGACTTTGTAGTTAAATTATGGTATCGTAAAACGTATTGCAAATATTGAGAGAAACGTAGATGTAAAATGTAAAATTCAAATATGAAGTTTGTTTTAAACTTTAAGTAGGTTTATTTTCACTGTTTACCTATAACCTCAGCATTTTATTTTCATCAGAATTTATCTAAAACCGTAATATTATTAGTCTCATTATGTTGAAACTACCTATTTAGGTATACGTCAGTATTATTTGTTACACTTATGGAGGGTGGAGATAAGGAGGACTATCATATATGGATGACAAGGCGGAAAATAAGCAATAAATTATAATCAAAAACTCACCACAATGGCGCTAGCGTAGCAACGGCGAATGATTTTATTCATGATTAGTTTTTACTGTTGGAAAACTTTAAAAAATAATTGAAACAATAATGGGTAACGTTTGTGAAGTAGGGCTGCGTACGCGTTAATTACGCAGTCATTGTTTTCTACAGAATTAATAAAAAGTCTTGTGTAATGACTTTTGGTGCTATTACTGCTTTTGGTTATATTTTTTAGAACAAAAACTGAACATTTGTTCTGCGATTTCGGTGGTCTATCCAGCTTTGCTTAGCCTTAAATGGTGTATTCCTACCAGCCTGCTCCAATTTTTGAAGTACCTTGGTTCATTAATTCAAAACAACGGTGAGATTAACCGGGACGTGAAAAGTAGGATAAATGCAGGGTGGATGAAATGGCGACAAGTCTCGGGGGTTACAGGTGATCCACGAATGCCCTTGAAACTTAAGGGAAAAGTGTATAAAACTATTATAAGACCTGTTTTGATGTATGGATCTGAGTGCTGGGCAACGAAAGAGACGGATGAAAGAAGATTACATGTGGCAGAGATGCGAATGCTAAGATGGATATGTGGTGTAACTAGAATGGATAAAACCAAGAATGAGTATATCAGAGGAAGTCTTTAAATAGCACCAGTCGCAGAGAAGTTGAGGGGTTATAGATTAGGGTAGTATGGGTATGTCATGAGGGATGAATGTCATATAATTAGAAGAATGTTAAGTATGAAGGTGGATGGATATATGAGTAGAGGAAGACCGAAGAAGGTATGGATGGACTGTGTGAAGAATGTTATGCATATAAAAGGAGTGAATACTGAGATGATAGTTAATAGAGTAGAGTGGAAGAGAAAACCTGTTGTTCCGACCCTACATAAGTGGGATAAGGGGTAAGAAGAAGAAGAAGACGTATCAGTATATACAAACTTTACGTAATTTATGCGTAGAGTGTTGCCAGTGGTAGAACCTGTGTAGCGGGGATTCTACATTTCCAGCTCACCAATCACAGAAGAGTACGAGAGAGTCTTTTGTTGTTTGAAGGGAAGGCCACGGTTTTAGAGTTAATCAATATCTCAAAAATCAACATTAAAAAAAAATGATTAGAAGTTTTGAAACACATATATAACACTTGTATACCGCTCTCAACTGGTTTGTATGACGACAAATTTTATCTTTACACACTAAATACTTCAGTATTTATAATCTACTGATTAGTTTAATGATGCATAAACGAAGTACCAAAATTCATATCTTTTTGATAAAAAAAAATGATAATTTTTACACAATAATATAGAAAATAAATACATACTAATCTATATAGGTATTTATGTTTTTATTTGCCTTTCTCAACCTGATACTAGTTACGGGTTGAAAATAAACCAAATTTTATAGTAATTATGGCCCTCGGTTTCACTAGAGTTAAATTCGACCAACTCTCCACCACTCTCTATTGCCAATGCACCCTTGTAACTTATTAACTTATTGTACTTGCCTGCAGCTTGCCAGACTGCTTGACGTACATGGTTACTGTTCCGCTACTTAAAGGTGTAGCGTGAAGCTATAACCTTCCCCAATTAAAATGCAAAATAAAACTTTTAAATCTAACTAACTATTAGTTGTAGGATGTAGCGCGTTCTAACAAACAATCTCTTAAGCTTTATTATATGAATATAGATATAGATAAAAATGAATCCGTCTTTGTGTGTTTATGCTCTATCCATTACTAAACCATTCATCAGATTGTGATGAAATGTAACGGAATAATTGTGCACACGCTCGTTAATGTTTCTGTATTAAACAGCTTGTTTACAACAGATGGCGTGCAAGACGTTTCATTTTCTAGAAAACATGAGGTAATTCGCTGGCAAAAACTAGTATAGAATATAATATTATTTACACTACTATTATTTTCAAAGAGGTAAAGTAGGTACCTATATGAATAATTAGCAAAATATCTATGCACTTTCGGCATTTTATAGGTAGTTCATTGATTCCATTGCTGAAAAAATTGTGGGAGCGAGAATCAATAAAATCTTTGTAGGCGGTTTGGACAGCCTCATCGGAATTGAATATTTTTCCTTGCAAGAAATTGTCCAAATTCCGAAAAAAGTGGTAATCTGTTGGAGCAAGGTCCGGGGAGTATGGTGTGTGTCGGAGACATTCCAACCGCATTTCCTCTAATTTAGCGACCGTTTGTCATGCAGTATGGCGTCTAGCGTTGTCCTGAAGCAGCAGTGGGCTGGAGAGATTGACCAGTCTCGGTTGTTTAACGGCTAGCTTTTCCGTCAAGGTAATAAAGAAACTTTTAATTCACTTTTAAAAGTAAAAATTTGGCAAAGACTATTACTTTGACATGAAAAAAGTAATCAATGAGTGAATCATATAAAATTAGAAACCAAGCTACAATGATTAATTACTCTTTGATAACTCTTTCGAGTTTAAGAAAGACCATTATAATTATTTATTATATTTGAGGAAGTTCATCGGGCATTTGTGATTTCAATCTGTGACGACGGTCTTAGCATCTTGAACATGAATCAGTAAAGTATTCCACAGTTATAAGGCTCTTGTCACCTCTACTTCTTTCTAAAAGCTTAGCAGTACTGTCAAATGGGACAATGGGAGTGCCGTATACATTTTTCGTGGTACGTATATTCCGATGATCTATAAACGGGAGATGCGTCCCGGCCGTCGTGGGACGGTTGGCAACCCTAAATTTGCGGCATATGTACTTGAGAGCCGTAGCCAATCCCTCTAGGGCTAGCGCGTTACCTTGTTCTTAGACCATATCATCACTTAACATCAGATGATATTGTTGATAAACGCTAAAACCTAAAAAAAGTAAAAAAAATACAATGCCAAGTATCAAATTTAGTTTAGGCTCGATTAAAATAACCCTTGAAACACCTTAAACACATAACAAGTAAGGCATTTAACATGACAAATTTACAATACATGGAGGTGATCGAAAAGTGTGTTATGTAAATTTTAAAACGTAGTTTTCAATAGTGAGTTGAGTCAGCCGCTCAGTCGGCAACTGGCTGCGGTCGCGAAATCACTCCTACGTACAGTAAATGTCGTGTGTGTCAAGGAAAAAGTACATATTCGTACAAACTTGTTCGATAACAAATTAACGAAACAGTTTTACGAGCCGTTCACTGCAATAAAAAATAATTAAATTGACTTTATATTATTTTATTAAATATAGGATATCGAATGTGAGTTTTTCTTTTTGTAATTCAAATAAAATGTTTTATACTAAAATGTACTAATCTTATTGTTTTGAAATGATGTCAATTTTTAAGTCTCCGGCATAAATATTATCCGTGGTTCGTGTAGCGGTAAAGTTTTTACAATAATTAAGCGTCGATGGTGATAGCACGCTACAGATAGCAAAGTTTTCACATGTTTTATTTACGAAGGGCATCATTAATTTTTTTTAGTATTTTAGTTTTAGGATAACATTTTTTTTTACTGTTTTCTAGCTGCGTCCAGCATTTTCAGCCGCTGTATATATTCTATAAAATCTTTATCGGAATTAAATGTAGTCTGTCACTGAGAGATAACATAGCTTATAATTAGTGTAAGTATTTTCAGAATCGGATCAGTAATTTCGGAGATTACCTCTTACAAACGTACACACTTTACCCCTCCCTAATATTAGTAAAGATGTTTCTAACAGGAATTAAAATTACTTGATCAGCGTTTTGATTGTTTTATCTTGTTTATTAATATATCATATATCTTTCAATTTGTGTTTCTATTTTTAGGGTTCCGAAGTGTCAAGGAACTCTTATAGTTTCGGTATGTACTTCTGTCTGTCCGTGGCTTAGAACAGAGATTCATAGTACTAGAAAGCTTTAATTTGGTATGGGTACACATATCAAACACGCCGACAAAGTGGTAAAAAAAAATTGTTTAGGGTACTTCCCCTACACGTAAAGTAGAAATGATTTTTTTCTGTACTATCACATCGTGCGGGTTATCGTTGGAATAGGTCTCTCAAAAATATTGTTGGTCTGTGAGAACCATTTTTCGATTCAAGGATCCCTTTGCAAAGGATTAAGCTTTAAATTGCTAATTTTTATTAGAGTCAAGTGTCCCCCAGCTGACCACTAAATGATTGTTTTTGGATATGTGAAAAAACTCATAGTAGTAGTATATATAATGAAGTTAAAAGGAAAACTATTAGAGATTACAGGTAGGTACAAGTTAACAAGTAATAGTCAATCTTTACGATCATATAATAAAGCGGAAGAGTTTTTTGTTTGCTTATTTGTTTGTTTAAACACGCTGAAACTACGAGTCGGATTCGAAAAATTCGAAAAAAATGTATGAGATAGCCAGATTAATGAGGAATAGTATATGCTATGTAGCATTATTCTACGCCTTTAATCTAGCCTTAAATATTAATTTTTGTTAAGTAAGTCGGAAGAAACAGCGCCTCCGAACTGCTTTATCCGCGTGCTGTGGCTTAGGTAATGGTTAGTGATACGTAAATACATGGTGCTACACTGAAAAAAAAGTTTTGTTAAGTATAGCTCAAATTTTACCTATTAGTTACAAAATTCGGGGGACTACTAAACTGAGGCCTACTAGTAACCAAACTCTTAACTAGTTTGGGAAGTGCAGCAAAACCAGTTTAGCTATTTTAACAAAAGTTTGGTTACTAAGAAGTAAATTTAAGCTATTTTCTGATTAGTCAAAAAGTTCAGCTATTCATTTTTTTCAGTGTACAAAAATATTTCTCCTTAGTACATTTATAAAAAGTCTGCAATACCATATGCCTATCTCTTTGATGTAGTGGCGCGAACGAATCGTGTGAATTGTGACGCATAACCCTGGCCACTCGATAAAAATAATGTTTATACTGAAGTAATATAAATCATTAATCAGCGATTTTTTTTTTAAATTATACGCGGGAGAAGTAACTTCGTACAAATTCCATTGAAAACAACTTAAAGGACCCCTCTCTTAAGGATGATTCATGTTACACAAAGCCGGGCGCCGCGCCGGCCGGGATACGGTCACATATCAATAGTGTATTTTTGTATGAAGTAATTCATGCTACACAGGGCACGGTAGCACGGATCCGGCCCGGCCCCGGCACAATGTAACATAAGTATCCTTAAGTCTGCATATTGTGACGAGCAACTACGGAAGGCACTTTTTTTATTATATTAAATTACACTAAGTTATTTTTTATAATATTTTCATAAGTGGAATATTTAAATGCATATATAGAAAGAGAATTCACACAATGACCACGTTTTGTTAATTTTAACAGTAACATCTGTTTCACATAGATACCTAGTTATTGAATGAATTACTTATAATAAAGATCAAGATATTTTTATATGGAATGCATTTACTTGAAAATTATATAAATATTTTTTTCTATATTATTTCGTTTCAAGTGTTAATATTTTACATATCACTCTGCAAAATCAATTTAAATTTTCATTATTTATATACTACATATTTATATTTTCATAAATAAACTAATTACCTTTCATATTTGTATCGCCCGAAATATTAGTTTTTGATTTACATATATAATTTTATATCCACATCGGCTGTCGATAACTATAGTAAATAAATTATATTCTAAAAATGAAAAACCTTTTCTTTTTTAATTACCATCGGATATCATAGAATATTACTTTTCTCATCCTCTTACACATATCTTTTTTATACTGTTCTAGCTGCGCCCGCGGCTTCGCTCACGTAGACTGCTAAAACTTTTTTTTGTGCGGAACCTAAATTATTTTTCTAAAATAAAATTAGCATAAGTTATTCCTTATAACATTAGCTAACTGCCAGTGAAAGTCCCGTAAAAATCTGTCCAACCGTTTTGGAGATTACCCGGAACAAACAAGATAGACAAAAAATTTAAAAATGGGTTATTTTTTATAGGTATACGTATTCTTTCATATGCATTTAGTAAAAACGTGTTATTTTGACATTACAAACAGTCACTTCAATTTTATTATATGTATAGATTAGCAACCCGTCTTCGCTTGGGTAGCAGAGTAATACATACCTATAACGTATACTGGCTTACACGGCGTACGTTAGTAAACAGTTCAGTCGGTGTGATTTTTCCAACATTTTCAACAATCAACGACCTGTTTCAGCCAATTTACACAAAACTTTAATGAATTATACACATAAATCATGAAAACAATTGATGTAAACCGTATGAAAATCTGTTTAGTAGTTTTTGTTTTTAAAGCGTTCAGACAGACAGACGCGGCGGGGCGACTTTGTTTTATAATTATGTAATGATACTAAAGATTTGGTATTTAACCACAATCACACTTGGTGGTGTCGATGTATACATGTATAGCTTAGAGGTACTGGCTCTCAAGAACAGCTACCAGATCACACATATAGGTGCTTAGAAATAGTTTGACTTGAACTTAGAGATATTAATGAGAATCCTCAACTTAAAAAAATATGTTTGTGGAACGTATCTCAAAATCAGTAGACCGATACAAATGGAATAAATAATGGTTTTTGGAGGCTCGATTTTGGCACCGTTCTTGTTCAATAGAAGATTTTACTCACATTATTCATTTTGGAGACGGGACATTTCAATTATCTATATTTTAATAACAAAAATTAAAGCAGTGATGGTCCAGTTGTAGCGTGTACGGACACCGTGTCGATCGACGTTTTTCTGTGAAGGAAAACATCGTGATGAACTAGGGTATTTCCTAAAGCACTTCTGGCTAACCATCTTTAACTTGAAAACCTATCGCCAAGCATCCGTCGATGTGTTCCGGCAGCTGTACTTGAAGCTTATTTTTACCCTTAGGACACATTGTTACTTAACATCACTTAATATAATTATGATCAAGGTTTAAAAAGACCTTGTTGTTTAATTCGTAGGCAAAAACAATGTACAAAAGACAACACATGTAAACAAAAAACCGGTTACTTATGCAGTAAAACTAAATTAGTATCATGAGGTCATAAGGAAAAAATTAAAATCAATAAATAAAAATACGAAGAGATGAGTTTAAAGAAGGTAGGACGTTAAATAATAACTATTCGTTTCAAATATTTCAATCCTTCATCGAGCACTATTTAATGCTGGGAGTTTTCGACGGGATCTTGAACTGCCATGTGGTGTTTTTTTATTTGAATTCATAATTTTTTTTTTATCGTTAAAGGTTTGGCGTAGCGGCCACAGTCTCACCTGATGTTAAGCGACGATGTGGCCCAAGATGATAACACGCTAAACCTAGTGCAAGATTGGCTCTCAAGTCCAGCTGCCAGAGCACACCTGTTGGTGATTGGCGACAGATTTCCAACTTAAGGGTGGTAGCTAGTCAGGCGGGCATCAGAAAAAGCCCTACCACCATGCTATGGTTTCCTCACTATGTTTTCCTTCACCGAAACCTCAGGTTCATGGTGGTAGGGCTTCTTCTGATGCCCGCCTGGCTAGCTCATGGTGGTAGGGCTTCTTCTGATGCCCGCCTGGCTAGCTACCACCCTCAAGTTGAAAATCTGTCGCCAAGCATCAATAGGTGTGTTCCGGCAGCTGCACTTGAGAGCCAGTCTTCCACTAGGTTTAGCGTTTACCATCCTGGGCCATATCGTCACTTAACATCAGGTAAGATTGTGGCCACTAAGCCAAGCCTATAACGATAAAAAAAGGCTCATTGCAGGGATTCGAAGTCACGTTAATCGAAGCGAAGTCGTAAACCTTGCTTCAAGCTTATGTCATTTAGCCATATATTATGTAATTTTAGTTATTGTGCACGAGTGAAATGAATTATAAATAATAACCAGGAACGTCCATTTTACGTTGCCACAAAAACACCCTGAACGTTCTCAAGAAGGAAGCCACCATCTTGTTCAAGCGATATTTGAAGATTACAGAATAGTTAGAAAAACATTCTGAACACGTGGCGTGAACAATTTGTGGATGAACACGTTACAATTGCCATTAAGTAAAAAGAAGAATTGCTGTGATCACTAGTTTGAAGATTTTGTTATAACAAATAGGTACCTACAATAAGTTTTTGTAGAGTATTCTTTTTGACATCTAAACTCGCCATAATATCAGATCTTCAAATAAATTAAGATGCTGTCCACTATTATGGGGGCATTGTATCCCCTTGTAATTTTCTGTAATAACAACTTGGTCCATTAAACATACTCTATCTGAAAACCATAGAGATAATAGTATACTGTAGTGCCCGCGGCTCCGACCGCGTTTATTACACAGTAATTGTTTAGGTCTCGTAATTATATTTCTTCTCAAATTTTACGAATTTCAATAGTATTATTGATACTTTTTATATCCTATCAATTGAGGGAAGACACATATTTCCCGTGTATGAAATCATTAAAATTGGTCAAGTAATTGTTGAATGAAATTCATACATACAAACGGCTGGACAAAAGTTATTTAAATGTCAAATTTCAAGATCAATTGCCTATAGAATAGCTATCACGTACAGACAGGAATACAAAGGAGACGGGATTTCTGAGGCCCAAAATGTAATTAGTTGAAGTATGGTTTATAAAATCGATTATTTTTTTAATATTGTTACGTTCGTGGGTAATAAGATGCCGTAGTGTCACTCAAAAGTAATTTGTTCGTACTCAGCTAGTACAAATTAAAATAAAAAAACAATAACAAAACAAAACACATAAATCGTTCACCGAATATTCTCTCAGAATAACCCTGTGTAGATACTTGCAGAATAACACTGTTTGTTTCTCTCTTATTTCGCTTCTTGTTGTCGCTTCGCTTTCGAATTATTAACTGCCGCGTCTCGCAACTCAGCTCCCTTATATATCTAAATGACTCGATCCCGAAATCTCTGGAAGGTCCAGGAACTCCTAACATCTTGTAAACAACTTACGTCATCGCTTTTTAAAACGAGGGGAACGTTTAATTTATGGCCCATTGTTTGCTGACAGTTTTAGCGATAACACTTTCTATGTGTGTGTCGTTGAACCTAAGATTATACGTCACACGACTGCAGTATGATAAATTCACGATTTTTACGGACGCTCCTAGAAATTTCGAGAAAGATGATTTTTTCCTATTTTCTTTTTGTTCTAGTCGTAACAATATCCTCACAATTTACAATCTAAAGATAAGAAAACTTATAAGTAAGTTTGTTCAGTGCTGACATCTATCAGCTTCGGACTCCAATACTCCTGTGGCATTGAAGTAATTATTAAAGTGAAACTTTTATTCTATCGCCCTAAATTTTTTCGTTCGTCTATCGCATGTCGCATTACAGCTGGCCGTGGAGTAGGGATAAACTGAAAGACGCATGGCAGATGATTACATGATATATATCTTCACTTGCATTGTGGTTTCATATAACCACACAATAAAGTTTTTTTATATCTTTACCTATGATTCACGGGTTTATTAAGGTCCTCCCACTTAGCAAATATAATAAACTTAAATAATAACTATATATACAAATATCAGACATATTTCAAAAATAGTTTGTTTATTTTACCTCAATTTTACGAAATATGTTAAAACTCTGTTCTCAGATTGCCAAAATCCGCATAATTTTCGGTGATTGTTTGATACCTAATGTATTAGCCATTAATAGACATCATTTTAATATTTTTACATCTCTCCTTTTACCTAGGCCCTAGATTGTATATAAGAGTATCCGTGTCCTTTATTGAAATAGATGATAGACTCCAATTAAGAAACTTCCCCACGAATTTATTTAATTAAGCATGACATTTATAAAAAAAAACTGTAGCGAATAATTACCTAAAACTTAAATACATATTAATTACATACAACGTTGGCCTACTTAAGGGTCATAAATGGGAAGTACTTAGCATAAAGGTAATTTGATTGAAATGCCTTTATTAAAAGGTTATTAAGTTAATCATTAATGCATTCCATGTGATAAAATTTGATAAAAATAAATAATTAAGTATTTGTTAAGGACCTCAAAACAAAAAAAAAATGTAAATAAAACAGAGGAATACGTTTGTATGGACTACACAGTACCGCCTGTATTTCCTATTAAATAGATAAGAAGCCCGTACTGTAGTCATCTAGGAAAACCTCAGCTCATTCCACACCCGGAGCATTCGCGGTAGAAAACTCCTCTAAAACCGGACTGTCCGCGACCATTTAAGTTCCAAGGACTGAAGATGAACTCACTGCCGATGGCCGATACCGATGATATTGATCTACGTATGCCTACGTGGGTATAAATGAAGGCGTAATGAAGGAAACTAGTATAAAGGAATATTATTTTTATTGTTGAATATTGTTTTTGTATTGTATTTTTAAAAACAACCCTTAAGGCAGGGTGGCATGCGACCACGTTTATGCTCTGAACATCACTCTATCTATGTATTAAACTGAAATATATAAATTGTCTACTTATTAGACGGAAAATAATCAATTGAACATTTGGTACATAAGAATTTCGGACTGGATTATTTTCCGTACTGTCACGTTTTAGGATTTTTTCTATAATAAAAAATATAGAGATTAATATAAGTTTTTACCGGTTTAACTACAGATTTCGTTCGATAATATATCGATAGCGATAATTATATCGCTTGTTTAACGAAATAAACCGGTTCATTTAAACCATGTGGCCACCTGCCTCGACGGTGTTCGCATTCAAGTTTATTGAATTTCCATGCAAGCATTCCGAAGAAAAGTTACATTGTAAACAGATTAATACCGGTATATAACGGTAACATACACTATTAAGCTCATTTTTTGTTTATCGGTAACGATTTTGGAGAACGAAACTGGAATATGTTTATGATAATAATATGTTTGGATACGCGAGTATTAATTATTTGCAAAAATTACCTAACTGGTTTTTAAGCTTTGGTATTTATTATTAGGTGTATATAATTCAGTCATTTCCAATAACCAATAAATTAGTCAATGACGAAATTGTAGAAAATCGAAAGTACGACATACGAATTGGCTTGCAATAGAAATTAACTTACGCATTTAGCATACATAATGTGTCACAATAATTATTCAGCATTGTAGTTGTTTGTTTAGTTTTTTTTTCTTTCTTAACCACAATCACACCTGATGTGTAAAGACCACATTGACTAAAGTTTTTGCTTTAAGCGAATAATAAACAACAGGGATAAATCCTAAAAAAAAGGCGTATAAGATGTTCTTAAAATGAAATACGTCTTTGTTGTAGCAAAATAAAAATAACTCCAATTTCATTCCGCGTGTCGAGGACATGATGAAGTTAGCCATCGGTGATAATAATAAAATTGCAGTTTTATATACAAACTAGCTGTGCCCGCGGCTCCGCTCGCGTGGACTACAGAATGCCATCGGTCGAGCGCACGTGCGAATCAAGCTCCGCTCAAAAGACGGACGACAAAATGCTTATTGTAGGTGATCCTTAGAAGATAGATATATACTACTGCTGACTTTTTTGTAGGTATTTTAAAGATCTACAGTAATGTAGAACATTAATTTGATATATCTCGTATGGTTTACTCAGCATAAGCCGTTTAAGCGCTCCACATGCGTCTTTTTTCCCGAATTGATTCACCATTATCGTCACTGCTTATTTCGTATGTTACTTTATCATACAAAACATATCCGATAACCTGGCCAGATAACACAGCTGTGAAATAAATTCAAAAACATGTAACTCGGAGGAATGGACATAATAGAAAAGAACATAAACGGAAAGACGGACGTTGTGTTTTATAATAAGTATGCAGGTAAGATACGAAAGTTGTGTCCAAATGAGTCGCGATTACCATACACCAGGTGTAACACTCCGCTACGCCGCGCAATTGCGCCAACTCAGTTCACTGCGCCGGATGAGTCAACACACCTTATTCCAAATGTGTTGGCGCATAGCGCACTTCAGAGTAACGCGACAACCGCGGCTCAGCGCCGCACTCATTCATTTCTCTCACTCGTTGAGCGGGCTGAGCTAACGCTCTGAGTCAAAGCGCGCTGTCTTGTCTGCGCGGCACAGGGTACGGGTCTCCGTCCGATCTTGACATATAGCTGCGCAGCGTTCGCACATATGTCCAAACATAACTTTGTCCGCATGCAAAGAGTCCAAAATCGGTTTCTCCGTCGCCTGCTTGACCCTCCAGCCTTCGTTAGGAACATGGACCTCCACAGGGACATGAGGCTTCCCTCGATAGAAGCCTATGTGAAATATCTCACCAGGAGATACTTCGATAGCGCTTCGAATCACCCCAACCCGCTCGTAAAATCCACCGTGAACTACGTCCCAGACAACTCGATCCCCGTTGCCAAACGTTATAAACGCCGTCCGCGAAATCTCTTTGTCGATCCCGACGACGACATCGAGAAAGCTAATAATTACTACGCGTCCGCTCCCGCAACATATGCGTGCTCGCGCCCACGCCCGCGAAACCACCGTTCCCTCCGCAGGGGACGTACGGTTAACTTCGCTCCCGCACACCCGCCACGACCGCCCTCCTCTGCGGCAACTCAAGCCTAGGTCCGATCCATCGGCATGGAGCCCTTGAGCCAAGCAGCCGCTCGCGCGATACAAGTGACTGCACAATCACTAGCTTTCACAGCCATACATGACACTGCATTATACACACATGCACAACACACATAGGTACATAGGTTCTGTAAGGGACCTTTTTTTTTTTTCTTTTTTTGCCTAGTTAGAATAGACAAAAATTTTCAGACCACTAAATACACATACACATGTTCCTTCCCTCCTCCCAGGGGGCAGAAACATGTATATATGTATAGTTAGTTTAGATCGAATTACGGATAGGGAATTAGTCAGATCGCGACTTAATTGCATACGCGCAACAGTCCGAGCCGAGGTCCGGCCACTCTGGCACCCTCGGATGTTGTTGCTTAGCTTTCGTGGCTGAGTGCCCTAAGCGCTCGCCCCCAAGCCCGGTAAAGCTGTAAAAGCCGTAAAGGCTCCAGGGCCCCTCAGGCTAACAGTGTAGTCAGTTCGAAAAAAAAAAAAAAAAAAGGGTACGGGTTGTGTGCGCTTACCGACTCCCTTGCCGCGTACCATTTTGCTGCGTCATGGTACATATATGAGGTAACTCAATGCCGCATTGAGCTGCGCTTCAGTTAATGAGTTTACGCAAGTATTATCCTAACGTAATACTCGCAACTCTAGAACGTGTCGCGTTCTTCAATCAGTCGGTGTACATCCAGTAATCAAGTGGGGTGGTGGGGATTACACGACTGGAACGTCATCATGCATATGATGATAAAACCGTCACAGTGACTCAATTTTAGTTTGTCGTGCTTCATGATCAGCCAGTGTATATCCAACTATAGAGAAGCTTGCAGGCTTGCAGGCGACCGTGGATGGAATGCCGATATTTGGTGGTCTCCGATGTTGTTGGATTGTATTGTGCTTACCATTAGGTACTATGTCGTCACTTTACCATAGGTAGGTACTACTATAAAAAATATAGCATCAGATACCGCTTAAATTTATGTGAACTGCAAACCAGTTTAAGCAATTTTTATGTCAGGGTGAGTCATTTTAATAATGTAGTCTCATATATATTTTCTTGTTGCCAATTTCCTTTTTTATACAACTAAGTTACCAAACAAACGTACGACCAGCCTGATGGTAAGCGGTTATAGTAGCCTATGAATGCTTGTAACACCAGAGAGATCACTAATGAGTTACCAGCCTTAAACTCTCCTTCTCCAAGGTGCTTTGAAAACTCTAATCACCGCAGGAACACAAAACAAGGTTATTTGGCTGCGATCTTCTGTAGGGTGGAGGTATTCCACCATTCTTGCTGCCCCAATTAGGGTGAAATTACCAAAGAGCACAGAGACATCCTCTGAACGACTGTGTGATTTTTTTATCCTATAAATCTAGGTTACGCAGTTGGTCACCCTATTATAATAAATGTGTTTAACCTTATCGTGTTTAATTTTTGATGTTATCATCTTGTAATTATCACAACTCCTGTATAGATTAGTTTTGTTTTTAGTGCTGCGCGATGCGAACGCTTCTGTAATCAGTAAGTTTAATATAATCAACGCATTCAAGTCTCGCTTCATTATTTTATATTGTACTCTAACTCTTGTTTGCGACTTCAAAATGAAACAGCTCCAGCGTCACCTATTATATACTAGTGGTACTAATGCAGAACATTTGCGAGTGTGCCTACAAAAATTTTCAATTATTACAATTACGATTACAAAATTTACAAATAATAAAAAAATATATGCTATACCCACATACCATTGTGTTCATATTTCGATAAAACTCAGGAACCCTAAATAGAGAACACGAAGTCAAATTCACGCGACAAAACATAGGAACTAAGTGAACTAGAATCTATACATACTAATATTATAAAGCTTACAGTTTGTTTGTATGCGTTAATCTCTGTAACTACCAGTCAAATTAAAAAAAAAATGTTTATAGCCTATTTATTGAGGAAGGTTATTAGTTATGCAACTTCACGCTACGACCGTAGGGAGCGGAGCGGTAAGCAGGAACGTCAATTATTATTTTTTCCAACTGTCTATACTGTTAGCCTTAGGGGCCCTGGAGCCTTTACGGCTTTTACAGCTTTACCGGGCTTGGGGGCGAGCGCTTAGGGCACTCAGTCACGAAAGCTTTGAAACAACATCCGAGCGTGGCAAAGTGGCCGAACCTCGGCTCGGACTGTTGCGCGTATGCAATTAAGTCGCGATCGGACTAAATGAACGTCAAGCAATGTGGCAAGCTGTAGGTAAGCGTGGGAAGTGGGGACAACGATAAACTACACGGATGCATTGGCAGCGACGCAGTGGAATAACATTTACACGGCTGAAACCGTGGGGGCACAACTAGTGTAAAATATTCATAAACACCTCTTTTTTGCTTTTGGCGTAGTATCGGTATACATACGTTGTATACAAAGCATTACCATGGTATTTAAAATATTAAAAAAATTAAAGAGAAAAAAAAAAATTCCAGGTAAAATGAAATCACAGAACTTCAATAAGGATAATTTAATGAAGAATATATTTTTAGAAGAAAAAAACTGTTCTCAATCACGTTTTCATAGTTCAGTGGATTTTATGTGAACATAGTGGTAGTTGCTTAAACATTTTCGACAAGTTTTCAAGTGAAACAGTGTTAATATAATTGATTAAAAAAATGGATACCTCAAGATCCGGTTTGACGAAAAGAGATTCAAGGGTATGTCTTTATTTACTTTTTTTATATACTTTACTAGCTGCTGGCCCCGTAGACGTTTTTTACCCTTTCCTGTTGTTAATAGCTCGATCACAGCGCCATCTACCGTGTTAAAGTATAGCATAAAAACCTTCTCAGTGAAAGAATACTTAGGTCTACCAATTTTCACGATGATCGATGAAACGGTTTTGGAATTTATCAATCTCATATATACATACCAACATCCATTTATATACATACAAGATTTGCCCGTGGCTCCGCTCGCGTAGATTACGGAGTGCTTATTGTGGGTGATCCTTAGACTATATGCAATTATGTAGTATATTAATTTGATATACATCTTATGGTTTACTCAGCGTAAGCCATTTAAGCGCCCCAAATGCGAGTTTTTTTTCCGAATTGATTCACTATTATCATCACTACTTATTTCGTATGTTACTTTATATAACAAAATATATCCTATACCCTGGTCAAATAATATAGCTATGAATTAAAAAAAGAATCATGTAAAACGGATAAGTTGTTTTCGCGTGAAAAGAACATAAACGGACAGACAGACAGATAGACAGAGAGACGTTGAGTTTTATACTATGTATAGAAGAAGATAGATATGGATAAGTTTTAGCTTTTGAGCACAATCTCACGTGATGTTAAGTGACGATGTGGATTAACAACGGAACACTAGATGTGTCGAGGAAAGACATTATCATCAACTTGGGAGTGGTAGCACACCAGGCAGATATTAGAAAATGCCCTAATAATAACATCATAATGATACCAGCCGGTATACTTACATACCACTGCTGGACCAAGGGCCTCTTCCTAAGAGAAGACAAGGGCTTAATCTTCAAATCCACAGTTCTCTAAATTTTTTCCATATGCCTAAAATGCCCTACCACTATGCTATTGTTTATAATAATGTTTTCCTTCAACCAAAGCTCGAGCTCATTGTATGATTCGAACCTTTGTCGATCGATGCGGTGTCCGAACATTACCACTGAGTCATCATCGGCTCTCAAGTATTTAAATTTACCTATAAATATATATTTTATACAACTAAGGTGGCAAACAAGCATACAGCCCGCCTGGTGGTAAACATCTACCGTAGCCTATAGACGCTTGTGATACCATAGGTATCATTAGTCCGTTGCCGACCTTAAACCCCCTTAGTCCAAGAAGCTTTGGAAACCCTACGCACCGCAGGAATACAACACTAGATTATTTGGCTGCGATCTTCTGTACAGTGGAGGTATTTCACCAGTCGGACTGCCCCAAGTAGAGAGAAATAAGGCGTCAAAGAACGTGATTTCGAATTTACAGGAATTAGCGGTTTTCACTGGCGTATTTAAAAGTCATAGGTTTCACCATATGGTAAAACCGAATGCGGTAAAAGAAACAGCGTTAATTTAGCAGCAGCGTACCAACGGTAAAAAAAAGTACAAACAGTCGCAGTAGCAATTTTCAAAAGTAGCAAAAAACAAGGAAAACCTACACAAAATGTATAAATGTAAATATAGTTATTAGAATTTTTTATGTATGTAGTTTGACCGTATAAGAAAATATAATCGAATAAACCGAACTGGGGATAAGGAAAAACCACAGTAAAGTGGTAGGCCGTGTTAGGTGTTCGTTTTAGCTAACTACTTTAACTGATTTGACAGGTTATCTGTGTCTTCAATCACACCTTGACTTAACATCAGATGAGATTTTAATAACATTAGTTATAAATGAAAAGATTCTGTTTTACGAAAAAATAGGCATTAAAAAAACTCTACCTACACCAATCAGTGAGTCACATTAACAAGAGAGAATTTCATATAAAAATAATTAAATATTTCATAACTAGCCGTGAGGCTGGTGGGATTTTCCATGGGCAACATAACCTTCCTGTTTATTTAATCTCCTTAAGTGATAATTTTCTAAAATCCTTTTTTACTTTTTTGTCGAACTGATTACACTGTTAAATATATAATTTACGAATACGAACACGGATTTTACAGTTTCACCGTCCTTGGAAGCGAGCGCTTATGACACTCAGTCGTGAAAGCTAGGCAACAAGCTCCAAGGGTGCCAAAGTGGCTGGACCTCGGCTTGGGCTGTTGCCGGTCATGCGAAAAAGTCGCGATCTGACTAATTCCTTATCTATAGAAATTCGAGCTAAATAACTATACATATATATATGTTCCTGCCCCCTGCGGAGGGAGCGAAGGTTCCGCCGGCGTGGGCGCGAGCACGCTTGGTTTGGAGATACGGACTGGTATCAAAAGTTAGCTTCCGTGAATTTATCGTCGATGTTGGTGAGTATGTTACGCAGCCTGTTTCACCTAAGGGGCGTTTGAGACTTGCTTGTATGTTACGGCGGCTACCACTAAAGGGTTGAGATGAGTCAAGGCGTTATCGAAATATCTCGCGTAGGTCTCTGTTACGAACGACTGGTTCGGTACTAACTAATCTACGTAGCAGTTTGTTATACAAAACTTACAACGGTTCAAAGTTTTGTTTCGTCTTGAACGCGAAAACAGGGTAAGCGTATGTCATAATCGGGTGGACACATGTCTTGTATAGTGTAAGCTTATGTCTGAGTGGCATTTTGCTTGCGGAACCTTTTTTACTTAGTGTTCACCTACGTTATATTATGTAGAATAACAATGCTCATCTCATCGCTATTTTGTCTATGTCATCTAATGAACAAACGCGAGTAGTAATAAATGGTTGCTATGTTACAAACATGATTAAAAGAAGTGTGTTATAGAAGGCAAAAGTATTTTATATTAAATGCCTCGTAATCCTCCTCATCAATATAAGGAACTCGTGTGTAAATTTCGAACTTCTTACCGGTTCTCACGGTACGAGTAAGCTGTGCGATGCCTGCCGGCGAGTCTCAAGATTCTTGTTAATTTTTTTTTTGGCAGTCACAACTTTGTAATTACAATTTATGCCAACGCTTATATAAATATTTCAAGACTCGGCCTTCAAATTTTTATTTACTTATCTTGAATAGAATTTTTGATAACATAAACATTTTTATTATCAAAATCCGTTTGTAATCAAAGATTTGAAACATACACTAGGTACGAACGAACAACGAATAACGTAATTCGTTATTCCTACGCAAAAATAAATTATTGAAGAAATAATAGGTCTTTACCTATGAAATTGCCGTTCTGCAGTACTGGCCATTTCAAATCTAAATAATTTTTGTTTGGCTAAGAATTCTAATTTCAAATTAATTTTATTTTAAAAACATGGCATTCTTTTTCCAAAAGTAGTCATTTGTTTATTGATTAGTGTTACATTTTCATCACATTTCAATCTTTTTTGTCATCATGGATACGTTAAAAATTCGAGTAATTATGGAATATGAGTACCGTCGTGGCAGTAACGCGGCACAAGCGACACGCAACATCAACGACGTTTACTGAGCTAACACTACAAACCAACGCACCACCTGTTATTGGTTTGCTCGCTTCCGTTCTGGGAATTTCGACCTGAAACATGAACCTCGCGGTTGTCCGAAGACTTTGGTCGACAATGACGAATTAAAGGCAATTGTGGAAGCTGATGATACACAATCTACGGCTGAATTAGCAGCAGCTTTCGACGTTAGCGTCAAAACAATATTGGTCCATTTCCGTCAAATTGGCAAGGTAAAAAAGCTTGACAAATGGGTGCCCCACGAACTCAACGATCGCCAGCGCGAAGTACGCATCGAGACGTGCCTTGCACTGCTCAACAGACACACAAATGAAGGAATTTTGAACCGCATTGTTACCTGCGATGAAAAATGGATTCTGTTTGATAACCGCAAGCGCTCAGCAAGTTGGTTGGATCGTGGTTCAGCACCTAAACAATGCCCTAAACGAAATCTTACCCCTAGAAAAGTGATGGTCACCGTTTGGTGGTCTTGCGCCGGTGTGATTCATCACAGCTTCTTAACAAACGGGGTGAGCATTACTGCAGATGTGTACTGTGAAGAACTGAACACAATGATGGAGAAGCTGGCACATCTCCAACCAGCATTGGTCAATCGCTCGTCTCCGCTGCTCCTGCACGACAACGCGCGACCTCATACTGCACAACAGACGTTCTCCAAGTTGCAAGAACTGGGGTTGGAAGTTCTCCGTCATCCGCCCTACTCACCAGACCTTGCGCCTACAGACTACTACTTTTTCCAGAATTTGGATAACTCCTTGGTGGGAAAAAAATTCAATACCCGAGAGGTAGTACAAAATGCCTTTGAAGAATTTGTTGTCTCCCGTCCAGCTGATTTCTTTAAGAAGGGCATCAATAAACTGCCACTGCGCTGGCAAGATGCATTGATTGCTGCATGGGTGATTACTTCGATTAATACAAAAAACGGCAATTTCATAGGTAAAGACCTAATAATTATTTATTCAGCCGTCGATTATCCGTTGTTCGTTATTATAATATAATTGTCGGCCAGTTATATCACAACGTGTGAACAAATAAGCATTACGCAACCATCAATAAGTGTGTAAGGGGCCATTAATTAATTACGTAAGGATGATTTTGGCGATTTTTTACCTCCCTATCCCCATATAAGGGTACATATGATTTCTCGTAATCCTGCTTCCTCCTCTCACGTAAGATTCTATCTCGTTTAGTATTAAATTTGGACTTACAAAATATTACGTAAGAATGTGTTTTAGCAACATATTTATTTTTTCTGAATGTATTACTTCCGACACGTGTAAACTGCTGCACACTTATTTTTTTTATATATTATCGTTATTAATTTCATTATCTATGATGTCATGCAAATTACCCAACAGCAGCATAACAAAAACTGTTTATTATAATAAATTTGTGAAATATATATTTTATTTCTCTATATCTGAAATAAATTCTATATACCTTTCTGTCTTTTTCAATACCTGATACTTTAATATGGTTGTAAGAACAACTTTGATTAGTTAAAAATGATAAAACATCGTTTAATTATTATTGTGGCCTTTTTGTGTTCATAATAAGGATTTATATTGTAAATACAAACTCGACAAGCAAATCGAAAACATATCGTTTGTTGAGAAATATATCTTTTAGACACTGATTTTTGTGAATTGATTAATCCGCTTTCGATTTGAATTGATTTAAAAGTCAATCGTAACCCCTAACTGTTCCATTCCGTTCTGTTTGTGGTTCTGTTGATTGTTGTTGTTGTTTTTAATTATTAAGGCCCTTGAATACACGTCCTTTAAGAGCAACTTCGTACTATTCTGTAATCTTCAAACATAGCTCTAACAAGATGGCGACTCGATTGATAAAACTGTACAGGGAGTTTTTAATGCATATTAAAATACATGCTCCTTGTTATTATTTATAATCCACTTCACTTCTGCACAATAACCAAACTACATCAAGCAAAACGCCGCCAAAATTGCAAAATATAGCGTCAAATAGTTTATGAATTAAAACGAAAACCACCGCATAAAACTTCAATGTCCCGCCAAAAACTCTTTATTAAATCGATGTACTAGTGTTACTATATAAATATTGCTATTAGAGTGTAACGGTAACAGCAGGTGTAAGGGCGAACTGGCTGTTATTTTGGAACTGTTATTTCTATGGAAGAGGAACAGCAGTAATAGGTATGTTATTTTACCTGTTATAGCTCACCGCTACGTTATAGTGTTATTAGATGTAACAACTAGTTACGCCATCTGTTAAATTTCTTGTAAATATTCTGGCGTTATATACAGGTTAAAAGTTGAGTTTTTGGCGGGATCTCAGACTGTCATGTAGTGGTTTTTGTTTTTTATTCATAAATTTGTGTTTTTGGACCCTATATTATGTAAAATAGGTGGCATTTTGCATAATAAAGCTTCGTTATTGTATGCAAGTGGATTGAAAATAATAACATAGGACATGAATTCTGATATGCCACAAAAACTCCCTCGAAAGTTCTAACAAGGGAGCCGCCATCTTTTTAGGATTCTGAATTCGAAATAACACTTGAAACTATATTCACGAGATATGAAATTATTCTGATTTGGATTTGTTTATTTCCTGGTACGGTTTAATTATTTTAATTCGCGTTAGACGTTTCCGTCGCTTTGTTGACACAATGTAAAATACTTGACACTGGCCCAATGCACGAATGGTGCCGAGCCATAATTAAGATGAAAAAGAAGGTTAAAAGTCATTTTGTTGTGTGTAGAGGGAGCTATCAGCTATGTATAAGGTATAAATTGTTGCCAAAGTTTATGAGATATTTCTTTCTATGTAGGAATGTGCGTTGATAAAAGATAAATCGTTTAACAATTCATATATTTCCTCGAAATGGTTTCTCTCGACCAGACGAATCAAAAGAGCGATGAAATTGCATGTTTGCAGTTACTGACTGTAAAATAGTCAGTGGTTTAAAAAAATATCGATTATCCTACAAGGTTTTATTTAATAGTCGAGCTATTGCACATTGATGGTACTATACCTGATGGTAAGCCCAGGATAAATCAAATTGAACGGCGACCACCGAGAGATCGAAATCCATCGATACAGATAATCTACACTAAAATATACAATTATTTGTATAGTTTGAACGAATTTAACTTATCTATTTTACGAGTTATGGTGTAACTTGCAATGTTTCTTATGATTCCAGAAGCGATATGATATAAAAGATCAGATAATCAAAGAATGAAATTTGAAATAACTAAAATTTATTTCCTAATATCAGTTAGTGTCTTAGAAGCGATAATTATAGATATACGTGTACTATACAAATTATGGACAAGATTTGTTTGAGTAGTAAGCATTTATTGTAACTTGAAAGAAATAAAAAGAAACATTTAATTATATTAGAGTTAACATAATATTATTATCCAAGAAACTCCTATGTTTAATTTGTTTCTGTTTCTTTTCTCAGACCTTTAGCTCGTCAGGTGGAACGAAATTGATGTTTTATATTGTGGATATTCAATTGAAATGGGTTTAGTACTTGATAAATGAAAATATATACCAGTAAATAATTTAATAGGACATTACAATAGTGTATACGATGTACTTAAAAGATTATATGTAAATTCTAAGTATACGGCTGGAAGGTATTCGAAGGTGCTTAAAATATTGCAGAGGTGACTCGAACCGATTCTCTTGTCAGTGTACCCATTTCTGCCTCAAATAGTACATCGTTAATCATTTTCTCTGCGTAAAGTCTTTGATCAGGAGTTAATCGGCGTAATTTCATAATCCAACCTTTTGCTATCACTTCGGACTCACACTCTGGTTTTTGAAAATAATGTTTAGGTAAATCTACCATTTCATCTTTCGGTGTAATTTTGGTTCTCTTTCGAAAAAAGGGGTACGTCCTGGGTTGCTGTGAAGTCGAATACTGTAATAGCAAATTATAGTTATTAATTACCTCGCTACATCCTTTTTATAGGCTAAACTGCTAAAGAAATGTAGCTATATAGTTATTATATTCAAATATTAGCAAACAACACAGCGCCACCTATCGTATTAGATTTTATGATTTTCTTGTATGGTGCTAAATCAATATTTAAGTATAAATCATTTTGGTGCATACATATAGAATTTGTTAACGACTAAAATACCACCTATCCTGTAATCCTATTAATCATCGTGTCAATAAAACAAATATATTATTTTAATAGTAGCTATGCCCGCGACTCCGTTCGCGTGGACGACAGAAGAAAGCGTAGTGCTTATAAGCACTATAACTACGAGTTTTATAAAACTCGTATTTTCTTAAAGCTTTAATATTTTTTCCTTGAATGAAATTATCGTTGTATTTTTTATGAATATGGAGATAATCTATCTATTTGCAGCAAGCATTTTATTTTACATTTCATAAGCATCAGAAAATGTGTTGAATCAGTTGAATTTCATGTATATTTATTACATACTAGCTGTACCCGCGGCTAATCTACAGAATTATTGTTTTTGAAGATATCATGTTTTGAAGTGAAAACTTCTTTAGCACCGTTGTGATTTGAAACTCGATGAAATGAAAAAGCGACAGTAAAAAGAGGCAACAATATAGATCTATAGGATTTAACCTAAGAGAAAATGAGAAAGAATAAATTTACATTATGCACGGTTAATGCAAGTCCTGTTTTTATGATCATGGTCGTCGTCGGATTGGCCTAGTTGTGTGACGACCAGACTTCATACGCAATACGCACGAGTGGTCGATAGTTCGAATCCCGCTGATTTAGAATATTTAAAAAGCATTTTTAAAGAACATATTATTTAATTTTTTTCTGAAGGTTTCACTTCTGACACGTATAAACTACAGCACAAACTTTTTTTTGTAAGTATCAATTAACTCTTTAGTAAAACAAAAAAAAATCAAAATCTATCCAGTATTTTTTGCGTTCTGCGCAACGGCAAACCTCAATAATTTTATTTATATCTTGACAGAAGATGAGCTCAATCGGTCAACTTGTTCAGAAGTTACACAAAATGTATTGTAATTGGATCTTAAGGGTTCTATATATACTTTAAAAACAATATAATTGAATAGTTTATTAAGCCTTTTGATTTTATGAAAACTGTACTATGTATTACTTACATTTATCAGAAATTCTAATTCTGGCCAGTCTGGCAACACCGCAACTGTCAAATGTAGCTAATGTGACATTTCCGTCTCATTATAATTATTAGGAGAATAAAAACAATTATAATAAACAATAAGTTAAAGTAAAAAATAACTTATCTTACTCACCTCGCTGCTTTCAGTTTCACATAACGGGTCACATAAAAACAACATTTCTCTGTAATACCATAGCGTTGGCTCGGGAACGTCGTTAGGGGAAACCGTAGATCGTTTCGCTAAATCTATTTTATTTTTCTCTTTATTAAAATTCGTCCGTAAAGAGTTAATTTTCTTTTTCAACTCTATTTTCGTATAATTCGGCTTGTACATTTGCAAGGTTCTTGCGATTCTCTGCAGCGCAATTGTCCGTTTTCTTTTGTCCGTGTAGCCGGAATTATTGACTTGCCATAATACAGGGCTATCTCTATACAACGATATTAACAATAATACAAAATCGCGTTCTGAAATTGTTTCGCCGCCAACAGGGGCCACTTCAACTAGATTATTTTCAGGCTCTGACACGTCCGCCATGCTTACTCACGCGCGAACGAATAGGTACGCAATTGTCATTCGCTTTCATTCGGCGTCAATGTTTAATCGCTTCAATTACTATCAATCATCGAATCATCCCAGCGCGTAATTTGAAACTAAAATGGCGCCGAACGCTTACACACTATTACATAACAAACGTATTTTAGTTTCGTTGAATTTTCGTATTTAAAATCTTACATCTATATATACTAGAAAACTCAATGTCGCTCTGTCTGTCTGTCCGTTTATGTTTTCTTCACGCGTAAACCACTTATTAGATTACATGTCTTTTTTAATTCATAGCTATGTGATCTGGCCAGGTTATAGGATATATTTTGTAAGGTAAAGTAACATACGAAATAAGCAGTGACGATAATGGTGAATCAATTCGGAAAAAGAGGTAGGGCACAGAGAAATTTCTTTGGAGATTTCTCTCTACTTAGGGCAGTCCGACTGGTAGAATACCTCCACCGTACAGAAGATCGCAGCCAAATGACCTAGTATTGTGTTCCTGCGGTGAGTAGGGTTTCCAGAGCTCCTTGAGGAAGGGTGGGTTCAAAGAGAGGTAGGGCACAGAGAAATTTCTTTGGAGATTTCTCTCTACTTGGGGCAGCCCGACTGGTGGAATACCTCCACCCTACAGAAGATCGCAGCCAAATGACCTAGTGTTGTGTTCCTGCGGTGAGTAGGGTCTCCACAGTTCCTTGGGGTAGGGGGTTCAAGTACAGCAACGCGCTTGTGATACCAATGGTATTGCAGGCGTCCATAGGCTACGGTAGTCGCTTACCATCAGGCGGGCCGTATACCTGTTAATCACCTTTGTAGTATAAAAAAATATATATATTCAGCCAAAATTGTGTAAAAATATCAAATCAAGGTTAAGTGGGAATCTAACCCGTGGTACTCAGAATTAAGGTGTTGTTTATTTTTTCAGTTGTCACACACGTCTGACATTGAATTACATGAAGTGGAAACAAAACGACCGACAAATGGACAGGTAAAAAAAGGATTTTACTTAAAATTAAAATTTTTGAAGCAATGATGGCCCAGTGGTAGCGAGTACGACTTGGTGTCGATTGGCGTTAGTTCGAATCCCTGCAATGTGCCTGAGCTATCGGTGAAGGAAAACATCGTGAGGTGGTAGTGTTTTTTTCTAATGACCGCCTGGCTAGCTACCAACCTTCAAGTTGCAAATCTGTCGCCAAACACCAAGGTAGGTGTGTTCCGGCAGCTGCACTTGCGAGCCAGACTTCCACTAGACTTAGCGTGTTCTCATCTTGGGCCACATCGTCTCTTAACATCAGGTGAGATTGTGGGATCCTGAAATTGTCTGTAGATGATACCGAAATTAGAAAAAAAAGCCGGGACCGTGTCTTTTAATCGTTATGTAGACCATATCGATACCCATAATGATTAACACCACAACTCAAGGCATAAGAGTCGTTTAAAAAATATAGGTATCAACTTTGTAAAGTTTTTTTTTTTTGCATCATCATTCAAAATTAAATCGGATGATATGTATTTTTAAAGCTCTTTCGCTACTAACGATGGTATATTAAATATCTTCTATTATTTAACTAGGTGTGCCCGCGGCTTCGCTCGCGTGGACAACAAAAATTGTTGCTACCGGGATAAAAAGTGTCCTATGTTACTTCTAATACAAAGTTTCATGATGATCAGTTAAGTAATTTTCGCGTGAAAGCGTAACAAACAAACTTACATTCACATTTACAATATAATATTAGTATGATGATTTACAATGGTAATTGTGGTGAAGTAAAAATGAATCGTAGATATAAAATTTACAATTTGCTTAGTGTTTATTTTTATTTTATTGTACAGTTGGGTTGTTATTCATATTGGGTGTCGACATGTGCGTCTCTTTTCCCCATTGTCATTCCTCATTCAGGTTTTCCACGAGGATATGGAGTACGAACCTTCAGGTTGGCTAGAGACGACTCTTACACGAATGGGCAGTTCAACGGAGGACTTTTTTCAAAATAACGGGTCGTCATTGAAGACTATAACATTATTTATACTAAATGGACTTGTTATTGGATTTTTCTTTGGATGTCTGTACTATCACTTGAATTACAGTGAGTAATAATAATAATTAATAATTATGTGAACAAGATATTACAACATTATCGTACCTAATGATTACTTAATAGGGCAGAAACGAAATAGTCGTAGAACTATTAAAATATTTCTACAGCTTAGTATTAATTAAATTTTGTGAATCACGGCATTCGTGACCAGCGTATACGCTGCAATAATTTAAGTCATAGGGGTTTAAATATGAAATTTCCGTTTTATATAGAAAATATCAAAAATTTTTTTAATGAAAAGTATATATTTAATAAGTCGTACTGCCTTTTGTCATTTTAATGGAAGTTCACTGATGCTTCTGCTGTAGAAATCCTGGAGACGGTTGTTTTTTTCGATCTTATTGTACTGTTATTACATATATTTGTCATTGCAAGTATTCTTACACACGTCGATCGACGCGAATTCGTACACTCTACCATTGAGCCATCATTGCTTCACTATTGGTGCTTGACGACAGATTTTCAACTTGAGGGTGGTACCTAGCCAGACGGGTATTAGAAAAAGCCCAACTACCATGCTATGGTTTTATCACGATGTTTTCCTTAACTGAAAACTCAGGCTCATTGCAGGGATTAGAACTCACGTCCATCGACGCGATGTCCGTACAAGCTACCACTGAGCTATCATTGCTTCAAAGCTGGAGCAAGAACTGGTGAGTATGGTGGGTGTCAGAGAGCTTTAAGTCAATACTCCTGTAGTTTTGAGATGGACCGTGGTGCGTTATGGTGAAGAAGGAGAGGACTAGAACAATTAACAAGTATTGATTGTTAGACAGGGACAGAGCTGGGTTAAATACATGATTTAATTTAATTAAAATACAAATTACAAAATACTATCTCGCGTGTATTTAAAATACGAAATACAGTATTTTAACTATTTTTATTTAAAATACAAATTACAAAATTCAGACCGATGTTAGGTTATGTGAATAGAATATAACTAATCCAGCCAAGCCTATTAATCAGTATAAGAAGAATTTCTTGTCAAGAAAACTAGATTTTTCAATCTACAATCAGACAAACAGCCTCTTGTTGGAGAATGAATAAAACCGCTAAAGAAAACAATCTTTATAAAGGTCCTTACTATCACCGCTATTGATCACAGTGAAATACTTTCCTCCAGTTAAAATTAGCGGATACGTCACAGCATTCACTTGATTTACTCCATCGCCGGCATCGTACACGTAGGTACGTGTGGAGTGAATTTGATCATCTATCGTGACATACGTACTACTTCTTCTTCATGATATGGCGCCGCAAAAAGCACTTGCCAGTGTTAATGTGTTTAAATCTTTGTAGTATTTTTCAAACATTAAAAGTAGGTCCAACAAGATGGTAGCTCTCTTGTTAGAATTATCTAGGGAGTTTTGTCACATCTCAAAATGCATGTTTCCAGTTTATATTTAAATTCCACTTCACGAATGTATAATAACCAAACTATATTATGCAAAATTCCACCAATGTTACATAATATAGGGGCAAAAAAACTAAGTGAATATTATTAAAAATAAAAACCACAACACAACAGCGCAAGATCCCACCAAACACCCAACATTCGTACTAACAAACTTAGTGAATACTTAACAGTTTCGTGAAAATAACCGCTTAAGAATAAAAATATCTATTGAAAAGATATTTGACAATTTGACGTACAGTACAGGTGCAGTGTTATCAACTTTAAAGATTGACATATTTAGCGGTCGCCATTTTGCTTACGAAAAATATCGAGTTCTATTTTCTGCAGAACGCACCCTTTAATAAGATCGCTAAATGTATTTATGTTTAAATGTATTTTCAAGCCATAAGTATTTGAAGTACTAACTACAAAATACCTCTGCGTCACGTATTTGAAATACCAATTACAAATTACATTTTGAAGAAGTAATTGAAAGACAAATACAAAATATGTATTTGTATTTGAACTACGTATTTTAATTACAAGTAATTCAAATACTGCCCAACCCTGGACAGGGAGCTTGTCTTTTATCATTTACAATTTAAAAAAAACGTATTCAGAGAGTACAAGAGATGTTTTTTTATTCTGCTGCCGCATATCTTCTAAAGTACCTACCTATTAGAATTCGAGAAATGAGGTATCGTTAGAAGTGTTATTATTTGTTTTTTTATTGCTATGTGACGTCACACTGAATTCAATATGGCGCCCTCTAGAGGAAATAAAGTCCTGTATTAACAAAAAAATTGTAATGTGCTGTGTTGGGTAATAATAGAAAGGGCTTAAACAGCCCATTAAAAAATATAGATCGTACTTTTCAGAGCGCAATGTTATCAGTAGTCGCGTTTTAGTTGTTTAGCGTGATCTTTTGTTATGCATTCGTATATATTTTCAGACACGAAGCAATTGGAACTGTGTTACGGCTTCGGAAGTCTCATAGCGTTGCTCGCTATCATCTACTTCTTCATAATATACTTCGTAATTGTGAAGAGGTATTTCGGAAAATGGTTCGAGAAAGCGATCTGGAGTAAATTCGAAGCGTTCTGCGTTTACCTATGGAGATTTCTGTGAGTAGGTATTAAAAATACAGAAATTGTAGCAACACGACTGTGTCGACTTTTTTAAGAATTTTCTTATTTTGGTCAAAATTAATTGTTGAAAAATTATGGCATACACTTTTCAAATAAATGGCAGTATCTATTCAGACAAACGAGATACAACAAGTCTTAGGATTATTACACACAGTTTAGATATAAAAATAATGCATTTATGGTTCATAAAAGATTTGAGTAAAATTATTGTCGATAATTCATATATTTTTAAATCGAAACTTTCTAATATGAATAGCAACAGGTAACTTTTTTATAATTTAAAATGACTTAACAGCATGTATGGTACAAACGTTACGGTTTGCGCGTTTGCGCCTAATGAGAAAAACAAAATATTCCGTACGATAAATATACGATTTTTACAATAATTTATTTTTTAATTATTCTTTACATACCTGCAGTCCTAAATGGTCAACAATGTATGTTTTATCATTTGTCTAATTTTACCAACTCTTTTAAAATGTCGAATTTCCACAAACTAAAACTGTGTAATGGCAACATTGTGGTACACATGATGTTAGTGTCTGACATGGTATTCCAAATTGGAGTAATTTCATACTTACGTACGGTACAGACAGTAAGTACAGTACAGTGCAAAAACAACGTCGACCGTCGGTGGCAGAAATATCGTCGGCAGTCGTCGATGTCATGTCGACCTGCTGAAATGCTTCTTCAGGCCTCGTTTGAAGAACCCAATATCATATGAAGGAGGGAACACGTTGGCTGGGAGACTATTCCACATCTGCACGATACGGCAAATGTACCATGATGGGTGCTACCATGTATCCTATGGCTCCGTAGACCAGATCGCAGAATCAACCTGTATGCACTCACAGAATAAGCCTATGTTCATCTTGTAGTTTTTATTTTATTACGCTTATAATTGCCACTTCAATTTCCAATTTATAACTGCCGTGACTCGGGACACGGCTCGCTTATATATCCAAACTATTCCATTCCGAAATCTCTAAAACGCCCCTGAACTCTTAACATGTTGTAAACAACTTACGTCATCGCCAATCGAGGGGAACGTTTGATTTATAGCCCATTGTTTGTTGACAGTTGTAGCGATAAGGCTTTCTATTTGCGAGTCGTCGACTACACGACACACGACTACACTATGATAAATACACGATATTTCGGGTACATTCTGGACGATTCTTGTGATTTCGAGAATGGTGATTATTTTTCTATTTTTCTCTTACTCAGACCATTACAGTATTAACGGGTACAAATATGTTTTTTCCGCGCGTCCCGTACCCACTTCCGTTCCCCGAGTCGATCAACTTTGTTTGTACACTAATGAGTGGAGCAGGAACCATGAACGTCTGCAATCTGACAAGCTGTGGGAAAGTACGAAAAGTGAGAACAAAGATAAGCTACACGGGTTGTTGGAGCGGTGGGAAGGAACCTTTAAAAGGGTGTGGCTGGACAACGAGGGTGTGCGGATGCGGGTAAAATATGAAAATACGGACTCACTGTTGTAACGGCGACAAGAGGCGTGTTACGCCATCGCAACGAATCACAACTGCTGACCGAGAGTAAACATGGAACCGAGTTCCGTTCACAGTCCCACGGTGCACCTGACATCGAGTCAGCAATTTCGGTAGAAGAAACGTTGGGCAACCCGACTCCTTCCTTACTATATTTAAGTTTGTATTAATTATTAAACGTCACTGTGAGTCTAACATCGGCAGCAGTCACATCTTATTAGTTTTAGTCTAGTTTGTAATTTAAAATAAATTAAGTTTAAAGTAATTTTGGTTTAACTTGTATCCTCCGGCTCTGATCTTCGTAATTGGCGCAGTCGGTAGGATATTCGGATAGGATAGCTAGGGTATTCTCACATCGAATCACCTTATTGCTGCACTTCAAACCCTTCCGAATACCTGAAAAAAAACCTGAAGGCCAACGGCTGGAGGAGAAATCAAGACATCGATTCCAAAGGAACCATTATGAAGTATCTCATGTAAGTACTTGAATTGCTCTTGTACTTGCTAATCCTTTAGTTTTATCCTTTTGTGTTAGTAATAGTTCAAAATTTTCCACCGCAAGTTTCCTCAAAGCCCTACATTGAGTAGGCAAACCTATAGAAACCTAGTATATAGTAATAGACATTTAGAGACTTTATGGGAATTAAGAGATATTATAGTGATGGACCCTGACACTGTTTTCAAGGTCTTACGCCCTGTGCCAGAGTTTGATAGGAACCCTAACGTATTAACATGATTTATACGATTGTGCGATCATGCAGTGTATTTATGTGCCAAGCCGGGTAGAGAGCTTTCCAACCTATGCTTATTAAACGGAATTCTTAATAATATTACCGGGCCTGCCACCCGCACAAAAAAATTCGAACGGTTTCCCAGAAAGCTGGGATGGTATCAGAAATGCTCTTATAAATATTTTTTCAGACCTAAGGGACGAAATGGCCCTCTATAATGACCTTTCTCTCAATACCCAGGGTAATAACTCACCCCAAGAATCTTATGATCGTTGCCAAAATTTATTTAGCACTATCATGGCATAAAGCCTACACGAATCCATTGCTACAACTATAGAAGCGAAACGTACCTTATACAAAAAACTTACGTTACAAGCATTTGTTCGCGGATTAAAAGAGCCTCTAGGCTCGCGTATAAGGTGCATGCGTCCTGATCGTATCGAGAAAGCCTTACAATTTGTGCAGGAAGAACTCAATGTGATGTATTTGCAAGAAAGAAATCATTCAGTGAATGATCGTAAATCTAATGTTAATACTGCACTGAAACCTATGCAGTTACCACCGTTTGCAAAGCCAGTACAAAAATCATTCCCTCCTCCTGCACCTATGTATAACACGCCATGTGCCCTTCCAGAGACAGGTGCCCCATTCCCAACCTATGCCATTATGGAGGCCTAACTCTCCGATGAACCGACCCCCTCAAGGTCCTTCTCGCACCCAACAAATATTCCGTGCGTTGCATCCCAACTATAATACACAAAATAATTCATTTAAAGTGCAACCGCGAACTTAATCGTTCGATACAGGTCCTAAGCCAATGAGCGGCGTAAGCCATTATGTGACTAGACCCTTACCACCTACTGGTTTAGGCGGACACGACTGGACGAGGTCGGGTAACCCGCCGCCAAGTAACTACTTTAGGCCAAGAGAAATGAATTTTCAATGAGTGCTCCGATAACGAAATGTACCCGTACCTTTACCCTGAATGTGAACCTTATTAGTATTACTCAGAATTTGAATATAATTATGACTGTCCGATGGCATATGACCATAATGAGATGAGGTGTTATTCTGATTATAATACCTGTGAACAGGCAGACACGGACGATACGAACGTCCCTTAACCCTCTATTAGTAATTCTTACAAAGATCAGGATTTTCACAAAAGTTAAATATCAGGAATCTTAAAATAGAAGTTAACCTCCAAACGCAAGGGCAACTTCCTTATATCCAAATTTCTGATCCTCTCCTGAAATTCCTTATAGACACCGGGCCAAATCAGTCCTTCATCAACCCCAAGGCAGTTGAACGTTATTTTTCAGATGTACCTCTTAATTTTGACCCTTTCGAGGTAAGTAATGTGCATGCCACCACCCGCAATGATTATTCTATGACTTTACAGTATTTCCCAGAATTAAACAACCTTGATCGTATTAAATTATTTGTGTACCGTTTCCATAATTACTTTGACGGACTTATCGGACTTGACTTACATGCAATTCCGTCATAAGGGGCTGTCTTACGGTAGTTAGTAACAACCGCGGCATTTTAGACTCGTCTCTATATGATATAATTTTGTCAATGGATCATCCGATTTTAACTGGAAGCAGAAGATAAAAATTTGAAGCTCTAGTCGATGGACCCTGACTTTATAACCTTTCAAAGTAGGACCCGCCACATTAATAACGCATTATCATACTTTCTTACAATACGTAGAATCGGATATTAATGAAAATCAAATTGACATCTTGCAAACTCAGCTATCCGACTTTAAGACTAAACTTGAGAATGACACCTTTACTTTATATTAATTGCAAATTGAATATCTAGATAATAAATTACAGAAAGTAATAAGTCACTTGAGTAGCTTAAAGCCCCATCACAATAAAAAAGGTCTTATGGTCTACGTACCGTTATTAAGAGCATAACTGGTAACCTCAATTACTCAGACACGATGAAATTCGACAATGCCATAAAAATTTTGGAAAATAATCACGTGTAGATAACGCATAAGTTTAATAATCACAACAGTTTATTAAGTAAGGATTGGATGGCTCACCACAGTAAAGTTATAACACAGATAGTTCAAAATCAAGAAATGATTAATTCGACTTTAGCACTTCTTTTAAACAGCAAGGCACACAGAGACACAAGTCTTATTAAATATGCTAAATTTGCCCAGTTATTAATCATCATCTCAGAAAATGCAGATGATATTATGACAGAACTTTCTAGGTTAGAGAATATTTTAAGTTTAGTGCGTGCATCAAGCACATACCATTCTATAGTTAGTGTAGATATATTAGCCAAAATGAGGGATAAATTAGAATTAATTTACCCCTTATTTCATATTTTTGAATAGACTTAAGAAACTATTATAGTATTATCAAAATTGGCTACTATTTTTCAGGCAAGCGTATAGTTATAACTTTAAAGTTTCCCATAGTATCACCCAAAAGTTACGATTTATATAGATTAGCTATCATTTCTAACAGAAATAAACTGTCCATCATACCTCCCTATCCTTTAATAGCAAGTAACAAGCAGGCGTTCATGTACATAGAGGCAGAATGCTCGAAGTACAACAATCAATTCCTTTGCGAAGAAGACATGAATCATCAAGTCCAAGCGCAACTAGGTTGTATCCAGCACCTCATTAACAACCAATCTTTGGATCCATCCTACGAGATACGAGAGCTACGACACAGTGCAAGGAAACTTCCTTGTCACTCTTCCAGTCAGCTGTTCCCTGAATACATGAGAAATCACTATCAATAATAGGTACGATAGAATAGAAGGACAAACTCTGAAAATCATGAAAATATCAGTGAAATCTGTGACTCCAGATACTTCACCACTACCGCAGGTAAAACTGAATTCTATTAATCTCAGAGACTTTCATGAATATCAAGACAAGTTAATGCTGCAACCGTCAATACACCTGGACCATACTTCATCTAATATTGTTAATCACACCACAATAACAGTCTACGTCGTACTTACTGCTGCAGTTATAATAAGCACTGCAATATTCATACGCCGTTTTTATAAAGATTATAAGAGAAAGCAGACGACCAAGACTGAAGATCCGCTGAACGAAGATGCTGAGAAACCCGCAACCACACCGAGAGGTCAGGCAACATTTTCTCTCGAAGTTCTAAAATAGTTGCCACTCTGAAGGGGGAGATGTTACGCCATCGCAACGAATCACAATTGCTGACCGAGAGTAAACATGGAACCGAGTTCCGTTCACAGTCCCACGGTGCACCTGACATCGAGTCAGCAATTTCGATAGAAGAAACGTTGGGCAACCCGACTCCTTCCTTACTATATTTAAGTTTGTATTAATTATTAAACGTCACTGTGAGCCTAACATCGGCAGCAGTCACATCTTATTAGTTTTAGTCTAGTTTGTAATTTAAAATAAATTAAGTTTAAAGTAATTTTGGTTTAACTTGTATCCTCCGGCTCTGACCTTCGTAATTGGCGTAAAAGTCTTATTCTTGTACACAATCACTCGCGGCGAACTTCTTTACGAGAAGCATTCACTGCGGTTTTGTATTTTCAGCAGCGGTTGTGCCAAAGTTCGACGATTCTATCACTTGTCTATTCACTTGTGCGTGCGAGCGACGTTGCGTTTTTTTTTCGATGTGCGCACGTTGCAAAGCGTTCTATTGAGCGGGGAATAGAGTAGGGGAGAAGTTGTGATAGGATAATTCTGCGGGCAACATTTCACAAACCTAATAATTAACACGCGCCAACACGGGTACTTTGGAGAAATAAATTTAACACGATGGAAACCATGGGACACAGCTATTTTTTTTACATTAAACATTAGATCAATTTTAAAATACTCATGGCGTCATACTTCTCTCAATATGAAAAATTTTGTCCAATAGAAAAATTTAACAGAAAACGTGTATTAACTCTAAAAATTGTCAACAGATTGTTCCGTTGTTGTTTCTGCTTATTGGTTTTGGCCGCGATTGCTGGATTCTTGTATTGGGATACTAGGGACGCGCCAGAGAGATTAGTCTCTTTACTTGGACTTTTCATAATTATGCTGTTAGGTAAGGAATATGATGTTTACAATGAATAGTTTTAAGAATTACTGCAAAGTATGGGACAAAGTCATATGGTAATATGGAGGTGTTGAAGTATTACGTAACGCAATTCGCGGGGGGGAAGGATATTGTAAAACGTTACGATGCATTACAAGGGCGGAAGGGGGCTTCGAACAACGCGTTACGTAACATTGTTTTTGAAGTGAAAATCTTCAAAAATTGCGTTACGTAATACTTGAACGCCCCCTATGACATTTTCAGTTATAATATTATTTTTATTTAATGAAGTATCTGTTTGTCAAAATAAATGCTTTTTAATAAATTCATATGAAACTATACAACAGTATAAATTATAAAAAAAAAAATTGTCCGTCTGTCTGTTTGTTCCGGGTAATCTCCGAAAAGGTTGGACCGATTTTGACGGGACTTTCACTGGCAGATAGATGAAGTTATAAGGAGTAACTTAGGCTACTTTTGTTTTTGATTGTAATCCACGGAGCGTTCCCGCAGGCACAGTTAGTACAACTATAAAAATGTAAGAGACGAAACAAATAAAAACCGTATGGTGTCGTGGGACGAAGTTCCTTATTATAAAATATTAATGTCAAGTTCTATTCGAGATATGTAGAAAATAATTATTCGGGTATACATTTTTTATTATGATTTTTTATAGATAAAATCAAAGAATTACTTGAAAAAATTATCTTAACACCTTTATTTTATTTACAATGATTAATAAAAATACATAATAAAATAATAACAGTCATCACGTAGACTATACATTAAACACTGTATAGCCACCATACATAGACTATACATAAAAATCTTACGCTTTTTTTTAACGTTACGTAAGTTTTTTACCGGCTAGGACCGCGCCGCAACGCCCCATAAGGAACTTCGTTCCCATAATGGCTAGTTATAATTGTGTGTACTTATGTACACACCTTTGTCGTAACAAAACAGATATAACTCCAACAATATTATCCCGCGTGCTACAACAACACGATGAAGTTAGCGCCAATGAAAATAATGTGAATTCTTCCTGACTTTTTTATTGTGTAAAAATGATCTATACATTACAATTATGAATTACACTGTTGACCAAAGAGCATTAATCATAATTCATTTCAACATTTGTAATTTATTTCTAGGTAGCACTGATATGGCTTTTTAAAAACTAACATCAAGTTTTAGTTCACCGGAATAATATAAGACGTTTGGAAAGCAACTTCAGAGTGTAGACTTTTTGTTGCGATGTGCGTGCGCATCGTATAAATTCACTCATTTTTTTATAAAATACCTAAAAAATATAACTTAAAAAAATACATTATATTTCAAGTAGAAATATTTACCCAGGGTTCGTGTTCTCGTCTCATCCTGGTCGAGTGAAATGGAGAACTGTTTTGATGGGCCTCCTACTGCAGTTTTTGTTTGGTGTCATATTTATCCGATGGGACACGGGCAGGTACGCGCTACAGTGCTTCTCCGATAAGGTAATAGCTCATATTATGGTTCTTCATTAATTTTGGAGTTTGCTGAAATATATATTATTTTTTCTTTTTTTTTCTTCAAACTGACTATACTGTTAGCCTTAGAGGCCCTGGAGCCTTCACGGCTTTTACAGCTTCACCGGGCTTGAATATAAATTTTGTCGTACTGTGAAGCTGTGAAACTATCTCCCGGCTTGTGTATTTCCTCCTTCTTGCAACATGGATTCCTTCAAACATAACGTGAAGAAACATTTGAGCAGGCCGGTATCACAGCGACGACTGTCGAAACCCCTCGGTGATCGCGGAAGGTGTTGAATTGGATTGAGCACCATCAAGTGCAATTAGGTGTGCTACAGTTAACATGTTTAGGTTATATATATATATTTATATATATATTTTCAAAATTTCCTCGGTAGTTTGGTTATTCAGCTCGAAGGGCCAAATCTGCTATTATAAAAATACTTGTCACAATAAATCGATATTTATTGTGGTGTCTAAAAATTAATGATTTAGACAACTAAGACACAAGTACAAACTTGTGAAGAGTTAGATTTAGAAGGTTTTAAACATTACAAGTCAAAAATATTCCTCAACGTGTCTGTTTGTATATATTAATTTTGAAAACTCATCAATAAATTGTATTCAGTTTTACACCAATGATGAATAGATGAACTTTCGAGTAAGATTTTTATATAAGGTAGAAAGAATAATCGATGGGGCCAAAGTGGCGGCCAAGTGTCGGAAGACGCAGCGTGGGGAGACGCGTCACAAGGTGGTCTGACGACCTTGTATAGGTTACGAGAAGCCGCTGGCAGACACTCGTATTTATGGCGATTTTTAGGCCGGCCTATGTCCAGCCTGCAGGCTCAAATGATGATGATGAAGGTTTTTATGTATAACTTATAAAGACGTTGACTATACTTAGTGGCGGGGCAAAAAAAATACATTAAGGCAAGGTACTTATATAAGTACTTCTTTATTTATGCTTGAAATTCCCAGGATTCTTCTCTTTTAGTGTTATCTTAAAATTTACTTTCATTACCAAGTGCGAGGCTTTCAGAACTCCAGCAATTCCTTGCTACTTCTGACGTATGAAACCTTTGAGACAAAAGACCCGTTGGACCGCGAGGCATCGCTCATACCTCACGCTGATGCTGTCTATATTATCAGTTTCAATCAGCCATTGCCAATAAAATGCTTTTATTGCAATTCGCTAATCACGAAAATAATTTTCATTAATTTGCAGGTGGCAACATTTTTGTCTTACGGCGTGGAAGGAGCTGCCTTCGCTTTCGGTGATCTGCTGGTCAGAACAGAGGGAGTGTTCGCCTTTAGCGTAAGTTGTGACCCAACGTCAATAAATATACCGACATAATGAATGAATGTAAGAAGTGTTTTATCGGTGCCGTAGAGAGAGAATTAGATGTCTACATTTTTATCGAAATTGATTTTGTTGATTTGTCATTAAATCTAAAGTACAATGCGTCTCTGCTTTGATATTTTAGTTCAAAAATATTGTAAAAACTAAAGCAGATAACTTGCACCTAAATTTCAAAAATGGAAAATAGAAATATCTTCCTTTTAGACTTTTTCACGGAAATGAAAAGACCCGAGGTCTCAGTAACAGACTCAAAAGATAAATACTGTATCAGTGTCCAACATACAAAACACCGTCAGTAAAGTTTTGTTGTACGTAAAAATTTACTGATGTTTTTGGTGTAAAAAAAAAACACTAAATCAGTGTTTAGTCCAAAATCGATTTTGTTAAATATCTAATTCCCCCTCTACGGCAACGACATGTATTAATCGTAATTAAATATTTTTTGTAAGCTCTCTACAGTTATTAGAGAAGTCGATTTTATGTCTAAACAAAATCTGCTTCAATAGAAAATACACCTCCGATTTGGGATTTGTGAAACTTTTGTTTCTATCTGATCTTTTTGTAGTATAATGGCAAAGTGACTGCACTTTGCCTGGTGTTAACACACAGTAGAATCCAAAAGCAACAATCAACAACCGAAACATCGATAATTCATTGGTCTTCATTGTCATGTTGGCTTGTAAGCCTCTCGAGCTCCCGGCAACTGAATACATTGAAATGCGACAAACTAAAAGAGAGTCACATGGGTTTATCACCCTACCACCACGCTTGAATATTGGATATCTTCTTCTCCGCTCTTGGCAGAACGGTCGTGGTCACGTCGAGGCGTCCACGTCGGTGGTAGAGGCGGACACAGCTCTCCGCACGAACTCCCGCCATCTTTCTCTGTTTGCAGACTGTCTGGCCCAGTCAGATACACGGCCTCCTACTGCGGATTTCACTTGGTCAGTCCAGCGCATAGGTGACCTGCCGCGCGATCTAGTTTCCTCCGCTCTTCCCTGCACGACCAGCTATTCTATGGAGTCGTAATCCCGCCTAGAGACATGTACAATATAATATATGAAAATGAACTGGCAGATCAGAACACGACTCGTCTAAGCTCGTCATATTCTATCACTTATTTGTTAATTCCAGACCCTGCCAGTGATATTCTTCTTCAGCATGTTAGTCGAGGTGCTGTTCTACTGGGGTGCTCTCCAATGGTTCTGTCTGAAGCTCGGTGAATTGCTTCGCAGTGCTACCGACACAACGGTAGTAGAGAGTGTCATAACCGTGGGAAATATTTTCTTAGGAATGGTAAGGCCATCAAACGTTTTAAATATATATTTTATCTATCTTTATATATTATATCTCAATAGTCCTTTTGTGACAACGTCATATCTCCCTTAATTTATTATCAAAGTTAAAGATTCAAACACCATTTTAAAGCTTATGGGCCTTCGCTATTGACGAATAATAAACAAATAGTATTTGTTTAATATATATATTAAAAGCAACGTTTCTATTAGAAATGCCGCCTGTTGATAAAAATATATTCAACGAACATGTAGGAGACGCCATCTATTAACAATCTGTTTAACTAAAATGACAGCTGATAGATTATTTACATTCTTATAATATGCGAAATATTTACACGGGGCAACTATTTAAATATTATTTTTAATTTACCGTAACATTTTATCAGTCAGATTTTTTTTTTTAATTTTGAAGCAATGATTACTCAGTGGTAGCGTGTACGACTTGACGTCGATTGAAAAAAAATAATAATATAAAACTCAAATAAACATATCCATCCATCCCAAATTTATTACATTATTTTGTTTTGTTTGTAATTCATTAAAAGTATTGAATTATATTAAAATAACGTCTCGTTAAATACATATTTCAGTGACATAAAAAATATTATTAGAGTAATACGGTAAAGACCATAAAAAAATAGTAATGACAATGGTTTTCATATGATTTTACTAGCTGTGCCCCACGGTTTCACCTGAGTTAAATATATTGGGCCAACTCTCCACCGCGTCGCCAACACACACGTGTAGCTTAACCCAGAGGAAAGAAACATGTATATATTATGTATAGTTAGTTTAGATCAAATTACGGATAGGGAATTAGCCAGTTCGCGAGTTATTTGCAACTACGGCAACAGTCCAAGCTAAGGTTCGGTCACTTAGCACCCTTGGAGTGTCTTCAGGGCTCGCCCCCAAACCCGGTGAAGCTTTAAAAGCCGTCTGAGGCTTCATAGATCTTATGGCTAACAGTGTAGCCAGATTGAAAAAAAAGTGTTTCGAATATTAATTCCGGTATATTTTGCTCAGACCCGTGCAAATAAAAAATATAATTTCGATTATCCCTGTGCAGTGAAGACAGTAGACTAGACTAATAATGATAATACTTTATTTCAGACAGAGTCTATTCTTCACTAATAAAGATAATTAATACTTTATTGCAGAGAGAGTCTATTCTTCACTAATAAAGATAATCCTTTATTTCAGACAGAGTCTATTCTTCTGGTGAAGCCATATCTTAAAGACCTCACTCCGTCGGAATTGCACATCGTTATGTCTTCAGGATTCGCCACGGTCTCTGGTGAATGAAGTTTACATTGCATTTTTCAACATCATTACAATGCTCATGGTTATGACAAGATGATACTTTTATAATAATGACTCAGTATTCGGGCAGTTCGTCGATCGACGTGAGTGACGTTAAATATCTGCAATGAGCCTGGCCTTTTGATGATGGAAACATCGTATTGAAACCATATGTTACAAGGACTGGCTTCCTGTAACTACACGTCATAAAAAATAACATTCTATTTAATATAATATGTCGGAGGATCGTCGATGTAATTATGGAAACAGTACTAATGATTTAGTATCCGTACTATTGACGTTATTACTATTGGCTGAGTGCGATAGTTTTTTTTTTTTTTCGAACTGACTACACTGTTAGCCTGAGGGGCCCTGGAGCCTTTACGGCTTTTACAGCTTTACCGGGCTTGGGGGCGAGCGCTTAGGGCACTCAGCCACGAAAGCTAAGCAACAACATCCGAGGGTGCCAAAGTGGCCGGACCTCGGCTCGGACTGTTGCGCGTATGCAATTAAGTCGCGATCTGACTAATTCCCTATCCGTAATTCGATCTAAACTAACTATACATATATACATGTTTCTGCCCCCTGGGAGGAGGGAAGGAACATGTGTATGTGTATTTAGTGGTCTGAAAATTTTTGTCTATTCTAACTAGGCAAAAAAAGAAAAAAAAAAGGTCCCTTACAGAACCTATGTACCTATGTGTGTTGTGCATGTGTGTATAATGCAGTGTCTTGTATGGCTGTGAAAGCTAGTGATTGTGCAGTCACTTGTATCGCGCGAGCGGCTGCTTGGCTCAAGGGCTCCATGCCGATGGATCGGACCTAGGCTTGAGTTGCCGCAGAGGAGGGCGGTCGTGGCGGGTATGCGGGAGCGAAGTTAACCGTACGTCCCCTGCGGAGGGAACGGTGGTTTCGCGGGCGTGGGCGCGAGCACGCATATGTTGCGGGAGCGGACGCGTAGTAATTATTAGCTTTCTCGATGTCGTCGTCGGGATCGACAAAGAGATTTCGCGGACGGCGTTTATAACGTTTGGCAACGGGGATCGAGTTGTCTGGGACGTAGTTCACGGTGGATTTTACGAGCGGGTTGGGGTGATTCGAAGCGCTATCGAAGTATCTTCTGGTGAGATATTTCACATAGGCTTCTATCGAGGGAAGCCTCATGTCCCTGTGGAGGTCCATGTTCCTAACGAAGGCTGGAGGGTCAAGCAGGCGACGGAGAAACCGATTTTGGACTCTTTGCATGCGGACAAAGTTATGTTTGGACATATGTGCGAACGCTGCGCAGCTATATGTCAAGATCGGACGGACGCACATCTTGTATAGTGTAAGCTTATGTCTTAAGGACATTTTGCTTACCGAACTGAGCAGGGGTCGCAAGCGGGAAAGGATCCAGACGGCCCTATTCCGGACTATAGTAACGTGTGCGTTGAAGTTAAGCTTCGAGTCGAGGGTGACACCCAGATATTTTGTCTTGGTGGCCCAAGGGATATTTCTACCGAATAATGTTAGAGGTCCTACCGTGCGTGGTAGTTTACATGTATGCGGTTCGAACATAATCGCGGCGCTCTTTACCGGATTAATAGCTATTCGCCACGTTCGAAACCACTCCCCGAGAGTGGTTACGGCACGTTGGACTGCGCAGGCGAGATTTTTTCTGTGTCTGTTTGACGCGTATATGACTGTGTCGTCAGCGTAGAGCCCTACCTCGACCCCGGGGGGCTTCGGGAGGTCGCTGACGTACAGATTGAAAAGGCAAGGCGCCAGAATGGAACCTTGCGGGACGCCTGAGCGTATAGGGTGGGCGGTAGATAGTACTCCTTCCACTCGGTAGTGAAAGGTGCGGTCGCGTAGAAAATCATGAACTAGGTGAACTAACCTATCCGGGACTTCTAAATGGTGAAGCTTGTGGACCAGTCCGGCGTGCCAGACCTTATCGAAGGCCTTGGCTACGTCGAAAAAGACCGCAAGCGTGCGGGCGGGAGCGATATTGCTCTTGGCGAAGTTACTCGTGATATGCCCCGTGAGGCGGTGCACTTGATGTGTACACGAGTGACGGGCGCGAAAACCGAATTGTTCGGGCGGGTATAAATTCTTGTCGTCTATAACGACCTTGAGACGGTTCAGAAGGATCCGCTCATAGAGTTTCCCTAGGGTGTTTAGGAGACTGATCGGGCGATAGCTATCGGGAAGCGAAGCTTTTTTGCCGGGCTTGCGAATACCTATAACTATAGCTTTTTTCCAGACGGCTGGAAAATAGCAGTGGGCTATGGCTGCATTGAAGATGCAGACCAAAAGAGCTATGAGGTGATCAGGAAGAAGTTCGAGTACTTCATTCCTGATACCATCAGGACCGGGAGATTTCCTAGGCTTAAGGCCTTTAATGATAGAACAGACCTCATCTGGCGTGACCGGGGTTAACGTTTCCGCGGGGGGAATCAGCGTGAGTTCCTGAATGGCGGTCTCGATAGTTTCGATGTGGGCAGTGTCTACGTTGTCGCAGTTTGGGGAGCACTGGCTCTCCAAGCTTGCGGCAAGGCATTCTGCCTTATCGTCGCTGTCGAACGCGAGTGGGAGATCGGGGCCCCTTTCGAGGGGCGGCATCTGGGCGGAAGCTTCTAACTTCAGAGAGCGGGCGAGGTTCCAGTAAGCCAGATGGGACGGCTTGAGACCCTCTAAGAGGTTATCCCACCGGTGACCTCTGTACTCTCCGATGCGAGTTCTAACCTCTCTCTGAAGTTGTCGTAACCTACGGGTGTTATCCCTCGTCGGATAAGAGTCATGTGCACGTGTCGCGGCGTTCTTTTCCGTGATTAACGCTCGTAAGCCGGGGGGGAGTATAAAACGGCGTTCGTTCGCCGCTTGCACCTCTCTCGAGGCCTCCCTTACACCGGTTTGGAGGTAGTCGACCAGGGAATCGATGGCTAAATCGGCGTCTGCAGTTGACTCCAATACGTCGGGGATTCTAGCTAGGCTGGACGGGGTCGCGTTGTCGGATAAGTAGCGATTTAAGATCGCGTAGTCAACTATTTTGACTTTTGGCGGACTGGGGTCGAACGGTTGCCCGAGTTGTAAGATAACCGGGCGGTGGTCGGAGTCTAGTTCGTGTACGACTTCTATAAGTCGTAACCGAAGTGAGACACCTTTGAGGAGGGCTATGTCAAGTACTGTCGGTTGACAGTTGTCTTGAAAGTGCGTGGGCTCTAGCGGTGCTATGACGTCAAAGCCGAGCACGTCGCATAGTAGTTCTAGTATAACCCCGTTACGGGTGTTGCGCGGGTTGTTGAAAAGGGTGTGACCGCTATTGAGGTCGCCTGCTATTATGACTGATTGATCGAGTGAAAAAAGCGCCTCCAGATCGGACTGAAGGAGTCTTTTATTCGGGGAGAGATATGCAGAGACAAGCGTGATTGACGGATGGCCAGTCATGCCTATTCTACAGACGGACACTTCCATATTGGTAAGTGCGGGAGGGTCTATTGGCATGCAATAGAGGGAACGCTTGTAGTAGATGAGCGTGCCGCCTCCTAGGGTGGCACGGTCATTTCTGACTATATTGTAATTTGCTATCTTAGGGTCGCGCCTACTGGGTTTTAGAAGTGTTTCTTGTACTAGAAACACGTCTATCTCCCGTTCCCTAAGAAAGGTGGATACTAAGTCCCGTTGTGGAAGGAGGTTTCGCGCGTTAAAAAAAGATATATTGAGGCTTCTAGGCTTAATGCGTGCCATTGATAACCGTTATCTATTTCCCGGCACGGGCCAGGCGCATTAACGTCGCTGTCATCAGGGGGAAACGCCTGATGGATTCGCCGGGACCGTACTCAGCGACGCACTGTTCGTACGCCAGTACTTCCTGAGGGTCATGCTCGCGGAAGAGCATGACCATGTAGTCAACGCCGCGGCGCGTGTTGACGGGCGGGGGGGCCTGAGCCTTAGGAGGCTGAGAGCGGGGAGTGGAGACCCATGCTGCTTGAGGAGCTCGCATGGCCGGAGGGGGTGCGCGGGGCGGCTGCCACCGGGGCGCTGGAGGCGCCCGGGAGGCTGGGGAAAGCCTCTGGCGTGAGCAGGGGCTTTGGTTGTCCTACGGCGGGACGTGTCCTCTGAGGAGGGGTGTGTCGCGTAGGGCGCATGGGTCGCATAGGGCGCGTGGGGCGCGGGGCACGGGGACAGCCGCGATAGTTCGCGGGGTGACCTTCGTTGCCGCATAGCACGCAGCTCGGAGGGGTAGCCGACTCACGAGTGCGCGAGCACTCGCTCGTCGCGTGGTCCCCGAGGCACTTAACGCACCTGGGACGAAGATGGCAGTTGCGTGCCGAATGACCGTACAGCTGGCAGTTGTGACACTGCGGAGGACTGCGGTTCTTGTGTGGGGGCTCTACGGCTATTCCGGAGAGCTCACACACTTTCCTAACGTTAAAAATGGCTCTGCCCTCGGGGGTCAGTTCCAGAATGACTAAGACCATGTCGAGAGGTCTGTTTTTGGATTGTCCGCCGTGCATTCTGTGCACTTCGCGGACAGGGAAGGCCTTGGCTAAGAGGTCAGTTTTGACCTCCTCGGGTGTGATTTCCACCGGGATGCGGCGGATTACAACCCGGAGTTGACGTTCTTCCTCCAGGGAGTACGTGAAATATTCGAGGTTGCTGTCTCGGAGCAACCTGGTAAATTGACGGTGTTCGTCCGAGGTGGAAACTTGGACGCGGATACCGTTGGCCGTGTTACTGGCCTGGGTGTAGTGGATACGGAGTTCTCTCAGTTTCTCTGAGAGTTTTGTCCAGACCGATTTGTTCTGGACCGTGACGGGGGGCGGGCGACGCGCCTTTCTGCCGGCAAAGGTACCGGCAGGCGCTGAGGGCGCTGCGGAGCGGGGGGCGTGGCTGTTGAGCCCTGTCTTTTGTGCCTTTTGAGGGCGGGACTGAGTCTCCGGAGACTCGGGACGCGAACGTGATGCACGTTTGGCGGGCTTGTTTTTTTGAACGAGGGTGAAGCCCTCGTTATCATTGACTATCGCCGTGTCCATTTCGTCGGACTCGGGTTCGGGATCCGCACTGGCGGGTGAGTAGCTAACGTTTGTAGCTACTAGCGTCGGCGTGTCCGCTTCGGGAACTAGCGACGCAAATGAATTGTTGGTTGGAAGCGCAGAGGGCGCTGGGGTCGGGGCTTGAATGCCCGGGGAACGTGAGCGCGACGATGGCCGTTTGTACGGCGTCTGACGGTGAGCGCGGGGTGCCGTCGAGCGGGAGCGCGGGACGGGCTTCTTGTTTATCGCGTGTGGCGCGGCGGGGTCGCTGGTGGGCTCGGTGCCCTGAGCGATGACGACGGCGGGTTGCTCGGCCGCGATGGCCCTATTGTACTCCGTCCAGAGCGACGGATGCAAAGTCGTTGCGAACGCTTTGAAGCGTTCCAAATCAGTAACGTGTGCCATTCCGGCGGTGGCGGTTGGGCGGGCGGGGGTGAAGTTAAACCTCCCTGCCGGAGAGGCAGGGGGGTGCGCCGAGTGAATTTAAACGGCTATCCCGAGCCATGCAAAGGGACCTGCGGGTCACGGTGTAATGACTCGCAGGAAAAGAACCTACCGGGCCCTACGTGGAGGTCCCTATCAAGCCCGAGGCAGAGAACGCAGCCGGTATAAATACCTAGCTACGCCCAAACAGACACTCGGGGATGGATGTGTAGCAGGATCGGAAGGGTGGGAAGGAGACACTCAGGGCTTGACTATGACTCTATCAAGGGCCAAGATTCCTGAGCCCGACCAAGTACTATCGTTTGCCTCTGAAGGAGGCAACCGAGGGGCGCTTGGGTCACGCACCCACTTGCTTTCGTTGGCACCGTCAGGTATCAGGCAAGTGACCACTAAAGTGTGGATTTCGTCGAATAGAAACAAATTGCTCTTAAAAGAGCAGTTTATGTTTGTGTAGCGTACTAAAAGTACGCGACACAATGGGTGCGAGCGAGACGGCGATACGCAGGTGCGGCGCAGGTGCGATGCAGGTGTGCGGCAAAGCCGGTCGGTCGTAAAACTTCACAAAGGCGGCAGAGAGCGGTCGTAAACACGTCCGTTCCCGCCGGCGGTCGTGATCGGTCTCCTGAGTGCGATAGCAAAATGTGTGCTCTGTAACCGGATGCGCTATATAAACAATCTACGATCGATTAACCAAAATGTGTTAAGAAATAACAAAAAAATATTGTTTTTATTTTTTGACGATTTTTTAAATTATCTATCATTGTCAAATCTTGTACCCTATCAATTTCGAATGACATATATGTATATACTTCCCGTGTATGAAATTTTATGAAAATCGGTTTTTCTTCACGATTTCTAAATGTATTATTGACAGTAACTATTATTGCTAATCATTTGACATAAGCACCCCGTGTACAAATTTTTGAATGAAATTCTGACATACAAACACACAGACAGAAGGACATTTTTATGGCACCTTCTTGGCCATTGGCATTTCATTCATATATGACGTCTATCAGACATATACAGACAGAATTACATATTTATAAAAATAATTTTTCAATTGAATGTGATAATCAAAAGTGCACACATTATTTGCTAATATAAATATATTTTTTGTATACAGGAACAATTTTGGCAACGTATATCGGTTTTGGGGCCGAACCGGCCCACTTGGTAACGGCCAGCGTGATGTCCGCTCCGGCTGCGCTCTGTTATGCAAAGTTAATCATGCCGGAGACGAAACGATCTCTCACTAGAACTGATAATATTCAACCCGTAATCAGGTGAGGCAGTACTCCACAAAAAAAAAACATCATCAGCATTAACCCATTGTAGATTTTAGGACAATTTCTTAGATACCTAAGAAAGCCTCAGCTGTAATTAGTAATTCGAATGCGACTGGATATACACTAGGAAACATCACAAATCAGCATCAAAAAATTCCTAATTATGCATTACAGGAAAATTTATTATGTTTTCTGTAAGATGGGATCAAATATTCCTTATTACTTATATCACAAATATGTATGCTAAATAAGTGTTATTGATATAAGATAATCATTTTTAGTAATAGGCATTACTGAATAAGTATTTTTAGTAAAAGTAATTGTAATAGGGCGATATTTAATATATTATGTATATGACTATTTTTGAAAGAATATTTGGTCTGAGTATGTATGATAAACAGAAAACAAAAATATTTTCCAAAGATTCTGGGACTTTAGTTCAAGAGTGGTAGTATCTGTGGAAATTGGAGTATGGCACCATCGCCACATGTGTTTTTTTTTGTCGAGCGCTTAAGACACTCAGCCGTGAAAGCAAGCAATCTCAACAAGCTCAAGGGTGCCAAAGTGGCCGAACCTCAGCTTACTTGCAACATAGCGATCTATCCAATTCCCTATCCGTAATTCGATTTAACGAATTATACATACTTCTACTTCCTCTGGGAAGAGGGAAAAAACGTACGTGTATGTATTTAGTAATCTGTCAATTTTGGTCTCAACTATTCAAAAAAGAAAAAAGGATCCCTTACAGAACCTATGTACCTGAGTGGTGTGCATGTACGTACAAATGCAGTACAATGTTTGTATGTTGGCAGCTAGTGAATGCAGTGTCACTGTATTGCGCGAGCGGCTGCTGGCTCAATGGCTCCATGCAGGAGGAACGAACCTAGGCTTGAGATGCTGCAGGAAGAGTCTTGATGAAATTAAACGTCCGTCCCATGGCACATGTGATTCTGTTGCAATAAATAAGTACTCATATTCCTGTGTTCTGGTCCGAAGGGTGTGGCAGGCATCAAGATCTTGCACACGAGCAGTTCCAACTTAGTCCTCAGGAGTAGCCTGTTGTTAATTACACAATTTAAATATATTTAGGTCCCTACGTCCTTCTATGTCAGTCTTCATAGGTTGGATAAACCCAAACGTAATTTTCTTTCAGTGAAGATCAATCGGTTCTGTCAGCGGCGACACGCGGTGCTACCAACGGCATTTCGCTGGTTCTTAATATAATAGCAAACATCGTAGCCTTTGTAGCTTTCATTGCTTTCGTGAACGGTTTCATCGGGTATTGTGGCGGCTTGCTCGGTTACCCTGATGTCAACCTGGAATGGATCATGGGGAAGGTGTTTATACCCCTTTGCTGGGTTATGGGTGAGTTTTAGTTTCACGCCAAGTGTACCTTTTAATGTCAGGTTCCATAATGGAATCCGCTTTTGAAATCAAGCTTTAAATGTTCAGTTAGCGATTTCAAATGCCCATAAATCTATAGTTTTTTTTTGTAGCGCGGCAATGTAACGATCCTAATGGTTAACATTGGTTGGTTCTGAAACGTGGCAAGCCTAAAGAGAGTCACTTGTACCATATATATGGTGGTCGTGATTCAGTCGGGTAAAGATTCCTACCACTCCGCTTGATTATTAGATATATATATATATATATATATATATATATCGGTTGATCTCGGAACACGACGCGCCTAGCCGTGTCACTATGGTGGGTGTACCTGTCACCTAGTGTACGGTGATTGCGATCCTGTCAGACACATATCCTGTTAGGCCAGCAACATTCAATAATTATTTTTTTAGACTACAAAAATGGCAAACAGGCTTACGGCATAATGGTAAACAGCTACCGTAACCTATAGACGCTTATAATACTATAGACGCTTATAAACTTATATAATACTATAATATTTATAATATATGTGCGTAGAGCGCACCGCCTACGGACTTTGGGTAAACGAATTTTTGTATTCCTGTTGACAACGCGTTCACAAACACACAATAACAGTATAATGCACGACTTACCGAAAATACGGCTTTGCTGCTCACTGCCCGGTTAGTTGTCCAAAGGTTTCGATAGGTTTTGTATTAAACAAGCAGCCGTAGACCGTTGTTTGACTGAGGGACTGAGGCCCCGTTGACACCTCTGTCGTCCCGACAAGCAGCAATCACTCGGAAATCATACAGTGCCGCGGATGGGTGTCAACCGCGCTACATAACTTAATTGGAGCTATAATTTATTCATCGCCTAGTACCACTACCAAGTTGCCGTTATTTGGCTGCTTTCTTCTGTAGGGTGGAGGTTTTGCATCATTCAGACTGCCCCAAGTAGAGAGAATTCTCCAAAGTAATTTTTCTGTGCCCTACCTCTCTACACAGTAGTACCACCAGAGCATGAAGCGTTCAGGTTCCCTCACTCGGTTTTCTTTCACCGTTTGCCGATAGTGTAACTTATTAAATCTATAAATATATAGGAAGTTTCAGAAATTCTTGTTCCCTGCTGTGACCCGTATCAGCCGAACCGAATCCTAACATTACGGCAATACGTCTTAAGCTACTTTCTCTCTAACTGGGGCAGTCCAACTGTTGAGATACCTTCTCCGTAGAGAAGGGGGTTTAAGATCAGAAATCGCTAATGATAGCTATAGTTTTACAAGCGTCCATAGGAGACGGTAGTCGTTTACTACCAACCGGGCCGTACACTTATTTGACATCTTAGTTGTATAATAAACCTAACTCTTTCTACAAAGTTGTTAATTTTATCACTATGATCTTTGCTAACTCCCATAATGCTGATCTGGTTTCAGGCGTGCCCTGGGAGGAGTGTGAGCTCGTCGGCGCTCTAATCGGGTTAAAGACTGTTGTCAACGAGTTCGTGGCTTACCAACGCATGGGAGAAATGAAAAGAGATGGCTTGTTATCTGTAAGTATTTAAATGAATACGAAATTCCCTTCTCCCACTTAAGTAGGTATTGCCATTATATGTTTTCTTCTTCCATCCATACAATATGTTTTCTACTCCTATATGGTGGACACCTTCATATTTAACACTTTTCTATTGGAGAAAGATCTGGTGAGAATGGTTGGTGACGGAGACTTTCCAGCCGTAACACTTGAGACTGAACATCTTGAGATCATCTTGAGACTGTCGTTGGGTTGACGAGCGTTATCATAAAGAAAGAGAGGACTAGAACAATTGAACAGTATTGGTCATTTGACGGCAAATTTGTCTATCATCATTTGCAATTCTTAACAGTACACATCTGCATCAGCAATTTTTGTGCCAAGTCTCAAGAAGCTGTAATTAACAATGCTGGCACAAGTCCCCGTACATTTGTAAGCAGCTTCTTTTGACTCAATTTAGGATATGGTTTGGCTGCTTCCCCTGTGTTCAACGGACGTTTTCGTTTAACATACAGGATCTTCTTTTCGTCAAAATTGACAATCTGATTGAGAATCCCCTCATTTCTATGCGCTTCTAACAATTTAATGTAAGCATCGAAGCGGTTTCGTTGTTGTCGTTCAGTAAGTTCATACGGTACCCACTTTTTGAACTTTACCTTTAGTTCCAATTTGACGTAAATTAATCAGTGTCGTTTTATCACTCACGTTGAAGCCTGCTGCTAATTCTGAAGTGCTTTGAGATGAATCTGCTGTTACTATTGTTTTTCAATTCATCGCTATCGACTTTCATCTCCTCTCATTGTTGAGATCAAAATTTCCAGAATGGAAAGTGTCATACACATCCATACTTGTCCTTGATATTGCGTGCCTCTTGTGTTGCGTAAGTGCCACGTCAGAACTCGTATTCGAAAATAGTGCGCAATTTCGATTTTTCCATGGTCACAGGAACAGTGATATAAGAGAAATGTCGAAATACGGAAAAAGATGAACAACTGTTTTTTAACATAATATTATAGCTATAATATTAATTTGAATTTGCAATTCTAAGTATAATGAAATATATCGATCTTCACACTAGCCAGTATATAATAAATCAAATAGCCATATTTGCAATTGTATTCCAATTTTTTTTTGCAGCCACGAGCAGAGTTGATCGCGACTTACGCACTCTGCGGCTTCACCAATCCAGGTTCAGTGGGGATAGTCATAGGCGCCGTGTCCGCCATTGCACCAAACACAAGGGAGACTCTGTCCAATGTGAGTAACACAAATTTATAATATTTGTTTGACTGCTAATTTAGTTGTTTTGCTTCTAGAATCCGGGGTTTATCATTTACCTATAGATTACCATTATATTATTATAAGACAACTATCTTAACTTTGGAATATAAAAAAAAGAATATAAAATAATATGCTATTATGACCAGAATTTTTATTGAATATAAATTTCTTAATAATTCAACGCTATTGATGCTTCAAAATAAAATAATCTTTTTTTATTTTCCAAATAATTAAAATAAGTATAATACGCGCGAAGAATGTACTATATATAATTATTTAAAATGAATAAATTTAAGATTTTAATATTTTAATAAGCAATAGAAATTCGTAAAATAATATGTTAATCGAATTGTATATTATAGAATGAAGATAACCATTTAGCTTCCGAAAAGGAAATTTCTAATATTAAATTGCGACTTAAAATGGGTTAGACGACGTTTGAATGGGTTTCACCCGCCTCCCCCAATACAATGGCATGCAAAGATTTTTTAATCTCTCCCCTCCCCCTCGGGACCCTTACGTAATTAATGAATGGTCCCTAAGAAGGCTTATTTAAAAGTAATTAATGTTTAGTAATTAGTAATAATTAAGTAAATTAGTAATTAATCGTTTAATGTAAACGACTTGTGTGTCTTTAACTATATATATATATTAGGTGCTTTTATAATTTTTACTATATACTTTTTTTAATAGTAACACAAAGAAAGAACAAAAGAAAGAAAAAGCAAAGAAAACAAAGAAAGAAAGAAAACACAGTACAACCCATAAACACACTCAATCGACGGTCGTCTCTGTCATACCGACCTGGAAGCCTCACAGCAGCTGGATATAAACTGGCTAATCCCATAACGAGACTATACAAAACACAGTCGACTTCACATTACTTTACAACATTAAAATCAAAGCTCTAGCGCTAATAAAATCAAACATTTGAAAATAACTGTTTAGTTATATAGTAATGTAGTTGTAACTAGCTTTCATCCGCGTATAATTTAAAAGAAATCGCTGATTATTGATACTTGAGTATAGACAATATTTTTATCGAGCGGAGAGGATTATGCGTCACAACTCACACGGCTCGTTCGCGCCACTACACCTAGAGTCATAGACCCGCGTCGAGTGTTAAATTATTTTAATTTTACATTAATCTCCCTAAACTATTCCTCTAAATAACATGCAATAAAGGGCAATGTTTATCTACATAAAATTGTCTTCATTATGAAGTAATTTTCGTTTGTAAGGATTAATAATAATGCTTATAAATCACTTTTCAATATTCAATAAAACTTTGTAACAAAATACCTTATTCTGTCTTATGTATAAGAGATAGGCTTATGGTAACGCGGACATTTTTTTTAAATGTACTAAGGAGCAATAAGTTTGTAGAACATTATATTTAAGTATCAATAACCATTACGCAAGCGCACGCGGAAAAAGTAGTTAGGGTGCGCTGTTTATTCCGGACTTATTTAACAAAAATCAATATTTAAGGCTAGCTGAGAGGTGTAGCCTAATACTAGACAGCCTATACTATTTCTAATTAATCAGGCTATCGTATAAAAAAGAATGTTTCGAATCCCACTGGTTGTTTCAGAGATTAGCGTGTTTAGACAAAGAAAAAAAAACTCTTCCGCTTTGTTATATTATAGTATAGATTAGTGATATGAATACAAAAGGTGGCTATTCTGCGAATATTTGCGTATCAGCTTAAAGTAAGTGGGGGTCCGGGTACACACCTGTTGTATATACGTCCATGGTTAGATAGAGTCAAAATTCGCGGAGAGGCATGTACGACAACAGACTAAGGCGAGGTTACCACTTTGGCACTTTTGCGCCTGTTGCCATTTTTCCTGAGCGCGTTCTTCCGTCACCGCAAAGCCCGGTGAAGCGGTTAAGGTCTTTTAGACCAACTGCCATAGAACAATAAAGAGGAAGTCCCCTGAGGACATTATCCATTATCCTGTCATACACATGATAATGTATTTTTTGCAGGTCGCTGTAAGAGCCTTTTTTACCGGATGCGGTATATGCTTTATGACAGCTTGTATAGCAGGTAAGTTTAAACAAAAGCCCAGTTTGGTAGCACCAACTGAGACGTTTAACTCTTAGAAAGTTGTGATAAACAAATATGATTACTAGTTGACCCGTGTGAATATTTCACCCATTACACAATGTTTGTAAACAATTTAACAGCTGTCGTGTTAGTTAAACATACTGTAAATAGATGGCGCCTCCAAACATGTTAACTAAATTTTCATTGGGAATGTCATCAACAGATGTCATTATTGAAGTGAAAACTTCTTTAGCTCCGTTGTGATTTGAAACTCGATGAAACGAAAAAGCGACAACCATATACATCTATAGTATTTAGCCTACGAAAGAATGAGATAGAATACATTTACGTTATGCACGGTTAATGCAAGTCCTGATTTTCATACTTATGATAGTCGTCGGATTGGTCTAGTGGTGTGAGACGACCAGACTCCATACGCAGTACGCACGAGTGGTCGATAGTTCGAATCCAGCTGATTCAGGATATTTAAAAATAATTATTGAAGAACATTTTCTTTTAGGTTTCACTTCTGACACGTGTGAACTGCTGCACACATATTTTTTTTTTATACATACACCTATACATATATACTATTTTATTTCTTTTAACTTTTCTAGTTTTAATTTTCTCTTTTTTCAACTTTTCTAATTAGTTACTAGAAATATGATGTTAGCACCAAAACACCTTTGAGAAAGGTTAGGTAGAGAAAGTAGGACAAGCATTTGAAAAATCTATTGTGAATTATTTTTCTTTTGTTTCAGCTTTGCTAATGCCTGAAGGTGCTTTTGGATAAGTGTATTATTTTCTTAATAATTATCCTGATTTTAACTTATGTATATAATTTAATAGTATTTTTTATAATTATAAATAAATAAATTGATTTAAAAACATTTTATTTCATTACTAGCTGTGCCCGCGGTTTCGCTCGCGTGGACGACAGAAAGAATCGTAATTTCGTATCGTGTTTTTATTTTTGTAAGGACCAAGTATGTATGGAACAATTAAAAAATAGTTGAATCTATCCATTTTTTTTTCGAACTGACTATACTGTTAGCCTTAGGGGCCCTAGAGCCTATACGGCTTTTACAGCTTCACCGGGCTTGGGGGCGAGCGCTTAGGGCACTCAGCCACGAAAGCTAAGCAACACCATCCGAGGGTGCCAAAGTGGCCGGACCTCGGCTCGGACTGTTGCGCGTGTGCAAAGAAGTCGCGATCTGGCTAATTCTCTATCATTCGATCTAAACTAACTATACATATATACATGTTTTTCCCCCTGGGAGGAGGGAATGAACATGTATATCTGTATTTAGTGATCTGATTTTTTTTGTCTAACTACCTAGGCAAAAAAAGAAGAAAAAAGGTCTCTTACAGTAATCTATCCAGTCGTTTTTGCGTGCTGCGTGCAAAACGGAAAACCGCAATTATTTTATTTATATAGATAAACAAGAAGTACCTTTACTATTTTTTTATGTTAACTTGGCAACTAGTCTAGTTTATTGAAGACCAATACTGTCATTATCGAGTAAATATCGAGTAGTGTCCTGTCTTATGATAATTTCAATATCCTAAATTTTCTAGGGAGTTTTTGTGGCATCTCACAATTCATGGTCCATGTTATTATTTCCAATCCACTTCACTTGTGCACAATAAATATCTAAGCTTTATTACGCAAAATGCTAACTGTATTACAAAATACAGGGGGTCAAAGCACACAAAAGTATGAATAAAAAACAAAAACCACTACATGACAGTTTGAGATCCCGCTAAAAACTCCTCGAGAGAGATGATATTATTAAAGGATAGATTAAGCACAACACGTTTTACAAAAAATAACATGCGGGTAAAGTTTACAGTGCACACTAGGATCCTTGACGAACATTCCTAACGAATGAAAACTTGTTTGTCTAAAAAAAGTATATAATTAGTAACTATTATTGTCTATGGTCCTAGTTGACTGATGTCCGTTCGAAATTAAAACTTGACAGTCCGTCAAAAATGTCACAGCACTATGCACTCAACTGCAGCGAGAATATTTTTTATAAGAACAAAACAAGAACCAGAGTCACGTTATGATACCATATCAAAATTGTGAAATCATCGCTAGTGTGCTATTCTTTTTCGCTATCAAAATTCTCTGTCATATATCGGAATTATACCGTGAGATGAACAAACGTCATCCCACATTAACTAGCATACCGGAGAGAAATGAAAACGAAGAAGAAATCATGTCCAAAAAATGGGTGCCTAAGAAAAAGCACGAAGTTTTGAAAGCGAAATATAAATGTCTCAAAAAACTATTTCAAATATACGATGCGAGCGTGATCGGTATCTTGCCGGAACAGTATCCGGAATACCCGGGAACTGAGCCAGAGACGAACGAGAGGAAGAAGCGGTCGCATCGCACGAAAACCGACGTGTGCGAATCCATAGCCGAACCCTCAAGTGGTGATGTCACTCAGGCGAATTCTGAAAACGAATCTGTCGCTACAGCGATCATTCGAGAGTTAAAAATGACCCAATGCTCGTCAACTTTAATTGAGAAGTCGCGAAAATTTGATAAATATTCCAACACTCGATCCATAGACAATTTGACTGTCGACAAGGAGTGCGAATGTCGACAACAAAATGCATCCCAACATCCAATCCCGTATTTAATAGTTAATGAAAAGAGAAGACTGACCAGATTACAAATTTTTGTGCAAAGATTATTCGGAATCAGAAGGGAGAAGGCATACAGAGATTATGGATTGCCTGATGGCCATGTGTATGCTGCAAGTGATAACAATATATCGTATAGTTTATTAGAACGACGGCATAGACGTGGTTTCAGGTTCCGAAAGCTGCGGAAACCAAAGAAGATTCAATCGGATGGTGCACTAAGAAATTTAAAAAGCCCAGTTATATTATCTTACGTCCAATCCGTCCAGAGGAGATGTCTAACAGACAGGACGCCACGACAGTGCCCGTTCATGGGGTGTGGGATGATTTTCTATGGTAGAGTATGCTTAATAATGCTATGTCTATAACTTGCTTGATGGTAGGTACAGAGGTGCATATCTAAAAACAAAGGTGATCACCGAGAGATTGCTGATCGTCGCTGTTATACCAGCCTGCAAGCTTTTTGGCAACTTGGCTACACTAGCTGATCCCTTAAACGCGACAAATCAAGGTTGTAGTCAAAGTTTATACAATACTAAATGGCCCCCTAGACGTTATGTCCTTTGCAGTAATCAGTAATTCAACCACAGCACAACCTATCGCGTTGAACTTCCACCATAAACACTTAGAATTATTTACTTACACGGTGATCGGTGATACGGTGTTGCAGTTTAACAGGTTTCATCCGTGTTAAATTAATTACACAAACTTTTTTTTCAAATCTGACTGGTACTTCCAGAGATTAGCGCGTTGAAACAAACAAACAGTCTCTTAAACTTTATTATATTAGTATAGATATAACAGAATAATTAGAGATTAATGTTTATTTAAGGAATTTTAAACTACAACGATCACCTGAATCTTTGCCATTTTACCGATCGGAAATACATCTGTCATTACTGTCACGAAGGGTTTGAGAGCGAATACGAAAAATTCTATCATGAAAACGAACACATTGGTATCAGCAAACTCTGTAAAAATATTAACGTGCTGTCTCCATCTAGAGAGTCCACCAAGAAAGCCAGTAACACGCAGACAGACCCAGAATTAAACACATGCGACGTTCCTGAAGGTAAACTCAAGAAAATAGTATCATTTTTTGATAAAATTGGCGACACGGAGAAGATTGTTACTGAAATTAAGAAACATAGGAAATCTGAGCAACCTGTGTCAAAGAGCGAGGTTACAGAGACGAGTGAAAGCTCTGATTCTGACAAGAGAACGGTCAGCTGCGTGAACATTCACAGAAAAGTTGATGCGGCGATGTTCTCATCTTCTGCGGATTCGGAAGTGACGTCCAAGAATCCTTTTGATACGGCTGTCACGTGCCAGTTTTGCGGAGAGAATTTTGACTATAGGTGAGTTATTTTACCTCTCACATTTTTGTATATCCCACTTCTGAAATTGGGAAGTTCAGATCACGGTGATTTATTGTGATGATGGCTTAGTGGTAATCCGTTCGAATTTCACATTGAAGGACTTGGGTTCGACTAAATTTAGCTTCGGCGAAGGAAAATCTAATAACCATAGCATGTCGGTGAGTTTAAGACCTTGTGACCTTTTAGAGTTTAGGATGTGTCGGAATGTTATCTTTATTTGACATCTAAGAGCTAACATTCTCAATTGTAGGTAGGTTCCTAAGTCTGTTGCCAGGTAGATGTACTTGAGGTCTATACTGTGTTGGATATTCATCATACGACAGGTTGCATGACAGATGTCAAATGTTTATCTAGAATTAAAGGCGATGTATGAAATGCCGGTTTTCTATAGAATGCCAAATGCTATTTAGTCAAAGTATGAAATACATCCCCGATTCGTTTCGAATATCACGTGGGAATTTTTGGCAGGATCTCAAAGTGTCAAATGGTTTTTTGTACAAAAGTGAAGTGAATATTTATAAGTAATAAATGGGCCGGTTTTCTCATTTGGCATTCCATAGAATGCCCAGGCAATGTATGAAATATGAATCAATTCATAATTTATTTATTTTCACTGTTTTTTTTTAATTAGAGTAGTTAAAGGTATCCCATTAAATCTTTGGGGTTTGTCTTAGCGTGCTATGGCCTGAGGTATTTATTCAACGCGCTTTTTGTAATATAGGAATGGTATAATTGATACGTTCAGTTAATATTTCATTGTCATTTTATGTACTTATAATAGATATTATCAAGTTGCATTAGTTGAGTTTTTACTTTTTATTGAATCTCTAACGTCCACTGCTATTTTATTTATAGTATTAGGTATTGTGAAAGATGCGATACGCCTGCCAGAAAAGTTGACGTGGTATTTTCAATGATTCGTTTAACACCTGTCGCGTATTAACTTCGTATTTTACTGGTACTTGTATATCGGTATTGTCAAATTGTTCTATTAGTAACAAGTACCTACTTAGAGCAGTCTTGAACAGGTAACATCTTACATTTGAATAAACCTATATAATTGTTACTATATTTGCTTTATATATTGTCATTGCTAACTGTTGTTAGTAAACAACAGTTAATAAACTTGGTTGTTTGTTTTGTTGTTATTTGCTCACTTCAGGCATTCTAAAAGGCGTTCTGTACATTGCCTATAACATAAAGATAATTAAAAAAACCGCAATCCTATGTTAGCTTTGCGATTATCAACTCTATTTTATAGATAAATATAATCGATAATTTGATTGTTTCAAATCAATTGAGGGCTGTGTAAGCTGTGTAGATGAAATAATGTAGGTATTGATTGTCTGACACCAAATAATAAGATTGGTTCCATGTTTCTTCGTCAGCTTCGTTCAGTCAATATACTTTGTTCTGTGTAACTGCAGTAATAATTATTTTGGTCAATTCTAGTTTAAAGGACAATAAAATAATATTAGGTACTCGTAGTAAGAAAATAAAAATCGCAAAATTAAGTGCACGGAGGAAGTTATTTAGGATTTTATCGTGCAAAATGTTTTTATAACGTTCATCAGTGTCATTATTTTTTATAATCACAATAGATTGTAGAAATTTGCACGACATATGAATTAACGTTCTATGGATTCGTCATGTAAGCTCTCTTATGAGGAAAATGCTATAATAATTATTTTTTTAAGCTTAGCAAGTTTTCAAAATAAAAAAAATACTTTATTCAATTTAGGCCTTAAGAAGTCACATATAACTGTCAAACACTACCGGTTCAAAAAACATTTTGAACAGTTATCGAGAAGAACCGGAAAACATATGTTTTCGACCATTACCATAAAAAAAAAGTTTTAATATCGGAACTTTTATTTAGCCTTTATGTTGCGAATTAAAAATATATAATTATATTATGTAGCGTGTTATTATTTAGTATAAAAATTACTATTAAAAAATCAAAATTAAGTGATATTCAATAGATTATTATAATTATAAAGAATTTGTAAATGTTGAAATATATCATGGGAATAACTAGTGTACCTTATGTACTATGAATAACTAGATTAATGACACAATTGTGAACTGCGAGTTAGCAAATTCAATCGGGTTTATCTGCTTTTATTCCAATTGTTTTAATATAATACAATAATAACAAATTTAGTGAATAGTACAGAGAAAGTCACTTCCAGATATCACTATCATTCACATAATAATTCCACCCTATATTGTGGCCAAACGTTAAATAAAAACAAAATAAGTGGATTACCAAAGCGGGTTAGTATATTTACAGTATAATAATTATATTTACAGACGACAACTCAGTCTCCACGTCGACCTGGAGCACAGAGTACATGACAAATTCTCCAAATTCCACAGCTGTGCCGGCATCGTCAATTGCCGCCAGCCGAAACGTATCGACATGATCTCCGAAGATGGTAAAATTAGAGTCCGAAGCATAGACAAATCCAGTTCTATTTTACAACATAGCGATATCGCTTCCAACTACACTGAATCTATGTCCAAGTTGCATTCCGAGGACAGTATCACCTGTGACCAGTCTACGAATGTACCTTATTATACATCTATGGAGTCTGTTAAGAAGTCCTCTTTAGGAAAGAGCGGACTTCGTTACCGATGGGAACCGGGTACTGAAATTATTCGTGTGTAATTTTTTCTGTTATGTAGTGTGTTGTGAAGTGGCATTTTGTATTGTTTCATAATTATAGCGTGAAAGTCTTTTTATATAGTTTTACTATTTTCTCTTGAAATGGTTTCACTGTGACAGGTTTAATAGGATGTATCTGAAAACTCGAGTTTTAATAAAAATCTCGTTTTGAACTCGCACGTCTCTCCTTGTGGCGTTTTATGAATGCGTTGAAGCAATGAAGGCTCAGTGATAGCGTGTATGGACACGGCCTCGATTGACGTGTATTCGAGTTCCTCCAATGAAATCATTCGCTGAAGGAAAACATAGTGATGAAACTAAGACGGTAGGGCATTTCATAAGCTAGCTAGTAATGTCAAGTTGAAAATCTGTCGTTAGCACCATTGTGTTCCGGCAGCTGTACTTGAGAGCCAGTCCTCGCACTAGACTGTTAGCTTATTATCATTTCGGGTCACATCATGAGACCGTAGATGAACACTAAACCTTTAAATAATTTAAAAAAGCCAAGCTTATAGCTAATATTTTAGTCAGTATTTCCAATACTGATAGTTTAGATGTAGATTGAGGTAAGAAATGGAAAGTTTCGTTTGTAAAAAAATATGACAAGTATTGCCATTCGATGCCTTAAACTTATGATTTGTATATTATACTAGCGGTGTTCCGGCGGCTCCGTGCGCGTTTGTTACGCGGTAATTCTTTTCGTCTCGTACTTTCATTACATCCACGCATGACAAGAAAGATTTCATGTAGAATCGGTGCTCTTACTGCAAAAATGTTCGCGGGGCGGAGACCATTGGCGACAGATGACGTCACAACTGCTCGTAAGTAGAGCTCGTCGAGCGCGTTTTTGAAACTGCTCACTAAACCCGCTGTTTTTTTTTTTTTGGTTTTAATCGAACTAAAAAATAAAAACGCTTTTTCCAAACTATAAATCTATAACATGTTTTAAGAGATAAAAAAAAAATTCAAGAAAAATTAAACTGAGTTTAAAAACTATAACTTTTTAGTTGGTTATGTTTTATTTTATCATTCCCTCACCATTGATAACTCCCTAGTTTTTTAATACCTCATTACTTTTAGGGACCACCTAGTCAGTTCAGGTAAGGCACATGTGTACTACAACATATTAATCGTCAACTCTGAATTCCCTTACAGCACATTGTTGTGAATGCAGTTCTGTATCGTGAATCGCGCGAGCGGCTGCTTGGCTCAGAGGCTTCATGCCGGAGGGACGGACCTAGCTGCGGGAGGTTTTTTTTTTTTTTGAACTGACTACACTGTTAGCCTGAGGGGCCCTGGAGCCTTTACGGCTTTTACAGCTTTACCGGGCTTGGGGGCGGGAGAAGGTGATCGTAGCGGGTGCAAGTTATATTAGTATAATTTTTAAACATCATTTTTCACACTTCCATGAGAACTAGTCACAAATTGAGTACACATATACGTTGTTACAAATAAAACAATTATGAAAAACCACACATTTATTGTAGTTCATTTTATATACCGACATCTCACTTGAGTCTGTGAGATCGCCAACGCTCCAACGGCAAATTAACAAATATTGGAAGCCATATACATATAAAAATATATGATAATATTTATAAATATCTTATAACTTAAAATAATAACATTAATTTGTAAAATGTGATCTTATTCAATAATCTAACGATAGCAAATGACAATGCAATGAATGAACGATAACTCGAGACATCCGATTTTTTTTTTTCCGCTAAAATGGATCAATCAACTTTTTACAATCAATCAATTCGCGAGTTGACAATATGTTTTATAAATTGATCATACTGGTTTATTAATAAAAAGCATAAAAATATAAATCTGTAAAAAAAATTCTTGAATTATTTAATTTTCCTTTGAGACAATGGGAGTTATGTTGTCTGGAAGACACATGATTGGAAACGCCAATCAGAAGGCCGTCATCGTATGATATTTATAGACTCAGTTGATTGTTATAGTTATCTTGTGAAAAGTGACTCTAAAATTGTCACTAAGTGTAGAAATAGTGACTTTACAAGACATTTTTTAACAAAAAAGAACATCCACTTCATTTATTTTGAGGAATTCCCTGGTATTATCTTCGAAGTCGTAGATCCAACACTGATGTAATTAAAAAATGGGATCACCTTGAGGTATACTTGAGGTGACCTTTCCTACGAAAAAATTACGAACTGAGAACCTCCTCCATTTTTGAAGTCTGTTAAAAATTATATGGGTCTGCAGAAATTTCAGTACCTGAAATTTTGGCCAAAAAACTTTGCACGTGGATGATGACGTCACGCGCGGTCACATAACATAATGCTGTATTTTTGTGGCAGCTTATTTTTTTATATTAAATAAAGGTAAGGTGAACGACGAATAAATTAAGATTCACGGGTATTATTTTCAACATATTAAGTGTTGTTGTATAAAACAAAATATTCTTGGATAGAGGCGCCATGGGCCTAAAAAATGGTCGTCCAACTGAGAGACGTATTTTTCCTCCTTTAAGCGCTTTCAAAGTGTGGTTTCCTCACCCCCATGGCTCTAGGGTAAATACACCTGCTGCCTAATCCCAAAATTTGTTTGAAATTTTCTCCAAAAATGGCAAATTATCTGTTCATTGTACTTTAGGTCCATCTGGCAACCTTCTAGTTATTACAAGCTTAATTAAGTTATTAAATATACATGAACCACTTTGTAAAGAAAGTTTCATTATATAAATGTTTCGAACTGGACTAAACAAAAAAAAAAGTTGATTGATCCATCAGGAAAATAAGAATTTTTCGATTAAATCGTGTTTAATTCAATATCTCATCTTTGTAACAACTAATACTGCCCACGAATTAATAAAATCACGAGACACGATCAATTTCCAAAAAAAAACTCTGATAAACGTATAAAAACAGCAACATTTTATTGCATAAATTTTTTATTAATGAAATTATTATTAATATTTCAACTTAAGGGGTACTCTGTTACCTGATCTGTGAAATTAATTCTTATAGCATTTTTATATATTTTACGTCTGATTTTTTTAAATATAAACATACTACAAAGGTATACAACATACAAGGTAACAAGCATACGGCTCACCTGATGGTAAGCAGCTACCGTAGCCTATGGATGCTTGTAATACCAATAATGGGTATAATCGTAATCAATAGCGCGTTGCCGACCCTGAACCCTCTACCCCAAGGAGCTCTGGAAACCCTACTCATCGCAGGAACACAACACAAGGTCATTTGACTGCGATCTTCTGTAGAGTGTAGGTATTCCACCAGTCGAACTGCCCCAAGTAGAGAGAAATCTCAAAAAAATAATTATCTTTGTCCTACCTCTCTTAAATGAATTCTTAGTTTGTCTCAAAAATGTTATAAACAATTAATCAGGTGACTGCACCTAAATTTCTAAACTTTAGAAACGGAAAAAATAGATAACTTATTTTTAATATCTTTCACAAAAAAGAAAAGAGCCGAGGTCTCGGTAACAAACTCAAATCATAAACACTGTAAACCGACAGTAAATTTAGATGTACGTAAAAACTTACTGCCGCTATTGCAAAAAAAAACGAAATCAGTGTCATTTATTGCAAATCTACCTAAACCTCCCTCTACGGCAGAGATATACTTTGATAAATTTTATTATTATTATTATTTCAAAAATACTAAGAATTTAATACGAGTTACTTCATACACGGCATATAACAGCTTTGCCAGTGTACCAAATTCGCCATTTTCTATTTCCTTCAGCGAAGACAATAATTCCCTCTGATCACGTGTGAACAGAGACCTCTTAAAATTTCTAACTCAAATGGTACACATCTTTCCAAACAAGATTACGCATATGTAAAAAAGGGATCGCGACGCGAATCAACAAACAACCTGACACACTAATCATATATAAATATAAACATAGCGATCTCACAACATCAAAACAAAAAAAGTATATTCAATATCCGCACCATAACCTTCTCATTTTTAGCACCATACCATGATATAATATTTAATTTTCTAGGGAAATATAATTTATTTTACACGAAACACATATACAGGCATGAATTGAATATTTTCAGTTTGCGATAACCGGGGTGTTAGGGGTGGAGGAAGAGGCGGTACACGATATTATTTCACAGTCACATCGACCTGTAAGTAAAGCCATTTCATACCGGCTGAATGTAAAGGGTTAAGTCGAACTGTAAGTAAAAACTTTTAAACAATAACTGATTATGTAGTCACGTCGGCCTGTGATGTGTGTCACCGGCAGATGTGATGAGTCACTTCAATCTGTAAGTAATAGCCCTTTCACACCGGCAGATTGTGAATAGTCACTTCGGCTTCAAGATAAAACCCTTATACACCGACTGATTGTTAAGAGTCACTTCGGCATATAAATAAGAAGCTTTCCACACCGGCTGATTGTGGAAAGTCATGTTGGCCTGAAGTAAATACCCTTATACACCAACGGATTGTAACGAGTCACTACGGATTGTAAGAGCCCTTTCACATTGCAACTGTAAAGAGTCAAGTCGACCTGTAAGTAAAATCTTTTACACACTGGCTGATTGTGTAAAGTCACTTCGGTCAGTAAATAAAAGTTCTTACACACCGACCGGTTATAAAGAGTCACGTCCAGACTGGCTAATAGTTAAACAAATGTTATAAAGACAGCCCGTAACTCGATGCTTATATTTTTAGTGTGGCACAGCGCGTCTAGTTCTACATATTAGACATAGATATTTAATAAATAATACTATGTGATTTGATAAATAAATTATATTCCCCTTACAACCAATACATACGAGTTGATGGCGTTTTTCACATATTATAGTGAGTGACTCGTATAATATAATCTTTTTAACTCATAAAAAAATGTTCAACATTTAACTCGGAAACGTTTTTTTTTTTATACCAAATAACAGTTAATACAATAATAAAAATTAATTGTAAAATATTTCAATGATTAATAACGAGAACAATATTTATTAGCAGGAAATGAACAGAATTAACTTAATTGTTATTCTATAAAAAAAATACGATAAATAATTTGTTCCTTATGTTTGTTCCCTCCAGGTGGTTTGCGGGACGCGGGGCGGCGGATGTGCGCGGATATACACGGTATTGAGATGATGGTCTATATCTTAAGATCAATAGTGTATGCATTTGCAACTGGTACAGATATCTAATGACAAATCATATAAATTAATACATATATTATTGTAGTCTTCATTAAAATGCTAATCAAAAAACTATTATATTGAAAAAACTTGTGCTTGTAATCATTACGGACAGTCGAAATGATACTTAATTAATTGGATATTCTATGCTATTCAAATAATTGTTTAAAAATGCGCTAAATAAATCATTACTTTAGATTGATTGTAGTTTCTTTTTTTTTTAATGCAACGTCTGTAATTCCACCTTGGTAAAATAATCTCACGTGGAGCAATCACAAAACTAAAACCGCGTAAGACCGTACGTTAGACGTCTGTTGCTGCCGGCGGCCGGCAACAGACTAGCTTATTGGTCGGTCTTGTTCCCCTCCCGCGTCCCGCAAACCATTTGGAGGGTCGCGCTTACGGCGGTCAAGCTATAGTTTATCTAAACTGTCAAATAGGGACAGGTTATAATAATTTAATATTCATCTATCAAAGAAAAATACGAATAATTATATAGTTAACTGTTTTTGTGTTGCATCGACCAAAATTAATACACTATATACTCCATAAAAAAATAAAAACGCCATCAACAAGCTCGCGAACCATAGACATTCCATCGATAAACATTCTCAAAATAACATCTCTCACGTTTTAACGTTTTTTTTTTTACTTCTTTATAAGGAGTTTTTAATTGTGCCTCTCGGTCGTCGTAAAAGTGCCAGGTTCAATCACAACTTAGCAGGATTACTACTATGTAATAATAATATTATTATGTATTAATCGTTTTGCCGTGGATATTCCTCTGAACCAAGTGTTTCCTATTAACTTTTTTAATGGTTTATTAATGATTTTCTTTGCCCTTGACAATTTTGCTTCGCTTCGTAAGTGATAAAAGGGTAGGTGTAGAGCGTAATATACATGAAAACATCACGATTTGAAATTTTATCGTATAATCAACCGCTCCGATGAGTACGCCATTTACAAGATATTTATCCGAATATCACATTCGGTGGCAAATTGAGTTCAAAATTTGGAGGAATAGTTGCAAACAGATTGCGATCAAATTGGAGACATCGATCGCCGTTTCGCCTCATCGTAAAAAAGTATTATGTGTATTATTATTGATTAATCGTAAGAAGACTTGCACGACACATGTCAAATGTTTATTTTAGAGATGTACCATAATTTAAATTGTAAGTTGATTTTATGATTATCGATTCTTTTAGAACTAAATATAATTGAAAATACGTAAATCAATAGAGAAATGTAAGCTGTGTAAATTAAATAATAAAAATAAATGAATAAATGAAATATCTGACTTCAGAGGACAAGATTAATTCTGCCAATCAATAGTCTTCGTTGCTTGTTGCTGCAGTAAATATGTAGGAATTACATAAATATATTTGTTTATTCGAAATTAAACAAAGAAAATAATAAATTAAAAGTTAAACAGCGTTCGACCAATTCGATTAATTATTATCGATTCGTGCGATTAATACGATTAAAATTCGATTCCTTGGTTTTATTATTTTGGTGTACTATAGTTTTAAATCATATAGAAAGTAATGATGCACGTAATAACGAAAGAAATACGAAAATTCACAAACATAATTGTATAGAGGAAGTTATTTAGGATTTTATCGTTGCAAAATGTTTTTACGTTTATCAGTATCAATTTTTTTGTTATAGTCGATATGCAAGTTTTTAGGTTATGTCATAAATTGCACGACGTAACAATTTACGTTCTGTGAATGTGTCGTGCAAGTCTTCTTACGATGAACAAAGTATAGTTACATATATTTTACAATAACTATTTGTCTCGTGCGAAAAGTTAAATTTTTAACTATTTTGTCAATAGTAAGGAACGTAGCCTTAAATGATGTTTGAATCGTTAATTTTGATAAAGAATTAAGAGAAATGACAAGTTTTAAACTCAATTTGGGTTCAATTTTCGATAAGAGATTGATGTCAATTTGCTGTGCAGTTTGGCGTCCAATCGGTAACAAGCTGTGCAGTCAAACTTACGATAAATATTTGGACTACAAATTACGGTTATTAGATTAGGGGTGGTTTGTATCTATTAATATCTTTCCCATACATACAGTAGAATTCTGTAATACAAGCTACTAAACTTTACCATCTAGTTATAAAAGTATATTAAATTTTATAATTTATTTTCAAAAACTTATATTAAAATTGTTAACGTTGCGAGAGAAAAAGAAGATCAATCTTCAAACTTTTCTTAATAAATTTACCCCCTTTGAAATCAACAAAAAAGGTAGACAAATCCATAAACATTTTCCCTGTAATTATTTGAACTTTCGCAGATTCCTTCCCAAACGAGACTTGTATACAATTCACCATTTAAATCAATTTTAAACATGACGACGATTTCAATGCATTACTCCGCCATCTTCATCTACCTTTTTGTTAAGTCGCGACTGAAACGGGGTATACGGTTGTCTGCGACTTGAAAACATACGTAAAGATTGTCCAGTACATAAAAAACTGGCGTCCACTGTTGTCCAAGTAAAAATAACTACAGACACGTTACGCCATTACAATAACGAATGTGGTATTATAAACACACACACACTCGTAAGATTCTATGCAAGAAAACATACGAAGCGTCTTACAACTGAAAACGTACGAGGCGTATTTCAACTGAAAACGCATGTGGCGAGTTTCAACTGAAAACGCACGAGGCGTATTTCAACTGAAAACGCATGTGGCGAGTTTCAACTGAATAGGCATAAAGCGTATTTCAACTGAAACCGCATGTAGCTAGTTTCAACTGAAAACGCACGAGGCGTATTTCAACGAAAAACATACGGAGTTTATTTCAACTGAAGACATACGAGGCGTATTTCAACTTAAAAGGCACAAAACGTATTTCAAATGAAAACACAAAAAACGTATTCTATTCTTTAAACATAAGACAAGGATCGCATTAATGAAAGTTTCCTTGGTTTCAATATTTTTTCGTTAATAATTTTATACACGTTACCATTTAATCGGTTCTTTTCCCGAAGTGTACATATTCAGTTAAGTGCGTACTATTGTTATGTAGTAATAAAAAAATAGATATTTGAAAATCTTAAATATAATAAAATACGATTGTTTGGTATTTTACTGAATTTCTTACACTCACTGCAACATTCCAAAAGTGTAGATATTTTCACGACTGATACCATTCATACTATTGGTTACTGTTAAAATGCTGAACTACATATTTCAAATTCGATCTAATCAATAATAACCTTTTTTTTCCTTATGAAATTTATTATTAAATAATTTTGAATACGCACATTTCAGCAAAAGAACCAATTAAATTTCACTGATTCTTCTTCCTATAGGTCACGACAGACTGTTAACAAGTCTAGTGTGTACCGGACCACTAAACATCATCCGTATTCTTATTAAATACTTTATATACAAGAATTAGATATTTCTCTTTAGTTTTGCATTACATCGCCATATGAAAACTACAAAAATAATAATTACATCATAAAAAAAAAAACACAACTTAGTACAGGAAAAAAAAACACGTAAAAATATAAGATACACATAGATTCATAAAAACGAATATACAAGTGTTAAATGCACTTAATCATGGCATATTTTGTAAAAAAGAAAGTCAATAGTGACTTTATAACAAGGAGTAAAAAATTTACAAAAAAAATTATATAAGGAAAAAAAGGCCACAAACGGATGGAAACAAATGGATAGCGAAATCAGAAAAAATAGGAAGGAAAATAATAATAACATTACTTTAGATATTACACCCGTAGTAGATCCAATTACAATATACAAAAAATATCGCTTACACTGAGGGACAATGTAGCTTCATATTAGTGAAAGAATTTTCAGAAACGGATCAGTACAAACATACAAACTATTCATAATAGCAATATTTATAAATACAATGACACCTAAAAAAGAAATCAATATGAATGTTAGCTCACATGTAACAACTAGATTAGTTACTGAGGTGTGTGTATGTGTGTGTGTGTGTGTCCGTTGTTTCTGATGCCGTCTCATTCGCTTCAAGAGTCTCTCTATTCTCGAAAGTTTTTCCGAGTATACATCCCAACATTCTTGAGGTGACTGACTGCAAATGAAAATTTGATTTTAAAATTTTATACCTGATATAATATTAAATTAAAATATTTCTCCTCAGTACACCTAAATAAAGTCCACGATACCATATCCCTATCTCTTATACATAAGCCACGATAAGGTATTTTGTGACGAAGTTTAATTGAAAATTGAAAAGTGATTAATGGGCATTATTATTAGTCTCGTCATATTTTAATCCTTACGAACGAAAGTCACTTCATCATCAAGACAATTATATGTAGATAAACTGTGCCCTTTATATCATGTTATTTGTACGAATAGTTTGGGAGGTAAGATAAAATTAAAATAATTCAACACTCGGCTCGGGTCTACGTCTATAGGTGTAGTGACGCGAACGAGCCGTGTGAGTTGTAACGCATAACCCTGACCGTCTGATAAATATATTGTCTTTATTGGAGTATTATAAATGATCGATCAGCATTTTTTTAATAATACGCGGGTGAAACCTCGGGGTACAGCTAGTAAAAAACAAAACAACGCTAGGTAACTAACAGATTAAAAGTTCTAAAAACTAGGATATTTTTATACGTAATAAAAATAAATCTTAAATTGATTCATGCTTACAAATCAGTTCGGCACAAATTATCTTTTGATCAGGACTGTATTTTTAGTCTGTGCTCAATGCTCACCATTTCATAATGTAATTTGTAATTAAAAACGTATTTTCGTTATACTTTATCCATCATACGAAGATTTGTATGACACGCCACGTACAGAACGTAAATTGTTAAGTCGTGTAAATTATTACATAGCCTACAAATATGCATTTCAAGTATCAATTATCATTTAAAAATCATTTCGATGCTGATACAACGTTATAGCAAACAAAAAAAGGTGTGTGTGCGATTCACACACGATAGAAGTGAAACTTCATTTTAAAAGACATTTTCTATTTAATTTAAACAGTGTGCAATATACATACACACCGACATTTGCTCTCTCGCTCTGGCTCACACAAAGAGGAGAGACCGATAATGTGCGTTAAACGTTTAATGTTTAACGCTTGGAAGTCGCATAAGAAGTTTCACTTCAAAAATTGCATGATAAAATCTTAAATAACTTCCTCTATACAATGATATTTGGGAATTTTCGAAATTATTTTGATACTACGTAAATCGTTACTTTTTATGTTAAAACTATAGTGAACAAAAATAATAAAACCAAGGAATCGAAAATTAATCGTATTGATCGAACGCCGTTGTACATTTAAATTACAAGTTTCTTTTTTAATTTTGAATAAAAAAAAATACATAATTCCTAAAATTTTACTGCAGCAACAAGCAACGAAGAATATTGTCTGGAAGAATTAATGTTATTGTTTGGAGTCAGGCATTCAATAATTCAAGTGTTCCAGATTGCGATTTCAATTGTTGTTATAGTTTTTTTTTTCATATAATTTACACAGCTTATACACCCCTCAATCATATTATAGTACATCTCTAAAATAAACATTTGGCATGTGTCGTCCAAGTCTTCTTATGATGAATCAATCATAGTAATGCTATCCATCTATTGATGATGAATGAAGCCCTATTGAAAATATATTCAACTAAAATGTTGAAAGCGCCATCTATTAACAATTAGTTTAACTAACACGACAGCTAGCACTATTAGCAACGTTGTATGTAAAGGGTTGTATTTACCTGTGCGGCAACGGACGTAGGAGGGTGAGTGGTGGTGAGGGGGAGGGGGCGGGGCAGTGCTATTGCAGTACGGGACTAGGACATGGAGGAGCAGGGCGGGTGCGGGGAGCCCATCTGCGTGAGCACGCGGTCCAGCCACTGCAGCGGCCCGTTCAGATGCAGCTCGATCCAGCACGGTGTCGACGTCACCGTCTGCCGTCTGAAACAATGTCACACCCAACAAATTATCCCGCGAGTTACTCATTCAATGCGATCTATATTCAAGTGATAACTTATTATGGGAGAGTAAACCGCTTCGTAACGTAACGCATAACGGCGCCAGTGTCTGGCTTCCCTTTCTTTCACGCATACGGTAGCGGTACGCAGGCTCTTCCTCTCTCACTCTAACCCATAGCGCTAGTTGTATTTCAGACAGCCGCTTCCCCCTCTCTCTAATCAGTGTTTAGTGTGCGATAGACATATACTGTTGACAGTGGGCATATAACCTAAAACTATTACCGTTTCAATAGTGACTATAAAAAATGTCATACTAATAATGTACAAGTTCAAGAGTTGTAACCAAGAATAAAATTACCTTTCCTTACATTATCATATTAATAAATGTAAAATTAAAGTAATAACCTAAGCGTTTCTCAAGTTAATAAATATATAAATAAATAGTTCGACTTAGATTAGTTTAAGTTATAACACTACTGTTGGGCGTCCCGAGACGCGCGCGTTTTTTTTTTCTTTATAGTAGCCACGGCAAAATGACTGCACCTAGTGAAAACAACGGCGACTGATCAATTCTAAAAATTCAAAGCTAACATTACCCCCGAACGAGTAAGCAATCAAACAGATTATTTGACTATTGAACATGTGTTAGGGATGGCGATTATTTCCAAAAAAACGATTTTTATATCGATTCTAATAAAAGACCGAAGAATCGATTCACAAAAAACTCGAGGTCAAAAAGATCGATCTCTCAAAAATCGATCTTTTTCAGATTTCCTTTTTTTACTATTATGGAAAACAAAAATGACTCCATAATAATCGATCTTTTATCATTTTTAAATAATCAAAGTTGTTTTTATAACCATACTAAAGTATCAGGTATAAAGAAAGTGAATTTATTTCTGGTATAGAGAAAGATCATATGTTTCACAAAATTTATTATTATAAACTGTTGAGTTTTTGCTGTTGGGTGAACTGCTGTTATGTATCGTATTATAATTTGTAAATGACACCATATTGAATGATATTACAATGAAATGAATAATAATAAAATAACAGTGCACTCAAGGATTATAATATTAAATTCGGAACGTTCATTATTCGTATCGTAACTTGGAATGAGAGCAACGTGAAGTTCTCTCCCTTACACACATATTGACTGTTGCATAGTGCTTACTTGTTCACACTTTCCGATAACACTGGCTGACAATAGTCATTGTCAACAATAATATCGAACAACGGATAATCGACAGCAGACAATTTATTATGTCTTCAATAATCTGGTATTTGTTGCGTATGAATAATACATTATATTATTCGTTGTTGTAATAATGACTATCGCTAATTAGAAACGTAACTTTTTAAATTCTTTCTTTTTTCCATTAAGGAGAGTCGAAGGAAACTGAGCAGACAGTCAAAACAGCTAACTTGCGAGTTTTTGAGTAATTAGGTGAAAACTGACATTTCTTTACATGTATCTTGGTAAATTTAACTAATTGTAAATAATTTTATAGTTTTTATTATAACAGAAAAATATAATCTCGTTTTCGAGGTTGAAATAGATTCAGTACTATGTATCGATTAAAAAATCGTTATTTGGCACAAAAAATCGATTCTTTGATCATTAATGTGTATTGGTGGCAAACGGCAGGTTTATGAAGGTGGCAAACAAGCATTCGGCTCGCCTGATGGTAAGCGGCTACCATAGCCTATGGACGTCTGTAATACCGCAGATATCACTAGCGCGTTGACGACCTTGAACCCCGTCCCAAGGAGCCCTTGAAACCCTACTCAACACAACAATAAGTTAATTGTCTGAAATCTTCTGTAGGGTGGAGGTATTACAACACTCGGGCTGCCTCAAGTAGAGAAAAATCTCCAAAGAAATTTCTCTGTGCCCTACATCTCTTTGAACCCACCCTTCCCCAATGATCTCTCCAAACCCAACTAACCGCAGGAGCACAACACTAGATAATTTGGCAGTGTGTACCTGTACTCCGCTCCCCATCCCTTGACGAAGCTCATCCGTATGGTGCACATGCGCGTCAGCTGGAACACCGCCTCGAAGCCCTGGGACACCGACTGAGACAGGAGGGCGGCGAACTCTTGATTGTTGAATATTTTTAAATTGCAACCTGAAAATCAAAACCAGAAACTTAATTATTTAATACGACTATAGTGACAAAACAAGCTTACGGCCCGCCTGATGGTAAACGGCTACCCTACGTAGGTTATGAACAATTATAACACCATTGGTATTTAGCGGGTTGCCGACCTTGAACCCTCCTTTCCCAAGGAGGGAAATTCTGCTCACCACAACACATGCTTATTAGGCTGTGATCTTCTGTAGGGTGGAGGTGTTTGACCAGCCGGACTGCCCCAAGGAGTGAGAAATTTCTAAAGATATGTATTTGTGCCCTACCTCTCTTTATTCTTCGATATGAAATAATATTGATGCTCCAGTATTCCTGAATCAATATAAATCCAAGTAACACAGTGCCCTTCATCATGTAAGTGTATAAGTCGACATTACTATTGATAAGATATAATGATTATTTATTTATAAGGGATTGACAACAGTTAAAAATTAGATATAGTTATTTGAGGTTATGACTGTCATTCTGTCGAGCTCACGTGAAAAGAAAGTGAACTCATCTCTAGGATGTCCACACTGTATTTGGACTAGTTTCCGAACAAATACTGTCATTCTATAGAGTTCACATGAAAAGAAAGTGAACTTATCTCTAGGGTACCCACACTATTCTTGGACTAGTTTCAGATCAATCCGAGAGTTGATATAATGTTAAAAAATTAAAGTTAATTATTTAATAATATTGGTCTACTGATAACAAACCTAAAACAATACAAAACTGGTAAAAATAATTGTTATATTTTTCCATTCGGAAAACAACAATTATTGTCTGCGAGTCACGTGTTTGGAAATGCCATAGAGAAAAAAACGTGATGTCATCGATCACTAAATATACACAATCGAGTGTAATCTTGTAATAAGCGACTCTAAAATTATTAATAATTCTTAATACAGTGGCTACAAAATTATATAGGCACTGAAGAATTTTCATAATTACATAACTGAAATTCTAGAAAAATCAAATTCGCATACTAATTTTTGAAGGATGACGATTATTTGAATTAGGAGAAAATTAAATTACTTTTAAAGGTATAATAATGAATAACAATCATGGGTATTACTTTCGACAAAAGGTTGTCTACTCCTGCATTACTATTTTTCTATCAAGTTCACGTGAAAAGAAAGTGAACTCATCTCTCTCTAGGGTGTTCACATTGATTGTTGCTCTTGAAACATAATATACTTTATATCACATTAATTACTGTTGTTTAGCAGAGCTTATTTACAAAAGGAAAGTAAAACATACCTGGAGGTATTTTACATACTGTAGCCGGATGCCATCCGTAACGTTGATTGCAGTTTGGACTCTGAACGAATATTGAGGAATCACTCAGACACTCAGCGAACACTTCGCCTGTAAGAAATATTACAATTACTAATATTTTTTCTAGAAAACTAACTACGTAATTCATGGTAGTCGAGTGATTTAGACGGGCAGGATTATTAATTCAATATCCGCAGATTCGAGAGCTGGCATGTTCCAACGGGTCCTTTGGACTTCGTATACAATTACTCATTTGAATTTGTAACACATCAGCTGACGGTTAAGGAAAACATCGTGAGGAATACCTGAAAGTTTGTTATTATAGAAAGTAAATAATTTACCAGCTGTCAAGTTAGTTAAACCGACTGTTAATAGATGGCGCCTCCCACATATTAGTTGCATATAATTGAATTATTCCTGCTTATTCCTGTTGAAAAAGATTAATCAATCTAGGTCGCGGCTCCCTTGTTAAAATTGAGTAGGTAAATGGCAATTTAAAAAGTATATTATTCATCTATACATATTATAAAACTCAATGTTTCTCTGTCCGTTTATGTTATTTTCACTCCAAACCCACTTATTCCACCCACCAATTCGTAGATATATTATAGGATATTTTTCGTAAGATAAAATAACATAAAAAATAAGCAGTGACGATAAATGTAAAACAGTTCGGGAAAAAGACGCATTTGGGGCGCTTAAATGCTTTACGCAGAGTAAACCATGCGAGATATATCAAATTAATGTTCTACGTAATTGTAGGTTTTAAAAAGACCTACTAAAAGTCAGCGATAGCATATGTCTATCTTCTCAGGATCACCCATAATAAGCATCTTTATCCTCCGTCTTTTGAACGGGGGAAGTACGATACGAGCGTGCGCTCGACCGACGATATTCTGTAGTACACGCAAGCGCAGCCGCGGGCACAGCTAGTTGTTTATAATCCACTTCAAATCACAAAAAACGCCGCAAAAATCAAAATATTATATACGACCAAATCACAAAAGTTTATTAATAATATAAAAACCATCACATGACAGTCACTCCCAAATCCCAATAAACCAGCAGCAGGGTACAAACCTCCAATGTAATACAACCGGACGCCCTTCCCGATGTGTCGGCGGGTCTGTTCCACCACCTCGTTCCTGTTCACATTCGAGAGCAGGCCCAGGCAAAACCTGCAAAAAAATAATAATTAATCATTACAAAATATAATACACTAGCTGTGCCCCGCGAGTTCAGCCGCGTATAATTTAAAAAGAAATAGCTGTTTGATGATGTATAATACTTCAGTATAGAAAATATTTTTATCGGGCGGCCAGGGTTATACGTCACAACTCCCGGCTCGTTCGCGCCTATAGTCATAGACCCGAGCCGAGTGCTGAATTATTTTAATTTTCCATTATCTCTCAAACTATTTGTCCAAATAACATGCTATAAAGGGCATAGATTATATTCATAAAATTTTTTTGATGATTGATTACATAACATTCGTTCGTAAGGATTAATATGCCATGTCTAATAATAATGTTCATAAATCACTTTTCAATTTTCAATAAAACTTTATCACAAAATACATTATTGGGGCTTATGTATAAGAGATGGCATATGGTATCATGGACTTTTTTTAGATGTACTGAGGAGCAAATTTGTAGCTTTTGTAAAACATTATATTTACGTATGACTAACCATTACGCCAGCGCACGCGGACAAAGCAGTAGGGGGTTATTTATACTGACTTACCTAAGAAAAATCAATATTTAAGGCTAGTTGAGAGGTGTAGCCTAATGCTAGATAGCCTATACTATTCCTGGTGAATCTGGCTATCATATACAAAAATAATTTTTCGAATCCAGCTGGTAGTTTCAGAGATTAGCGTGCTTAAACAAACGAACAAACAAAACAGCCTTTTCGCTTTATTATATTACTAGCAACCCGCCCCGGCTTCGCACGGGTGCAATGCTGATACTAAATGTACCTACCTACCACAGAATGCCCTTATAAACAACGTTTACAGTTTTTTTGTCAGTAGACAATACAAACATGTTTTGTTTAGAGGTTACTCTTCAAAGAGCGATTTGACCATGGTATATAGACAGGGCCGGTACTGCCGCATCGCTATGTCCTTGCATTTTAAATCTGTAATATCTTCGGAAATATTCATTTAAATTACATTCTGTAAAGGGCCATATTGATCTATATAAAATGGACAATGTATTTAATTGGAAAAGGATTAATGCTGTATTGCTTAAAATCACTTCGTAAATAAACAATTTTTTCCCGTATAATGTAAAGAATAAAAAATGGTTATTGTGGGTTATCCTTAAGAGATAGACATATACCATCGGGGACTTTTTTGTTGACCTTTTTAAGGTGTACAATACTGTAGTACATTATTTCGATTTATCTCGTGGGGTTCAACCAGCGTTTGCAATGTAAGCGCAAAAATGTGTTTATTTACGACATCACATTAGAAACCTCTAAATTTATCAGTGTTTCTCTACAATATTATGCATGTATTATACATATAAACCTTCCTCTTGAATTACTCTATCTATTAAAAAAACCGCTTCAAAATGCGTTGCGTAGTTTTAAAGATTTAAGCATACATACGGACGGACAGAGCGACGCGACTTTGTTTTACACTATGTAATGATATAGTATAGATTGAATACTGTATTTACACTTAATACAATTAGCTGGATTATAAGAAACTAGTTCACGGTTTAAATGTAATGCCACAAACTATATGAAATACGCGTTATTTGTTGAAAGTACTCGTGCGTCATCTATTGTACATTGCTGGTACTATTTCAGAAGCTTTTTCACACAAGTGTACATACAGCTGTACCAAAATTTTTAACTTAATCGGATGAAAGATAAGCAAACGTATCAAGACACATAAATAGGAATAAACGCTGACCCGTCCGAATATTTAGCAGATTATAGAATGTAAAATATCTATTAGCTGTCATGTTAGTTACGCAAATTATTAACATATGGCGCTTCCAACATGTTAGTTGAATATGTTTTTATTATTAACGCCTTCAACAGATGCCAATCATAATGAAAATAAGCTTTTTATAAAAATATTTTAAACAAAACCATTCATCGATAGCGGGAAACATGTGCTTTAAAATGATGCGATAATTAATTTAATCATTAATTAAGGGAGATATGGCGTTACCACAAAAACACCATTGTTAAATAATAAATAATATACATAGTGAGTTATTCTAATACAATCATTTACATGGCAGAAAAAAAAAAAAAAATTTGTAAGAATAATTTTGTAAAATCATATAAATATAAGAGTATGAATAAAAGTAGACGGATATAGGTGTAGAGGAAGAATGAAGAAGGTTTAAATGGATCGTGTGGAGTAATGATATGTGTATAAAAGGTGTGCAATGATAAGAGAAAACATATTATGCTGATCCTACTTAGGTGGTTTAAGGGCAAACAGTCACCTCTCGCTATTGCTGGGGTCGGTAAACCCGTCGACCGTGATCGAGGGTTGGGACGCGTGGAACGTCTCCCCCACGCGAGTGTTCAGCTCGTAGTAGCTGATGCTGCACCAGAACGCCGGCTCGTGGTATAGCACGGGAGCCGCCTCCGCTATCAGCCCGGGCGGCGAGGGAGTCAGCCGTGTCAGGTCTGAAACACATTCACCATCACAGCCTATGGTGTATTTTCAAACTGAAATTTCTTTCAGTATGGTGAGAGTAAACTTCCGATGTTGAACTCGCATGTTATGTATAAAATTGATTACTTAATCATATTGGTTTATGTATAACAAAACCTTAAATACATATCTGGAAAAAAATATTTGTTAATTCATTTAATTGTCCCTTGGAAATTGGAGGTTTTTTGTCTGAGAGAAACGTGATTAGAAATGCCAATCAGAAAACATGACGTCATCTACACAAATAAATAAAATTGAAGTGTCTGTTTGTAATGTCAAAATAACAGCTTTTTATTGAATGCATATGAAAGTATATAGGGTACTTATAACAATGTATTTCATTTAAGTTTCAACAATTTCATGTAAGTGTGGCAACCAGATGTACATTTTTATATAGATCAATACAGTCAAAAAGTTACAGAAATTGATGATTTGGATTAGAATGGATGGTTCAAATTTTTTTTTTTTTTTTGTTGTTGTCAGATTGGCACTACTTTTTTTTATTTTGACATTGAAAATGTTACAGAAGGCTTACGGTGGATCGACTTTATCAAAAAATAACGAACGAATAAATACCATCGAGCAACCACTATAACAAACAAATAACTTCCTTCCGTTCATTGAATATTTTAGTATCTTAGTGGTTTGAAAAATAAAGCCGTGTATAAAAGGGTTGTTAGTAATCCCATACACGTACCTCACAACCCACTACATAAGCATGGTATACAATACTGGTATATTAACTATGATATCAATGGAGGATCATCACACGAGTATGCTTTGGCTTTTTAAAAATTACAATTTCTTTTCAGACGCGGAATTAATCCAGTTTTTTTAAATGAATAAAAATGAATGAATTAAGCAATAATGGCTTAGTGGTAGTGTGTACGAGCTTTCGGTGAAGGAAAACATCGTGAGGAAACCATAGCATGGTGCCATATTTAATTAATTTTATAGAAAGCATCAGGTAACGTTTGTGAAATGAAATTCTATTGAAATTCAATTAAAGTAAAAACGAATATTTATAAGAAAAAGTAAATATATAATAAAGTAAAATTGTGTACAAACTCACTCATGTTGTCGTGGTCCATCGGATCTCCGTCCTCGCTTATGTACCCCGGTGGTGGAGTCTCCACGGCCGATGAACTACTGTAAATATAATATTCAATATCTTAACTTTACCCTCCCAAATCCTTAATAAATTAATGTTCGTTTTTTTTTTTAATATTATATTTTTCATACTTATAAAATGCATATTCTGAGAATTGACTTAACTATACATAAAATTAAAATAAAACTTTTGAATTTTAATATTTAATAAAAACTCTTACATCTTTGGAGGGTAAGGGTCTAGAATCACTGAATTACTTGACCGCATAAAAAAAAAACCTAAGGAGTAACTTACACGTGTACAGTTGTGTTCCCCGGGACCTGCTGACCGAGCGTCGCTTCCAAGTACATCACGCTGTGGGCGGTCGCACCGACCATGCCGGACTGCATCACTCTGACAAACACAATTTCAACCATCATGACGAGGACACCTTTGTACTATACGTTTGAGGTTAAACTTTTGTGTACACAATCTCAGCTGATTTTAAGTGACAATGTATAGATAAAGATACTGTAGCTGAAGACACGCTCAGCTGTCAAATTCAACTGCCGGAAGATACAAGTTGTTGGAGGATTATGTGTATAGAATGACCGCGAGCGCTATACCGCGCTTTGTGTATGAAATTATGTACGGGGAGGACGGGAAAACAAAACCACAACTTTACATGAGATTGATACTGCACAAGATAATTCTTAAGTTATCGCTTACCAATATTTCAATTTTTATGATATCTACTTGCAAATATTAAGTTGTAAGTACATACGTGAGCTAGGAATAAGTTAATTTGCATACAAATTATTTAATTTAAAATAAAATTTAAGAATTCATCAAATAAATTATCTGCAACAAGTTTTTATTATGGCATCTGGTTTTTTGGTGAAGTAAATTTTAAATGACCCGAATTTCGAGTAGATATTTAAATATCTTTCCTTTATTACATTTCTACAGTACCCAGTAGCTTCGGACACGATTTTACTGGCATATTTGCGTCAGTTTGTTTTTCAAAAAATGCACAATTGCTTACATTAAGTTAGTCAGATGTGAGTCAGCGCCATGTGAGAATGATCAGAAATTTTGAGCTTTGTGTGGTTAAAATTTTTTGTATGGCTATTGGTAGTCTTCTTGTTTTACTAGTCTCTGCTTTTACGAAAGTATTCGTTCACATTATAAATGACAGTTTTCACATCACGAGATCAAAGCACGACCCATCTTTGAATATTTTATCTCATGTGCGTATGGCGTCTCGCCCTGTGTCCCGCCGCGCAGCTTCCTAAGGCACTAGCGGTCATCTAGGCGGGCTTAGAAAATACCCTACTAAACTCATCACAGTGAGTCTCTTTTAGTCAAAACTCACTCATACTACTGTATAAAAAAAACTCGTGCAGCAGGCTGACAGGGTGCATATATCCTACCGTATCTTGACCACATTATCCTTGGCATGTTGATAACTTCCAGCTATTTTCTATTTCACAATCTACGACACACACTAACCCCCTTACAAACACACACAGTGGATTTAACTCCCCATATAAGCTATGCCACGCCATTAATTAACATACAAATATAGGCAACAATATCAATGTAGGAAATGTTTGCTGCAAGCCTAGGAGACCTTCGATTTTTTGTGTACGAGAGGCTTATTTTACTTTACTTTACTAACGCGGGATGTAGCATATGCTTTCGGAGAACAAAAAAAGGCAGTCATCAAAAAAACCCACATATACGTTTTTTTCTAGCCACCAAAAGCGCGATTTGCCGCCCTTCCGCAACTTGCCAACCAGGCCAGAGTCATGGTCCCCATGGCCCTAGGCTATAGGGTAATTAATATGCCCTTGATCACAAACATGCTCAAATATTATTATCTTTATGTTAACTCAGTGCAGAAAATCTTATGGAGGAGGGTGACATTATTCACGATATTTTTGTTTTTATAAAAAAATGGTACTTTTATTAATAAATTAATTTAAGCTCAAAACTGTACGGATAATAATTTCAGTAAGGAGATCTCACGTGTCCGTTTGTTCGTGGTGAATCTGGTGGTAATCGATGTAAGGCGGCGGGGCTCGGACTTCGCCCTCGCCGCAGCGAGGCACCAGAATTGGAGGTAGCGCTGTGAAAAAAAAAACAATTATCAAAATATATAACCACAAAATAGATCAAGTAACAGAAAGAAATCTGTCGCCCCATGAATTTAATTACCTAAAGTTCGACTATAGTATTTATTTGTAATAAATAAAAACCTATACATTAATTACGGAAAACATTAAAAATGATGGTTAAAAAACGTAACTTAATGTCGATTAAAGTAAACTATACAAAAAATACAGCCAGTAAAAAATATACTGTAACTTACCAGGTGAATCAATTTTATTGTAATGATACGGGTTGATGCAGACCTCGTCCTTCTTGAGCTGATATGCAAACTGACAATGATCCACTGGCTTCAATTCATGCTGGCTCTGGAATATTCGATAATAATTCATTAATGGAATACCATTTTTTGAACTTATTTATATCAAAATAAGATCGCAAACAAATGTACAGCCCCCCTGCCCTCCTTAGCCTAGCCCATGGATGCTTGTAACAATAGAGGTATTACTAGCCTGTTGCTCCAGGAGCTCTGGAAACCCTACTCTCATTGCAGGAACACAATACTTTAATTTATATATTAATGAGTCATATAGAAGCAAATAAAGCAATTTAATATTTAATTTACTCCCGTTTCTATGAATAAGGATTTTTTATTGCCACAACTCACACCGTAATCAGCAAAGAGAATCGTGCTGCATGCCACATGGTATGAAGCAGACATAACTTATTATAAATGAGTAATTGTTGTAGTTATTATGTATCTTAAATAAAACAATGTCTATTATACCTTTTTCGATGAAAATGGTTATTTCTGTTTTAAATTCTATTTGACTTCTTCTTTTTCTTCTTGATAATTTTATCTCATAGGTGAGTTGCATCAATGTAAATAGACAATGAGAATATATGTAGAAGGATTGACATAGAAGAGAATATAATAAAAATGATAGCTAAATGTATTTGAAGTACTTATGGCTCAGTGGTTGTGTGTTCGGACACAGCATCAATTGATGACTGACAGTGGAAAGTGGAGTTTTCAGTGAAGATAACGCATCCTGATGAAACTCATAGAGCATTTTATAAAATGACCACTTAGAGTCACCAATTTGAACATTTTTATGGGTGTTTTTATTTGATGGTAATCCATTATTCAAACAAATCTATTGACTCTGTTTATATGTGTTTTTTTAATCTGTTCATATACTTATTTTTTAGTATAAGTTATATGGATACAGTAGAAAAGCAATAATTTTTCATTTATCTTGTTTTTATTCATTCATATTTACAATTCGAAAGATGGAACTACTTCAAGGAAAAGCAACAACTTGAACCAATCTGCAAGTTTTTGGCGTGACAAAGAGACTTTAGAAGATGGAGAAATAGTACTAAAACCAGAAGAAACCCTGACCCTCGCAAAGTAATCCATCTCCTACTTAGGGTTATTCGGGACTTTCAAGGCACCCATTCTAAGCCTGATTTCTCTTGCTACAATTTGTAATATAAAATACAAAATGTTATAAATATAATAAACTCACTTGTAACTGCGGCCAACGCCACAGCCTACAGTAGACAACATGTGGCAAACCTTTACGGTACTGGCCGTTGATTATATTGTCGTTTGGTTTTACTCTGTAATAAAAAAATGTTTTTTTTTATCCTTGAACATATTATACATGATGTCAATATTATCTGACATTGGTTTAAGAATGTAACATGTTAAGTCTAGGATAGGAATTGACCCTCAACAACAGCTATACATACCAATACAAATTATCAATTTTATAGTTATTATGGTAAACATTAGAAAAACACCCTACCAATATTTACTGATGAGAAATGTTTTATTTCTTCAAAACTTTATCTTTAGCATATATAAATCAATTACATATTTATATGTTTAAAATTGGTCTAGGACCTTTTTACTGCTAAGCCTCCCTTAACAGTTATGTTTTTATTTCAACATTTATTGTTCATCAATGCTTTTCTAATATTGCTTATCCATACTTCTTTGGTTCAGACTTCAAGGCTTGTTAAGTCAAAAATACACAAATTGGCAACAAAAACACAACATAAATTTACTACATTTCATTGCCGACTCTGATGCACTAAATTAAAAATTACAAAAAAAAAATTACGCTGAACAGGCGACAATGAACCTAGACAATAAGGTTATTGACCTTAATTATACTGAATACATCAAACAAACAAAAAAAAAATTTGGCTGATTTGGCAACACATTTTTTTTTTCACATAAAGGGAAAAGTGAATAAATGAGTTCCAATTAGAATCTAAATAGAATTTCGTCTAAATATTTCTACGAAATTTCATTGAGTACTTTAGCACAGGATCAAATAATTTCCCTATATAAACATTGCTATATAAAGCTAACTATAAAGCATTGATATCTTTTGTTGTAATAATACCAATAAACATGTGTTTAGCCCCAAATATTATGATTCCATTACGAATAAACACATCACAATGAAACACAAAACAAAATACCTCCATAAAGGATAAATGTCACAATATTTTTGGTATAACACATAACACGATTATGTACACGCAAATTACAAGATAACACGTTTTCTTTGTATTTGTTATAAAAATAGCAAAGTGAAAAACTACGAGCTTCAAAATACGGCAGCCATATTGACAAAAAGCTTCGATTGTTTTGACGGGTCTTGACCTTTCTGATTTTGCGTCCTACGTTTTATTATATAACCGAAATGCGATGGCCAATGGAAAAAGTCAGGTTCAACAAGTTTAAAGTTCACTGAAATTTGGTCGGGCTATACGGTAAAAATTTCCTCACAATATTTTCCGAATGAATTTCATTCATCATTGGTAGAAAAAAATCATCTGTGATTCAAATATCAACAATTTTTTTGGAAAATACGTCAAAACTAAAAATAACCAAAATAAAATATACACACATGTTTTTTTTTCGTAATAACTAAAAAGGTTGATTAGCATTGGTCAGTACAATTCATCAAGAAATTATAAAACGTATTTTAGATCTTATTCTTTTTACATTAGAGTTCATAATAACAATCACATTTGACCGGAAATATCACATTCTGAAAGAATTATTGTAATAAAAATCAATAATATACATACCTTGGTATAGTTACACATTTAGTATGACTGTTCTGGCTTGAAATAGCTTTTTCTAACTCTTCTAATGCTCCACTTTTTTTCAATTTCTTGACTAAACTCTTTACTGCTTTTTCGGACCATTTATCTTCTGCTGCAGACGAACCTTCGGGCCCTTTTTTCCAGCCTAACAGCCGTTTCACAACCGGCGGAGTTAGTGGAAACATGCCGCAAACTTCACTATATGTGTCATTAACACAAGTAAATTAACATACGCCTGAATAAATTATCGGTTCGCGCACAATTTATTATGTTCCTTATTTAGATAAACTGTCGGCCATATTGAGATTTGAGACCGTATGACAGTGATGACAGTTCACTTGTCAATCAACAAATCAAATTTAGGTATGTTGAAATCAGTGGAAATTAAATCAAAAATAAAAATTATATTGCTAAGAATTTGTTTTATTTTGTCTGTCTTAGATCCTGTGTATCGGTTAGGTACCTAGTCAAAATATAATGTCCTTCAAGAGCAAGATTTATTAATCACAAAATATTTAGTATTAGTATTAATAACATGTATTTTACAAATATTCAAAAATTTCAATATTTTGTAGTAGATGTACGTAATATAAACTTAGATTAATTCTTTTATTGTTGTTATATTAACATTAGGCTGTATGGATTATTTATAAGTTAAGCTGATACTTTAAAAAATATTCTAGAAATGATTTCTATTTCAATCGTTAATTATTAATCGATGTGAATTAATCGATTTAATTATAATACAGTTATATAAAACTAGCTACAGCCCGCGACTTCGTCTGGGTGGACTTCAGAATTGAGCCTTTAACAGGATAAAATTATCCTATGTCTTAATCCGGGTTATAAGCTGTCTGTGTGCCAAATTTGCCATTTAGCCGTTTTCTCGTGAAAGCGTAACAAACAAACTTACATTCACATTTATAATATTATGTAGACGTCATATGTCGATTACGTAATACTGTGACTTTCCACTTTCAAAATATATTGTCGGATCCCTGAAGACCCTTCACTGGTAGATAGGTTTTTGAGCTGCCACCAGGTGTTCTTTTGAAACAGAAGAGACCAGAAACTGTTGTTGACGATTATTCTGACTTGTACAAGTGCTGATCCTTATATTGTTGACGACGAGATGTCTTAAGGATGTTGACTTGTAGTATAGCACGGATCCTTATATTATTGACGACGAGATGTCCTAAGGATGTAGGCTACTGCTGTCAGTCTTGTCGTCTGGTTCTTGTGTGATTAAGTTGTTTAACAAGTGCTTATCCTTATATTGTTGACGACGAATTGTCCTAAGGATGTTGACTTGCGGTGTAGCACGGACCCTTATATTGTTGACGACGAAACGTCCTAAGGATGTAGGCTACTACTTCTACACCTTTATCCTTATTGTTGACGACGGGATGTCTTAAGGAATTCTTAAAGATGTTTTGAAGTCAAAGAAAAAGAATCTTCTATTTCTTTATCTGCAACTTAATTCACAATTACACTTATGAACGTACAATAACGTGAAACAAGAATAAGAACGAGTACGTGAACTGTGAAACAAGAACGTCGAAGCTACGGTGGCTTCGTTTATATAGGGTTGTGGTATTGCGCAGTACTAATGTGAATCTTTCTAGAACATTTCACAATAACTTGTTTTTATTACGTCAGCCTAATGACGTCTTGTTTTGATTAAAATATGCATAGTTGCATTTTTATTTACGCAACACTATATTTAAACAATGTTGAAAGTTCTGTTTTCTGTCTATGATTTATCAAAAAAGGTTTATTACAAAACACCATTATATATGCAAGATGTTGTTGTACATTATGAAACAATTTGATATCATTATATTGTCTGAAAACAAACTTTAATATTTATTTTGACCCAAAATGTTTTTTTAAACTATTTTGTGAAAAACTTGTACATATCTAGGTCAGTTCTCAGCATGAAAATTATAGTGTACTTTCGATATATTTTTTTTCTTTAGGCTTCGTTGAATGTAATTAAGGTTGCTTTTAACAAAAGCTACTGGCGTTTGCCAATTTTGTACTCCAACGTGCTGAAAAAAAGGTTCGCCAGGAGGCCGATGACAATATTAAGCCCCTGGTATTTTCTATTTACTTGAGGGTATTTCTGAAATAGGTTTGTAGCAGGATTATTGGGCTGCTATCTACATCCTTTTTTTCAATGTCTTATAATAGGATTAGCTGTGGCTTGGTGGGGCTCGTACTTAAAGCTGGCATATGGTATATTGAGCGTTTGGATCAATAACTAACAATAATTTCAACTATTGAATCAGGCTATCCCAAGGTAACTTCAAACCTTTCCTTAAGTAATAATAGATAATGCCTTAATAATACGTATAAATTAATATATTTTTCATCACACTATTTAAATAAAACCAGCAAATTCTATCGTGTTCTAATATCTTTCTAAAAATAACGTATTATAGCTATCTAATGAGTTGGATTTTGTCTCAAATTACTCGAGTTGCTAGGCCTTCTGACCCGAGTTGCAACTCGAGTTCACTCGATTTGGTGACTGACTGCCGCGGCAACCAAGCCCAACGCTCATTCATTCGCCTCCTACGCTTGCCATTTACCATAATATTAATGGAGAGGCAGAGTAGAGAACCTCTTTATAATCCTAACAATGGTCTGGTGAGAAAGGGGTTGCGTTCATTCGCTTCCTTCCCCTGCCAGGCCGAACAAAGGGGAGATGGCCTGTCTTCCCAATGCACTGGTTCGACGGACGAGGAGACAGTTCCGTTCCCGGGAACTCTTGACATCTTTTTAGCACGACAGACGGTGCACCGTGGAGTTTTAGTGAGTCGAAGTCTCACATAACCACTCGCTCTCCAAAGCGAGTGTGTACCAATGAAGGGTTTCTCTACGTAAAAAATGGTACTCGAGTCGAATCGGTGTCTTTCTTGCCGATATAACAATGTAGCGTAGCATAGCGGCAGAATTCATATTATGGATTCAGGATTACAGGTGTAATCAGGTATGTATGTTAGAATCGAATTACATACAATACCTTACATACATACATTTACAATAAAAATATTTAATTATTCAAGTACACTTAGAGGTCATCACTTTTCTTCCGATCACAATTCCAATTGTGACAGAACCGAGGCCGAGCCTAACTTAGCGAGTTGAACGATGTGTGTGAATCACGCAATTCGCATGCTAATGCTATTACTCTTAACTCGAATCTAGTGAAATGTGCGGCGTGTAGCTCATGGGATACGAGTTGCGACGCTATGCAACCTTGCGAGCGGTGAATTCGCGACGTGAAGTACTTATTGTTTAATATCATTCTCTGAAATACACATTTAAGAATATAATAAAACAAAACGCATTTGTACGTCTTTCCATGTGTTATATTTTCTGCTTGAAAAAAGAAATGGGGCAAAGTTCCAAAACATTTTGGGGAAAAGAAAATATGAATATGGGGAAAATGATGGGGAATAATGTCTGCCAAGCATTTATGTATATTATAGTACATAATTTTGAGTTGTATTATCGATAACATCATGATAATCGTACTAACTGAATCGATTTGACTTAATTCACTTCACTAGTTTTTGTTTATATGTCTTTCATGTTTGACATATTTTTGTAAGAAAATTCAAAATTCATTTGTTTTATTCCTAATTATTGTGCCAGTTGCTGAAAATTTTTTAATGAAATAGACGCTGCGCACAAATATAGTAAGTTTTCTCATTTTCCTTGGTTTACACAAAAATTGTAATCCTTAAATGGTTCAGAAAATTACCGAGACGCCGCTAACAACGCTGTCACTGGCCGTAATTTTTTTAAGTTTTTATTTTCTGGCCAGTAGTTTATTACTCCGCTACATATTTCTACAGATTGGCTGGAAACTCAACACAGTATTAAATAAACATTTTAAAAATTGCGCTATTACATACTTGTTATAATTAAATTAGATCTCGTTTAACTTTGTTTGAAAAGGTCGAAATGACTTTATGTGTATTTTTTTTTAAACAACTTTTAATTTATTGCTTGTTTTCCTTTTTATAGCAAGTTGCCGGTCATTATGATGTATGTTGGAATAATCTTTCATTCTTTAATATAAACCCGTTTTTTTATTATGAGATTCAGTGATTATCAATTGAAACTGACAATCAATTCTTACATATCATTTTTTGCTGGTGACTGATAGGGCTTAAATTTTTTTTCTTACAATTTTTTTAGGCCACTCACATATTGCTTTGGGGATCACAGATTTACATTTTGAAATCCCATACCTACCATATAAAAAATGAAAAGTGTAGCTCAAATCAAATTGTTAAAGCTTAATTACTAAAACTCATCTTAAATTTTAATTCACTCTCAATTGATGAGATGGGTAATTTTAACCAAAGTGGGAAATAACATGGTTGACCTTTCAGGGTTGACTGAAAAGCGGAATGAGTGAATCATTGCCACCGCTGATGCTCTGCATGGAGAATGCTATTGGTGAAGAAGTTACATTAAGGATAGAACCTGAAGATGATTTTCATACATTTTTAGAAAAGGCCAAGTTAGATTCAATAATTTTATATCACTCTATGGATGTTGGGAAAATTAAATTTTATGATGATTTCATACAAACAGATTAAGCGGACAGAATAGACTTTACTATTTGTTAAAACATTACTAGATAGTGCAGTAGTGCTTCGAGGGGAAGCCTTGTGCCTCTTTCCATTATTAAAAAAAATCAAAAATTTGGATATTCAGATAATGTCTTCTTATATAAAAACATTTCATTTATATATAATATATATATTATTGCATCCAGGAACAAAGAGGTTTTTTTTAATACTACGAAGGTGTCAAACTGGCGTACAGTCCGCCTGATGGTAAGCGGCTACCGTAGCCTATGAACGCCTGCAATACCATAGGTATCACAAGCACGTTGCCGACCTTGAACCCACCCTTCCCCAAGGAGCTCTGGAAACCCTACTCACTGCAGAAACACAACACTAGGTCATTTGGCTGTGATCTTCTGTAGGGCGGAGGTATTCCACCAGTCGGGCTGCCCCAAGTAGAGAGAAATCTCCAAAGAAATTTCTCTGTGCCCTACCTCTCTTAAGAATAAATATATAGTTTATTTTTGTATTTTATTGTAATGAATTTTATGATGTTATTCGTATTGGGTGTCAAAATATTTATATATAACTAGCTTTGCCTGCTGCTCCACTCGTCTGAACTTTAGAGTACTATTTGTGGAGCACACGTAAGCATTGTACTGCTCCCACACAAAAGACGGAAGACAGAAATGCTTATTGTGGGTGAACCTTAGAAGATAGATATATGCTATTGCTGACTTTTTGTAGGTCTTTTAAGATCTACAATTACGTAGAACATTAATTTAATGTAATGGCTCAGTGGTAGTATTTAAGACTTTTCGTCAATTGACGTGAGTTCAATTCCCTGCAATGAACTTGAACTTTCGGAGAAGGAAAACATTGTGAGGAAACCATAGTATAGTGGTAGGGCTTTTTCTAATGCCCGCCTGGCTAGCTACCAACCTCAGGGTGAAAATCTATCGCCTAGCACCAATAGGTGTGTTCCGGCAGCTGCACTTGAGAGCCAGTTTTCCACTAGGTTTAGCGTGTTATCATCTTGGACCACATCGTCACTTAAAATCAGGTGAGATTGTGGCCACAATGCCAATACCTATAATAGTCTAAGATCCCGCTGCAGGATTGGTGTACTCATCGAATTTTTGTTTAAAACCAAATTTTTATGTTTATTTATAATTAAGAGAATATATATTTACTCGGGTGCCTATCAAAATTTGGCCGCCATTATTTTTAATTAAATTATTTTTCATTGATTTTTGGTAAACATTTTCGTTTATTTATTTTTTAAATAAAATAACGTCTACATCACGGTAATTAATATGAAGATTCTAAAAAATCACGGTTGCCGTTGCGCACTTGGCCGCACTTCTTTGCAGCCAGGTGTAAACAGGTATGATTTCGATAAATTAGTTATATATAGTTGCTTAATTAAGTCTGGCCGCAAATAAGGGTTACTGGCTGTTAAAGATAATAAATATTTAAGGTAGAGTGAAAGAGAGTTAACGCGTAACATCATTAGTCAGACGAGGACAGCGAATGCCGGCTGTGCGACGCTTTTAAGCCACTGCGCATGCGTCGAACGTTAGTGTTCTTTAAAGGTTCTTTAATGCATTACCAAATTATCGAACAATATGTTCAAAGACCATAAATTACTCACGGCGAAGACTTTCCGAGCCTGATTCACTGGTGATTGTATTTTCGGCGGCGGTTGTGCAAAGTTAAAGGGTCATATATATATTACTCGAGCTCGCGGTGTTATCCGCATGATGATGCGCCCACATTCCAAAGCGGTCTTCTGTCTTGCGAGCGGGGAGTGGTTGTGTGGGATTTTTTGCGGGAAACATTTAAAAACCCAATAATTAACACGCTCCAATAGTTCTTATATGGTGGATCATTATATGTGATGTCTAGAAATTACTCCTTCTCTGTACAGCCATTAAAATGATATAAATATAAACTGTAAATATTGTGAACACAATGAAAAAAGGTATATAAACTCAATCAAGTTTCATCTCAACCCCTCGCAATGTCTGACATATTTTCCAAACCGCTAGTAACGTTTAAACGTTCATAAGAGCCTTCTTAAGCGATGATTAAATTAGCAATAAAACTTTCAGAAATGCACTTGCAAAACTCTATTTCAATAAAACATACTTATTATATTTCAGATCTATATTGGGTAGTGATATTGATATAAACTCAATAACAGGAAACCAAGTTGTCTCTCTAACTGACAACATATATCAATTCCTATCAAACGCTGAACATAATCCAGCAATTAATCAGACATTAGAACGAAATGGCTCTAACGATCTAGTATATATTCTGGATGATGGTACTCAGATTAGAGCTTCACAGATACATTTTGACAATGACGACCCACCTGTAGATTTGACAACGGAAAAGATACCCTTTGTGAAATACGTTAATAATCCTGGAGAAGAGTTGGAAGTAGAGAATGATGAATATGAAAAAACAGTAACATATAATATCGTTGGAAGCCCAGTTTTGCGGCGATCAAGCGGTAATTCGAGTCCGAAATCTTTTACCAGCACTTTACCTTTCAAATTGGTATGCAACAATACTTCGGGATTTGAAGCACAATTCACAAAGTATTTAAAAGCAAATACTACAAAAACTTACGCCACTTTAAACAATGCTAGCAACAGAAATATGTCACCCAAGAGTCTGATACGCGATAATTATACAAAATATGACGATAAATATGAACATAGAAACGATAATTTCACTTATACAAGAGAAGATGTTTTAAATATGTTCAAAAATTCTCCCGTGAACTGTTTACCTTACGAAGGGTTTGGCGAAAGAAAACATGTCAGAAAGACAGATCCATTTCGAATTCATAAGACTTACAGACCAGTTTCGTACGATATTGATGGACTTTTGATTAGCGATAATGGGAATCACATATGTTTTATATGCGATAAGAAGGTCGAAAAAGAGAAACTATTTTTATTCGATAACGAGGACCAAAAAATTTATAGATGTTCCCCGCAAAAGAAGTCAGAGACACAGTTGAAGATTATATGCGAGTATTGTTTGACTGAAAACTTCATGCCGTGTCGAATGAAGAGCGCTAACCAATTCTTGGGACCTGACGAGTATTTGGTGATAAGAAATAACCAGCAGTTTATATTTAAGAAAGTCAAAGATATAGATTTAAAAAAAAGTTTCTCTGTATCTAATGTCGAAGGTAATGACAATAAAAAAACAGTTATCGATGAATTTGTCAAAGTAGAGATCGGATCCGATGGAGAGATCATAACCAAGCCGGTGGATGAGAAGTCTGATGACGTTATAATATTGAAAGAAGAAAAAAGGGATGGTAGTTCGAGCGACGTTGAGATAATAGAACCGGAAACTGAAATCGATACGATAATAGACAATTTGGAGGACGCTGATGAGGATGTGAAAGAGTTTTTAGGGAAGTATCAGTGTGATAGCAAATCTAATATGGAAGAATTGAAATGCAGGTGATATATAAATTACTAATTATTTAAGTCCGCAATATGATTTTTCTGTAATAGTTTCCAAAGCCGTTAAAGATGGTTAAACATTAAACTTAGAACTTAGAAGAGATACCAATAGCTACTTGGAACTTTATTGTTCATTAATCAATTATTTAACAATTTTATAGTATCGTCTGTTTTGTTAAAAAACGTATTATCATCTAAACATTCATTGTAAGAATTTTTGCATGACACATCCACAGATCATAAATTGTTAAGTCATGCAAATTATGACATAACCTAAAAAGATGCACTTCGACTACCAAATTATCATTAAAAAAAATGTTGGTACTGATAAACGTTATAAAAACATTTTGCACGATAATATCCTAGATAACTTCCTCTATACTATGACTTTTTGTAAGGATTAATATGCAATACCTAATAATAATGCTCATAAATCACTTTCCAATTTTCAATAAAATACGCAAAATACCTTATTGTGGCTTATGTATGAGAGATAGGTATATGGTATCTCAGACTTTTTTATATGTATTAAGGAGCAATATTTTTGTAGAACATTTTATTTATGTATCACTAATCATTACTCCAGTGCACGCGGATAAAGCAGTTAGGGTGCGCTATTTATTCAGACTTACTTAACAAAATCAATATTTAAGGCTAGCTGAGAGGTGTAACCTAATGCTAGATAGCCTATATTATTCCTCGTGAATCTAGCTATCCGACTACAGAATCCTACTGGTAATTTCAGAGATTAGCGTGTTTAAACAAAACAAACTTTATTATTTAGTATAGATAGGTGCCTAATACAATTCAATGTGATTGTGTTCCTGTAATGAACCCTGCGCAGGAGTTTCAAGCATCGAAAAAGACCTTCACAAGATGTTGTGTTATTGTTCGGTATATGATTTCGACGTGTTTCGGTGTCTCACCCTTCCACCATATTTTTATGTATTTAACCGAGATAACGTGTCATTTAATACAGACCACTATACACCCGCAGCCCAAAACCACGTTGCTATTAAATAAGAAGAAGAAGAATGAACATTTATTTCTTGTTTTCTTCGCCAGTGTGTTGGAAAGCATTGTACAAAACGTGTGAGCATTGGTTATTACTCTTTCGGCTCTATTAGTATTTTAAGCTCGAGTGTAATGATTAGGAGTTTTGCGGAATCTCAAACTGTTTTTTATTCATAAATTTATGTTATTTGACCCTATATTATGTAATACAGGTGGCATTTTGCATAATAAAGCTTGTTTATTTTGCACAAGTGAAGTGGATTGGAAGTAGTTATTATTTATGAATTCAGAGATACAATAGAAACTCTCTAGAAAGATCTAACAAGGTAGCCACTATCTAACATATTAAACAAGAAGGACGAACTATTAAAATCCTAATAATTACAGATTCTGTGAAAAAGTTTTCGCTGATATATCAGAAGTGATGAACCATGGTGAAATCCACAAGCACAATTTGGATGACGGTCAGCTTTTCCCTTGCTTGCTATGTGATTACGGTAAGTTTAACTCATGGAAATGATGTAGAAAATAACCTGATATTTCGTTTATCCTTATTTTTCGTCTTTCTATACATACTTGTTTATCTTTTTGTTTCCTTTAGTTAAGTCTATGTCTATGTATACATATTGTAAAACTCAACGTCTTTCTGTCTGTCTGTCCGTTTATGTTATTTTTACGTGAGAACCGCTTATCCGATTTACCAGCCATAATTTATCAAATATAATCTGATATTGTCATTTCAAAGCAAATATTTAGCGATACTATCGCTTTACTCTTGCGAAATACGTAACTTTTGTACGTCATCGGTCGCCATGGCTTAAAATCAAAATAAACAAAATACTTTATTCAATTTAGGCCCTAAGAAGACGCTTATAAACGTTGAACACTACTAGATTTCGGAAAGTCTTCGAGAAGAATCGGCGAACTTTTTCAAGCTATACTAACAATATTCACAGTTAATAATTTTATGAATGCACAAAGAGGGAGTCACTTCCAGACATCACTATCATTCACATGATGATCTTATCCGAAAGTCTCCACGAGTGCTTGCGAGTGTACAGGCGCCCTTAAGTTTAGTAGCGGTTTTTGTTGTAATATTCTAGGCTGGTATTATGACACGACGTTATTGTTGATTTTCATCCGTCTCTACAGTCGGACGACAGATCGTAGTACAACGGTGTCGGAAATTGTAAAAAAAACTTTTTTTTTTTAATTACAGGCTATGCTCATTTAAAATGGTTGAAGGGTCATCTCAAGGCTGCTCATGAGAAAAATGAGAAAGCTGTTAAAGTGGAGACTGATGGTGCGACTGATAATAGTAAGAGCGGTATGTATATAATTAGCAAAAAAATTTTTTTTAATTCATGACTAGTTCTAATACCGCTGATTTAGGATATTTAAAGATAATTTTTAAAGGACATATACATTATTTTTTTCTGATGGTATCACTTCTGTGTATTCTGTTAACTGCTGCAGACATATTTTTTTTCTTTTCTACCAATTTAATTAATTTCAGAATGTCACGACAACGTATCGCCGATCATGAAAACAGATGACATTTCAAAAGGTTAGTGTGTGTTTGTAGATATTAAACAGCTTTAATTTAAAAAAAAATGAAAAATATAGCGTATGCTTAAAACGCTCAATTAATACTAATTAATCACGTTAATTATCTAGTTATGTTTTAGAGGGTCGAATGATACGCGAGGACGAGGTAGTAGGACATTCTCACCCAATTAAATTTCAGTTTTTTGGAATTTTTTACAAATTCTGAAAGTTAAACGTTAAATTGTAAAGATAATTCCGAATACTCCCCTATGTAGAACTGACTGATAATGGGGTTGTAGGTGTTGTACTAGTCGCAACCACCATGTCCTTATATGATGATAAGCCCGTCATAGTGGTTCGCTAATGCGCATCGCGTTTCGGTATCACCCGGAGCATATACGGTTTCTATTTATGCAGTGCGGCTACATAGGTTGTACTATTACCATCAGGCAAAATCCAGTCACTATGACGTGCTAAAAAAAAGACCAGCCAAGTGCGCGTCAGGCCACGCCCATTTACATGGTTAATTAAGTTATATTTACTGTCTGTTTTACACAACTAACAACTTCATCTAAGTAAATTTCAATGGAATTTTTACGAATTGTTATTTTATTTACTTTTCTAAGTAAATTTTATAAATTGGACAACTATTACTCGTTAATATGTAAAGCTTACTTAGCTGTGCTAGTTTTCCTTTTAATTTTATCAACGATTCCTCACACTATGGGACAGGGGATAAAAAAAACATCCCTACATTAATTGTACCGAAGGACCCGAAAAAAATTTATTTTATTTTACCATTTTGTCGGCGTGGTTAATATGTATACCCATACTAAATTACAGGTTTCTGGTACTAAGAAACTCTAAGCTAAGCTGCGGGCGGACATGGGGAAACTAGGTATAGGGTTTTAAAATAAAAACCGAGTATCTTTACAATAAAATAAAAACACATTGATTGATTATAATTATATTACATTACATATATTTTTTCGAAAGCTTACCTAATATTTGGCATTTTTATGGAATAAGTATTAAGTCATTCTCTATCATCATCTACTTCACCTTTCGAGGATGGTATTCCCTCCTCCCAGGGGGAAGAAACATGTATATATGTATAGTTAGTTTAGATCGAATGATAGGGTCAGATCGCGACTTATTTGCACACGCGCAACAGTCCGAGCCGAGGTTCGGCCACTTTGGCACCCTCGGATGTTGTTGCTTAGCTTTCGTGGCTGAGTGTCCTAAGCGCTCGCCCCCAAGCCCGGTAAAGCTGTAAAAGCCGTAAAGGCTCCAGGACCCCTATGGCTAACAGTTTAAGTCAGTTCGAAAAAAAAAAAAGCTTTGGAGGATTCAATAATGTTTCAGAAAAAAAAAAACAACAATGAAATAACATCTCGTACGGTTTTACGATTAATAAGGATTTGTGGGCATCACTATTTTTAAAATCCAATTAACTAGCAAAACACGAAATGTCATTTTACCTCGTGGAATTAAAAACCGCACTATAGATATTTAATTTACGATAGGCTGCAAATTCGATGCTGGCTGTAGGTGCCATGCCACTATTATTTCGCCTCAGGACGTGGCCTTGTATGGGTTTTGCTTTTTTGCGATTTCATTATCATAAAAACTATATGTAACCATCCAAGATATATAAATTATCGGTTTTTATAGAAAATCCTGATAAACCCCAAGAAGAATTAAAATTGGAAGTGCACGCCGAAGTGGTTAGTGGTCCTAAATAAATAATATAAAAATCTATTTTCATTATGACCTCATCCTACGTCAAAATATTTCAATGCCACGGCATTATCAAATACGATCATGAAATCTCTGAAGGTCCTTGAACATTATAACAAGCGTCATCGTTTTTAAAAGATGGGGAAGTGTGCCATTTTGAAATACTATGTAATCGGACCGATAAGCTTTGTTTATCTGTGGACTGTGATATACCTACGAATACATACCCGATATTTTGAGAACATTCTAGACGTTTCCAAATATTACGAGAATAGCTTTTTCTTATTTTTACTCAGATCGTAACAATATAAAATAACTGATACTCAGGGATAATGTAGCTACCTATTAGTAATAGATTTTTTTGAATCGTATCAATAGATCCAGATATTACCTACTACATAATTATATAAAAACTATAACCTGGTCAACAAATTCAAAATGGTGTTAATTTGAGATAAAGCTCTTAAGAATATGAGCAATAGCTCATTGAATTCGGAATGACATTTAGAAAAATGTATCTCTAGGATGTATTAAGCCTATAAAAAATTGCAATTGTTATTAACAAATTAAGATGAAATAAAACGGCTTATCGTTTTTCGTTAACAACTCAAAAACTATTAATATTTACTCTTAAGAAATCTTAAACAAATAGACATGTTTGGTATGTAAAAAACATTTTGAACAACATTTTTTGTTCATTTTCATTTTGTCTTAACTTTAAAAATTACAATAAACAATAAACGTGATCGTAGGTGTCCAAGAAGCAGAAAAAAATTTGTTAGTTAACAATGCAATTGTATAACTTATTGAAAAAATAATAATATGGGCTTTATTATTTAAAGTGTTCAGATAAGTAGCATTTAAAAAGAAAAAAAAATTTATTAAAAGAATAAAAATTTAGAAGCGCTTGATCTCGAATTAACACCATTTAGAACTTGTTAGACAGATTATTACTTCTTTATAACGGTATTTTAGATGTAGACAACTGTTAACTTATTACATGTAGACATCTGCTGAACTTAGTCGGTCTTATTACAAAAACAAAAATAAACTCGTGTTGAACATGAGTTTTACTAAACAGTGTCTAAGATTTAAAACCGTGTTGAACGTGAGTTTAAAATGCTTTATTACAAAAGCTTGTCTAACCGATGTCTAGCTAAACATCTGGTTTAAATTTTTTATGCAAGCAACTCTGAATAACATTCACTCAATACGATCTCGCCACTCAAAAGTGTCCATTGTATTCAGATATTTGCAAGTAGTTTGTTGTAACAATATATTTTTGTTTAGATCATCATCATAAAAAATAATGATATTGTAAGAAAGATGATGCTTATTGTTGATTAAATATTAGTATATTTAGACCGTGATGAAAGTTGATTATTAGAGTTAGTTGTAGAAAATAGTTCTAATGATTTCTGTAGTCTAGTTTAGATCTGACGTAAATGATTATCTTCACTGTTAAATGATGTATATACCTTTTGACGTCCCATACAGATACAAATAAAGACTGAGGTCAACCAAGAAGACGCGAAAAGTAGTGATGATGAAATTTGGATCGTTCAGACGGCTGATGATGAAGCTAGCGAACAATTGCAGAACCTGCTCAATGCAGCCAAGGTCAGTAATATATACATTTGAAAGCGTTATGATTATCCTTTTTTAAAGGGATTAAATATAACGACCACTAAATAATACATTGAGATCCTAAGAGTTTCTAGCTGTTTTAGTAATGACTGCATTTTAAATTGTAAAACATCGTGATGAAACCATAGCATGGAAAAGTAAAGTTGGAAATCTGTTGGCAAGAACCTAAAGGTATGTTCCGGCAGCTGCATTTGAGAGCAAGTCCTCCCACTAGGCTTAACGTGTTACCATGTTGGGCCACATCGACACTTAACAGCAGTTAAAATTGTGACGAAACGTTATACCTATCTATATATCTTCTATCCATAGATACTTTGTCCTTATAAAAAAAACACGGTATCTTTATTCAATAAAAAGTTATTCAAGTTTTAAGAAACTACGTTTTCTTCTGTTGTCTACGTGAGCGAAGCGGCGGTCACAGCTTGTAAAGAATAAAAAAAATGTTTTAGGTCGTCGACGAGGAAGGGACCGCCGTGAAAAGTAAAAAATCGCCAAAATGTCTTAACTGCAGGTAAGAGGTTTTCCTGACTACATCATCAGCTCGTACCTATAGGTTGTATTGCTAAACGTCTTGCAAAAGTTGGAACGTATATTTCTCATTAAACATATGAGATCGACTCATGGTTGCAGTTTTTTTGGGGTTGGTTGTACATAGTTATAGACTGCAGTGGCCATATAACATTCAGGCGGATTTCGTTCTCATTTGCTACTTGATACAAATATTTCTACCATTTCGTTAAAAATGTATTTATGTTTTTCCTATCACCAGTATAATTAAATGGAACCGATTCGCCACGATCGGAGATTTATTTATCAAGTTCTATACACCGTTTTTTAATTCCACGAAGTAAATTGACAATCAATAATTACAACTTGAAAATAATGTTGCCACATTGATGTCTGTAGTGTTGTGCTACAGTTTATTTCACGTTCAGATTATTTGAACTGTAATTTTAAATACTGAATTAAGGGTTTTAATTTTTTAATCCAAATATTTTGTATTATTCAACAATTAAAAAATAATTATCACATATTAAATTATGTAATTTAAAGTGCGTTTTTTAATCCCATGGAGTAAAATGTCATTTCATGTGTCGCTCGTTAATTGAGGCTTAAAATGTGATGTCCACCAAAGTGAACTAAACGTAGAACCGTACGATATATCACACAGCTTGTTAAGTTTTTCTGAAAAAAAAAAAAAAACGTTGAACCCACCAAAGGCAAATATGAAAAATAAGAATGAATAAGGTACAAAAAATTGTGTCAGTCATAAATCAATCAAAACGTTCTTTTGTTTTTTTTTTGTAATTAGTTTGTGCCTTATGTACATGTTATAAGGTACCTGAATAGTAAATTATTGGGTATGTAGAATAATACAAAATATTTCAAATAATAGAAAAAAAACCTTCAGTTTAGTATTTAAAATTAAATTATTTTTAAATCCAGTTGACTAGCAACAAATGAAATGTCATTTCACTCCATGTAATTAAAAAACTGACTTTTGTATCAAGTTATATTATATGTCCGTAGGTCTACCGCGTTTTGTGTGAAAAATGTCGATTTATATTAAATTTCGTGTAAACTTTCCTTTGTTTCTGCTGCAGTCAAATATTCCCAACGGTCGAAGCGTTGGCAACACATAGATGTCGCCGGCGTGGTAGGAAACGGAAACAAGCAGGCAACACCGACAATACTATACGCATACCGACTAAAGAAGATTTCATAAAGGTATCTTCTTTTCTTTATTTAATACTAGTTGTGCCCTGCGGTTTCACCCACATATAATTTAAAAGAAATCGCTGATTGATGATTTATTATAATACTTTATCGAACATTACAATTACAATATTTTTATCGAACAGCCAGGGTTATGCGTCACAACTCACACGGCTCGTTCGCGACACTGCACCTATAGACAGACCCGAAACGAGTATTAAATTATTTTAATTTTAATTTATCTCCCAAACTATTCGTCCGAATAATATTCTATAAATGGCAAAGTTTATCTTCATAAAATTTTCTGGACGATTCAGTAATTTCGTTCGTAAGGATTAATATGCCATGCCTAATAATAATGTTCATAAATCACTTTTCAATTTTAAATAAAACTGTCACAAAACACCTTATTGTGGCTTATGTATAAACGATACCTACAGTATCAAGGACTTTTTTTAGATGTAATAAGGAGCAATATTTTTGTAGAACATTCTATTTACGTATCACTAACCATTACGTCAACACACGCGGAAAAGTAGTTATGGTGCGCTATTAATTCCGACTTACTTAACAAAAATCAATATTTAAGGCTATCTGTGAGGTGTAGCCTAATGCTAGATAACCTATACTATTCCATGTGAATCAGGCTATCATGTACAAGAAGAATTTTTCGAATCCGACTAGTAGTTCCAGAGATTAGCGTGTTTAAACAAACAAAAAAACTCTTCCGCTTTATTATATAGAACGCTTTATTATATAGAACTTTATTATAAACTCAAGACTTCAAATCAATTTAGTATCAAATATTTAATTTCGTCAGAGTGTCAACTATTGGTGCAGTGTCAATTACTGGTGGTTTTACCTTATACATACATACATGTTTCTTCCCCCAGGGAGGAAGGAAGGACATGTGCATGTGTATTTAGTGGTCTGAAAATTTTTGTCTACTAACTAGGCAAAAAAAAGAAAAAAAGGTCCCTTACAGAACCTATGTAACTATGTGGTGTGCATGTGTGTGTAATGCAGTGTCATGTGTGTCTGTGAAAGCTAGTGAATGTAGAGTCACTGTATCTCGCGAACGGCTGCTTGGCCCAAGGATGCCGATGGATTGGACCTAACCTAAAATGCCGCCAAAATTACATAATATAGGGCCAAATATCATAATTTAATGAATTAAAATTCATTTAAATAAATATCCCGCCAAAAACAACGTTAAACTTAGTCTTATTGTTAAGCCGAGGTGCTGCAGTTACCGAATGTCTCGAGACAGTCTTGTCGAAGGAAGCCTTTCAAAATTCGATATTAATCTTTTTATAAACCATGTCTTATTAATCGCAAAGCTGAGTATCAGCATATGACTCGGAAAACTACGTCACGAGACTGTCTTGTCGAGGGATGTCTTTCAAAACCCAATATAATATTTTTGTAAATGTAATCTAATTAATCGCAGTCTCGAGACTGTCTTGCATGTTAAATAAAACGAAATAATGATTTAAAAAAATATTGTGTGGTTTTACGAAACCACGATGCAAGTGAAACTTTAAAAATAAAAATAACACACATTAACATATAAAATGTTCCGAATTTACGATTATAATCCTTGACTGCACGGCATAAAATTCAATTTTATTTGCGACAATGTAATGTAATGCGATATGCAATGTTCCGAATTTACGATTATAATCCTTGACTGCACGGCATAAAATTCAATTTTATTTGCGACAATGTAATGTAATGCGATATGCAATGTTCCGAATTTACGATTATAATCCTTGGCTGCACGGTGTAAAATTCAATTTTATTTGCGACAATGTAATGTAATGCGATATGCTTTGTTCCGAATTTAAGATTGACGGCACTTGACGGCCTTGACGGCACGGCTAAAACTCAATTTTATTTGCGACAGTGTAATGTAATGCGACATGTAACAGTAACAACTAATATGGTTTTCGAAGTGATATTTATCTGGAACAGGAACAGTTGGAATAGGTTAATTATTTTACCTGTTATAGGTTACCCCCATTGCAAATTCACATTTTTCAAGCCCTACATGGTATCATGATTTTGGTTATTTAATGGTCATAACCTCAAAAATTCAAAATTATTAATGTCCGTTCACAATCTGCTGACAATTTACTATCGGATTACATATCGATTTAATAGAACACACATTGATTAAAATTATCATTGCAGAGAGCTCAAGGCCGGCCAAGATTTATAGACACATCCACTGATAACAGTTTGCTAGTGGAGGTAAGTAATTAAATAATTTACCAGCCTTAAACTTTTGAAGTCCGTCCTCAAAATTATGTGTAGCAGAAATTTTTGATACTTCACTTGTTTTTTTATTTATTTATTTAAGGCTGTGGTCTTATGCCGAGTCACTGATATATTATGATATTTTAACAGAGAATAAGAAAAAATAAAACAAAAGAGCCTACATCAGACCCGCAGATACTCACCTGCGACAACTGCAACGAGTCGTTCACGTCTAAAGTTAGACTCAAGTTTCATATGTAAGTTATCAGAACTTAAATACTTTTATGACAAAAACTATAATTATTTAGCTATTCATTTATGAATCCTTTCAGAGGCCAGGAGGTATGAATCCCGCACCCCATCTAATTTCCAGATGGGGAGGGGATTGCTGGCTTGAGTTCCACATCTCGCGTAAATATGGCTCTGTTTTACCTGTGTTACTATTGAATTTAAAATATAATAAAACCTTTAAGACAAATACTACAAATTTTGGAAAATATAGATTGTCATATGGATTCTTTCAGATGGCGGAGGGGTAGATAGAGGGCCAGATTCCGTATTCCGTCTCATAACGGTTCTGGTTTTTACCCGCTTTACCTATGAATTAAAAATATAGGACTTTTATTACAAACACTATGTATAGTGCATTTTAGAAATGTTCTGTAGATAGTTATATAAATGTTTTTACAGGGAGAGGTCTAAATCACGCATCCCATCTAATTATAGTTCTGTTTTTTACCCGCTTTACCTATGAATTTAAAAATATAAAACTTCTATAACGAACACTATGCATAGTGTATTTTAGAAATGTTCTATAATAGTTATATAAATGTTTTCTTCACATGGGGGAGGCGTGAAACATGCATCCCGTTTAATTGTTGACGTTGCCTGGGGTGCACCATGGGGAGTTTCCTGACAACGCACCCCTAACAATTTATTTATTTATTTTAAAAGCACTGCCACATCACAAACATTTAACATTGAAAATAACTTAAACTATTTTATTTATGGCCTGATGCATGCGACAATAATGACGTACATAACATTGGCAATTCATCGGCTCGAAGATGGAATACAATAATTAATTACATAAATTAATAAATAAAAAAAAAGAAAAAAGAATACCTAATGAAAACATACTTTGAAATTAAAATTTAACAAATAATACAGTAATAATTGTTGAAATATTAATATGAATGTCCAATAAAAGTTATGTGATATAAAAAAAAGCAAAGAAGAAATGTCAATATAATATCAAGTAACAATAAGTCAGTTAGAAAACAACAAATGACAAACGATTAAAATTAAGGCGCATTTTTTATTTCGTTTTTAAATTTACGGAACTTATCGTGGTCAACTTATCAAGACCGGGTATCACTGTGATAAGGGAATGATACTCATCAATTATTCTACGTAGAGGTGCTTGCCGTCCCAAATTAGACTTTACAGGTGGGGTGTAGAAAATATATTTGAGTTTCCCGCGAGGATAGGTACGGGGAACCTTTAAAGGCATGTTCTCCAGAAAGTAGCTACACTGATATTGACCGCTCACAATAATTTACGTATTAAAACTCTCGAGTTAGTCTCAACGACCTGTCAGAAATTAAAATTTTATAATAATAAAGATAATTTCTAATAAAATATTAGTAAAATTTTATGTCACTAGCTAATTTTCATTAAATTTATTAGCCACTAAACTTTTCTATTAATCTCACAATCTCTTTGGAGCTTTCTCTCTACCTCCACCCTAGAGAAGATCGTAGCCAAATAACCTTGTGTCGTCGTGTTTCTGCGGTGAGTAGGTAAGGAATGGCAGTACAAGATCGTCAATGCGCTAGTGATACCTGTAGCATCTGGCGGGCCGTATGCTTATTTGCCACCTTAGCTGTATAAAAAAAATCCGTTCAGGCAGTTCCACGAGGCCACATCGATGGTAACGTCTGACGGGCAGTACGCCTGTCCCGACTGTCCAGAATCGAAATTCCCTACGGAGACGGCGCTGTTCGATCACGTACACTTCCAGCACGACAAGCAAAAACGTTGGCAGTGTCCGGTCCGCGACTGCGGGAAGACCTTTCATTTGCGGTTAGTTTTTTTTATGTATTCCAGTTCTATGACGTCAGAGTCCTTATGACCGTCACTTCGTCTAAACTCCTTGAATTTGTATAATAATTTCTATTGTTAATTGCTTCTTTTATAGAACACATATAACTCATTGGTTAAAATATCATTGCTTATTTTCATAGATCGGAATGGGTAGAGAGTATATTTACCTAAACTTCGAGGAAGGATGTAACATAGAGTGGATACTACGTATTTATTACTCCTATACCCCGTGGTGGTGAAAATGCAGTTATATTTATTTGTACTCAATGAAACAAAATTCAAACAAACTCACTATATTGATCTTTACTATACTGTTGACGTACTTATAGTAGGTCCAATCCATCGGCATGGAGCCCTTGAGACAAGCAGCCGCTCGCGCGATACAGTGACTCTGCATTCACTAGCTTCCAACATACAAACGTTATACTGCATTTGTACGTACCTACATTCACACCACTCAGGTATATATGTTCTTTAAGGGATCTTTTTTACTTTTTTGGCCAGTTATGGGTAGACCAAAATTGACAGATACATATCCCCTCCTCCTCCCAGAGGAATGAAGTATGTATGTATGTATATTTGTTTAGATCGAATTACGGATAAGGAATTAGCCAGTTCGCGATTTATTTGCAATTACGGTAAAAGTCCAAGCCGAGGTTCGGCCACTTAGCACCCTTGGAACTTGTTGCCACGCTTTTGCGGCTGAGTGCCTCCAGCGATTGCCCCCAGGCCCAGTGAAGCTGTAAAAGCCGCCTGAGGCTTCAGGGCTCATATGGCTAACACTGTAGTCAAATCGAGAAAAGATACTTACAATAACTCTCTACCTATGCCTAACTATCTCTTATACTTAAGCCACATTAAGTTATGTTGTGATAAAGTTTTATTGAAAATTTAAAAGTTATTTATGAGCATTATTATTAGGCATGGCATATTAATCCTTATGAACGAAAGTTTCTTCATCATCAAGACAATTTTATGTAGATAAACTTTGCCTTTTATAGCATGTTATTTGGGCGAATAGTTTGGGAGATAATTAAAATAATTGAACACTCGGCTCGGGTCTATGACTATAAGTGTAGTGGCGCGAACGAGCCGTGTGAGTTGTGACGCATAACCCTGGCCGCCCGATAAAAATATTGTCTATACTGAAGTATTATAAATCATCAATCAGCGATTTCTTTTAAATAATACGCGGGTGAAACCGCGAGGCACAGCTAGTAAATAATAATTACTAAGACCACGCGTTTTAAGTTGTCATAGAAACTACCTGGGCTGTTTTAACAATGGAGCCGTCATTTTGTTAGAACTATGTTTGAAGATTAAAAGAATAATTAGAAAAATGTTCTGTTAGAAAAATATTATACTTTGGAGCAATGATGGTGCATTAGCAGCGGACATCGCGTCGATCGATTTTAGTTCGAATCCCTGAAACGAATCTGAGCTTTCGGTATTGGGAAAACATCGTGATGAAACCATAGCATGGTGGTAGGGCATAGTAGTAGCATAGTAAACACGGTACATCTATACAAATAATACAATTGAAGTGTCTGTTCGTAATGTCTAAATAAGTTTTTTACTAAATGCATATGAAAGTACTCATACCCTCATACGTACTCATCATAAGTATGAAAGGCTACCTATAAAAAAAAAAAAATTTTGTCTGTCTGTCTGTCGGATAATCTCCGTAACGATTATACGGCAGATAGTTGATGTTATAAGAAATAACTTAGAATACTTTTATTTTAGAAAAATAATCAGGGTTCCACGCAAAAAACTACCCACCCACGCGAGAGTAGCTAGTACTGAGATTACTCGAAACTAACATACAGACAAAAATGTTAAAATTTGCTTTTCTGCTATAGTTACCGTGTATACTTTCATGTGCATTTAGTAAAAATGTTTTTTATTTTGACATTACAAATAGATACTTCAATTTTATTATATATATATGTATATATATATAAGATAAGATTTACGAAAACTAAGATATTTTATATTTTTGAGTCATTATTTTGTGATAGAGAATAAAAAATTGTAAAAGTTATCATCAACTATTTGAGGTTGGACTTTAACCTCGAATAACTTTTGAACGAGTCAACTTAGCGAAAAATCATTTCACACCTTTTTGTAGATCGTCAAATTTCCTACAAGAATATCTATTTATTTTTACTAGACATTCATTCGTTCGAGTGCATAAAAAATCAAAAAAAAATATTCTTATGTTATTTAAATGGGAAATCAAAAATCACAACAAGCCACCTCTTAATATTAATATTAAGGGCTGAAACTTTACCAGAATTTTTTTTTCGTCATCTTGAACGATATTTTCGTAGTGGCTAAGAAAAAAAAAATATAAGTTTTTTTGGCCCACCCTAATATATATATATATATATATATTTACAGAAATCGATGAAAAATTTCGAAATGAAAACGTCATTACTATCGTTCCGGAATTTTCGAGAGTGAAGCTATTCACTCGCGAGGTACTTCCTTTCTCGAATTTAAGGACAATATACTCTCAATTTTTCGATCTATGGTTATTATTTTTATAAGAGAGTAGATGCAAATTATTTTGATATATCACAGAGCAACCCTGACTAAACACAGTCGCACACACACCGACACACGGCGCTACGTGTGCGTCACGTGCGGAAAGAGGTTCCTCGATAAACAGACCCTCGACGAACATGGAGTCACTCATCTGCAGGTATTTATCAGCAACAAAATTAAATTTAGTAGAATCTTTGCAAAGTTCAACTGCTGACGCATCACTGTCGCTACTATTTTTGCCGCAATAAGCTGCTGTGTCCCAGTACGAAGGGTGTGTTTGGCAAGACACTTTTATAACCATTTCTTTTTAGAAATTGTTAAAAAAAGAACAAAACATAGGATCATTGCAATTTTCATAGCCTATCCTCAGTCGAGTAATGACCTAAAGCTTCGTACGTGCACAAAATTTAGAATCGTTTTTAAGATAAGTCTGGACATATAAATAGACATAGACAATTTTTTTTAGTCATTCGTGATCAGTGTCCTTTACTATTATGTCAAAAAAGGCCCGGGAAAATGTCAATAATACAAAAAATGTTAGTTTATTCATCTAAATTTATTTTATCGCCTTCAAAGTACGAGTACACTCCTTCAGAAACGATACACTTACGTCAACGAATAATCCAATCATCAAAACATTTTTTAAACGTTTTTTCCGGTATTGAGTTTAGTTACTTAATCTCAATAGTTATATGAATATATTATATATTAATATGTTCATCTCATTGTTTCTTATATATAAGAACTTATATACTCTCATCTCTGTGGATATGTAAGGCTATACACCCAGTAACTTTATTTATTTATTTTATATTTATTTTTAAACCTTACGGGAGTACAAGAGATTTCGATGTACTTACATTTATTTTAGGGAATGAAAGACACTACAAAACAATATTTTTATTTTTTATATACATTGTATTTATCATATATTTAATATATAAATATCGGCAACTCGAAAGAGAAAGAGAATATTATACACTTGTGTTAGTACGAGATAGGGATATGTGACCATTTTCGTATACAGTGCTATCGGTTTGTATCTGCATACGTAAATCATTATCGAAACAAATGACGCTTATTTTTGCAAAAAATTAAGGTTTTAAGTGTAATTTAGTCTTTGGTAGACGTGTATAATTGTGGTTACAAATACGTAACTGGATGTAACTCGTATGACAACCAAATTGCAACCAATAAAATAATATATAATAATATATGACAACCAATAAAATAATATGCACACTAGTGTATTCTGTTTTTCGTCTCGTCTTTTCAAATAAATTGCCGATCTATACTAAAATTAAATATACGGTATTTATTCTATTTATCGTGTTCTTTAAAACTAAGCATGAAATATCTATATCTTATTATTTAACGCTAGCTGTGCCCGCGGCTCCGCTCGCGTGGGCTACAAAAAAGCTTTTTTTTTGCGCGGTACCTTAATATATATTTTTTTAGATTGAATTAGCCTAAGTTATGCCCTATAATATCAGCTATCTGCAAGTGAAAGTCCCGTCAAAATGGTCCAACCATTTCGGAGATTACCCGCAACAAACAGATAGACGGATAAAAACAAATTAAAAGGGTTTTTGTTATAGGTATCGTGTATACTGTCATATGCATTTACTAAAAACCCGTTATTCTTGACATTACAAACAGACACTTCAATTTTATTATATGTATAGATGACGTAACAGCTAGTAATCATTACATTGCTAGTGAAAATCTTCCTACGTTGTTTGCCGTGTGTCGCCAACGGATTCGGTCTATTGTCTCTCAGTGTCGCCTTTTCACATTTGCCAAGCGTCTTACGACGTCTTACATAGTTTTTTTTTTTATAATATTGTATTTCTAGACAACCAATAGTATGCATATAATATGCATGAGATATTTTTATATTTTTAACTAATTATGTACATTGATACATAATCGTAAACAATAAAATTTTACATCATACATCATTCATATCAAAACTGTAATGAGATTAGAGCGATTTAAACGTCGCCATTTTGGTATTTGTTCAGTTATTTAGTAGTCATCTATGAAAGGTGACCTCGCCGAACATACTCTACCGACGATCCCCTATTTTCATTCTAAGATTGCAATATTTCACTAATTAGACTAATAAATAACGATAAAACTTAAATACAAAACCATAAAAACAGTCAGTAACTTCGCCTTTATGGACAAACTGAACGCGGACTTTGACGTAACGATTCTATTGTTCCAATAGCGTTGCGTCTTACGATTTGATATGTACCTCGTATTTTTAACAATGTTTATTATTTTAATATCTATAAAGAAGAAGTGAATAAATAAATAACCCTCTAGGTGTAATTCTACAGTAATATTAGATTCCAAATAAAAATACTTGACCTATATTTAAACTACATGCATATTCTCTATTATGCTTTGGACAATTCGAGTTCTGCCAAACGGATGGACTTTTCAGATAAAGCCGTTCGAATGCCACATATGCAGGAAGCAGTTGACGAGGCGGTCGCGGCTGAGGATGCACTTGCGCGCCCACGAGGAGGAACTCGCTCCGACCCTGCTGCTGGTCTGCCGGCGATGCGGCCGGGCCTTCCGTGACCCTAACCATGCACAGGTACCATTACAGTGAACCTGACACTTAAAAAATATGTTCTTTAAAAAATATTATTAAATATCCTAAATCAGCGATATTCGAACTATCGACCACTCGTGCATACTGCGTATGCAGTCTGGTCGTCTCACACCACTACGCCATTCCGACGACGATCACAATCATAAAAATCAGGACTTGCATTTACCGTGCACAATATAAATGTATTCTATTTCATTCTCTCGTAGGCTAAATCCTATAGATGTGTATGGTTGTCTCTTTTAATTGTAGCGTTTTCGTTTCATCGAGTTTCAAATCACAACAGTGCTAAAGAAGTTTTCTATTTAAAAAACACGGAGCTGATCTCGATTATCAAGAAGTTTAAATTTTTCTATTCTCTTATTATATTACTAGCTGTGCCCCACAGTTTCACCCGTGATAAATCTATTCGACAAATTCTCCACGGCGCCGCCGCCAACGCGACAAAGTTTTTCCGACTATTTCACTAGTGTAATAAAATTGCGCTTTTATGAGTTAAAGGTTAAATTAAAGTAAAACATTTAATTTGAGTAAGCTAAAAACTATACCTAAAGAGTTGAGATAATCTGACTCATTGAATTAAAATTAAAACGAGTTTAAAAATATACTTAAAGGATGAATATTTATTGAAGTGAAACTTCTTATGCGACTTCCAAGCGTTAAACGTTTAACGCACATTATCGGTCTCTCCTCTTTGTGTGAGCCAGAGCGAGAGATCAATATATTATCGGTCTCTCCTCTTTGTGTGAGCCAGAGCGAGAGAGCAATATATTATCGGTCGCTCCTCTTTGTGTGAGCCAGAGCGAGAGAGCAATATATTATCGGTCTCTCCTCTTTGTGTGAGCCAGAGCGAGAGAGTAAATGTCGGTGTGTATGTATATTGCACACTGTTTAAATAAAATAGAAAATGCCTTTTAAAATGAAGTTTCACTTCTATCGTGTGTGAACCGCACACACACCTTTTTTTATGTTATATAGATTGTTTCTTTTTTTTAATCGACTTCATTATTCTTTTTTTATTGGAAAGTGTATAGTCAAGGGTCGTCCCATTTTTATTTTATTGCCATTGGACCTTCGATTTCTAAGATACGCCAGGGAAGTCCTCAAACCAATTTTCTTAAAAAGTTACGTTATTAATGTTAGTATTTTGCGATTAATCTCATCTTATTCTCATTAAGCAGAACGTATGTTCTTTTGAAAATAAATTTCTTGAAAACGAATTATATATGTTATTGTACAGGAGCACGCTGCGACCTCAACGGAGTGTATAGAAGCGTTTGTCAACGAGCTGAAAGAGGAACCCGAAGAGCCTGATGTCCAGCTGTCGCCCACCAGTGGGATAGTTAGACATACGGTCCAGATTATAGGTCAGATTACATTCACACTATTACCTCCCAATACATCCTTGACAATTTAATGTGTCTTTTAATTTATTATCATAATTAGGTATAGGTATGTATATCGTTTCTCAAAGGTGTTTTTTCCTGGCAACGTCGTATCTACGTTAATTCATTATCGAAATTAATTATTGAAATATCATTATGAAGATTATGTTCCCCGCTATTGACGAAACATGTACAAATATTTTAAAAATTAATGTTTTTGTTAGGAATGTTATCTGATGATGACAATGAAAATATCTTCAAGGCGTCATCTATGGACAGTTTTTCGTCTTTTTTATCGTTATAAGTTTGGCGTAGTGGCCACAATCTCGCCTGATGTTTAAGTGACGATGTGGTCCAAGATGGTAACACGCTAAACCTAGTGGAAGACTGGCTCTCAGGTGCAGCTGCCGGAACACACCTATTGGTGCTTGGCGATAGTTCAACTTGAGGGTGGTAGCTAGCCAGGCGGGGAGTTGGAAAAACCCTACCATCCAGGTTTCCTCACGGCGCTTTCCTTCAAAGAAAGCTCAGGCTCATTACAGGAATTCAAACTCACATCAATCGACGTGAAGTCGTACACGCTACCACAGAGCCATCATTGCTTAAAATTCTCCTCATGACAAGTTCATACCACGCTAACCTATTACCCCTAAGCTTCTCTGTAATGATAAGATTATGTTAGGTAAAGATAAGAAGATTCGTTTTTCTAGAATCACCGAAAAAAAGTAAGCCGATACCGAGGCAAGTGGCGAGCCCACTGGCCGAGCCACTACTCGCGCAAGTAGCTGACGAGGCGAAGACCATCATCCGGGTTGTGGAGATCGAGAAGGCATTCAGATGCGAATATTGTGAAGAGTGAGTGAATTTGTTGATATAAACTATTATCTGGCCCGACAGACATTGTTCTAATATTTTCAGTAAATTGACTATTTAGCTCGACCACGGCGCTGTCTATCTCGAATTCCTTTTTTCTGAAAATGTATCAAGGATCATAACGAACGAAACAAAATAAAAATTACGCATACCCATCCTATGAATCGTAAGTTAATACAAAAATCCTAAAAAAAGGACAGTGATTCTTTCCGGAATTGGAAAATTTTCTGAGAGATTTCTCCAATTTTTCTTTCCTTAAAAACATAATTCGGACTATTACGGACCCTTTAAAATAAAAAAAATAAAACTCGAGAGGTTTGTGGTACACCCGGTAGGAACGAAGTTTCTTTCGCTATATATTATTTATTATTAAATAACTGCACAAAGAAGGAATGGTTATAAACTTGTATTTAATAAATAAAACTTAAGTATTAAGTTTTTGTAAAATATAAAAATTTAAAAATAAATCAGCTGGACTCAAGCTATCGACCATTCGTACTCTATAGACAATAGTGCGTACAAGTATAGTCGTCACACCGCTAGGCCAATTCGACGACTACCATAGTCGTGATAATCAGTTGCAGTAGCCGTGTATATTCTATCTCATTCTCTCGCAGGTTAAATCCTAGAGATGTATGAGTTTGTCTCTTTTTAGTGTTGGTCGGATACTTTTCCATTTTGCTCCCATCCCGCAATAAGGAACTTCGTTCCAATAGCGAAATCCGTCCAACCGTTCACAAGTGCTGCTCTGACCAACGAACAGCATTTCATTTTTATTCATATAGATCACTAATTAAAAACCCTGCTCTAGACATGTGGAAAATGAGCTTGGCTTTATATGTCACTTATATCTGTTTTCTATGTCTCGTTTAAACTGTATTTTATCATTTTTTCCCTTTCAGTGTTTTCTATTTGGAGGAGAGCCTGAACGAGCATCGCGCCATACACAAGGGCGTGAAAAATCCCTTCACTTGTCACATTTGTAAAGTCAGTTTCGCGACTTATTCAAGGTAAATATTCAAATTGTGGTTCCAGAAAAATACGCTTTCGAATAGTGTTTTCCTTTGCGTCATCTTCTTCTATATCTATATCCATAGATATTATAAAATTCAACGTGTCTGTCTCTGTCTGTCCGTTTGTGTTCTTTCACGCGAAAACCATTAATCCAATTTACATGATTTCTTCTTTAATTTATAAATATTTTATCTGGCCAGGTTATAGGATAGATTTTGTAAGATAAAGTAACATACGAAATAAGCAGTGACGATTATAGTGAATCGCTTCGGAAAAAATACGCTTTTAGGGCGATTAAATGACTTACGCTGAGTAAACCATAACAGATATATTAAAATAATGTACTATATAAATGTAGATTCTAAAAAGACCTACAAAACAAGTCATCGATAGCATATGTCTATCTTCTAAGGATCACCTACAATAAGCAATTGGGATCAGCACAATTCGCGCGACCGCTCGACCGACTGCATTCTGTAGTCCACGCGAGCGGAGCCGCGAGCACAGCTAGTCGTTAATAAGTTAGATTAAAGGTTCAGAGTCGTCGTCAAGAGGTTATTGGGTGTTGGGACACGTAGTGGCCATATTTAACTAACTAACTTCTGTGCTCTTGGGTGATCAGTGCTTACTTAATACTCGGGGTAGTTTGAAATCAGAAATATTCATATAAAGTAGACACGCGTGTGGTCACAGACCTATCGTAGAGACAACTGGTGTTTCCCCGAGGGGTCGCGGGTAGTGCCAGTTAGCGCGAATGCAATTCTGCAATATTACATTCGAGTACATAGAATGTGTCCCTACAACACCATAGGAAGTATGGCAAATTACCCACTTTTTAAAATGATTATTTAAGTTTAATTCTATTTGTACATTGTTTTCTTTATACCTATAATATGGTAATATGGTATGGTAATATGGTAGATACACTACGAAATAAAAAGGGATTGGTTATATTAAATTTTAAATTGGGTGAAAAACTGATGTCAAACCTTAAGATAGCCATATTCAACCCAGGTGCCTTATACGAATAATTAATATTGTTAAACCTGTGGGTAATGAAATATCGTTATATTTCGCGTAAATAATTTATTTCGTACTCAATAAAACAAAATTCAAACAAACTCACTATATTGTACAGTATCTCCCTCTATGGTCCTTTTGCAGATTTCTTCCTTTTCATCGTTTGTTGTTTCCATCTCGTTGTCTAAAACAGAACTGTCCTGGTTCAGAACACGGCTCGCTTATATATCAAAATAAAAGTAGGGCCGATATTACTAGAAATTCCTTGAGCTTTAAGTCATTGTTTAGAAGAGGAAGTGTTCTATTTTTAGACTCTTATGTTACGGATCACGTAATTGAAGCGATAAGCTTTTTTAGCACCTACGAATAGATATTTCGGGTACATTATAGACGATTCCAAGTATTTTAAGAAAAGTGTTTTTTTTTCTATTTTTACTCAAACCGTAATAATATTCAATACAAATTAAGGTATTCTACTAGGATCCTTTCTGTTAATTACCTGCAGAGCGGTGAGTGTCATACATAATCGCACTTTACTATACTAACACATACACCCCGGCACTTCTGAAAATAATTGCTTCCACTGTGACGATATTTGATAAATAATAGATGTACGACGCATAAAACAACTCACGGGTTCTACAAGCGACCCTTGGCTGATGTCAAGAAGCAGACGGAGGCTCGGGTGGAGGCGGGGCCCTCCGCCACTGGAATCCTCGGCTACGGTGATTTCCCTGTCGTCAAACATTTCCTTTGCGAGGTAATTATATATTGTAAAACGTAATATATTTGTCTGTCTGTCTATCTGTTCTTGTGCCCATTTAATTCACACATTCATTAAATTAATTAACCAGCTATTTTATCCATGTCAATAAATACAATTAAAGTGTTTGTCTGTAATTTCGACATAAAGATTTTTCTTAAGCTCAGAATATGTTTTTTTGTAAGGTACCCAAAGCTAAACACGCGTCAAACTATAAGAGCACGTGGACGATATATATATATATATATATATATATATATATATATATATATATATATATATATATATATATATATTTAAATTGCTGAAGCGTAGCGTATCATCGTGTGACTTTCACGCTTACGTCACTCTGACGTCATCCAATAAATTCGGTTACCGAATGTCAATCGAGGTGAGTTTTTCCAGGATTGCGGCCGCTCGTACCTCCACTGGACGTACCTTCAAGTCCATCGGCGCATGAAACACGCAAACGAGAACTTCACGTACGCGTGTAGCCAGTGTGAAATGACCTTCCCCAATAGGTTCGTACTGGTATTTTTGAAGTGAAACTTCTCTGACCACGGTGAGGGGAAATTTCGGCTACACGAAGTTACGTTACTAACGATACGTAATAGTTTAAAATGTATAATTTTCAGAAAAGTTTCATTTCGACAGCGTGTAAGGATTACACGGATATTTTTTAACATGTTCCTCCTGCTTCCGTTTTTCATTCCCACGGAGTAATATGACATTCCATGTTTTGCTACTGTATTGTGTTTTTAAAATAGTGCTATGAACAATTGGAACTAATCGTAAAACCGTACGAGTAAATATACTGTTATGCCCGTGGGTAGCGACATACAGTTATATTTTACGTAAATAATGTATTCGTACTGAAAAAAATTACAAAATAAATTAAAAACAAACTCAGAAATTGCTCTACGAAAGTACTTGCAGAATCAACCTGTATAGTCATTTTCTTTTATATCATTTGTTGTTTCCAGTTTTTCTTGTTTTGGCGCCGCAAAAAACACTTGCCAGTGTCAATGTGCTTAAGTCCGCGTAGTATATTTTATATTTGAAGTTGGTCCATCAAGATGGTGGCTTCCTTGTTAGAACTGTCTAGGGAGTTTTTTATGACATATCTAACCGCATGTTTCCAATTTATATTTATAATCCACTTCATAAATGCACATTAGCCAAACTATATCACGCAAAATGCCACAATGGACTTGGCCATATGGTCAAATAACCTTTAATAAATTAAAATACAAACACAACATGGTAGCTCAAGATTCGGCCAAAACTCTGTTTTTTCCACTTCACTTTCGAATTTAGAACTATCGTGGTTCGCGATACGGCTCGCTTATATACCCAAATAAGACGATCACGAAATCTCTAGAAGGAACTTGAACTCTTAAATATGTTGTAAACAACTTACGTCATCGTTTGTAAAAGCAGGGTAACGTTTGATTTGAGCCCATTGTTTGTTGACGTAGTCGAAGCGATAAGGCTTTGTATGTGTAAATAAACGAAGTACTTCCTCGAATCTATGATTATACACTCGATGTTTCGGGCACATTCTAGACGATTCCTGAGATTTCGAGATTGGTGATTATTTTTTTATATTTCTTTACTCAGACCGTAACAATACCTATTGATAAGTTTTTCTGAAAAAACCTTGTACCTCTCCAAATGTGAAGTCAGAGTACGGGAGGTAAAACTGAGTCTCTCGTGGGTCAACAGAAGCGTTCCTTTTTAATTTGCCATATATACATTTTATTGTTTCCTAAATTATATAATGATAATAATAAATTATCAGGTATATTGAATAACACAAAATATTTCAATTAAGTATTTAAACCTCAATTCAGTATTAAAAATCATACGATTCCAATAATTGTTCCGTCAAAAAAATACGGTAGCACAGCAATACAAAAATAAATATGGCAACATAATTTTCAAATTTGACATTAATGTTTGTCAATTTACTCCGTGGGATTAAATAACGCAGTATAGTGGAATATCGACTAAACGATAATTTTTTGCCAAATTGGAGTGCATTTACTAACTTTAATTAATTAAAAAAAACTCTCTTTACGTTCATTATTGACAGCTACTTTTCTTAAGTCGAATTAAAATCTTTGTCTACAAACGATTGTGTCCAACTGGATCGCGACTACCATATACCTGGTGTTAATACCCGACATTGTGCACGCTTAGGGCTTGTATAGACGGCACCGCTGACGCGCCGCTACCGCGCTCCCGCCGTTTGATTTGCCATATTATTGTACATTTTTAGTAATACACTGCTAGCTACGAATATCATACATGTAGGCATAATGAACAAGTTGAGTTTAACTAAACTAATACTCCGCTTTTTACTAGATATATACCAGTGTATATCTTATATGTACATCTTGTTGGAACGACTTTGAATATTTGGAAAATACTTCAAAGATTTAAACACATTGACACTGTCAAGTGTTTTTTGTGGTGGAAAATCAAGAAGTGGAAGAAGGTGAAGTTGGCTTATCTTTGTTGCTGTCAACAATTTTATGGGGTAATAATGAGAATATTAACAGTTCGTAGAGTATTCACCCAATATCACTATGAAATAATTAGGTAGGTACTAACCTAAAACAGAGAATCGACAATTAAATGTTCATGCTTTACTTTTCTTATTATAAAAACTTAAATCGTCTTTTGAACTTTTAAATTGAACCAAATTCACAAACACAACTGAGTTTTAAAGAAGTTATAAAAAAAAACATTTGTAATTTAATTATCTGTAACTATTCGATTGGAACAAAGAAAAAATACGTTTTCACATTATCCCCACTGATGGCTCTCTCTTGTGACCGAACTGACAGGTAAATACTCAAATGTCTATGTCAATATGTATATCCCGTATGTTTATATCCCAAAACGTAACAAAGCAAACGAAAATTATTGTCTTAGGACTAGTTTATTACTATGTGTATGGTGGTACGACCCCTAATACTCCGCTTTTTACTAGATATATACTGGGTGATACCGGAACGCGACTAACTAAACGAAAATCCGTCCGCAGTGCGCCCGCTGCGCCGTCTACACAAGCCCTTAGGCGTGTCGCGTTCCGGGATCAGCCGGTATTATCCAGTAATCGATCGGGGTGGTAGGGATCTATACTCGACTGGATCGCGAACTCCATGCATATGCTGATAAATCCGTCACAGTGACTCGTTAAGTTTGTCACGTTTCGTGATCAGCCAGTGTATATCCAGCTGCAGAGAGGCTTGCAAGTCGGCATGACAACGGCGATCGTCGTCGGCGGTCGCCGTTGTTGATTGTACTGAAGTTACCATCAGGCACAATGTTGGTGCTTTACCGTGCGTGTCAAAACTATAAGGAGATTTGGTCGATGTAAATATTTATTTAAACAGCTGGAGCGTGGCGTATCATCGTAAGAAGATCCACGGGAAATCCGGACCTATGGCTTGCACCAGTAAAGAAAGTTATAGGTAATATCGAAATCTTTAGGACCTTCGCACGTGACGCTACGCAAGTCTTCGATAGTCATTCGTTGACGACTCTAGACGGCGATTATTCCGCACACGGCGTTACTGATATCTCCATAGGTCTGTCTGCACTAGAACAGTAGCTTACGTACTTAAAGTGTGTCAACATGTCTAACTCAAGTACCAGAGTATCAAAATAAGAGAAATTACCGTACGAGAAGATATTGGGTTCATCCCTATATATAAAGAAATTTAAACTGCATGCTGTTTGTTGTGTAGCCAAGGAATTTACAACAAACCGATGTTAATTTCTTGGCCTTTTGTAATATAAATAAACAGGTAAGTTTCTCTACCTCTTGAACGGATACTTGCGTAGCGGCGTCTGCGAACGGCTTTATTTTATTGAATTGTTCTAGTTATATTCCTTTAGGCTATATATTAGTGCCATCTAGAAATAAATAATAAATTCTGAAATCAATTCGGTTGAATACTCTTTGGCTGGCTATTTAGTTCATAATTGCAACGCTAGATGTCATAATAATATACGTCTTTAGGCGTGTTATGAAAATGTGATGACAGTGATTTTGCACGATGCGCGCGCACATTGTAACAAAAAGTCTGCACTATGAAGTTGCTTGCTATTTATTGTGGTAAACGTAGTAACATTCGACGTCATGCATCGTATAACTGTTTATAACTTCTGACGTGCGTACAATACGTACACGCGGCCACTTTTTTTTTATAAAGATAAAATGACAAAAAGTTGGAAATGCTGGACGCAGCATCCAAAAAATAGGTCGCCCCCTTTGGGTAACCGTAACACCAAAAGAGCGATGGTTTTGTTTAGATATTTATCGAATATCGATATTTATTTATCGATGTTAAATATAGTGTTGATAAATCATCGATTGACTGTCGATCAATTGATTGTCATTTGCACTATCGATAGATAGTTGTGGATTAATCTATCGATAGTTTATTTTCAAAGAATAGTAAATTATATTGGATTGCCGTTTGTGATTGCATTGCAACAAAAATTTGCGAGTATGTCCGTTCTTGTACGACGTCAAGTTATCAGACTACTAAATAGAACAATTCCTCCAAATTCTCTAAAATGCGACATACCTGTCTAATGGCCGTTTTCACCAACGTGCCCTTAACATACCTCTAACTAAGGGATACCTAAGCTAAAGTCGGCTACCTAACTTAATTCGTTTTCACCATGCTAAGGGCTGCTTACTAAGGAAACTCTTAGTAGTGTCAAGATTTGTGTCAAGCCAGTGTTGCTGTAATTTTTTTGTCAAGCCAATGTTGACAAGAATTTACGTTTAAAAACTTTTATGAAATATCTATCATTCCTAAGTGATTAAAATATATTATACATATAATTAAAATGTGTTAATACTAGCAACCTGCTCCGGATTTGCACGGGTAACAGAATAATACATATGAGTTATATATTGGTTTACGCGGCGCACGCCTGTGAAGCTCCACTCGGCTTGATCTTTTCCGACACTTACAACAATAATCGTCATATTTCAACCAATTTACACAAAACGTTAATAAATTAAACACTTAAACCTTCCTCATGAATCAGTCCGCCCATTGATGAAAACTGTATGAAAATCCGTTCGATAGTTTTTGAGTTTATCTCATTCAGACAGACAGACAGACGCGGCGGGGCACTTTATTTTATAATATGTATAGAAGATTGTATTTATGTCTATTATATAAATGAAAATTGTATGCTGTTCGTGTGTAAGTAGACCACTTGAGAACGGCGGGACCGATTTGGCTAATTTTTAAATGTTAGTAATAGTACGAATAAAGATTTTAGAAAAAGTAATTTGTTGTAAAGTTAGTTGTCCGGAATATAGTGGAAAAATTGAAATTGCTGTTTTTATGGATTTCGTTGAATATGCGTAATTATTTTTTATTATATTCGTTAAGGTCTGGAATAGTTTTTAGAGAAAAAATCGCACTAAGTGGCGCTATGGTCGAGTTATTGAGTCCGGAAAGAGCAGCAGAATAAGTATGAATAATAGTTGAGTATTTCCTTTTGATAAACTATATATCTGGCAAAAAAAGATGTATCGACGTATTTAAAAAAATACTCAGGTCTGTGTCAGTAAATGCCGTAGATGTGATAAGAAACGTTGACTTTCTATCGATTTCCCGGTTACTTTTCTTCTTTCATAGCTTCGAAGGAATAAAATTAGTCTTCCATTTTACGATATATGAAACGAATTAACAGACCTGTGTATAAAACAAATGTCACTTATCGTTAAGGGACGGAATTTCTGTCCCTTACAATTTATTTAGCCCTTAAGGTCCTACGTGTCATTAGACGTTAGTGAAAAGGAAATCTCCCTAAGTGACCACTTTAGTGTACTGTAAGTGTCGTAAAACTAGGGGACGTTGGTGAAAACGGATATAACACTCACAAACATCGTATAGCGCCATCTGTACGCACGTGTGAGTATAATAACGATTTCCGTACTCTTGATTTTTATTACAACTGATGATACAAGTGTTTAGTGACGTACACACATTAGCAATAAAAGATAAAATGTTGTTCGACTTACTAAAACGTTTATGTATGGATAATTATTATAGGATCCAATGTCGGGACTGTGAGGAAGTGTTGCCGAATAAGACGGCTTTGTACAAGCATAGGAAAGAAGCACATAGTGACTGCTCATCCAAGGTTAAAAGGCAAGGTGAGCATTATATCTTTGTTCTTATAACCCACTTACCATATGACCCTAATTTGACATCATATTTATATAATTCGAAGGTTGATAGTATGTTTGAAATTTAAAATTAATTATTTAATCATATCGGTTTTTTTGATAAAAAAACATAAGAAATAGATGATGGCAGCCTGTACGATTTCGCGTCGATTGACGTGAGTTCGAATCCCTGCAATGAGCCTGAGCTTTCGGTGAAGGAAAACATCGTGAGGAAACCATAGCATGGTGGTAGGGTATTTTCTAATGGCCGCCTGGCTAGCTACCACCCTCAAGTTGAAAATAGGCATGTTCCAGCAGCTGCACTTGAGAGGCTCATCTTCGGCCACATCGCCACTTAACTTATGTTGTATACTAAAAAAATGCTATATAACTTTCTCTGATTAGCATTTCCAGTCATTAAATCATCATCATCAACAAATAATAAAAAAAAATATCAACTTTCCCAAGGAAAAATGATTTATACCTTGTCATACGAAGGCTTGCATGACATAGCCACAGAACGTAAATAGGCATGATGACTAATTTTGAAAAACGTTTCTAAAATGATCTTACGTATTTATTATTCACAAAAAAATACCTTTTCATCGTTTGAAGCGTTGGTTTCATATGCTGATGTTCTTTAGGTATAGCCACTTCAACGGCATGTGAAATTCACCAAGCCGTTGGACAAGACAAGGCATGTTCTGGCTGCAATCGAGTTTCTCAAAGCGCTGAGGCAACAAACATCAGGTATATGTAGTTTTTTGTAATTAAAGCTCTTAGATAAGAAGAAAAAATAAGAACGCAGAAAACATAATAGGGGTTTAAAAATGAAATTACCTTTTGTATAGAAAAGGTCAAAGATTTTTTTAACAAAAAGTATATATTTAATGAGGAATAAAACCATAAAGATTTGTCAGAAGTGGGATTTTAATTCTATTCGACGTGCGTGGGTCCTCATATGGGACAATCTGAACACACGTTTAGTGGACTAGATCAACCTTGAATCTTTAGCCTTTTAATGATATATGAAAAGCGAGAGTTTAAATTGGTAAATGTTTTAATAATCAGGGATGTCCGGCCGCATCGTTGCCCGGTTTGTGATCACGGGTTCCGCACAGTTTCACTGAGGAACGAACACCTGAGGATCCATACCGGGGAGCGGCCCTATCCCTGTGACCTCTGCCCGCTTGCCTTTAGACGGTACGCTTACCCTTTTTATTACAATTGATAGTGCTGGAAACTATTCTGACCCGACGTTGTTTTTTTTTTAATTAAATTAATTGAAAACGCTTGACGTCTTTCGAGTGTGTTCTTAAATTGATGACACTTAATTATTTGATTTTGACAATTATTTTGGTATTTTATGTTTAGTTGATTTTGGCAATTTGTTGATGTGTTTTTTATTTCTGGCAATTTATGCTTATTTGACTTCTGAAAATTTATGTTTTTTATTTATTTCTGATAATTTGTGTTTATTTGCATTTGATTACATAACACATTTTAAACTCTCGCGTTTCGTAGAAACAGTTACTTAAAAGTCAGTACATTTTATTTTATTGAGTATAGACCTCTGTAGATTGTGAGAAAAGTGCGGGATATAAACAATCTTAGGAAACTTAATTGAGTATCATATATTTTTATGCTGGGGACTATACTTTTCAGCAAAGAGAACTTCATGGCACGAGCCACTTCCTGCTAGACCAATAAGCTGGCGTTATGTGTGTGGAATTCTGCGAGAAATAAAATTCTTCTCACGTTTTTGTAATGGTTTTCTGGACGCATTTACGGTGCAGTCGTCTATGTCGATCGGTCACCTTTACAATACCAAGAGAAAAATACACTTTTAATTTATGAAATAGGCAAAGGTCATTCTTTCCATACATCCTACATTTATCAGTAACGGTTTTTTGTTTTCCAGATCGACGGCTATGCGCAATCATAGATTAATACACAGTGGAGTACGCGCCTGGGCTTGTGCTCGCTGCCCGAAGCGTTTCCGCATACGTTCTGAATTGCGCACGCATCTGCGGCTCAAACATCCCGTCAGCATGCTCGTCATAGAGGTCACTGCTGATTCTTATATATTAAAAAACGCATAGCCTCCCTGTCTGTTTATTAATATGTTAGCTGTGTCAACGGTTTCATCTGTGTCAAATTTTTTCAGTCACCTCTCCACCGCCCCTCAGACAACGCTAACCGTGTAGCCTATCGTTGTTTCCACTTGCCGTACTTGATTACAGCTTGCCAGATTGTTTCCGTCTGCTCCGCTCCTTATTGTCAAAGCGTGAAGTTATATAGCCTGTAACCTTCCTCAATCAATAATAGGCTATAAAATTGCATAAACCATTTTTCATATCAGATTGGCAGTTCCAGAGATTAGCGCATTAAAAAAAAAACAATATCTTGAGCTTTATTCTATAGCGCTGAGTCGGAAAGAACGGACCAGACGTGACGCTGACCAAATCGCACATAATGACGTCCCATCAGTCCCATTACTCCCGTCCATTTATATTTAGATAACTTAAAACCATACAAATGTATAGACATATCGAGTTTCTTGCCGGTTCTTCTCGATGACTGGGATGTTAGTCCGAACCGGTAGTAATGTGTTGACATTCATAAGTGCCTACTGAAGGTCTTAATTGAATTAAATATATTTTTATTCGCCATCGAGTCTCATTTTAGGTATCGATGCGGTCTCTTAACCTAATTTCCTAAGATTTCATCATTAGAGGAAGAAGAGGAAGCTAAATAATAAGCATTTATGTCTTATAGGTTGATGGTTTGAACCCGACACACGAGGACATTATGAATGTTTTGGCTGTCAATGAAATCTCAAGAGAAAAAGTCAGTGAGATCACCAGGATATCGTTTTCGAAGGTAAATGCCATAAGTGACTGGTGCACAGTTTTGCCCTATTTTCTTTTATATAATTGGCTTCCATCAAGTGCATAAAAAAAATTTAATAGAGGTTATTAATAAGGTCTTTATATGAAAAAAATTATATTTTCTCGAATATAAATTGTTTCAACTGAATTTATTTTATTAAAACAGAATTGCATAAGAAAAATCTGTCTGCTTTTAGTCGCATTAGTATGTTGATTAATATAAATTTACAGGAGAAGACGTCGGTATAAGTTAGTTAATAAAGAAAAAAAATTACGGATAAATTTATACATGTATAGATTTCATAATTCACCACCTTACATGATATTTCTGTCTGTACTTTGGTCTTGGGGAGACACCAAAAAAGTGCTTCATAATGGTCAAAATTTTTATAAATGGTCAAAGGTTAGTGAGTGTTTTGTCACTGGGAATTCTAGCTGGAAATCTCTTCCAGGGCACATCGAGCATAGTTCCGAACAGTGCCAGGGCTTTGTCCATGTTAAGTCACGTACCACGCACTCAAGTGGCTTGCGGAAGACCAGCTCCGGAACGAATTGGTAAGTATTTCTCTCTGCTGGTGCCCTCTTTCCGAATCGCTAATCATAATTTCTTATGGATTCTATATGTATCATAGATTTTTGTATGATTTTTAAAGTAAATCTCGAAGATCAATCTGTTAACATACATTTCGAAGGACCAGTCTGTTCACATAAATTTCGAAGGACCAATCTGCACACATGAATCTCGAAGGACCGATTTGTAAACTTAGATATCTGGTTTGCAGCTTTGGTTCAGTTTGAAGCTGTAGGTCTACAAATCAAAGTATAAAAGTACTATCCGGTCTCCTCGTCCAACATACAATGTGGTGATCGTGGTTAAGCTCACAGCGCACCTATTATTAGTAATTATTGTAAGACTCCTGATTGATAACAAACATAGCGTTAGAATATAATTTGTTTGCGAATGTTTGTCAGCATTTGGCTGTTCAACAATTTTGAATATTTGGGTCATGACTATCAGGTATCAATGAGTTGTCATTGAATTTACACGGTCAGTTAAAATTCGGTCGAGATCACCTGAATGCCTTGTTCAGTAGTCTCTTAATAACACAATGCAGGGAGAAATATAGGTTTGTCAGAATTTCAAGTCATCTCCTGTAGCATACGCGCTGCCGAAATAGCAATGTGAACTTTTTGAAGAGACCTCATGACATTTTTGAGATGCTCATATGCAGCTAACTATAGTGAAGACACATTGTCACGTTCCTTAATATCTTTCACCGTGTCAAACTGGCCAATGAGCTTCCACGAGGTTGTGATGATGGAGCTGCTGATGGTAATTTTGATAGTGATGAAGTCGACTGGGCAGGAGAAAAGATGTCGCACGTGAAACCGTACACGATTTTGGTTTCCTAAGCGGTAACCGACATCTACGGTACGCTTGGGTCCCAATCAGATAGCCTGAACGGTACTCAAAAGGATTTTAAGATGTGCATGACGACAAAAGGTTGGTGTCTCGATACGATTGCAGAATCTGAACGTGCGTCTTCTTTTCTATGTTAACGATTCATCTCCAAGACATCAAACTGACGTGATGATGAAGGTCGTGCCTTAATGGTGAGGTCTTTGAAGAGCTGTGGGAAGTTATCGATAGAAGACGTAGTATGAAACATGACTGTTGCCTTTTTTTCTCAGTGGAAGATTACCGACCGGCTCGCCGTGGTAGGGGTTTGTGTAAAGCCCCAGGCAGATTTCAACTGCCTTTTTCATCTGGATCACTTCCTGCTGAGGAGCAGGCCGTTAGGACACCGACACACAATACCGAAGTGGGGGAGGTTAGTTCACTTTTATACAAAATTTCATATGATGTTTCATGTGGTAAGATAACTAGAATGGATAAAATTAGGAATGAGTATGTCAGAGGTAGTTTTCAAATAGCACTAGTAACAGAGAAGTTATAGGATAGCGTGGTCATGTGGAGAGATGAGAAAGTCATATAACTAGGTTAAGTATGAAGATGGATGGATATAGGAGTAGAGGAAGACCGAAGAAAGTATGGGTGGACTATGTGAGGAAAAGTCTATACTAATACTTATAATATAATAAAGCAGAAGAGTTTTTGTTTGTTTAAAAGCATTAAATCTTTGGAACTACCAGTCGGGTTCGAAAATTGTTTTTGTATATGATAGCCAGATTCATGAGGGATAATTTAGGCTATATAACTTCACGCTACAACTTTAAGGAGCGGAGCAGTACCTATGAACGCCAAGCGAACTGGCAAGCTTTAGGCAAGTACGGGAAAATCCGACGACTTGCATTAACCGTGCATAATGTAAATGTATTCTATCTCATTCTCTCGTAGGTTAAACCCTATAGATGTATATGGTTGTCTCTTTTTACTGTCGCTTTGTCGTAACATCGAGTTTCAAGTCACAACGATGGTAAATAAGTTGCAATTCAAAAATCGTTGACAGTTGTTTGACTTGAAATTTTCAACTTGAACGTAACAAGTCAGGCAACCTTTAAAACATACCTTATTACTATGTCGTCAAGTTGAATATCTGTAGTCAAGCACGTATTTCGGCAGCTGAACTAAAGAGCCAGTGGGCCACATCGTCACTTAACATCAAGTGAGATTGTGAAGTAAGAATTTAACATAACATAAATAATTTTAAAGTCTGTAATTATTTCACTGCTGAGCAAAGGCCTTATCCGTGAGAAGTTATAAAGCTACCGCTTTACTATAAAGGTGATAATATTTCTTAATTTATTCCCAGGAGGTGCCGGATTTGAACGTGCGACTTATGCTCAGTGACGGTTCACTTGTCGACGGTACCCAAATGGTTCAGTTACAATTTGACGATACCATGCTTTTAGAGTAATTGATGTGCCATACATAGTGACTGTTATATTTATCATCCACAGACCGCTCATGACTAGACATCGGATACCCGCTATAAATCATATGCGAAAATGTCACTCTTCTTAATTTTCCTAACTTGGCAATTAGTGATAAAAAGTCTAATTAAAAAATACAATTCTGGAAAAAAGACATACATTTAAAGTTTCCTTGGGCAAATTGGAATTGTCTGGGAGTCACGTTTTTGAAAACGCCATACAGAAAACGTAACGTCATTGTTCAAAAAATTATATAGGTATTGAAGAAATTGCATAACTGAGGTTTTAGTACGGTAAACTTTGCACATAATACCTTTAACCTTATGTTTATTTATTGAATGGTGACGTCACGTCACGCCTTTCGGGATGTTTATTATTTGGATTGAAAATTATTTTTATGTTACTTTTAAAGGTGTGTAATATTGAATAAATATCTCGTAATTCACGGGTATTATTTTCAACATAAGTGTTTAAAACAAGTTTCCAAAAGTTTACTAATCCCGGATTATATGTGATGTTTTCAGTATTCTAACAAAATGCTGTCCTTTTTAGAATTTTTCAGGGAGTTTTCGTGGCATCTCCGAATTCATGGTCCATGTTATTATTTCCAATTCACTTGTGCGCGATAACCAAACTTTATTATGCAAAACTCCACCTGAATTTCACAATATAGAGTCAAATAACACTAATTCATGAATAAAAATGAAAACCACTACATGACAGACTGAGATTCCGCCAAAATATCTGCGCGAATGTCAGAAATTCAATTCAGTCAACATGACATTTGCTATTTTGCCCGTGCCTAAAAAAAGTTGTATAACATGTTCATGTCAGTTTGAATTCTTGGTCATTCATGTGTAGCCATTATTGATCTGTGACAGTGTTGCCAGGGCCCGATTTATAAGTTCCGAATAATTTTAAAAATGACTTATGAATACACCTAAAAAAAAATACTTTGAGTTAATGTGGTCTTTCTTTTAGATAAGTATGTTATTTTTGTCTTGTTTAAATAAAATTAATCACTCATTGTTGCCCCGCGGTTCGGGAGTCGAACCTTAGATTATACAACTCCTAGTATTTTTGACAAAAATTTCACTCACTATAGGTACTTATTCTTAGCTTGATAAAAGAGTTTAAAAATTTAATAAAACCTCCTTCAAAATATGACGTCATTGTTATTATGTAATGAATAATAAATGTTTTGTTTTTAAGCGAAATTGTTCCATAAGTAATAAAGGTTTTGATTTTGATATATTGAGTTTTATTTACTTTAAAGGTATCTGAATAATAATAATAGGTACCTGTGAATGTCCCAATGCTGGGCAAAGACCTCTTGTGGTATGCACGAATTAAATCATCAATTATTGGCGGTTTCATACACAAAAAAATGTCGTATTTTGAGATGATTTCTCGAGCGTCTTGGTTTTCTTACGATGTTTTCCTTCATCGTCAGCCAATAAATAGTGTTACCAACGAAAATATTTCAATTGTTTACACTTACTTAAATTAAAGCTTTTTTTACGTAATAGTGTGTATTGTTGGGCTTTTAATTGTATTCAGTAACTTAACAGTTGAAGGGTTACCAGATTTTGACAAACAAAAAGATAGTGAGGTGGTGTAAGAATGATTGAAATTGACTGAACCTAAATAATGCACTTAAACCCCAAACTTTTTATTTTAAATAAAATAACTTGTCTTAAAGACCTACCTCTAGAGTTGCCAGAGGCAATAAAATAGCAAAAATAAAAAAAGTTATATAAAATTAATTTTTTAACAACATTAATTATGCTTATATTCCACATCTTATATATGTTTTTATTTTAATGAAACCATTTTTATTATTCGTTCTTTATGAAAAATCATTCACTACCCCAACACTATTAGTTTTAGTATGGTAACATTATTTGTCTTTGAATTGTCAAGTTACTGAATACAATTAAAAGTCCAACTATAGGAACTGGTATTGGTGTCCAAGTTCTACTGCATGAGCTATAATGAAAGTAAGTAGTCAGGTAAATATTTTCTGTCAATACTTTATGAAGTTATACTGTCTTGACCTTAAACACCCTACCCTAAGGAACTCTGGAAGCCCTACTAACCGCAGGAACACAACATAAGGCTATTTTGGCTGCGATCTTCTATAGGGTGGAGTAATTTCACCAGTCGAACTGTCCCAAGTAGAGAGAATTATCCAAATACATTTCTCTGTGCCCTACCTCTCTTTGAACCTCCCTTTCCCAAGAAGCTCTGAAAACCCTACGTAAAGAGAAATCTCCAAAGACATTTCTATGTGTCCTACCTCTCTTTGAACCCCCCTTCCCCAAGAAACTGAAATCCATACGTAAAGAGAAATCTCAACCCTACTAACCGCAGGAACACAACACAAGATTGTTTGGCTGCGTTCTTCTGTATGGTGGTGGTATTCCACCAGTCGGACTGCTCCAAGTAAAAAGAAATCTCTTGACGTTTCTCTGTGTCTACATTATGAAGTTGTTTTATATTGGTGAAGATGGACACACTCGATGCTAATTTTTAAAATGCTGTATCAGTGCCATCTAGTGCTAGCGCAGATGGATTCCGATCACTCGGTGGTCGCCGTTAAAAATAAAAATAGGTTACAAAAGCTTTATTTTTTCATTTCTTTTCTTATTATATTTAAAAAAATATTCGTGTAAATTAAAAGTCATTATAATCACGTCAAAGAAGTATGACTTCTAAATGCTTTACCTTTACAGCTTTGTGGCGAGTGCAGAAGGCACTCTAACGGCATAACGGCAACAAGCACAAGTCTGCCAAAGTGGCCTCACCTCGGCTTTGGCTATTACCGTACATGCGATTTCGCGAATTGAATCTAAGTAACTGTACATATTTATTAATATTTATTATGCCTATATGTATTTAGTTTCAATTGTTTTCTAAAAAGAATAAAAAGGTCTTACCGTGGTTATAACTACATTTTTTTTCAACTGACTATACTGTTAGCCACAAGGCTCTGACAGCTTTACCGGGCTTGTGGCTGAGCGCAGTAGGTACTCAGCCCAGTAAAAAGGGCTACAAGCTCAAGTGTGTAATGTGGTGCGCGCGGGTGGAGGGATAGTAACTGCGTGACGCGGGAGGCTATCTCGGCTCGATGCAGCCCATAACTGTATACAGTTATGTCTTATACATTTGTCGTTTTTTTTTATCAATATAGGTTTGGCGTAGTGGCCCAAGATGATAACACGCTAAAACTAGTCGAAGACTGGCTCTCAAGTGGAGCTGCCGGAACGCACCTATTGGTGCTTGGCGACAGATTTTCAACTTGAGAGTGGTAGCTAGCCAAACGGGCATTAGAAAATGCTATGCTATGGTTTTCTCACGACATTTCCGTCACCGAAAACTCAGGCTCATTGCAGAGATTCGAACTCACGTCAATCGACGCGAAGTCGTACAAGCTACCACTGAGCCATCATCGGTTCAAAAACAATGATAAAATATAAAACAGTACATAGGTTCTATAATGCGTTTGACGGATATATATAGGATCGTATCAGAGAGATTTAATGTCGATATGATAATTACGTTAATGATAATGATGTCTGAACGTGACTCCCCAGTGAACATGTTACCTTAATTTCACATCACGTTCATTTGATATGTGTCATACTTACATAATTTGTATACACGATGTGTGAGTGTTATCAAGTATAGGTCATGTGTTCAGTGAGACCCTCATAAGTGAAGTGCTTTCTAAGTTGAATAAAGTACTTACTTTTAATATGAACTAGCTGTGCCCGCAGCTCCGCACGCGTTAAGTACAGAATTATGTTTTATAAAGACATCTTGTTTTTTTAGATAAGGAACAAAAGTAACTAATGTGTAAAAGAAAAAAAAAAATGATAAAAATCTATACTAATACTCAATAATTTTATTTATATAGAAATATTTAAGAAAATTATTTTTTTAGAGGATACTCTATTCATATACTAACATTCTAACAATTCCGATAAAGAAAATAACTAAAGTAAAAAATTAAAAATATAATCCAATCTACATAATAATGATAGGGCGTGATCCAACCCGCTTATCAGTGTATCCATCGTTTTGCAATGATAAACTATTACTATCTCTGATAACAAAGCGATAAAGTTTCAATTATTGATATGTGTATACAATTTTATTTTGATAATATGAATTCGTCTCTGTGATTTTGTTACGTTAAAAATTGAATAATTACCAAAAGATAAATCATCACGAATATTGTTATTATTTTGACGTGTTCTTATTTGTATATTTTGTGTGATTTTTTGTATGACGCGTCCATAAAGATACATATAATAATTAAATAGTAAGTACTTTGAAATAGTTTGTAATTCAATATTAAAATAATGCAGTAGAGTCAGAGTAAGTAATGGCCGTATTACTGTGAATAATTTAAGACCATACTTGATTTTTTTATTCCCTCAGGAAATTAGTTTTTTTTTTGTTTATTTCAATGCGTTTGTTCACAAATATTTCGGCATGTTATTTACAAGAAGTGCATAAACGCTATGAAGCAATGACATACTTAAGCAAATGGTGTAGTAGGTACGTCTCGAAGATATTTGTGATTTCATACAATTATCATTTGCGGCTGTATTCAAAAACAGTTGAGTTTGTTCTTGTTTAATATTGTTCTTTTTTCTTCTTCTTCTTTTCCTACGAATCTACATCGTCAACACGCACTGGTATACAAACCTTTTTAACTAATTGCTCAGAAGTACGATCAGCTTGGGAACAAATTAGTAAATAGGTCCTTCAGACAAGGCGTGAAGAGGCATTCCAGAAGATGACATGAACGAATGCAGATGAAATCTGTGTCACCGACGTTCGACACTGTTGGTGGACTGTACAGTCATTTTTGTAACTGAATTTTGCCCGATGGTAAAAACAGTACAATACAAAAAACATTCGCAGCCACCGAAAAAATCAAGAATCTATTGACAGCCACCGCTGTCATGCCGATTTGCGTAAATAAAAACTGGGTATGCACCATCTGATCACGAAACGCGACGCGCTTATCGAATCCTTTTAACAGGATTTTCTTCATTTCAATTGTGATCGCTACTTAGTCGGGATGTAGGTACAGTACAAACATCCTGCTATCGTCAATGCCATTGCCTCACGTGCAGGTGAGGTGGGCTTGGGTGTCTCAAGTCTAAATATCTTTTATGACATTGCTTACATCCCTATTGAATTTAATTGTTAAATTAAATGATTGTTAGGCACAATGCGTCTTTTAACGTGCATGAAAGGACAAGATGAACCGGAAGAGCATTCTATTGAGATCGACAGACAAATTAAACAATGGATCAAGACGTATAATAGCGTAAGTAAATTTTATAACAACAAAATTTTAATAGCATAAAAAGGAAAAAGGCATTACGTTAGTAGTAATGAGTAAGACGCATACAATACTGCGGACTGACAGGAAAAAAGTCAAATTATATATATTGTATGTCAGAAACTGACTCGGGTTTAAGTACCTACTTAATTAAGTACCTAAACTTTTTTCTATTTCTAACTTTAATCAATCAAGCGTGTACTTTTTTTGCGGTTGCAATCGTGTTAAATGTGTGTTCCAAGGCGCCTGTTTCCCTATCGTTGTTTCACTTTCGAACGTTCTTCTACACCTTCCTCCTCCAATGTTCCCATTTACACTCATTTTATAACTCTGTCTAGTCATTCTTCTTTCATTCATCCTCTCTACATGCCCAAACCATTTAAAACGCAACGTTCTCTTACTACAATATTTCTTATCTTGTCACTCAATTTCACTCCTATCATACTTCTTAGCGCTCTCATTTCTACTGCAGTTATTCTACTTTTATGTTTTTTCTGCCACACCCAGCTTTCACTTCCTTGCATGAGTGTTGGAACTAACACTGCTCTATGTACAGCCAGACGAGCTTTTCTAGAGATTATAAATCTCTTTAGTTTTAATATAATATTAGTATTAGTATAGATTTTGTATGCTATAAAATCTTTATACGAGAAATTTACAACTAGCGAAATCGCAGATGCAAACGAATATTTTTGATAATTAAAACTAATTTCCAGGCGATCAAACTGCTTCTACTCGGCGCTGGTGAAAGTGGTAAAACAACAATCATAAAACAAATGAAAATTTTACACGTCCAAGGGTTCACGCAAAGGTAAAGGAGACGTTCTACTTCTTTTTTATCGTAGCAGGATATAGTGACTGTACTATACCTGATGGTAAGCAAAATGCAATTTAAAGACAAAGTCGATCGCGACGTAGCCAACTTTTTTGTTCGTCCAGAGATGGAGGGTACCGTGAAGCTGTGCTTCCGTAGCCTAGTAGAACTTGTGGTTCTGTTATGAAAGGCAGTTGCATACTTTTGTGCTTGATGACGTAGGTAATATGCTTTTAAATGAAGCTGGATGCTTACACCGTCGAAGTCTTTATTTTTCACTATTTGTGTTAAATTTATTCCACCAACTCTTCAAGGCGCTGCCAACGCACTCGTGTAGCCTATTGTTGTTCCACTTCCCGTAATTGACTAGAGCTTGCCTGATTGCTTGACGTTCATTGTTACTGCTCCGCTCCTTAAAGTAGCAGCGTAAAGAAATATAGCATATAACGTTCCTCAGCAAATAGACAATAGAATTCAAAATGATTTTTTCAAATCTTAATGATTCAAAGATTAGCGCGTTGAAACAAACAAAACGATAAATATTAGTAGAGATATCGTCGACGTTAATTAAGCAAAGGGCAGTCGACCACGAGATTGAAATAACTGATAAAGCAGAGTTTTATTTTTCCAGCGAACGCCAAGACAAAATAAAACATATCAGATACAACGTGCACGAATCTATTTACGAAATAGTTCACAACATGTCACATTTGAGCATCGCTCTACAGAACCCTAAGAATGTCCAGTCGCAGCAGTATATTCTAAAGCACGGGACCCAAGGGCCCCACGAATACACCGAGGTATGTATAAGTTGTTTGAATCAATCTCCTGAAGTGTCAATGGCTCGTACAAATAAATTTTATATTTTAGGTTAAGAGAGGTAGGGTACAGAGAAATTGCAAGTAACTTTCTATTAAATTATATTTCCTTCTACTTGGGCAGCCCGGCTGGTGGAAAAGCTTCACCGTTTTTTTATAAAAATTAAGGAGACAAACAAACATACGGCCCGCCTGATGGTAAGCAGCTACCGTAGCCAATGGACGCTAGTAATACCATAGGTATTATATACTGTTATATAACTGTTATATATACTGTTATTATAACTGTTATTATAACTGTTATAGCCTGTATACTGTTATATACGCTATAACCTGTTCCTGTACAACCTCACCCAGTGTGATAAATAGCTATAATTACTTTAAATTAGTTGATATATCCAAATCATTTTTTAATTTTTTTGGACAACCCTTGTCCCTAAGATACATGGCAATTATGACATCACTTTATCTTTGTATTGGTTTGTTAATTTTGCCAACAATAATTTCTAACGTTAACTAACAGATAGTGAAGTAATTGGTTATTTATTTATTAAATCAAAGCTATTAAAAAGTAACATCAAAACTTACCTGTATAATGTTTTTCCCATATATTTATATAAAAGATTCGGAGCATACAAGCTGCTATCACAGCAAAAAATACCGGTCATTATCGTCAACTTACAAATTAGTGGGTTACCATATAAAAGATAAATGTTGCCAATCAACAAATAAAATTTAAATTATAAGTATCCATAGACAATAAAAAGTATGGTTTTAGCATAATCCACTGTTTTACTTCAGAAGTCACTGTATGGCGAATTAAACAGCCCGCGGCAAAATTGCTAGGTTTTACGTTACTGATATTACTGAATAAGTCCATACAGACTTCTTTTGCAGGATTACTTTGACCACGTGAGGACACTATGGCGTGACGGTGGAGTCCGAGAGTGCTTCAAAAGGTCTAACGAATATCAACTGATCGATAGTGCTGAATAGTAAATATTTTTATTAAGTATATGTACTTGTAAAATTATTACTTAGGTTAATTATTCAATTCAGTATGCAATACCAGTTGACTTGGGCGTGTCTATCCAAACATGCTTAATGCTTATCTATAACTTCACCTATAACAAAACAGTTCTTGAATTATTAGAGCAGACAGGATGAGTTTGCAGGCCGATGGATATCGATCTCTCGGTGGTCGCCATTGAGTTTGAATTGCACTGTGCTTACCATCAGGGACAGTAACGTCAATGTGCCAAGCTTTTATAACAAAAAGTCTGAAAAGTAGGTAGCAATTTTATCAGTGACACACTCTCACATCAAAAACCCAGACCACTTCTAAATGACTCAGAAATTTAAAATTTAGCATCAAAGTAGACCAGGGGAGCTCAAACAGTCGATCGAACCGTTTTTGAACGTTCTTAAGAATCCCAAAATGCGAAAAAAGTTGTTCGAAATGGCTCGTAGAAACTTGAATTAGGTATATAGCGGTCACTTTGACTGTTTTTTTTTTTTAAGATATTTTTTATATAGGTAAGTGTAAACATAATATTATTGTATTATTTAACCACATAATGATTTGTGATACACTAATGTGTAGTTCATATCATACGTTGCTACGTTTACAGTTTGAGGTTAGACATTGAAATATTCAATATTTACAACACGAACATGATAGTATGCCCACTAACTAATACATCTTTAAAAAACAATAATAATAATTGTTAATAATAATTAAAAAAAAGTAATTCTATTTTGTACTATCATAACAACGCTGAGAAGTTTGAGGCAGATTTATAAACAAAAACTGATACTGATAATTCATTAGAGCACGCAGCAAAAAAAAATTTGAAATTCATAACTTAATGTGTTTAGATAAATTTGTTTCTAGTTATAAATATAACATAAATCATAGATATTTAATTGATATTCTAAGCTTTATTAAGCGGGTCTTATAAAACAGATCATGAATAAAATTAAGGCTCCATTGTTCTATACTTATTTTTTCTAAACATATTATAAAACTCAACGTTTGTTTGTCTCTCTGTCCGTTTATGTTATTTTTACGGGCAAACCACTTATCCGATTTACTTTAATTCATTATGCTATGTAATTTGGCTAGGTTATAGGATATATTTTGTAAGATAAATACGAAATAGGCAGTGACGATAATGATGAATCGACTAAGAAAAAAGACGCATTTAGGGCGCTTAACTGGCTTACGTTGAGTAAACCATACGATATATATCAAATTAATGTTCTACATAATTGTAGACCTTAAAAAAACCTACAAAAAATTAATTGATAACATATGTACACCTTCTAAGTATCACCCACAATAAGCATTTTTAAGGCAGCACAATTAGGTGTTTGACAGTATTAAAATATTGTAAATAAATGTTTTCTTTCTCACTCTCCTAAACGGACAGACAGACAGAGAGACGTTGAGTTTTATAATATGTATTAAAAATAAGTATCATCGAATTTACATTTGAATCATAAAGAAAAAATAATTAATTTGTAATTTTTTTCAAATTGACTCTTATGAAAACCACGACTAGTTGGCTAAATAAATTACGATATGATTCATATTGGTTATCGATGTAAGAACCCATTTTTATACGTTTATTGCAATTTGACTGCACGGACGGCGTAGTGGTAGATATAAGCAGTCGCCTCGACGCACGGTGGTCCAGAAATCGAGTTCCCTAACCATAGAAAAGTCGAATAAATGACAGTAGTTTAAGTCTACACTGATATATGTAACAGATCGTGATAAGTATAAGTACGCCATTGAATACTGTAATTAAGATAAATTGAATATATTTATATTATAGTGTTCTCGGAATTTTCTGCATTCTTTATTATAAAGCTTCAGGTGCCTCTTCTGATAGTTTTCAATACGCATTATATCGAAATGTTTGATAATTTGAACATTATGCAACATTTTGTGAACACTCTATACCATCTAATCCCACTTATGGTGTACCACATACATTTTGAGCAGTTTGATTTGCAAAATTAGCAAACGCTTCAGTATATACTGGCTTTCCACGTAAAATTACTTTCAAGATTCCTGCGAATCTTCTTATAAATTGAGGATTCAAGCTTGTGATGGCTGCAGTCTTCTCCGGATCATCAAAACATTTTCTGAACGTGTGGCCATGGTTATTACTTCCAAAAATATATGACTCAAAGAACAAGCTTTATAAGAAACATCATCTAAATTAATAATTATCAAATATTCATCACGAAAATTCTTGCATTATTCGCTTGCCATTTCTAGAAGTCTATCCAGTACACAATATGCATGAAACATTCCGATGTTCTTATGCATGTATGAAGAGAAGAAATCCCATAGATATATAATACAGGTGAAATAGGTTTTCTAAATAACCAACTAAATAATAAACCAACTAAACAACTAAAATGACACTCGTGTACAATTATAGAGCTTAATTTGCTATTAATCATTGTCATAAGCATCGAATATTTCACATGAATGTTATTTGTCATTGTAGCTGTACTCTTCCCAAGCATCATCGGCAAACTAAAGATTATCCGACACCGAACACTCGTTATTATATATGGCGACCTGTTGCGCGGTGGCATAAGCTGAATCAGGCTGAGCTCGCCTCCCTCTCCACGCGGTTACTTTCCTCCACCCGCGATATTCAGATGGAATAAAACGCTGCAACTCACAAAACACTTATTTGTTTTCACAGACATAAACATGTCTGTATTGGTAACAAAACCCTCTATTATTAAATTTATGAAACGCTTGTAAGTAAATATCATCACGAACACGTGTACTCTTGACTATAATAACTTATTGGCAATCGGTTTCTTGCACTGTTCTTTACGTTTATTACGCGTCTCCATATGGAAGACCGGCACCGCGTATAATTGGCAGGATGAGGTCCTCCACAGTATGCATAAGTCGGTGGATAGGCTTTAGGGCGTTAGCAGTCCTGTTCGTGATGTGGGCATCGGATGTAGGCTTGCTGTTTATGACACTGCTGCGAGCTGTGCCTAAAAAGTTGGCATCTAAAGCATTGTTCGGAGCCAGGCTTCTATATTTATCCTTCGAACAATCTGCTCAGTCGGTTACGTGATGGTCGTCTTATAAGCAGATGGCTGAAGTTGGCAACTGTGGCGCTGGTGTACGTGTAAGGTTTAGTCTTCGGAACTGGCTTCGGTGACACGTTATCAATAGTGTACGGTATAATAGTGGCATACGTATCAGTGTTTGTCTGTGGTTCCTTAGGTCCTGAGACGGCAAGTGTCGCGCATGGTACGCGATGGGCAGGATTGGTAGTCGATTCTGCGTGTTGTTCACAATGAATTCCTGGTGTAGCTGTTCTCATTCCGTCGGGGGTTAACAGTAACAGAGGTGGCCTTGACCGGTGATCTTGTGTTCTTAGGCCTCTGTGAGAGCGGTACCAATGCGGGTTTCGTAGTGGTAGTCAATGGCGTCTTCTCGTTACTATTCCGAGTAGCGAGATTGAGTGGGACCATGGAACGTCTACGGTATCATATTCGTCTCTCCTCCTCTCCTTTCTCGTCCTCCTCCTCTTGCTATTTACGCGAGAGAGAGACGGCTTCGACTCTTGACTGACTGTCTAATCTCTGGAGGTGCAAATATGCCGTGCGCCGTGAATTCGAGGGCTACTATGTCATCGTTACTCGGCTTCTTGTCTTCAGTCTCAGCCTCCTGAACAAGTAGAAACGGGTGAGTGTGACGAGATCACGCTCGTATCTCTCCGGGGAGAATACCACGCCAGACGGCGCTACTTACGCGGCAACAGGTGGTTGAGGTGCTTGCATCGAGGTAGGGGGTGCGGTTCCCCCTCGTACTGAACCGCGGGTGACAGGCGCGCGTGTGTCGGGGATACCAGCGGCGGTCGACGAATCGGATGTTATTACCGTTGGCTTTCTCGTTCTAAAATGATGTTCCTGGGTCTTCCAGGTAGCTTCGGCGGAGTCAGTGTGGTTGTTAGTGGTCAATGGTGGTCGAGTTACGGTGGTTTGGCCCTGAGAAGGACTTTTAAGAGTCTTGCTGCTAGGTTTGAGGCCATAGCAGCAAGAAGGCGTATTCTTAGTCTTTAACCGCCGTGCGGGCTAATGGTGTCGGCGTCACGATACGCTGGGTGGAAGGTAGTCTTCCAACGGTCTGTAGTCCCTTGAGCGGAGCTCCATACACGGCGACTGCTCGGGCGCTGCTAATGAGTTCTAATTTATTGTAGTACAAATACCCCTATTTATATAAAACTAGAGTAGCTTGTGGTTCCCCACGCGTTTGTTACAGATAAATTATTTTCGTCTCTCAATTTTATTTTTACTTATATTAACGACAATCTTTGATTAAAGTATACAAACTTTGCCCGCGACTTCGTCTGCGTGGACTTCAGAATTAGGCCTATACCAAGATAAAAAGTATCCTGTGTCTTAATCCGAGTTATAAGCTGCCTGTGTGCCAAATTTCATTTAAATCTGCCGTTTTTGCGTGATTGATTAACAAAAAAAAAAAAATCCACTTTCAACTGACAGCCGGACAGACGCGGCGGGAAGATACGTTGATACGTCATATGATACGCTGTAAGAGCCTTAGTAATCCATTAAGTGGCAAATTAATTACAATTTAAAACAGTCGCGAGAATAAATCAAACTGAATGCTTGATTTATACAAAAAAAAATTATAAAACAACTGTATGTTAATTTTCTCCCAAAAATAGCATTCAATGACATCCATATCATAATATGTTACATATATTAGTAGGCTTAAACTATTTGCAATGAAATTTATTTCGCATTTCGACTTTTGATTTCTGTGGTTACTTTTTAGGGACCTCGATTTTTTGGACCACTGTGCGTATCAGAGAACAATAATGTATTGCACAATCTGCGAATTACTTTTCTGAGTCTGTCCTATATATTATGTCGTTAATTGTAAATCTGAACATACAAACAGACGGTCAAAAATTTCACATGATACCGCCATGACGTCACAAGCTAAGTACGCTAGATTTATACTTTTGTGTGTGTTCATATATATATTTATAAATTTTCCTATTTGTACTACCGAAAATCTTTTAACAGTACGTCTGGTTAGCTTAATGCTGCCGTCCAAAAATCATCTATCTACACATATTATAAAAATCAACGTCTCTCTGTTTATGTACGTTTATGTTCTTTTCACGCAAAAACTGCTTATCTGATTTACATGTTTTTTTAATTCATAGATATATTGTCTGGCTAGGTTATAGGATATATTTTATTAGATAACTAGCGACCCGCCCCGGCTTCGCACGGGTGCAATGCTGATACTAAATGTACATACCTACAGAATGTCCTTATAAACAACATTTACAGCTTTTTTGTCATTAGACAATACAAACATGTTTTGTTTAGAGGTTCCTCTTGAAAGAGCGACATATAATTGACCATGGTATATAGGGCCGGTACCGCCGCACTACCCTACATTTTAAATCTGTAATATCTTCAGGAATATTCATTTAAATTACATGCTGTAAAGGGCTATATTGATCTATATTAAATGGACAATGTATTTAAGGTACTTAATTGGATAAGGATTAATGCTGTATTGCTTAAAATCACTTCGTAAATAAGCCATTTTTCCCGTAAAATGTAAAGGATAAAAAATGATTATTGTGGGTTATCCTTAAGAGATAGACATATACCATCGCGAACTTTTTTGTTGACCTTTTTAAGGTGTACAATACTGCATTACATTATTTTGATTTATCTCGTGGGGTTCAGCCAGCGTTTACTCAGTTCGAAAAAAGACGCCTTGGGGCGCTTAAATGGCTTACCCAGAGTAAACCATAAGAGATATATCAAATTAATGTTAATGTTAGTGTTAGTTAGTATTAGTAATTAGTGTTAGTTAGTATTAGTAATTAGTGTTAGTTAGTATTAGTAATTAGTGTTAGAATAATAGTTGATCTTAAACTCCAAAAAATGTTACCATAGCAAATATGTATCTTCTAAGGATCACCCACAATAAGAGTTTTTGGGGCAGCACAATTCGCACGTGCGCTCGACCGACACAGTTCTGAAGTCCACGCGAGCGGAGCCGCGGGCATTGCTAGTATACTCTATATTTAGAATAAGGAAAAAGGCCTACATAGTAGTATTTTTTGTTTTCCTACGAGCTTCCGTTCGTGAGTTACATGAGTCTATAAGGACGCGAACTAATAATTTTTAAAGGTTTCAAAATCTTAATTACTTTTACTTCGGTTTGTGTTTTAGTTAGATTACGGTGGCAGTATTAAGTTCAAAAAAAAAAAACGTCTTTCGGCTGAAATGATGATGACTTATCAATCCATTTATTCCTTGGTTCGTTCGTTTCTTCATTCATTCAAATATAAATCACGCTTAGGTACCCAAAAACTTGTAAGATTGGAACCGACGTCCTTAGTGGTGGTAACCATGTTCGAACTGGGACATAATCAACTACATGACACGACTGTCCAGAAACAATAAGTTTTCAAGTCCATGATTCCATTCAAACGTTAATAATACACTCTTTCGTAATTAATTCATTCGTCCATCATACATCAGTTCCTTCATTCATTCACGCTTAGTTACTCAACAACTTGTAAGATTGGAACCGATGTACTTCGGCGTAATAACTATGTCCCAACTGACCCATAATTATATAACACGACTGTCTAAAAACAATAAATTTGCAGTCCTGAAAAGGACTTTGTCAATAAATATCTTAGAATCTAAATGATTAGTCCGAGTTAACCTTCGCTGTCTTCTTCGGGATCAAGACAGAATGGATGGACGGCTTCACACCTCCCTGGGATATAATGACTCCTGATAGCATTAAGTCGAGTTCATCGTCATTTCTGATCGCTAGAAGTACATGGCGCGGCAGCAGTCTGCTCTTCTTGTTGTCCTTCGCTGCCTGCGTGGCGAGCTCCAATATCTCTGCTGATAGATATTCAAGTACGGCCGCGAGGTATATGGAAGCACCGCTGCCGACCCTCGGTGCAAAGTTACCGTTCTTCATTAACTTGTGAACCCTACCGACTGGAAATATCAAGCCGGCCCTCTTCGATTTAGACCTCTTTTTTACGTAAACTGTGGAAGACATTTTTTTAAGTTAACATTCAATTTTTGATAAATTTTCATGATTAATTTTGATGTTAGCTTTACATATTTTTTTAGTTTCACAACTAGTTATTGTTCAGTTGATTTGTATTTTTTCGTTACCTATAGGATACCCTATGTGAATGATTTATTAATTTTATTTAAGATTATGTGTAAATAAAGTAATTATATATAATTAAAGTTAAAATATTTCAACTACTTTTTTTTGCGTAGCACGGCGCTGTACATGATATCAATTTCAATCGAAGGATCTAATAACCACCACTGGCCGTTGCTGACATTAATTATTTTTAAATTAAGACGAAAACTAATCTCGGGGATTAGTGAACAAGATAATTTAGTAAAATCAGTCAATCGCGAGTAGAACTTGTTTATTGAGGGTTCCACTACACAGGTTGACATATTATTGGCCATATCATCACTAAACTTAACATATAAAAAAGGCCATAAATTTTGCGTTGCATTACAGTTTTTTTTTTCTTAAAACCACGCGCTCGGCTCCACGACGCGGTAGTGTGAATGATAATCTGAAAGATATGTCGTTACCAAATACGAACGAGCCGAGAATCTGAATTAATGATACCTCATTCATTACTTATTTGCCAAGTTAGTAATCTCATATTAAAGAAAGTTAATTAATATTTTGTAAATGGATTGAGGCACGTCATTCCTTCAGCTATAATTAACAGAAGTGCAATGGAACTTGACACCCATTAGATCTCAGCTCTTTTACCGATGAAAACGACTGCCGTCGTTTCTGCCAAACTTGGCCCTTCTTGTTGGAATAGCCTTACTTTTAAAAAGCTGCACAACGCCATCTATTGGATAGCGAATGAAAACGCCGTTATAGTTTAACCTCATTATGATTATACCTTGGAACAACGCCATCAACATTGGTGGACGGAAGGAAACGCTGTTCATGAGTATTATTTTGCTGAAAATTGTACTTTTATTGAATATTTTTTTCTTTTTCTTTTGTTTTCTTTGTAACTATATGCTTAATGCTTTACTTTGACGCCAAATTTCAAGTTTCAGAGTGACCTAGAAGTGGTCTAGGTTTTTGATGAATGAGCAGAGTGAGTCAGTCAGTGAGTGATAAAAATGCTACTTTTCAAACCTAATAACTCAAGAACTAAGTTCGAATACCTGCAATGAACTTCCGGTTTCGGTGAAGAAAAATATCGTGGTGAAACCATAGTATGGTGGTAGGGCTTTTTCTAATTCCTGCCAGGCTAGCTACCACCCTCAAGTTGAAAATCTATCACCAAGCACCAATAGGTGTGTTCTGGCAGCTGCACTTGAGGGCCAGTCTTCCGGTAGGTTTAGCGTGCTGCCATCTTGGGCCACATCGTCGCTTAAGATGAGGTGATATTGTGGTCACAACGCCAAACCTATAACCATAAAAAAAGATTATTTCTGTTAATGTTTTCTATATTTTATTTTCAGTTTTTTAGATAGAATAGACCTTATAGAGAAACCTGACTATATGCCGTCAGATGCTGACATATTAAGATGTAGACAGAAGACCACTGGGATACAGAAAATAGAATTTAAAGTTAAGGTTAGTGTAATAAATGTTTTTGGTTTTCCATTTCTAACGGCGGTAGGCCAATATTGCAATATGTAATAATAGATAATGCTTTTTAGCATTAAGTCCTCTACTAGCTGGCTACTAGCACATTATACAATATAAACAATCATAAACAGATTGTGAATAGATGGCGCCTTCTACATGTTATTTGAATAGACTTAATGAAACTGCTAATAAATTATAATTTAATTATTTTCGTCAATAGCGGGGAAAATAAGCTTTAAAATGATATTTGAATCATTAATTTTGATGAAGAATTAAGGAAGATATAGAGTTGCCATAAAGCACCTTTGTGAAGGAATATATAGAGATTTCCAGAATAATGTGCAATTAAGTACTAAATAATAATGAATAAATAATAATTACCACCTAATACACATTAAACGATCATAACAAAACCTAGCTACGTATTGGAATTAAGAAATTCATGAGGTTCTTTCGACCTCCCATCACAACAGACAACCATACAATAGGCGCCGCATGTATACATAGGTATCTATACCCAACTAAGTCGCGGCGACCATGCACATTGTGATAAACCTGTTACCGTGACCTGTCACAGTGACCTCTCACAGTTGTCACAGTGACCTCTCACAGTGACTCTCTTTCGTTTATTGCGTTCTGAGATGAGCCAGTGTATATCCAGCTGCCGAAAGGCTTGCAGGCCGGCATGACAGCGGTGATCGTCGATGGATTAACGATCTCTTGGTGATTGTCGTTGCCTGGTGTTGTGTTCCTGCAGTGAGTAGGGTTTCCACAGTTCTTTAGGGTAGGGGGTTCAAAGTCGGCAACGCGCTAGTGATACCTATGGTGATACAAGAGTCCATAGGTTACAGTAGCCGCTTACCGTCAGGCTGGCCGCACGCTTTCCTACTACCATAGTTGTATTTTTTTTTTTACCAAAGGTTCCCAAGTCAATGCACGGTGGTGTTCAAGATTTTTGGATGTTCGACGTCGGCGGTCAAAGGGGGGAGCGAAAGAAATGGATACAGGTCTGGTGTTTTTCTTTTAAGTCACCTAATGCACCCTGGAATTCCTTGTATTTAATTAATATGTTGATGTGACGATGTAATCTATGATGGTAACACGCTAAGCCTAAGGAGGACTTGCTCTCAAGTGCAGCTGCCGGAATACACCGATATTATATATTATATATAATTCGGATACACCGGTGCTTGGTGACGACACTTACAATTAGTTTTTACTCCCAACCATTATTTTTAAAATAGATTTTTTAAGTTTCATTATAAATGAGAAAGATTGTATGTTTGTTACTCAGTCAGGCAATAGCAGCTGAATGGGTTTAGATGAAATTTGAGACCTGTATTAATACACATAGGATACATTTTGTTCTGGTAGATACAGACCAATTCTAAAGTCCACACAAACGATATCGCGGGCAGAAGCTATATAGTTATTAATGACTGGATTGTTTTCTGAACCAATGTTAGTGTTTTGACGTTTATAAAAATGTTTTCCTATATTAACTAAATAACTGATTTTTGATTCTTAATTTTTTTACATTTCCAGGTTTTCGAAGGCATCCATGCAATCTGGTTTCTAGTTGCCAGCAGTGACTTCGACCAAACCCTCAGAGAGGATACGACGCAGAATAGACTACAAGAATCATTGGTGCTCTTCGAAGATGTCTGGCTAAGCAGGTGGGCTTTGTTCAAATATTTTAAAGACAGTTTGTGTTTCTTTATTAATTACCAGAAAATGCAGAACAAAATCTTTCAGGTCTGCTAATATTTAATATTTTCAAAGTAATGTTTATACATTATAGACGGAAGTTTTTGTTCTAGATTTCTGCTGGAAGCTGGTTTGATAGTATTTCTGAATAAGCAAGACATACTTGAACATAAAGTTAGTCAGGGCCGCTCCATCGGTCAGTACTTCCCGCAATATGAATATTACCAAGCCGCCGGTGATGAGTACACCAGGACTAAACTCTTCATCAGGAGTATGTTCGCTGTAAGTGAACCCTTTATATTTGGCGAAATTGTTTTAGTAAGGACTCTGATTTTTATAAGCTCCCCTTATTTTATTATGAAAAGTACACTTTGAGTATAATTTATTTGGAGATTTCTCTCTACTTGGGACAGTGCGACTGATGGAATACCTCCACTCTACAGAAGTTCGCAGATAAATAACCTTGTGTTGTGTTTCTGTAGTGAGTAGAGTTTCCTGAGCTCCTTTGGGTAAAGGGATTCAAGGTTAGCAATGCGCTAGTTGCTATGGTATTACAAACGTCCATAGGCTGCGATAACCGCTTATTATCAGGCGGGCCGTAAGCTTGTTTGTTACCTATTTAGTATTAAAAAAACTTTCTGAAAAGTTTGTTTTTGTTCTTGGTCACAATCTCACCTGATGTTAAGAGACGGTTTAGCCTAAGATTATAACACGTTAAGCCTACAGGGAGGACTAGCTCTCAAATGCAGCTGCAAGAACACACCTATAGGTGCTTGGCGACAGATTTTAAACTTGAGGGTGGTAGTTAGCCAGGCGGATATTATAAAATACCCTACCAACATGCTATGGTTTCATCACTTTTTTCCTCCATCAAAAGCTCAGGCTCATTGCAGGGATTCGAAATCACGTTGATCGACGCGATGTCCGTACACGCTACCACTGAGCCATCGTTACTTAAAAAAAGAATATTTTTCTAATTATTCTTGTAATCTTCAAACATAGCTCTAACAAAAGTATTTAAATAGTAATTTAATAGTAAAACGCATGTTTCTAGTAATTATTATTTATAATTCACTTCACTTGTACATAATAACCAAACTACGACAAATGCCAAAAATATTAAATTATTTATACCTCACGAACTCACACATACGGTAGCAACCATCATTGCTTGAAATCTTCGTTGTTTCATTTCAAATCTTTTATTACAGGAGCTGACGACAAAGAAGCGCGCTCGGAAGAATATGACGGCGTCGGCGGAAAGGTTTGTGATAGCGGAAGCCAGCCGACCACGGGAGTGCTACTTTCATTTCACGACTGCCACTGACACGGACAACGTACGGACCGTGTTCAGAGATGTACACCAAATGATATTGACACATATATTGAATAACATCGGAGTTTACTGACACAAATATATAATGTAAAATAGTAAATGTCATTATCTGTGTTTTATTGCGTACTAGCTGTTCCCGCGACGCCTCTCGCGTGGACTACGGATGCCGTCGGTCGAGCGCACACGCGAATCGTGCCCTGCTCAAATGACGGAAGATAATAATGCTTATTGTGAGTGATCCTTAGAAGATAGACATATACTTAGTGACTTTTTGTAGGTCTTTTTAAGATCTACAATTATGTAGAACATTAACTTAATATATCTCTTATGGGTTACTCAGCGTAAGTCATTTAAGCGCCCGAAAAGCGTTTATTTACCGAATTGATACACCATTATTGTCACTGCTTATTTCGTATGTAATTTTATCTTACAAAATAAATCCTATAGCTGTGCCCTGTGGTTTCACCCCCGTATAATTTATAAGAAATCACTGATTAATTATTTATAATACTTCAGTATAGACAATATTTTTAACAGGCGACCAGGGTTATGCGCCACATGTCACGCGGCTCGTTCGCGTCACTGCTAATACTCATAGACCCGAGCCGAGTGTTCAATTTTATTGATCGAAGGTTCAATTATTTTAATTTTACATTATCTTCCAAACTATTCGTCCACATAACACACCACTATAAAGGGCAAAGTTTATCTTCATAAAATTGTTTTGAAGATGAGGTAACTTTCGTTCGTAAGGATTAATATCATACCTAATGATAATGCTCATAAATCACTTTTCAATTTTCAATAAAACTTTGTCAAAAAATACCTTATTGTGGTTTATGTATAAGAGATAGGCATAAGGTATAGCAGACTTTTTTTAGATATACTAAGGAGCAATATTTTTGTAGAACATTGTATTTACGTATCACTAACCATTACGCCAACGCACGCGTATAAAACAATTAGGGTGCGCTATTTCTTCCGACTTACTTAACAAAAATCAACATTTAAGGCTAGCTGGGAGGTATAGCCTAATGCTAGATAGCCTATACTACTCCTCATAATCCACATTCACAAAAAAATTTTTTCGAATCCGACTGACATACAAACAAAAAACTCTTCTGCTTTGTAATATCATATAGTATAGATTTAAACATATTAATGTAATGACTGTTTGTTACAAGTAATTAATAAATGATCTAAGCTACAATATTTTTTTTTTTTCACTATCAAAGAATTTCCATCGCTTTCTTATTATTTATGGAACGCCCCTGATATTTAAATTATGATTTTTCATTAAAATCTTATTAACAAAGAAATATGGTGTTACTTATATGTAATTATAACTCTTTGAACTGGCATTTGAATTAAGAAAATAAGCTATCTATCTACATATCTACGGAGAAAACTCTATTTAGCTTAAACGTAAAAAAATCGTAATTTTAGAGGGTAATGAAACAGGGTATAATTTTAAAACATTTTTTTTTATAATTTTAGAATAGATAAAAAACAATTACTTAATAACTTATTATAATAAATCATATTAAATGTACTAAAAAGGAAAAAAATGCAATTTTAATTATAGAAAATTATTCACATTTTAAAATTTAACATATTAAAAATTGCAAGTTATTATGAATACACAAAAAAAAACTATAAAAATCAATAAATAAATAATAAATTTTTCTTTAAGAGTTTTGGGGATGTCTCATTCTTTGCTCTTTGCGTCAAGATCGCGACTCTTCTTATACATATTCAAAGCTTTTATCCCCTCAATATTGGCGTGCTCGCCTAATTCTCCAGGAACAATTAGTTTCAAAGCCGTTTGTATCTCCCTGATGGTCATGACCGACTTTTTGCTATGCACCACAAGCCTGCCGGCTTCCGTTGCAAATCTCTCCAGTGTATCATTTACGAAATTTTCCATAACGAGCATACATTTTCTTGATATATTAATGTTACTTTCTATAGGAACTATTGTTCGTAGAAGTCTATACAAGTATATTGCAAAGCTATGGTAAGTTCTTTTCTTCTTCGACTTCTTGTTGATTTTATCTGCTGATACCTCCATTAATTTTAGCGCCTTCTTTGGTTTCTTCGTCGGAGCCATATTGGAATTTATATTATTCTCTTATTTGATTTTTTTTCCGAACGAACTATACTGTTGGCCAGGAGGCCTTGACAGTTTCACCGGACTTGATTGCGGATGTCTTTTTTTCCAACCGACTATCCTGTTGATCTGGATGCCTTGACAGCTTCACCGGACTTGTGGTCACTCAGCCGAGTTGCGGATGTCAATTTGGGGATAGTATAATAATATTTTTTTGGGTTCACAACTAGTAATGTGCTTGCGACTGTTGTTTTATAAAAAAGCCCATAGGATAGCAATGTATTTATGAAATTTTATTTTATTTATTTTAACTGTTGTCTTTAAATTCTCTTTAAATATTCTGTTGATCAGTCCACTACACGTAAAATGCAAATTTACTTGAAAATTTACTGTAGAGTACCTGTATATGTTAACATAACCACTGCGGGAGGAGATCAAAACGACCTCTCGTACCTGTTATGCAAGCGATAAGTATTATTTTTACAAGTATTGAAAGAAACAGGTCGAAGCATTGATTGCTCAGTGATAGCGTGTACTGCAACACTGCGTCGATCGACATATGTTCGGATCCTTATAATGGGCCTGAGCTTTCGTGATGGTAGGGTATTTTCTAATGCCCGCCTGGTTAGCTAGCACCCAAAAGTTGAAACTGTCGCCAAACACCTATAGGTGTATTTCGGCAGCTGCAATTGAGAGCCAATTATTCCACTATGCTCCACATCGTCTTTCAACATCAGGTGAGATTGTGGCCAAAGACATGAGGTTATTTCAACCTCCTATCGAATCAGAAAATTATACACGAAAACCGTAAATCAATTAATCTATAGTAGATACTATTACAAAAACGTAAAGTTTGTATATATGATTTAGGAGGTATAATCCCTGGAACTACTGATTCGATTCCGAAAAATATTTAACTGATAGGAAGTTACCTTACCGCAGCCTTAGATGCCATATCTTCTTCAATCGATAAAACTGCCACAACTTCGTGGCCTTCCTGGGTCTTTTCTGGCCCATTGCATTTACTTATATATATTTTTTATTAGTTTTATTTTTTTAGTTTTTATTAGTTTCTTGCTGCTTTCTGTGCTGCTTGAAAGTACTTTAGATAGGTAAGTAATTATTTTTCTTGTCCTTCTCTTGTGTCTTAAGGATGAATTGAAGGATGAATGAAAAAAAAGAGTAGGTACTATAAATGTTTGACCGTGTCCCGGCCGGCATAAAGCATGATTCATGTTACACCGGGCCGGACCCGGGACGTCTCTTGTTGTCGATATATATTTTTTTTAATTCTATATATCTTGTTTTTGTTATTTTCACTTTATAGTTTTTAGCACCCTATCCCATTAGATGATTAGACCTATCTCAGCTGATTAAGTGTTGATGTGGTCTTATATGATAACAAGTTAAACTAGAGGAACTTGCTCTCGAATGCAGTTGACAGACTTTCAACTTTATAGTGGTAGCTAGCCAGGCCTATTAGAAAATATCCTACCACGATACTAACGTATCATCACGTTGTTTTCCTTCACGGAAAGTTCAGGCTCATTGCTGGGATTCAAATTTACGTCAATCGAAGCGAAGTCGTACACTGAGCTTCATTGCTTCAAAAATATAGTCCTCCTTATCTCTACCCTCCATACATCAAACCAAACAGATTATCAAATTTAAATCTACCCACATAACATTTGTAAGCCAGACGATATAAAAGCAGAGAAGTTTCAGCAAGGCGGAGCATTTTATCGACGACCGTTGCCAAGTGATCAACTTAGAGAGTAAAAAAGAAAATGACAGGTCGCGGTAAAGGTGGGAAAGGATTAGGCAAAGGTGGAGCGAAACGTCACAGGAAAGTGCTCAGAGACAATATTCAAGGCATAACTAAGCCCGCGATAAGAAGATTGGCTAGAAGGGGAGGCGTGAAAAGAATCTCTGGATTAATATACGAGGAGACGAGAGGCGTTTTGAAAGTTTTCCTCGAAAATGTCATCCGCGACGCGGTGACTTACACTGAACACGCGAAGAGGAAGACTGTTACCGCTATGGATATCGTCTACGCTTTGAAGAGACAAGGGCGAACGCTGTACGGCTTCGGGGGATGAACTTTAATTGTATTATTTTTAATAAAATCAAAATTGTTTATGAATTAGTTGTTTTTTTTTTAATTATTTTAATAAAGGTTCTTGTAAGAACCACATTAATTTGTATCTTTGGACAAATGTCGATTAAACTTAACTAAAAAATGTGGTATAACTTTTAGCCCTTAACTCTTAAATGCATAATCAGTTTTTTTATATTTTTTATAAAATATTTTTTCAAGGTATAACTAGTCATTTCAGTTTTTAATGGAAATAGAATAATAAATCTTTTTTTTAATAAAGAATATGGATGTAGACATATCACTAATGTATTTAAGAGTCAATGAAGACTATTATGAATTTTCTAATAGTTCGCCTATACTGCAGGTTTTTGGACACATGGATTACAATGTAATCGGCGTTCGGTGTCACTTTTCGCGCTAATGTAAGTCCAATATACAGTAAGCAATATATATATTACAAGCTGTGCAGGCGGCTTCGCTCACGTGGACTAAAACACCTTTTATTTTTTGTGCGGAACCCTAATATTCTTTCTAAATTAAAAGTAACTTAACTTATACCTTATAGCAACAGGTATCTGCCAGTGAAAGTCTCGTCAAAATCGGTCCAACCGTTTCGGAGATTACCCGGAACGAACAGACAGAGAAAAACTTTAAAAATTGTTTTTTTTTTTATAGGTATCGTGTTTACTTTCATATGAATTTAGTAAAAAGGGTGTAATTTTGACATTACAAACAGACACTTCAATTTTATTATATGCGTATATATAGATATAATATATTTTTTAAGAAAATAAAAAGTAAATAATTTAGTTAAATTTTAAGTTGTTGTTGTTGTTCATAGTTTATGAGAGGTTTAGAGTCAATTTAGAGCAGTGCGACTTCACCCACATTCATCAGCCTACAGGAGATCGAAGTCAAACAGCTTTGTGTTGTGTTCCTGCGGTAAGATTTTTAGAGCTCCTTGGGGAAGAGTGGTTCCAGGTCGGCAACCTGCTAGTGATACCTAACAATTATTGTTCATATGTTACGGTAATCACGTATCATCAGGGAGACCGTATGCTTCACGCATTTTAGATATATATAAAAAAATGTAAAAAAAACGAGCCTTACAGATAACAAGCCATATGATGTGTAACATCTGACATGTTATCCTACTACGACATTGAGATGAAATATATGTGAAGTTAATTTATTCGTCATATTATTGGTCGAATATATTCTAAGCATGGAAATATATGTAATTCTATATTAATTCTCACGTTTCTTTTGTCGATAATTTCGTATAATATATTCTGCTCTGGATTTACCCATCTCAGCAAGTCACAAATGCATGAAAATTTAATTAGCTGGATAATTGTTTAAAAATTAGAAATAATATAGAAAAGAATTAGCCGGATATTTAATTAGTTAGTTTTTTTTAAATCAAGGAAACTTTTTTAATCACAATGAAAAATATACTCGCGCTTACAAGAATGATGATCTTTGTCACACGATTAATAGTAAAGATAATTATTTATATAGTTTACACATATAAATATAACCTCAGATTTTATACACAACACTGTATTACTGTAGATGAGTGCACAGCTGATGCGTTCTCCTTCTCTTTCTCGTCACACATCGCATTCCCTATGTTAGCCGACAGTACGTCGTCGTACCAACCTCACGCAAAATGGGTTGGCAACTTCTCACCGCCATCTTTCCGCCACCGCGCGCGCTCGTTGGTCAAATCCAATAGCCGCGCGCTTCCCCGTCCCAATTCCAAAATCACTCCCACAAAAAGTATCCAGCAACCGAGAGGAAAGATGTTACACATCAAAAAAGTTTATTTTTATTATATCAATTTATATATGTAATGTGTTGTGTGGTTGAGGTAAATTATCTTTATCAAAACAATAAGCTTAATCTGTAGTTGCTCTGTAAAAAGAAAATTTATTAGGTATATTAAAAAACAATGTTACACCAAAATATATACACAAAATTACATCTTCTTAACAACCTAACTTATTATTTACATATTATATTTTACGCACCTGTAAAAAGAGAAACAACATTTAAAGCTATTGCTTCACTTTGTTTCTTATTTTTATATTTATTTATTTTTTCTTAAGTGTTTAATGCAATGACATCTCGTAAGTCAATTTTTAAATATATGTAAGAGAATCGTGTCTATGTCATTATTTAAAAAGAAATCATGTCTCATATTAACGAGAGAACAGACCCTGTCAGATATTCAAAAATACGGCGTACATAAAATAAATGGAAATAAAGTAGAGATAACGCCACGCGCTCGCAACAGGTGTGCTCTGTGATCCACGCAATCACATAGCAGACAACGACGAGCTTGAAGGATGGTTCTAGCACGAGCCCTACTAACGTGCAGATCTCCATTAATATTGGATCCTAAGATTGTTCGAGACCACCTACTAAGATCGGAACCCGAAGAGAAGATTATTCTGGGTGGAGCTTGTCGGATCGTGAGGACGTTCAAGATGAATTACTAGGTCAACTACGGGCAACGATAACACAGATATGCGAGGCATGGGGTGGCTATAGGGGAGGTTGGAGGCCACTGGGGGTAACCCCAAATAAAACAGACATCATGCTCACTTGGATTGTCGGACCATGTGCATATCTACAATGCTTGCACTTAACCCAGATTACGCCCACAAGATTTATTATTCCGTAATTAAGAATGATATCAAGGAAAACCCTAGTGTCTTCGATAGTATATTCTGATGTCTTTCTCTCTCTCTTTGACATATACATTGTTTCATAGTAAACCATAAATAATATAGGGTTTAAAAAGAAAAAAGGTGTCTGTGCGATTCACACACGATAGAAGTGAAACTTCATTTTAAAATATATTTTATTTAAACAGTGTGCAATATACATACACACCGATATTTGCTCTCTCGCTCTGGCTCACACAAAGAGGAGCGACCGATAATGTGCGTTAAACGTTTAACTTTTAACGTTTAACACGTTGGAAGTCGCATAAGAAGTTTCACTTCCAAATACATAAATTCAAATATAAGGAGTTTATAAGCGGGGGGAATTGAAATGAAGCTGTAAATGACCGTCATTTACATATTTAATAAACATATATCATATAACAACAAATTGGACAAAGAAATTGATATAACATTATATCAATGGCGACTTATGATTAACTTTCCGATACTTGTTTCACCACTTTTTCAGTACATCTAGCAAAAGTTTTCTCCATGGAATTTTATCTTACGTAAGATATGTTTTTATTAAATAAGGAAATTTAAATTACTAATACTTTCTTAATTATGGATACCGAATTTCTTTTCGTATTTTTAAAATATATAAATGAGTGTTCCGAGAATTAACTCTGTACCTACTACTAATTTAGTTTAATATTTAATTGAAAAATTGAAGATATTCTTACCTTTAATCATTTGGGCGAGGGGAGTTAATAATTTGATTTTTCTTATACTCTGGGTGGGAGTCTAAAATCATTGAAAGATTGCATATGTGATAATTTAACGCCCCTTTAGTTATTGTTTTAAAAAAGATGACCATATCACTGTTACCATTCTAAAATTGAATTTGACTGACGGGGTTTTTAAGCGAGATTTATATGTATTCATATTTTTATTATATCTATCTATATTCTATATAAATAAATTTGTAGTTATGTCTGTACATTTAATTTTACTTCCAAAAGGACACTGATTACGAATATGACATTTTTTTGTCTGTTTGTAACACAAAAATGGATTGACCAATTTGTATGAAATTTTGTGTACGGGATGTAGCAATGTATTAACTACAAATATACAGTGATATTGCAAATCATGCGGCGGCGTCGCCGTGTACACAAGCCCTTATGGGGTCAGAGGGCGATGATGAAGTTCTTCATATTCACAAACAATGTAGCGTCACGTACATAAGTAGGTATATAATTATTTTTTTACAAATCTACCCTATATTTCACAAAAAAATCGACGTAAAACTATATATAAAAGCGCGAACCGACGCTATACGTGAACACATCACAGCGATGGCGCGCACGAAGCAAACGGCTCGTAAGTCCACCGGGGGGAAGGCGCCAAGGAAACAGCTCGCCACCAAAGCCGCAAGGAAGAGCGCACCCGCAACTGGAGGTGTCAAGAAACCACATAGATATAGGCCGGGAACCGTTGCCTTACGAGAAATAAGGAGATACCAGAAAAGCACTGAACTTCTCATACGGAAGCTACCCTTCCAAAGACTGGTGAGGGAGATTGCCCAGGATTTTAAAACTGATCTTCGCTTCCAAAGCTCAGCGGTCATGGCTCTGCAGGAGGCAAGTGAAGCGTACCTCGTTGGGTTATTCGAAGATACGAACCTTTGCGCCATCCATGCCAAACGGGTTACGATAATGCCGAAAGATATTCAGCTCGCGCGCAGAATCAGAGGCGAGCGCGCGTGACCTGAGCACCATTGACCTGAGCAAGAATCTTAAAATGGTGACTATCTACATTGGACAATAAGTAAACTAAACAGTTTTGATTTATTATTAGTAATGATTACAAAAACAAAGTCCTTTTCAGGGCTGCATTTAATCTTGTTTCTTTACGATGCAATAAATATCTCCAAAGGTCGCAACCAAAGTAGGCTTTCCAGGGCTCCTTGGGGAAGGGTTTAAAAGTCGACAATGCGCAGTGACACCTCTGTTGTTACAAGCGTCCTTAGTCTACGGTAACCGCTTACCTTCAGGCGGACAGTCCGCTTGCTTGCTATCTTATTAGTAAAAAACGTTTGTCAATTTATATATATTTTCATATAATTTGTTAAGTGACGATGTAGTCTATAATAACTGTGTGGTGGAACGGAACCCTCGATGCGCAAGTTCGACTCGCGTTTGACTGATTTTACTAATTTATCTTGTGCACTAATCCCCGTGATTAGTTTTTGTCTAAGTTTAAAAAGAAAATGTCATGTCAGCGACGTGCGTTGATACATTGTAGATACCTTGGAGGTCGCTCATGTTTTGAAAGTACCATAAGGTCCAGTGCCGTGTGAAAAAAGAAGGGGGCTCTAAAGTGATTTAAATATTTTAACGATTGATTATAACTAGCTGTGCCCGCGGCTCCACTCGCGTGGACTACAGAATGCCGTCGATCGAGCTCACGCACGTATTGTGCTGCCCCCACTCAAAAAACGAAAGACAAAAATGCTTATTGTGAGTGATTCTTAGAAAATAGATATATGATATCGCTGACTTTTTTGTAGATCTTTTAAGATCAACAATTGTGTAGAACATTAATTTGATATACCATGTAAGGTTTACTCAGTGCAAGCTATTTAAGCGCCCCAAATTAGTCTTTTTCCGAATTGATTCACCATTATTGTTACTGCTTATTTCGTATGTTACTTCTGTCCTACAGGTAATAAAAAAATACAAACTAACTGAACAATAACTAGTTGTGAAACTAAAAAAATATGTAAAGCTAAGCTCAAAATTAATCATGAAAATTTATCAAAAATTTAGTGTTAACTTAAAAAAATGTCTTCCAAAGTTTACGTAAAAAAGAGGTCTAAATCGAAGAGGGCCGGCTTGATATTTCCAGTCGGTAGGGTTCACAAGATACTGAAGAACGGTAACTACGCACCGAGGGTCGGCAGCGGTGCTTCCATATATCTCGCGGGCGTACTTGAATATCTATCAGCAGAGATATTGGAGCTCGCCGCGCAGGCAGCGAAGGACAACAAGAAGAGCAGACTGCTGCCGCGCCATGTACTTCTGGCGATCAGAAATGACGATGAACTCGACTTAATGCTGTCAGAAGTCATGATAACCCAGGGGGGTGTGAAGCCGTCCATCAACCCTATGTTGCTCCCGAAGAAGACAGCGAAGGTCAACTCGGATGAATAATTTAGAATCATAGATATTTATTGACAAAGTCCTTTTCAGGACTGCAAACTTATTGTTTCTAGACAGTCTTGTCATCTAATTATGGCTCAGTTGGGACACAGTTACTACGCCGAAGTATATCGGTTCCAATCTTACAAGTTCTTGAGTAGGTACCTTAGCGTGAATGAATTAACATCGTTTTGAATAGAATCATGGAGTTGTATGGACGAATGAAATGAATGTACTCGTATAAGTACTTTATTGCACTTTTTAGTTCGCACACTGGAGAGCTTAATAGCACAAGGCACTTTAATCCCGCTAACAACGCTATTGTGAAAAAAAAACATCATTATAGGTGGGTTGTGCAAATAGAGGTTAAAAATCTAAAAATAAAAATAACAACCCAACATTGATTTCAAAAGGGAAGTTTCACCTGACACATTTACATTATAAAAAACCTAGCGCCATCTCTTAGGACTTCTCTCAACTACGATGTAATCGGTGTGAGCTGACCAACAGACGTAGCCTTGTAAGAGCGTTGTATTTCTGTATGATATTAAGAAATTAAAACTTTTATATTCTATAAGTTAAATTTATTGTAAAGCAATTTAAAATAAAGAAATACATAAATATTCAACGTACTTAAAATATAATTCAGCACGTTGCTGTGCGTTGCTTAAATACGTATTTTTACTGCACTTATAGATTTCCTAACCAGTACGTTATAACATTTTAATTTGCTTTTAATAAATAATTACATATTTTGGCGCGTTAAGTAAAGACTGTAGAGAGTAAAATTGAGAGATGTGCAACGATAAAAATGTGAATTAATTTTGTTGACCTTTTTTGATTGTTTAAAAATAATTTAACGATGTTATAAATACACATTATTTTAATTTGGTTAATATTGATAGCTAACTTCATAATTTTTTTAGCAAGCGGGATATAAATTTTGGTCTTATTTTTGGTTTGTTACGCCAGAGAAGTATAACTTCTTACGTACGTTCATAAGTTTACATATTTTTTAAAATAATAATGTAATTAAGTTTTTTCACTATATCAAGTACATTCTTATAGCGGCCAGGCCGGGCCGCGGTGCGATGTACGCGCCACAGCAAAGTTACATAGCAGCCGTACGCTGCGCAGATCCACGATTCACCTTTGCCAAAAGTTGAGACAATTATGAAACAAAATTATTTTAATAATGTTAGCAAGTTTATTTTATTAGATATTTTTGACTTATAGGATATATGAAGTATGATTTTTTTATTGTTTTTTTCGTAGTTCGCACAATCCTGCATGACTAAGCTTGGCATTTTTGTTGTTAAGTCAATGCCACCCAATAAAAAAATATAAAGTGTGACGTAAAAAAAGTGTGACGTTATGGTGGTGTCGAACAAACCGTACAAACTCGAAAACTCATTCGCAGATTACAAACATAACACAACACAACACACAGTAATCCCTAGTCATAGAAATCAAATGTCGAAATGATTTTTTTTTATTGATAATAGTTTAATTCTACTAAAATAATTGCTGTCGAATGTTGTATTCCGGACAAAAAAATATTGAGCTATTTTTTGTATGGAACATAATTTGATTTTTTTCGCGAGTGTTGTCACATAACAATTTAAAAATCTTTAATATTCTAATCTTTTGTTATTAGTTACCAAAAAATATAAATTCACAAAAGCCATTAAAATACTATAATGACAAGATATAATAATATAATTAAGATTACTGTTTTCGGTAGTCATGTTACAAATTAAGAGGTAGTAATGATTATTAGGAGGTAGTAATAATAATTCTCTTGGTTTCGAGAATTTAACCATTGAGGTATTATGTAGTACCTACGTAGTACCTACATAATACCTTCATGATTTTATTTATCCTAGTAAAAACCTATCGCTGGACGAGCGCTTACCGCATACAACGCGCCGCGGCCGTGGCAAAAGGCACGACGCGTAAATATTCAGGAGTACTCAACCTTTTTGTACTTTAATAACATCTATAATATCGTTTTAGAATAATTTCACAGTCCTACTTGGGTAGGTATCTAAAATCAAGAATTATTTATTTAGGTAACCTCCTCTCCTGCGGACATCATTACAGCCATTATCAAGTGAAGATTTGTTTTTCACGTTAAAAATAGAATACTTAGTTATAATCCATCGAATGAAATACGCAGTGAGATGGTAGTGTTTATTGTAGTGGAGCAATAAGAAAAGTTAATCCGTTTTTTTTTTTAACTGTAAGGACTTTACCGTTTACTGCGCTTGGAGGATTTGATCGTTGCACTCCCTTTAATAAAATTATCAGTAGTGATATCACAACAAAGATAATTAAGAACTTCTTCTTCCTAACTTGGCAACTAGTTCTTTTTATTGAAGACCATTACAGCCATTATCGAGTAAATATAGAGTGAACTGTCTTATGATGATTTTTTTGAAAAGATGGTGGATTCCTTGTTAGAACTTTCTAGGGAGTTTTGTGGCAGCTCAGAATTCATGGTTGATTTTATTATTTCCAATTCACTTTACTTGTGCACAATAAGCAAGCAAACAGCACAAATTTATGAATAAACTCCAAAAACTACTACATGACAGTTTGAGATCACGCCAAAAACTCAAATAAGAACTTATGAGTAACATATGAGTGATGTGATGACAATGATTATATTTGAAAGAAAATATTGAGGATCCCTGGTGGCAGCTGTCGCCGGCAGCTGGTCGCAACCGTTACGCGAGGTGCGCACGTGCCCTCTATCGACCCCAATCTAGTATTATTATTCGAAAACCTATAATATGTAAGGTGTATCTTGTAAAATACTTAGACACGATTACCTAGTTGCACTTTATATTGGTAAAAAACATAGAAACAAATTAGTTGCGTTTCAAAACCAATCTACTTACATAAATACGAAATATCTGGAAGACAGTCTCGCTCATTGTTTTGCAAAAAAAACCAGGTCAGCTTGTACAAATTAAACATTATCTAAATAAAAAACATACAAATCCTTAGACCCTTTTGCGAGAGAACGAGAATATTTGGAATGTTTAAAATCTGTTTTACAGTTATTTCATCGGATTTATATTATGTTTGTTATTGTAGCTTTCTTAATTTTAAGGCACGATCCACGGTGTACGAATGTAGGTTTCATGGTTTTATTACAAACGCGCCATATCACTACGGATTGTTTATTATTTGAAGCACCAAAAATCGGAATGAACGTCACTGGCTGGACGCACAGAAGTTGTTCTGCCCTTTTCTAGTAGTCCATAGCTCGACCACGGTATGAATAACATAAGCTTTTAATGTTATAATAACATCTCGCTACCTAGCTCAATCTATTTAGCTTGTCGAAACGAATCATACGAGCCTAAACTCGAGGGGTTTGCTAGTAACCACTGAAGAGTTCCACTATCCATCTCCTGGCTCCATCACCAGAACCTCGTTACCAAGGCCAATCTATTTTATTTGTCAAAACGAATTATATGAGCCTAAACTCGAGGGGTTTACTAGTAGCCACTGATGTGTTCGACTATCCACCTCCAGGCTCCATCATCAGATCAGCTCCAAGATTCAAAATTAAAGTGTTGTCATCCGAACTAATACAAAATTTCAATTTTTAGAAGTAGATTAATATTGACTTCCGAGATTTTATTACATTGTTTGTGAGTTTGTTAGTTATAAGCGTGTTAAAAAACACTTAGATCGACCAAATTTCATTGTGATCGGTCAAACTATGTTGGAGTCAAATCTCTTATAATATACCAATATCCATTTTTAATATATAGTTTGGCTCAAGATGGATAGAGCTAGAAGTATATTTTCCATCACTTTCACTACCCTCGTGACTTTCCAACGGTAAACTCACGATTCACCCCTAGGCAGGGGTCCTTTAACTAGACTTTATTCAATAATTGCACAACGAGCTATTGAAATTTTATAAAATACTTGTATTATAGGCCTTACCTCAAAAGCAATAAATTTCTTAATGCTTTACTGGTAACAATTTACAATAGTTAATAAGTATTTGAAAAATTTCACAATAAAATCATTTATTTAGAACTTTATTTTAAAAGATTTAAGGTAGGAAATGAAACTGACAAATGTTATAAATTTCGGAATTCGGTAAGCGCGTGCCAGTCTGCAGGGGTGCGCATACGCCGTTTCCGATCCCGGTTTTTTTACAACGTTGTCCCCTTCAGTTAACGATAAACCGTTGGACGATAAACACAAGTTTCCTCAGTATAATTTATGAAGTTATTATTATTACATAATTTAGAATAAAGTGTTATTTTAAGATATATGTGATAAAGTGTGAGTTAGATCTATTTCAATAGTGTAAATATTGTATAATAATGTAAACTTAAAGCGTTAAGTACAAGACGACTTAAAGACCTCGACGGTTCCAGTCAAGGGAGCACCCTAACAAAACCAAGGAACCATGGTCTACTGAACATAGTCTTCGTGTAAATAACCGGGAAAGTATACGCTTATAATCACTTACAATGGATTCACCAAAAATAGTTTATAAGTATTATTCGAACCCAGCATTCTGCGCTCAAAGCGAAGTGGTCTTCGCCCAGAAATCATGCGTAACAAAGATTCTGACGCCGGACAAACGCATGCCGCCTCTAGGAGCAAACTCCCCGAGGAAAACCGAAGCCACTAACAGAATCATGCGAACAGATATCTCGGATAACCCTTTAAGAATGTCACCGGCTGGAAGATACAAGGACGAGCCTCCGGAACTGCCACCGAAACCTGCCAAGTTCCAGCAAAGACAATTTCACAGACAGTCGTCATTAATCTACAAACCGAAACGTGCAGTTCGCTGTCAAACAAGAAGCGAGGACTTAGAAATGGCCCAATTTAGACAACAGAAGAATTTAAAATACGACAGAAGCGTCGAGAGTGATGAAATTATGGAAGGCAGGTTGAAACACCGTTACGAAATCATCAACGATGATGATATAGACTACTCACCAACTAAAAAGAGAATAGTAGAAGCCGACGAGAGTGAGATTGAAGAATATAATGTCGATGGTCCGGATGAGAATGAATTAAAAGAGATACCGACGGAAATTGTCAAAACGGTTAATGGTAAAACTCATAGATATGCAATAGTACCATCAGAAGACGAGGAGCCTAGGAAGTGCAACGTGACCTTCACACCACCAGCGATGTCGAGAAGGAATTTGATAGCGACACAAAAGTTGCATGAACTTCTTTCAACGCCGAGGAAATTAAAGAGTTACGCTTCGCAGCCGTCTGTACGGATGACTCCGCATACGAGCTTGGAAAGTCCTCCACGACATGGGATACCGCAGAGGATAGTATCAAGCACTCCAACGAAAGGGGTGACTCCATCAAAATCGTGTGCGAATCTCGTATCACGTAGTGCAGCCACGTCTCCAATATCGCCAAAAGCACAGCAGAAATTAAACTACGGTATAGCAGAAGACTTTGAAAGGCCTGACGTGTTCGTGACAAGTTTTAGGGAGAAAAGTAGAGACAGTTTTGAGAGGAATTCGAGCAGAGAGAGCAGGAACGAACGAACCATCAGGAAGGACAAGACGACCGCTGTAATAGTGCCAAGGTTTGTTTAATATTATTGTAATTTCACTTAATTAAGAATATACTAATGGTCGCCCAATGGTCGAAATTCGACCATAATTAATTTAAATTATAAGTTTGAACATTATGAAAGTTATATTGTAAAAGACTATACTTTTAAAATCACAGATTTCGCCAAGGCTACACTGTTAATTTGCCTTTTTTTCAAGCAATAAATTAAATAGGTCTATTTAAAACTTTTGGAATGACATTTCGTACACATTTAAATGTATCTCTCAAATTCACTTCTTCATTCTGTATAATATTAACACTATTTTAATTTTCATTACTATTATTATGTGTCCGTGAATATAGATTTATTGTTCTTCTACAATATATATATTGTAATAATAAATAAATTTATTATGGTTATGTTTGACATTCAGTAAGACTATAGACAAATAATAATAAAGACAAACAATATTAATCTATTTTCAAATTGACCACAGACTTTACCAATAAACAAAAGAGTATAATATGCTTGTGTATGTCAAATACGTGGTAGTGTTTTTTTAATGATTTAATGTATTTTTTATGCACAATTTTAAAAAAATATTAGCATTTTGCACTCCTTCTCTATATAAATTATAAGTATGGGAAATTACATACTCCTCAATCCGCGCAATTTTCGTAAAAAGGGGTACAAAGTTTTTGCTTCACGTATTAATATATAGAAGATACTATTTATATTATACTTAGCTTTGCCCCATGGTTTCATCCGTATTAAATTTAATCGACCAACCGCGTCGCATGCGATGCCCTTTCTTCCCATACTTGCTAGATTGCTTGACGTTCGCGGTTACTGCTCGGCTCCTTAGATTCGTAGAGTGAAGTTATTAGAAGTAATGTTTAAATGTGACTGATAGTTCCAGTGATTAGCGCATTCAAACAAACAATTAAAAAACAATCATTTGAACTTTTTCATATTATTATACATTAGCTGGTTCTCGGGGCGTAACATTTATTACCATTGAATATATCATAGCCTATTGCACTTTTAGGATCATATGGAACATTTAAAAAAGTTTCCGAGTTTATGTTAATCCGTTCAAACATACAAATCCAGAAGAGGAATTTTATATATTCCTCGCTGTGCCCGTGGCTGCGTTTGCGTGGTCTACAGAATGCCGTAGATAGGAAACACGCGCGAATCTTGATCGTTTTTTTCGAATTATTTTGATTTGCGCGGTACCCTATTTTTTTTGTTACTCTTTATAACATCTGCTGTCTGTCAGTGAAAGTCCCGTCAAAATCGGTCCAGCCGTTTCGAACATTACCCGGAACAAAAAGACAGACAGACAACAATTTTAAAACTTGATTTGTTGTTAAAAGTACCTTAGGTATATACTTTCCTATGCATTTAGTAAAAAGCCGTTATTTTGACATTACAAACAGACACTTCAATTTTATTATACATATAGATTAGTATGCTATACTATAATAAATAAAGTTCTTCGTATGACATACTAGCAACTGCTCGCCACTTCGTCCGCATTAATTGCAATATAAAATGTACTAACAATAAAATAATAGTACAGTGATGACATAGTTTCCTATTTGGCAATGAATTTCTAGGATCCTTCTTAGATCGCCTCCTACAAAGTACATCAATAAAAATTTTACCTCTTTATAAAATTAGAAGATAGATTGATTGATAAGTTTACCGATAAACATATATTATATAATATACCTACATTTATTAAATTGGATACATCTATATATATTTACTAGCGCATTTCGTGCGGCTTCGCTCGCGTCATAGTTGAGTTATATCTCATTACATAATTTTATATCCCATTCTAACTGAATTTTTCATAAATCTGTCTTCAGAAATGAAGAATTTTCATAGGAATTTTCATCTCCATTTTCACCACCTTAGTGCTCACCTACAGTGTCTACACCTATATGTCAGTCAGTCAGTCAGTTATCCTTATATTTATATAGATTGACTAAACAACAGCTAAGTAGGTACTACACAAACAGCGTCAAGAACTCTGTGCTCGAAACTACAACCCACGTTTAGTTGCCAATTGTCCGCTTGTTGTAAAATCTATCGATGACGTCACGGCGCAAATTTGTCATAAGTTTGTCGACTTCTTAAAACTACGAAATATAATGCCGATGTAAGACATTGTAAAACTAGGTTTAATAGTTAAAAAAGTTATGTAGCTGTTCTAACAAATATTTAGTTTTTAGTGACATTAAGTAAAATTGCTTTTTAACTCGCCTACGGCACAGCCAAAAGGATGAGTTAAGTTTTGAGTCGTCTATGTCTGTTTGTTTGTCTTTTTTATAATAACCTCGGCACATTCCGAACACGAACCCTCATAGCAAATGTAATATTTAATAATAAATAATATAAATAAACATTAACGAAGCTGTCCTTGATAGCAAGCATAGTATAACCCAAACACAAAGGCGACCATCAAGAGATCTAAATCCATCGGCGGTCGCCGCTATCATGCCGGTCTGTATAAATATCTCTTCACGTTATGGACCCGATGTCATAAGAAGGAAGGAACACACTGGCCTGGAGATGGTTTCAAAGTTTCACGGTACGACAAAGATAAGTAAGATGGAGGTTACCGCAAAACTGTAACTCCGAAGCCTAGCACCTACGGTTCTAGGTTCTCGGAAAGGAGAAGAGGGGATTAGGTTGAACAGCTCTTCAGAACACTTACCATGATTCCGACGGTAGAACACGCTCAGCGACACGTTGTTCCTACGCAGCTGAAGCGGCTCGATGTATTTAGTAACGTCTGTATCATTAACAATGCGAATAGCCCGTTTCTTCAACCTGTCTAGAGCATCCATTATTTAAGTATATTCCACCGTAGTTCCTAAACTATTCATCCGATTTTGATGAATAAGGTGTCAATTGATTTGTTATTATGGTCCGGGGGCCATAGGCTATATTTTATATGAACAAAATCAATATGACCGAAGATAGATTCACAAAAGTGGGCTGAATATTTTTTTGCTATCATATGTCAAATGAAAAGGTAGAAAATTCTGAGTACATAAATATAGTTAGTACAATATTACATATAAATAAAATATACCAAGCAATAGAAAAACAAGCCGGGTTAAAGGATTTGATTTTTTTTCCTTTAATAAATTGTAGTTACTTATTTTTCCGTAGTCGAGTTATAGCTTTTTTTTCACTTTTTTCCTGTTTACGTTATAGGTTTAGCGTTTGATTATAATTTCACATGATATTCAGTGACGATGTGGCCCAACCTAGGTCTAGGGAGGAGTGGCTCTCAAATGCAGCTGCCGGAACACACCTATAGGTGCTTGGAGACAAATTTTCATCTTGAAGGTGGTAGCTAGCCAGGCGAGCATTAGAAATATACCTTCCACCATGCTATGGTTTCCTCACGATGTTTTTCTTCACCGAAAGCTCAGACTCATTGCAGGGATTCGAACTCACATCATCGGTACACGATGTCCGTACACGCTACCACTGAGCCATTATTGCTTATCAATCAGTAATGTGCGTCGGTATCTTATTATAGAACCTAATACTATTACCTAAAAACCTTTATTAGTCTTACTAAGTCTAAAACACTATTGTTAGATATTGCTAATGACTATTGATTAATCAGTAATGAATCGATGTTTTATCTACAATACCTCGGATTTTAATTACGCCTGATATTTCCAATTTCAGATTGGCTCCACCACCGTCGACGTACTCCGAAGACACTTACAAATCTATCTCTAGTTACAAGACTGTGAACGCTGCCAATGCCTCTCTTACCATCGCAACTCTTATGCTAACTCTCTGTGGATCTCTCAGTACTGGGCTTAGTTTCTACATGATGTATTCAGTAAGTTAAATAAATACCACTTTACGATAAGCGATGCATATGAAAGTATACACAAAACCTTTAACATAAAACACATTTTTTTAACTTTTGTCCGCTCATTATCATTTATGGCTAACTTTATCATAACGTTACACGATGCGCGCGCAGCTCTCAAATTTACCCTCCAATGAACGCGTCAAAAGAGGTGTATAATTTTAATAAATCTTGTATAATTTCGCAGTTGGGTCGCCGTTACTACTTAGATTTCAGCGTGATGGCGGGGTTCACGTGCTTTCTCCTTGGTCTTCTGGGCTTCAGATCAAAGAGGCAAAGGTTACTTCCAAACCGCAATTACGTTTCAGGTAATTAACATTGATCAGTATTAAGGCTAGCTGCACCGCCCCCCCCTTACGTTTTCGTTGCTTCCTATGCTACTGAGTCTTTCAAACTAAACTTGACGGCGACGACTGCCAGAGTGGAATCTTTGACCGACGATAGACGTTGTTTTTGAACTGCACCATAATTTGGTCAGGTGCAGGTGCGTAATCAGGTGATGTAAACTCATATTGCCAAGTTTAGTTTTATAAAAACATTATTATATTGTTATACGTTATATGTATAACGGAAGTGAAAGCTGGATGTGGCAGAAAAAACATGAAAGTAGAATAAATTCAGTAGAAATGAGAGCGCTAAGAAGTATGATAGGAGTGAAATTAAGTGACAGGATAACAAATAGTGTAATAAGAGAACGTTGTGGTGTGAAAGAAGATATAGTGACACAGATTGAGAAAGGGATGCTTAGATGGTTTGGGCATGTAGAGAGGATGAATGAAAGAAGAATGACTAGACAGATTTATAAGATGAGTGTAATTGGGAATGTTGGAAGAGCAAGGCCTAGACGAACGTTCCACGATCAAATCGGGGACGTTTTGAAGAAAGGTCAGGTCAAGAGTACTCTAAACCGACGAGCATGCATGAAAAGATTGATGTTGAGAAAGCGAAAGATGTATGTCAGGATCGTAGCAAGTGGAACGACCTGGTCTCTGCCTACCCCGTTGGGAAAGAGCGACGGCTCCCACGCATAAGGTCGTAAGGCAAAAAACGATATTTTTCAGGAGAGCTATTTTTGTAAACGTTACTGATATATTCATTTGTGTAATTCAAAAACTCATAATTTATAGAAGATATTAGTATTCAGTAATTAGGGTTCAGGAATGTTTAATACGGTATATTATGGTTCTAATGACACAAAAATACAATTTACTCAAAAAATGTGTTTCGACTTTATGCGTGGGACCCGTTGAGAGGCGTGATTTATGTATGTATGTACGTTATATGTAGCCATAACAAAAAATAAATAAATTAGGGGAGTCCGATATTGGTTGCCTTAGCGAGTAGACGTGCTCGCGCGCTGCTTGTTATCGTAATCTGTAACGGTCATTTTGCGATCTATTGTGTCACGCGTATACAAGTTTTTTGTATATTCGTCACACAGTACTGCAATTACCAAACGTACTTTTCAGTGCGAACTCCGTAAAGCGTACTTTTAAGTGCGACTCGCGTGTTTTGTGCTTCGTGAAAAACCACGGTTTTGTGGTCACTTGCTGGAAACCTTTCGGTGCCAACGTAAGGCAAGTGGGTGCGTGACCCAAGCGCCCCTCGGTTGCCTCCTTCAGAGGCAAACGATAGTTCTTGGACGGACTCAGGAATCTTGGTCCTTGATAGAGTCATAATCAAGCCCTGAGTGTCTCCCTCCCACCTACCTATCCCCTCACTCCATCCCCGAGTGCCTGTTTGGGCACAGTTTGGTTTACTGAACTGTGTTCTCAGCCTCGGGCTTGTTAGGGACTCCACTTAGGCCAGTTAGGTTCTCATCCTGCTTGTCATTGCACTTTGACTCGCAGGTCACTTGCCGGACTCGGGAAAGTCCGTTAAATATATTTTGGCGCGCCCCCCTGCCACTCTGGCAGGGAGGTTTATCCTCCTCGCGAGTAGATTTATTATATTTTTTATTATATATTTATTTATATAAATATGAACCCAAGACCTCCCAACGCCACCGTGATGGCACTTTCTCATGAAGCAGAGCTCCGGCGGTTGAGAGCTTTCGTGCATCAACATGAGCCAGAATTACTTAGCCGCTATAAGAAAAAATTCCCACGCGTTCGACAGGCGCCGGTGCAAACACCGGTAGAGCTAGGTCCACCCGCCGCGAATTATATCACGTTGGCGCCACAGAGCGCAGCTGCGCCGCGCGTGCGCAGACCGGTTTCCCCGCGCGCCGGTGTACCCCCGCGTGCCCGCTCGCGCTCGGTATTACCGACCCCCCGCCCCTCGGCGGAGACAAGCCCCGCGGCAATTAACACGCGTGCTAGGTCGCGCTCGCCAATTACTAACATTAATAATAATATTATCACGAATAATAGTTTTGAGCCGCTCGGAGCGGTATTTTTAGAGTCACCCGCGAGCCCAGACGCATCTCCCGACATGGAGATAACGGAGACGGTCCCGGTACAGACCGTAGAGAACGACGGCTTCACCGTCGTCTCAAATGTTAGGTCGAGAAAGCATTCTCGGCCTAACTCGCCAACTAATGACGCGGACTCGCAGCCTGCGGCCAAATTCGTGGCCCAGGATAACGCGCGCGTCGCCGTTCCTAAGGCCGCCGCGGCCCCCGCTACCGTCGCCGGGAAAAAACCGCGCCCGCCGCCCCCCGTTATCATCCAGGATAAATCGGCCTGGATGAGAATCTCAAAGAAACTTACGGACAGAAAAGTCCATTACCTTAAAGCCCGTAACGTCGCGACGGGCATTCAAGTACAGGTCGCGTCCCCGAAAGATCATCGTGATCTTACCGCACTCCTCCGAGAGGAGAAGCTAGGTTATTATTCCTACGCGCTCGAGGAGGACCGTCTCCTCAGAGTAGTAATTCGCCGCGTACCGGTCGAGTTAACCGAGGATGAGGTCAAATTTGACCTCATCGCTCAACAATACCCGGTTAGGGAGGTACATCGGATGTACCGTTTCGATAAGAAACAACTAGATTTGGTCCTAGTACTTCTAGATAAGACCCCCGCGGGCAAGGCCATATTTAATGTTAGGACGGTTTGCGGGCTCTCCGGCATATCTGTCGAGGCCCCATATAAAAATCAGATTCCGGCCCAGTGCCATAATTGCCAATTATACGGGCACGCTGCCCGTAACTGTCATCTTCGCCCGCGTTGCGTGAAATGCCTCGGGGATCACGCAACGAAAGAGTGCACGCGCACCCGCGACTCTGAGACTCCCCCGAGTTGCGTGCTCTGCGGGGAGTCTGGACACCCCGCGAACTATCGTGGGTGTCCTCGGGCTCCAAAATCTAGGAAGCCTCGTCAGACGAGGAATTTTGCCCCACAGAGGGCATCCCGCGCTCCAGCCCCTCGGCCGAAGCCTCTCCTCACACCAGAGGACTTCCCGAGCCTCCCGAGCGTTTCCCGCGCTCTGGTGGCTCCCGCCCCCGCGCCCCGCGCGGCCCCGCAACCCGCGCGTGCCCCTCAGGCACCCCGCGCGGCCCTGCAACCCGCGCGTGCCCCTCTGGCACCCCGCGCAGCCCCGCAACCCGCGCGTGCCCCTCAGGCGGCGTGGGGCCCCCCCCCTACCCGACCCCGCCCGCAGCCTCCGAAGGCTCAGGGCCCCGCGGCCTATAGTCCCAGCTTCAACTTGGACTATATGGCGATGCTCCTCCTGGAGCACGACGTTCAAGATGTACTGGATTTCGACCAGTGCATCTCCGAGCTCGGCCCAGTCGGGGCCATTAGGCACTTCCCGGCCCTCGCGTCGACGTTACAACGTCTGACCAGGGCCACGGTACAAAAATATAACTATCAAAATGACGCGTATTAAACCGAATAGTTTAAACGTTTCATTTTTTAACGCGCGGAATTTATATCCCCAACGCGATTTAGTAGCTAGGTTTCTTAGCGAAAGGGAGATAGATGTGTTTCTTGTACAAGAAACACTTCTAAAGCCCAGTAGGCGCGATCCGCGAGTCGCGAACTATAACATAGTTAGGAATGACCGTGTCACCCGAGGTGGCGGCACTCTCATTTATTATAAGCGTTCCCTCTACTGTATGCCAGTAGATCCTCCTACACTTACCAATATGGAAGTGTCCGTTTGTAGAATAGGTATGACTGGCCATCCGTCAATCATACTTGTGTCTGCATATCTCTCCCCGAGTAAAAGACTCCTTCGGTCCGATCTGGAGGCGCTACTTTCACTCGGGCAATCTGTAATAATAGCGGGTGACCTCAATAGTGGGCACACTCTGTTCAACAGTTCGCGTAATACCCCTAACGGGATAATACTCGATCTGTTGTGCGATGTGCTCAATTTTGACGTCATAGCGCCGCTTGAACCTACACATTTTCAAGATAACTGTCGTCCGACAGTACTTGATATTGCTCTTTTGAAAGGAGTCTCGCTTCGGTTACGTCTTATAGAAGTCGTACACGAACTAGACTCGGATCACCGTCCGGTGATTATGCAACTAGGTCAACACTTTGACACGAGTCCTCCTACAGTCAAAGTAGTTGATTACGCGATATTAAATCGTTATCTTTCAAATAACGAATCTCCTTCGAGTTTAGATAGGATCCCGGACGAATTGGGGTCAATAGCGGACGCCGACCTAGCGATCGATTCCTTGGTTGACTATCTTCAAACCGGTGTTAGGGAGGCATCCAGAGAGGTGCAAGCGGCGAACGATCGCCGCTTTGTACTCCCTGCCGACGTGCGAGCGTTGATCACGGAAAAGAACGCAGCGACACGTGCACATGACTCCTATCCGACCGTGGATAATACCCGTAGGTTACGTAGACTTCAGAGAGAGGTCAGAGCTCGCATCGCCGAGTTCAGAGGTCACCAGTGGGATAACCTAGTAGAGGGCCTTACGCCGTCTCACTTGGCCTACTGGAAACTCGCCCGCTCTCTCAAGTTAGATGGCTCCGGATCGATGCCAGCCCTCGAAAGAGGGCCTGGCCTCCCGCTCGCGTTCGATAGCGTAGATAAAGCGGAATGCCTTGCCGACAGTCTGGAGAGCCAGTGCTCCCCGAACTGCGACAATGTAAACTATGCTCATATCAACGATATCGAGTCCTCGGTACAGGACTTAAATTCGATACCCCCCGCGGATAACCTCACCCCGGTCACGCCTGATGAGGTCTGTTCAGTCATTAAAGGCCTTAAGCCTAAGAAGTCACCTGGTCCTGATGGTATCAGGAATGAAGTACTCAAACTTCTTCCTGATCACATCATAGCTCTTTTGGTCTGCATATTCAATGTAGCCATAGCCCATTGCTATTTTCCAGCCGCCTGGAAAAAAGCTATAGTGATAGGTATTCGTAAGCCCGGCAAAAAAGCTTCGCTTCCCGATAGCTATCGCCCGATAAGTCTTTTAAACACCTTAGGAAAACTTTACGAGCGGATCCTTTTGAACCGTCTCAAGACTGTCATTGATGACAAAAATTTATTTCCGCCTGAGCAGTTTGGTTTTCGTGCCAGACACTCTTGTACCCACCAAGTGCACCGCCTCACGGAGCACATCACTAGTAACTTCGCAAGAAGTAACATAGCTCCGTCCCGTACGCTTGCGGTCTTTTTCGACGTAGCCAAGGCCTTCGATAAGGTCTGGCACGCCGGACTGATCCACAAGCTACACCAGTTAGAAGTCCCGGATAGGTTAGTTCATATAGTCCGCGATTACCTCACAGACCGTTCCTTCTGCTACCGTGTGGAAGGTGAGCTCTCTAGCTCTCACCCGGTTCGCTCAGGAGTTCCACAGGGCTCCATTCTCGCGCCTAGTTTATTTAACCTATACGTCAGCGACCTCCCTCGACTCCGAGGGGTCGAGGTAGGGCTCTATGCTGACGATACTGTCATCTACGCTTCACGTAGGAACAGATCTCATCTCGCAGCCACCGTTCAGCGAGCCGTGACCACTCTCGGGAAGTGGTTCCGTACATGGCGAATCGCTATCAATCCCGAAAAGAGCGCCGCGATTATGTTCGATCCGAATAAGAGGCCATTGCCAAAGACGCTCAAACCTCTTAAGCTATTCCGTAGGGAAATCCCATGGGCCACCCGGACTAAATATCTGGGTGTCACCCTCGATAACCGACTTAAATTTAACGCACATGTCAGTATAGTTCGGAATAGGGCCGTCATGGTCCTATCCCGCTTGCGGCCCTTGCTTAGCTCGGTAAGCAAAATGTCCAGGTGGCATAAGCTTACACTATACAAGGCATGTGTAAGACCTATATTAACATATTGTTGCGCCGCGTTCGCTCATATGTCTAAAAGTAACTTTGCCCGCTTGCAAAGAGTTCAGAATCGGTTCTTGCGTCACCTGTTAGATCCGCCGCCGTATGTACGTAACGCAGATCTCCATAGAGATATGGAACTGCCGTCCATAGAGTCATACGTGAAATATCTCTCTAGGAGATATTTTGATTCAGCGTTGAATCATCCAAACGAGTTAGTTAGGAACGCCGCGAATTACACACCGAGTGTAATTACAGACATTAAATTCCGGTACAAACGTAGGCCGCGAAACCTCTTTATCGATCCCGATGACGATATCGAGAAAAAAAATCAATATTACGCGTCCGACCCTATACAAACAGCGTGTCTGCGCCCACGCCCGCGAAATCACCGTTCCCTTCGCAGGGGACGCACGGTGAACTTCGTTCCCGCACACCCGCCACGTCCACCCTCTCCTGCGGCCACTCAAGCCTAGGTCCGATCCTCCGGCATGGAGCCCTTGAGTCTAGCAGCCGCTCGCGCGATTCAGTGACACTGCATTCACTAGCTACCTACATACATGCATTACACTTTTTACAGACATGCACTACACTTAGGTACATAGGTTCTGTAAGGGACCTTTTTTTTTCTTTTTTTGAGGCTAGTTAGTCTAGATCAAAAATTTCAGATTACTAAATACATATACACTTGTCTCTTACCCTCCTCCCAGAGGATAGCGACATGTTTATATGTATAGTTAGTTAGATAGTGTGATAGGGCATTAGTCAGATCGCGACTTATTTGCAAGACGCGCAACAGTCCGAGCCGAGGTTCGGCCACTTTGGCACCCTCGGATGTTGTTGCAAAACTTTCGTGGCTGAGTGCCTTAAGCGCTCGCCCCCAAGTCCGGTGAAGCTGTAAAAGCCGTTCGAGGCTCCTGGGCCCTTATGGCTAACAGTATAGTCAGATCGAAAAAAAAAAAAAAAAAAAAAAAAAAAATAAATAAATAAATTATTAATCTTTATTTTAACTTAATGTTCCCTGTTTTACTATTTCAGGCTACATCGTACTGTCTTCTTTCTCTCTCCTGAGCGCCTTCGGTCTTCTCCTCCTGTTGTGTATGCAGCCGATGCCTGGAACCGCCCTCAATGACATCACATCAGCAGCGGTGTGCTGCGTCAGCATTTTGTCGCTAGGTGTCGCTTCGATCGGCGTTGTCGCCTCGTACTGTTGCGCCACCGACCCGCCTGACAATCGTGTTGATACCACGCATTATTAGTGAAGTAATAAACCAACGATAGAAGTATAATCGGCTATTGTACTAGAATAACCATTTCAAACATTAGTTATATAGTGCGGTGTTATGCCTTGATTACACGTACCGAGTACAATGGCGAGACAGCAAAATGTCACTAGGACGAAAGAGTGATTTGGACGAGTAAGTATTTATACATATTTTGTAACTTTGCACCAAGTCAGTTCAGTTTCGAAGCATTACAGCGACAGACCATTTACTACCGGGACAATGGATCGTAAACAAATACCGAACAGTGGAACAGTGAATCTAGTACCGAGTTGGCTAACGACATAGCAAGACAGTGCGGAGAGCGCGGGGGGGGGGGTACTTGTCTTAGCAAGTAGAATTGGTTCCGAGTGACTGTCTTGCCATTCTACTCGGTACGTGTAATCAAAGCATTAAACGGAGAGATGCTCACATAGATTGGCCAATCAGATACTATATTATTTTATCCTTTTCAGACACCTTTTAATAAGTTAATAAAGCTCGACTGCGTCATATCTAGTACTCGTAGAAATTAATTCAGTTGGATCAAAACATTACACCAAAAGATAATAATAGCAAGATTGTCTATCCTGAGATTTTTATAGTATTATCATCGACAGGTTCGGATATTGCGTCGATCGACGTGGGTTCGGACAGTGACGGGCGACACCCGTTTGGAGATGCATATCTACACTTAACTGGGAAAAAAATAACATTAACTAGATGTCCCTTGCCAATATTTCGCATATTATATATAGATTGTAAACAGATATTATAATAAATGGCGCCTTGAATAAATTTATATTAGCATCAACAAACGACATTCTTAATGAAACAATTTTTAAATTATTTCTAACTAAAACTTACTTTTAAACTATTTTCGTCAATAGCGGGGAAGATATGCTGTAAACTGATGTTTGAATCATTAATTTTTATGAAGAATTAACGGAGATAAGGCGTTGCCAGAACTTTTTACGTTTTACAAACGTAACAAAAGTTTGCAACTTCTGTTTTTTTTTGTACGATAAAAATTAGTGAAAGTACTCACACTAAAAAAAGATCACCTCCCTAAAAGCGTTATTCACCGCCCTATGCCATCTATGCTAGATACGTCACAGGGTAATAAGTGTAGATAAGTCTTTTCTTTTTACAAGTTAAGCTTCCTGCTGACGTTTTCCCAGGGGACTACAATATGGGATTCTTCAAGAAGGAAAATAGGTTTTTAAAGGTTTTCCAACGTGCATGTTATGCTTCTGGTATTGCAAACGTCCATACGTTGCGGTGACCGCATACCATCAGGCGGGCCGTATGCTTGTTTGCCACCATCATGGTATATATAAAAGAGAAGTGGGTGTGTGTATACTTATGTACGCGCGTTAGAAGTTATAAAATTATTTTTAATTTACACGAAATTAATTTATTCGAATAATAGTATTATAAAATATAATATTGATTTTAACGTTTCAATTTATTTCTAAATGATAGTTAAGTAATATTGAGTGTGACTCTGCCATTAGGTACTAAAAATACACGCTAATTTTTTTTATAACGCGCGTAATGAAGTAGGTATGTAACTTCAAAAAATCTTGTCATTATTTTACTTTTTCATTTACCTAGATATAAACTAATTGCTAATAAATTATATATTTGATTGGCATTTAAGCTATAGCCTAGCTTACAAAAAAATTAATAAGACAGATTAAAAAAGGTTTTGTAATATTATAATTTTGTTCGTTTTATAAGATTTTGATGTAATTATGTGATTGTTGAATAAATCGAATTAAAAGTTTATAAGTTTCATTCGTTTAATTTATGTGGGTTATAGAATTATAAAAAAAAGTAATCTTATTTTTATAGTTGGGGCCACAATCTCACCTGATCTTATGTGACTATGTGGCCCAAGGTGGAGGTAGCAGGCTAAGCCTTAATGGGAGGACTGACTCTCAAGTGCAGCTGCCGGAACACACCTATAGGTGTTTGGCGACAGATTTTCAACTTGAGGGTGGTAGCTAGCCAGGCGGGGGCATTAGAAAAAGCCCTACCACCATGTCACTTTTGACTATAATGCTGTTATACTATATGATATATATATTGTTGAGGACAGATGAGTCTTAGCTTAGTTTAGTTAGTTTCTTTTATTGTTTATTGAATGACTATGAAAATTATACATAATAAAAATTACTAGTTGTGAGGCATAGTCGCGATACCCCAACTAGGTGAATATTTTTATATTATTTTTGTTATTTTAAGGGTTTTTATTCTAATTATTAAAGAGGGTTATGTTTAGAGTATAGAAATAAGGATATCGGGGCCTTATATGTTTGTAATATTCAATTCGAGAACATGTTTTGTATTCTATGTATACCAGTCGTAATTAGGAACTTGTATTACGAGTTATGGTTATTTTTATTACAGCTTCACAGTATAATGATTTTTACAAGTAGTTATGCGCTATACATAAGATAGTTAGCAGATTATAAGACGATTGACGTCACGTTCTTATGTACAGGGATAAGCGCCCTATATACAACAGAGTAAGTTGTACCAATAAAGAGTCTACGTATTTGAGTTTGATTTATACAAAGTGTTCCTGTATATATTAAGTCATTTACTTGTGTTTTAATTAAAATTTGAGAGTTGCGACGCACGCGAGCTATGAAGCCGCAATGACGTCATATTGTGTATATTTTTTGAATATTATTATTACTTCTGTGACTCCGCCTACAAATTTAGGGCCTATTACAGGCAGATTGTGTTTTTTTTTTTTAACGAGCTTGAACTATGTAATAGTTGTAAGTGTTATTTTTACGTGAAGTATAGTGCCGAATTGTTGAATGGCACGGGGACGGTCTGCGCTGCGACCACTAGCGTTCGAGACCCCGTACCAGTTCGCCGCGCAGTGCACCTCGGTTGCACTCCCCCCGCGAGCAGTACAGTTGGGTCTGCGCTGTAGCGCACCCACTGAAAGCCACGTTCCCTACCATGGCCCCACAGCCTGGTAGGAAAACGACCAAAGGCCCTTCTCAGGGCCAAACCAAAACGAATCCACGCATCCCACCGGACTCCGAAACACAGAAGAAGACGAAGAACCCAGGAAGCCACGCCCCACGCGGCGCGACTACACCGCCCCCCGCCTCACGGCAGGCCCCTCCGTCGCCCGAAGCAACAGGTTTCGTGGCATCGACCGGAGACATCGCCTCGAAAGGACGTTTCGAGCGTGATTTACACACGCTCGCCCAGCTGCTGAGCACTGGGGTCCTTTCTGACGGCATGCTCCGCTGGATGGCGCTGTACCTGCGGCTCTGCGAGGCAGAAGCGGACGGCACGATGCCCAACTTGGAGGACTCCGCAGCCTTGGAGAGTGCTGCGAAAGGAGTGCTCGCGCCACCGGAAGTCCACTTCCACCTGAAGGATCTTAGCCCTGTTGGTAGGGCTGAAAGGCGCAAACGAGGAGACTCCGAGTCTAGTCACGAGACTGGACTCCATAAAATCGCTGTCACAAAGAAGTCTAAACAGAAGTCCACGGAGACAGCGGGAGGTGGCAAGGTTACTGCTCCACGTACCATGCCAGTCAACCCGCCTGCCCCGAGATTGCCCACTGTACCACCACCACAACTACGTCCGAAGCCGGCGCCCAGACCTCAGTCTAGGGAAGCCAGCAGCAACAAGCTAGCCTACGCCGCCATAGCGGCAAAGCCCACACCTGACACGGATGCACTCGCGCCGCATCCTGTGACACCAGTACCGGCCGGTAAACCTGCAGCCAGTCGCAGGCACCCGCCGATTGTCGTGGACTGCCTCCCAAATTGGACCAAACATTTTGCAGCCCTAACAGCTATATTAGGCCACAAACCTAATGCACGCCCCTACGGCCGGGGGATTCGTTTCACCCCTGCTGACCAAGATGAATTCCGGAAAACCCAGTAGTACCTGGCGGCGATGGAAAAGGAGGAAGGCTCACTAAGCTGGTTCTCCTACTCGCCGCCAGCCGAAAGAGGATTAAAGGTCGCAATACGCGGCCTCCCAATGAATACACAGCCCAACGACATCTTAGCTGCCCTGACGGACTTAGGTTTCGAACCTCAGTTCGTCAGACCCATCATGGGGAGGCGTGGTAGATCCGGCTGTATCTTCCACTGCATCCTGAAGAGAACCGCAAACCTGATCCCTGCCATCTACGAAGTGGACGAGTTACTGCTGATGGCAGGAGTTAAAATTGAAGGCTGGAGGGGGAAGAAGGGACCCGCACAGTGTCACCGGTGCCAAGAGTTCCGTCATTCCTCCCACCACTGTCACCGTCCTTTAGCGTGCGTACGGTGCGGAGGGGCGCACCTCGCCCACCAGTGCGAACGCTCCAAGGAGCAGCCACCTACCTGCGCTAACTGCGGAGGTCCTCATCCGGCGAACGACCAACTGCACTGTCCAGTGTTCCGACGGGAAGCGCGTAACCGTCGCGCTGGCACTGTAGCTCGGTCGAGCCATTGCAAACCCGGGACTTTTATCCTGCAAACATCAACGGTACAAGAAGCCGCGGACGGTAGCCTGATGGCTCCGGCCAACGACGCGACTGAGCGCGGCGCCGTTGTTAAGAAGAGAGCCACAATCGCAAAGATGTCGCAACCTACTCCAACCACAGAGGGCGCCACTCCCTCTGTCCCACCCACCCCGGCCTATTCATCGCGTAATAGCCAGATCCCCGCCTTCTACATCGAAAAGATGAGGAACACCCAATCCCTAGATGAACGCCAGGCGATTCTCCGCAGCTATAAAGAGAGTCTACGCCCACCAGGTGACAACATTATACAAAGGGACAACCTACCAGCCTAAGGCTGGCACCAAAGCACCGTTCCGTATTCACGGGACGCGATGATACCCACTGAAAAGGGTAACGGACCCTGTCACAGTTTCCACACCGCCTCTCAGGAGGAGGGTGCGAGGACCACCTTGAATGGCACGGCTCGAAAATAACAGTGTAGTATCGGATCTGTGTCCGACTACACCACTTCCGAAAATAAAATACAGTCCATTGAAGAGTTGGTATTATTGACCCCAACAATTTTGTGGTCCTCCGACAGCCGGATCAAGCCATCAAGAATTCAACCATCAAGAATTTGGAAGATTTTCGAGTTTGTCGCTTCCGAATACAACGAAGAAACATCGTGTTTTATCTCGTCAAGTGGACGAGTCTTCGTGTATCATCGTGTTTTATCTCGTCAAGTGGACGAGTCTCCGTGTATCATCGTGTTATTTATCTCGTCAAGTTGGACGAGTCTCCGTGTATCTCCGTGTATCTTCGTGTATCTCGTCAAGTTGGACGAGTCTGCGTAAGTCTCCGTGTATCTCGTCAAGTGGACGAGTCATCGGGTGCTGTCTCGCCGAGGGAAAAACACCGAACGGTGCGACGAGTCGTCGGGTGCTGTTCCATCGAGGGAAGAACACCGAACGGTGCGACGAGTCTCCGTGTGCTTTCCTGTCGACGTGCAGCGAGCGGCCACGCAGTTTGCAGTGAAGAGAAGATAATCTATTAAATAACCGAACTCGGGCCACCTAACGGTGCCAAACGGCCAGAGTTTCGGGGTTGTCAATCGTACTACGCCGTTACGAGTGTTGCTGGTGCGGGGGCCGGACTGTAGGCACTGCTGAAGGGATCGGACATTCCAGCCGATCACCTAGCACCCCGTAGTAGTCTCATTCCTCTGACGGGTAGTTCCCACCACCTACCCTATCCATTGTATCCATCCCTAAGGGAGCGTATCTTGTGGTGTAAACCCAAGCCCTCCCGAAGGACTGTTAGGGACTGTTAGGTGTTAGGGACCGTTAGGGACGTTAGGGGCTTACAAGTGCCGAAGATGCCGACTACAAGGAGTCAGGCAGCCGAGGATAGGATGCGGGTATATGAAGATCCTCCCGCGTCCCCGTCCGCGCATACGTCCGCGGACCGCGCCGTGAACGTTACCGCGATCGCGACCGAGACCGCGACCGCGATCGCGACCGAGACCGCGACTGAAACATTACCGCGTTCGACGTTGATCCACACGACCGTTATAGACGCTAGAGCCCGAGGATCGCGAGCACCGTCCGTACGCTCGCACCGGTCCACCGCGAGCGCTATAGCCCGGATCAGACAAGCCGAACTAGAAGCCGAGGAACAACTCGTCGAGATCCGACGACAAGAGCTGCAGTTGCAAACGGCGTTAATCAAGAAGCGGTTAGCTGCGGACGTAGCAACGATCAGAGAAGAAACAGATCGGGAAAGCTTGTGTGCAGAAGAAGCAGTCGATACAAATCGCAGAGTGAGCGATTGGCTGCAGGGAACACAAGCGCCCATGAATTGTGAACCGGTCAAGGAAATTTCGCCACCACTTCGGGTGGAGCAAGGTGAGGTGCGGGCACCACACCCGCCAGTGACACAAGGGCATGTCACAGAAGAAAGGGCGGTGCGGCAGAGACCCAGAACACCTACGCCGGACCGGGGCCAGGATAAAATAGATCGATTGGTAAATGCCATGGAACGAATAACAGGGAGTAGGTCGTCGCCTAGACACGTGCAGGACCTGCCGGTATTCAGTGGGGCATTTACTGAGTGGCTACCTTTCAAGGCAGCCATGAGAGAGTCGACGAGTTTGTACAAGTACTCGCCCATGGAAAACATGACTCGCCTCAGAACGTGTCTGAAAGGTGATGCGAAACAAGCGGTGTCCAGTTTATTATTCACTGAGAGTGACCCGGAGATAATCATGCGCACTCTCGAACAATGTTATGGGCGACCGGAGCTTATAATGAATAGCGCCCTGGAAGATTTAAAGAGATTGCCTCGATTAGGCACCGCGGCAAGTGAAATAAACAATTTCGCGATAAAAGTGCAAAATATAGTCACGGTCATAAAGACTATTGATAAACGAGGGATGATTCATAATCCCATGTTAGCGCAGCAAGTTACAGACCGGATGAGCCCGTATATGGTAGCAAGATGGTGCGACTACGCCAAGGAGTGTGTCAATCAACCCGAGCCAGAGATAATTCAGTTATCTAGATTCCTAATGGCAGAGGCGGACTCCACATTAAAATACGCGTTTTCATCATCAACGGGAGCTGTACAGATACGAAATCACGCCGCTAACAATAAACAAGAACATTTGCCAAAGAGGGCAAATGAACGATACCGCAGTGCTAAGGTGTATAGCACAATAGAAGAGAAACCGAAAAGTGTTTCGTGTTACTGTTGTGGGGAAGCACACAGAACTTCACGGTGTAAAAAATTGAGCGATATGTCTGTCAAAGACAGATGGGAATGGGCGAAAGAGACACACATCTGCTATCTCTGTCTTGACGTCAAACATAGACGTGACAAGTGCAAGGCAAAGAAATGCGGAATAGAGGAGTGCAGAAAGCCACATCACGCGCTATTACATTATTCACCACGTAAGGAAGACGTTGTTATTGCCGCCTCAGCACATCGACTGGGAAACAACGAAAAAGTTTTATTGAAGGTATGTCCGATTCATATAAAGAAACAAGACGGGGGCACGGTGAAAACGTATGCGTTGCTCGATGAAGGATCTACCATCACACTGATCGATGAAGAGATTGCCCGAATGGTCGGAGCACAAGGCCCGACACAAGTTTTGAATATTCAAGGCGTCACATCGACTCAGCGCGAAGCCGACAGCCAAGAGGTCGAGATTAAAATACAAGGCGAGGGCCAGACGAATGATTATGAGATCAGAGCACGTACGGTCAGAAACCTCACCCTAGGAAGTCAATCTGTGAAACCGGAACTATTGAGACGTTCATATCTCAAGGAGTTATGTTCGGAGAATATGTGTTATAAGAACGCGAAGCCACGCGTACTTATCGGAGCTGACAATTGGCATCTAATTGTAACACGACGTTTGTTATCGCGTAGGCATAACGAACCGGCCGCGTCATTAACACGACTGGGATGGGTGTTGCATGGGAAAATGCCACGTAGCTCGATTGTAACACAGGAAGAGAATAGAGTGTTGCATATTCGAACGTATCCAGAAAACGTGGGCGAGAGAGATGCTGAACTCGATGCACTCGTGAGGGCGCACTTCGATATCGACGCGCTGGGAATATCAAAGATTCGAAAACCTAACGCTCTCGAAGAACGAGCAAAAAATATATTCGAAGAAACCGTTCGACGGGTTAACGGTCGTTTCGAGGTAGGCCTACCATGGGCCACAGATGATGTAGTCATGCCGCCTAGTTATGACATGGCTGTAAGGCGCTTACGCACCATAGAAAAGAAAATGGATGCATCACCGGAGTTCAAAACCGCGTACTCGGCTCAGGTGGATGGACTAGTGGCCAAGGGATATGCCACCAAGTGTGATTCAAGTCACAGGGAAGAAAAGCTTACCTGGTACTTACCACATTTCGCTGTAACAAACCCAAATAAACCGGGCAAGGTCAGAATGGTGTTCGATGCAGCAGCCCGAGTAAATGGAAAATGTCTCAACGACATGCTGTTAGACGGACCGGACCTTCTGCGTTCACTACAAGGTGTTTTGTTTCGATTCCGGGAAAAGAAAATCGCAATCACGGCGGACATAAGAGAAATGTTCCTTCAAGTGAAAATACGTCAAGAGGATCGCGCAGCTCAACATTTCCTTTGGCGAGGAAACGACAGGTCGAAACCACCCGAGAAGTATGTGATGACGTCAATGATATTCGGGGCGCGCAGCTCCCCTTATATCGCGCACAGTGTAAGAAACCGTAACGCGGAAGAGCACATCGACACTCACCCGCTAGCATATCGCGCCATCACACGAGCCCATTACATGGACGACTGGGTCGACAGCTATGATAATATGGAAGAGGCTTCTCGCGCCGTTCAAGAGGTACAAGAGGTACACAAAAGAGCGGGTTTCGAACTCGCAGGATGGAGTTCGAACCGCGCCGAATTACTCAGCGATATACCTAGTGAAAGTCAAACGCAAACACCGAAGGAACTAGGAGCTAACGCTAACCAGTTTGGGAAGACACTGGGAGTGTTATGGTTGTCGCGAACAGACGAGCTAGCGTTCAACACCGCTAGACACAGAGTACCTGTAGAGGTTAAACGCGACGAAAGGACGCCCACTAAACGCGAGACTTTGAGTGCCGTCATGTCGATTTTCGATCCACTAGGATTAATTAGCCCGTATACAATCACAGCTAAGATAATGCTGCAGGGCTTGTGGAGAGAAAGCGTGGGCTGGGATGACCCGCTACCCACAGACGAGGCAACTGTTTTTAGTGAATGGCAGTCAGATTTGCGTTACATCGACGAGTTACGTTTGCCTCGTGTATACAATACCTGTCACAGTATTAACCGACAACTCCACGTGTTTTGTGATGCCAGTGAGCAGGCATACGCAGCGGCCGCATATTGGAGATTTGTGAACGACGACCGCAGCGTGAACCTAACGCTAGTCGCAGGAAAAGCAAAAGTAGCGCCTATGAAAGCGCAAAGTATTCCGAGAATGGAATTACAGGCTAGCTTGATTGGTGCGCGGCTAGCATCAGAAATTTTAAAAGAGTATGACGGAAAACCTGAAGTCGTATATTGGAGCGACTCTAAGACTGTACTCCACTGGATACGTAATGATTCATCGCGATACACACCGTACGTGCCGCATAGGCTAGGAGAAATAGCCGAACTTACCGAGTCCAGACAGTGGCGATGGGTGCCGACAGCGCAGAATGTAGCTGACGACGCCACCCGGTCAGGGAACACTCGCTTGAAAAGCGATGACCGGTGGTTTGTCGGGCCAGCTTTTCTGTACGAGGCAGAGGATCGATGGCCCATCGAAGTATCTGAGAGACTGGAGGCAGTCGAGGAGCAAGCATTCGTGGCTCACACGACCATACATGAAACATCATGGCTGAGATTTCAACGATTTTCCTCATACGAACGGGCGAGACGGACAATAGCGTACGTACTCGCATTCATTGATAAGTGTCGTAAGCGAGCGACAGAGATGGATGTATCTCACTTAAAACGGGCAGACATTATTTTAATTCGAGAAGCTCAAAAAGAGAGTTTTCCGAGCGAAATGAATCGCTTATCAAACGGGAATAACGTCGACAGAACGAGCCGACTTTACAAGTTAGACCCGATGTATGGAGCCGACGGGATAATACGCTTAAACGGACGTATACGCGCGGCTATAGTACCCACGTCAATGAAGGAACCGCCAGTACTGGATGGGACACATCACCTCACAGAATTGCTCATTCGAAGCGAGCACGCGAACAATCACCATGTCGGAAGAGAACACGTCGTAAATAGCCTACGACAGAGATACTGGGTGATACGACTGCGACCCGCAGTAAAGAAAGCATTACGAAAGTGTAATATATGCAAGATAAGAAAAGCTTCTCCCATAACACCAGTAAAGGGAAATTTACCGGGCGCAAGATTAAGTGCGTACACAAGACCGTTCTCAAGGAGTGGTATCGATTGTTTCGGACCTATGACAGTGACCATCGGGCGGCGACGAGAAAAACGTTGGGGAATGTTAATAACGTGTCTGGTAACCCGAGCCATCCACATAGAAATCGTGGCCAGTCTAAGCACAGACTCAGCCATAATGGCGTTGCGACGCATGGCGGCCAGGCGAGGATGGCCCGAATTAATATGGTCAGACAACGGTACGAATTTTCGCGGATCGGACGTCGAACTCAGGAATGCATACAACGAGTGGTTGCCTTCCCTAAAAGATTACGCGAGGTCAAAGAACTCGGAATGGAAGTTCATTGACCCGGGCGCGCCGAACCAGGGGGGAGCGTGGGAACGGCTAATACGTAGTGTTAAAACCGCACTCGCCGTCACGCTCAACGAACGCGCGCCACGCGAAGAAATATTATCTACTGCTCTGACCGAAATAGAGCATACAATAAACTCGCGACCGCTAACACACGTGTCAGTAGAACATTGTGAGGCGGAGGCTTTAACGCCTAATCATTTTTTAATCGGTTCAGCGATAAGTGTACCTCACGTCGGAGAGTGCAACGCAGCCGATAAGAGGACCTGGAGAGCGTCACAGGCACTAGCAAACATGTTCTGGACACGGTGGATTCGCGAGTATTTACCTACGCTAACACCCCGTGGTGACGTCAGGCCTCAAAATATTGAACGTATTAAAGTAGGTGACGTAGTAGTAATAGCAGACGGGCTGTTACCGCGAAACGTGTGGCCCAAAGGGCAAGTCGAGAAAATATACGAAGGCTCAGATGGAGTCATACGCAGCGCGGACGTGAGGACGCGTGGAGGAATTTTCAGACGACCAGCAAAGAGACTCATCGTCCTCCCGATAGATTAAGGGGCTCAGTGTCTTCGCCGGGGGGAGATTGTTGAGGACAGATGAGTCTTAGCTTAGTTTAGTTAGTTTCTTTTATTGTTTATTGAATGACTATGAAAATTATACATAATAAAAATTACTAGTTGTGAGGCATAGTCGCGATACCCCAACTAGGTGAATATTTTTATATTATTTTTGTTATTTTAAGGGTTTTTATTCTAATTATTAAAGAGGGTTATGTTTAGAGTATAGAAATAAGGATATCGGGGCCTTATATGTTTGTAATATTCAATTCGAGAACATGTTTTGTATTCTATGTATACCAGTCGTAATTAGGAACTTGTATTACGAGTTATGGTTATTTTTATTACAGCTTCACAGTATAATGATTTTTACAAGTAGTTATGCGCTATACATAAGATAGTTAGCAGATTATAAGACGATTGACGTCACGTTCTTATGTACAGGGATAAGCGCCCTATATACAACAGAGTAAGTTGTACCAATAAAGAGTCTACGTATTTGAGTTTGATTTATACAAAGTGTTCCTGTATATATTAAGTCATTTACTTGTGTTTTAATTAAAATTTGAGAGTTGCGACGCACGCGAGCTATGAAGCCGCAATGACGTCATACTGTGTATATTTTTTGAATATTATTATTACTTCTGTGACTCCGCCTACAAATTTAGGGCCTATTACAGGCAGATTGTGTTTTTTAACGAGCTTGAACTATGTAATAGTTGTAAGTGTTATTTTTACGTGAAGTATAGTGCCGAATTGTTGAATGGCACGGCTCGAAAATAACAGTGTAGTATCGGATCTGTGTCCGACTACACCACTTCCGAAAATAAAATACAGTCCATTGAAGAGTTGCTATTATTGACCCCAACATATATATATATATATATATAATGCTTGCTTTTTAACTATAACAAGCAATTTTAAACGCGACACATAATTTCATTTATTGTGTACTGATAAGACCCTATAGTACCTAGTATTTATTGTCATATATTAATTAATACGTGAAGTAAAAACTTTGTACCCCTTTTTACGAAATTTGCGCGGACGCAGGAGTATTTAGAGACTGGGTGCAGAATGCTAATATTTTCTTAAAATTATGCATAAAAATACATTTAATCAATTCATCAAAGTTACATCATCATCAAGACAATTTTATGTAGATAAACTTTGGATGTTATTTGGACGAATAGTTTGGGAGATAATGTGAAATTAAAATAATTGAACACTCGGCTCGGGTCTATGATTATAGGTGTAGTGGCGCGAACAAGCTATGCGAGTTGTGACGTATAAACATGGCCCCCGATAAAAACATTATTATTATTATTTTATAAAGTTTCTGTCGACACCCCTAACTTAATCAGGGACCTTGTGTCTTCTAAAAGTAATAATTAACTCCGTACCTTTCCTGCCATGAGGAACATCCCAAATAACCCCAGGCTATATTTTTTAACAATTCTAAGATATAATTAATCGTAGTTTAAAAAAGTTTCTTAATGAAACGAAAGCTTCCCTTCTCTTTTAGTTGGTCTTACCGTACAAGGTCTTACCGTACAAAAGCTTCCCTTATCTTTTTGTCCTACACTAATAATTAATTAAACGTAAGCCACAGAAGTGTGTTCATACAAGATAACTTTATTTAAAATGTTGCAACTCCGAGGTCTGTCACAACGACTCGTCAGAATTTAAAATTTTCATATATAATAAAACTAACTATACACTAAAAAAAAACAGTTTGTATAATTTTTTGTTATAAGCCAATTTTTTTAATTACTTGCTACTAAATTAAGTCTATACTTAAGTATAGCCAATCAGTATAGAAATCATCAAAGAGAAATTTCTTTTAAATTATACGCGGGTGAAACCGTGGGGCACTTCTAGTTAATAATATACCTACTTACTATTTATGCATTTCTCTATTTGATATAATCATACTAATTAATTAGTACATAAATCCTTTGTTTTTAGCATTAAATTAATTTTATAATAGGTACTTATATCTAGTCTACATAAATTTGTAAATAATTCATTAGTTAATCAATTAACCCCACTTTCACTGGACGCAAAAAGTGTCATCATCATCATTTCAGCCAAAAGACGTCCACTACTGGACATAGGCCTCCCCCAAAGATTACAACAACTGGTCCTGTGCTGCGCGCATCCAGCAGCTTCTCGCAACCTCTACCAGGTCGACTTTATACAAAGTCCGTGCGGATGTTCCCCGAACGGCCTTTAAACTAGAACAAATCCGGGGAAACCCGGACGGATGACATTCCTTTATACACTAAAAATTAAAACGTATCTGCATGAAATAAAACTCGCTTTTACTTTTATAAATAATTAAATAAATTAACTTTTATTTTTATAAATAAGGTAGTAAGATATGAGGAGTGATCCTCTGATCACTTCTACAATAAATATAATTGCCTAATTTCTAAGTAAAATTATTATTTGCCCAGTTTTACTGTATTCCATTTCAACTAAGTATTATTTGTATCAATTTCAATCTATCTGCGTCATTGGCAAATAAACAGAATAAAATATATTTTGTGTGTAAGTAATACTGATTTCAAGAAACTTGTTGTTGTACTATATTAGTATTATATTATTATAGTGTATAATAGTATGGAAAAACTGCAAAAAAACTAGTGTAAAATGGAACGTAGATGTCACAATGTCAATCTGACATTATGTTCCATTCTTCTTTATGAAAATTTTATAATTTTAGCATCATGTCAATATTATCTCAGTATTGTAATGCTTAATTTATGTTAAGTTGGAATTTGTAATGAAATTAAAGTTCAGATTTAGCTAGCATTTTTTATTATAATTTTATGTACATACTAATTTGATAACAGTTGCATTGTTTGATAATATAATTTGTAATTGAAACTACTAGTACACGAGATGCGTAATGGATGAAAGTCCGTGACAAGTTGCAATAGTGTAAACGCCCATCGAAATATGCATTTAAATAAAAGTTAAAGAAAATTCATGTAAAAACAATAAGTGGAAGGTGAGTCTTTGTTTTTCTTTTCTTATTTCTAATCAAGGCTGAATAGACATTGATCTATTATATAAATCTAAAGTAATTTTATCGTCTCTATTAATGTTTTTAAGCGTTAATTATGTTTGTTTAACAAAAATACAAAACATTGTATAAGGTATACGTGTGACTATCGTCCTTAAAAACATCACGTTAGTCACATACACTTTTGATAAATAAAAAACTAGTAATTACACTATCTCCTTTGTTTGCTATTTCGTTTAAAAATAACTATAGGTACTTTTATTTAGTTATCTACTCTACTACAAACCATAACATAATCTCGCTAATTAATAACGTTTATCAGCATTGCCAATCATGTCTAGTTATTATACATGTTACAGTTAATTAATTGTTCAATGCAGACAGATCTATTGAATAAAAAGAAATATTGTATCTCTTTTACAACTACATTTTAATATAGACTAAACTAAACCCAGCTGAATAATATTTGCATAGTGACTTGTAAAACTACTTTAATATCTATGATGAGATTCGGCATAGGTAATCTTTAGTTTAAAAGACAACTAATATTTTGGTTGGACTTTGGAAACGCTACCGCTGAATTTGAATATGGAAGGGGGTGGGGGAGGGGGGGGAGGGTGAGAGATAATCCCCCTATAAAGGAAAAATTCCGGAAATTAATAGTTTTCGAGAAATTATTTTTTTTAAATTTTGAGGTTATGTCATTTATTAAGCAAAATTAGGTCACCTACGCTAAATTTGATGACGCTAAGGGACGGAGGAGGGTCGGGAGGGTGAAAGGGAACTCCACAGTGAAAGAAAAAGTGCGGAAACAAGTAGTTTTCGAGAAATCATATTTGAAAATTTTGAGGTTAAGTCATTCAATAAGCAAAATTATGTTACCTACTGAGACTTGTATATAAATTCCCAACAGGTAATCAGTGTTCTGGCACTCGCCGGCCGCTGCCGCGGCCCGCTCGCTTCGCTCGCTCGGCTCGTGCGTTTTGTTCACAATACAAACCTAACCTAACCAATTGTATCAATACAGTACGATGTCAGCGTTGTTTGCGCAGCCACAACTGCAGCTGCTTCATCCGAGCAATCGGCAATCGTCATATAATCCAACATAGTTAAAAACAAAAGTACAGTAAAACAAACTAAAACTAACAATAACAATGAACAATAACAACGAACAATACCAAGAAATAACAAACGGAACAAAGAAAATAACCCAGACACGAAAAACTCGGAACAGAATAAACAAACAAAACATTGATCGTTCAAAAACCAATAAAAACAAGTTAAGAAAAAAAATACGAAATTTTAAATTAAATTATATATATAACTAAAGGCTTGTATTTTAATAACAATATGTATTAATTATTAATAATAATATGCAATAATATACGAAAATTTTGTAAAAGTTCAAAAAAAACGTTCAGAAACTTTAAGATAATTAGGCTCTATGAGTGAAATTCTCTTGTCTATACATTACGTACTCTGTGCTATACGTTCAGAATAGCTTGATCTGACATTTGTATTGTCAAATTTACTAATTTAAATACGATTTTTAAAATTTAATTAATAAAAATAAACTTGTGATTATCTCATAAACTATAAATTTCCGGAGTGTAAAATTTTATAATAAGCCCAGTTATAAAGTGATCTAACTGTAAAAAAGGAGTGCGAGTGTGATTCCGACGGTAGCGTTTCCAAAGCTGAGCCAATATTTTTTCCAGATAAAACACTATAGTGTTTGATACAAATTTAGTAAGAGATTGTTGTGTGTTGCTTTAACCGGAGTGTAAATTCAATTATGTTATATTTATATTTACATTTTATTAGTATAAGTTCATTTTGTTATCTGTAGTAGGGCCTTTTATAAATAAATCTGACTATCTAACTAACAATTTCGCATAAACGAAGTTTTAGAATCCTGGTATTTTTAAAATAAAAGTACATAGCAAGACTATAAGTTTTAAACTATTCAGTGATTTAGTGAACCTACTCCAGGGGTTCCAGAGAATCATTATCTGAACAAAATATAGTCTACAGCATAGCTGGCATGATTAAAATCATCCACCATCTTGCAAAATAGGCTCATATAACCTGTGTAAACCTAATTGATAGCCATAGCACTCATGAATAATATAGCTTCCTATTTATGAAAAAAAAAATTTAAATCGCATTGGTAATTCCGGAGATTACCTCTTAAATTCAAACTTACAAACTTGTATTTAATATTAGTATAGCCTAATTATGAGTCACATTATAATTAAGTACTTCCTTGCATCTTTATATATTAAAATAATAAATTACAGTATAATATATTAATTTGAATAATTCAATTTCTACATAATGATATGGATAATGATGAGCTACTTTGTTTAAAATGTTTTGAATTTACATTAACTACCTTCTAGATAAAGTTATTTAGTTTGTTTACTTATAATTTATTGACGTACATGTAAAGATTGTGCCAAATAACTTTGTGGAGTGTGCCCGCGGTGAGTAAGGTTTCCAGAGCTCTTTGGGGAGGAAAAGTACTAATATATACTATTATTAATATATAATATATACCAATATGTACTATATACCTCAGATATAATTTTTAAAGACTGTTGAGAATAGGGATGGATCATTATGAGTATTCGAAATAATGATATCACATATTGTTATGGCAAAACAAACAATGTTACAATAACTATTTATATCCCATAACTGTCTACTTACCATGCAGCAATAACAAATATTCTAGTAACAAATCTCTGCAAATATATTTAGCCATACAAACAGGTAATTTGGTTGTGAAAATGAACGTTCCTTCTTACTTTATAAAAGTACTAGCTGTGCCCGTGGCTTCGCTTGCGTTAGTACAGAATGCCGTCAGTCAAGTGCATGTGTAAATCATGCTGTTCCCGCTTAAAAGATGCAAGACAAATATGCTTATTTTTGGTGATTCTTAGAACACAGATATATGCTATTGCTGAATTTTTGTAGGTCTTTTTAAGATCTACAATTATGTACAATATTAGTTTCATATTTCTTCTATGATTTACTCAGCGTAAGCCATTTAAGTGGCCCATATGTCTTTTATTCTGAATTGATTCACCACTATCGTCACTGCTTATTTCGTATGTTACTTTATTTTACAAAATATGTCCTATAACCTGGTTAGACAACACAGCTATGTTTTAAAATACAAAACCTGTAAATCAGATATATGGTTTCCTCAAGAAAAGAACATAAAACGGACAGACAGACAGAGAGACGTTAAGTTATATAATGTGTATACAAGTATATAATATATTTATCATTTTATATATCTACAAAAGTGCTTTTCATCCAAATTAGGCGACAATATATATATATTACAGTAGAGACAATATTTTTATCAGGAGGCCAGGGTTATACGCCACAACTCACACGGTTCGTTCGCGGCACTACACCTATAGTCATAGGCCCGAGCTGAATGTTAAATTAATTTAATTTTACACTATCTCCTAAACTATTCATCCAAATAACATGCTATAAAGAGAAAAGTTTATCTACATAAAATTGTCTTGATGATGAAGTAACTTTCGTTCGTAAGGGTTAATATGAAATCCCTAATAATAATGCTCATAAATCACTTTTAAATTTTCACTGAAACTTTGTCACAAAATACCTTATTGTGGCTTATGTATAAGAAATAGGCATATGGTATCGCTTTTACATGTACTAAGGTGCAATATTTTTGTAGAACATTGTATTTACGTATCGCTAACCATTACGCCAGCGCACGCGGATATAGCAGTTAGAGTGCGCTACGTCTTCCGGCTTACATAACAAAAATCAATATCTAAGGTTAGCTGAGAGGTGCAGTCTAATGCTAGTTAGCCTATACTATTCCTTGTGAATCTGGCTATCATATAAAAAAGATTATTTCAAATCCGACTGGTAGTTCTAGAGTTTAGAGTGTTTAAACAAAAAAAAACTCTCTCGCTTAATTATATCAGTATAGATTTAATTCTTTGCATAGAAATGACATTGTCCGTTATGGACATATGTAGGTATTGAATATGATTTATATTTAGCATTTGGCCACAATCTCAGCTGATTTTAAGCGACGATGTGGCCCAAGATGGTAAAACGCTTAGCCTAGTGGGAAAACTGGCTCTCAAGTGCAGCTGCTGGAACACATATATAGGTGCTTGGCGACAGATTTTCAACTTGCGTATGGTAGCTAGCCTGGCGGGCATTAGAAAATACCCTATCACCGTGCTATAGTTTTATCAAGATGTCTTCATTCAAAAGCTCAGAAAGCTCAGGCTCCTTTAAGGGATTCGAACTGACGTCGATCGACGCTACCACTGAGCCATCATTGCTTCAAGCCTGTAACCTATTTATTGAGGAAGGTTATAGGTTATATAACTTCACGCTGCGATCGTAAGGTGCAGAACAGTAACTATGAACGTCAAGCAATCGTGCAAGTTGTAGGCTGAGAAGTGAGAATAAAGATAGATTACAAGGGTGCGTGTAGGCGGCGCGATGGAGTGATGATTAAACAACTTTAACACGAGTGAAACCTGTGCTTGCTATTTATTAATATAATAATTACCATATTACCATAATATTTGCTAGCCTTCCCTTGAACCGAATGTTGGTTTGTTTACATTATCTTCAGCTACTCTTTGCAATGACAATAAAATTATTTAAACATTTATTTCAGAAGCCAATATGTCCGCGCCTGAAATTAGAGAGGCGGCAGAGTCCCTCCTCAGCAGTGTAACCAGCCCACCGTACAGAACTTTAAGTAAGAACCTATATCTATATTATTGTTTTTATTATAGTACTAGCTATGCCCGCGGCTCCACTCGCATGGACTACAGAATGCGGTCGGTAGAACGCAGGCGTGAATTGTGCCGCACAAAAATGCTTATTATGGGTGATCCTTAGAAGATAGACATATGTTATCGCTGACTTTATTGTACGTCTTTTTAAGATCTACAATTATGTGGTATATTAATTTAATATATTTCTTATGGTTTACTCAGCGTAAGCTATTTAAGTGTCTTTTCCGAATTGATTCACCATTATCGTCACTGCTTATTTCGTATGCTACTTTATGTAACAAAATATATCCTATAACCTATCTATGAATTATAGGTAAAACCATGTAAATCGGATTAGTGGTTTTCGCGTGAAAAGAACATAAACGAACAGACAGACAGAGAGACGTTCAGTTTTATAATATGTTTAGATAGATATAGAAGATGCCTAAAAGACGCAGACATAAATATAAATATATTTATAGTAGTATGTCTTATCTTTGTCGTACCGTGAAACTGTGGAACATTCTCCCGGCCAATGTGGATCATCTCCTTCTTAGAACATCCGGTTCTTCAGGCGTCACGTTAAGAGATATTTGATATACGTGAAGACATACATGCTAGGCTTCGGAGTCACAGTTTTACGGTAACCTCCATCACGGCACGAACAAAAAAATCTTTATGACTTATTAGTCTAAGATCCCGCTGCAGGATTGGTGTACTCATCGACTTTTTGTTTAAAACCAAATTTTTATGTTTATTTATAATTAAGAGAATATATATTTACTCGGGTGCCTATCAAAATTTGGCCGCCATTATTTTTAATTAAATTATTTTTAATTGATTTTTGGTAAAAATTTTCGTTTATTTATTTTTTAAATAAAATAACGTCTACATCACGGTAATTAATATGAAGATTCTAAAAAATCACGGTTGCCGTTGCGCACTTGGCCGCACTTCTTTGCAGCCAGGTGTAAACAGGTATGATTTCGATAAATTTATACGTTTATAGCCTATATTTATTAATTATAGGTCAAATTGAAGCTAATTTTTTTCTATTAATTATCATATATAGTTGCTTAATTAAATCTGGCCGCAAATAAGGGTTACTGGCTGTTAAAGATAATAAATATTTAAGGTAGAGTGAAAGAGAGTTAACGCGTAACATCATTAGTCAGACGAGGACAGCGAATGCCGGCTGTGCGACGCTTTTAAGCCACTGCGCATGCGTCGAACGTTATTGTTCTCAACCACCGGGGAGTAATAGAGACGACTTATAATAAATACTCCAAAAAATGTGTAATTTTTTCAAAATGACAAATTAAAAATTGCAACAAAAAATTAATATTGATTTGATATATCGACGGTCTAATTAGCAATTTGTCTAACTCCTTATTTTTCAGAGGGTGATTTTTTTAACATTTTGATGAAGCAATAATCCAATTACAAATTATTTGAATGATTCAAACTTAAATATTATATCTCTATTAGATATTAATGATATTAAATGGTTTTTTAAAATGATAATAAATTTTGAAATAATTGTTTTTTTCGTACAAATAAAAGATTCTCTAAAATGGAGTTAGACAATTTGCTAATTAGAACGTCGATATTTAATATTGATTTAAAAAATAAAAAAATAAAACCAAGGTGACTTAAGTAAAAGAAAATTTTATTGCGAAAGTATTATTTGAAAGTTTTATTAGATTTTATTCAAGTATTTCATTGTCTGTTACATATTAATTAAACATTTAAGCAAATTAAAAAATTAAAAAAATTATCTTATAATTCTTATATTTCCGTAACTTTTATTTAAAAATCTGAATCATCGGAGCTTTCAGTTGTATCATCTTCGGAGCTATCACTTTCATCGCTACAAATATCAGAATCGTCGTTATTATATTACGAACTCCAAAACAGCGTGGTTTTTACGTTAGAATAAAAATGCTGCATCTGTTCAGTTGAGAACACTAACATTCGACGCATGCGCAGTGGCTTAAAAGCGTCGCACAGCCGGCATTCGCTGTCCTCGTCTGACTAATGATGTTACGCGCTAACTCTCTTTCACTCTACCTTAAATATTTATTATCTTTAACAGCCAGTAACCCTTATTTGCGGCCAGATTTAATTAAGCAACTATATATGATAATTAATAGAAAAAAATTAGCATCAATTTGACCTATAATTAATAAATATAGGCTATAAACGTATAAATTTATCGAAATCATACCTGTTTACACCTGGCTGCAAAGAAGTGCGGCCAGGTGCGCAACGGCAACCGTGATTTTTTAGAATCTTCATATTAATTACCGTGATGTAGACGTTATTTTATTTAAATAATAAATAAACGAAAATTTTTACCAAAAATCAATTAAAAATAATTTAATTAAAAATAATGGCGGCCAAATTTTGATAGGCACCCGAGTAAATATATATTCTCTTAATTATAAATAAACATAAAAATTTGGTTTTAAACAAAAAGTCGATGAGTACACTAATCCCGCAGCGGGATGTCGTACTATATCTTTGGCGTACCGTGGATCTTTGGAACCATCTCCCGGCCATTGTGTTCCCTCCTTTTTTGACATCGGGTCCATCAAGCATAAAGTGAAGAGATATTTATGTAGGCCGGTATGACAGCGGCGACCGCCGATGGGTTTCGATCTCTCGGTGGTCGCCGTTGTATTTGGATTGTACTGTCGAGCTATGATAAAAAAAGCTCGGCAAATTGACAGTATTATCGCTGCTGTCATTCCGGTCTGCATGGATGAGTTACACACGTTACGCTTTAAGGACTCGTTGTAAGAAGGCGGGAACACACGAGCCGGACATCATTTCACATTTTTATAATCATTAGATGTCTAAGAACGTTGCTCCTCGGTCTCGTTTGATTCGTTCGTTCGTGAATTAAGCAAAGTCGATGAAAACGTTGTTCTTCGGTTTCGTGAATCAAACTAAGTCATTGAGCATGACTTTCTGGACTTTCATTAAGCGTTGATACATACAATTATGTAGTATATTATTAATTTGATATATCTCTTATAATTTAATCAGCGTAAGCCATCTGCGCGGCCCAAAATTGTCGTTTTCCGAATCATTTTTATTTGTAATAATTATTATTTTTCTAAAATAAAATTAGCTTAGGTTACTTCTTATAAAATAAGCTATCTGTCAGTGAAAGACCCGTTAACATCGATTCAACCATATTGGAGATTACCCGGAACAAATAGGTAGACAGACAGACTTATAAAAATGTTTTTTTTTTTTTTATTAGTACCGTATTAACTTTCATATGCATTTAGTAAAAGCTGTTATTTGACATTGCAAAAAGACACTTCATTTTCATTTATTTGTATTATGTAATCTATACATACTATCCATACATACACTAAATCGATAGGAAATTATATACAGTATCAATCATAAAATACCTCTTTTTTTTATTTTTGTTTGTCTTTTGTTGCGAATAATCTGCGAAACGTTTGGACCGATTTTGACGGGTCTTTCACTGGCAGTTAGCTGATCTTATAAGCAATAACTTTTAGGCTACTTTTATTTCAGATAAATAATTAGGGTTCCCCGCACATAAAATATAAAAAGTTTTATTATTAGTACACGCTAGCGAAAACCCGAGCAGAGCTGGTCTATAAGACTAAAGTGGAACAAACTTATCTATGGTCCGAAATTTGTTCTTCCTTTTTTTTTTAAACTGTCTACACTGTTATCGTTCTAGCTATCTGGTTCGAAACACGGCTGGTTTATATACTTAAACTAGCGGCCCTCCCCTTCGCTTCGCACGGATAGAAAATATCTTAAAGAGGGATTTTCATACAAAATTTCATCCCCTTTTTCACACCTTAGGGGTTGAATTTCCAAAAATCCTTACTTAGTGCTAACCTACAGTGTAAATTGAACCTGCATGCAAATTTTCACGGTCCTAGCCCCCATTGGTTTGGGCTGTGCGTTGATCGATTAGTCAGCTAGTCAGTTTGTTACTTTATATATATAGATAGATATACAAGGGGGTCGAAATTACTAAAACGGATTTGAACTTTACGACATCGATCAAAAAAAGGGGAAGCGTGCTATTGTTTGTTTGATTACGTATTTGGATCGATAAACTTTGTGTGTGGGTTAACTCTCCTAGGGCTTAAAGTTCTTGGCTTTGAATCTGCTTCAGAATAAAAAAAGGAAACGCAGTCTTCAGTATTCAGAGGGCAGCTGGAGTCGAGGCAGGAACTCTTCCGTGGTTACTAGTGGTTACGGTGGTGAATCCCGAAAGGGACTGATGAGCCGCCAATCGGCTTGCCTTTTATTCTAAATTTCACGGAAGAGTTTCAGCTTTACCTCTTTTTGCCACTAATTTTATTTCAATTACCGTCTTTTACAATATCTTAGGATTATACATATCTCTACAGTAATACTTATTTCTATCGGTTACTTACATGCTACAAATGAAAGACATTATCGCTTATGGTTTATTTTCCATACATAAACACGATCCTATAACTAATTACATATTCAACAAATTGTTGTTCAACTTAAAAATTGTATAATTTACATGTTTATACATTTGTTACTGAGTTTAGCTTGGTCGCACACGTAGCACTAGTTGTGAGGACAACTTGTCGGGGGTCGGTTTTCATTTAGTCGTGCACACTTTCGAATGTCTGTGTAAACTGCGATGCCTTTCTTACCTACGATCATATTGTAGGTAAGAAACAAAATTGGAATTTTGATTGATGTAAAATGCAGCAAAATTTGATGCCTTACGATGGTAGGAGACCCGAAGGTATAACGCTCATACCCTGGAAGATAGGTTGGCCCTTGGTACGGGATGCCACGACCGTCGATACTTTATCCGTTTAGTTTATTTTATATTTTCTGAAATTTTGATGCACCGTATTTTTTTTTACATATTAGCGTATAAATTGCATAGTGAATATACTTTCCATCACAATCGGTGAAGCCATTTTTGTGTGAAAACCAGACATAAAAAATTTAATATCAGATTCAAAATCAGTGATCTATAAAATAGCTATATAGCACCAGATTTATAAAAAAAAAATATGTACAGACGGAACTAAAGATTTATTAATGTAGATAAATCAAATCATTGTTTTACATTTGTTTTCAGCCCACTCACAATCAATAAACTTGGTGACGGAGGACCTGGTCGCCGGTCACAGGCCGGCCGGGAAAATGTCTACCGTAAGGAGATTTTTCTGCCTGTTCGTCACGTTTGATTTACTTTTCACTAGTCTCATGTGGCTTATATGTGTGATGGTAAGTGTAATAATTAAATATTTTAAAATCACTATCTCGTGCCAACATTTCGCAAATTATAGAATATAAGCAATCTAACTAAAAGCTGCCATATTAGTTACTGTTATTGTCAATAGATGGCGCGTTGAATATATTTTCATTAGCAGCAACAGATGGCATTCCTAATGAAAAGGGTTGTTTTAACAAAAACATTAATCTTAAACTATTTGCCTATGTATCGTCAAATAGCTATTTCTTTTTTCCTAAAGAGCATAATGTGTACTGTTAAAATTAATACCGAATACTAAGGCTCTATGACCTCAAACTGATGTAAATAAAACACCTTTTTAACTTAACATAATAAAAAGATACGGCCTTTCATAATGAAAGTCTGAAAGTCGTACTCAGTGACCAATTATCATAAACTATAGGGTACTTCCAACCTACATACAATTTTTAAAGACCTCCTACAAGTTCTACATATAATGTTATCCATATATTAGTAAACAATGAGCCGGGTCGCCTTTTTGAGCATAAAATTTATTTATTGTTATTTTATGTATATTTTTAACATAACATATATATTTTTGATTTCTTCTGTAACATTAAATTACTTATCTTAGTTTGAATATTAAAATTTGTTATAGTGTATACAGTGTCGCCCATGCGCAAGTGGCCGCCTGAGTTATTCTGAATATTTACGAAATATTGTTGAAAAAAATCCCCAAAACGGGGGGTCTATCTTTAATATTTTTCAAGTTATTACATTTTTAATTTTTTGAGTAGCGTTAGAGACCTTATTCTACCTTTTTGGCCATATCTTCGATCTTATTGTCTCAATTTCGATACTGTTTGTTATTTCTAATAACTTTAGTTATTTAATCGGAAAAACTTACGTTTTGAATCAAAATTTGTGTACTAATAAAAAAAACGGTAGTTGAATATCTTTTATTCCAAAAAAAATCGTTAGTTATTTTAAAAATACACGTGTAAATCTCCCCATATGAGGCCTTTTTTATTCATGCTTAATAATCTACTGCATAACAACTACAAATTCACAGAACATCGTTGATACCTAATTGTAACTAAATCCGAGCAATAACTCTAAAACTAATAGTAAAATTCTTCTAAAAAACTATGTAATGATTATATACTATTATACACAATATTTAAGTAAAATACGGTACAATAATGTACGGAATGTAATGTGAACAGTTCGAAACCCTCAGGACTCTAGTTCTTCTCGCTATTTGTCCGTTTTTTTTTCGAATTGATTCACCATTATCGTCACTGTTTATTTCGTATATTACATTATATAACAAACTATACCCTGACTATGAATTAAAAAAAAAACATGTGAATCGGACAAGTGGTTTTCGCGTGAACAGAACATAAACGGACAGACAGACAGAGAGACGTTCAGTTTTATAATATTGTTACGCCCGTGGGTAGTAAAATGCCGTAGTGTCACACGAAAGCAATTTATTCGTATTCAGATAAATACAAATTAACAAAACAAACCAAAAAAAAAAAACTCATAAATCGCTCACCGAATGTACTCACAGAATAAGCCTCTTTTATTTCGCTTTTTGTTGCCACTTCGCTTACGAATTTATAACTGCCACGACTCGCGACACGGCTCCCTTATTTATCCAAATGATTCGATCCCGAAATCTCTAGAAGGTTCCTGAACTATTAACATTTTGTAAACAACTTAAATCATCGCTTTTAAAACGAGGGGAACGATTGATTTATAGCCCATTGTTTGTTGACTGTTATAGCGATAAGGCTTTCTATGTGTGCGCCGTCGAATTTATGACTACACGACACACGACTACACTATGATAAATACACGATCTTTCGGGTACATTCCGGACGCTTCTTGAGATTTCGAGAATGGTGATTCTTTTTATATTTTCCTCTTACTCAGACCGTAACAATACGTATAGAAGATATAGATTAGTGTCACTTTAAGTGTTTTAGTTTAGTTATTGTGCACGAGTGAATTGAATTATACATATTAACTACAAACATGCATTTTAAGTTCCAACAAAAACTCCCTGGACAATTTTAACCACCACCACGGAGCCACCATCTTGGTAAAGCGTTTTTTGAACTCTGAAGAGTTTTTTTCATACTACATAGATGGCAATCAAGCATACGGCCCGCCTGACGGTAAGCGGCCACCGGAGCATATAGACACTTATAATACCATAGGTATCAGCGCGTTGCCGGCCTTAACCCCCCTACCCCAAGAAGCTCTGGAAACCCTACTTACTACAGGAACACAACACAAAGTTATTGGTTTTTTTTTTCGAACTGACTGTACTGTTAGCCTTTGGGGCCCTGGAGCCTTTACGGATTTTATAGCTTTAGCGGGCTTGGGAAAGTTATTGGGCTGCGATCTTCTGTAAGGTGGAGTGTATTTTACCAGTCCGACTGCCCTAAGTGGAGAGAAATCTCCAAATAAGTTTCTCTGTGTCCAGCCTCTCTTAGAGATACTTTTATATATAATATTTTTCTCTAGACTAGAGCATACTAGACTAGGCAAATTTGGGTTTTAGAAATTTTTTTTTAGTGATAAATGGAGAGATCACATATATATATATAAGTTTTATAACAAAACTATATTTTATTCGCAATTTTTCAAAAGTTATTTCATAATAAAAAATATCTTTTGAATTCAGTACCGAAGACACGTCGATAGCTTCCAAACAAACCCGAGCGCGTTGACGTCATAATGTTATTTTATACTCATTCTTGCAACAACACGGCTGATACAGTGTTTTGACCTAAATCGATGAAATTCCTTTAACATTATGACGTCACAAACCTGGCGATCAATCGTGGCGCATTCGTAGTCATGTGATTATTTTTAAAATAGTGCAAGTTTTACATAAAAATAAAACTTGTATTATTGAGCATTGACGATGCACAGCATCTGTGAGAGGGCGTTGTATACTTCCGCTTGTTTTCCACCAATCACGGCGCTTTAAACTGATGACCTTGTGCTCTGCAGCGCCATCTACTGAGTTTAAGTCACAGGAGGCCGGTGGGGGCATTTAATCAGTCATAGCAGTCTCTCATCAGGAGCTTTGAAATGGATGCTGTGCATCGTCAATGCTCAATAATACAAGTTTTATTTTTATGTAAAACTTGCACTATTATCGGCATGTGACGATGCACAGCATCTGTGAGAGACGTGTTTATAACTCCTGGTGACGCGATAACGACGCTATGTGAAGTGGATGTAATTAGTATTATTAAGCTGTAATCACACAGAAATAATTTAAACTAGTCACACGATGACACTAGTAAAATTATATATATATATATATATATATATATATATATATATATATATATATATATATATATATTATAGTAAATATTATTGGTAATAAATCCAATACTTAAATTTATCATCGTAATAATAAGTTATACGAGATAAAAATAACCAAGTACTTTTTAAATTATTGAATTTAAATAACCAAGTACTTTTTAAATTATTGAATTTTTCTTAAGAGTTGTATTTTTGTTACACTAGCAACTATGGCTAAGAATATGAAATCCCGATACCATTTTAAAAAAAGACAACCGATTCCAAAGTACTCAGTTAACTCAATCTCAACCCAGTTTTTATCCAGATACCAACAAGAGTTCACTAAGCAGCTTGTGTCTTAGCTTTCATAGTAATAAAAGACTATTAGCTTTCATAGTAATAAAAGACTAACTATTACACTCGGCCAAGTTTGTGTGGCCATGATACCAGTTTCCACTGGCAGGATTCCGGAGAATATGAATATTATTTATTCTAAGATATTGAAACTCCATAGCCTCTGTCTAAGCCTGCGTCAGCTTTACATAGAGATGGGAATCAAAATGACAAGCATTGTTGTAGAGGTTTTAGAACGCCTCCAATAAAACTAGGCAGTGTAGTCGTCGGCCTGACGCCAAGACCAGAATGCAAGCCTACATGACGCCTTATGTCCTTCGCGGTGGATTATCCTAAAACAACCTCAGACAACCATGGCACTTGGACACCAAATTGACAATTTCTCTGCTCTAAATTACGAAGGGAAATTGCTTTTACACTTGTTTAACTAAGAAAAATTTGAATTAAAGCTTTTGCTATTACGACTCTCCCGCGAGTACATAATGTTAAGCAAAAAATTTGAATTAAAGCTTTTGCCATTACGACTCTCCCGCGAGTATATAATGTTTTAAGCAATAAAATAGATTGGTAAGATAATGTATCTTCTAGGTATTATAATGTTAAGAATCTAAAATTCGATTCCACAGCTTGACCTAACCCATAATCCCATGAGGCTTTGTATGTTTTTAATATTCTATAACTTAAGTTTAAACGTTATTTGCGGGTTTGATCGGTTTGTAATGCCTTCACTCCGAGTAATAAGCCGACATCCTGGATGGGCTGTGTGACGTCGACTATCCTTCTAACGTAATTTCTTCATAACTATTTGTATGGAAGCGAACGAATGTTTTCCGAGAATCCAAATAAAGAAATTTTGTCCTCGGCGCTGGCTACTCAGCTGCTTGCTTTCCTCGTGAGAATCTATCCGTGATGAGATAGTAGATATCAAAGAGATCATGTCAAGATGCATGGGATTAGTGACAATGTCCGCCTTCTTTGCGAATATATAATACGGATTATTCCATTTGGGATTAGTGACGATGTCTGCCTTCTTTGCGAATATATAATACAGATTATTCCATTGACTGCCTAGAAAATCTGTCTCTGTCAAGTGACGATGTCCGCCTTCTTTGCGAATATATAATACGGATTATTCCATTGACTGCCTAGAAAATCTGTCTCTGTCAACGGTAGACTTTTCAGGCCAATTATCTGCTGACCTGGATTCAATACTGACTTCACATGAATGACAGTACATCTCAATATATACCAATATATACAAACATCACCAGTTAGATGAAAGTCGTCCTGAACTCATGTACTCCACACCTGAGCTTGAAGTAACGAGTGTGACCAGATAGACGAAAATCGTCCAGAACAGTAGCACTACCTCAAAGTTCTTTGGAGTACAAAGCCAACGACGGGCCAGTCACCTTAGTAACACAAGGTGTGTTGAAAGTATGTATGAAATAAATTGAGCTAAACGATCCACTCTGGCCTCCGAGGGAATTGAGGGATGAAAGTGCCCGATTAGTGTTGTATATCTTTGACCTGGTTCAGCAGGGTCTTAAAGAGCCAATTTTTTAGTCAAAAACATGTCATAAAGAAACTGTGCTTCGAGTTTCTGTCAGTCAGTAACCTCAAGAACATCATGTACTTAGAGTGTTCAGCAGGGTCTTAAAAAGCCAATGCTCTTGACAAAAATATGCTCGTAAAATGACTGGGCTCCGAGTTGTTGCCAGTCGTCAACATCAGACTGGGCTCAGAGTTGCTGCCAGTCGTCAACATCAGACTGGGCTCCGAGTTGCTGCCAGTCGTCAACATCAGACTGGGCTCCGAGTTGCTGCCCGTCGTCGACATCATCGTTCACACCATCGTTCTTGGATTCTTATCTTTTGTGACATATCAGAGTCTGAGCAGTCTGCCGCTTTCCCCAATACGCTTTCGGAATGACTGTCGTAAAATTTGAAGCTATTGACGATTATTAATTGGATGATGTTTCATTAAGCTGACACTTGGTTGAACTTGGAGGGTGAATGGCAGACACATTCCCAAGATAATCTTGAGAAGGGCCTACGGAGCCTACAGCGTCTGCCACTGTCCAGGATACGCTCGGGGACAGCCCTCGTAAGTTTTGTACTGAAGCCACTGCTTAATTCAATTGTCTCTGTTACTTAAGGTTGAGTATAGAGGGTAAATAAACGCATTCTCGTAATAATCTCGAGAAAGGCCTATGGAGCCTACAGCGTCTGCCACTGTCCAGGATACTCTCGGGGACAGCCCTCGTGAAAATTTGAAACCGCTGATGGTAATTGATCAGACTGTTTCACAAGGCCAAACTTGAGGGCGAATGCAGACACATTCCCGTGAAAATTAGAAGGGCTTATGAGGCTTGCAGCTCTGCCACTGTTCCCGATACGCTCGGGTACAGTCCTCGTAAAATTCGGGTTAAAGCTGCTGATAAAGACCCATTTTAATTAGACTGTGTTTTAGAATGAGACGAGAAGCTTGGGCTTAGGGGGTGAATGGCAGGCGCATTCGCGTGATACGAGAAGGCCTGCAGGGTCTGCCACTGTCACCAATACTGCTCGCCCTCCCTTCTCTTCGCCAAGAAGAAAATACTGGCTTATAAACTTTGTTTGAGAATACATTTTTCAGTTTCAAACCACTGGATCCAACTATCTCCACCAGTATCAAGAGTGTAAGCTTCATACAAAAGAGTGAAAGCTTCATACAATTTTCCCTTCGAACAAACATTTTATTTCATTGTGGCCCGATCCCGGTGGCACTGCCATGCCGGGACGACCCGTGACATGAAGTGGGGTAAGCCCCGAACATCTAGTCAGTTTACAAAAATGTTAGTATAATATTCTGGTGCCGCGACACAAGAACTTCAGATCGGAATCTAGAGCAGTAAAGCAATACTGTAAAGTAAAAGTAAAGCAATAGCGGCTCTTTGTCGAAGATAAAATTAAAACTTGCGCGGATTTTACGCATATCCTCACACAAATCAATCAGGATACGCTCCTTGCGGTTTTAAAGGTGTTGTGACCGTATGTTACATATCGCGTTCATAATTCCGTACATAAAATTTTACGCAAATCTTCACACAAATCGATCAGGATACGCTCCTTGCGGTTTTAAAGGTGTTGTGACCGTATGTTACATATCGTGTGCATAATTCCGTACATAAAATAAATATGGGGTTTTTCTTCATATGCACACGCGACCATTTCATTCCAGTTAAGCATAACTTATACGACGTTTAAAAACTAATATACACATATGCAAATATGGATGAAAGATTTCAGTACTAAATAAAATAAATATGGGTTAAATCCCCATATTTACACGACCACTTAATTCCAAACTAAACAGCGCTTGTACTATGGTTACTTGTATGTAAGTATGGTTGTTTGTACTGTGGTTAGTACTATGGTAATAACGGCTGATATACACATATGAGTGCACGATTTCATTACTAAAAGTATGGGCGTGTGTCCCCACATTTATAAACGACCACTTTAATTCTAAACTAAGTAAAGCTTTGGATGTACACATATATATTATATGGTATTTAACACCCAGAAAACTAATAATTATGTTCAAATGTAAAGGTCATATGCGGGGATCGAACCCGCGACCTCTCGGCTCAATAGTAAAGCTTACTAACACTGCGCCATGAGAGGTCTGTGACTACTACGTGAAATTTCTAATAAGGTGAGAAATCTCAAATATACTCTTACCATAACAATACTGTTTTGGCGATAACATCGTACCAGAAGAAACATTACAGGTTTAAAATTATTAAAAAATTTACTCCAGGTTTACGAAACCGAGTATTATTTTCAGTATCGGATACTGAATGTATATCCAAGATGGACCCGATATGCAATCATTCCAAACGCTTTGAGCGTTCAGGATCAAACAGAGGTACTCTAATGGCTTTTATAGTACTCATGAATTAAAAGACGCGATTGTAAAGGAAAGGTCTCAATAGTAACTGCAGTAAGCCGCTTTTAACCCGGTGCCAGATGGCACGCGTATTGGAGACCCTCCGATTTTAAAGCGCATAAATTATTACACATTGTTTTTGTAATAAAATATCCTCGCCCCGTAATGAGGGTAAGTAAACTAGTAAATGAAACTAGACTCACCGCGTCTTCTTCATGTGTAAGTAAACTAGTGATTGAAACTAGACTCACCGCATCTTCTCCAAGTTACCTCGCTATCCGAAAAATTTAGGAACAACGATACCGAGTTAAGATGTACTTGACGAGCCCAAAGCGTCGCCTGTCGGGCGCGACAGTGCTAAACCGGTGTTAAAACGCTGCGTGCGCACTAACATTCATATCGCTTGTACTAAACACTCGTCACTTGCACTATTTTATTTAACTTTTTTAAACGAACAACAAAAAATATAACTCAAATTCACACAAAAAAAAAAAAAACCCAAGTGGTTTTTAAACTTCGGCGAATACAGGACCACGTAGGTCTGTAGACGTGTTGCTCGTTCGGGAAGTAACGACGCTATGACTGATTAAATGCCCCCACCGGCCTCCTGTGACTTAAACTCAGTAGATGGCGCTGCAGAGCACAAGGTCATCAGTTTAAAGCGCCGTGATTGGTGGAAAACAAGCGGAAGTATACAACGCCCTCTCACAGATGCTGTGCATCGTCACATGCCGATAATATTACAATTTTCATTTGTTTATTATTAATAAAAAAAATGTTTTAAGAAATTTTCCAATTATCATAATTATGATGAAGCTTTAAAATTTCAAATACCCGATTGTGTACTAAAACATGTTGCAATTCATTAACTAAACGAAGAAAACATCATTAGTATAAAATTAAATATGTAACTATGTAATTAACAAGATATGTATGTAAATTACAGATGCGAGGTGAAACACTTAAGCAAATATTCGATAGTGAAATATTACATTACGATATAAAGACTTCACTATTTGACATTGTAATGGTCGCCGTCAGTAGGTTTATACTTCTGCTATTATTCTATGCTTTACTCTATATACATAATTGGAGTGTTATTGCGGTGAGTTGATTTCTTTTATACTTATTTTTATTTATTGAATAAATACCCGTCTCATTGCTAAAACAAAATCTTCTTTATAGAGAACAAAATAGACGCGTAGCTGGATTGGGGACGTGACCGTGCTTTTTACGTGAATACGTGTCCGCACGGACGCATCTAAAATGTTTAATATTTAGTGATCATCATTTTTTTTAATTTTCACTTCTTACCATGAAAGCAAATTTAAAGACATCAAATGAAAAAAAAAGATATCATGCCCACTGTTTAAAAGTTATGAAGAATTGCTCTAGGTGTTTGGATTTTTAAGATTGAAATGTGATCTCTCGGTGATCGCCAGTTTTTTTGTATTGTACTGTTCGCTTACCTTTAGATATGGTTCCGTCAGTATACCGTGCGAATATTAAAGAAAATGCCTCTGACCAAAGTGAGTCACTATGTCTGATTTATTACAGTGTATCTGGTGATCGCAATTAAATATAAAATACCACATATACCTATTTATAGATATAAGTTTCAATATTATCGAAAAGAGATTATTAAACAAAAATCCAGAGGATTTCTTAAAGATACTAAGCGTTCTCAGAATCCCGATATTTTAATCACGAAATAGTTAATAATAAATATAATTTTGTTTCAGCTGTCTACGAGCGGAACTTGTGCCTTTTTAATAGCAAAAGTTTTTGTATTTGATGTAAGTATACAGTGATACATGTTGGTGGGTTTGTTGATGGCGGGTTATTCGGCGGCTTCACATCGAAGCAAGGGGCGTTTAAGTATTACGTAACGTAATTTGGGGGTTGGGGAGGTGTAAAACGTTACCATGCGTTACTATGGGAAGGGTTTCAAACAACGAGTTACGTAATATTCTTTAATGTTTAATTAAATAAAAAATTAGGCATTGAAATCTCCAAAGTTCGCAACCCTTTTCGTTTATGTTTGCGCAGGTACTATACGCAACATAATTATGACTTTTAGGTAAAAATTGTCACTTGGTCAAACGTAACGTTGAAGGAGGATTTAGAGGGGGTACGGAAAAATGTTACGGTGTGTTACATGGGGGGAAGGAGGGTCAAAAATCTTCAAAAATTGCATTACATAATATTTGAATACCTCCTAAGTCGGAAATCTTTCAAAATCAAAATTGAAAAATACGTTATTCAAGTTAGGTCCTAAGAAAACACTTATAAACGTCAAAACACTACTAGGTACCGGTTCGGACTAACATCACAGTCATCGAGATGATCCGGCAAGATACTCGATTGGGTTCATCTTTTTTTTTTAATTTAATTTTTCTAGTTATACTGAAATATTTATAGTTAACAATCACATTAATGATTTAGTGGATGCACAGAGATGGAGTCACTTTTCTCTATAGTTCTAGGTTTGGCGTAGAGTTCACAATTTCACCTGATGTTAAGTGACGTTGTGGCCTAAGATGATAACAAGTTAAACCTAGTGGAGGACTGGCTCTCAAATGTAGCTGCCGGAACACACCTATTGGTGCTTGGCGACAGATTTTCAACTTGATGGTGGTAGCTAGCCAGGCGGGCATTAGAAAAAGCCCTACCGCCATGCTATGGTTTCCTCACGATGTTTTCCTTCACCGAAAGCTCAGACTCAATGCAGGGATTCGAACTCATGTCAATTGACGCGAAGTCTTACACGCTACCACTGAGCCATCATTGCTTCAAACTACCACTACCATTTACAAAATGATTCCCCTATAATAACCTTTTGACATTAAAACCTGCTTGAAATGGTCTTTGAACTTATTATTCGGCAAATCAGATAAATGTCGGGATCTTATTATAGAACCTAACACTATTACGGAATTTGTCCCACCAGTGGCCGAACGCTTCACAGCCTGTGTATGAGGTGTTCTTGATACTGACTTCGTTCACGCTGTCGTGGAGCGAGGCCTGGTTCCTCGACTTCAGGGTGCTACCCCAGGAGCTGCACGCCAAGCAGATCTTGGACACTTTAAGTGAGTTTTGATGGTTTTTTTTCCTATACACGCAGGATGGTATGCCATTCGCTTTCTACCAGCATGCGTATTGCAAAACATTCTGATAGAGTGACTGGTGAATGATCGAATGAACGTAAGAATGTATGAATGAATGAAAGATTATTACGTACGTTTGAATGAAATAATGTTCTAGAAAGAATTATATACGAGCAAAGGAATGAATGGATAAATGTTATGCGTATGAATTAATGATTGAGTGGGTGAATGTTGAATGATTGGCTCCTTATCACACATTTCGGTCTTACAGTCGCAAGCGTAATGCTACAAGGCATTGTTAATATTATTGTTATCTATTCGATTTGAGAATTAATATTATTCATAATAATATTTTTTGTGTATCGATACGTTAGGCAAAATCGATTTCAAAAAACACGCAAGCGGAACACCTAATGAAATCTAGTTATTATTTTCATTATTTAAAACATGTCATCTATATATATAATAAAATTGAAGTGTCTGTTTCTTATGTTAAAATAACAGGTTTTTACTACATGCATATATATGATAGTATACACGATGCCAATAACAAAAACTCATTTTTATAATTTTTGTCCGTCTGTCTGTTTGTTCCGGATAATCTCCGAAACGGTTAGACCGATTTTCACTGGCAGATAGCTGATGTTGTAGAGCATAACTTAGGCTACTTTTATTTTAGAAAAAAAAATAGGGTTCCGCAAAAAAAAACTTTTTTTGTACTTCACGCGAGCGGAGCAGCGAACACAGCTAGTTATAATTAAATTTATTAGTAATTAAAAATGAAGCTTTCCTTTTCGAACTGACTATACTGTTAGCTTTAAGGGCCCTGGAGCCATTAGAGGCTTTAACAGCTTCACCGGGCTTTGGGGCGAGCGCTGAAGGCTTGGGCTGTTGCCGTACATCTAAATATGTCGCTAGTTAACTAATTTCCTATCCGTAAAATTAGATCTAAGTAACTATATATATATATAATACGTGTTTCTGCCTTCTGGGTGGAAGGAAGAAACATGCGTTTATATATATAGTCATATGGCAATTTTGGCTGGCAAAAAAGAAAAAAGATCCCTTACAGAACCTATGTGTCTGAGTGGTGAGCATGTACGTACAAATGCAGTGTCATGTGTGTCTGTCATAGCTAGTGAATGGAGAGTCACTGTATCGCGCGAGCGGCTGCTTGGCTCAAGGGCTCCATACCGATGGATCGGACCTAGGCTTTAGTTAAAGAGGGTGATCGTGGCGGGTAAAAATAAAACAGCAACGTTGTTCACGTAGCACATCAAAACGCGTCAGAGAGGACGCCGTTGATACAGGCTGCGCACGCGCCGATCAGCCAATCGACGTACGCGGAATCCACGGTGAAGTGGTTCTCGCCCGTGGAGACCCCGGAGTCGAGCCCCAGGCCTCGACGTCCCGGGGAACAGGTCATCTTAACACAAGAACAGGTCAGTAATATGTTTTATACATACATACACATGCACGCATGCATGCATGCGTAAATCGTAGAGGGAATAACTAAAAGAGTCATGAAGAGGGAAAGAGAAAGGGCTATGGATTTTCTGTCTCTATCGCTGTAACCGCTTTTTGACGTGAATACGTTTATGAATTTGGCATCGTGGAAGGCTATTAAAAAACTGGATGATAATTAAATCGAGGAATACAGTTTGGGCCATTGTAGTTAAAGGATCGAAGAATTCGTTACCTAGAGTGAGGACAAAGAGGACTGTGACGTATCATAGCGCGCGGGGTAAGGGCTTATTTTAAGGTCATTCCGCCGCATAATATCCATTTTGTATAGATTATGACTAGGAAAAACAATTTTCTTTTATAATTTCTGTATATTTGAATTCATTTTACGCTGAAATTCTGATTTTTCTTCAGTTTTAATTAAATAATAGCTCGAGAATTCAGAAGTGTTTGGCTATTTATTACTTTTTTTTCATACTACAAAGGTGGTAACCAAGCTTACGGCCCGCGTAATTGTAAGCGGCTACCGTAGCCTACGGACGGTTGTAATATCATAGGTAGCACTAGCGCGTTGCCGACCTCGAACCCCCGTACTCCAAGGAGCTCTGGAATACCTTATTCATCGCAGGAATACAACTTAACAAAAAGGTTACAACGCTTTTACGATTAAGGGTTAAGCAGTAACGATAAAAACATAACGTAACCACGTCATGAATTATATTTCTATGATTATGTTATTTACCTTTATTGACGTCGTATGTCATCATGTTTTTGTAAATTATTTTATAGTATCACTGCTAAGTAATAATCAAAAGTTATTAAATAAAAAAATCCTTTGCACAATTCAGTATCGGGACTAATCGCATCATCAATATTAATAAATATGTAGTTCTGTGTGTTCATAATATATTTTTCAAATTTCCTCATGGACATATTCTATAATATCGGTGGTAATACATCGGTGCTTCGCGGTGTTACGATAAAAAAAAGGACACTGATTAACAATTTTTTAATCGAAACCTCTTAAGCGGCGATTCAATAATTGCACGAGAACTGAGAGTGAAACTTCCAGGACGCGTCACGTTTGGGTTCATTTCGTTACATGAGAGAGAAGAAAGATATAACTTAGAGAGAAGGAGAAAGAGAGCTATACATTGTACATCTAATATTTTTTTTATCGTTATAGGTTTGGCTTAGTGCCCACAATATCACCTGATGTTAAGTGACGATGTGACCCAAGATGGTAACACGCTAAACCTAGTGGAAGACTGGCTCTCAAGTGCAGCTTCCGGAACACACCTATTGGTGCTTTGCGACAGATTTTCAACTTGAGGGTGGTAGCTAGCCAGGCGGCCATTAGAAAACGCCCTACCACCATGCTATGGTTCCCTCAAGATGTTTCCCTTCATCGAAAGCTCAGGCTCATAGCAGGGATTCGAACTCACGTCAATCGACGCGAAGTCGTACAAACTACCACTGAGCCATCATTGCTTCAATATATTGCATATACAGTTTAGGTTATCCGCGCGCTTCCCTTTTTAAGTAGTTTCACTTTATCACGTGTACGTTGTTGCGCGCGCATTTTTTGTCTGTTTTTATGTCCGGATTCCGGAAAATGGCCTGATGGATTTTGATAAAATTTTGTACAAGTGAAAGTATATGTCCTTTCTCAATTCCAAATAATTTCTATTTGACTATAATACGGGCGATAAACCCCCCTTTCCCCTTTGTCACTGAACACGAATCCATTTTAGAGAACCTTATTGGCTCCACCTGGAATCGAACGCGCGCCCTTCGTTATTTTAATCATGTCTTGCGATCACCAATCGCTGTCGCGATCGCGAACACTTGCGTTGAACACACGTTGTAGCGTCGCTGTTTGTCTTCAGATTTTTATTCCTATAATAGCATCTCCCTGCGACTTCGTTCGCGTTTATTACAGCACTAGTTGTGCCCCGCGGTTGTATGTTGGTTACTTATAATGTGTTTTATAATTTACTTGGTTGTATGGGACCAGAGTAAAAAGAAAGTTAAACGAAGATACTGAAACCATTTTAAGCTTTTACACAGCCGTCGAAGGCAAACGACGATCTAAATACTGGTTTATGTAAATATTTCAAGTGACATCTGTAACATATATTTTTGCATTAAAATACGATTTTATCATTAAATATACTGGTCATTCATCATTAAATTAATAAGAAATACAATTTCTGGTGGGAATTGACAACTAAGTACTTTCCATTCTGTTACCACAAATATTTTATCGTATTAGTATTTCGAACTGTAATTTAAAATAATAATTAAAAGATTATTATTTGTTGATTTGAAGCTGCTTAAAATCTCCCAAGAAAATTTCAATAAGGTTAATTTTACCAAAACTCGACTTGGATTAATTTGCATTGAACTAACTTGCACCACCACGAATTAAAATGAAGATTTATCGTATGTTTATTGCCATGCCCAAGTGTATAGCCTTATGTGAAACATACACCATAAGCGCCGAATCAATGGGCGACGTAAGTTATAGTAAGTAATCTTACGGCACTAGGTTGCGGCTTCATTACCCACGTAAAATGTCGTATATATTACATACGATACAATATTAACGACATACACTATCGTAGCTAATTATTACGACATTTTTCATCATGAAGCAGGATTGACAAAAATGATTAATTATAAGCTATTTTAAGATATAAATAAGGCATGTCACCTTGGATTCGTGAGTCGGGCTCTACGAATTGATAAATCTTATTAATATAATCAATATTCGTTTTCTTTATTTCGTTTATATTTTTTTTGTAAACTGGTCGATTTTTTTTTTGTTGCTAAATCAATAGTTGTTTATGTATTTAATTGGTTCGTATATTCATTTAAAAAATTATATTACTTAGGTATCTTAAAATGATTGTCTGTAAACTTTCCGGAAAGACGCAAGTGTTTTTGGATCGCGTCCACAACGTGGATTGTGGTAAGTGAAACATACGATGCGCGGGAGGTGTATCCCCTCCGTTTTCAACCCGCTGTAATATATCGGAAAGGCTTATACGATAATTTACTTACTATGTATTTGTTTTTGATATAGCACAATATACGTTTGGTAACTCATGTAAATATGCAGATATTCCTTCATTTTTCGTTTCTTAAGGTACTTTACATTTTATAAAGGTGATTTATGTAAAAAAACGCAAAATCCTAACTTTGTGGCAAACGATACTTTACGTAGGAGTGGTCATAAGAATATATAGAAATAGGAAGGTATTTTAAATAAATAAAGTTTTCAGTTAAAGATAGTTGGCGGCCCGTGGCAGACTCTATGGCCCGTGGGCCAAGGTGTGAGCAGCCTTGGAATATATTAGTTTTTTTTTAATGTACATTTATAATTTGGTCTGTTATATAATAAGTAAACGTCACAGTCATTTTTTCAATACTTCCACGAAATATTAGCGTTAAATACTGTTATTTTTCATTTCTGGCAACATTATTCTTGTCTGTGGTATGGCCGTAATTGTGTGACGAGTCCTAGTGTCGGCAAAGTTTGTGACGAAAGTTGGTGCATTACGAGGTTACCGAATTCGAGTTCCAGATAGGATATACACAGGGTTTTATGACAAAATTTATCAGTTTATTATCTTATTTGATGTTACACAATCACATCCTTATTAATGAAGTATTGAAATTAATTCGAAAGTAGGACTTAAAATCAACAGAAAAACTTGATAACTTAAAGTTTTAAGTTTTGTTGTTATAAATTCGTCACGTCCGGTTCATCACGTATTGTATTACCGGAAACGTTTTGTGACGCACCGGAACTATTAAGCTCAGGCTAGATTTAACGAATTATTTATAAAATAGATAATGTAAAAGAAAAATGTTTTTTATGTGACTATATTATAAAAAGCTAAAATTTACCACGTGCCTTAACAAATGCATCACTGACAAATGTTATAAGTACCTACAGTGAAAACATTGCTTAATTTTTTTTCCAGTTAGTCACTTAGAATTCCAGATAATCACTATTCCACATTTTAATTAAAACAAAAACTAAATTTATTCAATTAATTTTTAGTTATTAATTATTATTTAAATATATGTTGTTGACATTGACGTATATTTTTTGTGATCTTTAAAGTTCAATGTTAATAAGAGACATAAAAAGTAGTTTTAATAAGGACATAAGTTCACACTGTGACGTTCTCGAAAGAAAAATATTCGTTAAGCGAGTATTTCGTTAAGTCGCTTCCGCTGTCTGTTCGCTTAGACCTTTTAAACTATTCAACGGATTTTAAAGCAGTTTTCAGCAATAGATAGAGTGATTCAAGAGGAAGGTTTATATGTATTATACATACATGTTATAGTACTGAAAGGTCGAAAATTCAAAAATTTGTAATGTGACGTCATAACAAACATATTTTTGGTGCGCTTAAATCGCAAACGCTGGCTAAACCTAACGAGATAGATCAAATTAATGTTCTACGGAATTGTATATCTTAAAAGATCGATAAAAAAGTCTGCGATGGTATATATTTATCTCACACTGCCCCATATTAGTATCTACATAGCACCCGTGCGAAGCCGGGGCGGGTCTCTATTGAAAATAAAATAAGTTATCATAAAGTATGGTTGGCAACCCTAGTAGTAATAGATATATAGATTTTTGTCAGCGGCAGTTTCCACTGTCGCGTGTTCGGTTCATTTACCTTGGACAGTTATTGGTTGATAATCCGAAGATATAATGCCCTATGCATATAAATATGGATCAACTAATTAAGGTCAATTGGACTTCGACCAGGGAATTTGATCATTCAGTCTAATGTATTGACGATCGGGCGTACAATGCTGACCAAAAGTAACTGAATATTTCGTTTTTGCTAATAGTGTGCCGGACGGGATTTTATATGAGCAAACATGTCAGGAATTTAAACCCTTTTGGAGGATGTATGTTTAAAAATAGCTTCACGCTTCAACTCTAAGGGGTGGTGTAGTAATCATGAATGCTAAACCATCTGGCAGGCTGTAGGTAAAGTTTTTTTTTTTTTCGAACTGACTATTACTGTTGGCCGGGAGGCCTTAACAGTTTCACCGGGCTTGTGGGCGAGCGCTTAAGGCACTCAGCCGAGAATAAGGGCAACAAGCGCAAGGGTGCCAAAGTGGCCGACCTCGGCTTGGGCTGTTGCCGTATATGCAACATCGCGACCTAGCTAATACCTATCCGAATTCGAGCTAACTAACTATACATGTATGCATGTCTCTTGCCTTCTGGGAGGAAGGAAGAAACACGCGTACATGTATTTAGTAATCTGAAACTGTAGGCAAGTCCGAGAAGTGAGAACTATATACTAGTGCGCAGGCGGCAGCGCGGTGGAACATTAGTAGAATAAATTTGTCACGAGTGAAAACGTTGGGAACATTTAGTCTACATTATATACAATGTAATCCAGTACAAGTTTTCATGCTTCTAGACCCATCGGTTTTAGCTGTGCATTGTCTGTCTGTATACCATAGAATTTTGATTAAATAGAAAATTTTATTAATATGATCTATATATACCGTACTTCTAGTCTTTTTGTTTGATATTAATTTATTTCAGGCCACATCGGGTATTTTTTTTGCTAATTTCTTCTAGCTGTCTGAGAATTAGGTTGATTATATAAATTTAGTATAGTATAGATCGGTAATAGATTGAATAAGATGAGACCAAAAACGCAATACACTAGTGTGCGTATTATTTTGTTGATTTTCTTTGTTATACGAGCTACATCCAAGTGTACTAATACACGTTACCACAATTAAAAAACGTCTACTAGACATTAAATTACTCTTTATAAAGTTCTGTTTTGTAAAAATAAACGGGATGTGTGTTGATAAAGACTAACAAAGGCCGATACAGGTCGATAACACATAAGATAATGGTCTCGTATCCCTATCTCGTTCTAACACCGTCGTATACTATGTTCCTTTTCTTTCGAATTGCCGACCTATCTTATATCTTTAAACGAGCAATTCTTGTATATATATATATAAAATGAATTTTGGAAACGGCTCCAACGATTTTCACGAAATTTAGTATACAGGGGGTTTCGGGGGCGATAAATCAATCTAGCTAGGAATCATTTTCAGAAAATGATAATCAATTCGTGTTTTTTTATAATCAACTTAAACAAAATATGAATCTTCCCGACATCTATTGGCAAATAATAATACTTTATTTTTTTAATTGGGAGCAACTAATTGCATTAACGACACAACGACACTAAAGCTACTCCAGCAGATGGCGTTGTTAAGCAACACGAAGCCAATGAGTGTTAGGTTTATGGTTAGACCAAAAAAATCAATTGTTTATTTATATTATTTGTGTCTTTTTAACCACGTGTTAACTTAAAAATGCCTAAACGATCTTTGGTAAAAAAACGCTTATAAAAAATTTAACTTCACGAGGTTTTCTGTTCATTTATTATTTGGTATAGTTATGGAACTTACTAATAAATGTCGCATATATTTTTTTGTTATCTTAAATATATATATATTATGTCCGTAAATTTTTTTCTCTAAATTTTTAAGACCATAAATCGATAAGTTCACAATTAACTTTTGTTACATGCCAATTATTAGATTGCATTAGTACAAAAAGGTAAATAGCTTATACTAATATAATGTAAAAAATAAATGTTATGTAATACAGTTAAGTGAGCCATTCTTGTATACATAATATGATTTCTCGGAAACTGCTATACTTAATGATTTGCATGAAATTCTTTATTTAGATAATCTTATACTTTTCAGGTTATCTAGATAGGTTTTTTGCAGGACACCGAGTGATGCTCGGTGGCCCAGATATTATACATTATTTAATCAATGGTTGGTTACCTTTTATCTTGTAATTAACCATTGTTCTAATTATTTGCACGCGAGTGTATATCGATTATACCAAGGTTATAAATGTGTTCCATGATTATTGAAGGCATAGTATCGTGACTTTGATAACGCGGTATTGTGCTATTGGCGTTATTTTTAATACATAAAATACTGTGATTTTTATTACTGACATATCCGATACAGTGGGATGTTTTTGTTTTGCATTTTTTTATATTAGTCTTTGTTAAATATCTTGTTATGATATAAAAAAACTTTATAACTTTTTATGATAAGGGAACTTCGATTAAAGCACGATTGGATAGTTTATACTTGTTGTCCATTTGAACACACAGACATACAGGGGGTTAGGAGACCGCTCCCGAAAACGAAGACAGACGATAGCACTAATGACACATTTGATGATGGCACAGAAAAAAAATCGATCCTGATTAAAAAAAATCATATTTTTAAAACGTTTTATTAGCTTTATTTACGCTCCATCATGTTAGTACAGCTAAATGAAACGATAGTTTCATAAAAAAACACATTACTTTACAAAAAAAAAATTAACCAGCAAAGGAAACACAAATTCATGAACAGCTGATGCTCAGAGCAACAAACTCGCCCGGACGCCGGCGCCCAAATACTAAACATAATAATCAACCCCGCCAAAACAAACCGCTCCTTTTGCGAGTACCCGCGGGCATTTTGATCATTTCCACAGATCAATAAAGCGTAGACATTCCCAACTTTTATTTCATAAGCTTAGTTATCCCTACTGACTGGTCTTTTTTTGGAATTTAGAAGTTATAACTCTAATTATTTAATACAACTATACAATCAATAGTACTCTGACGTAACAAGAAGCTCGTTACTACAAAAATGATATTAGAATATTAAATTAACCTAATCAGATACTCACGTACACAACTATAAAAACTATTTTTCTTCTTTATCTTTGATTTTGTACAAGAAATTAAAAATGAAATGGTACACAATAATTTGATAGTTAACATTAATTGCAATTATGATCGACAGTTAATTAATCTATCAGAATGAATTTAAAATAGTATTTTTATACTTTATGTTAACAGACTCCGGTTTTAGTCCGTCCAGTACCATAATTTGAAAACAGCTAGGTACGTCACAACTATCTAAAATTACTTGCAATGTTTATTGTGAACGTCGGTGAACCTTTTTATGGTGCCTGCAAATTTTATACCTACAAAGTTTTAAATTTTGGGGTGCGCGGTATCAGAGCCGCGCCGCCGCCGCTCGGTGCCGGCGCCAGGGCGAGTTCGTTAAACCGAGCATCAGCTGTTTATGAATTTGCGTTTCCATTGTTGTTGTTTTTTTTTTAAGTAATCTGTTTTTTATGATACTATCGTTTCATTTAGCTGTACTAACATGATGGAGCGTAAATAATGCTAATAAAACGTTTTAAAAATATGTTTTATTTTTAATCAGGATCGTTTTTTTTTCTGTGCCATCAGCAAAGGTGTCATTAGTGCTATCGTCTGTCTTCGTTTTCGGGAGCGATCTCCTAACACCCTGTATATTATATCAAAGTCCTATCTTGTATTGTATTGAACACAGATTTGAGAAAAAGGCATATGGAGCCAGACAGAACACGAAAATGTCTATAACAATATTAGTATTAGTATTCAATTATCTCCATTTTGAAAGGTAACGTCATGCAATGTCCAGTACCCGTATTTTTTTATCTATACATATAATAAAATTGGCGTGTCTGTTTGTATTGTCAAAATAACAAACTCATTTTTACTATATGCACATGAAAACAAGATTTTTGTCATTCTGTCTGTTTGTTCCGGGTAATCTCCGAAACGGTTGGTCCTATTTTTGATGGGATTTTCACTGGCAGATAGCTGATGTTATAAGGAATAACTTAGGCTACTATTATTTTAGAAAAATAAACATATAAGGAAGAGGGAGAATCGTTTCATAGGTAACAAAGCTTATTTTGATATTATTTTCCGTGTTATTTGTTACTGAAGTGAAGTTATATAGCATATACTAGCTTTTCACCCGTGTTAAAATGGTTATTTGACTATATTGGAAATATATAAACCTTATCGGTGTAATATTAAATTATTGTATATTTTAATGGTTTCTTATTGAAGCACTCAAAAATATTGCATTATTATTCAGTAAAACAAGAAATAAAATACATACTTTTTAAACTTCCGACATGTGATCACAAACGCTCTATGATTGGTTGAATCTCTAATTATGTCACACGTCAGTAGATTGTGATCGCGTAACGAGCGAATTCAATTGATCCCTGTGCTTTTCTTGTTAATTAGACATTAGTAACCATTATTTTAATCTTAAAAAGTAATGGAGACCAATTTTGTGTAAACCGACGGTAGATACCTACACCGTAAAAATACTATTGGACTATTCGTATAATGTTTACGCTACGAAGTTTCTTTAAAGTGAATATACCCGTAATATTTAATATCTTACTTTTAAGCTAGTTATTAATATAGATAGATGTTCTAGCTTATTAAATCGATGTCATTTATACTATTCCAGCCAATGAGTTATTAAATCCATAATAACTTCTTATGTCGGGACGTGTGTAAATGAACGAAGGTTATAAGCGCACTGGTCGTTTAATGAATGACGTTTGCCGTATATAACTACTAGAACTGTACAACCTAATAATAATAATAATATTATAAAGTTGAAAGTAAGTCTGTTTGTTAGTCAATCACGGAAAAGCAGCTGAACGGGTTTGGATGAAATTTGGCACACAGATAGTTTATAACCTGGATTGACACATAGGATACTTTTTATCCCGGATACAATAATTTTTGTAGTTCACGCGAGCGGAGCCGCGGGGAGAAGCTAGTAGATACATAACATAACTCAATGATTCCACCAATATAAATTCAAAGTATAGAAAACGTCTTTTACATACATACATACATACATAAATCACACCACTTTCCCAACGGGGTACGTAGAGACAACGTCCTTCCACTTACTACGATCCTGACATACATTTTTCGCTTCCTCAACATTCATCAATCTTTTCATGCAAGCTCGTCGGTTTAGAGTACTCTTGACCTGACATTTCTTCAGAACGTCCCCGATTTGATCGTGAAACGTTCGTCTAGGCATTCCTCTTCCAGCGTTCCCATTCACACTCGTCTTATAAATCTCTCTAGTCATTCTTTTTTCATTCATCGTCTCTACATGCCCGAACCATTTAAGCATCTCTTTCTTAATCGTGTCACTATATCTTCTTTCACAACACAACGTTCTCTTATCATACTATTTCTTACCCTGACACTCAATTTCACTACTAACATACTTATTAGCGCTATCAAAAACGTTTTTTATGTTTATTTATTCTAAGGATTTTGTATCGTAAACAATGGAGCCTCAATTTTATTCATGATTTGTTATATAAGATTAGCCTAATAAAGCCTAAAACATCAATTAAATATCTATATTATAGGATATATATATTTATAGCTAAAACTTTCTGAAATCTCTAATAAAGAAGAAGAAATAAAGTTTTTTTTATAAAGTTGGCTTAAACTTCTCAATATTATTATGATAGTAAAGAATTTATTAATCTTAATTGTTTTTTCTCTATCCACTACGATGGCAAACAAGCTGAGATGGTATGAGCCTGATGGTAGGAGGTCACCGCAGCCTATGGACGCTTGTAATACCGGAAGCATCATATGCGCGTTGCCAACCCTTTAAAATCCTTTTCACTCTGTAATTAACTGAAAATGTCTATTAGTGGGCATACTATCATGTTCGTGGTGTAAATATTGAAGATTTCTATGTCTAACCTCAAACTGTTAACGTAGCAACGTATGACATTAGTGTATAATAAATCATTTTGTGGTTAAATAACAAAATATATATTATGTTTACTTATATCTCATTACTTACTTATTCATTTACTTACTATTTACTAATTACATAAATATACTTACTTATTAATTATTCATTACTTATTCTCAAAGAAAAAAATACATTCGAAGTACACTATATCATTCGGGTTTCTACGAGCCATTTCCAACCACTTTTTTCCTCATTTTTGTATTCTTAGAAACGTTTTTTTTTTGCGGTGTTTATAGATGTATTTGTACACTGTAATAGTATACACCATTAGTAGTCCATTTTATCTCCTAAATATACTATAAAACAAAGTTTTACCCGACAGTAACACACAAACAATGGTTACGTATCATATACCTCGACTGACGTATGACGTCACGGTGCGAGCGATGTTTACAAATGGGAACGTTTACGCGAGCTTTTTGGTCGTTTGAATTTATTTGTCGATTTTTATTAAAAATGCGCAATAGTTATCTAATTATCCCTTTACGGTAGCAAATTATATCGTAATTATAAACGTGTTGAGGCCACCTATCTTATGTTTTGAATAATTGAATCTATTATATATCCCGATTTGTCTACACTTGTACGTTAACAAAGAAATCTTTTTATAGTTGTGTTAGATTATGAAATAAAATATAACTAAAATATTTGTATAATCAGTCAGTCATAGGCATGGCACCACATCTTCCTTCTGATTTTATTCAGACGGACAATCAAAATTAAAAAATACTTATTTAATTTATTCCACATGAAGGCACTTATGAACTTCAATATATAGTACTACCGGTTCGGAAAACTTTCCAGTCATCGAGAACTCTATCGGGCTTATTTTTTTATTTGCCAACTATACAAACAATATTTACAGTTAATAATCATAGTAACAATTTTATGTATGCATAGAGAGAGAGTCACTTCCAGACATCACTATCATTCACATAATGATCCACTTTATAATAACGTTTTGACAGTAAAACCTGCTTGACCATGGTCCTTGAACTTATTGTCTGGCAAATCAGTAATGTGCTTCGGAATCTTATTATAGAACCTAACATTATTACCTAAAAAACTATTATTAGTCTTACTAAGTCTAAACACAGTAAGAAAAAAAATACTACTACATTCGAATATGTCACACATTAGAATGTAAACTAACATCTATCATTTTAGTTAAACATATTGTAAACAGATGGCGCATTAAGTATATTTTTATTAGCATCGGCAAATTTCAATCCAAATGAAAAAGTTTTTAATCATCTCTTTTAACGAAAACATTAATTTTAATATTTTTGTGTCAATAGCGAGGAACACGAGGTTTTAAATGACATAAGAATTATTAATTTCGATGAAAAATGAACCGGAGATATAGTGTTTTTTTTCCTTCAAACTACGCAATGTCTATCTATATCTTAGATATTTTATTTTTAAACATTATAAAACTCAACGTCTCTCTGTCTGTCCGTCCGTCTGTGTTGTTTTTATGCGAAAACCACTAATCCGATTTACATGGGTCTTCCTTTAATTCATAGCTATATTATCTGGCCAGGTTATAGGATATATTTTGTTACATGAAGTAATATACAAAATAAGCAATGGCGATAATGGTAAATCGATTCGGAAAAAAGATGCTTTTGGGGCGATTAAATGCTTTATGCTGAGTAAACCATAAGAGATATATCAAATTGTTGTACTACATAATTGTAAATCTTAAAAAGACCTACAAATAAGTCAGCGTTAGTATATGTCTATCTTCTAAGGATCACCCAAAATAAGCATTTTTGACGTAGCACAATTCGCGCTTGCGCTCAAATGCATTCTGTAGACCACGCGAGCGGAACCGCGGGCACTGCTAGTTTATTTATAAATCATCAATTAATATTTATTTACCGACGACACGCATGTGATGCTTCAGAAGTTGCAATTGTCCATAGTTTACTACCGCTACCGCTACCGGGACAGGCGGATCGCACGCTTGTTAACCACCATTATGATAATATGATTAAAAAATAAACATGTGTACCTTATTAATTTCTTTAACTTTTTTTTAAGTTTATGCGACGTTGGCAATAGCGATACATCGCTTATCTCCTCTGTCCTATATAAAACGCGTGACGTTCACGTAGCCTACATTACTGTACTTGGAACGTATTATATGCATTCGTAAATACATTTGTAGTTTGTAGACTTTGAAGTGTAGTTGTGGCATATTATTTGTTATTCACTCATTCTATCTCATTTAGTTACAACCGTGAAGTCGTACGGATCAGTCGCGAATACCGTAATTTATTTAACGCGTATTGAAGTGTCTGCGATATTACAACCGGTTTTATCGTTCGAGCCTAAAATAATTTCGCGATACAAGGTTTTTTTTTTAATTTGGAATGCGATTACATACAGGCTCAAAACGTCCACGTCGAGTGTTATTATTGCGAAAACAAATTATTGAATTTTAAAAGAGTTTCATTTAGAAAATTATTTTGCAATTGAAATTGTAAATACGGTTTTAAATTTATTGTTTGAAATAGCTTTCGGCTCACGTCATCGGTTAATTTTATTTTCTTATTAATTTATATTTTGTTATGGTATTGTATATATATATATATTTAACTAGCTGTGCCCGCGGCTTCGTTCGCGTGGACGACAAAAATTGTTGTTACCGGGATAAAAGAATCCTATGTTACTTCTCCACTCCAAGAATACGTGTACCAAGTTTCATGATGATCGGTTAAGCAGTTTTCGCGTGAAAGCGTAACAAACAAACTTAAATTCACATTTATAATATTAGTAGGGACGTGTAAATCGTTAAATTGTACAAAACCTCTGGCAGATAATTTAATAAAGCAGACTTCTTATTACACCATATTTGTGGTTGTACAGTCTGGTGCTATAATTTGGTGATTATTGGAACTGACATTGAAACAGGCCACATAGTATAAATGTGACTATTTTTTTTATAGTATCACGGTAAAGTGACTGCACTTTGCTTGATGGTAAGCGCAGTACAATCCAAAACCAGCGACGACTAATAATCCATCACCATCACGGCTGTTATGCCTTACTCATTAGTCTCTACAGAAACTTTGTTACCCCTGTCTACTCTTAGGGATTGTATATTCAAAAACGCTGATATATTTGTCTCATTAATTAGATCGAAGACAAGATACAAAGTTTCAAACTAATTTGACAGAAAAATATTATATCTCATGCAGGTCGTGGGTTCGATACCCGTTCATGACTGACTTTTGTGTGATGAGCATAATTGTCAGTTGTGTGCCTGGGTGCTAAATATCTATATATAGACATAATACAATCTTTGCTTCGTAATCCAAGCGTGGTTGCGCCCACGCCCGCATGTCAGCGTTCCCTCCGCAGAGGACGAACGGCTAAGTTCGATCCCGCACACCCGCCACGTCCGCCCTCTCCTGCGACAACTCAAACCTAGCTCCGGTCCTCCGGCATGGAGCTCTTGAGTCAGCAGCCGCTCGCGTGATACAGTGAAACAGCACTCAATAGCTACCAACATATACTCATTACACTGCATTGGTACACACGTCACTCGGGTAAATAAGGTTCTGTAAGGGACCTTTCTTTTTCTTTTTATGGCTAGTTAGTTTAGACAAATATTGACAGATTGCTAAATACATGTACACATGTTTCATCCCTCCTCCCAGAGGATAGTTAGTTTAGACCTAATTAAGGGTAGGGAATTAGTCAGATCGAAGCCCGGGTGAAGCTGTAAAAGCCGTTTTGGCTGCAGGGCCCTTATGGCTAACAGTATAGTTAGTTCGAAAAAAAAAGCTTTGCTTAGTTTATAATTAAATGGCCGTGTGTGAAATTCTGTCCCCCATATTTATTTATTTATGCTTGCAACCCTCTGTCACCCCCTTAGGCATTTGATTTTCCAGAAACTTCTTCTTAAAGGATGTTTACAAATTAAAATCAACACCCACCCTAAGTTTCACATTTCTAGCGTTAGGTTGAACTGGGCGTTGATGAGTCATTTCATAAAAAGCCCTTTGTAATCTAAATGTATGTGAAAATAATCGCATCTCGAATGTTAGATAGCTGTCATGTAACAATTAAAAAATTAAGCCGTTTAATATTGTAAAACAAATATGTATTTCGTTTGATTTCAATTTGACCCTTAAATCTCTTTGGTAATTTATCTCTACTTTGGGTAGCCCGACTGGTGAAATACCTTCACCTTACAGAAGATCGCAGCTAAATAACCAAGTGTTTTGTTCCTGCGGTCAATAGTAAAGTCAATAATACGAATAATAAGTCGAATATTGAGAGATATTGACTCCATAATCACATAGACACGTTTATCCGGTTTATATTAAATAGTATCTTATTTAAGAAAAACTTGGTTTTTGTTGTATGCTGTTGTAGTTGTTGTTGTAGGTGTATACTTTCATATGCATTTAGTAAAAAGCTGTTATTTTGATATTAAAAACAGACATTTAAATTTTATTAATGCGTATAAGATATCTTAATACGCAAGTTGAAATATTTTTCTACTTTTTCATAATTCTATCGACGTATTAGGTCGGTGCAAACTTTCGCTTCGTTCGCTAGCAATAGACTGTATGACTCAGTGATAATCGGCAAATACAAAGAAAGAAAGAAATCATTTATTCATATATAAGTCTAAATAGTTAAAAAAACTAGAAACACGCTTTAATCACGCACTACATATATTGTAAAACTTTTTAGTGTTATAATAACATCTCCTTACCAAGTCCAATCTATTGGACTTGTCAAAACGAATCATATGAGCCTAAACTCGAGGGGTTTGCTAGTAACCACTGATGTGATTCACAACCCACCTCCTGGCTCCATCATTAGATCAGTTCCAAGATACCAAATTATAGTGTTTTCATCCGAACTACATACGAGTATATTGATAATTGACTTCTAAGATTTTATTACATTGTTTGTTAGTTAGTTTGTTAGTTACAAGTGCAGCTAATAAGTGTGTTAATAAAAAAAGACTTAGCGATACACTTTATAATTATATACATTTAACATGAACATATATAAGAAACTGCGAAGATAACATATCATTATCTACATACTGATAAGGAAATACACACATATTATATAGAGAATAATATTTACGAACATTTTTTTTATGGTAGCTCGGCTATTTGACTGTATTATCTCTGATGGTAAGCACAGTACAATCCAAACACAACGGCGACCACCGAGAGATCGAAATCCATCGGCGGTCGCCGCTGTCATACCGGTCTGCATAAATATCTCTTCACGTTACGCTTGAAGGACTTATGCCGTAAGAAGGTAAAGATTGATCTCCGGTTCGCTTCAATCAACTACATAGATACCGCGCTACCTTCAAACAATAGCTCCTAGAATACTGCAAGTTAATGACGTAGTGTGTAGTAACTATTTTAAATGAAGCTTATCAACGTGACAGTGTCGCCGGTATGACACTGAGTCGAGTACGCCGATTTGGAGTATTTCTGATTTCCGCTTTTTTTATAGTACGCTGACGGTATCTAGTTTAACGGGCGTGAAAACCAATCATTAAACTATGGATCCAGATGATCCAAATATGCGTCTCGTATATTATGAAAAGGATTCCAGCTCAGCATGTGCTGAGGTACCACGTTTTCTCGTAACGTTGTAGTACCCTAGTGAGGCAGAAGTGAAGTTACCTGTATTTCTTCACTACGCTTGTGTCTCATAAGGTATATCCAATAGGGCTTGTGTAGAAACGTAAAAGAGTTTATTGATAAAATATCGAAATACTTCATTTTGTTTAATGCTTCGATTATAAACGGAACCATTTTTTTATATTAGTGGTTATTATTACAAAGTCGTAGATAAAACCTTTCAAAAGCCTATGTGATACATTTTAGATTAAAATCAATAAAAAAACCTTGATTTTTAACAAAAAATATCATATAATAAGAAAAGGAATCGCAATATAATATTTTCATAACGGATTTTAAATAAGGAATATTCAAAAGTGACATAACAGTAATCTAACTGTCATAACGAAAGACAAAATGGCCGCTTCAACGTCAGATCCGTCGATCGGCTACGGAGATGACACGATGAACAAACAGTTGGAAGAATTGATCGATGTTAAAACTCACGAGGAATATGAGAACAGACTCGGCAAGATCAGCAACACTCTGGCTAATTGGATGAAGCTTATATTCAATAAGGACACAAGCAAAGAGGAGTTCAAGGCCGAGTGGTTAACAGTAAGTTGTGTTAATAATAATCATCCTGTGATGGCTCCGTGCCTGTACGCAACGTGAGTTCAACATCGTGATGAAATCATAGCATAATTTTTTCTAATACCCGTCTGGCTTATTACACTCAAGTTGAAAATTTGTCCCCAAACACCTATAGGTGTTTTCCGGCAGTTGCAGTAAAGAGCTCGAGCTCGTCGACTGACGCGATGTCCGTACACGCTACCACTGAGCCATCATTGTTTCACACGTTACGTACCTATATAACCACGGAAGTAAAAAATATCTTATAATCAACGGCAACATATAAAGACTTGTTTTTTGCTTTGAATCTTTTAATATTTTAGATGTTTATAAATTACACTATGTTAATGGTTCCGCTAGCGATAAGGATTTAAAGTCGTCAAAACCGGTAGATATGTACTAATTAAATGATGTACATTTCTGGGTGCTATAATATAACTAGCTCTGCCCCACGATTTCGTCCGTGTTAAATTTATACGGCAAACTCTCGCGCCGCCGCCAACGCGCCCGGTTAGCAATCCATGTCCCATACTTGCCTACAGCTTGCCAGATTGCTTGACGCTCGCACGTAGATTGCCAACGGGGGCGGTACCGCCCTCTTGTGGGCGCTGGAGCTTTTCGAGGGAGCGGTAGCAGGTCCAAAGGCAAATGATGAGCGTTATGCGTTTGAGAGCATTATTATAAGGCATAGCATATTAATCCTTACGAACGGAAGTTACTTCTTCATCAAGACAATTTTATGTAGATAAACTTTGCCCTTTATAACATGTTATTTGAACGCATAGTTTGAGAGATAATGGAAAATTACAATAATTCAACACTCGCGGTACTATAGGTGTAGTGGTGCGAACGAGCCGTGAAAGTGGTTCGCATAACCCTGGCCGCCCGATAATAATATTGTCTATACTGTAGTATTTAGTAATCATCAATCAGCGATTTCTTTTAAATAATACGCGGGTAAAATCGCGTGGCAACACAGTTATTGTATCATATTATACCTATACCGGCATGTGACGTCACAAAGTGATGTTTACAAATGGAAGCGTTTACGCGGTTTATTTAGTCATTTGTCGATTTTTGGTAAAAACATACAAAACTATGAAGATAATACTTATTGTTGGCATTATTATTATTTCATCATTGGTAATTTTAGATGGGTTTCCGAAAACCTATTAGTCCTATTGTCGTGTTCAACAACATGGCTCATAATTTTTCCATAAAAAAATCTTGTAAGCCGTTATTAATAATATAAGGCTGTTAGAATCCCACAGCTGGGCAAAAGCCTCTTGCCAAGGGAAGAAATGGGCTTAATTACCACGCCAACCCACGACATATTGGCGATTTTAAACACCGAGAAATCAACAGTTGTATATATTTTTCCCACATACAGAGGTACTACAAAAATATTTCTCAAGCGTTCCGGTTTCCTCACGACGTTTTCCTTCACCGTGTTAGTAATTTGGATTACTAAATACAGTGAAACCTGGGTAAGTGAGAACTGGATAAGTGAGAAAACTCTATAAGTGAGAGTAATAGCCAGGACCCGTCATTTTAAGCTCCCAAAACCTCTATTAGCGAGAAACAGAAACCTTTGTAAGAGAGAGTCGTTTTTCCCTCAATGACCTCCGTAAGTGAGACTGCTACTTATCTATACCTCTATAACCGATAGTTGAGCTTTATTTATTTATATTATTTAGGAGGAACAAATGACAAAACAAATTACAAATTTAACTACCGCTGGAGAACAAACCGACGACGATATCGTTAAAAATTGTGTGAACACCTGTACTGCTGGAAATGACAGTGAAGACGAGGCACAGATTCCGGAAACAGAAATAAAGATCATTCCAATGAAGCTAGCTTTAAATGCGTTAAATAAAATAAAATTACATAGTGCATGAATTTTTGTTTTGTTTTCGTAAGCATCTTGATACCTACCCCTATAAAGTCACTGTGACTTGTTATTGCTGCGTACCTCTATAAGAGAGAAACGCTACCCATGTGCCTGCATTAGCGAGAAACTCGGGTTAGTGAGAAACCTCTATAAGCGAGAATGAGATTGTGCTCCCTTGAACTCTCGCTTATCCAGGTTTGACTGTATACGCGAATTGCGAAAAATTCGTTGGTTCGAACCTGCGGACATCGAAATCGATATTCCGTTGGTATAAACCACTCGACCAGCGCCGTCAACGATGCAACATGCTTACCAGATTGCTTGATGTTCATGGTCACTGCTCGCGCCTCCTTTGGATCGTAGCGTGTAGTTATAAAGTATGTCACGTTCCTCAATAATCTTTACATAGTATAGAATGAAGTCTCTTCCGCTGTCTGTTCGCTTAGATCTTTTAAACTATTCAACGGATTTTAATGCAGTTTTCAGCAATAGATAGAGTGATTCAAGAGGAAGGTTTACATGTATAATAAATACATATTATAAGTACAGGAAGACCGAAAAATTCAAAGATTTGTAATGTGATGTCGTAACAAACATATTTTTGTGCGCATAAATCGAAAACGCTGGCTAAAACTAACGAGGTAGATCAAATTAATGTTCTACGGAATTGTATATCTTAAAAAGATCGATAAAAAAGTCCGCGATGGTATATATTTATCTCACACTTTTTTTTTAACATTGGGAGACCCGTCATGGGTACATATGTACGTGAGACTCACTAAAACTCCATGGTGTACCATCCGCCGCCGTAAAGGAGCGAAACGGGATCGCATAAGCATTCCACCGCGTCGCTCCAGCGGCCGCCCCGATTAAACCGACCGGTACAACCCTAACTGTCTGTCTCCCAGACGGCCGAACCAGTGCAATGGAAGGTGGGCCCCCCGACCCATCCTCCCTGGTTCGGCTAGGGCGGAGGAAGAAGGCGAGCAAATCGCCTCCGCCTGCCGCCCGTCCGTCTACGCCGGAGAGGGGCGCTTAGAGGGTCCTCCTCGCGAGCCCTCTCCGCGGTCTCCTTCTTCGACATTACGTCCTCGCAGAATGAGACCATTGCCGTCCATGACCCCTCACTGTCGAGCATGGCTTTTACCACACTCGGCAGTGAGAGGTCTCCTCCTACCACCGCGGTCAGAGCACAGCGCTGCCTCTCCCAGCAGCACACTCCGAGAGACTATATTGCGCAGTGTACTCAGCCGCACCGCACTCGTGACACACGGTGTTTGGCTCCCTGCGGGCGATCCGGTGCAGGTACCATCCGAAACATCCATGTCCGGACAATACCTGCACAAGCCTAAACGTCAGGGAGCCGCTCTTTCTCCCACACCAATTATCGAGGACCGGGCGGGTAGCTTCTATAGTCCGAAGTCCAAGTGCGCACCCGCCAGGTCCTCTTCCTACCACTGAAACACCACTTCTGCCGCCTCCCGTCTAATTCGGGCCACTTCACCAGGAGCCGGAGGCTCCCCTCTCTCTTTTCTCGCCGCTGTGAAACGATACACAGCGGCAAGCACCCCAGCCTCCAGCTCCCATGGTGGGGAGCCGGCGAGCAAGCAGACCGCCCCGGCAGACACGGTGCGGTATCCACGTATCACCCTTAGCGCCACAGTTCGTTGCATACTATGCAGCAAACGCTTGTTGTGAGCGCCAAGTGCGTCTTCCCACACCGGTGCGCCGTATACGGCCATGCTGTGCACGACTCCCGCATACAGCTTCCGACTGCCAGCTTCTGGCCCCCCTGAATTTGGGAGCAGCCGGCCAAGTGCTGCCGCTGCCCCTACTACTCGCGGTCCGAGCCCCCGGAAGTGGGGCTCGAATCGCCATCTACCATCCAGGATGAGGCCCAGATATTTCATGTGGGCCCCAACCCGAACCCTATGACCATCAATAAGAATGCTGGCCCCAGGAGGCGGTCCACGCCGAGGCCCATGGAAGATCTCACACTGCCCCATATTTGTGTATCTACATTGCACCCGTGCGAAGCCGGGGTGAGTCGCTAGTAATCTATAAAATGCCAATAGATTTTTTTAAATCTGACTTTTGCTTCCAGAGATTAGCGCGTAAAAAAAATCAGTTATTAGTTATTGATAAATGATAAGTTATCTTCATGCTCAGGCCTAATGTGTTTTGATATGCATTATTATCGCGACTTTGTTGCGATGTTAGATTTCGACATTACGATAATGTAGCCAAGTCGTCCATATATGCCGAGTCAAGCCAAATTCCCTTTAAGACATTAACCAATTATCCATATAAACAGCATAGTACTTACAGTTACAGAAAAAAATGTGCAATTACCTTGCATAACACGCAACATTACAATTAAAAATGTTACAACTAACTGACCTGATACTTCGCACGTCATAATAGCATGTAAAAAATTTAACAGCTTTCATATTAATTATGTAGATGGCGCTATGTTCTTTTCTTTTAGGAAAAAAATAATTTTATACTATTTATCTATTTAAAACATTATCTGAATACAAAAGTTTCAGCACAATTATCCAGATCGTTTCTGTGAAACCACCGAGAGATCCTGCTCCGGAGACGCTTGGCCAGCTTAAAACAGTTATACTAGAAGAATGGGATAACATCTCGCAACACAAGATTGTGACTCTCATCCGTTCCATGAGGAACCGCATGGAAGTATTCATTAGTAGACCCCGCGGAGGAAATACGAGATACTGAATGAACTTTTTTTAAACAATTTTGTCTTACTTCTTTATTTCTAACATTTTACAAACTCTTCTCAAAGGGTAAAACATACCGGTTGAATAAGACATGCTAGCTAAAGTAATTTAATTTTATTTTGAAACATCAATGCTCGTCAAACGATACCTTGTAATATCCGCAATTAACTGGCATTATTTTTTTCTTTTGTATTAGCGTAAAAAAACATGACTCATTCAAAACCAAACTTCAGGGGTGTTTCGATTTTTTTTGATGAGATGAGATGTATAGAACTTAACAGCTCCCATGTTCATTAAACAGATTGTTAATGGATGGCTTCTCCTAGTTATATCATAAGTATATCTGTTGACTAAAATGAAAAATTAATTTTAAACTATTTGTCAATAGCGGGCCACATAACTTCAAAATGATGTTTGAATCATTAATTTAGATGTAGAATTAAGAGACATATTTTTATTATTTTTTATTAGAGTCCCTATGCATCGCCCCTAACACAAATCAGAGTCCTTTTCATATGCTGAATTTCCATTAATTATCTTGTTATTGGTTTCCCTTCACAGGAGTCCCTTTTGTAGCCCCAGTCTACAGTCTCCATTTCTTTCTTTATTTATTACCGAATTCTATATTTGTTCTTTATATGTGTAATTTTTGAAGTGAAACTTCTTATGCGACTTCCAACACGTTAAACGTTAAACGCACATTATCTGTCTCTCCTCTTTGTGTGAGCCAGAGCGAGAGATCAAATGTCGGTGTGTATGTATATTTCACACTGTTTAAATAAAATATATTTTAAAACGAAGTTTCACTTCTATCGTGTGTGAATCGTACTCACACCTTTTTTATTTTTCCATTTAGATTATTATCAATTTCTTATACTTATTCTAATTTTAACGTCAAAAGTACAATGTCAAATATAATATTGTAAAGGTGTATGTATATGTTGTCGATAAAATAATTTCTGTATAATGTAAATGTATATATCGAATTGAATAAATTAATTAAATTGATTTAACAGATTTTCGTATGTAGATAAAATTAAACGGAAAAATTAAATTATTATAATATAATAAAAATATAATTTATTATATAAATTAAAAGGATTAAATGATTTTTTTTGGTATTAATTAACTAGATGCTGTGTTAAAATAAATTTTAGGTTAAAATTCCCGCCCTTTGTCTCTTCTCTATCTCGTCCGTATGGCAGCTTTTTTGCTACATCCTCGATATAATTTAAAAAGTCGTTTCTTAATTCCGGTTTTATTAAAAATTCCGCGTGCGTGTCTAGTCTCAACTTGACTCCTGTTTTGGACTCGAGGTCGTTTCTGGACGAGCCGAATCTAGGACAGTCTATAATAAGGTGGTAGACTGTCTCGGCGATATCCGCACCGCAAGTACACGCGGGGCTATCATTAATTTTGAATCGGATTCGAATTTGACATATTGTGTTGCCACAAAAAAAAACACTTTTGAGAAACGATATATTGTAGAATTTTATTTATGCACAGATCGACGAGTACAAGGCACAAGCGCATGAGAGCATGATGAACGCGTGGCGCGTCGTGACTCAGCCGAACTGGAACCTGGAGAAACGCGGCTCTCAGAAGGGTGACGTCGTTGAATCATCCAGGACAGAGGCCTTCGGTAAAGTCTACCGGTTTACGGTAAGTGTTTTTATTTTATTTAATAGCAATGTGTGCACATACACAATTCTGCCAACGTCACATGAATAAATAGTTTTTTATATTCTTGTAATCTTCAAACATATCTCAAACAAGTTGAGGCCAAACAAGTTTCAAACAAGTTTTTGTAGCAACTAAAATTGCAAGTACGTAGTTATTATTTATTTTATCATCCACTTGCCTCGCTCACAGAAATCAAACTATGTGCATCATGAAATAAAACCGCCATAATTACATAATATAGGGCCAAATAATAAGCAATGATGACTCCGTGGTAGCGTGTACGACTTCGCGTCGACTGACGTGAGTTCGAATCCCTGCTATGAGTCTATGCTTTCTGTGAAGGAAAACATCGTGAGGAAACCATAGCATGGTGGTAGGTAGGGCTTTTCCTACTGCCCGCCTGGCTAGCTACCACCCTCAAGTTGAAAATCTGTCGCCAAGCACCAATAGGTGTGTTCCGGCAGCTGCACCTGAGAGCCAGTCTTCCACTAGGTTTAGCCTGCTATCATCTTGGGCCACATCGTCACTTAACATCAGGTGAGATTGTGGCCACTACGCCAAACCTATAACGATAAAATAAATAAATAAATAACATATGCTTATAAATTAAGCGTTGATTTTTCAATCAACAGTTAATTTTATTTGAGAAACAATTTTTAAAATTTGACAGTTTTTTTCATACCTTATCTGTTTCTTACGATAAGTTATGAAATTTTCTTTTTTAATATGGCGTCTGCCTGTGTTGGCAATTTCGCCAATGTCAATTGTGACAAATGCACGTTTCAGAGTTTAATTACCGAATGTTCGGTGTACTGTAGGATAACCTAGAGACAAAACACATAATGACACATAAAAAAAAAACAGTCACAAATTTAGAAATACTGTACTGTAACTATCAATCAGATTTGAAAAAATATTTATTCATTTTATAGGCAGTTTATTGAGGAAGGTTTATGTGCTTTATAACTTCACGCTACGATCCTAAGGAGCGGATTAGTAACCGTGAACTACAAGCAATCTGGCAAGATGTAGGCATGTAGTACCTACGGGAAGCGATAACGGTAGGGCTTCTTACACGGGTACGATGGTGCGACGGAACATTGAAATAATGAAATGTCATTTAAATATTATAGTTTATGAATTATAAAAAATAATATATCACCAAACAATTTCCCGACGTTAAAACTCAACTTTATTTGTGTTAAAAATGTCCATAATGCTGATTAAATAATATTTATGGTTTGCCATTCGAGTACATTAACCTTTGAAGCACACACTTACAAACTCGCAAATTGATAAGTTATCATATGATAATTTGTATTAATTAACATTATAATCCGTTTCGTGATAATTATACATTCTAATTATGTATTTAAAATTTAATATAAACGACTATTATAATAATGGCTGACTCGCGCGAATATTTCACAAATTATAGAATTTTGTACAATTTATAAGTTGGTACACTATTACTCATTAACATGTAAAGTTAAGTAGGTGTGATAGTCTCCCTTTTAACTTCGTTATATATACTACTGCCGAAAATTTTTTCATATATCCAATAACAACCATTTAGGTGGTGGGGGGAGGGGCAATTGCATCCAACAAAAATTATCAATATTTTTGTTTACCTCTTTGTCTGCTTGATTTGTATGTATGTATACTTATACCAAATTACAGTTTTCTGGTACTAAGAATTTCTAGAGTTAAGTCGCGGACGGACATGGCGAAACTTCGGAGCCCTAAAAACATAGATGTGAAAAAGGGTCCGAGTTCGGTAGAAACCACGTTCGAGGTAGCCGTTGTCACCGATAAAAGAGCTGAGACCTAACCTGTGCCAAGTTCCATAGTTATTCCTTTAATTATAGCATAGGAATGTACGTTCTTCAGTTCATTTACAAAACAATTTATTACTTTCTCTGTTATGAGCTTACTAACTTGGGAAGTTTTAATTGTCAATAAAATACGATCAAAAAATTAGACTTCTTTAATTATAAATTAACGCAATAAATATGTATAGTAAACTCAATAAATAAAATATTAACAAAAATATTTATTGACTGTGATCGGTTAGTGAATGAGTCAGTGAGTAATAAGAATGCTATTTATCAAACCCTAATAACTCAAAAACTATAATAGGTCGATACGTGAATTTAAATTTTTGACTCATAGAGGGGTCGAAAGTAGTTTGAAATCGTAGCACTTACCTGTGTTGTCCGTTCCGAACCTGGCAGAGACACTGCCGTGTGTCTAGATAGAGCTTTAGCTCTGTTCCCTGTTTTTGTTGATATGCATGCAGTACAGGATTAATCCAATCTGCGAGGCATAGTGCTGTTGCTGAGATAAGAGATGATTAAGAATCTATACATAGCGAGATCTTAGAATACTATAAGTACTGCGGGGCCCCGCACGTTTTAATATCTATACATATTATAAAACTCAACGTCGCTGTCTGTCTGTCCGTTTATGTTATTTTCACGCGAAACCCACTTATCCGAATTACATGTTTTTTATTTTAATTCATAGCTGTGTTATCTAGCCAGGTTATAGGATATATTTAAATAACATACGAAATAGGCAGTGAAGATAATGGTGTATCAATTCGGAAAAAGATGCATTTGTCGCGCTTAAATGCTGGCTTACGCTGAGTAAACCATTCCAGATATATCAAATTAATGTTCTACAAAATTGTAGATCTTAAAAAGGCCTACAAAAAAGTTAGCGATAGCATCTGTTATTTTGTAAGGATAACCCACAATAAGGATGTTTATCTTCTGTCTTTTGAGCGGGGACAGCACGATGCGCGCATGCGCTCGACCGACGGCATTGTGCATTCCGCGAGCACATCTAGTTAATTTATCCATTCAGAAGTTAGAGAATCACTAACAAACGCACACAAGACTTTTATATATACAGATAATATTGTATTGCCAATATTTCTTATTACAGGGTGCAGTTGAGTGTCCGCCGAAATTTTTATATAATGAACTCAAAGACAACATCACAAAATTGCCTCAGTGGAATCCGACAATTTTGAAGAGTGAAATTATTAAGGTAAAGTTCCTGTCATATCTTAGTTTTCATAAGTTTAGCTAGCTCATGCCTGTGGCTTCACCTTCATTTAAATGAGCGTTCTTTTTTTTTTTTAGATAAATAAAGTAATTTAAAAAAACGTATCCATGTATTAAAGTATAAAATAATATTCCATGTCTGATATTAAAATGAATGATTCAAAATTAGGTTGGTTAGAATAAAAAAATAATGAAAGCGCTGCCCCGCGGCTTCGCACCCGTTTCTCAGGCGTTAATTATTTAAATCTCGCAATTTAATTTTTTTTCATAGTTTTTATTGACAATTAATATAGTCTATCAGTAGAGAAGTAACACGTGCCGTGTGCAATGTTCATCAAAATCGGATGTAATTTGATATATTTTGTATGATTCCTAATAGTATTATTTTAATTTTTTTATAACCTATGAAACATGGCATGACTTATACTTTCCTTGTACAAAATTGCTTCAAAATCAGTTGTGAATTAAAAAAAAAAACATTTTTTTATTAAATCCAAAAGTAGTATTGAAAATTCTTATACCCTATCAATTGACCATTGATCTTTTCCCGGTACTTTTTTGACAGAGTAGTATTTAGATTTTAGCGTTATTTATTAGTCTAACCCAAGTCCGGTGAAGCTGTAAAAGCGGTTCGAGGCTCCTGATCCCTTATGGCTAACAGTATAGTCAGATCGAAAAAATATATATATATTAGTCTAATTAGTAAAATATTGTATTCTTATAATGCAGATTGGGTATCATTGGTCGACTATGTTCGGCCAGATCACCCTATGATAAGTGACTACCAAATAATTCGTCTATATACAACTGTAATATAAGACACTATTTTTTTTTTTATGGTAACACGACAGAGTGACGTCACTGTTCCTGATGGTATGTACAATACAATTCAAAACCAACGGCGACCTTTGAGATCTGTGATAGTATGTTACTAATTAGACTAATAAATAATGATAAAACTTAAATACTACTCTGTCAAAAAAAGTACCGGGAATAATTAATAATATACAAAATGTTAGTTATTCATCCAAACTTATTTTATCGCCTTCAAAGTATGCTCCTTCAGAAACGATACACTTACGGCAACGAATAATCCAATCATAAAAACATTGTTTAAACGCTTTTTCCGGAATTGAGTTTAGTTCTCGTCGCGAATTCTCCTTTATGTCTTCTACCGAATGAAAACGGGTGCCACGTAATGGTAATTTGAGTTTATAAAAAATAAAGAAGACGGCTGGAGAATAAGGTGGTTGCTCGATGGTATTTGTTGAGTTTTTGGTCAAAAAATCGTTCACAATTATGGCCTTGTGCGAAGATGCATTATTGTGATGCAAAATCCAAGAATTTACTTTCCACAAATCTGCCCTTTTTCGTCGAATTTGCTGTCTTAAACGCCGCATAACGCTCAAATAATATACTTAATTTACCGTTTGACCTTACGGTAAGAATTCCGAGTGCAGAACACAACGATAGTCAAAGGAAACAGTCAACTTGTCTTTGGCGTGTTTTTTTCGGTTTCGTTTCATTTGGAAGGCGCCACTCCGAAGCCTGTTAATTAATTTGCTTGTCGAACTCGTAAACCCACGCCTCGTCACCATTAACAATGCGTTTCATGAATGTTGGGTCGGAATTGACACGTTATTATAGCATGTCCTCAGCGACTTTTATGCGATTGAGTTTTTGGAGAAAATTCAAGGTTTTTTAGGACTTGCCGAGCGCCAACATGTTTCGTACCCAAGTGATTATTTAAAATGATACGGATTGACTCGTGATACAGAGAAAGGTCTGCGGCTATCTCTCTCAAACTTGAATGAGGTTTTTCAGTCACTATTTCCTTCACTTTTGCGATGTTAACTTCAGTTGAAGACGTTGATGGCCTACCAGGGTGAGGCAGATCTTCCAGCATATCTCGACCACTTTTGAACGCTTTGTACCACTCATAAGCACGTGTTTTTGAATGAAGTCAATTCCCCGTAAGCCTTCTGTAACATTTTCAGTGTCTCCGAACACGAAATTCCATTGGCAATGAAAAATTTAAAACAAACTCTTTGTTCGATGTTTTTTTCCATTATGAAATTCGCAATAAACACTTAGATATGATCTAACTAAAAACAGCACAGTATTTAATCTGATGATCTCTTTAATCAGATGCAACTCAAATTCTGCGCCAAAATGAAAAACAGTTGTGCCTATCTAACAATAAAAAAATTGAATTTAAACCATAAACAAATCATCCATTCCCGATACTTTTTTGACTGAATGTACAATCACAAAACTATAAAAATATCTTCGCTTTTGTGTCAAACTGAACGCGTACTTGGACGTTACCATTCAATTTGACCAATAGCGTTGCGTTTTGCGATTTTAAATTTACCTCGTACTTTTTAACCCTTTTTATGAATGAAAATCTATAAACAAAAAGCGAATAAATAAATAAAAAGTTTTAGGTGCAATTCCACAGTAATAAAGATTCCAAATATTTTTTTTAACTACATTTATTTTCCCTATTAAACAATAAATTGCAAAATATGCGAGATTTGTTTTGGTCGCGATTTGGATACGAAAATGGTCTCGTATCCCTATTTCGTTCTAATACAAGCGTATACTATGTTCTTTCTCTTTTGTTTTTCCGATCTGTATATACTGAATCCATAAATAATTTTTACTCATAATATTATATGTTATATTCGCATACACAGGTGATAGACGAAGATATAGACCTTACTTACCAAGTGACCGCCGGCGGTGGTCGCGGGATCATTTCCCCTCGGGACTTTGTGATCCTGAGGCGATCGGCGACCTTGTCCAGGGATGGAAGAATCGTGGATACTGATCCCCACGGGTACATCTCGAGCGGTGTCAGCGTACAAGTACCAGGCTATCAGCCCCTCAAGGATTTGGTTAGGTAGGTCAGAAGTCTAATTTAATCTCTATATAGTATTTCTAAAAGGGTGTTTCTGTGGCAACGTCATATCTTGCTTAATTCTTCATCAAAATTAATTATTCAAACATCAAGCTATTGACAATAAAATTATTGTGTGATTTTATGAAACCACGATGCAAGTGTAACTTAAACAAATTAGAAAATACAAATTATTGAAGATATGTGACATACATTCTTTAATAACACACATTAACATACAGGATGTTAGGAGACCGCTCCTGAAAAAATCCCGAAAAGCTCCCGATAGCACTAATGACACCTTTGATGATGGCACAGAAAAAAAATCGATTAAAAAAATCATATTTTTAAAACGTTTTATTAGCATTATTTACGCTCCATCATGTTAATACAGCTAAATGATACGATAGTTTCATAAAAAAACACATTACTTTACAAAAAAAATAACCAGCAATGGAAACACTAATTCATAAACAGCTGATGCTCGGAGCAACAAACTCGTCCGGACATTCTATTCATAATATGAGAAATATTCGCATTGGACAGCTAGTAACAAAGTAGCAAAGATTATTTTTGAACAATGAACGTGGGTTCGAATTCAACAAGCCTGAACTCCTTTTAATAAGGATTTATCTAACGGGCGCAAAAAGTTTCGAAACAATGATGGGTCAGTGGTAACGTGTACAGACCGGCGTCGATCGGCGTGAGTTCGAATCCCTGCAATGAGCCTGAGCTTTCGGTGAAGGAAAACATCGTGAGGAAACCATAGCATGGTGGTAGGGCTTTTTCTGATGCCCGCCTGGCTAGCTACTACCCTCAAATTGAAAACCAGTCGCCAAGCATCTATAGGTGCCACTTGGGCAACATTATCACTTAACATCAGGTGAGACTGTGGCCAAATGCTGGAACCTGTAAAGTTTTTTTTTTATTATATATAGTAAAGTAGCAAATAGGCAAAATTGAATTGAAGGAAAGCGAGGTAGAGGAAAACGTAGACGAAGCTTAAATCCAACGTGTGAAGGATAAAGTGAGAGTCGGGTCGTATCAAAAGAAAGACAGAGAAAGATTAATGCTACACTGGCAAGAACTGAGCTCTTAAAGAAGAATTAAAAGTAAATAGGCTGTCAATTTAATTGATAGTAAGTGGGTTACCGTCGCCCATGGACAACTTTATCGTAACAAATATTTTTCACCACACACTGCAAAATTGCTCCGTCTAGACGTGACATTAGCGGACTGTTTGTTTTTAGACTGTGTTATTAAGGTTTGATGTATTAATTGTGCAGAGGACACAATAAAGTCGGGTGCTGGTACCTCCAGCCTCGTACCGTCCACACGCCCGGGGGCAAGATAGAGACGCACACCACATTCCAGTGGCTCATGTGCTGTGATCTCAAAGGTATGTCCTTGTTCATTCCTTCAAGTGACTGCACTACTATTATTCGACACGATATATATACTATCTATTTATCTGAAACTACCAGTCGGATTCGATAAATTATTTTTGTATATAATAGCCAGATTCACGAAGAATAGTATAGGTTATCTAGCATTAGGCTACAGCCCTCGGCTAGCCTTAAATATTGATTTTTGTTCAATAAGTCGGAAGAAAAAGCGCACCTTAACTGCTTTATCCGCATGCGCTGGCGTAATGGTTAGTGATACGTAAATACAATGTTCTACAAAAATATTGCTCCTTAGTGCATCTAAACAAAATCCGCTATACTATATGCCTATCTCTTATACATAAGCCACAACAAGGTATTTTATGACAAAGTTTTATTGAATATTTAAAACTGATTTATAAGCATTATTATTAGGCATGCCATATTAATCCTTACGAACAAAAGTTACTTCATCATCGAGACAATTTTATGAAGATAAACATTGCCCTTTGTGGCATGTTATTTAGACGAATAGTTTCAGAGATAATGTAAAATTAAAATAACACAACACTCGGCTCGGGTCTATGAATATAGGAGTAGTGACGCGAACGAGTCGTGTGAGTTGTGACGCATAACCCTGACCGCCCGATAAAAATATTGTCTATACTGAAGTATTGTAAATCAACAATGAGCGATTTCTTTGAAATTATACGCGGGTGAAACCGCGGGGCACAGCTAGTACCAGCAAGTAGCTATGTCATTTAACAGTTTCTATGTAAAAGAAGTCATTTTATGGTTTGTTGTAAGTAAAATCTCACGTGACAAAGGTACTCATGTGTTTTAAAGGTTTTCAAGTGTATTATTGGAAGTTATAGTCCATCAACTATGGAATAATATTTGCTTACTTCCCAATGTACTAAGGTAAAACCACCAGTAATTGACACTGCACCAATAGTTGACTCTATGACGAAGAAAATTAAATATTAAGAAAAAAAAGGAAGCCAAAGATCGAGATGGCCAAAATCACTGATTACTGATATATTTTTAATGTTATAAATACATATAGGTACAGTCAGTTATAAAAGTCGGTTAACAAACTCAAGACTTCAAATCAATTTAGTATCAAAAATTTAATTTTCTTCGTCACAGTGTCAACTATTGGTGCAGTGTCAATTACTGGTGGTTTTACCTTAAATTTCACCAAAATATTACGCTCCTATACAAAAAAAAAAGTTGCACTAAATTCGACCTTAGAATTTCACTCTTCACGCGTTTAAAGAAGTTTATGTTTGTAAAAATATCACAGGTAAATAGAGTGGACTGATTTGTTTTTCAGGTAAAATACCTCAGTTCGTATTGGACGCCGCCTTCTCGACTGTCATGCTGGATTATATAACGCATGTAAGGAAATTCGTCGCCGACGCCAAAGCCAAAGGTGCTTTCTAATATGTCTTCGTGCCCAACGAACTTTATTTTATGTACTGATAATGTTAGGTCTTCCACGATACCGCCAGGGCCGGTTCTGGTAGATGTTTAAAAGAGAGTCAGTTTCAATTTTATTTTTTTATACTAAACTATTAATTACTCAGCCGAAATTATATACATAAATATTGTTTAAAAATTCAATTTAGGTTTTAATTAGAAAAATATGTGATACGATTTCCAAATTTAATGTTCTGTTTTAAACTGTGTTAATGTAGGGAAATTCTCTCACCAAGAGCGTGCCATATTATATGGCATGAAACATGAGATATTATAACAACTGTCACGAAGTTATTTTTTATTCACTTCTATATCACAGGTGATAAATCACGTATCACGATTTTGCATGTGACAACAATAACACAGCCGTGCCGTGGCGCCGAGACATACATAGACGGATATTGAAATAAATACTCAAAGTTATTTCAGGTTTATATAAAACTTCTAGTACAAAATGGGATTCAATTTCATTCAAACCTATTCTCATTGCTAAATGGTGGCCCGCGTTGCTACAATGTTATTGTTTTATCTCTTTCGCACACGTAGCTTTGCAATCGCACGATTCAATTCTGTGAATTGTAATGTAGCACGGCCCGCGTGAAATTAAATCACGCTAGCGCGATATGTACATTGCGATTTCAATGCATGTAACTGTTTTGATAGGTGATTTATCACCTGTTATATTACATAATCATAAATTTCGTGAAATGTTTCATGTCAACCATGCGTCGAATATATTCTGACATTCGCCCAACGTCTAGGCTTATCGTATTTTTTTCAGATTTATCTTCATTTAGAGTCATGATGGACTGTGGTCAAATAGCGCAGTGATAAAATAGTATATTACTTATATATTTGGAGTATTTTAATTCAAACACCTCAATGTAATTTGAAAATTATATACAGTTTAAAATCATGCTGAAATTCGTATGATTTATAGAATAACAAGTAATAGTGTGTTTTTTAAAGTAAGTTGGCTAACAAGAACTCGTGTGTCGTCAGATTTTGACTCAGAATTTAATGTGATTATAATTCTGAAAGAAAGAGTGACGTCAATAAAGATTAACTATATAAGTATCCGAATTATGATAAAATGGCCAGTTCAAATTAATCGATTTTTATAAGAAATTAATAGACTTACTTATAATGAGTTGGTCGAATTAAAAATTAGAGCGAATGTAAATAAACGCACATAAATAAAATTTACTAAGAAGTTCTACTCAACACATCTTTCTATATCTTATATTATAAGCATTGCATGAAATATATAAATGTAACGTTTTTTTTACGGCCTAACATGTTTTTATTCGATAGACCAACATCTATGTTACAGGCCAACATGTTTTTATTCAATAGACCAACATGTTTTAATTCAATAGACCAACATCTATGTTACAGGCCAACATATTTTTATTCAATAGACCAACATCTATGTTATAGGCCAACATGTTTTAATTCAATAGACCAACATCTAAGTTACAGGCCAACATTTTTATTTTATAGACAAACATTTAATATAAAAAAATTGGTTTTATATCTAGCTTGAATTTAAGATGGGTCTGGATAGATCTTGTCATTTTTCAAGGTGCTAGAAATGTTTTTGTGTTCGCCTATCTGGATACCACGCCTATGTTATTTATGTCAGCCATAAAGCTATCGATGTGTTACCGCAGCCACTTTCAGTGCCTGCTTCGTTTGTTAGGGTTCGAGTGTTACAATCTTGGAGTGTCTCATCCTTTTAGCATCAGTCGTGATTGTGATTAAACGACAGTAAAAAAACCGTTTAAGGTAGTTGCCTGACGGCCTGAGCATAGATCTTGTAACAGTTCACACTTTATATAAAAGTCTTTTGTGATTTGCTAGTTTTTAAAGATCATTATAATAACAGTGACTTAATAGAAATGATTCTCTGAACTGTTGTCTTTGTCCTCGGATTCTACTGAAATTACAATATAGAGCAGTTTTAAGCTAGTATACAAATAAAATAAATGTTGCAAATTGAGCAGATTTTACGTTACGGTTCCTAATTTGAAAATATTTTGTAAATGTATGTTAAGAAATCTACAATGTAATTGTGGTTTTTCATTACAAATTATAGTAACTTTATTTTATTTTATATGTATTTTTCGATATTTAATTTACAAGTATGTATATGGGGGCAATATGTTAGAGTGAGAAATAGGTTATATATGTACATACATTTAAGCTTAAAGTTTAGTTGGATTAAGTTTTATTTCTCAAATACCAAAATGCAGTTGAAAATTCGCACTCGGAAAAATATTGAAACCCTAGACCAAAAGTCTCCAAACTTTTCTTAATTTATCAATATAGTAAAAAAAAGCGTGTAACCGTCACACGCGATTGAAGTAAAACTTCTTTGGCGTTATAAGGGATGGTGATTAAGTTAAAAATTTACCGACGGTCACCATCATCACGATGGTCACCACCATCCCGACGGTCACCACCACCCCGCCGGTCACCACCATCTGACGGTCACCATCATCCCGAACAAACACCAACACCCGAACACCATGATCCGGTCGAACAAAGAGGAGACCGAGAACGTGTAATGTGCTCTATCTTATTCTCTCGCCGGCTGAATCCTATACATTTACGTGTTCGTGTCTCTATGGGCTCGCTTTTTCGTTTCATCGAGTTTGAAATCACAACGATTCCAAAGAAGTTTCACTTCATAAAGTCGTCAGAAGTGGGCAACTGAAAAATGTATGTTGCTCGCATCTGATAGACCTCTCAGACAGACAAATATTAATCTCTGGGTTACATACGTAATAGTTTAAGAATAGTTGCTCTAGAATGTATAATTGAGAAACTAACACAGTGCAGAGTGAATGTTAATTATGTATGAATAAACTCGCAGGAACTTCAAATCTTTTTATTTTAATTCAAAATTCTCCAAGCTCGTGCTATATGACATTAATATGTATACAAATTAATATGCATTTAAATAAAATAAAATAAGTTACAATAAATAGGTGTAAGTTATTTTTAGTATTTCTTATTTCTAGTACGTGTAGGAATCAATTCTTCATTTGTCTAATTTACTATATTCCTTATTTCCACATTTATTTAACTAACACATACTTTGTAAATTTTTGCTACTTTTTGTGTATCTACGTGTGTCTATTTGTGTCTATCTACGTGACTACAGCGAACTCGAGTTGGAAATTTCGATATTTTCGTAATTTGTAATAAAAATAAATTCAAAAGTACCATTCAATTTATACAAATATATGCCTAAACTAATTAAACAAATGAAAAAAAGAAATTTAGAATTTGAGAACTCTCTAGATTAACATTACTGAATTTAACTATTTACGATAGATTTAACCAAAGGGAATGTCTTTATCAATGAAATATGATTATAGGCAAACGTTTTATTATTTGATAGACCAACATCTATGTTACAGGCCAACATGTTTTTATTTTATATACCGACATCATGTTACAGGCCAACACAAGTTTTTATTTAATATACCTCCACCTATATTACCGTTTGACAATTATTTAATAGACAAACAACATTTATGTTACAGGCCAACATATTGTTGTTTAATAGACCAACATCTATCTATACAGGCCAACATTCGTGTTTGTTATCAATTTTCATTCATAATTTAGAGTATTTTAAAAGTTAAATATTTAAGTAACTTATAACATGACATATTTGTTGTATATCTATGTGATAATGATATTAATATTCATACTATATAATTTAGAATACAAGCAGGTATAATTTAAAGTTTAATAACACTTATAGTTTTCCTGATATAAGAAATAGGATGGTGCTTAAGTTGTAAGTGCAAATGCCTTAACGGACGTGTTTTTTATACCATTTCGGCTCGAAGGACCTTTTGAGTAGATAGTAACCTTTTAAACTGTTGGATAATCTATGTCTGATTATGAAAGGCGACGAATTGAAGTGCGTCATATTTAACGTGTGACGCATAATGTGTCTAGTTCTTGAATTTGGATATTGGTGACCTCTCGCCGCGCTAATAAGATGCAAGATATATGAAAATAATTTTATTGAACTATGAAATGTAACGATCTATTTTTATTAAGAAATAAATGTATATAAAGAAGTGTATGAGAGAATTAAACAACTTTTATACAATGTTGTTTTTTTTTATTAACCCACTTTAAATTTACCACGGCTGGGCAAAGGTACTTTAAGTAGTGAAGGGGGAGTATTTGGCGGGATCTCAAACTGTCATGTAGTTGTTTTTTATTCATAAATTTGTGTTACTTGACCCTATATTGTGTAATACATGTGGCATTTTGCATAATAAAGTTCGGTTATTGTGCACAAGTGAAGTGGAATTGGAAATAATAACATGGATCATGAATTCTGAGATGCCACAAACTCTCCCTAGAAAGTTCTACGATCCTGAAACAGTGGCGGATGTAGGCTTGCTGCCGCCTTAGGCCCTGTACTAATACGCCCCTTTTTGATTGTACGAAAGTGCTTATCAAAATTAAGCATCTATTATGTAATACATAAATTTTAATAATTTAATTAAACTTTTAATTTACTTGTAATTTTCAAAATATAAATTTAAATTATTTGTTTATTCATTTTTTAATTATCACTTTTACATTAATCGCTTCTTCCTGGCTTTGGTTCACGCAAAAACGTCGAATATAATATCTTCATAATCAATTTCTGGCACTAATTGAGCTTCAATAGGTAATAATGCAAGGTCCGTCTTGGTCCATCTTGCGCGTAAATACGTTTTTACCCTTTTCAGGTCTTTCTCCTGAACAATTTGTTCAGGGATACTAAAAAAATGCGTAGTCTACATTAGGATAAAAATCTCGTAGATTCCGTGAATCGTATATGCATATGTTTTGTGCTGGCATGTCTTCGGTATTTGCTAATTAATCTTCGAGTTGATAATCTAAATTCCATAATGTCTCTTCTAAATCGTCAGGATACTTATTAAGTAGTTCATTTGGTGGAGTTAAAAAAAATTGAAGGTTACATAAAGCTTCTCATAGCTATGCGTGTTTACGTCCAGCTAATTTTACACTCAGAGTGTCCCAAATGGGGTAATAAATATTCGTACGAAAATATTTTTGCCTATAAAATAGGTGCTCTTTCACTTACCATATATTATTTTATCTTACTGCATTTTTTTTGCTGCGAGTATCATTAGTTGTGAACGACAATAATCTTAGACTCCAGAAAGCGCTTTGACTTTTATCATATTCAGAGAATTATTTATCTCTAATATCTTGAAGAAAGGAAGCTAAAATAATAATTGACGGTACTGCCCTTCATGGTAAACACAGAACAAAATGTAGTGGTCGGTAATTGGTGCCGTAAAAACGGTAATAGGAACAAACCTATCCGGTGAGTCGGTGAAAAGAGTATAATCATTTTCTTATTTCTCCTTTTTTTAAGTGATCATTGCTACTTGCTGATTATTATATATTCGAATTAAAAGAAGATTATCTCAAAAACTAGAATAAAATAAAATAGTGCTGCTAGTAACAGAACATGTACTTAATTCTTGCACATCAATTTGAACTTAGCTTAAACTGGCGGTAATAGGTGCACTTACGTTATACTAAAGTAAGTCATAGTGATAGTGGCTGAGACCGGCGGAATATCGATTCGAACTTTTCGGAATTCGGGTACCTACCTTTTGACGATTTAAATTAGAAAACAATCGGCTGACGGTGACCGAAAACATCTTCAAGAAACCTGAACGTCTGAGAAATGTTCTTGTACCTACCACTTTTTTTTTATAATAACCCGGCACATTGACTGTACTATCTCTGGAATCCTTAGGGGCCCCCAAGCCCGGGTGAAGCTGTAAAAGCCTTTTGAGGCTTCAGGGCCCTTATGCCTAACAGTATAGTCAATTTAAAAATAAAAACTATAATAACGTCGTCAGGGTGTTGTTGGAGCTGACACGCCATTGTAGTGCATCAAAGATTTTTGTGAATAACGTCACGGCTGGCTTTCACGCAACTATGTATAAATGAATTGCATCTGTGATGATCCGTGTGAAGGCTGACTCGAACAGCATCCTGCAAGTGACCGCAAATAGTGAAACTACCTATTTATTTTTAAGGCTTAGTAACACTCGTATATAAGTAATTATGCAATACTATTAAAATGGATATACTATCCTTACAGCCCTAAGCTGAGGAACGGTAACCAAAAACTTCTAGCAATCAGGCAAGATGTAGGTAAGTACATGAAGTGAGAACAACAATAGGGTGCACGTGAGCGTTAGCGACGACGTGTTGGATAGTTGATCGAATAAAATAAACACGGGTGCAACCGTGGGGCACGGCTAGTGTAAACTATAAACTACGCTTTAAATAACAGAGCCGCATTAAAAATGCTGTTACGAATTCAGTCAATCAATTTATTTATTACCTATTAGTATCCGCTCGCATCATTGTCCGCATGAATTACATTATCGTATTCAATAACAATAATAAAACATAGCCTACAACAATCAGCTTGAATGCACTCAAACGTAATTTTCAAAAGTAAAAAAAAAAAAGAATCGGATTCGTAGTTCCCGTTATTACACGGTGATAAGGTATTTTCACATCCTCCGGCATGGAGCCGTTGAGCCAAACAGCCGCTCGCGCGATACAGTGATACTGTAATCACTAGCTATCGACACACACATGACACTGCACATCACATATACACACCACTCAGGTAGGGGAAAAGGGGGTAATGGGAGTCACTTAAGCAAGAATCAATATAAATCTAAAGTTATTTGGTTCAGGTACATTAAAACACACATTTTTATTACTAGAACTAATAATTTATCAATCAGAAACAGTATTTTTTTAATTTTTGGATGATAATTTATTTCATTGGACTTTAAAAAAACTACTTTGACCACAATTAGTCTGTCATGCGGGTAATGGTAGTCATCATATTAGACAATGAGAGTGAACACATCTTCAACACTTATCGCACATATAATTCTGCTGAATCCATCGGAAGCGGTTGACGTGTAACCACAATCCACACAAGTGCACCGGCGCGGTCCCATAACTTATTGTTGCAACCAAACTAATTGCAAATCAATTACCTACAATTGCATCTTTTGCATCGTCATCACATATATTACAGAAACTTTTATCTGACTCTCACGGGGAGTGTTTATCTTGAAGAATATGTCGCTTGGCCTTGCCTATAGATTTTTTGCATATTTTTTTAGATATTTGAGATAAAGTTGGCCAGTACAACAAAACGCCAATTTCAATTATGTAAGGACCTAATAAATAAAAAATATATTTCCTTATTTCCACTTTAATTCCAAAAAATAATTTCATATCAATTCAAAAAAAATATATATATATAGGTACACTTACAATTTTTAAAATATAATGCTTAACACTACCAGAGGATTTTTTATCACTTTTAATCAAATTCTAAATTCTCACAATTCCTAATTAAGTCACTTAGCTTTTTTTGGTTTCATTTTTGGTGGTTTTATTATAGAACCTATGCTTTTCCTCTTCATCATCATCGCTCTCTTCTTCGATGGTGTTTTCATATCTTTAGACGTTCCCGCTTTAGACTTTTTCATGTTTTTCTTGTCACCTCTATCAACCGTCACGATTTTCTTTGGGTTTGATGAATCTGTAGAATTCGTTCTAGTTATTTTCCAATTTGCTACCATTTCATTTGAATCATCCGTTTTCACTTTCCTGGCAGGTTTTTTCTTTCCATCTGTCGATTTTTTCGATGCCGTATTTTCGGCGGATTTTTTCGTTTCGCCTGTGGATTTTTTTGTTTCCTTCGTATCTTTTTTCGAAGCCGTATCCGACACGTTGGGACTTTCCGTTTTTTGACCAGCCTTCGGTTTGTCTTTTTTCATTGGCACCAGCTTGAATGACCCGGACGCTCCAGTCCCCTTCGTTTGTAATATACTTCCCTCTTCGACGGCTGTTTTCAGCTGTTTCTTTATAATATGTTTCACTCTACCCATATCGACGTTATAATTATCTGCGATATATTTCTTTATCGCATAATATGATACACCTTTTCTGCTTTTCAGTTCTAAAAGCGCTTCCTGTAGCATGGTTTTTGTTGATTTCTTATTCGGATCATTGTCTTGGTTGTGTTTCGACGAACTGGCCTTTGGTTTTTCAGTAATTTTCGTTTGTACCGTTGTTGGATCATCTGAGTCGTCTGGTTGGTCAGACATGTTTACAGCTCCAAGTCGATCGTGCAACAGAAGCTTTGTCGCGTTTCGCTTCCTTTAAATACTTTTGGACGTTAGTGTACAGATAACTTTTTTTTTGTGGGGTAGATGTAATTTCTCTATTCGATAAACTGTGTTAAGTATACCTACATGTTATAAAAATATGTTTTCTTAGTACTGTTAATAGTTACTATAATTTTCTTGGTTGGTTTTTACATATTCTGTGTAGGTTCGTACCTGATACCAAGATTGGGAAAATTGTAACAAATTTATTTACTCCGAACATATTGCTCCGTGCTGCAGTGTGTCCTAAAACTTTATATTACGATATCTATTTAATTTTGAAATGTGTTATGTTCAACTACACCTAAATGTTCGAGTTCCGAAGTCAACAAGGAACCCATACAGTTTCGCCATGTCCGTCTGTCTGTCCGCAGTTTAGCCAAGAGTTTTTTATTACCAGAAAACTGTAATTTGGTATGGGTATAAATAATAATCACGCCGACAAAGTGATAAAATAAAATATTAAGCTTTAAGGTGCAATTTTTTTTTAGATTCAAGTTGTTTGTTAATTATAAAATAAATAAAATTAGGTACTTATTTATTTATTCAGATTAGGCCTTAAGAAGGCACTTATGAATGTCAACACACTACTACCGGTTCGGAATAAATCAGTCATTGAGAAGAAACGGCGATAGGTCGAATCCCTGAATGATAAGACTTACTTTCGGTGAAGGAAAACATCGTGATGAATTCAAAGCATCGTGGTAGAGTATTTTCTAAGGACCGTCTTGTTAGCTACCACCCTCAAGTTGAAAATCTGTTAGCAAACACCTGTAGGTGTACAGCTATACTTGAGAGCCAGTTTCCCCACTAAGCTTAGCGTGTCATCATCTTGGGCCACATAGTCACTTAACGTCAGGTGAGATTGTGGCCATAACGCTAAACGTATACACAAAAATAAAAAGTAATTCGATCAGGTTTATCTAAATTTGATTTTACTTTATTATATTGCTTATGTTTCGGTATATTATTTTAATGAATGTAGGTAGGTAAGTACCTACAGAAAGAGAGACACATCTAGGCATCACTATCATTTACATTATGATCCACGTAAAATAACCTTTTACATGAAATTAACCATTAGTTTTTTTTAAATAAATAATACTAATAGATTTACTACTACTAAAAATAATTATCTGAAATTTCTTTGCTACTTCCACTTACAATAAATGGACAGTAGTTTCAGCTACCTACAACATAAAATGTTTGACTTTAAATAAACGTGTAAATGAATGTATTAAATAAATTAAAATAATCATAATAAAGATGATTATACTATGTTAATATTTACCATAGAGAGAGAGACATCAGAATAAACTATCGAAAACACCAGGATTTTCCTTGATATCTTAACTATGGAATCATAGATCTTGTGAGCGTAATCTGGATTTAGTGCAGGCATTGTAAAGATGTACACGGTCTGACAATCCAAGTTTTTTTTTATCGTTATAGGTTTGGCTTAGTGGCCACAATCTCACCTGATGTTAAGTGACGATTTGGCCCAGGATGGTAAACGCTAAACCTAGTGGAAGACTGGCTCTCAAGTGCAGCTGCCGGAACACACCTATTGATGCTTGGCGACAGATTTTCAACTTGAGGGTAGTAGCTAGCCAGGCGTACATTAGAAAAAGCCCTACCATCATGCTATGGTTTCCTCACGATGTTTTCCTTCACCGAAAGCTCAGGCTCATTGTAGGGATTCGAACTCACGTCATTCGACGCGAAGTCGTACACGCTACCACTGCGCCATCATCGCTTCAAGCGTGTGTGTCTTCAAGTGAGCGTGATGATGTCTGTCTATTTAGGTTACCCTCAGTGTCCTCCAACCACCCCATGCCTCGCATATCTGATGTTATCGCTGCCCATATGCTATCTAGTAATTGATCTTGAACGTCCCCACGATCCGACAAACTCCAGCCAGTATGAGGTAGAATCGAACAATCTTAGGATTCAATATTAATGGAGGTCTTCACGATACGAGGGCTCGAGCTAGAACCGTCCTTTAAGCCCGTTGTTGTCTGCTTATATGGTTGCGTGGATCACAGAGCACACCTGTTGCGAGCGCGCGGCGTGTCTACTTTCTTTCCATTTATTTTATATACGCCGTATTTTAAATTCCTGTCAGGATCTGTTATCTCGTTGCTATGAGACGATTTATTTTTAAATGATGACTTAGACACGATTCTCTGACAAGTATGTTGATAATAATACCCGTAAATTAATATTTATTTATTATTAGATAATCTGTGCCCGCGGCTCCGCTCGCGTGGAGTACAAAATGCTTTCGGTCGAGCGCAAGCGTTAATGGAGCTGCCCCCGCTTAAAAGACGGAAGACAAAAAATGCTTATTGTGAATGATCCTTAGAAGATAGATAGATATATGCAATTACTGACTTTATTGTAGCTCTTTTTAAGATCACAATTATGTACAACATGAATTTAATATACCTTGCATGGTTTACTCACAGTAAGACATTGACTCTACCCAAATGTGTATTTTTTCCGAATTGATGCATCATTATCGTCACTGCTTATTTCGTATGTTACTATTTTTACAAAATATATCCTATAATCTGACCAAAAAACATAGTTGTGAATAAAAAAAATCTTGTAAATCGGATAAGTGGATTTCGCGTGAAAAGAACATAAACGGACAGACCGACACAGAGACGTTGAGTTTTATAACATGTATAGAAGAAGAAGATGTAAGTGAACCTTTTTAAAGTACCTTTAAAAACATATTTCAAAAACGCGACGTGACGTCATCATTCAATAAATAAAACTAAGGTTAAAGGTGTTACATATATGCAAAATTTAATTTACTACAATTTGAGTTATGAAATTTCTTCAGCGCATCTCATTTTAAAGCATACATTTCAACGCTTAGTAATAATCATAAGAGTCACTTATCATAAGGTAACACTCAACTGTGCTTATTTATTGTACGATGACGTCATATTTTCTGCATCGCGTTTCCAATCACGTGACACACAGACATACAATTTTATTTTCCAGAAGCAAAAATGAAACAAACGAATAAACTATATTTTTTTCCAGTTTTGTACTGTTTTAAGAGTTTTTAAAAATAGACCAATATTATAAAACAATTTGCTTTAATTTTTAAACGTAATACTGTCAATTCGCGGATTGGCGTAACAAATTTTTACCATACAGACAGGGTTAAATGACAAAGTGTACCAGCAGGATACGTCGATATTGATGACATATTTTCTAAATAATATGTAACTTAGCGAGGGTTGGAAAGTATAAATGCGTTACCATTGCCTTATTTATCATTAATCGTCATTAAAACTTGCTTTACATCATCCTTGAACTTATTGTCCGTCAAAACGGTAATGTGCTTAGAAGATTTATTATAGAATCTAACATTACCTAAAAAAACTTTCATTTGTCTTACTAAGTCTAGAAGATGGGAAGATAATGGAAATCTACAACCAGGCTGATGGTTATCTATCATTACATAGCATAAAACAAAGTCGCTATAATCTGTCCGTCCCTATGTATGCTTAAATCTTTAAAACTACATAACGGATTTTGAAGCGGTTTTTTGTAGTAGATAGAGTGATTCAAGAGGAAGGTTTATATGTATAATACATACATAATATTGTAGAGAAACACTGGTAAATTTAGAGGTTTCTAAGTGATGTCGTAAATAAACACATTTTTTGCGCTTACATTGCAAACGCTGGCTGAACCCCACGAGATAAACTACTGTACTACAATATTGTACACCTTAAAAAGCTCAACAAAAAAGTCCGCGATGTTATATGTCTATCTCTTAAGGATAACCCACAATAATCATTTTTTATCCTTTACATTTTACGGCAAAAAATGGCTTATTTACGAAGTGATTTTAAGCAATACAGCATTAATCCTTATCCAATTAAGTACCTTAAATACATTGTCCATTTAATATAGATCAATATAGCCCTTTACAGCATGTAATTAAAATGAATATTTCCGAAGATATTACAGATTTAAAATGTAGGGAAGTGCGGCGGTACCGGCCTTATATACTATGGTCAATTATATGCCGCTCTTTCAAGAGTAACCTCTAAACAAAACATGTTTGTATTGTCTAATGACAAAAAAGCTGCAAATGTTGTTTATAAGGACATTCTGTGGTAGGTAGGTACATTTAGTATCAGCATTGCACCCGTGCGAAGCCGGGGCGGGTCGCTAGTATTAGTATAAATAAATCTTGTTTGTTTGTGAGGACATCGCTTCAGAACAAATCGGCTGATTTGGTTAATTTTTGTTTTTATGTTAGTCATGTTCCGAAAAAAATTAAATTGTTTTTTCGTATTGTTTTTTTTAAGACCTCACGACCATAAGTCGTGATTTGAACGACGGATATATTATCTATTTCTAATTATGGTTCTAGGAAAGTTTTCAGGGAAAATCGGTATGAACCTAGTATTTATTTTAAAAAAGTGAATACTGAAAAAATCTATCTAGACATTCTAAACAAGAGCCACATTTTGAAATATTGCCTAATAGATATCGAAATGTGAGTAAAATTTAACGAAATATATATGTGTGGTTTTGTCGAGATACCCTAACAAATAAAATTGTATACAAATCAAAGACTAAAACGGTAAGGTAGGTTGTAAACAAGGCTTTTTAGAGAAAAATAGAATATTATAAAATTAAAAGAAATAATTTGTTCCGTTATAAACAAATTATATTTAGGGACTTTTAGCACATTCTAACAATTTTTTTTTGTCTTTGAAACTTTCATTCCTAATTTAAAAATAAAATTTTAGATATATTTTTTTAAAATGGGCGATTTGTTTCTCTTTTCTCAACATTTTAGATTCATTACGGAAAAAAACTCTCTCAGTGAAAACTGAAGTGGCGGGAACAAAGAGTAGGAGGGGGGTACATAAGATTTTTTATTTTATTTGGCACAGTACACTTTTTCTTTGCATTTGGTTACCTATCAGATGCCTTTTTAAATATATAATGCCATTTGTCAACAGTGTTTTTTATTAACACATTTATGTTAGCTTCACTTGAAACGACTTAACTAACAAACAATGTAATAAAATCTTAGAAGTCAATTTAACCTACTTCTAATTGTCGTGTCGAAATGAAACTGTATGTACCTATATGTAGTTTGGATAACAACAATATATTTTGGTATCTTGGAACTGATCTGATGATGGAGGCAGGAGATGGATAGTGGAACGCTTCAGTGGCTAAACCCCTCGAGTTTTGTATCATATGATTTGTTTTGACAAGTTCAATATATTGGGCTTGGTAATGAGGGTCTGGTGACTCATATGATTCGTTTTGACAAGTCCAGGCCGGCACCGGGCTTTAATTAATTCATTAACACAAACATTCGTATGCATATTTCTTTTCATAGATCGCAATCTACAAAGCTGTATGTATGTGGTTGGAGGACATAAAAAATGAATTAGTATTACTCCACTTACTAGTTGTGAGAATTAAGTTTTTTTTAAATATATTTCTTAAATTCTGCTTCTATTTTGTTAGACTTAGACCAAATTGACAGATTACTAAATACATGCACGCGTGTTTCTTCCTTCCTACCAAAAAGCAAGAGACATGCATACGTGTATAGTTAGTTAGATCGAATTCTGATAGGATTAGCAAGATCGCGATAGATGCATACGGCAACAGCCTAAGCCGAGGTCGACCACTTTGGCACCCTTGCGCTTGTTGTCCTTTTTCCTGGCTGAGTGCCTTCTGCGCTCGCCCACAAGCCCGATAAAGCTGTTAAGCCTCTTGGCCAACAGTATAGTCAGTTCGAAAAAAAAAACTGCCTCTATTTTACACCCCGAATGTAATCTCCGACCCTAAATTCTTGTATAAACGCCGACCGCGAAACATCTTTATCGATCCTGATGACGATATCGAGAAAGCTAACGAATATTACGAAACCAGCGTTCCCTTTGTAGGGGACGGACTGTAAACTTCGCTCCCGCACACCCGCCACGACCTTCCTCTCCTACGGCAGCTCAAGCCTAGGTCCGATCCTCCGGCATGGAGCCCTTGAATCAAGCAGCCGCTTGCGCTACACTGTGACACTGCATTAATTAGCTATCAACATACATTCGTTACAATGTATCTCTACATACATGCACTCCACTCAGGTATAAAGGTTCTGCAAGGGACCCTTTTTTTGGCTAGTTAATTTACACAAAAATTGACAGATCACTAAAAACCCTTGTTTCTTCCTCTCCTCCCATAGGATAGAAATATGTATATATGTACAGTTAGTTGAGATCTAATTACGGATCGGGAATTAGTCAGAGTCGCGACATATTTGCAACAGTTCAAGCCGAAGTTCGGCCACTTTAGCACTCTTGGATCTTGTTGTCTTGCTTTCGCGGCTGTAAGAACTTGAAAAAGCCGTCAAAGGCTCCAGGGCCCTTATGGCTGACAGTATAGTCAGTTCGAAAAAAGGCTCTATTTAAATGTATTTAAATAAAGGCTTCCTTCCTCATAGAAGGCAGAAACATGTATATAATAATGTATAGTTAGTTAGATCGAATTACGGATAGGGAATTAGCTACCTATACTTCAGCTAAATTCGTTCACAACTCTCAAAATGCAAATCTTGTATTATTGCTTTAATTATGGCACATGACATTAATAATTTGATGTCAATTATTCTTATAGATAGCACATTTTACTCAAATCATTCACACAACTTGGATATTATAGTGTTTATACCAAATGACTAAAATAAAATCCTGATTAATTTTACTCGATAGCCGTGTATTATTGATCGAAGCGATAGCCCTACAAAATAAATGACATCAGCGATATTCCGGTATTCTAAGCAGTTTATTACAATTTCGGTTATTTAAACTATTCTTCTAAATATAATTGACAAACATTTTTATACATGGTTGCTTATCTTAAATCATTTACAAATCACCTGTAAAATAAGTGTATTTTAATCCTACTGTAATGATCTTGGTACTTTTTTCGTTTAAATTTCTTTATTGCTGACGATATATTCCTTTTAGAATATGTATGGATAATGAAAATTCTTTATAGTAAAATATAGTTATTGATATATAAAAAAATATGCAATTACAAAAACAAATTTAAAATGTCATGTAGGTAATCATGTAGGCTGTTGGCCTTGCGAGGGTGGCCACCTGTAGTGCAGAATGTAATGGCGTGTACGCAGAGAAGAACCGTTTCATGGTAAAACATGGATACATTAAAAACGGGTGGTAGGGATCGTGACCACCACACACATAGGGATAAACCTCTCACAATGACTTTTTTTAAGTTTGACGCGTTTCGGTATCACCGATATATATATATATATATATATATATATATATATATATATATATATATATATATATATATATATATATATATATATATATATATATATATATATATATATATATATATATATAGGTATATATTATAATCAGAGCTGGGCAAAATACATGCCTTGCTTTAATTAAAATACAAATTACAAAATACTTTGAAGTCGTGTATTTGAAATATAAAATACAAAATACAGTATTTTAACTATTTTATTTAAAATACAAATTACAAAATACTTTCCAATGTTAGGTTATGTAAATAGAAGTAGATATGGAACTTCCTTCGATCAAATTTTCAGAATTCATTAATAGCATGTGCCGCAACATTTACCCAGTCCCAGACGCCCCGAAGGCAAAACGTAGGCTGTGGAACATATTTACTGACCCCGATGACGAAATCAAGGTAACTAACGCGTCATACCTGTCCGTCTCTTCAAGTTGAGCATGTTTGCGCCAACCCCCGCGAAACAACCGTTCCTTCCATAGGGAACGGGCGGTTAACTTCGCTCGCGCACACCCGCCACGACCACCCTCTCCAGCGGGAACTCAAGCCTAGGTTTGGTCCTCTGGTATGGAACCCTTGAGCCAGCAGCCGCTCGCGCGATACAGTGACACTGCATTCACTAGCTATCCACACACACACACACACACACACACACACATGACACTGCACTTCACACATGCACACCACTCAGGTACATAGATTCTGTAAGGAACCTCTTTTTCTTTTTGTTATAGTTTAGACAAAATTACCAAATCACTAAATACATAACACATGTTCCTTCCTTCCTTCCAGAAGGCAGGAGTTTTTGTGACATCACAAAATCCATGTTTTGAGTTATATTTATAATCCACTTCACGAATGCATATTAACCAAACTATATCATGCAAAATGCCACCAATATTACATAATATAAGGTCAAAACACCTAAGTTAATGAATTAAAAATAAAAACCACAACATGACAGCTCCCACCAAACATCCAACATTCGTACTAACAAACTTAATCTATTTCTTCCTTAGTTTCTATAAAAAATATTTTGCTGTTGAAGGACGCCTGGCATATGTGAAACATCTAAACTATTTTATTTAGAAAATTTTCATGAAACGATTATCACTCTGATGGTTTTATTGTATTACTATGTGTATGGTAGTCACGTCTACCACAACGCTTGATTACTAGATATATATTATAATCAGGGTTGCTCAAAGGGTGGGTCAAGTGCAGCTGCCGGAACACACCTATTGGTGCTTGGCGACAGATTTTCAACTTGAGGGTGGTAGCTAGCCAGGCGGGCATTAGAAAATGTCCTACCACCATTCTATGATTTCGTCACGATGTTTTCCTTCACCGAAAGCTCATTTCAGGGATTCGAACTCACGTCAATCGACGCGAAGTCGTACACGCTACCACTGAGCCATCATCACTTAACTAAACAAACAATGTAGTTAAGTAAATTTTAACCTTCTACTTATTGTCGTATCAAAATGAAACTTTGTATGTATATGTACTTCGGTTGACAAAACTATAATTTGGTATCTTGGAACTGATTTGGTGAAGGAGTCAGAAGGTGAATAGTGGAGCTCTTCAGTTCACTAAAAATACATAATTCAATTGATTTTTACAGTAAGCAATAAATATACATAATAATTCTGTAAAATATACATACGACACGGTAATCACCACACCTAACATGTAAAACACCCCATTTAAAATGTATGTTAATTTCCATAAAATCTATAGGTATTTTTGGAATTACCTAAAGAGTTTGTATTTATTAATATCTTCCATAATATCACAATACGATAAAATGGAAATTGTCATAAAAATATGTATATAATAATATATATATATATAATAATACAGTTACAGATTTTATGATTTAAACTTTTTAAGAAATTTTACAATTAAGTACATGTAAAAATACTGATATAATTGTTTTTCTTTACAACTTTTATGTATGAAATACATAAAATCGTTATAAAAATTAATATTTGTTGTAAAATTTAAGTAAAAATACATTTTTTCTGTACAAAAAAATAATATTGTGTGGTTTATGAAGCAACGACGCAAGTGGTGAAACTTTAAAAATAAAATGTAATGCGACATGCGATATATGAACGAAAAATTTTGGGCGAAAGAATAAAAGTTTCATTTTAAAATTAAAAAGACGTTAAATTCGCAGAAAATATGAAATCCTACGTAAATCTCTGTAACCCTACTAATTTTTCTGTAATTTATCTCGATTTTTTGAATAGTTTTGCATGTTTATTTAAAAATTTGGGATGTAAATATATATATTTTTTTCTAACAATGTAGGTAGGTAGGCGCCTACTTACTTCTTTGTCGCGTTTAATAGAGGGTAAAATTGAGAGCTGCGCGCGCATCATGTGACGGAAGTGCGCCATGATGACGTTAGCCAACAATGATAATAATGTTAATTAATATTACTAATTTTTTTAGGTTATTTAAAAACATTGTCACTTATATAAATAAACATTGTTTTAATTAAAATAATGTTTGTACGATACATAGATACATTTAATAAGTTAATCGACTTTTACTTTCACGTTAACTTTTTAAAACCTGGCGTCGACTACAGCCGAACCTCGTCGGATCGAAACGAGTCATTTATTCCTTGTGCGTCTATAACAAACGAATCGAATCAAATAGTTCATTAAGCACAACTCATCATCGAAGTTAGGTGGTTTTTGCTTGATGAACAACTCGGATAAAGAAATCATTCTATTTGTAAAATTTTTGATCTTAATAAATCCTGACATTCATTATCATCATTTCAGCCAAAAGACGTCCACTGCTGGACATAGGCCTCCCCCAAAGATCGCCACAACGATGGGTCCTGTGCTGCCCGCATCCAGCGGCTTCCCGCAACTTTCACCAGGTCGTTGGACCACTTTGTGGCGGGTCTGCTCACGCTGCGTCTTCCGGTACGTGGCCACCACTCGAGAACTCTTTGACCCCATCGGCCATCCGTTCTACGAGCTACGTGGCCCGCCCACTGCCACTTAAGTCTGGCTAATTTTCGGGATATGTCGGTGACTTTGGTTCTCCTCATTTCTGATTCGATCACGCAGAGAAATCGATGACTTTGAGCTTTCTTTTGAGGCCTATAGTTAGCGACCACGTCTCAGCACCATATGTAATCACTGGCAACACACACACACACACTCGCAATCCCGACATTAAATTGTGATAAAATTACTCAGTTACTCAGATGACCCCCCCCCCCTCTAGCTAGTGCATGTGATAACCACCGGCATGACGGTGACGACAGTCAATGAAATCTATCACCGACGGTCGCCGTTGTTTGTGAACTGTTCTGTACTTACCATCAGATGCTGTGGAGTCATATGTCAGAACCTCCTCCTCCCTCCCTGGCCAAAATCCTGGCCTGTATTTCTACCGTTAATACTTGACAGAGTTCTTTGAAGCATATCTCATGGTGTTCAGTGGTATATATCTAAGTCTGGCAATTGAGCTGACCACATGATATTAAAAATATACCTAAATAACTACTTTATAATTGATTACATAATAGATACCTATGTGTTATCGATCCTATGTTTCAGAGTCTTTTTATGTTACGCCTGTCCCTGTAATATTTATTCCTCAACATTGTTCATCTTATTTTTCTTTATTAAGTATGGTTGATAGATACTATTTTAGCATACAGCTTTTTCTTGTCACAAAAGTTATATGAAAAGTGTATCTAAAAATTATTTAGAAACATAAAATGAAATACAGTAAATTATAATAAAAACTTTCTAAAATAATTATACGGTCTAATTATTTTCATAATTAAAACTCATACAAACCGCGTTCACTCCATTATATTTAGTAACAATGACATAAACAAAGCTACATAGCGGTTTACGAGTTTACAATACAATAAATGAGTTAAATAATTATTATTCTGCTCGACGAATAGGCCAAAATTAAGTGAACAATTTATATTCACCATCGGCCATACTAAACGCGTGACATCATTGTCCCATCGTCTTTATTTTTATACAAACAATTCTCATCTTTATTATACCACGATAGAGTTAAAAACATTAAGCACATTTTTTTATAAAACACGTTTCCTGCTTAAACCTTTTACTTTTAAGATGAACAGTGTTATACTCTTCTCACTTATTTACTCGTGTTACATCGGTAAGTAAGAAAGAGATGAATGCATGTCTATAGTGCGTGAGTGGCTTTACACGAGGATATTGGGGTCACAGAACGTGTTTGAATTTCGAAACACGTTCCGTCCAATGCGAAGCGTTGTTGCTCACTTCGATATTATTGGTTAAGCTTGGGTACTACCAAAATAGCTCCGTTTTAGTTAAAATCGATACGATGAATTGTCAAAATTAGTATAGGAACAGCGACAGCTGTTATCGTTGACGCGTTAGTGGTAGCGGTGCGACGTGCTGCTGTTGAATCTTTTATGTCATTCGTTCAGCCATTTCGGCTCGAAAGATGTCCGGAGTGACTCGGCTCGTGACGTTTTGATCGGTTTTCCATAGTTTTTTGACGTTTTAGAAGGTAACAACACTCGGATACGATAATGGTGAGATGTTTGTACTGTTTTTTCATATTATACTTATTTCATATTATGTTTTTAACTGTTATCTGAGCGGATATCGCTAATAATTGATTAAATGTACGCTCGGTGTGTTGTGTTACTGAAATATCTTTGTTTGGTTCGTGACGTCACGACATTATTTGAAAATAGAGAGCGTGTGATAACTCGTATGTCAATTATGGCTTTGTGTATCAGTACTTTTGGATATATTTTGTAATAATTGACTATAACAAAATGTTTATTTCTTTGTATGTTGATATAATGTATATTGTGAGATTATTGTTTACATATATGTCATAAATAACTAAATATTGACACATCATATACAAATTGTTTACACATTTGAATTTAATCATTCCTATTCCAGTGTGTTAGGGACTAGAATACTTAGAATGGATTTTCTGATTATCAACTTTCTCTGTCTGACAACATGGCCGACGGCATATAGCGTACTCAGTCACACTACAGGGATTTATTTTTAGAGAACGCGACGGGACACTGCATTCCCCCGCGGCGTCCTATATTTATTTTAGGGTTGTATTTTGCTTATCGATAAATTTGTTTATGTTATTTTCATCTATGTTTAAAAGGATATAAGTTGTTAGGAACATTGTTATATTTCACCAAGCTGTATGTCTTTCGAAGTAAAAATATATTTATTTTGTTCTTTACCAGCATTGCAATTAAGTTTTAATATGATTGTCATTTCACTATATGTGATATTTAATAATGATGGCTCAGTAGCCCCTGCTGCTTAGTGCTCAGTGACGTCCCTGCAATAAGCCTGAGCTAACGGTGAAGGAAAACATCGTGATGAAATCATGGGTAACATGGGTTATAGAGCATTTTATTTCATTTTCGCACTCAATTTGAGTTCTGGCATCAGTCTGTTTCGGAAGTTTCATTTGATAGCCAGTCCCCCCACTAGCGTATTACCATCTTAGGCCACATCGTAACTTAACGTCAGGCAAGATTATGGCCAAATACTAAACCTATAGAAATAAAGCTACCTTAATTTTATCACTTATTTTTAGTAAGGGTTGTTATATAAATTCTGATTTATAAAAATGTTTTCTTTTATCGATTTTAGCCTGAACTAGAATGTTACCTGTAACGCTTAGTAGTTGTTTTTTGTATATATGATTATGCTAAGTGCTGCCCTCCACCTCTAAGCATAAAGTTCACAGCATAATTGGCTGCTATGCAAAATTTCATTAGGATCCGTCCAGCCGCTTGACCGTGATTGATGGACAAACATTCAAATGAACATACTTTCACATTTATAATACACTTATATTAGATATTATATTATTAAAAAAATACGTGGTTTGGCTGACTAAAATAACGCAGAGTAGATATTGTGAAAGATAAATGAATCTTGAAAATTTGGTTTGTTTTGTGATGTAGGAGTTTACCAAGGAGTATATTTTTAAATCTGTAAAGAGCTTAAAAAGGGATAATGGCGTTTCAGAAGTGTCGTCAGTTATATAGATTACAGATACATTAATATTTTGAGATTTGAATTTCATATTGTTATGAATGCTAACAAAGTCGAGGGTCGTTGCTAATATGGAGATAACATTATCGTAGTAGGGATTTTTTAATGCTCGCCAAGCTATCTACCAACTTCAAGTTGAATTTTGCTGTCAAGGGTATACTTGAATCACTCATTTCTAGATTTTGTGTGTTGTCTTCGATGACATCTTTATTTAACCAAAAAAGTATAAAGTGTTCGCGTTAACATTTTCTGGTCTAAACGGCAATACGACCTGGCACACGATAAGATTAACTTTAGGATACAGAAGTAGTTTATCAGTAATCGATTTCATTTAGGACCACAGTTCCGTTTGAAGTCCAATCTTTGTTTTCTTTGACAATTTTGTCGAATTATTGTATAGGTTCGCGACTAAGTTCGCGTTAATTAGGTACAATAAAATTAAAATAAAAACGGACTTTATCACTCGGAGATAATGTAGCTTCCTATAAGCGGAAGATTTTTTAGAATCAGATCAGTAGTATCAGAGATTACCTCGTACAAACATACAAACTACCTTTTTATTATTATGTAGTATTAGCTGATCCCGCAGATTTTGTTCTGCCATTTCCCTATAAGTCTATCACACTGCCAGTCTATCGCATTCAAGGATGACATATAAACCGTTTCCATGATATAACACTTAGGACTATCAATTTTCTCGGTGATCTGTGAAATGGCGTTGGAGTTTATCAATCTCATATAAATATGTACCAACATCCATTTTATATAGGTACTACCGATTGTTACGCAGTAATTATTCCCATCACATAATTTTATTTTTACTCATACTATCGAAAATTCTTATAGATTGAGAAATGACATAAATAGATATACTTCGCGTATACAGAATTTCATCGACATCGCTTGAGAAATAATTATTTTTACGATTACTAAATGTATTGACAAATTACTGTAATTAATTGACGATTCTTATAGCCTATTAACTATAGAATGACGTATGCTTCCCATCTACAAAATTTGGTCAGAATTGGTTGAGACTCGATGAATATTTTATTTCTTACAATTTGCAAAAGTAAAATGTATAATTATTATAGCCCACCAATGATGGAATTACTTTTACTTCCCGTGTACAAAATTTCATACGACCGATTCGTTTATGAATGCCGTTTATGAATGAAATCCGGATATACAAACAAACAGACAATTATTTTAAGAGCATTAGTGGTCTGTATCCTTAGTATAGGAAATATATCGGGTAATTTGAAAACAAAATACATGTACAGACAGAACTATAGATTTATTAATATACATACTGATAGTATAGAGTATATTTTGTGTAAAAACGAACTTTTTATTTTGCTAAATTTTGAATTTCACAATCCACAGCATTAGGTATAAAAAGTTGTCGATATATACATAGCAACATCACTAAGCTGTTCACAAAAAAAATATGTCTGCCGTTCTCCTTACTAAAGGGATTATTATTATCTCCAAAGGAACATTTACTAATTTTAAAGCCCTGTTGTTGACGTTATAAAGTTCAAATTAGCTAAACCAGGCCGCATACATTAATTTGAATAGAAAACAAACTTCAAACAGTTAAAAAATAACTTAATTTCATAGAGGAATAAGTTGCATTTGCCTTGGCAAAGTATGTCGTTCTTTGTAAATAATAATACTGATAATGTATTGATACGGAGTGATACCTTTTTTAATGATTTATGAGGGTGGTACTAAAGTGAGACGTTTGGGGCTTGGCTATGCTAATTGTATTTTTACCCCGATTTTAATCAAGTTTTTAAATACGAGCATAAATTACTTTTGTAATTGGTCGTCTCGTAAAACGTTTAGTGGTTCGAAATACCGATAATTCCATAATGCCTATTAGGTATATTTACAATGGTGTATAGTGGTCGTTCTTTAAAAAAATACATACCAATATCGAATTGGTTATTTATTAACAAAATAGTTTCACGATTTATCTGACTAAATATGGAAGTACCTCGAAATTTATAATATTTTTTACTGTCAAGTGCAAGTTAAAATCTGACACAGAGGGTTCCGTTACACAACAAAATATGTTTGTTATGTATATACAAAAATTTTTTTTTTTTTTTAATTTCGATATCCTAAGTTGACTGCTTGTCACAATCGACAGTTTTTTATTATTTGTTATTTTACTGTATAGTTTGCACTATAAACATACAAAGTTGGCGATTACATGTCCTAGCCTGCTTTAAAAAAAAAAGCGTGTGGCTATGTCGAGGACACGGTGTGTATTTTACGTAAATACGTAATACGTTGTCTGCTAGGACGTTTTTCAAGTTTCTGGCAACGCTTCAGTCTATCATATGGTTATTTATCATTGGATTGCTGTTGAGAAGCCCTTTCCAACCGTAAACGATTTCTCTGTTTTGATTTGGCTTGACGAGTAAAGGCCGATATTGTATTAAGTTTTTTTGATTTTTAACTTTAACACAATATATATTCACAGTAAGTATTCTACACTAATCCATGTTATTATTAATCAAGCTTTATTATGCAAAATTCCACCTGCATTACACAATATAGGGTCAAATATCACAAATTTATAAATAAAAAACAAAAACCTAAACACGACAGTTTGAGATGCCGCTAAAAAACCAAAAAAAAATTTTTTTATTGAAATAATTAATTTTTTTGTTACAGATGCAGCAATCGATATGTCAGGAAAATCAATTGGGGTGAGTTCATTCTACCTATCCCTATTGCCTATTCCAACTCACGACATATTGGCGATTTCAAATACTGTGAAATCTCTAAGTATTCTTTTCTTTACGCTCCATGAAGATATTTCATAACACGTTTAGGTTTCCTCACGGTACTTTCCTTCACCGTCAACCGATTGCGTTATTTTTTAATGTAAATTAATAAATTTATGCAATTTCGGATAAAATATTTGTTAAATGGCGACATTCGAACCTGCGATCTTCATTCCACCGCTACCTTCAATTAATCGACTACCTTGGTATGCTTGTACTTGCTTTACTTATTGTACATAAATAATTAATTTTTGAAATATATCATACCTACCTATATAGATAGATATATCCATGTATTTACTAATATTATTTGAAGCAATGATGCCTCAGTGGTAGCGTGTACGACTTCGCGTCGATTGACGTGAGTTCGAATCCCTGTAATGAGCCTAAACTTTCGGATAAGGAAAACATCGTGAGGAAACCATAGCATGGTGGTAGGGCTTTTTCTAATGCCCGCCAGGCTAGCTACCACCCTCAAGTTCAACTATCGCCAAGCACTAATAGGTGTGTTCCGGCAGTTACACTTGAGAGCCAGTCGTCCAACTAGGTTTAGCGTGTTATCATCTTGGGCCACAACGTCACTTAACATCAAGTGAGATTGTGGCCACTACGCCTATCCGAAAACGATAAAAAAGAAGAGATTGCTTTTTTTATCTTTTTTTTAATTACAAAGATGTCAAACACGCATACGGCCCGCCTCATTTATGGACGGATTTTTTTTAATGCTTCATAGACAAATAATAATGGGAATGAGAAATAATAAATTGGACTATGACATACCAAGTCTCGGTCAGAAAGAGATAAAACTCAGATTAAGGACATATTATACTTACTCTAAGAGATAGAGGCTGCGGCCTGGATTCCATTGCACGCATAAACATTTTCGAAAAAATAATTTGGCCATTTTTTTTTATCAAATAAAAATTAGTAGTTAGACGCTTAATATAGTAGGATACTAAATTATGTAGTAGGGTTGGCAATCCTATTAGAAACCCTATTACATTTTTTTAGAATAGATCAGTACATTGACTGTGCTTTTCCTTATGGTAAGCATAGTACAATCCAAATACAACGGCAACCACCGAGAGATCGAAATCCATCGGCGGTCGTCGCTGTCATGCCGGCCTGCGTAAATATCTGTTCGCGTTACGTTTAAAGGACTCGATATCTTATTTGTGTATATTTTGTTTTGGCAATACACGTGTGCCCGATAAGATTTCACATCGGCAACAACTCAGGAATTATCCAATTTCAACCCGTCATTACGGGTTCAATTTTGAATAATACTTTCATAGTCCTAACTTTATATAGGGTAAGTAGTCCTGTGCCAAATTTCATGCTTCTAGACCTCTATAAATCAATGAGTTTTACGAATTATATTAAGTAGATTTTCGATATTACATTCAAGTTAGCAACCAAAAGAGTCATTTAGTAAAACATGTTCTGAACATCGGTCGTGTTAACGTTCAAATAAAGATTAACAAGGCAATTTTAAATTAAGTTAAATTTTAATTAATACCTACTACTACCTTCTTAATAGTCGAAATCGATGCTGCGATCACTGTAATTAGATCTAATAAGATTAAACCATTAATTACTAGCTGTGTCCACGACTTCGTCTGCGTGGACTTTTTTTTTTTTTTTTTTTTTTTTTTTTTCGAACTGACTACACTGTTAGCCTGAGGGGCCCTGGAGCCTTTACGGCTTTTACAGCTTTACCGGGCTTGGGGGCGAGCGCTTAGGGCACTCAGCCACGAAAGCTAAGCAACAACATCCGAGGGTGCCAAAGTGGCCGGACCTCGGCTCGGACTGTTGCGCGTATGCAATTAAGTCGCGATCTGACTAATTCCCTATCCGTAATTCGATCTAAACTAACTATACATATATACATGTTTCTGCCCCCTGGGAGGAGGGAAGGAACATGTGTATGTGTATTTAGTGGTCTGAAATTTTTGTCTATTCTACTAGGCAAAAAAAGAAAAAAAAGGTCCCTTACAGAACCTATGTACCTATGTATGTTGTGCATGTGTGTATAATGCAGTGTCATGTATGGCTGTGAAAGCTAGTGATTGTACAGTCACTTGTATCGCGCGAGCGGATGCTTGGCTCAAGGGCTCCATGCCGATGGATCGGACCTAGGCTTGAGTTGCCGCAGAGGAGGGTGGTCGTGGCGGGTGTGCGGGAGCGAAGTTAACCGTTCGTCCCCTGCGGAGGGAACGGTGGTTTCGCGGGCGTGGGCGCGAGCACGCATATGTTGCGGGAGCGGACGCGTAGTAATTATTAGCTTTCTCAATGTCGTCGTCGGGATCGACAAAGAGATTTCGCGGACGGCGTTTATAACGTTTGGCAACGGGGATCGAGTTGTCTGGGACGTAGTTCACGGTGGATTTTACGAGCGGGTTGGGGTGATTCGAAGCGCTATCGAAGTATCTCCTGGAGAGATATTTCACATAGGCTTCTATCGAGGGAAGCCTCATGTCCCTATGGAGGTCCATGTTCCTAACGAAGGCTGGAGGGTCAAGCAGGCGACGGAGAAACCGATTTTGGACTCTTTGCATGCGGACAAAGTTATGTTTGGACATATGTGCGAACGCTGCGCAGCTATATGTCAAGATCGGACGGACACACATCTTGTATAGTGTAAGCTTATGTCTTAAGGACATTTTGCTTACCGAACTGAGCAAGGGTCGCAAGCGGGAAAGGATCCAGATGGCCCTATTCCGGACTATAGTAACGTGTGCGTTGAAGTTAAGCTTCGAGTCGAGGGTGACACCCAGATATTTAGTCTTGGTGGCCCAAGGGATATTCCTACCGAATAATGAGAGGGGTCCTACCGTGCGTGGTAGTTTACATGTATGCGGTTCGAACATAATCGCGGCGCTCTTTACCGGATTAATAGCTATTCGCCACGTTCGAAACCACTCCCCGAGAGTGGTTACGGCACGTTGGACTGCGCAGGCGAGATTCTTTCTGTGTCTGTTTGACGCGTATATGACTGTGTCGTCAGCGTAAAGCCCTACCTCGACCCCGGGGGGCTTCGGGAGGTCGCTGACGTACAAATTGAATAAGCAAGGTGCCAGAATGGAGCCTTGCGGGACGCCTGAACGAATGGGACGTGCGGTGGAGAGTACTCCTTCCACTCGGTAGTGGAAGGTGCGGTCGCTTAGGTAATCGCGGACTAAATGTACTAACCTATCCGGGACTTCTAAATGGTGAAGCTTGTGGACCAGTCCGGCGTGCCAGACCTTATCGAAGGCCTTGGCTACGTCGAAAAAGACCGCAAGCGTGCGGGTGGGAGCGATATTGCTCTTGGCGAAGTTACTCGTGATGTGCTCCGTGAGGCGGTGCACTTGATGTGTACACGAGTGACGGGCGCGAAAACCGAATTGTTCGGGCGGGTATAAATTCTTGTCGTCTATAACGACCTTGAGACGGTTCAGAAGGATCCGCTCATAGAGTTTCCCTAGAGTGTTTAGGAGACTGATCGGGCGATAGCTATCGGGAAGCGAAGCTTTTTTTCCGGGCTTGCGAATACCTATAACTATAGCTTTTTTCCAGACGGCTGGAAAATAGCAGTGGGCTATGGCTGCATTGAAGATGCAGACCAAAAGAGCTATAAGGTGATCAGGAAGAAGTTTGAGTACTTCATTCCTGATACCATCAGGACCGGGAGATTTTCTAGGCTTAAGGCCTTTAATGATAGAACAGACCTCATCTGGCGTGACCGGGGTTAACGTTTCCGCGGGGGGAATCAACGTGAGTTCCTGAACGGCGGTCTCGATAGTTTCGATGTGGGCAGTGTCTACGTTGTCGCAGTTTGGGGAGCACTGGCTCTCCAAGCTTGCGGCAAGGCATTCTGCCTTATCGTCGCTATCGAACGCGAGTGGGAGATCGGGGCCCCTTTCGAGGGGCGGCATCTGGGCGGAAACTTCTAACTTCAGAGAGCGGGCGAGGTTCCAGTAAGCCAGATGGGACGGCTTGAGACCCTCTAAGAGGTTATCCCACCGGTGACCTCTGTACTCTCCGATGCGAGTTCTAACCTCTCTCTGAAGTTGTCGTAATCTACGGGTGTTATCCCTCGTCGGATAAGAGTCATGTGCACGTGTCGCGGCGTTCTTTTCCGTGATTAACGCTCGTAAGCCGGGGGGGAGTATAAAACGGCGTTCGTTCGCCGCTTGCACCTCTCTCGAGGCCTCCCTTACACCGGTTTGGAGGTAGTCGACCAGGGAATCGATGGCTAAGTCGGCGTCTGCTGTTGACTCTAATACGTCGGGGATCCTAGCTAGGCTGGACGGGGTCGCGTTATCGGATAAGTAGCGATTTAAGATCGCGTAGTCAACTACTTTGACTTTTGGCGGACTGGGGTCGAACGGTTGCCCGAGTTGTAAGATAACCGGGCGGTGGTCGGAGTCTAGTTCGTGTACGACTTCTATAAGTCGTAACCGAAGTGAGACACCTTTGAGGAGGGCTATGTCAAGTACTGTCGGTTGACAATTCTCTTGAAAGTGCGTGGGCTCTAGCGGTGCTATGACGTCAAAGCCGAGCACGTCGCATAGTAGTTCGAGTATAACCCCGTTACGGGTGTTGCGCGGGTTGTTGAAAAGGGTGTGACCGCTATTGAGGTCGCCTGCTATTATGACAGATTGACCGAGTGAAAGTAGCGCCTCCAGATCGGACTGAAGGAGTCTTTTACTCGGGGAGAGATATGCAGAGACAAGCGTGATTGACGGATGGTCAGTCATGCCTATTCTACAGACGGACACTTCCATATTGGTAAGTGCGGGAGGGTCTATTGGCATGCAATAGAGGGAACGCTTGTAGTAGATGAGCGTGCCGCCTCCTAGGGTGGCACGGTCATTTCTGACTATATTGTAATTTGCTATCTTAGGGTCGCGCCTACTGGGTTTTAGAAGTGTTTCTTGTACTAGAAACACGTCTATCTCCCGTTCCCTAAGAAAGGTGGATACTAAGTCCCGTTGTGGAAGGAGGTTTCGCGCGTTGAAAAAAGATATGTTGAGGCTCCTAGGTCTAATGCGAGCCATTTCTAGTTGGTGTGTTTAAAGCTGCAGCACGGGACACACGCTGGAGCGTGGCTGTCAGCTGGGGAAAGCGTTTGATCGCTTCAATCATGCCGTACTCAGTGCCGCACTGATCGTACGCTAGCACTTCTTGGTAGTCGTGCTCGAGAAGAAGCATGGCCATATAGTCGAGGCCGAAGCGTTGACTACATAGCGGGGAGGCCTGAGCCTTGGGAGGTTGCGGGTGGGGCCTGGGGCCCCATGCTGCCTGAGGGGCTCGCATGGGCGGAGGAGGCGCGCGGGGCGCGGGGGCGGCTGCCACCGGGGCGCTGGAGGCGCCCGGGAGGCTGGGGAAAGCCTCTGGCGTGAGCAGAGGCTTTGGCTGTCCTGCGGCGGGACGTACCCTCTGAGGAGGGGTGTGTCGCGTAGTGTGCATAGGGCGCGTAGGGCGCGTGGGGCGCGGGGCGCGGGGACAGCCGCGATAGTTCGCGGGGTGACCCTCGTCTGCGTGGACTTCAGAATTGGGTCTTTACCAGGATAAAAAGTATCCTATGTCTTAATCCGGGTTATAAGCCCTCTGTGTGCCAAATTTTATCAAAATGCATTTAGCCGTTTTTACGTGATTGAGTAACAAACAAATAAACTCACTTTCGCATTTATACCAGCAATGCCCGCGGCTCTGCGGAATACAGAATGCTGTCGGTCGAGCGCACGCGCGAATTGTGCTGCCTCAAAAATGCTTATCGTGGGTGATCCTTAGAAGATAGACATATGCTATCACTGATTTTTTTGTAGGTATTTTTAATATTTACAATTAAGTAGGACATTATTTTCATATGTCTCTTATGGCTTACTCAGCGTAAGCCATTTAATCGCCCCATAAGTGTATTTTTCCCGAATTGACTCTCCAATATCGTGACTGTTTAATTCGTATGTTACTTTATGTAACAAAATATATCCTATTATCTGGCCAGATAACATAGATGAACTAAATGACTAAAGAACTATGTAAATCGGATTAGTGATTTTCGCGTGAAAAGAACATAAACGGACAGACAGAGAGATGTTGAGTTTATTATATGTAAGATTATAGTAAGGATTGAAGCAATGATTAGTCATCATAATAGCGTGTACGGACACTGTGGCAATTGACGTGAGTTCGAATCCCTGCGATGAGCCTGAGCTTTCGGTGAAGGAAAACATCGTGATGAAACCACAGCTTGATGATGGGCTTCTAATTCTAATGGCCGCCTGGTTAATTATCACTCCCAATTTTAAAAATCTGTCGCCAAGCACCTATAAGTGTGTTCCGGCAGCTGCACTTGAGAGACAGATCCTCCATGATGCTAAGCGTGCTACCAGCTTGGGCGACATTATTAGTTAACATCAGGTGAGATTGAGGGCCAACACTAAAACAATAATAAATATTAGAAAGACAAAACATTAGCAATCATTTATAGTACACGGACTTTATATATAAGTTTTTATGTCACTGACAAATAGTAAATAAATATAAATCTCTTTGGAGACTTCTCTCTACTTGGGGCAGTCCGACTGGTGGAATACCTCGACCCTACAGAACATCACAGCCAAATAACCTTGTGTTGTGTTGTGTTCCTGCGGTGAGTAGTGTTTCCAGAGTTCCTTGGAGTAGGGAGTTTTAAGGTTTGCAAAGCGCTAGTGTTACCTCTGTAGGGTATGTATACCTACTGTACTACGTACCCTGTAACCTACTCTGTAGGTTGTAGGGTATGTAACCCTACGGGCTCTACGTTTTTTCGTTACGTTACGTTTCCCACCGTAGTTGTATTTAATCTTACATAAGATTTGTGATACCCGCTCGCTTCTTTTGTCAGGAAAAGTAAGATAATATTCAACCCACGCTCTCTAGGCATGATTTTTTAAAGTACCTAGAACGGTTAAGTTACTGCACTAAGCCTTATGGTAAGCCTAGTACAATCCAAAACTGTTGCATCAATCACCAGTCGCCGCTGTAAGGTAAGCTTGCGTAAATAAAAACTTGATATGAACCAGTTAATCTTAAAACACGACGCACATAAGCGATTCGCTATGACGTGCTTTTCATCACATGTGTGGTGGTCGCTTCGTGCTGTACAGCCGTATCATTCGGCTATCACCGTTTCCTTCACTCAGCAGGATGAACCACGTTTAAATGAGGTTGACTTGGGTGTGTCAAGTCTTAAGATGCTATTTGAAGCGTCTTACGCTCTTTATCTCCATAAGGAAAAGTATAATTAGGTATTTAAAAGAAAATCTGCTTATAGTTAAGGAGAAATGAAAAACATAATTTGCGGTTTTTTTGAAGTGATAACTTCTTTAGCACCGTAGTGATTGAAACTCGATGAAACGAAAAAGCGATAGTAAAAAAAGACAACTATATAGGTACATCTATAGGATGTAGCCTACGAGAGAATAAGATAGAATACATTTGACATTATGCACGGTTAATGCAAGTTCTGATTTTCATGGTTGTAATTGTCGTCGGATTGGCCTAGTGGTGTGAGACGACCAGACTTCATACGCAGTACGCACGACTGGTCGATAGTTCGAATCCCGCTGATTTAGGATATTTAAAGATATGTTTAAATATTATTTTTTTCTGAAGTTTTCACTTCTGACACCTGTGAACTGCTGCATTAATATATATTTTCTTATGAGTATGAAGCAAGCAAGCGCACAGTTCACCTGATGTTAAGTGGTCATTGTAGCCTATAGCTATGTACCTATAATACATTTCAAAAGAACCGAACTCGTAACAGGTAACTCCTTAGGACTGAGTTGGAACTAGGGTTGACACTCGTAAATGTTGTACGTTATTTCAGATAATTATACTCTATACTTTAAGAAATCAATAAATTACGTGAATAAAGAATAATAAAGTACTTTATTTCACATAGTTAGTTTGATTTTTCTTGCATTAATTAAAACATTAAAATACGAAAAAAGCTGATCGTAATTTTGTGTATAAAGTTGCGTAATAAGTGCTGAACGACTAAATTGGACAATGAAATTTGTATTCTAAGCTGTAGATTTTAAATATTAAGTAATGAGTGTATACAAAAATATTATAAAACTAGCGATTCCCCGTGGCTCCACACACCTATATTATGCAGTAATTATTTTCGTCTTGTAATTGTATTTTTACTCATATTATTGACAATTCAATTAATCGAGGCATGATATATACTTCCCGTATACAAAATATAATCAATATTTGTTGAGATTACTAGCTGTGACCGGCGGTTTCACCCGCGTATAATTAAAAAGAAATCGCTGATTGTTGATTTATAATACTACAGTATAGACAATATTTTTATCGGGCGGCCAGGGTTATGCGTCACAACTCAAACAGCTCGTTCGCGCCACTACACCTATAGGCATAGACCCGAGCCGAGTTTTGAATTATTTTTTCTCCCAAACTATTCTTCCACATAACATGCTATCAAGGGCAAAGTTTATCTATATGAAATTGTTTTGATAAGGGGGTAACTTTCCTTCATCATCATTCATCATCAACCTATATTAGTCCACTGCTGGACATAGGCCTCCCCTAATGAGCGCCAAAGCGCCCTGTCTTCAGCTGTCCGCATCCAGCATCTGCCTGCAGTCTTTCGCAGATCGTCATCCCATCTGGCTGGAGGGCGTCCTACACTACGTTTGCCGAGTCGCGGTCTCCACTCAAGAACCCGTTTACCCCAGCGGTTGTCGGTTCTTCGCGAGATATGGCCTTTCCTTTCCTTTTAACTTTCCTTAGTAAGGATTAATATGTCATGCCTAATAATAATGCTCATAAATCACTTTTCAATTTTTAATAAAACTTTGTCACAAAATACCTTATTGTGGCTTATGTAAAAGAGATAGACATATTGTATCCCAGCCTTTTTTGGATGTACTAAGAAGCAATATTTTTGTAGAACATTGTATTTACGTATCACTAACCATTACACCAGCGCACGCGGAAAATCAATATTTAAGGTTAGCTGAGAGGTGTAACCTAATGCTATATAGCCTATACTATTCCTTGTGAATCTGGCTATCATATACAAAAAGAATTTTTCAGAGATAAGCGTGTTTATATTCGTATAGATTATTGGCAATGATTATAGTACTATGAACATTGAAACGACATACCTATAATAGTTTCCGTTTACAAAAACCCATGAAAATCGGCTGAAAAAAAAAACAACTTTTTTACTATTTTTTTTTCTACAATTTCTAAAAGTAGATTTATTAGGCAATTCTTATCGTCTACAAAAATTTCAGCAAATTCTGTTGTTTTTCTTACGATTTCTTAAATTATTGTTGTAACCGTTTTAAATTTAAATCCAGACATACAAAATTTAGACAGCCAAAAGTGTTGTACTCGAAACGCAATAAACCAAGAGAGTCACTATGACTGGTTTAACACCATGCACATAGTGGTCGTGTCTCAGTCACTTAACGATACCTACCTTCCCTTGATTACTGAATATACTCCGGCTAATTTCGGAACGCGATACGCCTGATCGTGACACCTGATGTAAGGTGGTCGCGATACAGTCGGACACAAGTTTCGCGTCCTGACAACCCTGTGTTTGCGGTCTCACGACTCACAATACTTATGTCTTTTTGTGTCAAAAAGCAAATGTAATTTGTTACATGGTGCGAAGGGTTCCTTCCAGTCTAGTGAATGGTAATTAATTACACGCAGTGGTAACTAAACGGCAAACCGCGTTATAATTGCAGGAGTCAACAGCCAATGACGCAGCAGATGGTGCTATGCCCAGTTAAGCTAGTCTACGATACGCAGATCCTCGTTCAGCCTGGTAAGGAAAAGCTTAAATATTTTTTGTCTGCTCGCGAAGATTGTAACAAATCTATATAAAAGACAGGCTTGTAAATGCAGCTGGTGCCAGGTTGTTACTAGTTTGAAGCAATGATGGCTTAGCGGTAGCGTGTTTAAACACCGCGTCGATCAATGTAAGGTCGAATCGGTACAATGAGCCTGAGCTTTCGGCGAAGGAGAACATCGTGCATCGTGATAACACCATAGCATGCTGCCTTGCTAACTACCTACTACCCTCAAGTTGAAAATCTGTCATCAAGCACCTAGAGGTGTGTTTCAGCAGCTGCACTTGAGAGCCAATTCTCCTCTAGGCTCAGCGTATTATCATCGTCACTTAATATCTTAATATCAGGTGATATTGTTGTGAAATGCTAAACATATCATAAATAAATGATTGAGGTTTGCCGTCGTACACGCATTACACAAAAAGTACTGGGTAGATTTTGATCAGTTTTATTTTGTTTTAACCCTTAGATACAACGTCGTTATTAAAAAAAACACACGATTTTTATAAGAACTACGCGTTCTTCTGACGTCCACGAGAGCGGAGCGATGTATAAATTTTTTTTACCGAAAGCTCAGGTTTATTGTAATTGTTAGGTTTACTTCGGCTGCCCTTAAAACTAAACACCGAAACGTACTTTGTGATAATATTTTTAAGTGCATACAGTACTGTACAGTTGTTGTAATGTAAAAGAGCACGAAAGTATACTAAATTTCTTAACTATAGATCTCACTGATCTATATTAAAGACGATAACTTTATGGGAGAGAATCATATGAATTTTTATAAACTGTTTCGAGGGTAAATTATTAACTATCTGTACTTATATTTAATTTTACAGGAGACCAAATACAACCAAATCAAACGATATTTATCAATCCACAAAACCCACCTCCATGGATCCAAAACAGAATGCAAAACCAAGTGATATATGTCCAACAAGTGCCAAACAATTATTATCAACATCAGATAGACCCTAATTCTGTTTATATACATAATTATCCATATCAAGTACAACAGCAAATAATACCACAAAATCCTCAGGAACAAAGGCCAGTGCAAATTGGGAGCCTTGCTCCAAATGTAATCCAAGGTTTGCCAAACATTCACAACATAGCCAATGCACAAAATGTCATACAAAATGAAAGACTGATAGAAAGGCATGCTCAAATTAATAATTTTGGACAAATACCACAGCAAATGGTTCCAAGTAGACAAGTTACACCGAATGCTGGACAGAACCAAGTACATAATCAAATGTCTCAACAGACAATGGAACTACATAGGCCAACATACATGAATAGTCGCCCTCAGATGGCTGTTAATGCAAATATAAGACAACAAGTTATTAATTCTCAAAATATACCAAACATACAACAAAATATAAGGCAAACGTTTGCATCCACTACAAACCAACAACGTCCAATGCAAATACATAATAACACAACCAATATTCAACGTATTATACAACCTACTTTGACAAATCATACACAAGTACAAATTGTAGCAAAAGGTTTAGAGTCTGTAACGACAGTTTCAAATGGTACTAATACCAAACCGACAAATGTTACCACAAGTGTATCTAATTTAAGGAGTTTTCCTAATTATTCGTATCGGCCGATACAACCTCGACCGCTTTATAGACATAATGTTCCAAACATAGGGGTTTTAACGCAACCTGTTGCTCAAATGCAAAATTTACAAAGTAACACTAACAATCGAACCAAAGATAATCGAATAAATAATATCCCGAATACAAACACAACAGTAAATATGATTAACGTAAGTACAAGGACTGAGCCACAAGCAAACAGAAAAAGAAAAAGTGAATCTCCTGATGAGATACAAAAGAAAATATCAATAATCACTCCTAGTGTATCCGTCAATGAAACACCAAAACAAAGTAATGTGGTCTTAAAAAATGTTTCTGCATCAAATGGAATAAATATAGCTCATTCCGAAAATAACGCGTTAAACCAAAACACAATTTTACAGCTAACTAATAACGGTGCTCAAATTGTAAAACTAGTCGACAATGGACAACAAACTAATCCAACTGATATATCAGTTAGACAGCAAACTAATCCAACTGAATTATCAGTTAGACAGCAAACTAATCCAACTGAATTATCAGTTATCAGTCATGAAAACACATATACAAAAAACCCAAACGATAAAGAAAAACTTGTTAGAAATACAGTTTTCCCTCAAGCTAGAGGTAGACTACTTAACGACAAAGAAATAGTTCCTAATAACATAAGCGTAGCAGATTCTAACTTGGTAGATAAACCCGAAGAGGATTTAAATAAAGATAGAGTACCTGATGTTTTAAAAATAGAGTTAGCTGAAATAAAAAATGAAAATAATAATCTTGGGACGTTGAAAGATCAACAGGAAGAATTGAATAAATCTGGTGTAAAACCAGATAATGATATTTCAACGAAAGAAGTGCAATCGAAAAACGAAATTATTTGCGAACAGCAAATTTTGACTCATGTCTTGGACGGCTATGTGATTCAGGAGTCCAATATGGCGTTCCCTGTAAGTATTCCATTACTAATTATTCCAAATATTGAAGGTAGTCAAATTGCGTTAAAACTGTCGGAATCATGATTGTCAGCTTGTGAATGTGATATACTTTATAACATTATCTTTTGATCTAAATGAGATGTCGATTGACTTCCTAAAACTCTTAAAATTCTGTTTGACTAGTGAATTCCTGTATTTACTGTTTATTAGGCGAAAAATGGTAGAATAAAAAACTAATTATTATCGGCATGTGACGATGCACAGCATCTGTGAGAGGGCGTTGTATACTTCCGCTTGTTTTCCACCAATCACAGCGCTTTAAACTGATGACCTTGTGCTCTGCAGCGCCATCTACTGAGTTTAAGTCACAGGAGGCCGGTGGGGGCATTTAATCAGTCATAGCGTCGTTACTTCCCGAACGAGCAACACGTCTACAGACCTACGTGGTCCTATATTCGCTGAAGTTTAAAAACCCCCAGGGTTTTTATGTGAATTTGAGTTATATTTTTTGTTGTTCGTTTAAAAAAGTTAAATAAAATAGAAAAAATAGTGCAAGTGACGAGTGTTTAGTACAAGTGATATGAATGTTGGTGCGCACGCAGCGTTTTAACACCGGTTTAGCACTGTCGCGCCCGACATTCGACGCTTGGGGCTCGTCAAGTACATCTTAACTCGTCATCATTGTTCCTAAATTTTTCGGATAGCGAGGTAACATGGAGAAGACGCGGTGAGTCTAGTTTCATTTACTAGTTTACTTACACATGGAGAAGACGCGGTGAGTCTAGTTTCATTTACTAGTTTATTTACCCTCATTACGGGGCGAGGATATTTTATTACAAAAACAATGTGTAATAATTTATGCGCTTTAAAATCGGAGGGTCTCCAATACGCGTGCCATCTGACACCGGGTTAAAAGCGGCTTACTGCAGTTAATATTGAGACCTTTTCTTTACAATCGCGTCTTTTAATTCATGAGTACATTAAAAGCCATTAGAGTACCTCTGTTTGATCCTGAACGCTCAAAGCGTTTGGAATGATTGCATATCGGGTCCATCTTGGATATACATTCAGTATCCGATACTGAAAATAATACTCGGTTTCGTAGACCTGGAGTAAATGTTTTAATAACTTTTAACCTGTAATGTTTCTTCTGGTACGATGTTATCGCCAAAACAGTATTATTATGGTAAGAGTATATTTGAGATTTCTCACCTTATTCGAAATTTCACGTAGTAGTCACAGACCTCTCATGGCGCAGTGTTAGTAAGCTTTACTATTGAGCCGAGAGGTCGCGGGTTCGTTCCCCGCATATGACCTTTACATTTGAACATAATTATTAGTTGTCTGGGTGTTAAATACCATATAATATATATATATATATATGTGTACATCCAAAGCTGTACTTAGTTTAGAATTAAAATGGTCGTTTATAAATGTGGGGACACACACCCATACACTTTATTTAGTAATGAAATCATGCACTCATAGTGTATATCGGCCGTTATTACCATAGTACTAACCACAGTAAAAGCAACCATACGTACATACAAGTAACCATAGTACAAGCGCTGTTTAGTTTGGAATTAAGTGGTCGTGTAAATATGGGGATTTAACCCATATTTATTGTATTTAGTACTGAAATCTTCCACCCATATGTGCATATGTGTATATTAGTTTTTAAACGTCGTACAAGTTATGCTTAACTCGAACGAAATGGTCGCGTGTGCATATGAAGAAAAACCCCATATTTATTTTATGTACGGAATTATGCTCACGATATGTAACATACGGTCACAACACCTTTAAAACCGCAAGGAGCGTATCCTGATCGATTTGTGTGAAGATTTGCGTAAAATTTATGTATGGAGTTATGAAAACGATATGTAACATACGGTCACAACACCTTTAAAACCGCAAGGAGCGTATCCTGATTGATTTGTGTGAGGATTTGCGTAAAATCCGCGCAAGTTTTAATTTTATCTTCGACAAAGAGCCGCTATTGCTTTACTACTCTAGATTCTGATCTGAATTTCTTGTGTCGCGGCACCAGAATATTATACTAACATTTTTGTAAACTGACTAGTTGTCACGGGTCGTCCCGGCATGGCAGTGCCACCGGGATCGGGCCACAATGAAATAAAATGTTTGTTCGAAGGGAAAATTGTATGAAGCTTACATTCTTTTGTATGAAGCTTACACTCTTGATACTGGTGTAGTAGATAGTTGGATCCAGTGGTTTGAAACTGAAAAATGTATTCTCAAACAAAGCTTATTAGCCAGTATTTTCTTCTTGGCGAAGAGAAGGGAGGGCGAGCAGTATTGGTGACAGTGGCAGACCCTGCAGGCCTTCTCGTATCACGCGAATGCGCCTGCCATTCACCCCCTAAGCCCAAGCTTCTCGTCTCATTCTAAAACACAGTCGAATTAAAATGGGTCTTTATCAGCAGCTTCAACCCGAATTTTACGAGGACTGTACCCGAGCGTATCGGGAACAGTGGCAGAGCTGCAGGCCTCATAAGCCCTTCTAATTTTCACGGGAATGTCGGACACATTCCTTCGCCCTCAAGTTTAGCCTTGTGAAACAGTCTAATAAATTACCATCAGCGGTTTCAAATTTTCACGAGGGCTGTCCCCGAGCGTATCCTGGACAGTGGCAGACGCTGTAGGCTCCATAGGCCTTTCTCGAGATTATTACGAGAATGCGTTTATTTACCCTCTATACTCAACCTTAAGTAACAGAGATAATTGAATTAAGCAGTGGCGTCAGTACAAAACTTACGAGGGCTGTCCCCGAGCGTATCCTGGACAGTGGCAGACGCTGTAGGCTCCGTAGGCCCTTCTCAAGATTATCTTGGGAATGCGTCTGCCATTCACCCTCCAAGTTCAACCTAGTGTCATCTTAATGAAACATCGTCCAATTAATAATCGTCAATAGCTTCAAATTTTACGACAGTCATTCCGAAAGCGTATTGGGGAAAGCGGTAGACTGCTCAGACTCTGATATGTCACAAAAGATAAGAATCCAAGAACTATGGTGTGAACGATGATGTCGACGACGGGCAGCAACTCGGAGCCCAGTCTGATGTTGACGACTGGCAGCAACTCTGAGCCCAGTCATTTTACGAGCATATTTTTGTCAAGAGCATTGGCTCTTTAAGACCCTGCTGAACACTCTAAGTACATGATGTTCTTGAGGTTACTGACTGACAGAAACTCGAAACACAGTTTCTTTGACATGTTTTTGACTAAAACATTGGCTCTTTAAGACCCTGCTGAACCAGGTCAAAGATATACAACACTAATCGGGCACTTTCAGATCCCTCAATTCCCTCGGAGGACAGAGTGGATCGTTTAGCTCAATTTATTTCATAGAAGCAGTTTCTTTATGACATGTTTTTGACTAAAACATTGGCTCTTTAAGACCCTGCTGAACCAGGTCAAAGATATACAACACTAATCGGGCACTTTCAGATCCCTCAATTCCCTCGGAGGACAGAGTGGATCGTTTAGCTCAATTTATTTCATAGAAGCAGTTTCTTTATGACATGTTTTTGACTAAAACATTGGCTCTTTAAGACCCTGCTGAACCAGGTCAAAGATATACAACACTAATCGGGCACTTTCAGATCCCTCAATTCCCTCGGAGGACAGAGTGGATCGTTTAGCTCAATTTATTTCATACATACTTTCAACGCACCTTTTGTTACTAAGGTGACTGGCCCGTCATTGGCTTGTACTCCAAAGAACTTTGAGGTAGTACTACTGATCTGGACGATTTTCGTCTATCTGGTCACACTCGTTACTTCAAGCCCAGGTGTAGAGTACATGAGTTCAGGACGACTTTCATCTAACTGGTGATGTTCGTTATTTCAAGCCCAGATGCAAAGTAAAGGAGTGAGTGAATGTATATATTGAGATGTACTGTCATTCACGTGAAGTCAGTATTGAATCTAGGTCAGCAGATAATTGGGCCTGAAAAGTCCGCCGTTGACAGAGACAGATTTTCTAGGCAGTCAATGGAATAATCGGTATTATATATTCGCAAAGAAGGCGGACATCGTCACTTTATATATTCGCAAAGAAGGCGGACATTGTCACAAAACCCAAGCCACTTGACATTATCTCTTTGATATCTACTATCTCATCACGGATAGATTCTCACGAGGGAGGCAAGCAGCTGAGTAGCCAGCGCTGAGGACAAAATTTCTTTATTTGGATTCTCGGAAAACATTCATTCGCTTCCATACAAATAGTTATGAAGAAATTACGTTAGAAGGATAGTCGACGTCACACAGCCCATCCAGGATGTCGGCTTATTACTCGGAGTGAAGGCATTACAAACCGATCAAACCCGCAAATAACGTTTAAACTTAAGTATAGAATATTAAAAACATACAAAGCTTCATGGGATTGATGGGTTAGGTCAAGCTGTGGAATCGAATTTTAGATTCTTAACATAATTCCTAGAAGATACATTATCTTACCAATCTATTTTATTGCTTAAAACATTATGTACTCGCGGGAGAGTCGTAATAGCAAAAGCTTTAATTCAATTTTTTCTTAGTTAAACAAGTGTAAAAGCAATATCCCTTCGTAATTTAGAGCAGAGAAATTGTCAATTTGGTGTCCAAGTGCCATGGTTGTCTGAGGTTGTTATAGGATAATCCACCGCGAAGGACATAAGGCGTCATGTAGGCTTGCATTCTGCTCTTGGCGTCAGGCCGACGACTACACTGCCTAGTTTTATTGGAGGCGTTCTAACACCTCTACAACGATGCTTGTCATTTTGATTCCCATCTCTATGTAAAGCTGACGCAGGCTTAGAGGCTATGGAGTTTCAATATCTTAGAATAAATAATATTCATATTCTCCGGAATCCTGCCAGTGGAAATTGGTATCATGGCCACACAAACTTGGCCGAGTGTAATAGTTAGTCTTTTATTACTATGAAAGCTAAGACACAAGCTGCTTAGTGAAACTCTTGTTGGTATCTGGATAAAAACTGGGTTGAGATTGAGTTAACTGAGTACTTTGGAATCGGTTGTCTTTTTTAAAATGGTATCGGGATTTCATATTCTTAGCCATAGTTGCTGGTGTAACAAAAATACAACTCTTAAGAAAAATTCAATAATTTAAAAATTACTTGGTTATTTTTATCTCGTATAACTTATTATTACGATGATAGATTTAAGTATTGGATTTATTACCAATAATATTTACTATAATAGAATTATTTTACTAGTGTCATCGTGTGACTAGTTTAAATTCTTTCTGTGTGATTACAGCTTAATAATACTAATTACATCCACTTCACATAGCGTCGTTATCGCGTCACCAGGAGTTATAAACACGTCTCTCACAGATGCTGTGCATCGTCACATGCCGATAATAGTGCAAGTTTTACATAAAAATAAAACTTGTATTATTGAGCATTGACGATGCACAGCATCCATTTCAAAGCTCCTGATGAGAGACTGCTATGACTGATTAAATGCCCCCACCGGCCTCCTGTGACTTAAACTCAGTAGATGGCGCTGCAGAGCACAAGGTCATCAGTTTAAAGCGCTGTGATTGGTGGAAAACAAGCGGAAGTATACAACGCCCTCTCACAGATGCTGTGCATCGTCAATGCTCAATAATACAAGTTTTATTTTTATGTAAAACTTGCACTATTGTACATTATTGGATTGGGACAAATCTAAGAGATATCGATGGATCCATGGACTTAATGTTTTTTCACCAAACAAATCGTTTCGATACATCTTTCTAAAAGAATAGATAGCTAATAGCTTCAGATACAAATTACGTACCATTTGCATGAGGCCGTTTTACCGAGTTATTCCACTAATTCAAGCGATTAGACCACTCGTATGAAAAATTACAAATCATTCTAATTTAATGGCCTGAAGAATATCATTGTAATAGATTGTCTTCATTATAGAACGCCAATAACGCCTTGTTTAAGTGAAATGGCTCGTGAATTGGCCTAATGTAAATTATTCATTATCTCCGTATGAGAACCGACTGGCCCACAATAAGCAAATTTAATATTCAATACTTCATTGGTACCTGAACAGGTCATTTCGATTTAGTTTTCAAATTAAACCTGTGACATTTTGTGTAGATAAAAGGTTAATTCGCATTTCAAAGGTAAAAAGAAAATAAACACAAAATAATTGTTATAATTACAGATAAGAAAGCCTTTGAAGGAAAAAATTATATACGACAACACAAAAACGGAGTGTTTTGAAAAGGACTTGAAAGAGGATTTTCTAGAGAAGATACCATCAGAAACTGTGAAAGAAAATAAGCCAGTAGATTTACCGCAATTAACGTTCCAAAATTTACAACTTGATTACAACAAATGTGATGAGAAGAAAGATATTGATAAAGGTAACTCTATATTCTATTGCAATTAAAGAAGTATCTAGATGTTTTAATTCTTTCCAATATAAAACTTTTATCTATATTATTATCATTAACTCATCAATTAATTAATTTATAACCTTGATTTGTACAAAATGCCGTATGGCATTAATATAACCTTTTTAAATCATAACAAACTCCCATAGATGTTGATTATTCTATTAATCGGAGCCTTCAAATCGTGTTTTACGTAAACTTTCGGTAACCAAATACAGTTTATTTAGGAGTTACAGATTGATTTCATGCATGCCCAATAAACATTAGAGCAAAAATATTTTAAAAGAATGCTTATAATTTTGATTATCAATATTAATTTTGTCCTCAGAAGCTCCATTTTTAATGATTCCTCCAGCAACGGTGAAATCTTGGACGGTAATAACATTTAAGTTTTAACTTACTGTAGCAAAACTTCAGTTTCTTTCTTGGCTTCCTAACTAGGCTCTATGATATTTGGCTTCAATGGCTTATTTTGTTGTTGAAACATGTAATTTCAATATTAATGACTACATGAAATCATATCGTATGTATTAAATTAATAAAAAAATTTTCTCCTAGGTGGACAATTTAGCGAAGTATTTAACAAAATATGGTTGGAATGACACAGTATCAATACTGCAAGAACACGAAATCGACGGAGAATCACTTTTCCTAGTGTCTAAAACACAACTTGTACAAATAGGAATAAGTGAAGAACACGCCGATGCTATATGTGAATTTGTTAAACATTAAATCATACAGTTAATAAAGGAGAAGAGATAAAAGAAAACAATTGTATAGATATACAAAAAAATAATGTTAATAAGCAAAACATATTTTTAAAGATAACAATGAATGAATATGAAGAGATGCTGAAAATATTCAGTTAGGTGAAAAACCAAATGCATATTTAAATGGTGATAGAAAAAAAAGGGAAATAAGCAATAAGGAGAATAAAGTGATTAATCGTGTTTAAGTTTTTACAGTAAGCGAAAATCATTGAAATAAAATATGATAAAATAATTTTAAATTGTATGTATATATTTTTATTTTCAATATTGTATATATTGGCATACGCGCACTTGGGTGGCCCAAAATAAAATGTTTTAAAAGTGCAAATTTTATTCTATCGCCCCAAAAAAAATTCGTTCATCTATCGCATGTCGCACGCATTACACCTGGCCGTGGAGTAGGAAACTGTGAGACTCGAAGATGAAGTTATTATTATTATTTTAAAGTTACACTCGCGTAGTGGATTCATTAAACCACACTTTTTTTTACTTCTCACTTGATAATATCACATTAAACAATTTTCAGTATCCTCATCCAAAAATCAACTCGAAATTTTTTTTTTAATGATCGCTGATATTTTGGTTAAATTCGAAAATTGATAAAAAGTTATATTTTGGTTAAATTCGAAAATTGTTAAAAAGTTATCTTTTTATTTTTTCACGTAATTGTGGTCTACAGTTTACATTACAAGTTTTCAGTTATTTTTAATTTCATGTTTTCATTTTATAGAGGTCGCTCACGATTTTTTTCATCATTTTAGCAGCGTGCTTCAAAATTTCAGGATACATTAATGTCAACCGTAGACCATAATTTGAAGACTTTTTTTTTATTATTTTGGAATTTTAAAAATAATTATCTTTAAATAATGTTAAGCTGAATTTTGGGTGAGAATAAATTCTTAAAACGTGGTAAATTAACATATTTTCATGTGAGAAATAAAAGAAAAACGTTTTTGTTTTTGTGTCCACACTAAATACACATACCAACTTCAATGGTGATTGATGATACCATTGTTGCACTAAATGCAATCAAATCGAAATTACGCTTAAAAAAATATAGGTATTCTAGAAAATTACCATTTGTGAGTCACTTGGTATAATAATGGACCAATCAACGCCGAGTGTTATTGTGTACTCGTTTTTATATTCATACTAGTGGTGTGCCCGCGGCTCCGCACGCATTTGGTACGCATTAATTTTATCATCCCGTAACTTATTTTTCCCATATTTTGACAATTGGGTTTTTGAATATATTTTTTGTGATAAATGGAAATATCATATACTTATAAGTTTTATAACAAACCTTTTTTTTTCGCAGTATATCATAAGTTATTTAAAAATAAAAATTAATTTTTGAATTGAGTACCGAAAACGCGCCGTTCGTTCCCGAATAAACTCGAGCGCGTGTGATGTCACAATGTTAATTTCTACTCATTGTAGCACACGGCTGATACAGTGTTTTGACTCTTAACGACGAAATAACGATGAAATCATTATGACGTCACAAACGTGGCGCGTTAGTAGTCATGTGATTCTTTTAAAATATTACAATTTTCAATTGATAATTAATCATAAGAAAATGTTTTAAGAGTTTTTCCAATTGACTATTATTATAATTATGATGAAGCTTTAAAATACATAAAAAAATCGATATTCTTTTTTTTTTCAAATACCCAATTCATAATATCATATCAATTGAGAAATGTCATGTCTTCAAAATCGGTTGTATAATTTTTAGATGTATTATATTTATATTCGTAATAGAACATTAGTTTTAATCATGAAACCCGTGTCCGTTTAAGCAAAAACACTAGAGATCATATTTGCAGCATCCGACGCGGAGAGAATTTTAAATCACGTCAAAATATAATCACCCAAATGAGCAAAGAATTTGTTTATCTAATTTAGTTAAATTTGTAAACAATGTATTTATTGGTAATTGTACTGTTCCTATAACATAATTCAGTGTTATTACTTATTTAATTTTAAATAAAATTGAAAAAACTTTGAATTGGTTTTATTTCTTAACTGTCATATTCGATTGGTTATTGTTTTTGGTTTCACAAAGACCTTCAACAAGTAAGCAACAAAATAAATCTTGTATAAACGTTTGAACCAATATATTCAATAGACTTTTATAAATTAGCTACCTTTTGCTTGCGAATTCACAACCGTTGTCTTCGAAATGAAACTACTCGCGCGCCTCCTATTGCAAACTGGTTGTACTAATACAGAAGCTTTGCGAGTGTGCGCACAATAACTCACCACAGTTTACTAGCAATCGAATGAATGTGTGAGTATGTATAGGGGGGTTACTCTTGAAACTTTTCTGATTCTGATTCAATTTCACTTTCGATTCGAACTCGATCCTACAAGGGTACACTTGAACCAAACCAAATTGAAAATCAAGATAGTTTCGATAACGTTTTTGCTTTTTTTTTATAAAAGCTCGGAACACTGACTGTACTGTCCCTGATAGATTGTAGAGAGAGATCGTAATCCATCAGCGGTCGCCGCTGTCATGCCGGCCTGCGTAAATATCTCTTCACGTTATTTTTTGTTATCATGTATTTTAGCGTTTATTTTCGATTTAGCAACTCGTTTCATAGCTCTCAGATTGCGTCAACAGTACGTATTTATCGAATCCTAACGAAAAAAATCGAACGAAGTTAGTTCCGATTCGAGCCACAGCACGACCGTGCGCTAGGTTTAATTTCAAGAGTGCCAAACTGGACCAAATCGAATTGTCGCTCGCTGATATATAGATATGCACAGAGGAACCGGGAGTCTAATCCTATAAACGTGAGCGATTAAATAAAATTTTAAGGAGCTAGTACAACTTCAACCTAAGAAGATTTTCTGAATTGTGGTATAATACGTCACAAATGGCTTAGGAACGCATAGGCGACAAACAAAGTAATAGTAGGTAGTTGGTTTTATAGAGCAGTATGGACATGTAATGACCAGTTATGAAAGTCACCCAGTGAACACTCACACTTTGACCTCGCACACAAGGCATACGTGGTTCACAGCTTTTTTATGTATACATGATGTAAAACTGATATGATAGTATTAACTGAAAGGTACTTTCATTTTAAAATGACTATAGAGTCATACTCTTAGCATTTCACTTCAGAAGTATCTTCAAAATTCATTTGATATAATAATATTGACGACAACGAACATTCACCGCGAATATTTTGATGAAAATGATGTCAGAGTTAAGTCATTTCCCACACCATTCCTATACCATTAAACGAATTTCGAGACGTCACAGGTATTTCATACTTGATACATCAGCATATTACATTAAAAAAGAGTCAAATATAAGTCATGACTGAGTCATTTCATACATAACGGATGGTATTGATCGATCTCATTCAGATACAACAGTGACAAATGGCTCACTGAGTAGTATGTTAAGTATGAAGGTAAAAGCATATAGGAATAGAGAACGATCCGAAGAAGATATAGAGAGATTGTTTGAGGAATGATATTTGTATAAAATATTGAAATGACAGTTGATAGAATGAAAGAGGAAAACATGATGTAGGTACTTTCTCTAGTGTGGGATAAGGACAATAAGATTATAGTCAAAAGACTGAATTTAATTAGGGTATATTACAGGCCCTAATTTATATTACAATGGGTAAATATTTAAGTGACCTATGCAGTCTAGTTGTCAAAGAACTGCATAGTAGTTTTGGGTTTAATTTCCATAAGGTTAGGTAGCTATAGGAGCTAGGTCAGGTAGCTATAAGTATAGGTACCTATTTAGCCCGAACTCGCAACGGCTTGGTCTGACAATAATCATATCACTAATAACGGTCGGTACTTTAAAGAGCTTATTATCAAAAGAGTACTTGAATAAAACTGTAAGGCAACAGGAGGAGAAGGTTATCTCAAAAATTCCATTTAATAAAATTATAAATAAAAACCATTTCGTAAAAATCGACAAAAACAAAAGGGTTACCAATGGAAAAACAACGAACCATTAAAAAAAGGGCTAATTTCTCTTTGCTGTTTTTCCCATAAAATTTACAACCTGAGCGAAAGAGCCAAACTTTCCACGTCTATTTCTCTTTTTTAAACCCAATTCTTGGATAACATCCTCTGAATCGACAATAGAAGAATCCATGTTCTTCGATGCAAGTTCTTCAGAATAATCTTCGCTGTCGTTCTTTTCCGTTTCTGAAATCTCTCTATATTTTCTGTTATAGTCTGCTTTAACTTTAGCTAAATTGGCGTTTCTTCTACGCTTTATGTTTTCTGGTGAACTGAATTTAGCGCGTTCTTCTGGCTGGCACATAAGGGTATCGTAGAATAATCTATCAGCTCGAGCTTCATGTTTGAGTCTTGATTTCTGCTCGTCTTCAGAACTTTCATTAGACGAGTGTAGTTGAGGAGAAGGCGATGAAGACTTCTTGAGGACTCTTTGACTGAAAAATAAGAAAGAAAAGTTAAAAACTTCATAATATAGACGATAAGAGTTATACATACAAATGCTTCGAATAAAATCTTTACTATTGCTACTATGACTTGGACTTATTGTTTAAAAATAGAGTGGTTGATAAAATCCTGTCTATTATTAGAATCAGAAAATTAGACAACTAGTACAAAAAATCAATAATCCAAAAAATAAAGGATTTGCAATGAAAACAACAGTGGATGCCAGATGAACATAGACAAACATCAAAACTAATGTTAGTACATACCATCGTTTGACATCTCCCGCGGTCATCGTGGGTCGCGGAGAATTAGAAGCATAAGCTCCTGGAGCACTAACTGCATCTCCACTTACTGCCTAATGGACGATACAGATTAGGTTGTTGTTTTCACATATCTATTAAATTTCCAACTCCTAATGTTGGAATATGAAAGTCATCTCAAAATTTACGGCTAAATTCCAACAGAATTCAACCATAACAAGTTATATTACCTTTCTTTTGTAATACTTGTAATTTATAAGCTTCTATCTTATACCTAAAGTATTTAACCTATACCTTGGCAACTTCAATAAACTGCAGCTTGTCCAAAATTTCTAATCTATCCTAAAGTTTCAGGGTGATAACAACCCAATTCTGAGTAAAGACCTCTTCCAAGATCCATCTTCCTTTGCTACCTTCGAACAAATCTCCAAAAATAGTCCAGCTTATCTCGAAAACAATTGATAAGTTACGTCAAAGGCCTAATCGAGAATAATTTTATATTACATCATAAGCAAATATTTAAACAGAAATTAAATAAAGCACACCTTATTTCCGAAACGGAAGTAGCAATGTGTGATCCTCTCTACGTCAGCCCAAGCGACAATGTACCGGGCCATCGTCAGTGGTATTTTGGGCAAGAAGTTTGAATGGAATTTACCCTGACAGTAGATTGTTATGACATCGGTGTCCTTTATCTCGAATATTATGCGGAATATCGTGCCTGTGAGTAAAACGAAATATGCTATTATTTCTTATACTTATTGGTACGGCAAAATTACGTCTCTGTTCCTGATGGTCAGCACAGTAAAATCCAAAAATAATGGCAACCACCGAGAGATCATACTATTTACCTGGTACAAACATATTGTAGTTGGTATCGTAATTCCCGCTGCCTATCCATATTCCGTTCTTCCTGGACAGCGAGATTATATTATCTCTATGGAAACGCACGTCGAAATGTAGTACCACGTCCCTTGGTTCTTCTCCTTCTTGCGCGCAAAGGTTTACCGACATCCTGATGGGCAAAAGACTGATTTGTGTTACTTTTTTTGAATACCACGATGGTAGCAAACTAGCATGCGGTCCGCCTGATTGTAAGCGGTCATCGCAGCCTATGGATGCTAGCAACACTAGAAGAATCACATGCGCGTTGCAGAACCTTTAAAAACCTATTTACTCCCTTTTGAAAAACCCCATACTGTAGTCCCATGGAAAAACCTCAGCAGGGAGCTCAATCCACATCCGGAGCGTTCGCGGAAGGTAATTTCTCTGGAACTGGACTGTCCACGGCCATTTAGGTTCCAAAACGTGAGGATGAACTACCTGCCGATGGCGAGCGGTGCGACTTCCCATGACTTGTAGATTTGAAACAATGATAGCTCAGGGTTGCGTGTACGACTTTGCGCCGAGTGACGTGAGTACGAATCCCTGCAATAAGCCTGAGCTTTCGGTGATGGAAAACCTCGTGAGGAAACCATAGCATGATGGTGGGGCTATTTCTAATGCCTGCCTGGTTAGCTACCACTTTCAAATTGAAAATCTGTCGTCAAGCACCAATAGGTGTGTTCCCGCAGCTGCACTTGAGAGCCAGTCTTCCCCTAGGTTTAGCGTGTTATCATCTTGGGCCACATCTTCACTTAACATCAGATGAGATTGTGGCCACAACACCAAACCTATAACGTTAAAAACAAAACTCCCTTTTTGAAGAACCCCTTATTGTTGTCCCCTGGGAAAACCCCCTGCTGAGGTTTTCCCTTCTTCCATCTCCAGCTTCTTCCACATCCAGTGCGTTCGCGAAAGGAAATTCCTCTGAAACCGGACTGTCCGTGACCATTGAGGTTCCAAAGTGTGAGGATGAACTCCCTGCCGATAGCGAGCGGTGCGATAGTTGAAAGTAGCCATTGGCATCATGTCGAACAATTCCTCGAAATTGGACCGATAGAACACACAGAAGAAGGCAAGGTCTTTCCTCAAACTTAAGGGTTCGGTACTGTTTGTGAGGTTGGGATCGTCAACAATTCTCACAGCTCGTTTTTATGCCCAGTCAAATGGCCCAAGCTGGTATCTAGCTGTTCTTGCCCAGAAGTGACAGCAGTATTCAATATGGGGTCAAACTTGCGCTTTATATAACTGCAGTTTTTGCCGCAGAGAGAAGTTCCGCTTCGCTCTGTATATCACACCGAACTTTTTGGACGCTAGCTTGAACTTGTCTTCCAAGTGGCTACGGAACTAGATTACCTATGATTATCGTAGGCAGATGTGGGCAAACCATAATCTCATTTTGTGATGATGTGGCCAAAGATGGTGACATGTTAAGCCTAGACATAGCACAAAATATTGTGAGCCGTATAAATGGGACGCCTGGCAGATGTGATACATCTAAATTTAATTATATTTTTATACTGAAAATACTAATAAATTAAAGCTCAAGAGATTGTTTGTTTTTCTGTTTCAATGCGCTAAACTTTGAAACTACCAGTCTGATTTGAAAAACATCGTTTTTGGATTGTAAGTATAACCTATTTACTACCTGACCCGGCAGACATTTTGCTTTTTACGGAAGTTAACGGCTCGTTCGCAACATAGCTATGAACAATTGTTTCGATAAAACGAATATATATATACTAGTCTACACTAAAATAATAAAGCGGAGTTTTTGTTTGTTTAAACAAGCTTATCTCTGAAATTACCAATGGTATATGTCTAGAATTAGGCTACACATCTCAGCTCCCCTTAAATATTGATTTTTGTTAAGTAAGTCGGAAGAAATAGCGCACCCTAATTGCTTTATCCGCGTGCGCTGGCGTAATGATTAATGATACGTAAATACAATGTTCTATAAAAATATTGCTCCTTAGTAGATCTAAGAAAAAGTCCGGGATACCATATGCTTATCTATATAGGTGCCACAATAAGGTGTTTTGTGAGAAAAAATTATTGCTAATTGACAAGTGATTTATGAGCATTATTTATTAGACATGGCATATTAATCCTTACGAACGAAAGTTACTTCATCATCAAGGAAATTTTATGTATATAAAAACTTTTCCCTTTATAGCAGGTTATTTGGACGGATAGTTTAGGAGATAATTCAAAATTAAAAAATTCAACACTTGGTTCAGGTCTATGACTATAGGTGTAGTGGTGCGAACGAGCCGTTTCAGTTGTGACGCATAAACCTGGCCGCCTGATAAAAATATTGTCTAAGTATTTATAAATCATCAATCACCAATTTCTTTTAAATTATACGCGGGTGAAACCGCGTGGCACAGCTAGTCATTTGAATATAAGCTCAATCGGTCAAGTCGTTCAGAAATTATAGAACAAGATTTTCATTTATAAAACTTATTGAGTACAGAAATGTTTTTTTTTTATCGTTATAGTTTTGGCGTAGTGGCCACGATCTCACCTGGTGTTAAATGACGATGTGGCCTAAGATGATAACATGCTAAATCTAGTTGAAAGACTGGCTCTCAAGTGCAGCTGCCGGAACCCACCTATTGGTGCTTGGCGACAGATATTCAACTTGCCAAAAAGCCCTACCACCATGCTATGGTTTCCTTCACCGAAAGCTCAGACTCATTGCAGGGATTTGAACTCACATCAATCGACGCGAAGTTGTACATGCTACCACTAAGCCATCATTACTATCAATTGAGAATAAAGATAGGATACACGGGTACGTTAGCCACACACACACACACGCATTTATCACGGGGAAACCGTGGGGCATAGCTAGTAATAATTGACAAAACTCACTTTCTAGCGTTCTCTTTAATTTTACCACCGATTTCGATACGATCTCCAACCTTGAGAGTACCAGGAATATTGGCAGTGAACACCGGCATTCTGATGGTAAAATCGGCTTAAAAGTATAATAATGTTTGGCAACGGTGTTCATCAAATCAGGGCCAGTAATAACTACAGACATTTTGAACGAAAAATTTATACATTACACAATTTTTTGTAATATTGTTTGGCAGACAAAATTGTAAGGTTATGAGAAATTTATGGTTTAGACTGATAGATGCCACGGCGACTTGTTTGATAAGTTTTGAAAGGTGTAATTCTGTTTGCTTAAATAACCAAAAAGTATTTATATTTTATAAACAATTGTTTCTGATTGACATGTAATTGTTTTTAAAGAAAAAAATCCATCTTTAAAGAGTGGAGAAATATACATGATAGGTATAGAGTGATTAGAGAAAATGAGAGGATAGTACAAGGGCGTAGCCTATTGGCAAGTGGATCACCTGCTTAGCTCTCCAGCAGGTTGTGAGTAAGCCGAGTGTCGGCAGACTTGACGAGCACGCAAAGCAAATTTATCAACATTTTTAAAGTGAATCGTTTATTCTATCGCCCCTTAACTTTTCGTTCATCTATCGCATGTTGCATTACAGCTGGCTGTGGAGTAGCGATAAAGTGACAGACGCATGGCAGATGATTAGATTATATTTACTATATATATATATACAGTAGAACAACTGTAAGTCGAACCTTGATAAGTCGAAAACGTCCTAAACTCGAAAAAATGTTGTGTTCCCTACCGTTCAAGCCTCAAAACCTCCATTGCTCGAAATCTGACCTCTCTATAAGTCGAAATAATTAGTGAGTCCCCACAAGTAGATTCAGTAAGTACATATTTTCCCTCTAAAACTCAAAAAAATAATAATTTGACATTTGTATCTCAACATAGCAATGTTTGATTTTACAATCTTTACAAGTCGATTTTTTTAAGCGAATTAACTCTATATAAGAATATGATATCAACTTTGAGAATATGCCGACAATGTACATAATTTATTCTTAGAAATCAATGTAAAACTAGGTATACTCGTACAATCAGGGTTGGGCAGTATTTGAATTACTTGTATTTTGTATTTGTATTTTAATTACTTCTTAACAATATATAATTTGTAATTGGTATTTCAAATACCTGACGCAGAGGTATTTTGTAGTTAGTATTTCAAATACTTATCGCTTGAAAATACATTTTAACATAAATACATTTAGCGATCTTATTCTAATTTAATTAATAATAATTTAATAGGTGCGTCCTGCAGAAAATAGATTGCAATAGCTTTCGTAAGCAAAATGGCGACCGCTAAATATGTCAATCTTTAAAGTTATCAACAGAGTGGGATTCTATAATTCTTTAGTGGTGTATATCATCAAGTATTTTAAAAAAGACCACAGTAATGAATTTTCTATAAACTTAGAAAATGTAAAACAAAAACGAAATATTTTCTCACAGACTTTTACTATCACTTTTATGGAATATTACTTTACAAATACTTGTTGCAGTTATACTTGTTTTTTTCATACAAAAAAAAAATTCTTTTCAACAGTGATTTTCATTCTTAAACGGTTATTTTCACGAAACTGCTATGTATTAATTAAGTTTGTTAGTACGAATGTTGGGTGTTTGGTGGGTGGGATCTTAGTTGTCATGATGTGGTTTTTCTTTTTAATTCATAAAGTTAGGTTTTTTGACCCTATACTATGTAATATTGGTGGCATTTTGCATGATATAGTTTGGTTATTATGCATTCGTAAAGTGGATTATAAATATAAACTGAAAACATGGGTTTTGAAAAGTACAAAAAATTCCTAAATAGTTCTAACAAGGGAGCCACCATCTTCTTGAACCGGCTTTGAATATTTGAAAAATACTACGAAGATTTAAACACATTGACACTAGCAAGTGCTTTTTGCGGCGCCATATCCAGAAGAAGAAATAGTACGAACGTCACGATAAATGATCAAATTCATTTCGAAATGTTTATATTGTTATCCTTAAGGGTCCTGGAGCCATTAAATTTGACAGCTTCACCGGGCTTGGGGGCGAGCACGGAAGGCACTCGGCCGCGAAAGCTAGGCAGCAAGCTCCAAGGGTGCCAAAGTGGCCGAACGTCGGCTTGGGGTGTTGTCGATCATGCGAAAAATTCGCGATCTGACTAAATCGCTATCCATAAAAATTCGAGCTAACTAACTATACCTGCCTTCTGGGAGGAAGGAAGGAACATGTATATATGTATTTAGTAATTTGGTAATTTTTGTCTAAACTAACTAGCCAAAAAAGAAAAAAAAGGTTTTCAGTGCGACTTGGTTTTAATCGACGAAATCCACGCTTTTTGGTCGCTTGCCGGAGACCCAGCGGTGTTAACGAAGGCAAGTGGTGCGTGACCCGAGCGCCCGCCGGTTATCTCCTTCTGAGGTAAACGGCAAACTCGGATGGGCCTGGGAATCTTAACCCTTGCTTATTGCATAGTTAAGCCCCAGGTGTCTCCTTCCCACCTTACCCATCCTTACATTTCCATCCCAGAGTGCCTGTTTGGGTGTAGCCTGGTTTACCGGACTGCGTTCTCTGCCTCGGGCTTGCTAGGACTCTCCCCGTCGGCTAGATAGGCTCCATCTTGCGAGTCATTGCACCTCGACCCGCAGGTCCCTTTGCCGGGCTCGGATAGCCCGTTAAATTCATTTCGGCGCACCCCCCTGCCCCTCAGGTAGGGAGGCTTAAATTCAAACCCCTGTCCTTCAACCGCCATCGGACATGGCCGATAAAATTAGGGAGTTGGAGCTCGAACTCCAACGATTCAAATCATACGTCTGCAAACAAGATCCGCAAATATTAAAAAACTACACTTGCGATAATATACCCCGCGCCCCGAATGCACCGCGTGTACTTAATGCACCGGTGCAAACGAATTCTAAGAAATTCGAGGCTGCCGCCGCATCTGGCCGCCGTCCGAACTCTCCCGAACACCGCACGACCTCGCCCGAGCGCTCACGATCGCCGTGCACACTCACTCGTCGCTCTCCGTCGTGATTCCATCCATTGATACGGCAAACTCTTTTTCGCCGCTCTTACCCGAATATACTTCGTCAACGGAGGCGCTTTTGCCGCATTTATTACAAACCCCGAGCCTATCCCTTTGACGCAGGTATATACGCCCATCGGAGAAATGGAAGCCGAGATTTCCACGTCCGTAGACACAGACGATGGCTTTACAACCGCTACCGGGGAACCGGTTTTAGTACAGGCAAACGACGCCGCCGCCAGTTACAATCCAAGACAAGGTTAATTGGGTAACAATATTCAAAAGCCTAAACGCGCGTGACATTTATTACACAACCGCTGTGAACACAACGTCGGGCATTCAAGTTAAAGTACCGACCACCGAGTACCACAGGAAATTGACCTCCTACCTCAGGGAAAAGAAAATTCCCTATTACACATATGCTCTAGAGGAGGAACTCCTCCTCCGAGTAGTTATCCGCTGCGTTCCACGCGAAATACCGACCACCGATGTAGTTGAGTCTCTGAAGGCTCAGAATTACTCTGTCCGAGAGGTACATTGGATGTATCACCACATAGCTAAGGCCACTTGTAATTTTAGACAGTACTAGGGAGGGCAAAGATATCTTTGACCTCAAATCCGTCTGCGGGCTCAACCGCATCTCCATTGAACCTCCCCGCAAGTTTCATTATCCATCGCAGTGTCACAACTGCCAATCTTACGGTCACTCTGCCCGTAATTGCCACCTCCGTCCACGTTGTGTAAAGTGCACTGAGGATCACTCCACTAACGAGTGCAAGCGCTCTCGTGATTCTCCCGACCCTCCAAGCTGCGTCCTTTGTTGTGAAATGGGCCACCCTGCGAATTATCGTGGCTGTCCCCGTGCTCCGCGTACTAGGCACCCCCGTCAAGCTAGGCAGTTCATCCCTCAGAGGATACAACTTGACTCAGCTGTCCGTCCTCAGCCTCTCTTAACACCAGAGGCCTTCCCAAGCGCATCTCGAGCTCCGATGGCTACCGATACCGCGTCCCGCGCACCTATTCAGCCCGTGCGAACCCCTCTGGCTCCATGGGCCCCCCCAAGCAAACCACAGCCTCATAAGGCTCAGGAACCTTCAGTTTCCGGACCTGACTTCGGCATAGACTGGATGGCTAAGCTTCTTCTTGTACACGACATACAAGAAATTATCGCTTTCGACAACTGTAGACTGGAGTTCGGCCCCTTTCAATTGATTAAAAGTTTTCCAAACGTCGCAGCGATGTTACAACGTGTGGCCCGCGCCCCTGTAAATATATAATTAAAAATGGATAGAATTAAACCTAAGAGTCTGAATCTTTCCTTTTTTAAAGCTCGAAATCTCACTCCTCAACGTGATCTCATAGCCACCTTCTTACGAGAACGACAGATAGACGTGTTTCTTGTACAAGATACACTGTTGAAACCGAGTAAGCGCAATCCCTCGATTGCGAACTACCAAATCGTTAGAAATGATCGTGCTCGCGCCAGAGGTGGCGGCACCCTCATTTACTATAAGCGTTCCCTCTACTGCATGCCAGTAGATCCTCCCGAACTTATCAATATGGAAGTTTCAATCTGCAGACTAGGCATGACTGGCCATCCGTCAATCACGCTCGTGTCTACATACCTATCGCCGAATAAAGCATTCCTCCAGTCTGATCTGGAGGCTGTCTTTTCCCTCGGCGAGTCGGTTATCGTAGCAGGCGACCTTAATTGTGGACATACTATATTCAATAGTTCGTTTAATACCCCTAACAGGGGGAAACTCGGTCAATTAGTGGAAGTCCTAAATTTTGATGTCTTAGCTCCTCTCGAACCCACCCACTATCAAGATAACTGTCGTCCGACAGTGCTTGATATAGCCCTCGTCAAAGGTGTCTCTCTCCAAATACGACTTATTCAAGTTGTACACGAGTTAGACTCCGATCATCGCCCGGTCTTACTACAACTTGGTCAACCATTTGACCCTAGGCCTCCCACCGTCACAGTGGTTGACTACGCGAAACTAATACGGTATCTTAAAGATAACCCCTCCTCGTCTAGTCTAGATAGGATTCCAGACGAATTAGAGTCGATAGCGGATGCTGATTTTTCGATCGATTCCTTGGTCGAACACCTCCAAACCGCCGTCAGGGAAGCCTCGAGAGAGGTCCAAGCGGCGAACGAACGCCGCTTTGTACTCCCTGACGACGTGTGAGCGCTGATCACAAAAAAGAATGCTGCGACACGCGCACACGACTCATACCCGTCTAGGAATAACTGCGCACGGTTACGCACACTTCAGTGAGCGGTTAGAACCCGTATAACCGAGATCCGGGGTGTTAGATGGGATAACCTTCTAAAAGGTACCTCACATCTCGCTTACTGGAAACTAGCTCGATTTCTGAAATCCGATCTCTCCATCCCGATGCCACCCCTTGACAGGGGCCCCGGTCTCCCTCCTGTGTTCGACAGCGTCCATAAAGCCGAATACCTTGCCGCGAGTCTGGAGAGCCTGTGCTCCCCTAACTGCGATAATGTAGACACTGTACATATCGATAATATCGAATCTTCGGTATAGAATTTAATCGCGATCCCCCCGGTGGATAACCTAACTCCAGTTACATCTGAGGAGGTCTGTTCCGCTATTAAAGGTCTTAAGCCTAGAAAGTCACCCGGTCGCGATGGTATCAGGAACGAAGTACTCAAGCTTCTTCCTGCTCACCTCATAGCACTCTTGGTCTGCATCTTCAATGTAGCTATAGCCCATTGCCATTTTCCAGCCGCCTGGAAAACGGCCACAGTGATAGGTATTCATAAGCCCGGCAAGAAAGCTTTGCTTCCCGATAGCTATCGCCCAATTAGTCTCCTAAACACGCTAGGGAAACTTTACGAGCGGCTTCTTTTGAATCGCCTCAAATCCGTTAGAAACGACAAAAACCTGTTCCCACCTGAGCAGTTTGGTTTCCGTGCCCAACACTCGTGTACACATCAAGTGCACCGACTCACGGAGCACATCACGTTTAACTTCAGTGAATTCTACAAAGCACGTCGTACACTTGCGGTCTTCTTCGACGTTGCCAAGGCCTTTGACAAGGTTTGGCATGCTGGACTAGTCCACAAACTACACCAATTAGAAATCCCAGATTAGTACATATCATTAGCAATTATCTCACTGACCGCACCTTCCGCTACCGAGTGGAAGGTGAACTTTCTCCACCCCACTCAATACGCTCAGGTGTTCCTCAAGGCTCCATTCTGGCGCCTTGTCTATTTAAACTGTATATCAGCGACCTCCCACGTCTCCCCGGAGTCGAGGTAGGTTTATACGCTGATGACACGGTCATTTACAGTTCACTCAGCCACAGAACTCACATCAGATCGCGCGTCCAACGCGCCGTAACCCAACTCGGCAGGTGGTTCCGTAAATGGCGCATAGCTCTCAACCCCGATAAGAGTACCGCGATTCTATTTAATCCCGGACAACTACGAAAGACACTTGAACCCCTCCACCTTTTCGGTGTCCCGATCCCCTGGGCTACCCAGACTAAATACCTGGGTGTTACTCTCGATAATACGCTTAGCTTCAGGGCACATGTCCGTAGAGTCCGAAACAAGGCTGCTATGGTCTTGGCTCGCTTGCATCCTCTGCTATGCTCGGTAAGTAAATTGTCTCTCAGACATAAGCTTACACTCTACAAGACTTGTATTCGACCGATCTTAACATGCAGTTGCGTACTATTCGCCCATATGGCGAAATCAAACTTCAGCCCCTTACAAACGTTGCAAAATCGGTTTTTACGCAAAATAGTTGATTCCCCATGGTTTATTCGAAACGAAAACCTCCATAAAGATATGGAACTTCCTTCTATCAAATCTTACATCAAAACTCTCGCGAAAAGCTATTTCGACAGAGCGTCAAACCATCCGAATCCGTTAGTAGCATGCGCCGCAACATATATCCCAGTCCCTGATGCCCTGAAGGCTAAACGTAGGCCGCGGAACATATTTACCGACCCCGATGACGAAATCACGGTAGCTAACGCGTCATACCCATCCGTCTCTTCAAGTCAAGCGTGTTTGCGCCCACGGCCGCGAAACCACCGTTCCCTCCGTAGGGGACAGGCGGTTAACTTCGCTCCTGCACACCCGCCACGACCACCCTCTCCAGCGGCAACTCAAGCCTAGGTCCGTTCCTCCGGCATGGAGCCCTTGAGCCAGCAGCCGCTCGCGCGATACAGGGACACTGCATTCACTAACTATCGACACACACACATAACACTGCACTTCACACATGTACACCACTCAGGTACATAGGTTCTGTAGGGGATCTTTTTTTTTTCTTTTTTTGGCTAGTTAGTTTAGACAAAAATTACCAAACCACTAAATACATATACACATGTTCCTTCCTTCCTCCCAGAAGGCAGGAACATGTATATTTGTACAGTTAGTTAGCTGGAATTTCTATGGATAGGGATTTAGTCAGATCGCGACTTTTTCGCATGATCGGCAACAGCCCAAGCCGAGGTTCGGCCACTTTGGCACCCTTGGAGCTTGTTGCCTAGCTTTCGCGGCTGAGTGCCTTCCGCGCTCGCCCCCAAGCCCGGTGAAGCTGTAAAAGCCGCAAAGGCTCCAGGGCTAACAGGCTAAGTCTAACAGTATAGTCAGTTCTAAAAAAAAACATTTAAGTTCAAAAGTGTGCAATTTTTTTATGAATATACATTAAATTATCCAAGATGTATTGGGAGGGCAAAGTTAAGATACCAAATTCTTGAAACTTGTTCTTCAGTGAATCGCGAGGTCCCATATTATAAATTGCTCGGACTGCCCGTTTTTGTAGTACAAATATGGTATCTACCTCAGCTACTGAACACCACAGTAAAATACCCTAGGTCATTAAACAGTGGAAGTATTGTTTATCGAAATTAACAGTTCAGTACATATCGAACTTATGTTCGACTTGTAAGCTTCTGAATACAGTCCACACTGAAGAAGAGTTGACCCTTTTTTTTTCGATCTGACTATACTGTTAGCCATAAGGGTTCAGGAGCCTCGAACAGCTTTTACAGCTTCACCGGACTTGGTCATTGACCCCAACATTACAGTTACATTATATGTAACACTCTTGTTGGAATGTTGTTATTTTACAAGCTTTTATTTAACTTGCATCGTTCGTATATAAACATTCAAAATTTGAGAACCATTTTTCAACCACTTGCTGGTTGTTACGTGACGCCAAGACACTAACTCTTCTGAAGAGCTTTGGAGTCGCAGTGGGTTCTCTTATTGAAATCTCTTCCGCCGCCATCCTTAATGGCCTTGAGTCAGTCCCCGCTCGCACGATACAGTGACACTGCATTCACTAGCTATCAACATACAAATATGACACTGCCCTTCACACATGCACACTACTCAGGTAAGTACTTAGGTTCAGTAAGGGTCAAGACCAAATTACCAGATTACTAAATGCACGCATGTTTCTGCTTTCCTTCCAGAAGGCCGAAACATAAATATAGTTAGATAGTTCGAATATTCTACGGATAGGGGATGTACTGCAACAGCCTAAGCCGAGGCTCGGCCACCTGTGCAAGATGTGCAACCTTTGAGCTTATTGCCTCGTTTTCGTGGCTGAGTGCCTATCGCGCTCTCCCCCAAGCCCGGTTAAGCTGTCAAAGCCTCTAATTACTCCAGGGCTCTTAAGACTAATAATAGTGCCAGTTAAAAAAAAACTACCTGCCACTATTCTGCCTCCATTCTCTCCAGTGGAGCACTACACTGAATCTCATTTCATTGAGTTAATGCTACTTCCGCCTGCTCTCGCGCCGTACCGATGTCCTTCACATCCGTTGAATTCTTCGCACGTAACCCTAGGCATCGGATAACGATATACCCCGCAGCCCTGGATCGAGACTACGAGAGAATGAAATAAAATACGTTTACATTATACGCCAAGACGCCATTATGCGCATAAAACCAGAAAGACAAACAAAAAATATGCCAATTTTTAAACAATACTTTAACTTATTACAATCAGGGCCAGAAGTCCGTTTCTTTTTCAATTATTTTCCGCAATCATAATCGATAATGAATACATATGATTATCACGTAGTATAATGGTGTTCTATTTTATTATATTCCACAATTGATTACGACCGATAATAAAAAAAACTATTTTGTGATTATTGATAATCAATTATTAACATCACTATTTGAAATTTTTTCAATAATGTCAAATATGTCAACAACCTCTTATCGTGTACAATCTTGTATAACCCCAGGGCCGTGTCACTCACTAAGAGCTCTCACTCATTTATAATCGTGCTCTCTAGTGGGCGGATGGGACACTAATAATTATTAGTTCCAAAGCATTATTTATACAATATAAAAAAGCCCATATGAATAATACAATGCTAAAACAACGTTTTTAATAATTACATTGAGTATAAAATAATACAATATTATAGATTTTAACTTGGAACACTGAAAAAAATTGTCGTCATCTCCTTAACCGATACCCGCCAAAACATAGACACAAATAAGTCACGCACAACGTACAAAAATTCAAAACTTTCTATGCAATTTATAGATATTTAATTTACATTGTTTTAATTTACTTCATCTTATTGTTATTTTAGCCTCAATTTGTCTTATTTGTGAGTTATATTGTTTTATCTAATTTTACCTTTAGGTATTGTTTTAGGTTGTGATCTACGGATTATTTAAATATACAATAAGATGTCGTCGGATTATAAAAAATGTTACTTTGGATGCAAAAGAGAAGGTAAGATGTGAAAAAGGAATTCTTAATAAGTACCTAACTATAATAACAACTACTACTTATCTAACCTAACCTAACAGTAATGATTTTAATTACCTAATTGTACTCAGGTGTTTTGCATCGTTTCCCGAATGTTTGTTTATTGGAAATGAAGTTAAAACAATAGTGATAATGTGCATACATAGTCTTTTCCCAGAGGGGTAGGCACGGTAGATAGAGACTGGATTGTCACTTATCTTAAAACAACCACTACTGTGATATACATTTTAAGTATGTATTAGTATATGAATTATATGTTAAGAAATATCAGGCAAAATAATAATATTGACAATTTTTTTAAATTTCTTATAGTTTTGGGTAGAAGTAAATTTTTACAACAATATATTATATAAACATGTTTATTTTATAAGTTTTAAATGTGTATGTGTAAAAAGTCTGTTGTGGTGATTCTTTTCCATTACCTACAAGTAATATTTTATCACCATGAAATTTGACAAATTATTTGATGATAAAACAATAATTATAATAATACTATCAAGACTCTTCAAGACTCAAGAAGTCCTTCAAGAATTGCCACCAATATATTATAAATGTTTGCTAAATCATTTAATAATTAGCAATTCACGCCATTTATAAATACTACTTTTAATTTTATTAATGCTATGTTTTATTAATCATAAATAATCTGTATGTCAAAATTTATCAAAATGTTTCTAAGTTTTGCCACGAGGTACCATAAATATTAAAGTTTGACATTACATCATTAATCCAATGAGTGTCTTACAACTGTTGCTACACATGTAACGCAGTACAAAACTGGTACCCGTGTACTCCAAGGTTAAGCAGCCATGTTCACAGTTGAACAGTGATCTCAGGGTTATAAGTCTCTGCATTTCAAAATATTACACAGAACTGCTGAAAATTCTTATACGTATATTTATATTATTATTTGAAACATAGAAAAGAATAATTCAATTTCTGATGATTCAGAATCTTTTCACTAGTTACGTTTAATTCAGCAACCAAACAACATTTTGACAGATGATAGTTATCTGTGATCCTTATGAGTACATTCTTAGGCTAATCTTTAAAGTTAAAGTTTACATAGAAAAAGCAGTAGCAATTTTAGAACAGGAAATAATTGACAATTCTCAACTTATCCCAATGAATATCCCACTGGATTTGAACTACAATGATGCTATATACATGCTAGATTGTAATATTTGAAAATTATAGAAATAAATAAATTGTAATTATTAGCTTTTATTTATTCAATATCTCCCATACTTATTATAGAGCAATATATAATAAATTGATATAAACGCCACCTAGTGGATTGCTGCGCTAAATAATTCATGTGCTCATAATGCCATCTCTGGGAGAGCTCAGTTGAATAGTTTTACTGTCCCTCAATAAAAACTGAGAGTTGCTTATCTATAACTTATATATTAGTATATTATCTATGTATAACCCTATGGTTATAACCTGTGGGGATAACCTCTAGTCCTCTTCACCTTGCAATATTGTTGAATTATATCGGAATTAAAAGATTCTTTACATGTCTTTACTGTGCGAAATTTAAATATACGTTGTTAAGTCCGTCGGAACCGATTCCAGGTAAATTAGATAGTTAATTCAATACGCTAAATAAACCATGATGCAATAAATTTTAATGTATTGTAAAATAATAATAAAAAATATTTTGTTTGTTTAATACTATGTTTGTTTACTATAATAATAAAATGAGAAAATTTAGCAATAGCCTTAAGGAATATTTTTTTCTTTCCTATTTGCTTGACACTATGTACATTTAAAAAGTCTGTTACCTTGCTTTATAAAACATATAAAACTATTCTGTGACGATTATTCCGGCTTAAAACAACCAAACTATTAAATGGAGCGAGGGATCAGTGATTAATACTAAGAGTATGAAAGAAACAACAATTTCTTTTTGAATCTCAAGAATCTCTTTCTTAAATAGATATTTTAGTTTATTTATAGCTATATTATAGACTTAGAAAAAATACACTTTTGGGGCGATTAAATGGCTTACGTGTTGTAAACCATGAGAGATATAACAAATTAATGTTGTACATAACTGTAGATTTTAAAAAGACCTATAAAAAGTCCACAATAGCATATTTCTGTCTTCTAAGGATCACCCACAATAAGCATTTTTGAGGCAGTACTATTTGCATGTGCATTCGATTGACAGCATTCTATACGCCACACAAGCAGAACTGCGGACACAGCTAATACATTTTATAAATGTCTTTCTATATGTCTGTCCGTTTATGTTCTTTTCACAGGAAAACCACTTATCCAATTTACATTTTTTTATACTAATTCATAGCCAGCTATGTTATCTGACCAGGTTATGGGATATATTTTGTAAGATAAAGTAACATACAAAATAAGCAGTGACGATAATGCTGATTCAATTCGAAAAAAGAAAACACTTGTGGGGCGATTAAATGGCTTACGCATAGTAAACCATATGAGATTTATCAATTTAATGTTCTACATAATTGTAGATCTTAAAAAGACCTACATAAAAGTCAGTGATAGCATATATCTATCTTCTAAGGATCACCCACAAAAAGCATTTTTGTCTTCCGTCTTTTGACTGTGGGCAGCACGATTCATGCGTGTGCTCGACTGACAACATCCTGTAGTCCATGCGAGCAGAGCCAGGAGCACAGTTAATAGGTTATATTTACATTTATTGCATGATGCATTTTACAATAGATGATGTCATCTTTATTTGTTTTATTCTACATTATGACATTTTTGTCAAAGCAAGACATTTGTTCAAAGCAAATAGCTTTTGCTATATTTTATTTCTTTTGAACTCTTTGTCATTATAGTTACTAATATTATAAATGTTGTAGTAACTCTGTCTGTCTTTTGTAAGATAATTTAAAAATCCTCTTATTTTTTAACTGATTAATATTTCGCACCAGTCTTGATTTAAATTTTCTTTTTCATGGTGGTAAGGCTTTTTCTAGGCCCGCCTGGCTAGCTACCACCATCAATTGAAAATCTATTACCAAACACCAATAGGTGTGTTCCGGCAGCTGCACTTGAGAGCCAGTCTTCCACTAGGTTTAGCGTGTTATCATCTTGGGCTTCACTTAATATAAGGGGAGATTGTGGCCACTACACCAAACCTATAATGATAATAATTTTTTTAGTGAAACTTCTTATGCAACTTCCAAGCGTTAAACATTAAATGTTAAATGTTTAATGCACATTATCGGTCTCTCCTTTTTGTGTGAGCCAGAGCGAGAGAGTAAATATCAGTGTGTATGTATATTGCACACTGTTTAAATAAAATAGAGTGTGTGAATCGCACACCTTTTTTTTATGAATATGTTCTAACCTGTATAAATAAAAGCGAAATACCATCATAAATCTCCGAAACTATAGGTCCGATTGACTTGAAATTTGGCATAGTTACGCCTTTCACAATGTAGACGCTCACTAAGAATGGATTTAGGGAAATTCAACCTTTAAGGGTTGAAAAAAGGGGGGTCGAAAGTTTGTATTCAGTGCAAACATTGTCTTTCGAGTTGAAATTGTGTACTTAGACCTTTTAATAAAAATAATGAAACACATGTATCAGCATCTATCTATAAATAGGTGTTGAAAGTTTGTTTGGTAAAAATAATTTATGTATAACTATTTTCTTATAATTATGCACACATAATATTGACCTGAAATTTAGCACACATACTTTTCAATATATAAAAATTCTTCATGTAAGGTTGTAAAATAAGGGTTGAAAATTTGTAGGGTAAAAAAAATTATTTATAGATTTCATGATAGTTATTAACCACACATGAACCACATATACACTCCAATTAAAAATCCCGATTTAAAAAAAATATACCTAAATTAAATCAAGGGATTAAATTTGTGTTGTATGATTGTATAGGTCGTCCTAAGAAACCTTGATTTTTTTTACTAATTATTTCTTTTATTCTGTATAAATTATTATTATTTTATCTACATATTTTTGTAAATATCCTTTGCTATGATAAGTGTTGCCATGCTAACCGTTGCCATTTTATAATAATATACTAAAGACAATCTTTTTATTTCTGTGTTATTTTAATGTCTGAATTTAACTCAAAATAGGGCTTCAATGATTGTTATGAAATTTTGTATAACGGAAGCTTATGTTATTGGCCAATTGAAAGGCTATAAGAATTTTCATACCCAGTTTTTTCTTGTAACCCGGAAATTTTAAATGAACTACCGCAATTCTGTCGGAAACTCCTTCAAATCCCATAATGTTCTTCTTCAGTTTAGACTTAATAAGGAAACCTACTCCTTTTTGTCGGGTGTGTTTTCCTTTGTGAAACATGATATAGTCGTTCCTCTTTTCTATCCCTTCTCTTCTATTATTATTCCGTTTATTTAATTATTTACATATTTTTTACAATAATATATATATAAAATACAATATTAAAATAAAAAATACAGAAAACACTTGATCACCAGCAGCAGGGTGAAGACCCATGCTACCGGTGGCTAGGGCTCCAGAGAGAGGAACTTCCTCACAATTCTCGCAGTGTCCAGAAGAACTGCCTTCTGTATCTTGCCTTTGATCCAAAAGCCATGCGAGAGCTTCCTAAGATGGTGGTCGAAGCTCTTCGCTATTAAACCATTCACTGATACGACTATCGGAACAATTATTGTTGAGTCCACATCCCACATCGCGGTAACCTCGTGAGCCAAGTCCAAGTACTTTGAGAGTTTATCTTTCTCAGCTTTTACGAGGTTCTCATCATGGGGGATGGTGACATCAATAAGAACTGCCCGACGCACCGACCTATCTAGCACGATATCAAGTTTATTAGCTACAATAGTCCTGTCCGTGATGATAGACCGATCCCAATATAGCAATACTTGATTATGTCTGTGCAAGTACTCGCCGTTAGCAAGATGAGAACAACTGGAAACTACATGCCTGAGTGACTCTCCGGGACGGTGGCATGCTCGACAAATGTCGATCGTACCTTCCTTCATAATGTATTTCATCCATAATTGCACAGACAAAACCTTCGGCCTCCCCAAAGAGATCACCAAAACGTAGCCAGGCCACCGACGCGAGTAAGTCTACATCAGGCCCATTTAGAGCCCGATAGAATCGTCCGTGAAGCTCCTTGCTCTTCCATATATCCGTGCGATCCTGGGTGCTGAGCACTAATGGTTTACGCCTGTTCTCGTTTGCTAAGGAAAGCGGTGTGAGACCTTTATCAACTGCTACAACATCACAATGCATATCATTTTCAGCATGGAGAAAATGCTCTCTGAGATTGCATACCTCACGGTTGTGTAGATTCATGGCGTTTAAAGCCACGGCCTCCACACTTCCGTGGGATGTACAATCTCATCACCGATGAGCGCGGGTGATGCATACGATGTGTTGTTAGCAGCCTTCGGACTCTCACATCCAGGGCATCCAACTCAGCCTGTGTCCACCTTGCTATTATTATTATTATTAGAAATAGTAAAAATGTTTTTAATTAATTCATAACCGATTTTGATAAACTTTTGTACACGGGAAGGTATGTCATTTGTCGATTGATAGGCTGTATGAATTGTCAACAATATGAGCAATAGTAAAATTACAACTTGAAGCCTATAATGGATTTTAAAGGATTAAAAAATGATGTAATTTCCCATTATTTGGTATTAGGGATATAATTTTCAAAAACCTTTTTTTTATTATTTCTTATTTGATTTACAGTATAAAACAGAAATGGTGGTCTCGGAAGGGCAGGTTACGATAGAAGGAGAAGCAGCTACCAGCAAAAAGGCAGCGAAGAAAGCTGCCAAGGCCGCTGAGAAACAACAGAAGAAGGCTGAACACAAGGTACAGTGTTTACAATCGTAATATCTGCTTCAAGGTCAAAACAGTAAATGTAACCAACATTTGAAGAGAATACGTCTTTAAATTTGCTTCCATAGAGGAACGCAATTCAGAAAACTGATGGTAACTAAATCCGGGAGATACAGTTTGGGGCATTGGAGCTACACCCAAAATCTAATTACATCACTCGATAGTTAAAGGATCAAAGAATTCGTTACGTAGAGTGTGGACTGTGACGCGTCGAGTGCGGGGGAGGGGAACACGCCATTTTGAGGTCGCTTTGCCGCATTTCGCTCTTATATTCCTAGACTGAGTACAATTTGAACCTTTTTGCATTAGTATAATCTCAACCAACCAACCAACTCCCCAACGCGCTGCCATCAATGCACCCATGTGCCTATCATTGTTCTTACTTTTTTTTATACCACGATGGTGGCAAAAAAGCGTGCGGTCCGCCTGATTGTAAGCGGTCACCGCAGCCTTTGAATCCTAGCAAAATTAGAAGAATCACATGCGCTTTGCCGATACTTAAAAAACCTATTTGCTCCCTTTTGAAAAACCCCATACTGTAGTCCCATGGGAAAACCTCAGCAGGGAACTCATTTCACATCTGGAGCGTTCGCGGAAGGTAATTCCTCTGGAACTGGATTGTCTGCGGATTTAGGTTCCAAAACGTGAGGATGAACTCCTTGCCGATGGCGAGCGGTGCGACTTCCCATGACTTGTGTTTTTGAAGCAATGATAGCTCAGTGGTAGCGTGTACGACTTCGTGTCGATTGACGTGAGTACGATTCCCTGCAATGAGCCTGAGATTTCGGTGAAGGAAAACATCGTGAGGAAACCATAGCATGGTGGTAGGGCATTTTCTAATACCCGTCTGGCTAGCTACCACCCTCAAGTTGAAAATCTGCCGCCAAGCACCAATAGGTCATATCAGGTGAGATTGTGGCCACTACGTCAAACCTATAACGATAAAAAATCACATCCCATACTTGCCTAAAGATTGCTAGATTGATTAACGTTCATAGTTACTACTCTGCTTAGAGTCGCAGCGTGAAATTATATAGACTATAACCTCCATCAATAAAGGTGCTATAAAATTTAGAAGAATTTTTCAAATCTGACTGGTAGTACCAGAGATTACCCTCCACACAAACTCACAAAATTCGCACTCTCTGTAATTTTAACATTGCAGTATATGAAACTACCTGTACGCCGCGGATTTATCCGCGTATAATTTAGAAGAAATCGCTGATTGATGATTTATAATACTTCAGTTATGCCTCACAGCTCACACGGCTCGTTCGCGCCACTACACCTATAGTCGTAGACCCAAGCCGAGTGTTGAATTATTTAATTTTACATTATCTCCCAAACTATGCTTCCAAATAACATGCTTTAAAGGGCAAAGTTTATCTTCATAAAATTGTCTTTATGATGAAGTTACTTTCATTTGTAAGGATTAATATTCCATGCCTAATGATAATGCTTATAAATCACTTTTCAATTTTCAATAAATCTTTTTCACAAAATACCTTATTGTGGCTTATATATAAAAGATAAGCATATGGTATCGCGGACTTTTTTAGATGTACCAAGGGGCAATATTTTTGCAGAACATTGTATTTACGTATCACTAACCATTACGCTAGCGCACACGAATAAAGCAGTTAGGGTGCGCTATTTATTCAGACTTAACAAGAATCACTATCTAAGGCTAACTCGATTGTGTAGCCTAATACTATATAGCCTATACTATTCCTCGTGAATCTGGCTATAGTATAAAAAAAAAGTTTTTCGTGAACGTCAACAAGCAATGTGGCAAGCTATAGACAAGTAAGGGAAATGGGCCCGTTGAGAGTTTGTTGAATAGATTTATCACGGGTGAAACCGTGGGGCACAGCTTGTAAATGTATGTATGGACTTTTTGCAGACTTCCTCATCACAGCCGCAAGGTGACGTGGAGCCAGACGTATCCGAGGGTCGGTACGGAACTGTGAAACTCATACAGTCCTCAGGAGAGAACCGTGATAGGGTCTACACTGACGTCAAAGATCTTGGTGTGAAACTTGACGGACAAACCGTATGGGTTAGAGGTAAAAAAATAATAATTATATATTATCATAAGTCATCTGATATATTAAGTGACGAAGTTTGAAGATGGTGGGAGATAATGTTTATTAAAAATTGCTTATTTGTTAATCCGATAGTATCGATTGCTTTGTTAAATATATACCGATTAATCGATTAAATATCGATTGTTTTCTAGTACCGTATTTGATATCTCAGCGAACAACCTTTGCTCAGTGTTTTGAATAGACAATCTATTGGGATTTATTCAGTCAGACAAATGCATAACTGTATACTGTCCTGTTAAAATATAGAAAATTGAACAAATAACAATAATTTCCATGTCTTATACTACTAAGGTGGCAAACAAGCATACGGCTTGCCTGGTGGTAAGCGGCTATCGTAGCCAATGAACGCTTATAATACCAACAAGCGCGTCGCCGACCCTGAACCCCCCTACCCCAAGGAGCCCTGGAAACCCTACTCACCTCAGAAACACAACACTGACCTAGTGTGACTTGGCTTCGCAGCGATTTTCTGTAGGGTGGAGGTATTCCACCAGTCGGGCTGCCCCAAGTAGAAACAAATCTCCAAAGGAATTTCTCTGTGCTTGGCGATAGTTCAACTTGAGGCTGGTAGCTAGCCAGGCGGGCATTAGAAAGAGCCCTACCACCATGCTATGGTTTCCTCACGAAGTATTCCTTCACTGAAAGCTCAGGCTTTGCAGGGATTCGAACTCACGTCAATCGACACGAAGTCGTACACGCCATCATTACTTCAAATATAAGATCTATATATATATAATAATTGTTTAATTAAATATGCATACATACATAAATCACGCCTCTTTCCCAACGGGGTAGGCAGAGACCACGTCCTTCCACTTGCTACGATCCTGACATACATCTTTCGCTTCCTCAACATTCATCAATCTTTTCATGCATGCTTGTACTCTGGACCTGACCTTTCTTTAAAACATCCCCGATTTGATCGTGGAACGTTCGTCTAGACCTTCCTCTTCCAACGTTCCCAATTACACACATCTTGTCTAGTCAATCTTCTTTAATTCATCCTCTCTACATGCCCAAACCATCTAAGCATCCCTTTCTCAATCCGTGTCACTACATCTTCTTTCACACCACAACGTTCTCTTATTACACTATTTCTTATCCTGTCACTCAATTTCACTCCTATCATACTTCTTAGCGCTCTCATTTCTACTGCATTTATTCTACTTTCATGTTTTTTCTGCCACACCCAGCTTGCACTTCCGTACATGAGTGTTGGAACTAACACTGCTCCATGTACAGCCAGATGAGCTTTTCTAGAAATTTTCTGGCTGTTCATAAAGGCGTGCAACGCCCCATTCATCTTATTACCAGCATTAACTCTCCTTTCAATATCACTTTCACACTTTCCATCATTAGTAAACATTGATCCCAAATGAACAAATAAACAAAATAATTATTAATTATTATAAATAATTAATATTTGTTTATTAATTACTTAAATATGAGTGAACTTTAACAGCAAGACTGCAAACTTCTCGTGCGAAGGGGAAGCAATGCTTCGCGGTCCTCAGGCAGAGCTCGAGCACTGTCCAGCTGCTGGTCAGCGTTAACGATGAGAGAGCTGTCAGCAAACACATGGTCAAATTCACCGGCAAGTCAGTACATCTTACGCATTGTTGTTGAGACTAATACTTAAATAAACTTAAAATGCTTTTTTTATAGTTGTAGGTTTGTCGTAGTGGCCACAATCTCACCTGATGTTAAGTGACGATGTGGCCCAAGATGATACCACGCTAAACCTAGTGGAAGACTGGCTCTCAAGTGAAGCTGCCAGAACACACCTATTGGTGCTTGGCGACAGATTTTCAACTTGAGGGTGGTAGCTAGCCAGGCGGGCAGTAGAAAATGCCCTACCAGCATGACCAACCAACCAACCAACCAAACCAGTTAATTGGATAAGTTAATTTAGAATACATTTTTATTAACTAGTTCCGCTCGCGTGGCCATAAGAAGGACTTGTAGTGCTTTTAAAAATCGTAGTTTCTAAAAACTTGATTAACTTTTTAAGTGAATTTAGATATAGTGTTTGTTTCTGATAAGGAATATGTATAAAAGAACAAGAAAAAAAAAAGTTTAAAATCTATCCCGTACTTTTTGCGTGATGCGCGCACAACGACAATCCTCAATCATTTTATTTATATAGATATATGTTGGCATTTTGCGATATATACATGAAATTATAACACGGAACATGAATCCGGGAGTAGACACTTTTGTTTTAAACACATTACATGCTGAAAATAATGCCCATAAATTAATATTTATTCATTATTACAAATTTTTTAATTTAAATAAATTTATGCGATAAAAACGCGGCATGATGTTTCACGTGACCGCGACGTGACGTCATGATTCAGTAAATAAAACGTAAGGTTAAAGGTATTATGTGTAAAGTTAAGTTTACTAGAATTTCATTTGAAACATAAAATTTTATCAGTACCATAGGTGATAGCTGAGCTTAGGTCGCCTCACAGTAGAATTACATAAGGTTTTAATATTTACTAGTTGTGAGGTATAGTTGTGATCCCTAAGAGTTGGGGTGAATGCACCTATACCTTTTATTTTCATGTCTTTTTACTATAACTTTTATACAAGTCTTATATAAGACGCTTTAATTGTACATGGTTCGATATACATAACTACTTTATACATTTATAAATGTTTATTATCGCTTATATATTTTATAGTTTGGGTCTATGTGATTTAATGCTAGAATGGTGGACCTATATTGCGTTTTATGGTAAAATTTGTGTATTTCTATGTTAATATGCGATTTATTTGTCTTTATGTGTTGTATATAAGGTAATTTACTGATTATAGGATAGGTTTTACGATTATGTAGGATAGGAAGTACGATAAGGAGTTTTTAATGTGTTGTGCTTCATTTTATACTGTTACGTTCGTGGGTAATAAGATGCCGTAGTGACACTCAAAACAAATTTATTCGTAAACAGCTAGTACAAATTAAAATTAAAAAAAAAAAAAAACAATAACAAAACAAAACACACAAATCGTTCACTCTCAGAATAACCCTGTGTAGGTACTTGTAGAATAACACTGTTTATTTCTCTCTTATTTCGCTTCTTGTTGTCGCTTCGCTTTCGAATTATTAACTGACTCGTCTCGCAACTCAGCTCCCTTATATACCTAAAGGACTCGATCCCGAAATCTCTGGAAGGTCCAGGAACTTCTAACATCTTGTAAACAATTTACGTCATCGCTTTTTAAAACAAGGGGAACGTTTAATTTATGGCCTATTGTTTGCTGACAGTTTTAGCGATAAGACTTTCTATGTGTGTGTCGTTGAACCTAAGATTATACGTCACACGACTGCACTATGATAAATTCACGATTTTTACGGACGGTCCTGGAAATTTCGAGAAAGATGTTTTTTTTTCCATTCCTTTATGTTCAAGCCGTAACATTACCCCCCTCTTAGTTATGCTCGTCCCGAGCATTATCTCCGTGGTATCGCGCCAATCTATCTATGTGAACTACCTTCGGTTTTCCTCTTAATCCTTTCTTAATGCGATAGGTCACATCGTTAATCTTAGTGACGACAGTATAGGGCCCCTCCCACCGGGCTTGAAGTTTAGGAGACTTCCCTTTTCTGCGAAGAGGGTTATGGAGCCATACGAGGGATCCTTCTTCAAAACCACTGGCATTTGCATTGCGGTCGTATCTAGTCTTCATCTTTATGCTAGTATTAAGACTATTCTCTCGCACCCTCTGGTGTACTTCCTCCAACTGGTTTTGAAGATCGCACACGAAATCCGTAATGGGTTTTGGTTTATCAGGTGGCACGCCGGTTATCACATCAATTGGCAGTCTCATTTCTCTTCCGAAATTTGCTTTTGCAGGCGTGAATCTTGTACTATCGTGTACAGCAGATCTATAAGACATTAGGAATAGAGGTATGTAGCGGTCCCAGTCTCTCTGATGGTCTTCCACGACTTTTGCCAAGTGATTTTCCAAGGTCTGATTAAATCTTTCAACCATACCATCCGACTGTGGATGAGCGGGAGTCGTACGTGTTTTATGAATGCCAAGGAGATTGCATATTTCTTGGAAGAGAGAAGATTCAAAGTTCCTCCCTTGATCTGAATGAATCTCCATTGGTACACCGTAGCGGCAGACTACTTCATTAACCAGTTTCTTTGCCACCGTAGTCGCTTCTTGATTTGGCGTCGCGAATACTTCAGGCCACTTGGTGAAGTAATCCTGTACTACTACAATGTATTTGTTGCCCTCCTCAGTCATTGGAAACGGTCCTGCGACGTCAATAGCAATGCGTTCCCAGGGTGCTCCTACGTTGTATAACTTCAGCTTACCCTTGCTTCGTGTCTGTGGGCCTTTTACTGACGTACAAGCAGTACACTTACGGCACCAGTTCTCCACATCTTCTCTACAACCCAACCAGTAGAACCGCTGTCTAACCTTCAGCAGGGTTTTCTTTACTCCTAGATGACCACCGGAAACACCATCGTGAATTTGCCTCAATATGCGGGTCACCTGACTTCGTGGTACTACCACTTGCATGGTTACCACTTTACCATCGTTGGATTCCCATCTTCTACATAGGACGCTATTTTCCAAGGACAGACTGTCCCACTGGGCCCAATAACCTTTGGTGACTGGTCCGTAAGATGAGACGTCACTCCACTGAGGTCGGATTCCATTGTGCTTCCAGTCCAGTATCGGTCGTAAGTCGTCATCTTCTTCTTGGGCTTTCTTCATACTGTCATCGATTCTTACAAGCCTTACATCCTCGCGTTCTTCATTTCGTAAGCAGTGCTTGCAATCGTTCGCACAAGGCCGTCGCGACAAAGCATCTGCATTACTATGCCCCTTCCCACTGCGATGTTCAATTATAAAATCAAACTCCTGCAGTTGCTCGAGCCATCTTGCGACTTGCCCCTCTGGGTTTTTAAACTGAAGCAGCCATTTTAAGGCAGCGTGATCCGTCCTTAAGGTGAATTGCCTTCCTATGAGGTATTTGTGAAAATGTTGCAAGGTTTTCACAACAGCAAGTAGTTCCCGACGAGTGACACAGTAATTTCTTTCAGGCTTAGAAAGCGCCTTACTGAAATATGCTATTACGACTTGTCGATCCCCTTGTATTTGTGATAACACTCCTCCAATTCCGATGTTACTGGCGTCAGTGTCCACGATGAGCCTTCCTTCTCTGCTTGGGTAACCTAGAATAGGTGCTTCACACATTCGCTGCTTAAGTTCGCAAAAAGCAGATTGACAGTTCGAATTCCAGACGAAGTCCCTCTTTTCTTCTGTTAACTGATGTAACGGCTTGGCAATGTCCGAAAAGTTCTTAACAAAACGTCTATAATATGCGCATAAACCCAGAAATGAGCGCACTTCTATTTTGTTTCTGGGGACAGGCCACTCCTGGACGGCCTTTATCTTCTCTGGGTCAGTTCTTACTCCTTCAGCCGAGATTATGTGTCCCAAGTAACTAACTTCCCTCTTAAATAGAGCACACTTTTTAGGGTTTAGTTTTAAGTTTGCTCCGCGTATCCGGGTAAATACTTTTTCAAGATTCCTCAAGTTCTCAGAGAAATTTCGGCCTAGTATGATCACATCATCCAAATATACTAAGCATACGTCACCAAGAAGACCAACCATAACTCTTTCCATAAGGCGTTCGAAAGTCGCTGGCGCGTTGCACAAGCCAAATGGCATAACATTAAACTGCCATAGTCCGTTTCCAATCCCTGTGCTGAATGCTGTCTTTTCCTTATCTTGTGGGCTGATCTCTACCTGCCAATATCCACTCTTCAGATCAATAGTAGAGAACCACTCCTTCCCACTCAGCAAGTCCAGTGTATCGTCAATCCGGGGTAAAGGGTAACTGTCCTTCTTTGTCACATTATTCAGCATGCGGTAATCCACACAGAACCTTGTACTGCCATCTTTCTTTCTCACCAGCACCACCGGTGATGACCATGGACTAGTAGAAGGTTCAATGATTCCAGCATTAGCCATGTCCTTTATCATTTCTGCTACTTCGGGTTCTTTGGCCCAAGGTATTCGTCGAGGCCTTTGCTTAATAGGTCTTGCATCACCAGTGTCTATTTGATGCTTCACAAGTCCCGTTCTTCCACATTCGTTACCAGTTGCAAAAATATCCCGAAACTGCAGCAAAAGTTTCTTGGCTCGCCGTAGCTCTGATGCTGATAAATTCTCCTTGAATGTTTCTATAAGCTGACCAAAGTGATCATCCTTAAGTCGTTCACCACCCTGCTTTATCTCAGTGCTATCCAGTCGTTTGAGGTAGCCCACTTCCTCACATCTACCAATCACACCGTTCTTCTTTAGGTGAATTTCTTCTTTGCCCAGGTTAATAATTCTCACTTTAGTTTTCCCTTGTGTCATGACCAGTGTCCTCGCAGTGATAGTATTCGGGTGGTGGCCCAGGTCTTCAATTATTGCACACCTTTTGTACTTAATGTTCTTAGGGAACTTCACCTCCACCAGGTTTTCTGATCTAGGAGCCAGTATGGTGTCTTTCAGGCAATAAACCTTACATGCGCTGGATCCTTTTAAGCAAACTTCCTGGTCAGGAAACTTCAGCACACCTCTTGAGACGTCCAAGACACATTTCTGACTCTTCAAGAAATCAAGTCCTAGTATGCAATCATCTGTTATATTTGCTATTAACACTGAGTGGACGTAAACTTGATCACCAATTCTTAGCTCTACATCTGTCTCACCGAGGACGGAAACTGGCTGGCCGGTTGCAGTCTGTAGATGACACAGTCGAGATTGCCTCTGCCACAGAATGGTGCGCTTTAGTAGTTCTGGCTTAACAACTGTCCGTGAAGCTCCTGTATCCACAGTAAAACTGCAAGTTTGGTTGTTCAAACTACCCTCGATGATCAGACTATTCCCGTCATACACTTGAGTTATTATGATCTTTGGGGCTTTACGTTGACCAGCCAGCACCCGCCCCGCGGTCCTGGCGACGTCTAGTTTAACGCAAGGTCTCCTTCTATTTGGGTCTCAGATGAGACCATTCTTCTCTTTCTCTTAGGGCAATCAACTCGCAAGTGCCCTTTCTCTCCACAACCATAACACGTTGGCGTAAACCGTTTGGTTGCAGGTGGAGTCACAATTTCCCGAACTCTATAGGGTTTTGTGTCCTGATGAACAGCTTCCACTTCCAAAGCATGTGCAAGCGCACTCTTGAGGGTCTGATGATGACCAAGCCGTACGGCAGCTCTAATCTCACCATCTTTTATACCGTCGACAAATGCCTGGAGTATATTTACTTCAATCGTACCTGAAGGAGCTGATGAATAAGCTCGACGGACCAAACGTTCAACCTCAAGAGCCCACTGCTGCAGACTTTCGCTAGATTTCTGGGTTCTATCCCGAAGCTGAGCGCGATAGACATGTTCCATGTGCTTGTCACCATAACGCGTATCCAATGCTTCCATCAGTGACTCCAGGGTCCTTTCATCCGCTTGTAAGTTCTCGAGAATCATGACGGCGTCTCCTCGTAGTGCCAGAGTAAGAGCCACAAATGACTGCTCATTGTTCCAGCCATTACCTCTTACCAGTGTTTCAAACTGGTACTTGAAGGCTGCCCAAGATGTTGTCCCGTCAAAACGTGGCACTTCAAATTTCGCAGACGACGGTGAAGCTACTACGGCTACTGGCTCACGTGTCTCGAGCTTACTAATTCTGTTGGTTATTTTCTGCAGGTCGTTATCATGCCCGTCGACTCGACTCTCAATATTATCCGTCCTGTGTATTACCTCCTTAACCTCAATCATGAGGTTCTTGACTTTTTCTCCCAGGACCGTGATGCCACTGTCGATCTTTGCCAATACGGTTTCTTGACTTCCTTGCATAGCTTCTTGAAACTCGCGACGGGTGGCCTCCTGACTTTCTTGAAATTCCCGGCGGGTGGCCTCCTGACTCGCCTGACTAGTCTGCATAGCCTTCTGAAACTCGCGACGAGTGGCCTCCTGACTCTCTTGAAACTCGCGGCGGGTGGCCTCCTGACTCGCCAGACTGGCCTGGATAGCAGCCAACAATGTCGCCAAACTCACCGATTCTTCAGATGGTACCGTAGCAGCATGTCCTTCCTCTTCGTTACGCTGACGATGACGTGCGGCGTCCATCTCGGCTTGTCTCCTCGTTCGCGGAGTACGAATCTCTTCGTCACGCGTCACTAACGGCATCCCACTTCTGACACCAAATGTTACGTTCGTGGGTAATAAGATGCCGTAGTGACACTCAAAACAAATTTATTCGTAAACAGCTAGTACAAATTAAAATTAAAAAAAAAAAAAAACAATAACAAAACAAAACACACAAATCGTTCACTCTCAGAATAACCCTGTGTAGGTACTTGTAGAATAACACTGTTTATTTCTCTCTTATTTCGCTTCTTGTTGTCGCTTCGCTTTCGAATTATTAACTGACTCGTCTCGCAACTCAGCTCCCTTATATACCTAAAGGACTCGATCCCGAAATCTCTGGAAGGTCCAGGAACTTCTAACATCTTGTAAACAATTTACGTCATCGCTTTTTAAAACGAGGGGAACGTTTAATTTATGGCCTATTGTTTGCTGACAGTTTTAGCGATAAGACTTTCTATGTGTGTGTCGTTGAACCTAAGATTATACGTCACACGACTGCACTATGATAAATTCACGATTTTTACGGACGGTCCTGGAAATTTCGAGAAAGATGTTTTTTTTTCCATTCCTTTATGTTCAAGCCGTAACAATACTAAGTACTTCCTAATATATTGACTATTTCTTAGGGTTTGTGTATAATTTGTCAGGTCCGATACCTAAGGTCCCAAGACAAAATGAAATAAATTAATATATTTTTTATACAGATTTTTTATTTTATTGAAGTGAAACTTCTTATGCGACTTCCAAGCGTTAAACGTTAAATGTTAAACGTTTAACGCACATTATCGGTCTGTCCTCTTTGTGTGAGCCAGAGCGAGAGAGTAAATTTCGGTGTGTATATATATTGCACACTGTTTAAATAAAATAGAAAATGTCTTTTAAAATGAAGATTCACTTCTATCGTGTGTGAATCGCACACACACATTTTTTTTTTATCAATCAATCAATATAATCAAATAATTAACTTTAACATACTGTTAACTCGCGAATTACAGTATAACAAAGGAGTCTATAGTGGACATTGAGGCTGTGGTTGTGAGGACAGCTTCTCCGGTGGAATCGTGCTCGGTGAGCGACGTGGAGCTGGTGGCGCTGCAGGTGTGGACGGTGTCGGCTGCGCGCGCGCAACTGCCCTTGCAGATCGAAGACGCCGCGAGGCCGGAGAAGAACGATGTAAGCTTGTCATCTCTCTTTTCTTATAAGTAAATTAATGAATAATAATAATAATACTAATAAATTCTTTATTGAGTCACTCATAATACATAGTATCAGTATAGCTCTGGTTCCTAAACTAGGTTAGCCTGTGTTTCAGGAACCAGGACTCCCCATTTATAGAATACAGTTCTAACGGAGTTGACAATAAAGGTTAAGCTAATCATTAAAAATAAAGCAGAAATGAGATGAAAAATCATGACAAACAAAAAGAACAAATTAACATATTAAAAGAAATTAAAAATGATTTTGATTAAGGGTGTCTATTTATTAAATGGGATGTGTGTGTGTGTGTGTGTGTGAGAGAGTGCGCGTGTGTGTGTGCGTGTATGTGTGTGTGGGTGTGTGTGTGTGTGTCGTAAGTGCTGTGTATGGTTGTTGACAGTGGTTGTGTGAATAATCTTAGTTGCCAGATTATTTGACTAATCATTTTTTCTGTATCTTCGTATTTGTCAAGCCAATCAATAATAACAGTTTTTATTTGGTGATTGCTACATTTTTTTATATTTAATTTCGTATTTATTATATTATATAATCTGGGAGCAATATTTTCGTAATGTCTTCTAGCAAAGGTCGTTCTAGTTCGCGAAACCGGACAAATGTCTAATCTCTTATAGGTAAGAGGAAGAGTGGGACCAACGTAGCGATGGTATTTTCGCAGACATTCGTAAATATACAATTTTCTGACACTTAGTACTTGTGCCTTTTCATAAACTTTTACTGTGGAATACCTAAAGGGAAGGAAAAAAACACTTTCAAGACAGCACGCTGGGCCCTTTAGATCTCAATCATATGATATTTGGCTGCGCCCCCCACGAGCAGATGCCATAGTCTAGGATACATTGGCATAGTGCTTTGTATGTTTGCATAAGAAGTTGATGAGATGCAACATCTCGTAAATTCTTAAAGACGTGGATTAACTTTCGAATACTTGCTACAGCTACTTGCTGTAGCTGTTAAATGTTGTGACCATCGCAGTTTATGATCGATAATAACTCCTAAATATTTAATGTTACGTGGTCGTTAATGACGTGGTCGCTAACAATGGGCCTTATAAGAAAGCTTAAAGTCACTCAAAGGGCAATGGAGAGGGCTATGCTCGGAGTTTCTCTGCGTGATCGAATCAGAAATGAGGAGATCCGCAGGAGAACCAAAGTCACCGACATAGCCCGAAGAATAGCTACACATTAGTGGCAGTGGGCGGGCGACGTAGCTCGTAGAACGGATGGCCGATGGGGTCAAAGAGTTCTCGAAAGGCGGCCACGTACCGGAAGACGCAGTGTGGGCAGACGGCACAAGGTGGTCCGACGACCTGGTAGAGGTTGCGTGAAGCCGCTGGATGCGGGCAGCACAGGAGCGGTCGTTTTGGCGATCTTTGGGGGAGGCCTATGTCCAGCAGTGGACGTCTTTCGGCTGAAATGATGATGATGAATGATTTAATGTTATCTGCTCTTTCCAAACGTGGGCAAGCACAGCCAAGATCAGGATTTATTGTTTCCCTGTTACAGGGAAAAGTGTGTGTAATTACGTTAAAGTCTTCAGGTGGATAGGAAGCTTTGGCTATTGCAAAACAAATATATTTGATTTTGGAGGTATTTAAAGATAAAAGACTGTCCTCCAGCCAAGCAGTCACTTTAGCTAGGCCCTGTTCACATGACGATTAAGCTTTTCCCACGACATTTCATGAAATAGAATAACGGCAAACGTTGTGATATCCACGTTATCAATGCTGAGATCACAAAGTTCTTTGATGTATATGAGAAATAGTGATGGACCCAGCGTGCTCCCCTGGGGCACACCGTACACGCACAAAGCTTCCTCACTAACATGGTTGTAAACCCGTACGTACTGTAGTCGTTCGTTTAAATAGCTTTTGAACCATGTAAGAGGGGTACCTCTTACACCTACATTCTGGAGACGACTTAGTAGTATGGGCATAGAAACAGTGTCAAAAGCCTTCTGCATGTCTAGAAATACCCCAATGCACTTCTCTCCCCTATCTAAATAATTTGTGACACCAGACGTAAGCTTCAGAATAGCATCATTTGTAGATCGAGCACCTCTAAAACCATATTGGTTTTTTGACAGTAATTGACGTGATTCTAGATATCATCCCATCAGTCGTTTGTTTACAAGTTTTTCTACCACTTTAGATAGGGTACTAAGAAGAGAAATAGGTCTGTAATTGGTAGTCTGTGTTCTGTCACCAGCTTTAAAAATGGGAGTTACTATAGCTTTTTTAAAGATTTGGGGGAAAATGCCAGTAGAAAAACTGATATATTACAAAGATGTACAATAAGACTTGATAATTTATGTTTGAAATGTTTTAAGACTGAAACTGTGATATTATTCTTGAGGCCAGTAATAATATTTACGACTTCTAATTCATCTGTTAGTAACATAGTCATGGAGTCTAAGGGACCTGGCTTTCTACATTGAGTTTAGATAATGTTTTACTAGATAGGTTTCTACCAATTGACGTAAAGTATTGATTAACTACATTTAGTGAGTCTCGAGGATCATCTTTAATTGTTAGTAGTTGTAATGCTTTATTGTTAACCTTCTTCAAATTGCAAATGTCTTTGATTATATTCCATGTTTCCTTTAAATTATTTTTGTTTCTTTGTAATTGGGTCTGATAATATTTGCGTTTTAGTGCGTTGGTAATGCTGTTACAAGTATTTCTGTAGGCAGTGTATTCTAATTTCAATTTATCTTTACTGGATGAACTTTACTTGAATGGATAGACGGAGAGACTGACGGATGGATGGATGGATGGACGTGCAGACTGATGAATGGACAGGCAGATTAACGAACTAAAGGACGGATTGATGGATGGATAAAACATTTGTTTGATGTACACATAACACATATATAAATGAATTTCAAAGAAATGCAAGTAATAATTGTCGTTTGGGGTCAAATAGGTCCCTGTCTCAGTATGAGAGTGCTGGCCGACGAATTCGAACCTCTCCTATATCTCCTAGTATCTCCTACCTATAAAGTATATATATATATATATATATATATGTGGGAGGTAGATACGCTGGACCTAACTTGCTAAGTCCGGCCCACATAAACAAGCTATATACAGGAATGTTAAGATAGCTGATAGTGAAGTTACTGAAGGAGAAATACGAAATGAGTACTAGTGAGATGAGGAGATACAGTTTAATCGGATAGAACAGAAAGTAGAAATAATTTATGAGTACAATTATTAGATATTGGAGTTATGCGCGGCGATACGTGTCTACAGCACCACGATCTGTCGGTGAGTCTGTAGCGCGGAGGCAGCTCCGCCGGTCGTACGACTCGCACGGAAACCGGTTTCTGGTCTCGGTCCAAAATCATACGACCGAGCGATTAAATCGTAATTGTAAGGTGGTGGTACAATAATTTCCCGATGAGCGTTTCTGCACTGAGGTCGAGCACGCCACATATTCCTCCTGGCTAGACCGTGACTACGCAAATATGCGATGCCCGCTACATATATATATATATACATATATCTACACTAATATAATGCAGCGAAAGGGTTCTTTGTTAGACTGTTTGTTTGTATAAACACCTTATCGTCTTGAACTAGTCGAATTCGAAAAATTCTTTTTGTACATGATAGCCAGATTCAAGAGGAATAGTATACGCTAAATCTCTCAGCTAGCGTCAAATATTGATTTTTATTAAGTAAGTCGGAAGAAACAGCGCACCCTACTTGCTATATCCGCGTGCGCTGGTGTAATGGTTAGTGATACGCAAATACAATGTTCTACATAATATTGCTCCTTAGTCCTCCTTAGGAAGGAAGGAACACGTCGGTAGGAGACTATTCCACATTTGCACGGTGAGGCACCGGTAAGAGTTAGCGAACTTTGTTCGTACCATGATGAGCTGTACCGTGCAACTGTGGCTCTGTAGACCAGATCATTTGTGAGTCTCGTTGAATCGTCTTTGGTTCTTTGATCATGAGATCACTTTTTTATTAAAGAAAATGCTGGTCGTTAGTAAGTGCATCAGGGAGCGTTCAAATATTACGTAACGATTTGGGGGGTGGGGTTTAATTTAATAATTAATTAAAGGGGATTAATTTTTTTGTGACGTAATTGTGACTTTCAGGTAAAAATGGTCACTTGGTGGTGGTTACGTAACGTTTTACTAGGGGGAAGGGGGGTAAAGAAAAACGAACGAAACGAACAAAAATCCCCAAAAAAAGCTTTACTTAATACTTGAACGCTCCCTCACTTGAAAATGGGCACTTCTTTTGTAATGTTAGTAATATTCCGAAGAGGGTTATAAGCAAAAGAAAAGTTGTAAAATTACTTGAATAATTGGAAAATTTTGGAAAACCTGAGCTTGCTTTTTTCTATTGGATTTGTTTATGAATTCAATTCTATGACTTCCGATTCAAACGATGGATATGCGTAATTATTATTTTGTTTTGTTCCTTATTAGTCTGCAAAAGTTTTCAGAAAAAATTTGGAGATAGGTGGCTTCGTGATCGAGTTATTATCCCTGGAAAATTACTAGATAATAACATTTGCTCATTCACTCCGTCTCATATGTAACATATATTTGCACCCCTTTGAGTAATGGTTTTTTAAAAAAACCTAAGTTTAAAAATGTCTGTTGTTAGTTTAACATCAATATATTATGCATTGTAAAGGTAATTATTTAATAGGACCCTGAAGCATTGAGGATCAGGGTCAACCAGGACACGAGGCTTGACAACCGAGTGCTGGATCTGCGCACGCCTGCGAACCAGGCCATCTTCAGGATCGAGGCTGGCGTCTGCAGGCTGTTCCGCGATATCCTAACCAGCAAGGGTGAGCTACCACTATTATTCATTGGCATTTTTAATACATTTTTTTAGTGTTTTTAAAGCTGCTAGCATATAATTACAGCCTTACCTAATTTAAGTGACAACGTGGCTCAAGATTATACAGTAGAGGCACGTTATGATGGCCGTTATGACACATATCAATAATAGTGACGTGATATGTCAAATTATTTTAGAAAAAAAATTAGTCGAATCTATAAGTTTTTGTATTAAGCATTGACGCGAGTTTGCCAGGAGTATTAGTTGTGCTGGCCAACGTGACGATATATGTGACAATCGTATTAGATATCATTTTTTAAAATTCAAATTTTTATTAAACATAAACGCCGAATTGAGTCTTTAAGTACCTATACTAATATGTAATTATAATCCAGGATTCTGTCAAATGGTGTTGTTTGTTTGTTAGTAAAAACGTGATAAGATTTGTTCGCGGAAGCACATTGTATAGTTAGGCCATAATTTAAAATATAGTTTAGAATTCAGTGTAATAAATTAATTTTGTGGCCTAAAATTATACATTAGATAAAATTTTGGACTAATTGCACGTCACTATTGACAATAAAGAACAGCGATTTGCTCCTGCAAACGTAGTTATTGATTTATACGAAACATCAAGAGCGGTAATACGTCAAAACGGCCATCATAGCGTGCCGCTACTATAGTAACCCTTTGCCTAGTGGGAGGACTAGCTATTAAGTATAACTGCAGGAATATTCCTATAGGTGCATGTGGACAAATTTTCAACTTGAAGGTGGTAGCTAGCCAGGCGTGCATTAGAAAATGCTCTACCACCATACTATGGTTTCCTCAGGATGTTTTCCTTCACCGAAAGCTCAGGCTCATTGTATTAGGGATTCAAAGTTAAGTCGATCGAAGCGGTGTCCATACACGTTTCCATTAAGCAATTATTATATCTGGACGTCCTTGCTTAAGTTTTCTAAGTATATATATGTCCACATATTAAAACAGTCGCGGTGATAAACCGTTGCATGTAAATGTCTGCATCATAAAATCCTTTAATATTTAAGGTTTCGTTGAAATTCATACACCGAAAATAATATCGGCGGCTTCCGAGGGCGGAGCCAACGTGTTCACCGTCTCCTACTTCAAGTCCTCGGCCTATCTGGCGCAGAGCCCGCAGCTCTACAAGCAGATGGCGATAGCGGCCGATTTCGATAAGGTCCCATTCCATATTATTTTGCTTGATAATTATCATCGTAAATAACGCGTGATAATTATAAAAAAGGCGTGTGTGCGATTCACACACGATAGAAGTGAAACTTCATTTTAAAAGACATTTTATATTTTATTTAAACAGTGTGCAATATACATACACACCGACATTTGCTCTCTCGCTCTGGCCCACACAAAGAGGAGAGACCGATAATATATTGCTCTCTCGCTCTGGCTCACACAAAGAGGAGAGACCGATAATGTGCGTTAAACGTTTAACGCTTGGAAGTCGCATAAGCAGTTTCACTTCAATTTGTGTTAATTTATATGGTTATTAATTTTACAATTATTAACATTGTAATTGAATCTAGTCATATGTAAATCTTGTTACATAGTTCACTAGTTTACAAACAGATGGCGTTAGCAGCAGATTTCGACATTAATTTACGTGATAATTATCATCGCAAATAACATGTAACCATTACAATTAGTATGTATCATCTTATTAGATGATTAATTTAAAAATGATTATCGATTAATCGTAATAAGACTTGCACGACACATGTCAAATGTTTATTTTAGAGATGTAGCATTATTTATATTGTAAGTTGATTTTACGATTATCGATTCTTTTTTAGAGCTAAATATAATACATAATACGATTATGTTTTAAATCAATTGAGTGATGTGTAAATCAGTAACAAAAATAAAGTATAACAACAATTGAAATCGCAATCTGGTATGCTTGAATTATTGAATGTCTGACTCCAAACAACAAGATTAATTCTTACAGTCCTATATATCTTTCTTCGGTCCTATATCCTTCGTTGCTTGTTGCTGCAGTAAAAAGGTAGAAATTACGTGTAAATATATGTTTTTATTCGAAATTAAACAAGAAACTATCAGATTAAATGTACAACGGCGTTCGATCAATTCGATAAATTATCGATTCGTGCGATTAATTTTCGATTCTTTGATTTTATTATTTTGGTCCACTCTAGTTTTAAGTAACATAGAATCGATCTTCCCAGCTTCGCGGCGGCCAAATTAAACTCGGTTTCATCTATCTGTTTTTGAGGCGCCATTACTGCCTTAAATTGTGCAAACCAAAGCTGCGGCATGTCGACCCAAAATTCTAGTAATTTCGCTGACATGCCTATGGCAGCTAGCGTCATGCTTGTGGGCGCCACTGGCCGACTGTTAAGTGGTAGTGGTAGCGACTGTGATGGTGGTGGAGGACTATACATCCTGAGTCGCTCGCTTCACTATTATTTTTCAGACTTTCCAGTCTGTATCACTTAATGCCCAGCAGCGCCCAATATTTTCACTCTTATTACAACTTGAATACTCTTTGCACGACGTGGGTCACCAGTTTTGGTACCGCTTGAGGCGAGGTAAATGAAACTTCGAGCCTGTCTATTTAATGAACGCGTTAGGTAGCTGGTGGCGAACGACTGCCAATCAATTTTTTTTTTCTAACTGACTTTACTGTTATCCCAAAGGGACCTGAAGCCTCAGACGGCGTTTACAGCTTCACCCGGGCTTGGGGGCGAGCGCTTAATGCATTCAGCCACGAAAACAATGCAACTAGTTCCGAAAGTGCCAAAGAGGCCGAATCTCGGTTCGGACTGTTGCCCGTATTCAAAGAAGTCGCGATCTAGCTAATTCCCTACCCGTAATTCGATCTAAACTAACTATACGTATATATATATGTCTCTATCCTATGGGAGGAGGGCTGCCGATCGCAGCCGCATAACAATATTTATACAGTTTCGCACAAACCTCTACAAAAATAACGCTGCACTTAGTAACGAAGAAAAATTATTTAATTCACAAAAATCATTGTATAGAGGAAGTTATTTATGATTCATGCCATTACTAGGTGAGACAGAGAGTACGGAGCTCTCATCAGATTAATGACGTTTACTGTCGATCAGGTGTTCACAGTGGGCGCTGTCTTCCGCGCCGAGGACTCGAACACGCACCGGCACCTGACGGAGTTCGTGGGCCTGGATCTGGAGATGTCCTTCAAGAACCATTACCACGAGGTCCTGGACACCATCGGTTCGACCTTCACGGAGATGTTCAGAGGCTTGAGAGACCAGTGAGTAGAGACAACTTTGATAATCTATACGAATATTAAGCTTGAGGATTGTTTGTTTGATTGAAAGCGCTAATCTCTGTTACTGCAACTCATTCCATAATTGTAAGTCTTTGATAATCTTCAACAATACTTTAAGAAAACGTTAAAATAATTTAGAAAAAAATTGTTATATTTCAACCGATTTTGATGAAGTTCAAGATCAACATGTTTTTGATTTAATCCAAACATACAAAGAAACAGGCAGACAAAAAAGTTAAACGTCAAAGTCTAGTTAAGTGGCTTATGAAATAGTTAATAATTTTCATAACCGTTATTTCGGAAATGTTAAATTACACTCAATTTTTTATTTCATTATTCATGCTACAAATGAAAATTATGCTTTTTTATTTGGTTAATAAGTCTGTTCGTCTCGTGGCAAAGGCCTCTTCCAATGATTGCCACTATAGCACAAAATTTAAAAAAAAAATGACGTACAGACAGAACAACAAATTTATTAATATAGATATCTATATGTATATTATTTCTCAAAGGTGTTTTGTTAACAACGTAATATTTCCTTTAATTCTTCATAAAAACTAATGATTATGTTCCTCAATATTGACGAAACATAGATAAATTGTTTAAAATTAATGTTTCCATGATAAAAAGATTCAAAACCAATTTCACTAGAAACGCCATCTGTTGATGACATTCCGAATAAAAGTATATTCAAAACATATAGTAGGCGCCATCTATTAACGATATCTTAAACTAACATGACAGCTATTAGATTGCTTACATTCTATAGTGTGCGGAATATTCGCACGGGACAGCTAGTAGATACTAATAAAAAAAAGATTATTGTGTGGGGTTTTATGTAACCACGATGCAAGTGAAACTTTTTTAAAATTTAAGTAACTACACAGTTTTTAACTTAATTGCTCAAAAACTCGATAGATAGCTTGGCTGGAATAGCGGCAGTTTCCTTCACCTCTCCTTAATAGATATTATTCCTAAGCAAAAAATACAAATTATTGAAGACATGTGGCATTACATTCTTTAATAACACACATTAACATATACAATGTTCCGAATTTACGATTATAATCCTTGACTGCACGGCATAAAATTCAATTTTATTTGCAAAAATGTAATGTAATGCGACATGCGATAGATAAACGAAAAAATATATGGCGATAGAATAAGTTTCACTTTAAAAATTATGTGTGGAGCAGTTCACTCGTGTAAGAAGTGAAACCTTTAGAAAAAAGTAATGAACAAGTTCTTTAAAATTTATATTTCAATTTCCTACATCAGCGGGATTCGAACTATTGACCACTCGTGTGCACTGCATATGCAGTCTGGTCTTCTCACACCACTAGGCCAATCCGACGACGATCACAATCATGAAAATCAGGACTTACATTAACCGTGCATAATGTAAATGTATTTTATCTCATTCTCTCGTAGGCTAAGTCCTATATACGTATATGGTTGTCTCTTTTTACTGTCGCTTTTTCGTTTCATCGAGTTTCAAATCACAACGGTGCTAAAGAAGTTTTCACTTCAATAATAATATTATAAAGAGTGCGAATTTTGTGAGTTTGTATGTATGTGGAGGGTAATCTCCGGAAAATCTGCACCTATTTGAAAATTTTGTATTTCATTTTATAGCCAATTTATTTATGAAGGTCATAGACTATATAACTTTACGCTACGACTTTAAGGAGCAGAGCAGTAATCATGGAAGTCAAGCAATCTGGCAAATGTTAGGCAAGTACGGGAAGTGAGAACAACGGTAATTGCTTGAATAAGTTCAACACGGGTGAAACCGTTGGGCGTGGCTAGTATATTATATATCGATATTGTGAGTTCGGATCCAAAGTGAGTACGTCGATAATTCCAGGTTCGGCTCCGAGATAGCAACAGTCGGGCAACAGTACAGGGTCGAACCTTTCAAATTCCTGGACCCCCCGCTTAGGTTGGTGTTCCCGCAGGCCATAGAAATGCTTCGGGAAGCTGGTAAGATGTTTCTTTATTATATATAATAACTTATTTGCATGCGATTGTGCGACTTTTTATTTAATGGCAACACTGTGTTTAAATTTAGCTCTAACAAAATGGTGGCTACCTTGTTAAAACTGTTCAGGGAGTTTTTTGGCAATTTAAAATGCATTTTCCTAGGTATCTATACATATTATAAAACTGAACGTCTCTCTGTCTGTCTGTCCGTTTATGTTCTTTTCACGCGAAAACCACTAATCCGATGTATATGGTCTTTCCTTTAATTCATATATATGTTATCTGGCCAGGTTATAGGATATACTTTATTAAATAAAATAATTTACAAAATAAGCAGTGACAACAAAGGTGAATCAATTCGGAAAAAATGCTCTTTTTGGGCGATTAAACGGCTTACGCTGAGTAAACCATAAGAGATATATCAAATTAATGTACTACATAATTGTAGATATTAAAGAGACCTACGAAAAAGTAGCTGATAGCATATGTCTATCTTTTAAGGATCATCCACAATAAGCATTTTTGTGGCAGCACAATTCGCGCGTACGTTTGACCGACAGTATTCTTTAGTCTATGCGAGTGAAGCCGCGGGCACAGCTAGTTATTTATAATGCACTTCTCTTGTACACAATAATCAAACTATTCATATAAAATTCCATCAAAATTACATAATTCAGGGTCAAATAACATAAGTTTATGAATTAAAAACTCATAAAAACCATCATATGAGAGATCATGATCCCACGAGTAAATCTTCACTTGTGTCACGTTGACTATAAGTTCAACGATTTTTTTAATGGCGTCTCGTAGTCACGAGTTCTGCCAGTGTCAAGTCATGGGAGAGTCACTTTAGTTATAAAATTTTACATAATTTTGTTGTGGTGTGTGTAGTGGCCACAATCTCACCAGATGTTAAGTGACGATGTGGCCCAAGTTGATACCACGCTAAACCTAGCGGGAGACTGGCCCTCAAGTGCAGCTGCCGGAACACACCTATTCGTGCTTGGCGATAGTTCAACTTGAGGGTGGTAGCTAGCCAGGCGGGAATTAGGATAAGCCCTACCATGCTCTGGTTTCCTCACTATATTTTCCTTCACCGAAAGCTCAGGCTCATTGCAGGGATTCGAACTCACGTCAATCGACGCGAAGTCGTACACGCTACCACTGAGCCATCATTGCTTTTAGTTTGTTTAAGATTTCTTAGTGGCAAGCATTTTTCTTCTAATTTCAAGGCGTGACGCTGGGTGAAGAAGATGATCTGTCCACGCCCGATGAGAAACTCCTCGGTAGACTGGTGAAGGCGAAATATGACACCGATTTCTACATCTTAGACAAGTACCCGCTGGCAGTGAGACCGTTCTACACCATGCCTGACCCCAATAACCCGGTTTGTACATTCGTTTCACATACAAAAAGAACATAGTACCTTTCACGAGAAATGGTGACCATAATCTGATCATAATCTCAACTGACTTTGTGCTCGAAATTCGTCCACTTCAGAAGTGGGATTTGTTCTCTAGTACAACCGTCGGAATACATTTTTTTTTAAGTTGTACTTCTATTGGCGCGTTTAGTATAGGGTAAAATTAAGAGTTGCGCGCGCATCGTGTGCGATATGATGAATTTAGCTATCAATGATAATAATGTGAATTCATTTTAGGGTTATAATAGATTATCCGTATTAACTTATTAATTAATTATTAATTATCTGTATTAACATTATTTTTTTTTAGCAAAAACGATGTAATGGGATCGTCAGATTTGTTTTAACGCCATCTATCTGCTCATTCTCGTACTACATTGTTAGTTGTAATAGTTTGATGTTTTAGGTTATCAAGAAATTTGTTTTTAACGCCATCTATCCACTCACACCTCACACTACATTGTTAACTGGAAAAGTAACTTTATATTATCAATAAATTTGTGTTTGAAGCCATCTATCCGCTCATTCTCCGTACTACATTGTTAGCTGTGAAAGTTTGATATGTTTATTTATCAACAAATTTGTCTCTAACGCCATTTACATTTGGATTCTTCTGAAGTTTATAATTACATTTTGTTTATTCTGAAGGGGTTGAATCCTATGAGTTTTGCGTCACGTAACTTAATTTGTAAGCACGAAATTGATTAATACAATATACGTTATAGTTTGATTACTTTTTTTTTTTTTTTATTAATTTACGAATATTTTGGTAACAATTAATTACGATGTTGTTTCATCTACCAGGCGTGCCATAACAGCTTACAATTTTTTGTTTTTTTTTTCTTCTTCTAGAAAGCATCAAATTCGTACGACATCTTTATGCGCGGCGAGGAAATCATGAGCGGCGCTCAGAGGATCCACGACCCTGAGTACCTCACGGAGAGGGCCAAGCATCACGGCATCGGTGAGTATTACGCGGGTCGACAGAGACCGTTGTCGGTGTAAATCCGTTAATCCAAATAAATATCCGGGTATCGATTTTACCGAAGTCTTTCGACTACCTACATGGTGGTAGAAGTATGGTCCGACTTGGATACCCTATTTGTCGGACACGGCAGCTGTTTTCCACCTGGGTTTAGTGAAGTTATGAAGCGATGATATCTCAGTGGTGGAAAGACACTGGGTCTGTCGACATTGGTCCAGTGTTCGGACCCTATGAGTATGAGCTTTCGGTAAAGGAGAACATCGTGAAGCCATAGAAGGGGTGTAAGGGGCACAGGTGTAACCAGGATTTTGGTCGTTAGGGAAAATTACTGTAAAAGTACGGTACAGTCCAAAAACGACAGTCGTCGTCGTCATACTGGCCTGGTGGAATGAGTCTCCACGCCGCATAGTGTACAAACGAAAGTGAAATATCCCTGGAGGCACGTGTTCACTGGGGAACAACCACTGTTGTCAGATCATGGGGCTTTTTCCCTAAATTCAGGGGTATTTAAGACCCTAGAAGAAAGTTCAGAGGGTGGAAAAAATGCTATTCTTTGGATCGTACTTAATCTGGACTTGGTAGTTCTGTTTATAAAGAAATGAAAATAATTTTTCCTAAAATAATAAAAAAAAATGCCTGTTTGGGAATCCACAATACGTAGGTATTTTTAATTTTAACATTAATTTGATTACTAAAACTCAAACTTTTATAGGGATTTTGGACTCCGATTAAAGGAAAACGATATAGCCACGCGGACAGTACCGTCGATATATTATGTTTTTACTGTTGAATAACTTCATTTTTAATAGCTGCTTACGACTAAAGTGGTATACCGTGATAAATTGTTACGCCCGTGGGTAATAAAATGCCGTAGTGACACTCAAAAGTAATTTATTCGTACTCAGCTAGTAGAAATTAAAATAAAAAAAACAAAACACATAAATCGTTCACCGAATATTCTCTCAGAATAACATAGTGTAGGTACTTGCAGAATAACACTGTTTATTTCTCTCTTATTTCGCTTCTTGTTGTCGCTTCGCTTTCTAATTTATAACTGCCGCGTCTCGCAACTCGGCTCCCTTATATATCTAAATGACTCGATCCCGAAATCTCTGGAAGGCCCCGGAACTCCTAACATCTTGCAAACAACTTACGTCATCGCTTTTTAAAACGAGGGGAACGTTTAATTTATGGCCCATTGTTTGCGGACAGTTTTAGCGATAAGACTTTCTATGTGTGTGTCGCTGAACCTAAGACTATATACGTCACACGACTGCACTATGATAAATACATGATCTTTCCGGACGCTCCTTGAACTTTCGAGAATGGTGATTTTTTCCTATTTTCTTTTTGTTCTAGCCGTAACAATATTATTATTTTCAGATATAAGCAAAATAGCCGCGTATATTGAATCGTTCCGGTTGGGATGTCCGCCGCACGCGGGTAAGTTCTCCCTTCGTGCTCTCATACTGTTTATGGTTGGTAGTAACAAACAGATGCACTTTTCACGTGATTTTATGTGGTCACTGGAGCTTATAGCTTTCTATAACTGACCCCGAAAGACCACAGTCCAAACTAAGATCAGCCAGTATGACTCAAGAGGTCTAAGTTGGAACTGGTTATTTTTTTAAATGCTATTGTGGCCTGCATCGTCAACAACAAAGCTATTACTCTAACCCATATTAAAGTGTATGGAAGTTTCTATTTTACGTGAATACGTGTCCATTCGAACGTTTTTTTACGTTCTCGGTATCGCTTCACTGTATCATATGGTGTTTTATGTATCACTCGATTGCTGTTGAGAAGCCCTTTCTAACGGTATACGATTTCTTTAGTTTAATTTGGCTTTTTGATGAGTATAGGCTGACATTGTATTAAGTTTTTCTAAGTTTTAACTCTAATATTATATATATTCACAATATCCATTCCATGCGTTTTTTATGGTTCTATGGAATAAGTTCTTGAATTAGGTACCTAGATCACTTTTTAACAATTTTACTTGATGTTAAGTAACGATGTGGCTTACACTGGTATCATGCCAAGTTTAATGGGGGAATTTGCTCTCCAGTGCAGCTGCCGGAACACACCTATTGATGTTTGGCGACAGATTTTCAACTCGAGGGTGGTAGCTAACCAGGTGGATATTAGAAAACGTCCTACAAACAATGCTATGGTTACATCGCGATGTTTTCCTTAAGAGCAAAACTATTTTTACCATAGACTTAATATGTATAGGTCGGCAACTCGAAAGAGAAAGCCTTGTGTTACGCTTGTGTTAGAGCGAGATATAGAGATACGAGACCATTCCTATGTGTTCCTATGTAAATCTTGACCATAATAAATTCCGCTTATTTTTGCAAACTAAGGTTTAAAAGTGTAATTTAAATTTAATTGTGGTATGTATAATTGTGATTACGTGCACGGTAAATCGTATAACAAAGAAAATTAACTAAAATGTATACACTATAGTATTTTCCGTTTTTAGTATCGTCTTATTCAATCTATAGCCGGCCTATACTATACTGAATCTATGATTTTTACCGTCGATATAACTTTTTACAGCGGCATCTTTTTGTCAAGTGTGTTGCAAATTATTCGGGTAAAAAAATATACACACAATAGTATTTCCGTTTTTAGTATCGTCTTATTCAATCTATAGCCGGCCTATACTATACTGAATCTATGATTTTTACCGTCGATATAACTTTTTACAGCGGCATCTTTTTGTCAAGTGTGTTGCAAATTATTCGGGTAAAAAAATATACACACAATAGTATTTCCGTTTTTAGTATCGTCTTATTCAATCTATAGCCGGCCTATACTATACTGAATCTATGATTTTTACCGTCGATATAACTTTTTACAGCGGCATCTTTTTGTCAAGTGTGTTGCAAATTATTCGGGTAAAAAAATATACACACAATAGTATTTCCGTTTTTAGTATCGTCTTATTCAATCTATAGCCGGCCTATACTATACTGAATCTATGATTTTTACCGTCGATATAACTTTTTACAGCGGCATCTTTTTGTCAAGTGTGTTGCAAATTATTCGGGTAATAAATATACACACAATAGTATTTCCGTTTTTAGTATCGTCTTATTCAATCTATAGCCGGCCTATACTATACTGAATCTATGATTTTTACCGTCGATATAACTTTTTACAGCGGCATCTTTTTGTCAAGTGTGTTGCAAATTATTCGGGTAAAAAATATACACACAATAGTATTTCCGTTTTTAGTATCGTCTTATTCAATCTATAGCCGGCCTATACTATACTGAATCTATGATTTTTACCGTCGATATAACTTTTTACAGCGGCATCTTTTTGTCAAGTGCGTTGCAAATTATTCGGGTAAAAAAATATACACACAATAGTATTTCCGTTTTTAGTATCGTCTTATTCAATCTATAGCCGGCCTATACTATACTGAATCTATGATTTTTACCGTCGATATAACTTTTTACAGCGGCATCTTATTGTCAAGTGCGTTGCAAATTATTCGGGTAAAAAAGCATTATAATGTGACTTGTTTCCAGGTGGTGGTATCGGGTTGGAGAGAGTGGTGATGTTGTACTTAGGTTTGGACAACATAAGGAAGACCTCGATGTTCCCTCGCGATCCCAAACGAGTCACTCCGTAGTGTCTCATTTTAAGAATGTTCGTTTTATATGTCGATTGTTCAGATTACCGATTTGATATATCGATATAAATTTTATATCACTCGATTATGTGTTTTATTATATTAAATAATAATTTTTAACCATTTTTATTTTTGTCATTTATTATATTTACTAGTAACCTCCCGCGACTACGTTCGCATTAATCGGATATAACATTTAATATGAATAAAGAATTACTTATCATAAGAAAAGTTACATTATGTATCAATAGAACGTAAACGGTTACGTTTCAACATAACCTAAAAATATGCATTACGACTCTCAATTATTATTATAAAAAATAATCTATACGTATTAACTCAACGTCTCTTTGTCTGTCTGTCCTTTTATGTTCCTTTCACCTGAAAACCACTTATCCTATTTACATGGTTTTCCTTTATTTCATAGATATATTATCTGGGCAGGTTATAGGATATATTTCGTAAGATAAAGTAACATACGAAATAAGCAGTGACGGTAATGTTGAAACAATTCGGGAAAAAGACCCTTTTGGGACGATTAAATAGTTTACGCTGAGTAAACCATAAGAGATATATCAATTGAATGTTCTTTGTTGCTTGTTGCTGCAGTAAAAAATAGGAACTAATAAATTAAATGTACTATGTATGTAGTTCGATCAATTCGATTAATTTTTGAATCCTTGGTTTTATTATTTCGGTCCACTCTAGTTTTAAGTAACATAGACAGTAACGATGCACGTAGTAACAAAAAATACGAAAATTCGCATGAACCATTTGTATAGGGGAAGTTATTCAGGATTTTATCGTGCAAAATGTTTTTATAACGTTTATTATCAACATTTTTTTTTTATTATAATTGATAGTCGCAGTGCCTTTTAAGATATGTAGCTGCAAAAAAGTTAACTGTGAGATGGATACACTTTGGTTACCCGTTATATCTAGGAACGCACTATTTATCCCGCCTGGATGGCAGAGGTGATTAGGAGGCACATTTGCTTAGCGTGATGGGCAAACCTGGGATTTCAAATTTTTCCACAAAGCCTTAGAATTGTTAATATTTTTATTAATAATAATAATAATGAATTCTTTATTGAATCACTCATAATACATAGCATAAGTGTAGCTCTGGTTCCTAAACTAGGTGGGCCAGTATTTCAGGAACCAGGACTTCCCATTTAGAAGATTAATTCTAACGGAGTTATTTTGTAATAAAGGTTAATCAAATTATTAAAATTGAAACAGAAAAGATGTGAAAAATCATGGAAAACAAAAAAGAACAAATTAACATCTTAAAAGAAGTTAAAAATGATTTTAATTTTATGGGCGTTTATTTATTAAATGTGATTGGTGTGTCTGTGTTGTGTATGCTTGTTGACAGTGGTTGTGTGAATAATCACAGTTGCTAGATTACTTGACTAATCATTAATATGCTTAGTTAAATATGCCTTTAATTAAATAATGCTTTAATTTAATTTTTATCAAGCCCGGTAAAGCTGTAAAAGCCGTAAAGGCTCCAGGGCCCCTAAGGCTAACAGTATAGTCAGTTCAAAAAAAAAAAAAAAAAAAAAAAAAAAAAAAAAATTTAATTTTTCCTTTGTGAATGTTCAGTTTAGTGTGACGGTATCGGACATATTACTTTTACAGTAGGTGTTATCCAGGTTGTAGCTAGATTGCGAAAAAACTTGCATTTTTCAGGAAAATGAGCATCGAATAGTTGCAGCATATAAGCATTACACATTGATACCATAATATTAACGTTTCCTAGGCTGCATATATAATCGGTATCACTTCCAAGTCACGATCAAAGAGATCTGATACAATATTTTTAAAAGGGCGATACACTACCAGTCTTTTAAGGCTTATCCTTTTTTAACAAAAGTTAACACTTAAGGAATGAATAGTGCCCCAATTCAGTTATATTGTATAATTAGCATTGGTGCATATAACATCAATAAATGAAACACTATCATTTACAAAATGCGTTGATGTTGTTTAACACATTTTTTATCTTGGCAACATTTTATCTATGTCATTTGTTTCTCTATACCTTGTCACACTGCATTCTGCCATTAGTTTTTTATACGCATTATGTCTGAGACCTTGATTGCTGTTTATATTTAAAAAAGTATATATTACCTGATAACCAAGAATCGTGCCAGTCTACAATATAAAAGGGAGCTATACTCAATAGAGCTGTAGCAAACCGTATGTATTCGTTACTGAGTAACGGGTACGCCATCTAGTAACGAGTAACGAAACGTTACTCACGAATACTTTTCGTTACTCGCATGTTTCGTATCATGGTACTATTCGTAACGCGATTGGTTAAAAAAATGAAAATATATGTATTTTGTGCGGATATACTTCAAAAATATTTGAACCGATGTGCGCGCATTATGGTGCCAATATTTCAAATATTCAAAACAAAGTTTTCTTTAACAGAGTATGCAGTAAAAAAAGTATATACTTGTGAAAAAGTGTTTACATAAAATTTTGCCACTAAAATTCCATAAATTTTATGTAATAGTATGAAATAAACGAAAGTGAAAGTTTTAGTCTCTCATGAAATTCTAAAATTATTTCACTGTAATTTAATTTTCAAACAATTAATAAAAGCGCACGCTTGTACGCGTACGCAATACGACTCGATTAACGATTTGTTTCTCTAGCATAACAGCATGTTATGAGGTACTAGGAGTAACGAGTAATGATACGATAGTAACGAGTACTGAATGTATAGTAACGAATACATACGGGTACGTTTTTTTTCGTTACTTTTACACCTCTAATACTCAACAGGTATAGTAGCAATGCTAACAATGCTAGCAATGCAATAACAAAGGTATATCTTAGCAGTAACCTGGTATGGCTGTTGCCTGCCCTTCTAGCCCCTAGTCGTAACCATGTGTCATTGATCGCCATTGTGTCCACCGAGTGGCAAGAATAGTTTAGGAGATAATGTAAAATTAAAATAATTCAACACTCGGCTCGGGTCTGTCTATAGGTGTAGCGGCGCGAACGAGCCTTGTGAATTGTGACGCATAACAATGGTCGCCCGATAAAAATATTTTCTGAAGTATTACACATCATCAATCAGTGATTTCTTTTAAATTATACGCGGGTGAAACCGCGGGTCACAGCTTGTCTCTTTATAAAGTTAAGTATAAATGAAAAATTTATATTCAATTCGATTTTTTATTTACACATTTATAATTACATTTAAGTAGTTCACCATAGTAAGTAGTAGATTCTTAATAACATAGGACAAAAATGATTTCGTTAACCTAAAAAAAAATATTTTTTTATTAATACATTTCGTATCACTTAACTGAATATGGGGATCGCGTTGACCCCAGAACACACATGGCCGTATTTCGACCCCAAAATTACACTGTACTGTTCCGACCCATCACATAAACACACGGCACTGTTAATCTTAACACTTCGGCACTTCACTTATTTACACTTGGAATATTATTATTTTTTCATCACATATTTCGCTTTTTCATAAATGTTCCCTTCGAGGCTTATCCGAACAAATTCTTGAGGTCGTGTTCGTACATAGCAATGACCAACATGATACCAATACCGCTGGCAAGACCCAACAGCTGTAGTATGCACTGACACAGGGTACCCTCCTTACTGTGCGATGTACTAAGTTCCGGCATCTGGAGTAAAAAAAATACATAAATCATAGAGTATTTAAAACTAATAAATAGATGGAATGAACAATTCTGCTTAAGAATAACTCTGCTCGAAGCATTGACGTGCTTGACCACATCTATCCAGTTCCGTCATTACTATAAGGGGTCGAGGAAACATATTTGTTCACATGGCAAATAGAGAAGCTCAATTTTTAGTCTAATTTTACTAAAAATTGCCATTGAATTTTGTAAGATATAAATTACAAAGCAGAGCAGATTTTATATGAGCCATAAATACTGTAAGTAAAGTTGTATCATGTATACAGTTTTATATGAGACATAAATACTGTAACTAACGTTGTATCATGTATACAGTTTTATATGAGACATGAATACTGTAACTAACGTTGTATCATTTATACAGTTTTATATAAGACATAAATACTGTAACTAACGTTGTATCATGTATATAGTTTTATATGAGACATAAATACTGTAACTAACGTTGTATCATGTATACAGTTTTATATGAGACATAAATACTGTAACTAACGTTGTATCATGTATACAGTTTTATATGAGACATGAATACTGTAACTAACGTTGTATCATGTATACAGTTTTATATGAGACATAAATACTGTAACTAAAGTTGTATCATGTATACAGTTTTATATGAGACATGAATACTGTAACTAACGTTGTATCATGTATAGAGTTTTATATGAGACATGAATACTGTAACTAACGTTGTATCATGTATACAGTTTTATATGAGACATGAATACTGTAACTAATGTTGTATCATGTATACAGTTTTATATGAGACATGAATACTGTAACTAACGTTGTATCATGTATACAGTTTTATATGAGACATGAATACTGTAACTAACGTTGTATCATGTATACAGTTTTATATGAGACATAAATACTGTAACTAACGTTGTATCATGTATACAGTTTTATATGAGACATAAATACTGTAACTAACGTTGTATCATTTATACAGTTTTATATAAGACATAAATACTGTAACTAACGTTGTATCATGTATACAGTTTTATATGAGACATAAATACTGTAACTAACGTTGTATCATGTATACAGTTTTATATGAGACATAAATACTGTAACTAAAGTTGTATCATGTATACAGTTTTATATGAGACATGAATACTGTAACTAACGTTGTATCATGTATAGAGTTTTATATGAGACATGAATACTGTAACTAACGTTGTATCATGTATACAGTTTTATATGAGACATGAATACTGTAACTAACGTTGTATCATGTATACAGTTTTATATGAGACATGAATACTGTAACTAACGTTGTATCATGTATACAGTTTTATATGAGACATGAATACTGTAACTAACGTTGTATCATGTATACAGTTTTATATGAGACATGAATACTGTAACTAACGTTGTATCATGTATACAGTTTTATATGAGACATAAATACTGTAACTAACGTTGTATCATGTATACAGTTTTATATGAGACATGAATACTGTAACTAACGTTGTATCATGTATACAGTTTTATATGAGACATGAATACTGTAACTAACGTTGTATCATGTATACAGTTTTATATGAGACATGAATACTGTAACTAACGTTGTATCATGTATACAGTTTTATATGAGACATAAATACTGTAACTAACGTTGTATCATGTATACAGTTTTATATGAGACATAAATACTGTAACTAACGTTGTATCATTTATACAGTTTTATATAAGACATAAATACTGTAACTAACGTTGTATCATGTATACAGTTTTATATGAGACATAAATACTGTAACTAACGTTGTATCATGTATACAGTTTTATATGAGACATAAATACTGTAACTAAAGTTGTATCATGTATACAGTTTTATATGAGACATGAATACTGTAACTAACGTTGTATCATGTATAGAGTTTTATATGAGACATGAATACTGTAACTAACGTTGTATCATGTATACAGTTTTATATGAGACATGAATACTGTAACTAACGTTGTATCATGTATACAGTTTTATATGAGACATGAATACTGTAACTAACGTTGTATCATGTATACAGTTTTATATGAGACATGAATACTGTAACTAACGTTGTATCATGTATACAGTTTTATATGAGACATGAATACTGTAACTAACGTTGTATCATGTATACAGTTTTATATGAGACATGAATACTGTAACTAACGTTGTATCATGTATACAGTTTTATATGAGACATAAATACTGTAACTAACGTTGTATCATGTATACAGTTTTATATGAGACATAAATACTGTAACTAAAGTTGTATCATGTATACAGTTTTATATGAGACATGAATACTGTAACTAACGTTGTATCATGTATAGAGTTTTATATGAGACATGAATACTGTAACTAACGTTGTATCATGTATACAGTTTTATATGAGACATGAATACTGTAACTAACGTTGTATCATGTATACAGTTTTATATGAGACATGAATACTGTAACTAACGTTGTATCATGTATACAGTTTTATATGAGACATGAATACTGTAACTAACGTTGTATCATGTATACAGTTTTATATGAGACATGAATACTGTAACTAACGTTGTATCATGTATACAGTTTTATATGAGACATAAATACTGTAACTAAAGTTGTGTCATGTACACAATTTTACAGAATTTGCTATGTCTTATCTTTGCCGTATGGTGAAGCTGTAGAACTGTCTCCCGGCCAGTGTGTTCCCTCCTTCAAACATAACGTAAAGAGACATCACAGCGACGACTGTCTATGAATTGCAAATCCCACGGTAGTCTTTAACGTTATTGGAATGCACTGTGCTCACCATCAGGCAAAGGGTCACTTGGCCGTGCTTCGATAAAAAAAAAAGATATTAATGCTGTACCATGTCGACGAGTGCGATGTACAGGAAGGTCCCGGCGGCCACAGCGAACAGCCAGCGAGTGGCGGAGGGCGCGTGGCCGGCGAGCACGCCGCAGACCATGCCGGCTAGGCAGAGAGCCGACGACAGGATATTGTAGCAGACGGCGCGCTTCACCGACATACCGGCTTTTAGGAGAACAGCGAAGTCACCTAATCAAATCATACAAAAAAAATAATATTATTCTAAGCTAGCGATAAGCTCCCATTTGGTGACGCACATAAATATGACACACTAACTGTGTTGTAAGGTTTCACTCGTGTTAGTTTTATTCTACTGTCTAGAAGACTGACTCTTCATCGCGCCGCCTCTAACGCACGTTAGCCTATTGTTTTTCTCCTTTCTCGTACTTGCTACCGCTTGCCTGATTGTGTGATGTTCGTCGTCACTACTACTCCGTTCCTTAAGGTCGTAGCGTAAAGGTTTATAGGCTAACTTCCTAAATAAATAACTACAAAATGCAAAGTATTAATTTTTCAAATCTGAATGGTAGTCTGTTTAGCGCTTTCAAACAATCTCTTGAACTTTTTAAAACTAGACAATATGTATCTCATGATCTGTCTTTGATGTCCAATTATTAAAGTCATGTCTTTTATAGGGATTTCAAATACAGCTACAATAACATTCTTCTTTGTCTTCCTAACTTGGCAACCGGTCCTCTTTATTAAAGACCATTACTGCCATTATCGAGTGAATATAGAGTGTCCTGTCTTGTCCTGATTTCAGTATCCTAACAAGATGATGGCTCCCTTGTTAGGACTTTCTAGGCATCTCAGAATTCATGATCCAAGTTATTATTTTTCGAATCCACTTCACTTTTGCACAAAAACCAAGCTTTATTATGCAAACCACCAGTATTACACAATATAGGGTCAAGTAATACCAATATAAAACACTACATGACAGTTTGAGTTCCCGCCAAAAGCTCAATAACATTCTGTTTGGGTATCATTTTGAATTTGGTAGTTAGCTTGGCGAGTAATAGAAAATAGCATGACCGAAAATTGAAGTCGTGTGCAAGGGATCAGACTGGCTCGCTGCCACCATGCACATTGTGATAATCCCGTTACAGTGACTTTTTCGTTTTGTCGCGTTTCGGGATAAGCTAGTGTATATCCAGCTGCCGATAGGCACGCAGGCCGGCATGACAGCAACGGTGATTGTCGATGTTTTTGAATTGTACTCTGCATAACATCAGAAGGTCAAACTACCATAAAAAAAGCTCATAGTAGATTTCGAACTAATTTCTATCAACACCGAACCATCTTGATGTCAAACGTTGTATTTGAAACAATATTGATGTATTGTAAAGATTCTCAATAATTGGAATAATAAATTTCCAAAAAGGGTTATGCACTTTCGAGGAATATCTTAGCAATAACACCCAGCTTTATTGATCCAATGTTGTGTTCAAGTTTGGTACGATTAGGCTACAATGTTACAATAATTTTCAACTTAAGTGCTGAAATAATTGAGTAAGATCCATCCATACTGACCTAACTCGTGAGGCAATTCGTGGCATAGAACAGCAATGGCCGTGGAGAATCCGCCAGCTATATTCGAAGCGAAAGCTGCGCCTAGAAAGGAAATACACGAATAATTTCCCGTAAGATAATAAGATGTTCGTGGCGCAGAAATAGTCTTACAATTCGCACATCAGAAATATGTTGATTTAGTATATATAGTATAGTTCGGCAATAGGATGAATAAGACGAGACCAAAACGTAACGTATTATTTTGTTGATTTTCTCTGTTATACGAGTTACATCCAGTTACCGTACACGTAATCACAATTAGACACGTCTACTAAACATTACATTACACTTTAAAATCTAAGTTTGCAAATATAAGCGGAATTTGTTTTGGTCACGATTTACGTAGATAGCACATACAAAAATGGTCTCGTATTCCTATCTCGTTCTAAACCAGGCGTATACTATGCTTTTTCTCTTTCCATTTGCCGATATAATATATTATGGTTTCTATAGTATCTTTAATGTATTGCTTCTTTCTTTATATAACATTTTTTGGACTTAAAAGTAAAATAAGGTAGTTTTATTTCTCTGAAATGGTCAAGAAACTTACCTATAGCCATACCGTCGGTGAAGTTATGAAGCCCGTCTCCCATAATGACCATCCAAGCGACCGAAGCTATTGAAGATGGAGGCGCGTGTACGTGACCGTGGGAATGCGAATGGCCGTGATGCGCTCTTGAGTGTTCCCTGGGAATCAATATCTTATAGGTGATGGTGTGCCCAAAAATCAAAAGCTAATCTCAGGAGACAATACTTAAGGACTTAAGGTGTGCTTGAACTTAGACCGTCGGCAATCTATCACAAAATATTTAACTAGCAAGTGATATAAAGTATAATGTCATCATGTGTTCTATTATAAGAGAAAAACACATAATTTTAATGAAATGACTGTACTACCAAAATGAAGTTAAGACACTCAAGAATCCCAATTACTGTATATGATACGCGTAATTTTCATAGGATACCACGAAATTAATGAATGCCAACCGTAAGCAAGGTTGACAGATGTTTATTAGTTAGACGAATGCGATATTTAGATTTCATTATTTTCATTTCTAAAAACGTTGACTCGCACAAATATGTAAATGCAGTTAACTTAACTGCAGACCAAAAGTTTCAGCTTAATGATTAGTCGTAGTAGATTAACCATTAGTCTAAAGCCAAAAGTGAACTCTTTTTGACGCTTGATATTATTTCTCCTAATGCGCAGTGAGTAAGTGACATGAAAAGGTTGCTGATAAATAAAGGATAGAGTTCATCAATAGATTTACTAAAATTTTCTCAATTTTGAAAACATTGGAGAAAGAACCAACATGATTTCTATATTAAGACAAATTATATGGACCTAAAAAAAATGTAAGCCTTCTGGATTACCACTGTACCTAACCAAAATATAATTACTTTATGCCAAGAGAATACTAAATACGGCTGCATTCTCTAACAGGCAATTTTGAAATGAAGATATAATAGTATTCTTATTAATTGATGAAATAACATGCTTTCAACTTACTTACTTAGAGCGTTACTGGATTTTAGAGAGGTAATTAGTAGCAGAGAGAAAGTACTGCTAGTTAATATATATACCGTTAAGGGATGATGAATTCTAACTAAAGCGCAGTTAAGGGTCATTTTTTGAGCTCATCTGGTTAGCTACGATACAAAAAATGAAAATCTATAATGAAGCAGTTATCATCGTGTTCGGTAACTTAAAGAGTTAAGATTTCTTGACAGGTGTAGCGGTCCACTATCGTTATTTGGATCAAAACTTAACAAATTTGAATGTTGCCAAACGTTAACACAATATAACCTCTAATAATATAAACTTAAAATATAATTTACCTTAATATAACAGTATAACTGTCACCATCCTTCAAATCTTTAACACCATCTTCTTTATGCTTGATGTTGTTCATTTCCACGACAGCAGGAGTAGACTCTGCTTTTAGAAGCCAATCCTTCGCTGTAGGCTCCTCTTTACCTTCAGGATTCAAAGCGTTCGATGAGACCACACTGACAGAGTTGTGCTTCGCTTTTGGACTTGGAGGTATACCGTCTCTCAAATGGTGATCATCATGAGTATCTGTATCAATTTCATCATAGCAGTACGGATATTCTGAATACTTGTGCTTGCACGTCTTCGTCGTCGGATCACCTTTCTCATCTCTCTTAAAAATCTTCATAAAAGAATTCGACGTAGAATTCGTTATCGGTGCTTTCGAGCCACCTGAACATCCCCCTACTGTCTCATCTTTTAAAACTCTCACCCTGGAAGGTAGTTTATCTTCTTCCAACTTCTGCCTCCGTTTCCTCCATTCGACCACGACCGTCAAGCCCTTCTCGGTGAAATAAAAGAAGACAACTCCTAGCATAGCAGCGAGGCCTTTCCACATACTGTCGTCGTGTGAATCTGAAATCGCTACGCCGTGCTCGTCACCATGGTCATGCATGGGGCTCATAGCGTGCGGCAGTAAGTGCAGCAGTGCATCACCGCATAAGGTCCCAACGGCCAACGCTACCAGGAATTGCAGAAGATGATTATAATACGTCTTATGCATTATTGGTATTACTACCACACCTAGCAAACCGCAAGCACTTATTGCTGTAATACTCAATGAAGAGTACAACCAAACGGAAAACATATTTTTACTATACGCATTATCTTTGTCTTTCTTGACGTCTCTAGTAACAAGAACGTGTACCGGTATACTAGTCTCTTTCACACACCCGGTCCTTTCTATGGATGTGTTCGCGAGTTTCTGGTATAACAGAATTGGACAAAGGGATTGAAGTGTGTCTTCAGATATGACTGTGGCCTCTTCGTGATCGTGATCGTCGTGGCTGTGTTCATGTTCGTGTTGATGCGGTTTTAACCTCGTGTTAACTTTTGTGACCAATTCTGAGCTGTTGACACACTGTAAAGGAAATTTCAGATTATTATCTTCCTATTTACTAACGTATGAGAAGTAAGTGATATATTGGCATAAAATATGTACAGTCAGCCAAAGTAGTAAAAGAATTACTACTCTTGGGAGACACGTATCTAAAATGTCTCTATAAATGGGATGATATTCACAATGAACCGGAAAATTTGGTACGAACAAAAGGAGCCTATAGCCATAAGTGAGGAAGCTCGGGCTTCCAATGATAATTATGAGATATTATCAGGCCATGTTCGTGGGGTTACTATAACTAATCCCAGCTAAAATGGATCATTGGTAATTATTTACTTCATAAGTTATTCGGAATATCGTCCTCATGAAAACAACTCGTCCAAAAACTTTTATGGAAAATAAACCGAAATTTATTACGTCTTAATTCACCTAAGCGACCTTGGGAGAAATACTTCGACTATCTTAAAAATATTGTTCAACTTACCTTGACGACATCCTCTTCATGTTTTTGCCCATGGAAGTAATTCCTAGTATCAGTCATCTCTCCTCCTTTGATGAGATTATCCAGATCCAATTCCTTAAGCATTTTATTAAACCCTGTCAGATTCATTGTCATGCTGTTTGAATCTCCGTAGATGTGGAATATTCGAGCGACATACGCTTCCGGATTTACATTCTTGGCTTCCCTCTTTGATCTGTCTTTGTGCCTTATCTTCTGCAGTTTGTGGTTGTATCTAACTATTGAATCCATCCTTCTCTTCTCTTCTAGGTCCATCATTTTTGATTCTATCCTTCTGTTTTCTTCCATTTCCATGGCTATGTGATCTGTGCTCTCGATTTTCGGGTCATACGAAAGTAATCCATCATTTTGCATATCGATATGGGAGCCGCATGTATGCGCTGCGCATAGCAGGCAAAACATACACACAGTAACTAGATGATGTGACATTTTTACAACTTATAATTAATATAATTCACTTAAAATATAACCAATTTATAGTTTAATCCATTTGTTGCTTGTGAACTTCTTCACAACGATTCTTTGATCATTGATCTATCTGTGAACAAAGACATATCTTTGGTTAATACTGATTTTTTATACAACTAACCGCCACTTCAATCGCAGTAATCTATATATATATAAATCTTGTATGCATTGTTAGTAATCATGTAACTTCTGAAGGTCTTCACAAATTGAGCTCATGTTCACATAACATATTTGCTTTATCGAACCAATGGTTTATAGTCGTTTATGCTAGGTTAGCCAAAACTAGCCAGCTAGTTACGATATAAAATGTAATAAGGGTAAACCTATACGGTTCAGGTATAATATAGATTCCTTATTAGTGTGATAAAATATTTAGAATCGGATCAGTAGTTCCGGAGATTATCTTCTACAAACATACATACTACACTTGTAAGTATAGATTATACTAAACACTCGAAATCGATTTCGCTAGATCTCAATAAAATAAGCTTAGTTGTGTTCGAATGATGAAACGAAGCAGTTCCCATAATATGTAGGTTCATACCCAGTAAAGGGTTATAAAAAAATTTGTTAGCAGAAGCCAGTATAGCATAAAATTACTATAAAACCATCACTATCGCTTCAATAATGAAACCAGAAACAATCTCTTAACACAATAATAACCGTGTAAAGAACATTCATTATCCAACCAATCATCGGAAAGTTATAAAAGTAAATAAATAACAAAACATCCGACGAGGTCATTGGTCGGTTTCCTTTTTTTTCCCCGCACAGTTGATACTAGTTGTGAATGTAAAAAATATATATTATTCAAACGGTCCGATGTTACTTTTTTTCACGTCGTCGCAGCCTTGTTCCATTCTTGTCAGCTGATAGACGGGTAAACTGTTTAGATCGAACCCTGACAACTGTTCTGAACCAATTAGGACTTTTTAATTAAGACCCAATTACACTAATTATAAATCCGTAGAACATTAAAAAATAATCTCCTCGGTATTGAAAAAACTATGCACATATAGAATTTGTGACACAGTACGTTAAGTTATCCAAGTAAGAGAATGGTGGCAAGGTTTAGTCCATACAAACGTATTCCTCAATTTTATCCATGAATAATAAATAGCCTTAGAGCAAATATTTTTATACCATACAATTTATATAGACTGCTATGTTTTGATTTTTTCCATAAATTAATTATTATAAGAACTAGGAGACTTTTTTTCAAATTGACTATATATTTGTCTTAAGGGTTCTGGAGTCATTAGAGGCTTTGACAGCTTCAATTGCAATAGTTGTAACTCTTTTGCTGAAATAAGAGGTCGATTCTCTGTCCGTTGCAAATCACGAGGATGACACCAGCTGCTTGGAGAGCTTTCTTAACCTATATAGGATTTTAGTGTATCACCGCAGTCTCCGAAAATATAGCCGAAGAATGCCCAGCTAAGCCTAGAGGAACTGACACAGAACTGCTGTCGAGGATGATAGCTAGCCAGCTGAGCTAGAAAATGCCCTACCATCATGTTATGGTTTCATCACGAAATTTCATCACAACATCACCGAAAGCTTAGACGCATTATAAGATTCGAACCTACATTGATCGACGGGGCGTCAATACCACTGAGCTATCATTGCTTCAATCGCACGATATGAGAATCTATACGACATTTATTATTATTATAGGGTTAATATATATAGAACCAAGTGGAAAGTACCATCTTAAACAAGACACGGCTGACTGATCGAATCTAGTCGTTCAACCACAATGTTGATTACACGCTCTAAACGGCAGATAGACACCGTCTCTCATATTCACGACTTAGTGGTGAAGGGTCGGCAGACTTATACACGCGAAATATGTTCCAAAGCGGAGACTTCGCACAAATAATAAAAAAAGCACCCCAATAAAATTACAGATATGTGTAAATCGTAACAAATAAAATAATAATGACCGAGCTATCTAAAAAGAAATCGATTGCATAATTTAAAAAGGCGAATGAAATTCTATTTTCAAATTTCGCAACGCTAAAGTCAAGGATTCGACGGCGGAACGAAAATAAAGCCTGGCGAGCGCTTCGCGGCGCATCGGAGCCACGCGATTGGTCGCTTAAATATAAATATGGCGGAGAATGGAGGTCGCGATGTAAAGGTTCGTACACACATAATTTGCAAATCTATGGATATTCTCTATATATGATATTTATTCAAACTTAGGACAACATTTTACATTTGACGTTAATTTGATTATTGAGTATTCAGTTATTGCAAGTTTTACTTCTTTTGGCGCGTTTAGTAGAGGGTAAAATTAAAAGCTGCGCGCGCATCGTATGATTAAAGTGCAACAATGATGAATTTAACCAACAATTATAATAATGTAAATTATTTTTACTGAATTCCAATTGAATATTATGTAATGTTGTATTATAAATAAACATTATTTTGTATCTATTAAAATAGGTATGCTCAATATGTAATTGAAACTCATTCGGTAAGGGTCAGTCATAGCGTGATGTTAGACAGACTTACTCAAAATCCGAGAGGTAGTTCTAGAGATTAGCGCATTCAAACAAAAAAATATATATATTGATGAGCTTTATAATATTACTAGCTGAACCCGCGGCTCCGCTCGCGTGGTCTACTAAAAAGGCTTATTATTTTATTTTCAAGCAACCCTAATTATTTTTCTAAAATACAAGTAGCCTAAGTTACTCCTTTTAACATCAGCTATCTGCCAGTGAAAGTCCCGTCAAAATCGGTCCAACCGTTCCGGAGATTAACCGAAACAGACAGGAAGCCAAAAAAAATCTTTTTTTGTTGTATCGTATGTACTTTCACATGCATTTAGAAAAAACCTGTTATTTTGACATTACAAACAGACTCTTCAATTTTATCATGTGTAGAATGGATATAGACTACGGATAAGTATAGACAACTATGCAATACAACCATGTGTATGTAGCCTAGATATTATAATAATTATTTACAAGTGTTGCAAGTTCAAGGCGTCTCTGAAAGTAGGTTCTAGAAAGCGTTCTACCTTTCACAACTAACAGCGTTGACGACAATACATTTGTATCAGACAAAGAGATTAAATCATAGAGTTGCTAATAAGAATTTGTAGCAGAATGTGCGCATTGTCATCGAAACGGTCGAGCCACATACGGGCTTCAGTCGTCATCCCTCCATGTTATCGACATATGATACACTATATCGGAGTGAACGAGAACAAACACAACAAATATGTTGTTTATCTCCATCGTATATCTTGAGGTTTAAATTAGGAGGACATTAACATGAAGAAAATTGTACATCTAAATATATATCATAATATCTAAAGTGGTACACATCTAAAAATACTTCTACCATCGAAATTAATTGAGGCACTAGAAAAAAAAAATATTGTGTGGTTTTATGTAACCACTATGCAAGTGAAAACAAAAAAAAAAAATACAAATTATTGAAGACATGTGACATACATTCTTTAATAACACACAATAACGTATACAATGTTCCGAATTTACGATTATAATCCTTGAATGCACGGCCTAAAATTCAATTTATTAATAATTAAATATATCGTATAACCTGGCCAGATAACATAGCTATGAATTAAAGGAAAAACCATGTAAATCGGTAAAGTGGTTTTCGCGTGAAAAGAACATAAACGGACAAACAGACAGAGATACGTTAAGCTTTATAACATATAGAAGATTAGACAAGTGGTTTCGAATATGACAGAATAAAAAGATACTTTTTTTTTTTCAAAACCGATTATGTATCATCCTTATTTTTATTCTAAAGGTTAAAATCGAATAGGAAGTACATGGTGATGTCTCGGTTATGTAATTCGAAACGAGGTCAAGGTTGATCATGCGTGTCTTTTGTCAACGACCTTCACAAACTAACGGTACGTTTGTCGTAGTGGCGACAATCTCACGAGATCTCAGATGTTAAGTGACGGTGTGGCCCAGAAGACTGGCTCTCAAATGCAGCTGTAGGTGCCTAGCGAAAGATTTTCAACTTGAGGGTGGTAGCTAGCCAGACGGGCATTAGAAAATGCTCTATCACTATACTATGGTTTCCTCACGATGTTTTCCTTCACCGAAAGCTCAGGCTAATTGCAGGGATTCGAACTCACGTCAATCGACGCGAAGTCGTCGCTACCACTACCGTGCCACTACGTCGCTACACGCTACCACTGAGCCATCATTGCCTGTACCGCATTATATTCAAAATCTATAATCTGTACATATTATAAAACTCAACGTCTCTCTGTCTGTCTGTACGTTTATGTTCTTTTCACGTGAAAACCAATAATCCGATTCACATAGTTTTGTTTAATTCATATGTTATCTAACCAGGTTATAGGATATATTTTGTAAGATAAAGTAACATACGAAATAAGCAGTGACGATAATGGTGAATTAATTCGGAAAAAAAACGCATTTGGGGCGCTTAAATGGCTTACGCTGAGTAAACCATAAGATATATTTCAAATTAATGTACTACATAATTGTAGAACTTTAAAAGGCCTACAAAAAAGTCTACGATAGCATATGTCTATCTTATAAGGATCACCCACAATAAGCATTTTTGAGGCAGCACAATTCGCACGTGCCCTCGGCCTACAGCATTCTGTAGTTAACGCGAGCGGAGCCGCGGCCACTGCTAGTCTTATGTAAAATAGAAAAACAACAACAATCTGATTATAGTATAAAGGAAAAGAATCAGCAAACCGTAAATATTACAGCGGTGAGAACGCCGCCATTCGCCACACCTTTGTTTAACGAAGTCCAGCCAAAAAACATCGGAAGGAAACAGATAACAAATATCTAGATAAAATGATATTTGTACTTACAAGGTAGAAATGTTTGTATATTTAAAAATATTTATAAAAACACCTGTCTAGAAAATAAATATAACATGTTCGATTCAAATCGATCGCTTTGACGGCAGTTTTGTTGTTACAAATATCCGTTTTTTTTTTAATACACAATCTCGGCTAAATATTTGCCTTTCACCTTATGGCACGTGTATTATTATGGCTTTCAAAAGCAATGGTGGCAACCGAGAAGTGAGGATCTGTCGATAAGTATGTCTAGATTATTATACCGAGTAAGGAACAAGAAAAAAATCACATGGATACTACACCGTTTATTTCATGTAATTTGCATGGCATGGTATGATGTAGCCAAAATATGTATGACAAAAGTGCTTATTGTGGGTGACCCTTAGAAGATAGACATTTGCTATCACTGACTTTTTTAAATTAATTTGATATATTCAGCATTTCCGTCACTTTTTATTTCGTATATTACTTTGTCATACAATATATACGCCGGTATATATAAGCCGGTTAGATAACATTACAGATATCTGTAAATTAAAATAAAAACATGGAAATCGGATAAGTGGTTTTCACGTGTAAAGAACATAAACGAACAGAGACAGAGAGGCCTTGAGTTTTATAATATGTATAGGTATACATATGCAATATAGGACGATGATAGTTGGATATATAGACACACTCACGCTAATCCTTCATACATCCTGAATAACAGAGATTATCCCTTTTGCGTCATACACCTCATCCCCTTTTCATTAGAGCGTTTATTGATCCTTTTTTTAAATATATTATTGTGTCATCATTATTCATATTAAATTATTGTTTACTTTTTTCCATGTTTCTTATAACTACTTACTACTACTTACAGTATTGTAAGTTATTATAACATGCTATAAGTAAATTTGAATATGTTATTATCATTTATGTTTATTCTATTATTATACACTGGCAATTTTAGTTTACGGAAAAAACTATGTTCCTTTGTTAATTGTGAGGCGACTTTAATGCTATAATTGAGTTGACAACTTTGTCGTCTCGAATTTCATGGTCATTTTGATGTTATAATTAATAATGTCTCTCGCCGGAGTACTCACTGCACCGTGTTGGTTTAGGACGGGCTCATCCTTTGAGTAATATTTTATAGTAGATATAAACAGTAAATACAACAAGATGCTATAAATTACTTCTAGAAACATCAAATATTAGCCTTCAAAAGACACGGCAATAACTTCCTATATTATAATCGATAACGCATAGTTTGATATATTGTTACGATAGACTTGGAATAATGTTGATAATCATCTAATTCTAGTTCTATTTCGATATGTAATATAACGGTAGAGACAAGATATAAGTAAAATGACACGTTTTTTAGATATAAGCATAAATCATACGTGACTAGGAGTTTCAATTGGAAACCAATTTTAATTACTGATTTTTATTATTTTTTTCACAACTCCAGCGTTTATTATACTATTGGCATACAACAAATTTTGTTCCAGGATCATCATAGCCGCGACCATCATACACATGCTGATAAGCCCATCACAGTGACTCTTTTTCGTTTGTCGTGTTTGCGGATTAGCCAGTGTATATATATAGCTGCTGAAGGCTTGCATACCAGTATGGCATGGCAGCCACGACCGGTGATGGAAAATCAATCTTTCGGTATTCGCCGTAATTTCTGAATTGTCTGAAATAGAGCCGTCGCTCTGCCGTAATAGTAACCCAACGGAAATACAGAGGAAAGTTTACAAGTTCATGTAATTTCATTTTTTTTAAACAACAAAGGTTGCAGACTATTATACAGCCTACTTGATGATAACTGGCTACCGTAGCCAATGGACGCTTGTAATATCATAAGTATCACAGCGCGTTGCCGACTTTGATCCACACTACTCGAAAAACTCTGGAAACCTTACTCACTGCAGGAACACACCACTAGGTTATTTGGCTGCGATCTTCCGTACCTCCAGTATTCCACCAGTCGGACTGCCCCAAGTAGAGAGAAATCTACAAAGAAATTTGTCTATGTCTCTCTTTGAACTCACCATTAACGAAATATTCATTGCACGTGAATCCAAGCAAACATGATTCCGTATAACACTCTGCCTAAAAATACTACCCACTATTACCGTAAACCTAATGTGGCCCTCAACGCTGAAGACGACCTACCAATCATGTCAACGAACCGATCGATCAAGCCTACCAAACAAAATCAATCACCTTCAACGTCCATCGCTTGACCTAAACACGTTCTAATATGTATGTTAAACGAGTTCTATATCAAGGTGATTTTTGGTGCAAAGGATTTCCTGGTATATCACATATGATAACTAAGGTCGTGCGTCTACTTTATATCATATATATAAATCACGCAATAAATATCGGATAGATTGTTTTTTCTTTTTCTACTTATATACTTGGTCCTTATTAAAAACAAAAATTATCACGATATCTTCATAACGCTATATCACCACGCGAGCGGAGCCGCAGGTACAGCTGGTAATCAATAAAAAAAGGCAAGTAATATATTGTAAACAAACTCATATCAATCACACGTAGACCGCTTTGCAAAAAGCCGCAGCGTCAGATTTCGAGTGACCGAGTTACACTAAACCCACTCGAATGAAGTGTTTTGACAATTTTTTTTTAATCGTTCGTAGTGATAATTTTGCGCACTCAGGTTAGGTAAAAGATATCGATCGGTTAGGCACGGCCCTGCATGTTTTTTACTCTGTATTCAGCCTGTAATATGTACGTTACGTAATGCTATCTATAACTAGCTGTACCAAGCGGTTCCATCTATGTTAAGTGTATAGTTATCTCAGCACTTTACGTCAATATTTTTTTAAACGTTGCGTTTTATATTATGTCTTTGATATTTTATGCTGACTCGAGACCTATTGTGTAGACACATTCATGGCAACCATGATCACTAACAATAGGATATACAACAATAAGAAATGTTTAGTTTGAATTTACTTGTTTTTTGAAGTGAAACTTCTTATGCGACTTCCAACGCGTTAAACGTTTAACGTTTAACGCACATTATCGGTTTCTCCTCTTTGTGTGAGCCAGAGCGAGAGAGTAATATATAATCGGTCTCTCCTCTTTGTGTGAGCCAGAGCGAGAGAATAAATGTCGGTGTGTATGTATATTGCACACTGTTTAAATAAAATAGAAAATGTCTTTTAAAATGAAGTTCCACTTCTATCGTGTGTGAATCGCACACACACCTTTCTATTCATGGTTTTCTACTTGTGTGTAACAAATAAAAGTATTTTCTTTCTTTCAATGAAATAATCATAAAAATCGGTCGTGTAGTATCTGAGAAAATAGCGCCTATACAAACATATTATCAAAACCAAAAAATTTTTGTTTTTTTTTAAATCTATTAACAAAAACTGAATAAAACCACATTATCGCAACCCTCGAACGTTATCGCAAGATAAACGCGCGTTATCCGTTACGACAACGAAGAGGATTCGTTACACGTCGTTAGGGACACTACGTTCGAACGAAACGGGTGGAATCTTTTGATAAACAATCCGTAATCTTTAATGTATTGATAAAAGACAAACGTCTTTCGTGTACAGTGGACCTGTGCGATATAATTTTCTAATCGCGACTAAAATAATCACATCAAACGTATAATATTATGATCGTTATAATTATTTAAAAAAATCTATATTAATATTGTTTACTTCAACGCGTTAATCTCAGGGACTACCAGTCAGATTTGATAAATACCTTTTGCATTCTGTAGGCTATTTATTGAGGAAGGATATATAAATTCACGCTTTGACCCTAAGGAGCGGAGCAGTAACCATGAATGTCAAGTAATCTGGCAAGTACGGAAGTCAGAACACAGATAGACTACACGGGTGCGTTGACGACGCCGCGATAGAGCTTGTCGAACAAATTTAACACGAGCGAAACCGTGTGACACATCTAGTTAGTAATAAATTACATAAATGTGAAATTTAATAAAGAAATCCTTGAAAAATTGTTTTTTTTTCGAACTGATTATATTTAGCCATATGGGCCCTGGAGACTCACGACGGTTTTTACAGCTTCACCCGGGCTTGGGGGCGAGCGGTTAAGGCATTCAGCCATGAAAGCAAATCAACAAGTTCCAAGGGTGCCAAAGTGGCCGAACCTCGGCTTAAACTGTTGCGACGATTACAAATAAATCGCGACTCTGACTAATTCGCTATCCGTAATTAGATCTAAACTAACTATACATATATACATTTTTCTATCCTCTGAGAGGAGGTTAAGAAACAAGTATATCTGTATTTAGTAATCTGTCAATTTTGTCTAGTCTAACTAGCTAAAAAAAGATCCCTTACAGAACCTATGTACCTGAATGGTGCATGTGTGAAGTGCAGTGTAATGTTTGTATGTTGGTTACTGGTAAATGCAGTGTCACTGTATCGTGCGAGCGGCTGCTTGGCTCAAGGGCTCCATGCCGGAGGAACAGACCTAGACTTGAGTTGCCGCAAAATAAAAAGCCCAATGTAATTTAACAGTCTGTCTCCAAAGGTGTTACGCTATTTTATATTCTGGACGCAACCGCCGACAAAAGCATGTATGTCACAATATCATAATCGACACAGAAACGACAAGGACAAATGTAGGTTATCGCACTACTTGCCGATTCATCTGTCGTGACTAACACCTAAGGAACTAACGGCGCTATATAACGCCGTTACTAAAGGCTAGTTCGCGCGAACACGTGCGCATTTTTAATACTGCCGTTTAGACAAGCAAAGGAAGTTAATGTATTTATTGGAAATCTATATATTTGTCATCACGCCATATCCATACTGAGGTAGGCAGAAGTGATATGTCACCACTTGCCTCTATAGATTCTTTCACATTTAATAATCTATTCATGTTACCGCACGTCTACTAATAGTGGCCAAAATATATTTCTTTTGGAAAAGCAATATATATACATACCTATTTGTATATAAATGAAATCGAAATGCCCTATCGTTGGTTAAGTTAAAACCTCAGTTGAGAACGGCTATACCGATTTGGGTATTTTTTGTTTTAAAATGTTCGTAATAGACCGAATTAAGTGTTTATGAAACAACAATTGGAAATGTTTTTTTATCCTTATAGGCTTGACGTAGTGGCCACAATCTCACCTGATGTTAAGTGACGATGTGGCCCAAGATGATAACACGCTAAACCTAGTGGAAGACTAGCTCTCAAGTGCAGCTGCCAGAACACACCTATTGGTGCTTGGCGACAGATTTTCAACTTGAGGGTGGTAGCTAGCCAGGCGTGCATTAGAAAATGCCTTACCAATGTACCTATGGTTTCCTCACGATGTTTTCCTTCACCGAAAGCTCAGGCTCATTGCAGGGATTCGAACTCACATCAATCGACGCGAAGTCGTACATGCTACCACTGAGCCATCATTGCTTAAGTTTCCCGGATAATTTTCAAATTCGAGAAAAACTGAACATATTTTATATTACTGAGAATTTTTTATATATCGCGAATCAAATGATGAAAATGCGTATTTCCTATTTTGTTTTGTTCGTTATGATCCTTGAAACGTTTTCAGGAATAAAGAATTCGGAAAAGATGGCGCTGTGGTCGACTTATTGATTATTGAAGAGGGTAGAACAAAATCAGCCGACTCAGATAGTTAGTATATAAAACTCAATCGGTTTTTTGTTAAATAGCAAATAGACACGATGTCTAGTCGTAAGTGACAACAATAGCTATGTACCAACAACCTAAAAACTTATGTGGGTAAGCCAATAAAACAGTTCTGACGATGACTCGGTCTATATTCTCATCTCAATGTATTCCTAATATCCTTCTGGCGACGAGGAAAATACCGTTAAACGTGTCCAGACAGAGTAATGCATGAAAAAAAAAATGCTGACCGGAAAAATATAACATTTTTTTTAAATTCAATTTAATTGGCAAGCACGCACGCGGCCCTCCTGTTAGTAAGCGACTACCGTACCTTATGGACGCTTGTAATATCATAGGTATAATTAGCGCGTTGCTGACCTAGTTGTATAAAAAAACGTACCTGTTAGTATAAAAATAATTAAACTCACTCCATAAATACACCGGTCATTAATAAAAACACAACCGCCTTCGTGATTAATACTCGTACGACTGAAACATGTGAAGCCTTCGATATTCAATTTATACGACGACCACCGTACACGGGTACGTTGCACTTCAGTTCACCGTGAAAATATATATGACGGAGAACAGGAAAATCTTATTTGAGACACGTCTGATAACTAATACAAAGTAAAATGACACTTAAAATTATGTAGTCAAATACTGTTATTCAATAGACAAAGTAGACAGGCGATATTTGTTAGACAAACAAAAGCGAATTTCAAACAACTTGAAAATTAGAGTTCTTCGAAGTTTATATGGAGACGATATTTGTATAAGAATTTCGTCTCTATGCACATAGGTTTAAGTGTGATTATTCAATGACGTACTATGACAGATAACAGCCGAGATATTTCATCATCGTTATTCACATCGCGTGACTCACAGCCGCAGCAAACACGCCGTTTAACGACGACGACTAACGAACTAACGCCGATAATTCGCAGTATTTTTTCGCTTCTTTTTTTATAAGACCGTTTTGGTAAATTTACAATCGTTATGATTGATGTTGTTAAGTGTCAATAATGAAGTTCCGGGTTCAATCGCCTCGACGGTTGATGGCTTTTTTAAAGTTTTTGAAGTTAGATTTTTATATATAACTATTGCGGTAAACAAGCATACGGCCAGCCTGTGGGTAAGCGGCTACCGTAGCCTATGGACGCTTGTAATGCCATAGAATGTTCTGGAAACCCTACTCACTGCAGGAACACAACACAAGGTTATTTTGCTGCGATCTTCTGTAGGGTATATTTGTTTTGCTGAGAGCAAAATGAGAGCTAAGCGCGCATCATGTGACATGATTATTGACTTTTATTATACACTAGTTTCTCCCCGCGAGTTCGTCTACGTGGACTTCAGAATTCGATCGTTACCTGGATAAAAAGTATTCTATGTGTTAATCCAGATTGCCGGTTGCTTAACATCACGTGGAACGTAAGTCTGTTTGCCACTTCATAGAATAAAAGGAAATTCGTGAAATGTCAAGAAAAGATAACACATTTTTTCCTTATCACTACACTGGAAACGATAAGCATAAGCGTGTTTTGACGTTTTTTCTTATCATTACATTTTAAATTTATTGAGGTAAGCAGAATGTAGGGCAATCTTGATCCTGGTGAATCATTTTTCATAAGCGACAGATTAGAACGAAAGATACGAACGACATACCTAGGTTCGAATCCGACAATGAGCCTGAGCTTTCGGTGAAGGAAAAACATAGTGTTTTTTTTTCACGATGACGTCACGGCAAAATGACTGCACTGTATCAGATGGCGAGCACTGTACAATCCAATAACATCAGCGAGCACCGAGGGATCTACAATCCATTGACAGTTATGGTTATCATGCCTATCGCCAGCTGAATGACGCCACTAGCTGATCTCGAAACGTGACCAAAAGAGTCACTGTGACTGGTTTATCACGGTTGGGTACAGGTCCTTACCGCCCTGCTTGATTACTGGATATATACCGGCTGATGCCGGAGCGCGACACAACTAATCGTGCCACTATGACGTGTGTTCGCGTGGGAATCATGACGTCACTATCCACGAACCACTTTAGATGTCCAATTTTTGTATATGCAAATAAGTCGCGATCTGACTAATTCCCTATCCGTAGAATTTTCTAATGCTCTGAGAAAAAGGAAAAAACATGCGCATTTAGGCTAAAAATATGCACAATTGGTATACATTTAAAAAAGGAAAAAACACCGAAACCTACCTTTATACCTGTCAACGCAAATAACATACTAAATTTAATTCCAGACGAAATAATATTATAAGCTTATGCGTTGTGAATCGATTTCAACTCAAACACCATGGAGATAAAGTCGAAATCACATTGACTTTTGTTCCAGACGATAAATCGCGTCCCAGATATTTTTAGACTTTCATGCCGCTTACATAATAAACCCGTAAGTATGACGAATCATTTAATTAGTGAGGTAGACTAAGTTTTTTAATACCCACTGATATTGTAATATTTACAAACAAAACACATTTTAGAATCTATGAAATACTAATCCATATTCTAAACTAATTATTTATTTATCAAATTGTTAATATATTACAGATAATAATTGCGTGCCGTACGAATATTAGGCACAATATAGAATGTAAGCAGTTTAACAGCAGTCATGTTAGTTAAAGAGAATCTTTATAGATGGCGCTTTTTATATATTTTCAATTAGCATCGACAGATGGCATTCCTAATGAAAAAGTTTTTTAATTAATTTTTAATGGAAACATTAATTTTAAACAATTTCGTCATTAGCGGGAAACAAGCTTTAAAATAATACTAGCTGTGCCCGCGGCGCCGCTCGCCTAGACTACAGAATGCTGTCGGTCGAGCGCACACGCCACTTGTGCTGCCCCAAGAATACTTATTGTAGGTTATCATTAGAAGATGACATATGCTATCGCTGACTTTTTTGTAGGTCTTTTAAAGATATACAACTATGTAGTACATTAATTTGATATATCTCTTATGGTTTACTCAGCGTAAGCCGTTTAAGCGCTGCAAAAGTCTTTTATTCGAATTATTTCATCATTATCGTTTCGTTTCGTTCGTCATTCATCATCATTTCGTTATCATTTAATTCGGATTAGTGGTTATCGAGAAGAACATAAACGGACAGACAGACAGAGAAATAATAGTTGCTAGTAGTTGCTAACGTGAGATATCGTGTTAATAATATATAAAACATTAATATAGTATAAAGTTTATATTTCAAACTATACAGGTTTAGCGATGTACCATCTGATGTTAAGTGACATTGCGGCCTAAGATGGTAACACGTTAAGCCTACGAGGACTGACTCTCTACTCTCAATTGCAGCTGTAGGAACACATCTATAGGTGACTGGGGACAGATTTCTACCATAATGCTATGGTTTCATCATGATTTTTTCCTTCACCGAAAGCTCAACGTCACTGTAAGATTAGAACCTACGTCGATCGACGCAATGTTACACGTTACCACTAAGCCATAATCGCTTCATTATTCAAAAAACAAAATCTAAATATTTTTGATATCTATAATACTTTTAAAGAACGCTGCACCGCACACGTGACGCGCGCGCGCAACCGGACACACCTCTCTCTGTCGCACTATAAGTTCGTCTCTGTCTAACCTACAGTCGTTTCGTTTCGTTAGACGTCGTTAAAATCTCGCCGCGTCTACGTCCGCGTCGTTACGAATGTGGTTCGGTCGCGGCCGCGAGGGCGGTCAAGGTTATTTTTTATTCAACTTATGTGGACTGAAGATAGACGTCCGATTTTATTCGTCCGAATTCTTTTTCTTATTTATTTCTTTACTATCCCGACTTTATTTTCCCGAAAACATTTCAAGAAGAATTACGAAAAAAAACAATTACGCTTATCTATAGTTTGAATCGTGAACAAATAATGATGGTCTTCAGTACATCCAAAAATCTAATAGAAAAAAGGAATTTCAGTTTCAACAAAATTATCAAATTTTCCTGGTAATTTTGAAAATTTTCTTTCCCTAAAGACCTCTTATTCCGACTATTACTATGTAACATTTTAAAATTTTTAGGGTTTCGAAGTCAAAAGGAACCCTTATAGTTTCGGTATGTCCGTCTGTCTGTCTGTCCGCGGCTTAGTTCAGCGATTCATAGTACTAGAAAGCTGTAATTTGGTATGGGTATACATATTAATTGTATTTTTCTCGTCTATCACATCATGTGTGGTATCGTTGGGTAAATCGTTTAACATTTCAAAAAATGAATTAGCCAATGCAGAGCAGTCGATCTCAAGTGAAGCGCTTACCAACGATAAGCATTTAATTTTTATTTATGTAGACTAGCGGTGCCCCACGGCTCTGCACGCATTTGTTACGCAATAACTATTTTCCTTTCGCAATTTTATTTTCACCCTTATTAATGCCGTTTATCTCTTATCAATTGAGGAATGAGTGATAAATGGTATTCGTAACCCAGTGGAGTTGCACAACTTAAGTACCCCGCAATTGTTCGTCCGACTTGGTCCGCGATCTTCGTTGTATGGAGCGATCTTTTCATACACATATCTAGTTTGTAATACCACCCCTCAAGTCACCGAAATATGTGATTTAACTATACTCAAGATTATTAAAATTGGCATTTTAAAAGATATCCAGTAATACGTGTAAAAATGACAAGTATCTCGAAGAGCCTGATTCCGAAAACCCTATTCGGCCTTCATCGAAAAAATTATCAAAACTTGCTTACAGGACGACATATAATTTTTTTTCCGCAACATTTTTGAGGGATCAGTAATGTCGGGTCTACACATGCGGGATCCGCAGGATTTGCGGCACTGAAATAAAAATTCAATTCGAAGAAAAATACCACCGCAGACATCGTTCATATTTAATCCTGATATCTTTGTCTTCCCATAGGACTATATAACTATTGATTTTGTTTGGAATTTTTTTTCTAGTTTTCGGCTTGAGTTTTTTAGAGACAGACAGTTTTTTACAGAGAATTAATAAAGATTTACCACCTAGTTATATAAGGTCGAATTTAAATATGGCTTGCAGGATTGGATTTTTTTGTTATAAAGCTTAAGAGATTATTGACTATTTTTTGAACGCTTTAATCTTTGGGACTAACAGACAGATTTGAAAAAAATATTTTTCTATTTCATAGCCTTGTATTTGTATGCTATATAACTTCGCGATATGAATCTAAGGAACGGAGGAACCATGACGTCAAGCAATCTGGTAAGTATTGGAAGTCAGAACAACGATGATAATCTACACGGGTACTTTGGCGGTAGCGCGGTGGAGAGTGAAACTTTCACGCAGGTGAAAGTGTGGAGCACAACTAGGGTATTATATTAACACAGAAATATTGTAACACATACAACACATTATCTTTCAGTCTGGCAAACACTTTACGTCAACCGCACGTCTCGCTCTACGCCGCGCCGTCTCTCTCACTCCAGTAACGATAACGAAAGAGCACGGCCGCCGTTCGTTTCGTTACATGCCGTTAATACCACGTTCAATCGCGTCAGAACTTACGCTGTGGCGTAATAATGCAAGGTTACGTGGTATTTTCGTCTTGTCGCTCACCTACATCATACTATGCAGTTGTGGTTGCATAAGACAACGTAATTTCGTTTGGAAGTTATGTTTTCAAAATAAAAAATACTTTATTTAATTTAGGCTTTAAGAAGGTTCTGATATGAACGTAATAATTCAACCACAGGTTCGGAAAACATCTCAGTCACCGAGAAGAACCGACAAGAAACTAGTTCGGATAAACCCGATTGAAGAGTTGAAAAATCTAAAGGGTCTATGTGGCAAAAATCACAAATTAATGTTTGTATAAAAATACAGTCGGATTGCATAGAGATAATGCAGAAGGAATGTCACTACCTTCACTTTAGACAAACATCATTATAATTAACGTAATGAACAACCCTATTAAAAAAAACTGACATTAAAACCGGTTCCTGCCTTTGTGGCTTTTGATACTAGCTCGTATTTTTTTGGACTCGACTGAATATTTTCCCGATACTCATTCGTGAAGTATACATACTTTTTATATACTGATGATATTAAATAAATATTATATTTTTACGAGACGTAGATATGTACTAAAAATGGGAACATAACCTGATTGGGCAATGACAAATATTTTTTTAATCAACTAAGAACTCTAATTATAAACAATACTATTTTCTAAATGCATATTAATAAAGTACCTAGTTCTGTTTGTATATTTTTGTACAAATTTCCTGATAGATTACCTGTATAAATTACACTGATCATGAATGACTCTTTTTTCTTTCTACTGTCTGTTTGTGTGTCTGGATTTAACTAAAACATGGCTTGACAATTTATGAGCTAGAAGAATTGTCAGCAATACTTTTAGAAATAGTAAAATAAGATTTACATAAAATTAAATTAGTGACGTACAATAAAATTGTATAGACAGTTCAACTTATTTGCGCGCGCAGTCCTATGTGCGTAACGTGTGTATAGATATAGGGCCTACGTGTGCGTTTAAAGGGCACAAGATAATTCTTTTAACTATATCACTTATATTATTTCGAAAGTGTTGTTTTACTATGTGTTCAAATTTAAATTAAATCAACAGCTCAATTAGGCAAAACCATATTTATTAAACATTTTATTCCGTATCACTATCACTAGAAATTCCAAATGATGAATTTTCCATCACTATTTCTGTCACGTTCTGTTCAATATTATGTAAAGCGATTTTCCAATTCCCAAAATATTTTCTATAGCGTTTAGGATGATTCTGCGGCAGACGAAATTTTTTATATGGTATTATTGAGCGTTTTTTTCTGCTACACATTGCCTAATTCATCTTAAAATGAGAATTTAGCGTTTTAAAATTTGTGGTACGACGCATTAAAAAGCACAACTTCTGGTTAGGTGAAACATTTTCTCCGTGACGAACCAGACATTGTTATTACCGAATGTACCCGTAGATCAAAGCGATAAAAACACGTGTTGATCAGAAGACGACTGCCGCGTCACTGTCATACAAATAAAAACTGCATGTTTACAAGCTCACGCACGCATAGGGACGCGCGCAAAGATGAGTTAAGTGTCTATAATAATGTCAGGCTGGTATGACAGCGACGTCCGAGATGACTGTTTCTGGATTGTATTGTACTCACCATAGAGTACAGTGTCCTCACTTCACTATGCCAATATAAAAAAAAATACATCAAGAATTATATCAAACGTACGAATCATGCTGCCCCATACCAGCTGCCACCCACGGCGGTCGCACGGAGGTTATTTTAAAGACAAAATGCTTATTGTGGGTGATCCTTGGAAGATAGAAATATGTTATCGCAGACTTTCTTGTAGGTCTTTATTAAGATATACAATTATGTAGTACATTAATTTGATATACCGGTAATGGTTCTAAAATGGTACTAATGGTTCCCCGGCCAGATGGGATGACGATCTGCGAAAGACTGCAGGCAGATGCTGGATGCGACAAGCTGAAGACAGGGCGCTATGGCGCTCATTAGGCTCCCCTAATGGCCTAATAGGCATATGTCCAGCAGTGGACTATTATAGGTTGATGATGATGTAATGGTTCTTGCCGCGTATGTACTATTGATTATTTGTAATTAAGACAATCGTTTATTTGTTAATGACCTCGTTTAAAATACGGAACAACGCTTTTAGTATAAAATAAAATTAATTGAATCGCAAATGTGTTACGGTCTGCCGAATCCACCGAAAAAATCATAAAGTGTAGTAAACTCTCTAAACAACGTATCCATTTTAAAATAGGAATATTAACAACATATATTAATATTTTAAACCACGTGATTAATTATTATCGCCAACCATTTTGTTCCCCCATTTCACCTCAAACCTTGCCTATTCTAATTTCTAACTGCCTCTTCTCTCGCGCACGCAACGTCATGAACACTGTTCCCAGAATAATTGCATTTAAAAAAAAACTATTAAAAACTAAAAATAAATAAAACAACAACACTCACATCAACAATCGAAGTGAAAATACAAACGAATACTTCCAATAAACTAAAACTTCAAAAAGTAACCAAATCAAATCATCTCTTCGATGCGTCCGAGAGCCGTTTAACGAGAAATAACGAACCGTTGCCGCCGTGACTTTCCGCGTTAGAGCGAGACTTACGTAGCGTGCGAGCAGGATGACCGATGGCGCGCGCGCCTCGGTTTAATTAACGTTAGCAAAAACAAACCGTATGGAATTTATTTAACATTGCAAAACCTACACTTGTGACTTGTCATTTAAATATTAATATCAAGTAGATAAGTTAATGTCACGGCAACCAGAAGGTGCATAATTATGCATAACATAAGCTTTAACGAATATCATTGCTATAACAAATGATAGAATATATTTTTTTAACACATTTTATTATTATTCAATTATGTTACGCAATACTTTAAATACATATTTTGCTTCTTCTGTAAACCCACTTGGCTGCAAGTGAAAATCAGCGCTGGGGTCACTCAGAACAGTGGCAGCCATCTTATGCTGAGTGGTGTGCCCTTTGCAGTGGTACTACGGCACATGGGTTTATATGATATAATTATTGACTTTTTAATTTTTCTAATTTAGTTTTGAACTTTTATGTGCTGTTAATTGTGTCTTTAAAAACTGTGTGCCTGTATGTTCTCTGCAACATATGTATTTTCTTTCTTTATTTCTATTACCAATCGACATTTCCAAAGTCAACAAGAATCAGTTTCTCGAAGTCATCGTGGTAGGGTATTTTCTAATGATTACCTGGTGAACTATCAACGTATAGCGTATAACGTAATATGTCATCATTCAAGCAGCGTAAATTGAAAATGAGTATTTAATATGTATTCTTTGAATAATTAGTTTGTAGAAAGCGCCTCGCGGCTCCACACGCGTTTAATATACAGTAATTATTTTTAAACGTATTTTTATTTTTACTCTAATTATTGAGAATTAATACAACCTATGAATTTATGAATGGCATATACATACTTCCCTTGTATAAAATTTCATCAAAATCGGTTGAGAATTTTTATTAAAGTGAAAACTTCTATAGCACCATTGTGATTTGAACAATAACTCGATGAAACGAAAAAGAGACAACCATATACATTTATAGGATTTAGCCTATGTGAAAATGAGATAGAAAACATTTAGATTATGAACGGTTAAGGCAAGTCCTGTTTTTCATGATTGGGATCCTCGTCGGATTGGCCTAGTGGTGTGAGACGATCAAACTGCATACGCAGTACGCACGAGTGGTCGATAGTTCGAATCCCGCTGATTTAGAAGATTATTTAAAAAGATTTTTTAAAGAACATAGTTTTTTTCTTTTTTTCTGAAGGTTTCACTTCTGACACGTGCGAACTGATGCACCCATTATTTTATTTTATTAACTGAATGTCATATGCTACCCGTGTACAAAATTTCATACAAATCAGTGAAGAATAAATAAACATTTCATTTTTCGAAATTATTATTTTTTACGATTTCTAAAAGTATTATTGACAATTCATATAGACTATCAATTAAGCAATAACGTAAGTTACGCGTTTTCCATTTCAAAAAACTAGACGGATAGTATTTTTTTTTGTCAATCTCATATTCGTGATCAGTGTCCTTTACATAGGATGTATATCGGGAAATTTGGAAAAAGAATGAAATGTATATTCAGAACTACAGTTTTATTAATATAGATTATAGATTTATCGTTGTTGGTTTGTTGCAGCTTGCAGCTAGTAAGCGTTAACGTATACGAAAACGTGTATATTGTCGTCATATCGCGTTAGGCTGAGATGAGAACGTTTGGTTTAAATCTTAACACACTTTCTCAGAACAGAAACTCGACACGGAAAAAAGTACATACATCTTCGTTTAGTATGAAGTCTGCGAGTTGATTCCGAGAAGAAATAACTTCGTAAGTAAATAACTAAAAAAATATGTTGCCTCCCAAAGAGGTATGCAATTTTGCAGATATGCCTTTCTTTATATCGATACCCAGTAGAAGAAATAACATCGTAAATCATTTATCTACGAAAAGCCGTTTATTGGCACGCAGATTAAAAATTTTGGAGTTTATTTTTTCAAGTTAAATAAATATAACTTCTTACGAGCCCACGCACATACTTAAAAGTACACATAATATTTTTCCGCGTTTGCTTAGCGTATAGTTTTATTTTATTGTAATCGAAGTTGCGATGTTATATTATGTTGGATGCAGAGATGTTATGGATATCCGTATACGTAACCGAAACTGTCGGATATCCGAAATAAACAAAAAATCCGTAACCGTATCTGATATAAATGTTTCGGATAATTTCGGATAGGGCAAAGTCGAATGTGCCATTGTCAAAAACCAACACACATACACAACCAAAGTTTCGGACGACTGTAACAACAATTTTAACGATTATAAGCGGAACATATTTTTCTGGATACATTTTGAATTTATAATCTCAAAACGATTACATAAATATAACTGAATCTCGATACCTAATAACCTCTTACGAATCGGTTATGTTTCTTAAATGTTGTAAAATTCTTTGAAAAATGTAAATTCCATAACCGAAATTATCCGAAACAATCAAATATCTGAAATAATTTCATATCCGTAACCGAAACCGATTCAATACTCTTAAGATATCCGTATCCATATCCGAAACTTCATATCCGTAACATTCCTAATTGGATGTCAATATTTTCACGCCAAAACGACTGTGTGATAACTTGCTTTTCGGTAACTGGATTACATGATTCTTACAGTAACCACCGATCGACGCTGTGTCAAATTAATACTTCAGTCATTGACATATAATATTGTACCGATAGACAAGAACGTTCATGAAGACCTTTTGTTCAAATACTGATAAGTGTTAGAACTAAAGTTCGCTGCAGCGCTAACATATTACAACGTTTAACTAAACTATTAAAATATACAGCGCTAGATCGCTTATAGTGTCTGTTAAGAGTTAGAACTAAAGTTCGCTGCACCGCTAATATATTATTGTTATTTAATCAAAGATACAAATCATGCAGCGCTAGATCGCTTAAGTACAGTTTACTCGCGACCAAAACGTAAATCGACCAAGATAGCGTGACATTTAAATGAGGAAATATTTGTCTATTATGTTATTACGAGTTAGTGCCCGCAGTTATGCTCGCGTGGAGTACTAAAAAAAGTTATTTAATTTTTTGTGCAGAACCCTAATTATTTTTCTAAAATAAAAGTCTCAGTTATTCCTTATAACATAAGCTATCTGCCAGTGAAAGTCCTGTCAAAATCGGTGCAGCCGTTTCGGAGATTACCCGGAACAAGAAGACAGACAGACAAAAATTTGAAAAATGTTTTTATTTTTATTTTGTTATAGTTACCGTGTATACTACTTTCATATAGATTTAGTAAAAAGCTGTTATTTTGAAATTAAAAACAGACACTTCAATTTAATTATATGTATAGACAAGACTGAATAATGTAGCTTATCATGTGTAATACAAATCAGAAATAAGACAAAACACTTTCACAAAATAAATGTCTTATATGTCCAATAAAAGAATACGTATACTGAGTTATCTTGAAAAATGTTTTCAGAAAACATATATATGGGTTTTCGCTGTAAGTAGTTTTCATTTTGTCTGCCCTTCACACACGGGCGCTAGCGTCGATGCCCTTTGATAGGACCTTTAATTAGAATAAAATGTCACTGTTTTTTTTTTTTCGAAAACAGTATCTTAATGTGGTTCTAAGTGTGGGTGGTATATTAGTTGATTGACTCTTTTATGTACAAAAAATATATTATATTATATGTCAATATAAAAAAATATATTCTTTTAACAAATTATTTTAACTTAAAAATACATCGTTTACGTTAAAGTTCATAAATTAAGCTCAAAAAGATGTAGGATGTAATGTACATAATAATGTAGGATAAAGAAGAATTTTATGTGGTTATGAAGCGGTATAATTTTAGTCTAGACATTTATTCCAGGTGTATGTAATTGACATTCACAGCTTAAGTTGTGCTTTCCAAATTCTCTATTATACCCCCAATTTCTAAAGATAAATTAGATATTTTATCATTCATTGACCAACAAATACAAAACTATATCGTCGTGACGCATAAAAGAATGATTGATCAAAATCAATGAATGATTGATTGAATACAGATGGAATTATTCCAGTTCATATTTAAAAAGGTTGACATATTATCGAACGATATGTCGATAGCTATTCATACAGCTTGTCATATTAGAAATTGTTTACGTCGAGTAATGGCTTACAACAGCTACAACAGCTGTATCGATTTTCATAATATTACCTATGACGTCAGACTCTGTTTGTCACGACTATATACTCGTAACAACCATATTATTTAAAACTAGTCTGCGACATAGTTTACGTAAATTACGATATAAAATTTTATAACAATAACAAAAGGCCTATAGGTTTACCCACGGTATTTAACTTCACAGAACGTTGATAATTTAAATTCAGTGAGTAAAATATACTGCAAAAATTATTGACCTAGGTTCGACATTTTTAGAGATAAATGTCGACTTACTAATAATAACTTACTTCTATATCGGGCATTCGGGAACTGTTATATTCACGAAACGCTCAGCTCCTAAGTTAGATGAGATATCAGTTTGAACAACGGATGCATTGTTTCAGTAAAAGACCCGATAGGTTATCTGTGGTCGCAGTTATCAATATTACAAATTAAGATTTTATAGGTTAATAACAACTGTCTTATTTTAAATCGTAATTTGAATCAACGGATTTACTTATGATTAAAATATATATATTTACTTAAACGATTAAGCTTTCTATTGTAGCGATACCTATGAAGAAATACGTTTATTGTTCAAGTGAAACTTCTTATGCGACTTCCAACAAGTTAAACGTTTTACGCACATTATCGGTCTCTCCTCGTTGTGAGAGCCAGAGCGAGAGAGCAATATATTATCGGTCTCTCCTCTTTGTGTAAGCCAGAGCGAGAGAGCAAATGTCGGTGTGTATGTATATTGCACACTGTTTAAATAAAATATAAAATGTATTTTAAAATGAAGTTTCACTTCTATCGTGTGTAAATCGCACACACACCTTTTTTTGTTTCTTTATAAAAGGCACTGCTACAGAGAACAAACTGGACTTATACTAATAAAATGTAAATATAAATGTAAAATAATAGAATTTTCACTCCCGTTAAAGCAACGCACAAAACATTTTACATGAAAATCAAAATTAGATTATTCTATTCAGAAACGAACCGCTGAAGGGCTAAATAAAAAAATAAGAGTTAAAAATAAAGGTGAAACCAGATTATAACATGTCAACATTTACATTGACATCACGACGTTACGTTATCGTGTCAGAGCGGGCAGAGAGATTAGATTTCATACGTCTTTCGAAATGTTTATTTTTGTTCGATTTTTTATATGTATAGAGGAATTTGTTTTATGTAAAGGTATTATGTTTTTGGCCGAAGATAATTGCTTTTAAAAAGTTCTTTATAACCATCGATTGGAATAGTTAGAGCATATATATTTTTTAATCTTTATAGGTTTGGCGTAGTGGCCACAATCTCACCTGATGTTAAGTGTCGATGTGGCCCAGGATGATAACATGCTAACCCTAGTGGAAGGCTGGCTCTCAAGCTTAGCGACAGATTTTCATCTCGAGGGTGTAGCTAGCTAGGTGGCCATTAGAAAAAACCCTACCAATATGCTATGGTTTCCGCACGATGTTTTCCTTTACCGAAAACCCAGGCTCAAAGAACTCACGTCAATTGACACTACGTCGTACACACTACCACTGAGCCATCATTGCTTCAGAACCTATATATACCAAAAACTTCAAACAAGGAAGTAACATAGAGTGGATACTACATCTTACTAGGCTACATATCTTCAAGCTACGATCCTAAAGAGACGAGCAGTAATGATGAACGTCAAGTAATTTGGATAGGCATGTACGGTAAGCGAGAAAAACAATAGGCAAGACAGTTGTATTAGCGGCGCGTAGCGGAGAGTCGGCAGAAAAAATTGAACACGGTTGAAACGGTAGGGCATATCTAATATTGCATAATTTCATTAAAAAAACACGCATTAAATGTACAACTAAATATTTTTAGTAATGCCATCGTAAATCTCGACACAGTTTAAGAATAAGGTCAGTTAGTTGCGACGGCCCCTATTAACGACACCATCGACAACGCAAACTAATCAGTCGATATTGCACGAACCGGGTCACACGCATAACTCGCATATATCTCTTGGAAACAGTGATTTATGTACTTTCAAAGACTTAAAATATTAATAACTAGATGTGCCCCACGGTTACACCCGTGTTTGAGTTTATTCGACAGACTCTTCATAGCGCCGCACGACAACGCGCCCGTGTAGCCCCTACCGTTGTTCTATTTCCCATACTTGCCTACAGCTTGCTAGATTGCTTAACGTTCATAGTTACTGCTCCACTCTTTACGATCGTAGCGTGAATTTACAAACACCTTATTGTGGCTTATGTATAAGAGACAGGCATATAGTATCCCGGACTTTTTTTAGATGCACCAAGGAGCAATATTTTTGTAGAACATTGTATTTACGTATCACTTACCATTACGCCAGCGCACGCGGATAAAGCAATTAGGATCCACTATTTATTCCGACTTACTTAACAAAAAACAATATTTAAGGCAACTTGAGAGGTATAGCCTAATGCTAGATAGCCTATACTATTCTACATGAATCTGGTTATTATACAGAAAAATATTTTTTTGAATCCGACTTAGTAGTACCAGAGATAAGCGCATTTAAACAAACAAAGAAACAATCAAATAAAAAGATCTCTATAGCTTTATTACGACAGTTAGTATGGATTACAAAATAGCAATTTTTGTCGGATACTTGTTCTGTCGTGTTGTGATTTTTATAGTAATTCATAAATTTACGTTATTTGGCCCTATATTACGCAACATTGGGGCATTTCGCGTGATATAGTTTACGTTATTAAGTACAAGTACTTTAAAAATAGGTATGTTACGGATATGAGGTTTCGGATATGGATATCTTAAAAGTATTTATAATTGGAAACAGTTTTATTTATTTCCTAGCTGTGCCCGCGGCTCCGGTCGCGTGAAATACTAAAAAATAATTCAGATACATTATAAAAGTTACTTTAATGTATTTGAGCTAAATCATAGGTTTCTTTAAATATAATAGTGAAACAGGTTAACATTATTTTTACCGTCTTCGTAAAATTCATTTGAAAAATGTATTACATAATAATAATAGCGACAACCCTAAAATATATAATAACATATAAATAACTTTAAGAGTTATGGCTAAGCCATCTCCACGTTTGCATTGCAATTGCCATTCTAAATATGTACTTTAAAAAAGCCCAGTAAAGCTGTAAAAGCCGTAAAGGCTTCAGGGCTCCTAAGGCTAACAGTATAGTCAATTCGAAAAAAAAAATACAAGTACAGCATAATTAATAAGAGAATTAAATAATTTTAAAAAGTTTGAAATGCACAGTGGCTTAAACGCTTCAAGAGTACTCGTATTTAAACTCTTTGATATGTAAAATTAGAAAAAAATAAAATAAAACCTTACTTACACCCAAACTGCAATACTGGTAGGTGAAACTTAAAACGAATAAAAGTAATCTTCGAAATTCAAAACCGCGTTTCTCAATTAATATTTTTTAAATACGAATTCGAAAGAAGCGCGCGCGCCGCTTCCGCCAGCTTGGAACGAATACTGGCGATACATTATCGCTGGCGATAACGCGGGCCGTTATGTTAGTAACGTAACGAAACGAGGCGTTAGCCAACATAGATTACATTGTTTGCAGACGGTTAACTATAGACGAGTATTATGTAAATATTAAAACAAAAAAATAGGGCATTGTTACAATGGGGTTTTTAGTACATACTAAAATTTACCTCATTTATGAAGACTACGTAATAATACCAATTTTTCAATCTTTCACAGCTATAGGAAAGGAAAATAATTTTAATTGACAATATGTAATAATCCTTAAGAAAAAAAAATAGAATACTTTTGATATAATATTCTCTCTGAATCACTACCATATGTAGTTCGACGAGAATTTTTCGCTTCTTTTTTTCCTTACTTGGCAACTAGTCTTCTTTATTGCCATTACTGCCATTATCGAGTGTCCTGTGATGTTTTCAGTATTCTAACAAAACGCTGGCTCCCTTGTTAGGAACTTTCCAGGAAGTTTTTGTGGCATCTCAGAAGTTTTCACTTGTACATAATAACTAAGCTTTATTATGTAAAATGCCATCTATATTACACAATATATGGTCAAACTACACTTTATGAATAAAAAACAAAACACAGCATGACAGTCTAAGATCCAGACAAAAACTACATTGAAGATATGAAATATATTCTATCCAAGTGACATTGGCAGAATTTTGTATAAACACACCTTGCCATTAAATAAAAAAATAAGAACAAGTAGTTCGAAAAACAGGGACGATAAAGAAATTATGAATAATTATACTATTCCTAGATTTTGTTATTATCAGCGTCACGCGACTAATATTTTGGCAACGATCATGTCGGAAATATTTAAAATGACTCAGTACTGCTTTAAACATTACTTCAGGTACTTTGTATTAATTTAGTGTATGTTGAATTAGTGAAGACTCCTCTCGACTTCTCTCCGGAGGATCGGACACTACATAGTCACTTAAATACTTAAAACCTATGCTACGTTCTCACGCACTCGAGTTACAAGACCAGGGAAGACCAGCTTCCCTACCAGCACATTATATTAAATAACATACTATGTAATATGAGTCGCAGAATAGTGTCGATGTAATTATAGAATCCATACTAATGGTTTAGTATTCGCACTATTGACTGGGCGCAATAGAAATAAGTGTGCTGTGTGACCGTTCCCATCCTTATCTCATGTAATCTTTTGTTTTGTTAACCCTGTGTTATAAATAGTGAAACATATTACACAGACAATATTAGAAATAGTACTAATATAAATAAAATAATTGTCTCTGCGAGACACAACTGTTTTTACCTAACTGACCATCTACGTTATAACTCTTTCCGACACGTGATCGAGGAGAAGGAAAACACGCCGAGCGTGCGTTCTTAACACACACGGTAAATAATGGATTGAAACTGGAATTATTTAGCTGCGTATTATTGATTACTGGGTATTAACTTCTTTGTAAGGCTTTATGTTTATTGCTCTCCAAAAATTACACGACGATATTTGAAATATGTTATGGCTTAAGCTGTTTTGAATAATAAAAAAGGGTGTAACCTTTACACGCGTTTGAAGAAAAATTACTGTAACCTTAGTTAATTTAGGAGGTTTAGCGTTGTGGCCACAATCTCACCTGATCTTAAGTGACAATGCGGCCCAAGACGGTAGCACGCTAAACCTAGTGGAAGAGTGTTGTGGTTTCATCACGATGTTTTCCTTCACCATAAGCTCAGGCTCATTGCAGGGATTCGAACTCACGTCAATCGACACGCTACCGCTGAGCCATAATTGCTTTATTTGCAATTTGGAATATTTAAACTAACTTATCTGTAATGCTTGGTCAAGTATCTATATTGTAAGTATATTAAGTCGCGGCCTAAAGAAGTTTTGCTTCACATAGGCTTTAATAAGTATGTTTTCATAATTCAATATGAAAGAACTTTATTAACAAAATTAAAAAAATAACCAGGAAGGAATTTTGCAAGTCAGCTTTCTTATCATTATCAATTCAATTTCCTGCACAGACTAAAAAAAAATGGCGGCCGTTTTTTACTCTGTCCTCCTTATTGCTAAAAAAAACTAAACTTCCGTGAAAATATATATCTATATTATACAAGTTAGATGTTCCATCTAGACAAACTTCAAGTTTGATACTGATTATTAAGCCAAAGCTAATTACGATGATCATAACATATTAGCACTAAATGTATCTCAATTTACCCATAAAATAACTGATAGGATGATTAGGGTTGTCAAATATCCGGCTTTTATACGGATCGTTCGAAATTCAAATATTGAATAATCTAACTGCTTATGATCTAGTTTGCAGGATGACCAAAAGAAAATGTGTTCATGACTAAAATCATGGTTCTATTCAGAGTAGACCAGCCACAAATGTTTACTTATCTAAGCACAAGTAGCTTTAAACAGGCAAAAATTAACATATATCAAATGTATATATATATATATATATATATATATATATTTAAATCCAGGCTTCATTTGTCTTATTTGATTTTAAAGAAACGTATGATAATTTATTTATTTCCTAAGAAAAAGACCATCACCTAATTGCACGGTCACATACCGTGGTAGACGATGTACATCATATTTTGGTGGAATGTGTTAAGTATGAAAATTGTAGGAATGCACTCAACATGACGCGATCCATGGAGGTAGGTATTTGTAATTTGATGCTGTCAAACCATCTGTCTCAAAGTGCGAAGGTGACTGATATAGAATCGCAAAATTAGCTTGTAAAAAATTGAAAATTGTTTTAAATTTAGTAAATATATATATATTTGTGATGTTCTTACGGGGCGTCATAGTCGTAAAGCGACAAATCCCATTTAAAAATAATAATTAAAAAACTATCCTGGCAATCCTGCAAGTGACATACGAAGCGATAACTAAACGGCCGGTAACGCTAGCTGGTTCATTGTTTTTGCAATAATAATCGTGTAATATAAGCGTCTAATTGATGAGTGTAGGATATAACGTCAGACGACGCCATGTTGGTTTATTGCTGATTCAAGTCATAACACTGCTAAGCCTTATTTCTCTTAATGAAATTAGAGAATAAAAATTAAGAACGCTTACAATAAAATATTATACTTTCTTGATAACCAACAGACTTATTTCAATTTCATAAAAAATTTGAAAAATTAATATTTTCGTCTACCAACGTTTTGGTAAAATTATGTCCGTACGATGCCAATATATTGTATGACCTAATAGTGATTTCTCATCAGTAACTCTTCTCGATTTGATCTTAACAAGTATGGGGCTGATATTTTCGATAGAATAAAAATCCCCAAAATACTAAAGTAAAAATTCTTTTCTCGCTGTAAAAACAAGGTTAAAGTTACTTGTCTCGTTCCGTCCCGTGACGAAAACGATTCGGGTGAAAAATACGAATACTTGTATGCAACGCATTACATCTGGTCCGATATGATGTTTTAAATTTGTACATATTTAGTGAAAAATGAAAATATTGAATTTGCAGTGTAGATACGTTCTTACAATATGACAAGTCTGTTTTTTATTTACATTATTTATAATATTATTAATGTACTTGTAACCACTATAAACAAGGTTAAACTTAGAAGATAATAAAATAATGAAAATCATTGTTTATTTTAAAAAATACGAACTAGTAACAAAAAGAGATACAGACAGATAAATTGTTTTGAAGATTTCTCTCTACTTGGGGCAGTTCGACTGATGGAATACCTACACCCTACAGATGTCAGCCAAATAACCTTCCCTCGTTTAAGGTTGGCAACGCGCTATTGATATCTATGTTATTATATGCGTCCATAGGCTTATATAGCCGCTTACCATAAGGCTTGATTGCCAATTTTATTGTATAAAAAATACAAAAAATGCTCGCTTCGTAAAAGAAGCTTGTTTTTTTTTTAAATCTGGTATCCCTAAACTGAATGCCATCTTTGGTTTTATTTTTTTTCATGAAAACCGCTTTAATCTGTATAAAAAAACTTACCGTATTAGACCAGCTATCAATCCAAAGCACACCAACAACCTATAGGGGTTGATGGACAACCCGAAACTGATTCTGATGACATCTAATCTACTCTATTTATACGTAAAAATACATTGGGAAAAACGAACCGACCAATACGGAAACAGGAAGGATGCGTTTTTACAACGTTCCAATTTCAAATTCGCACGCTCCATTAGACGAATATTGTTCCCGCCCTTTTGTGTGCAGTCTGACGGTTTCTTTTTTTTTGTTTCTCTCCCGCTCTAATCGACTGAACCGATTGGGGTAAAAAAATCTCGTTGTTGTATGTAATTATTTAAATTTGTCGGTTAACTTTTTTATGCGGAAATGTGGAGGGATTTTATCGTTTCAGATTAACAGCGATGTTTAGTAAGTCTCGCAGTCAAGAATTGCATTTGTAAGTGATAAGAACTCTATATTCAGTGTAATTAACAACGATAGCTTTAAATAACTGATTATTATATAGAAAATTATTAATTAATCAATAGCACGTCATTTTCTACCACTTTACACCTCTTTGTAGATTTGTTTCGTGTGTGTGTACACTGTACACTTGTCCTATTCTATGACACTCATCTATCTCTTTCGGATTAGAACATAGTATATTCTCTCTCTCTCTCTCTGGGTAAGTAAATATTTTCTCGTTTTTGCCGTAGAAATGTTGAGTTAAAAACGTTGCAGTAAAATTCGACCTTGGGAGTTTTACTCTCGTTGCGTTCAAAATGATTTCCAGTAGGATTGGTTACCGTAGCCATAACTCACTTTGGCTCATTGAACCAACTAAAAAAGTATCATAACAGCTTCCAAATACCCATATCAAGCGCTTATAAATAACTAATTAGTGATTATACAAATGGACTTAGAAAAGCGGTCTTCTCAATTTATTTTACGAGTCAGTTTAATAAGTTTTTATATTATACTTATACCGTACGGCCGAAATACCAGACGGTACGTAATACCAGAGGTATCCGATCTTGAAATCCCCTTCCCCAAAGAGCTCTGTGCGCATGCACACTACACAAGGTAACTTGACTGCGCTTTTCTGTAGGGTGGTGGTGTTTCATCGGTCTGGCTGCCCAGTGCACTGATGGGATCACATAAATACCAAATAGAGGAATTTCATTATACCGCATAACCGCAACTGCTCCAACGCTGGTTTTATGATAGAGGCTAAGGCAATTGTATGGTAAGTTCTATGCTTTCAAAAGCAATACTATCCTTTTCCAAGTATATTATAAGAGATAAAAATATTAAATAAAATGGATGGGAGAAGATACACCAAAATTTTATAGTGTAAAAAAGATAAAAAGATTTCTTCAGATGTCTTTGAAAGAAAGCAAAGTTATATTGATGATGCTTTATTCAAACTAATAATAAAATAATAGAAGTTGCTTTTCGAGTTGACATAAAAAAAATCCATCCACGATTTTACTAAAATTGACCAACATTTTACCAAAAAGCAAGTAATTAATTAGTCCTCAGATTTTTATACTTTTCTATAAATCCCAACGTTTATCATGAAGTATCCGACTGTTGGTAGAACGTGAGACCGCGTTTAACGCAATATTTCGACCCAATGGGCAATTTGCCAAATGACAAAAATTGTCTCCCGTGTGCATCAACCACTTGAAAATGTCATAATCTTTCTAAAATTTAAAAATATAAGAGTGCATGCAACTGAGAATATGCCACGATAGAGACGAATGAAAGAAGATTGCACGTGGCAAAGATGCGAATGTTGAGATGGATGTGTGGTGTAACTAGAATGGATAAGATTAGAGGAATGAGTAGAGAGGATGTATGAAAATAGCTCTAGTGACCTAGAAGTTGAAGAGTATTAGGTTAGCCTGGTATGTGTTTATCATGAGGGGGTTCAAAGTCTTCGAGTTCTTCTTCTCGATTTGGCACTGCAAAGAGCACTTTCCATTGTCAATGTGTTAACAGCAACAGAGTCCTGTGGTGATCGTTTACCCGGATAACAAAGCAGTAATCAAGACATCGGAGTACACGAAGAAGGTGCTGCAGAGCGCCGTTAAACCAGCAGAGTCCAGCATCAAGGTGACGCAGGTGCGTAGGGTGGACAACTCGGAAAGGTCGTCAGGTTTGCAACTGAAGAGTCTGCCCAAAACCTAAGGGACGCCGTGCCTCCTGGCCTTCGTGTGGCGGTACCTAAGGCGCGTGCGCTATATTTATGCGCAGTTCACTAGAAAGCAGATTATCGATGAGTTACATCGAGTTAATCTGGCTGACGACGGCAACTGGCCTCTATCTCGTATCAGGGAGGAGTGTAAGTTTGGTGTCTCCAAACAGTTTGTCCCTTAGTACCTGGTTGTCCTGGAATGCTCCATAGCAGTTAGGGACTAAACTGGTTGGTCTAGGCCGCTCATATTTTTTCTAATATACAAAGTTGGTCCAACAATACGGTGGCTCCCTTGTTAGAACTATGTATCTGTGGAATTTTTGTAACATCTCAAAATGCATGTTTCCAGTTTATATTTATGCACAATAACTATACTATTTCACGAAAAATACCACCAATTTTACATAATATAGGGTCAAAGAACCTAAGATAATTAATAAAACAAAAACAAGAACATGGCAACTTAGGGTCCCGGTTAAAGCTCGGGTTTAAAGTCGTATAGCTAGAAAGTGTTAAGTGTGAAAGTGAACGAAAATAGAAGTAGAGGAAGTCCGAAGAACGTATGGATGGCTTATGAGGAATGATATATGTATAAAAGGTGCGAACACTGAAATAACAGCTGATACAGGAGAGTGGAAGAAAATTATTTGTTATACTGACCCTAATTAGAGTAAACAGAAGATACTTCTATAAGGAAGATAATCATGTACCATCTGGCATATTCTGATTACAAATGTCATATCTTGAAATCTTACGAAGAACGCCTTGCTTCCTACAAAGTTATGCCACTTCGTACTCGTAGAAGGAACTCTGACATCGTGTTTCTTTCCAAATTGCTATATGTAATCACAGACTCTCCCAACATTGTGAACGCATGAACTTCGCGATGCCACGTTTGGGCAGTCGCCTGCATAACAGAAAAACTTTTTACTTGCCTCATTGTACAACAATTTTAGGTAAACATTCCCCAATATATCATATGTCAAAGAGTGGTAGGGCACAGAGAAATTCTTTGGTGATTTCTCTATACTTGGGGCTGCTCGACTGGTGGAATACCTCCACCCTACAGAAGATCGCAGCCAAATGACCTAGTGTTGTGTTCCTGCTGTGAGTAGGGTTTCCAGAACTCCTTGAGGAAGGGTGGGTTCAAAGAGAGTTGGGGCACAGAGAAATTTCTTTGGAGATTTCTCTCTACTTGTGGCAGCCCGACTGGTGGAATACCTCCTCCCTACAGAAGATCGCAGCCAAATGGCCAATTGTTGTGTTTCTGCGGTGAGTAGGGTTTCCAGAACTCCTTGAGGAAGGGTGGGTTCAAAGAGAGTTGGGGTACAGAGAAATTTCTTTGGAGATTTCTCTCTACTTGGGGCAGTCCGACTGGTGGGATAGCTCCTCCCTACAGACGATCGCAGCCAAATGGCCAAGTGTTGTTTCTGCGGTGAGTAGGGTTTCCAGAGCTCCTTGGGGTTGGGGGGTTCAAGGTCGGCAACGCGCTTGTGATACCTATGGTATTGTAGGCGTTCATAGGCTACGATAGCCGCTTACCATCAGGCGGGCCGTATGTCTGTTTGCAACCATTGTAGTATAAAAAAAAATTTCTTTCTGTAACGCTGTTCGAACAGAGATTGATATAATTTCGGGTTCTGTTACCTCTATTAAAAATAATCTTAAAACAAATAATGTAACTTCTAGGATCTTAGTTGTATGATGGAATAGTTTATTTAGTTTTGTTTTTTATATCACCTTATGTTTTTTTTAATCCTAAGCGCGTGCTGTGTCCACATCTAGAGGAGCGCAATCACCACATTTTTTAATTGCTCATTCTTAAGCATATACCTAGATTGTAGACAGTTTTGTAGACCATTAAATAAAAAATAAAAAAGTTAACATGAGATAACACGATCGACATGAGGTTAAAAACCCAGGATACATCGATGTCCGAAGCGGCTGCATCGATTGACCTAGATTTAAAATTGTCCTAGATTCCCGCCTAGATCGGCACACCTGTCTGAACTTTATGACTATTTGACAATACACGCAAATGCTAAAATTCTACTTGAAATCATAAACAGCCCGCTGAAATCATGACCTCCCTTTTTGTCATCGTCGTAGTCGGGGTAACTTTTTTAGGAGACGTACGAAAATTTTTTTTTTTTTCGTTTAAATAGATTATAATGAGAGATTCATGTTATTATCAGATATATCTAAATAAATTAAAAAGTAACAGTATTAAAATATAGTGTTGGTAAACATCAGTTGATTAATCGATCAATCTTCCGGGCTATGTGTGTAATTACATGCAATTTGCGCAAATGACTTTTTTTAGTTCGTCAAATACGTGAACCTTCCGAATAGACTATGAGCTTTTTTTTCGGCATCGTTCCTCGACCAGCTACCATGTAATGAATAACTGAATTGTACATTTTCGAATTTTAACCCCGCGGTAACTGGCATATCGAGAAAAACGTACTATGTAGGTAATCGTAATGCATTAAAAAAGGTATTAATAATGACGTAATATATCGTCCCTTCAATAGAAAAGTGGAATAATGGAAAAACCTGTACTTTTTATTTATTGTTTTTTATTTTGACGGTTTAGTTGATTTTTTTTATAGTTCATTACGGCACTTCTAACGTTGTCAGAGACTGTGCATTCTAATAAATAATGTAACAACAACTAGAGCGCCCATCCTTCTGTGAGGAGTTATCCCCAATTACCCCATACTATATTATTTACAATTCTTCATTTTAAGTTAATCTATCAAAAGCATCCCTTCTCTTTTTCTTACACTACAAAGCTTCCTTTCTCTTTTATTTATCTTACTCTAAATCTCGACGATTGACCTCTTTCTCGAAATTGGGTCTACCTAACTGGATTGTGTGTCCCAGGTAAACATAAACTTCAAAAATTTCAAGCGTATAGTCTCTGATCTTCACGAGAGTTGGCGCTACATGGACGTTCGACATAATCTTCGTCTTGTCCATGTTCATTCTAAGACAACTCGTTCAGAGGCTTTACTGAGGTCATCGAGCATCGCACGGAGGTCCTCCATGGTCTCAGCCAAGACTAATATGTCGTCGGCAAACCGAAGGTGGGTGATGTACTCGCCTGTATGTTGATGCTTAGTCCTTCCCAGTCCAGAACCTTGAAAACATCTTCCAGTGCAGCGGTGAACAGTTTAGGAGAGATAACATCTCCTTGTCTGACTCCCCACCGCAACAGGCTTGGTTTCGAGTTCTGATCCTGCAGTCGAACTGACACAGTGGCGTTTTCATATAAACACTTTAACACATCGATGTACCGGTAGTCTACTTGGCACCGCTGGAGAGACTGTAGTACAGCCCAGGTCTCAATCGAATCGAAGGATTTCTAGTAGTCCACAAACGCTAAACAAAGGGGTAGGTTATACTCTTCGGTCTTCTGTATAACCTGCCGTAATGCGTGTATGTGGTCTACGATACTGTAGCCTTTTCGGAAACCGGCTTGTTCGGGAGACTGGAAGTCGACGAACTTGTGAGCGAGACGGTTCGTAATAACTTTCGAATAAAGCTTATAAACATGGTTCAAAAGTGAGGTGGGTCTATAATTCTTCAATAGGGTATTGTCACCCTTTTTGAAGAAGAGTACCACCACACTTTCGTTTCATGCCTGCGGTGTTTTACCTTCGTGGATGACGGAATTGAACAATGTCTGAAGGGTCCTCAGTACAGGTTTACCACCCGCCTTCAATAGTTCGGCTGTGTTTCCGTCATCTCCGGGAGCTTTGTTGTTTTTAAGCTGTTTGAGAACCATACTAATCTCATACAAGCTGACGTCCGGGATGTCTTCTGTGTAGTGTCGAGTCAATCTAGCTCTTGGGTCTTTAGCTAGATTCGTAACTATAGTTTTGTTTATATAAATATTTTTTAACTAATAAGATAAATAAATAAATATAATTAAAATATTAAAAAGAAAAATTAATTTAGTAAATATAAAAAATAAAAATAAAGAAAGAGAATTATATATTATGTAATATATATATATATATATATATATATATATATATATATATATATATATATATATATATATTTAAATACTCCATTTTCTCCTATCGTTATATTATTTAATTATATATTTATTAATATAATTATTTTTATCTTTAAATTTTCTTATAAATTCATTCATTCATTATACATTCTTTTAAATTCTTTACTCATTTATTTTAATTATAAATTTCTTTTTATTAATTTTATATTTAATAGAGAGAGAAGGGATGAGAGAAAGAAAAGAAAGAGGGAGAAAGAGAAAGGTATTATACACTACTCGCTTGCTACTGTCGCGCATGCGCACGTCTCATTTAACCCGCGAACTATCGCGGCTGTCCCCGCGCCCCGCGCCCCACGCGCCCTACGCGCCCTATGCACACTACGCGACACACCCCTCCTCAAAGGGTACGTCCCGCCGCAGGACAGCCAAAGCCTCTGCTCACGCCAGAGGCTTTCCCCAGCCTCCCGGGCGCCTCCAGCGCCCCGGTGGCAGCCGCCCCCGCGCCCCGCGCGCCTCCTCCGCCCATGCGAGCCCCTCAGGCAGCATGGGGCCCCAGGCCCCGCCCGCAACCTCCCAAGGCTCAGGCCTCCCCGCTATGTAGTCAACGCTTCGGCCTCGACTATATGGCCATGCTTCTTCTCGAGCACGACTACCAAGAAGTGCTAGCGTACGATCAGTGCGGCACTGAGTACGGCATGATTGAAGCGATCAAACGCTTTCCCCAGCTGACAGCCACGCTCCAGCGTGTGTCCCGTGCTGCAGCTTTAAACACACCAACTAGAAATGGCTCGCATTAGACCTAGGAGCCTCAACATATCTTTTTTCAACGCGCGAAACCTCCTTCCACAACGGGACTTAGTATCCACCTTTCTTAGGGAACGGGAGATAGACGTGTTTCTAGTACAAGAAACACTTCTAAAACCCAGTAGGCGCGACCCTAAGATAGCAAATTACAATATAGTCAGAAATGACCGTGCCACCCTAGGAGGCGGCACGCTCATCTACTACAAGCGTTCCCTCTATTGCATGCCAATAGACCCTCCCGCACTTACCAATATGGAAGTGTCCGTCTGTAGAATAGGCATGACTGGCCATCCGTCAATCACGCTTGTCTCTGCATATCTCTCCCCGAATAAAAGACTCCTTCAGTCTGATCTGGAGGCGCTTTTTTCACTCGATCAATCAGTCATAATAGCAGGCGACCTCAATAGCGGTCACACCCTTTTCAACAACCCGCGCAACACCCGTAACGGAGTTATACTCGAACTACTATGCGACGTGCTCGGCTTTGACGTCATAGCACCGCTAGAGCCCACGCACTTTCAAGACAATTGTCAACCGACAGTACTTGACATAGCCCTCCTCAAAGGTGTCTCACTTCGGTTACGACTTATAGAAGTCGTACACGAACTAGACTCCGACCACCGCCCGGTTATCTTACAACTCGGGCAACCGTTCGACCCCAGTCCGCCAAAAGTCAAAGTAGTTGACTACGCGATCTTAAATCGCTACTTATCCGATAACGCGACCCCGTCCAGCCTAGCTAGGATCCCCGACGTATTAGAGTCAACAGCAGACGCCGACTTAGCCATCGATTCCCTGGTCGACTACCTCCAAACCGGTGTAAGGGAGGCCTCGAGAGAGGTGCAAGCGGCGAACGAACGCCGTTTTATACTCCCCCCCGGCTTACGAGCGTTAATCACGGAAAAGAACGCCGCGACACGTGCACATGACTCTTATCCGACGAGGGATAACACCCGTAGATTACGACAACTTCAGAGAGAGGTTAGAACTCGCATCGGAGAGTACAGAGGTCACCGGTGGGATAACCTCTTAGAGGGTCTCAAGCCGTCCCATCTGGCTTACTGGAACCTCGCCCGCTCTCTGAAGTTAGAAGTTTCCGCCCAGATGCCGCCCCTCGAAAGGGGCCCCGATCTCCCACTCGCGTTCGATAGCGACGATAAGGCAGAATGCCTTGCCGCAAGCTTGGAGAGCCAGTGCTCCCCAAATTGCGACAACGTAGACACTGCCCACATCGAAACTATCGAGACCGCCGTTCAGGAACTCACGTTGATTCCCCCCGCGGAAACGTTAACCCCGGTCACGCCAGATGAGGTCTGTTCTATCATTAAAGGCCTTAAGCCTAGAAAATCTCCCGGTCCTGATGGTATCAGGAATGAAGTACTCAAACTTCTTCCTGATCACCTTATAGCTCTTTTGGTCTGCATCTTCAATGCAGCCATAGCCCACTGCTATTTTCCAGCCGTCTGGAAAAAAGCTATAGTTATAGGTATTCGCAAGCCCGGAAAAAAAGCTTCGCTTCCCGATAGCTATCGCCCGATCAGTCTCCTAAACACTCTAGGGAAACTCTATGAGCGGATCCTTCTGAACCGTCTCAAGGTCGTTATAGACGACAAGAATTTATACCCGCCCGAACAATTCGGTTTTCGCGCCCGTCACTCGTGTACACATCAAGTGCACCGCCTCACGGAGCACATCACGAGTAACTTCGCCAAGAGCAATATCGCTCCCACCCGCACGCTTGCGGTCTTTTTCGACGTAGCCAAGGCCTTAGATAAGGTCTGGCACGCCGGACTGGTCCACAAGCTTCACCATTTAGAAGTCCCGGATAGGTTAGTACATTTAGTCCGCGATTACCTAAGCGACCGCACCTTCCACTACCGAGTGGAAGGAGTACTCTCCACCGCACGTCCCATTCGTTCAGGCGTCCCGCAAGGCTCCATTCTGGCACCTTGCTTATTCAATTTGTACGTCAGCGACCTCCCGAAGCCCCCCGGGGTCGAGGTAGGGCTTTACGCTGACGACACAGTCATATACGCGTCAAACAGACACAGAAAGAATCTCGCCTGCGCAGTCCAACGTGCCGTAACCATTCTCGGGGAGTGGTTTCGAACGTGGCGAATAGCTATTAATCCGGTAAAGAGCGCCGCGATTATGTTCGAACCGCATACATGTAAACTACCACGCACGGTAGGACCCCTCTCATTATTCGGTAGGAATATCCCTTGGGCCACCAAGACTAAATATCTGGGTGTCACCCTCGACTCGAAGCTTAACTTCAACGCACACGTTACTATAGTCCGGAATAGGGCCATCTGGATCCTTTCCCGCTTGCGTCCCTTGCTCAGTTCGGTAAGCAAAATGTCCTTAAGACATAAGCTTACACTATACAAGATGTGTGTCCGTCCGATCTTGACATATAGCTGCGCAGCGTTCGCACATATGTCCAAACATAACTTTGTCCGCATGCAAAGAGTCCAAAATCGGTTTCTCCGTCGCCTGCTTGACCCTCCAGCCTTCGTTAGGAACATGGACCTCCATAGGGACATGAGGCTTCCCTCGATAGAAGCCTATGTGAAATATCTCACCAGGAGATACTTCGATAGCGCTTCGAATCACCCCAACCCGCTCGTAAAATCCACCGTGAACTACGTCCCAGACAACTCGATCCCCGTTGCCAAACGTTATAAACGCCGTCCGCGAAATCTCTTTGTCGATCCCGACGACGACATTGAGAAAGCTAATAATTACTACGCGTCCGCTCCCGCAACATATGCGTGCTCGCGCCCACGCCCGCGAAACCACCGTTCCCTCCGCAGGGGACGAACGGTTAACTTCGCGCCCGCACACCCGCCACGACCACCCTCCTCTGCGGCAACTCAAGCCTAGGTCCGATCCATCGGCATGGAGCCCTTGAGCCAAGCAGCCGCTCGCGCGATACAAGTGACTGTACAATCACTAGCTTTCACAGCCATACATGACACTGCATTATACACACATAGGTACATAGGTTCTGTAAGGGACCTTTTTTTTTCTTTTTTTGCCTAGTTAGAATAGACAAAAATTTCAGACCACTAAATACACATACACATGTTCCTTCCCTCCTCCCAGGGGGCAGAAACATGTATATATGTATAGTTAGTTTAGATCGAATTACGGATAGGGAATTAGTCAGATCGCGACTTAATTGCATACGCGCAACAGTCCGAGCCGAGGTCCGGCCACTTTGGCACCCTCGGATGTTGTTGCTTAGCTTTCGTGGCTGAGTGCCCTAAGCGCTCGCCCCCAAGCCCGGTAAAGCTGTAAAAGCCGTAAAGGCTCCAGGGCCCCTCAGGCTAACAGTGTAGTCAGTACGAAAAAAAAAAAAAAAAAAAAAAATCTCATTTAACGGTTTTATTCTTACGGTTTTACTATCACATTTTTTTCAGTTCGGTCGCGCAGCAAAATCCCTATCTCCTCCAAGCCTGCCGTAAGGAACTTCGTTCCAGAAAAAGTTATTCGTGTGTTCCGCAGCCTGCGTAGTTTGCTAACTTAACGAGCTGAAAAAGGCTTATTCTCTCAAATCTTTGACGTAACAATAAACGATAAGTAAACAATACCCGGTATTATGTGTATTGGAAATAAACTAACAATAGTTTAGGGTTACTCGATAGTACTAATGACTATTGAATAATCGATGTTTTAACAACACTAGCTACGTCTTCATCTACGTCACGATGCGACGACCACATCTTTTAGAATGTGCTTATGCAATTTGCATATCGAATACAAATTCAGAATCAGCCTCTGTTGAGCTATCTAATAAATCAAATAGTTAAGTTAAGTTATTCGTATTTAATCACCTGTAAATAGAATTCGGACAAAAGTATTCGTGATAACTAAGCAGACTCACAAGTTATTGACATTATTTCATATATTAATATATCTTACCCGTCTGTGATATCTTAAGATGCTATTATATTTTATTTTACAATTTCGTAACATATAATATTATATTATGATCATCGTTTGTAACGCGCTTAAGTTAGAACAAAACTCAACAGTGTATAAATATTGTACGATGGAATCACGTTTTCTGATTACCGTTTCCAATCCCGTAATTTCCAGGTAAGAAATCTCAATTTTCCCATGGGTAAATTTGATAATTAATTTTACCCAACTTTTTATTTTATAAGCTTTTTATCAATAATCCAATATGAGTACATAACTAATTCACTTTAATTTTTAAACAGAATGTTAAATCGCGAATTGTCAAAAACATAAACGAATTTAAGGGCTCACTTGCAGATTTTAGAGTATTTTTGATATGATAGCATTAACGTATTTATCTATGTGGATGAATTGTGTAAAACAGGATATGCGTGTACGCTATACTGTTAGCCTTAGGGGCTCTGGAGCCTATACGGCTTATACAGCTTCACCAGGCTCGGGGGAATGAGTTCAGAGATGACGGGTGATAGGCTGGAATGGAAGAAGTATGGGATTAGGGCAGATAGAAGAAGAAGCCTAGTAGGAATATTTCCAGTCCAATCATTCTCTTCAACGTTTTTTTTGCAACTAGGCCGCAACTGTCTACTCTACATACAGATAGATAAATAACTGTCTACTCGACAGGCTTCTTCCAAAGTTCGCGACTAGATCCGATCCCCAAATTTTCACATCCAGTAATTTTCGCTACCTTTTGTTATTGCCATTTAGTTCGATAATATTACGTTCGCCAAGACGGTTTCCAATCGAGAACTTTTTCGACTCCTACGGTTGTCGGTTCCAAAACAGATTTGACCAGATCACTGCCTAATTAAATAATTTTCTTAACACTGACCGACATCGTGCCAACCGTGACCGTACCGCAAGGTCAACGGTTCGAATCTCAGGTCAGGCGCAGTCGGAGTTGATAAACGCTCTTAATAAATTTATACGATAGAATGGAATGCATATCGGATACCGTCGTGAGTGTTGCCATATCTATACTAATATAATAAAGCGGAAAAGTTTTTTGTTTACTGAAACACGCTAATCTCTTAAACTACTTGTCTTAAACTGAATGTCTTAATGAAGCCATAGCATGATGGTGTATGGCATTTTCGAATGCCCGTCTGATTAGCTACAACTCCCAAGTTAAAAATTTACTAGTAGAAAATTGGAAATTCCAAAAAATCTATAAATATCCAAAATATTAAACATTAGAAGTACTTTTTATCCAATGTTAAAAACAAAAATGACGCTTATACTAGAATAAATTGACTTTTATCTTCCTACCAAATCAGTAGAAATAATTCTTATCCGGCAACACTGAAATAAAATTAAATCTGGTAGATTTTTTGGCGGGATCTTGAACTGCCATGTTGTGGTTTTCATTTTAATTATCTTAGGTTTTTTTACCCAATATTATGTAATATTAGTGGCATTTAGCGTGATATAGTTTGGTTATTGTGCTTACGTGAAGTGAATTATAAATATAAACTGGAAACATGCATTTGGAGTTGCCACAAAAATTCCCTAATAGATAGCTCTAACAAGGGAACCACCATCTTGTTTGAACTCATTTTGAAGAATAGAAAAGATTACGAAGTGTAAGTTAGGCTTAAAGGACTCGTATCCAGTGCCAATAATAAATTAAACATAAGTTTGCATTCGCAAAAGCGATCGGGGAAGTTTTTGGCGAAATCTTGATATAGTGGTTTTTATTTGAATTCATAAACTTGTGTTATTTGGCCCTATATTATTTTGTTATTTTAGCGGTAGTTTAAGGGGTTTAAGTTTGATTATTAAATATTACAAGAATAATTAGATAAATATTCTATTCACGTGACCATGGCAGAATTGCGGATGAAAACTGTTACAATTAAATAAAAGAAGAAAAGCGATCGGCACATGCATATTACGCGCACATCTCTGGCTCAGTGACCTGCGAGCAATAAAACTGACCCACCCACACGGCAATGCATTACGTGTTAATCTACATTAACGTGCATATCACTAAAAATAGAGCATAAAGATCAGTGTGTCACTTGAGTAAAAATAATATGCCGGCGGGAAATATTCTTACCCACACATTTTGATACAAAGTGTAAGGAACATCATGTCGCAGGCTTGATATCAGAGAAACATCGTAACATCTTTACACTATTATTCCTTGTACGATACTGTTCCCTATATATATTTTTTCTACAAAACCTGTTTAATACCGTGAAGTAAAATAGATAATAAGATTTAAAAAATAGTGATGTCCTCTATTCCTAAGTAATCATAAAACCGTACGAGATATTATTCCTATTGTTGTTTTTCTGAAAAATACATTGAACGCTTCGAAGATAAAGGTTGAATAATGTATGCGAAACACGACTGTCATTGATCAACCGAAGAGTACTTTTTTGTACGTTTTCTTATTTGTAAGTGCACTCATGAACATATTTAGAGGAACGCAAAAAAAAAGGTATAATAACAGAAAATATTTTCTTATTTCATACTGGCCATATAGGTATACCAACCAGTATTATGTAATTTGAAAAAGAAGATTTTGAATAGAATTTTACTTACGACTTTCATTTGTTTTTAGTAGTATATGAAATACTACAGGTTTTTGTTGTTTAAAAAAAAATAACATTATTTTTGTAACAATTGTTACTATTGACTGAAGGTAACTTTAATTGATAATACCGGATGGATCTCAACGTTGCTCAGAGGGGCAATCACGAACTGCTATCGAAAATGTAATCGTATCGAGTGTTATACAAATTGCTTAAGCTCGGAACCCTCAGAAACCGCTCTTCGACAAGTGGCAGTTAACACCAAAACGATTTGAAGAAGACTTATGGCGCCTGGTATAGGTGCGTACTTGCCCGCCAGAGGCCCTTTGTTCACCGCAGGTCATCGAGTAGCTCGGTCTGAAAGTCGCAATTAGGATGATGATGCCATAACGCTTGGGGTAAAATACTCTTTATTGATGATTCAGAGTCCAGATTCTGTCTCAAGTCAGATGATGGAAAGGTCAAAAGTATGGAGACGACCCGGAGAAAGATACGCTGAGAGTAACATGTTAGAAGAGAGCTTTATGGTGGAGAGTCGGTAATGGCACGGGGTGGTATTTGCTTAGGAGCACGTACGGAGCTACACATCGTAGAAAACGGGTCCCTGACTGCGGCAAGATACGTAACAGACATTTTAGAGTAGATTGTGATGCCTTTTGCCCCATTCATGGAGCATAAATTTCTTTCAATGCACGATAATGCTCTTTCTCATGCAGCGGCAGCAATTTTTTTTTATAGTCCCTACGGCACCCATAACACACATCAGGGAACTTGTGTCTGTAAATAATTTTTATTTCTACGCCCATCCTTCTGCGAAGATTTACCCAAATAACCTCAAGCTACATTATTTACAAATTTATTCTAGTTCTTAATTAACCGAATGCTTCCTTGCTCTTTTGTCTTATGCTAACACTGTTATTTAAATCATGCCACAAAAAATGCGCTCATTACATATAACTAATTCTAATGATTTACATGTTACAACACTGGGTCAGTCTCAACGACTGGTCACATTTTTTTAAATTCAATAAATAATAAAAGTAATTTGTAAAATAGTAAAAATGTATATAATTTTATGTCATTTATAGCGGTAGTATTGGAGTACCTTACTGAGGCGCGATAACGATGCGTCCGATACGACCTTACTTACGATGCGGCCCAAGATGGTAAACACGCTAAGCCTAGTGGAAGACTGGCTCTTAAGTGCAGCTGCCGGAAAACACCTATTGGCGCTTGGCGACAGATTTTTCAACTTGAGGGTGGTAGCTGGCCAGACGGGCATTAGAAAAAGCTCTACCACCATGGTTGTCCTTCACCGAAAGCTAAGACTCATTGCACGGATTCAAACTTACGTCAATCGACGCGAAATCGTACACGCTACCACTGAGCCATCATTGCTTTAAAAGTTAAAAGAAGTTAGTTTTGAAAAGTTAAAAGAGATTCTGTGTGCTGGGTGTAAAAGTTAGTGTGGAGAGGTGTGGGAAATTCAAGAGTGTATCATCAGGAAGGTATTCAGTCTTTCCTGTAAGTCGCGTTAGTTCAATAAGATGGGCTTCTCGAACTTTTAGGTCTAGAGGTATGAATTGTGCTAAGGCAAGAGCGGAAGAAATAGAAACTGTGTGGAAACTTTTGATCACTTTGATGGCGAAGATGCGTTGTACGCTCAAGAGACATTTCTTGACATATTTTTTATATACAATGTGTACCCATACACGAGCCGCATGTGTTATTATCAATTCTACGACTTGTAAGTAAATAGTTCGGATGTTTTCAGGATGTGCTTCACCATGTAGGTCTGCGGTAGAATTAAAGTTTATTAAAAATACGTTTGGCTTTTGTAATTACGTATTGTATGTGTTTGTAAAAGAGAAGTTACTGAATAACTTGATATCACTGTGAAATTGTGTGTGGAGTAAGTCAATTGTGATATGGGCTAGCTAGCTTGCTAGATTGCTTGACGCGCTTGGTTCCTATTTCGCTATCGTTACTTAACTTCCTCAATAAATAGGTAATAAAAAGCCAAATGAATTTGTTAATCTTACTGATACTTCCAGGCTAAATTAGTGTGTTTAAACAAACAAACAAACAATCTCTTGAGATTTCCTATTTTAGTATAAATATCATATATAATACGTTTGGTAACCCTGATCATACTTGTCAAGTCAGGTTGGCTGAAATAATATTGCAAAAAACAGTGTAACTGTAATTATGGTAATAAATTTTCTAACATCATAACGATTTTTTTTTTTTTAAGTGAATAGAATTGAGTAAGTTCAAGTGAAAATACTAGCTATTGAATTAATAAAATTACTACCACTAACATGTTAATCTATATACTTATATATTATAAAACTCAATGTCTGTCTCTGTCTGTCTGTCCATTAATGTTATTTTCAGTGAAAACCACTTATGCAATTTACATGTTTTTTTTTTAATTTTAATTCATAGATATGTTATCTGGCCATGTTATAGGATATATTTTGTTACATAAAGTAACATACGAAATAAGCAGTGACGATAATAATGAATCAATTCAGGAGAAAATATGTTTTTGGGACGAATTAATGGCTTACGCTGACTAAACCATAAGAAATATATCAAAATAATGTACTATATAATTGTAGATCTTAAAAAGCCTTACAAAAAAGTCAGGGATAGCATATGTCTATCTTCTAAGGATAACCCAGAATAAGGTTTTTGATGTGCTACGAATCGCGTGTGCGCTTGACTGATAGCATTCTGTAGTCCACATGAGCGGAGCCACGGGCACAGCTAGTATGCCATAAAACTCGGATATTACTGGGTCGGCCATACATCGAGATGAAGCAAGAGTTAATTTTGAAATGAAAAAGTAATTCTATCACACATCAAAACCTTTATTGTAGACAGGGTTATTAGAAAGACCAAGTGTTGACATATTGTCAAAAATTAGACATTATTATAAAGCTAATGAGATTGTTTATTTAAATGCTCTAATGTCAGGAAATACCAGCCAGATTATAAAAAAATCATTCTACATTTTATAGCGTATATATTGAGAAAAGTTATAGGTAATATAACAAACAAATATTTTTGTCATTAATTCTATTGGTATCACTTAATTCGTTCTGACATCAAAATATTAGATTTATCTCCAAATAAATAGCTTTGTTTCTTTCTTTGTAATTGCGATCATAACAAGAAACAAGTCATCCGTTGAAAATTCCCATTTTTATATAAGCTTTTCGATATTGTATAATTTTAGGGACAAGTCTTATTAATTAGGTCATTATTGAACTTACATTTATTTGGCGGTAATTAAAATTATCCCAATTTTTTATTTTTATATAAAAATATTTTTTTATTTTTATATATTTTTATATTGAGAAAAGTTATAGGTAATATAACTTCACGCTTCGAACCTAATAAGTGGAGCAGTAACCATGAACGTCAAACAATTTGGCAAACTGTAGGCAAGTATGGAAAGTTAGAATGATGATACGCTACATGGATATGTTGGTGGAGAATTTATCAAATAAATTTAACAGGGATGGAACAGCTAGTTATCTATAAATAAATAACATGATTTGAAAAATAAAAATATTATACACTACTGAAAGTTTAATTTTTGAAGTGAAAACTTCTTTGGCACCTTTGTGTTTTGAAACATGATGAAACGAAAAAGCGACCATAAAAAGAGATAACCATGTACATCTATAGGATTTAGCCTACAAGAGAATGAGATAAAAAACATTTACATTATGCACAGTTAATGCAAGTCCTGATTTTCATGGTTGTGATCATTGTCAAAATAGCCTAGTGGTGTGAGACAACCAGACTTCATACGTAGTACGTACGAGTTGTTGATAGTTCGAATCCAGCTGATTTAAATGAATTTTTAAATAATATTTTTTAATTTTTCTGAAGGTTTCACGTCTGACACGTGTGAACTACTGCACACATATTTCATTTTAGCATATTATCTTATTTAGACCTAATCTAAACAGTTTTTCAACTCTATATTATATCATGTCTCCGCTTTGGTAGACAGAATATCAAAAAATAAAAATGGTAAAAATGAAAATCCACTTGTAAATCTCACATTCATTCATCATTTTATTAAGTTATTAGATTTAATCACTTTTTAGTCTTCCTATGATCAATATTACTTTTTTTCATACATATATGTCAATCTTGGTAGCCCATGGATAAATAATAAATGGATACATAATGAAAATTCTTATACCATAAATACCACATGGATTTAACTCATTTTTTTTTTACTTTAATCCCATATGGTTTGTGTTTCCAATCCAACACAAGTTGGTAACACTCTTTCAAGTCTGTTACCCTTGTCTACCATACATTTGCTTTACCATGAAATAGTAACCAATGAAACGCAAATAAAAATAGACTGGGAATTAAAAAAATGCAAAAACTATTTATTATATAAAAAGAATTATAAATAGAAATCTTACCATACCATTTCATATCCCAACCTGTGTAGGTAAAAAATAGACACCTATATACTCCCTGCATCTACCATATTATGTAACAATTACATTTATTTATTACAAAAATTTCAAATAATATAGTTGGTAAAATTTTTATTTAAAACTTAATTAATTTATAATTATAACTATTTGGTTTACAATCTAGTTTTTTTGTAAAACAAAAATATTGGACCAGCTGTTATAATAACTAATTGGTAATTATTAATGTAAGTCACCAATGATAAATATTTGAATGAATTATGAATTCATATCACCTATTTTCACTTGTCCATCACTTTTCACCACAATAGTAAACGCGATACACGTGATGCGAATGCACAGAAAATATATTAACTTAACACAAGTCCTAATGTCACTTAAAATGTTAAGTTAATATCATTTAACATGTTCAGTAACAATATAATATAGGTCGATTGTAATTGCAAAAACTTTTACTCGAATTTCACTCATTTTTGTGAGTTTGAGAGTATTTATAAGCTACGAAAAGTTTAAAAATACCTTTTTTGATAATTTTAAACGGTTCCTGGCCATATGATACCGCTGGAATTAACGTCGAGTATCCAATTATAGTCAACAAAATATGCCCGGAACATATGACATAAACTTACCTTTTCCCGCCTTCTCCAGGGTGAATGTACTGTAATGAGATTCCGTACATGAGACCACACAGTTTTCTACACAAATATATAAATCACAACGTTTATTTAACACAAAAATAATGTAATTTGTATAATTCTTCTTATTTGTGACACTCGCACAACCTTCGGCGAGACGCGTTTCTGCGCGTTTCTGACTTTATCAGTGTTGCAATTTTTGAAATATTTGTAATTAAAATATTACCATATCACTTACTTCAAAAGTATAAATTATTATAATTCGCAATTAAGTAAAATACAAAATATACATACTTAATTAAATTTAAAATAAAAAATTTCTATCATATAAGTTTCTAAATTAGGTAACATTAATATTAATACATTATAAACGTGAAGAACAAATTATATACAAGTCTTAAAAAGGTAATCAAATACATAATAATAATAATAAAAACTACAAATACTGGATGCCATCCAACTCGCCGCCAGATGGAAACGTACCAAGAAGGCTGGCTACATTGCCACGTTGCATGGCAATGCTTATACGCTGACCGAAATATTGGCCAGTCCTCTGGGTCGCGAGATGATATGACCAGTCGACTCGCGAGTTTTTAAAAAAGGCTAAGCGCACTAGGACCCCACGGTCCCAGAGTATCTATTCCAAACAGCACAAACATGTAGCCCCTACCAAGAGCTTCATACTTGCGCCTCTTGAGGTCCTCCGCTGAGGCAGCTGCTAAACCAGCTCTCAAAGAAGTAACTGGAAGATGGTACTGAGCCAAAATCCCCACACATAGCATACCATACCAGGAGTCAACGTCAATCCATCTTTCAGGGCATAAGCGTCATAATGACGGATCTTTTACTACCTAAGCAGGTCGACCATATCACCGCAATGGCAGCCATGTGGAGACGACACTTATGGCATTCCTAACCGTAAGCAGACGGACATCTTAAAAGGGGTTTTGTCAAGTCTTGTTCCAGTATTCTGAATATCATATAAGTTAGTAGTTGTTGCTCAGATTTCATATTGATTATTTATGAGTTTATGTCAATCAGAAAATGTTAAGTATCTTTTTTAATTTGTAGTAGGTTGTTAAAAAGATAAAGTATATTTTTGAACATAAAAATCATTTAGTTATTCAACCAGGTGTGTTTTAGGCCTTTTAAGCTGTAACAAGTTGTAAACAAAGTTTTACATATATTAATAATGATTATGAAAAAACGCATTACTTCAACATTACATAAGACATATTAAGGGGAACATATTAATGGGACATTTGAACCACGATACCTATCTTTTGACTCAAATTAATTAGAATATTTATTTTACGGTATTTTACGATTTGATTAAAAATCTGAACCAGGTTTATTAAAATGTATAAATTTGCACGATTTTATGTGCAATTTTTGTATCTTCAGCCATCGTTCAACGATTGTGATGGAAAAATGTAAACATTTTTTTATTACTTAATTGTGCTGTTGTATTAAATATACTTGTATAATTATATGTTATCACTCTGGTACATAGGTTCTGTAAGGGACCTTTTTTGGCTAGTTAGTATAGAAAAAAATGACAGATTACTAAATATATATAAATATGTTTCTTCCCTCCTCCTAGAGGAAAGAAACATGTATATATATATAGTTAGTTTAGATAGAATTACGGATGGATAGTTAGCCAGTTCGTGACTTATTTGCAACTACGGCAACAGTTCAGCCACGGGCTGATCACTTTGGCACCCTTGAAGCTTGTTGCCATGTATTCGCGGCTGAGTGCCTTAAGCGCTCGCCTTAAGCCCAGTGAGCTGTAAAACCCATCAGCAGTCTGAGGCTTTAGGGCTTTTAGCTAACAATGTAATCAGATAGAAAAAAAAACTTGTATAATATGTCCAGTAGTTTGTTTATTTATTTTAATTTTAATTTAACATTGTAGCACGTAATGACAAAGGAATGTTCATAACCATGTATGTATTTAATTAAAGGAAATAACCAGAAAGCTGTCGTAATGTTGTAATAATATCTATCATAATATTACATTTAGCTATATGATGACAAATATATTAATGATACATGACAATCAAGCTTTTTGACTAGAAAAAGAAAGCCTCAGAAATTGTCATGGTATTTTTATATTACAACAAAATGATTATAAAACCATATTTAATTGGCGGGCAGACCCGCCATAAGGTGGTTCGACCACCTGGTAAAGGTCACGAGAAGCCACTGGATGCGGGCAGTACAGGAGCGGTCGTTATGGCTATCTTTGAGGTAGGCTTATGTCTTCGACGTCTTTCGGTAAAAAATATATAACTCAATTTCATAAATTTTGGAAATCATATAAATTATTTCTATTTTCACTAAAACTATTTGTCTCTATTGCAAATAAAATGATGGATGTTCTTACTACCTATATACAACCTATCTAGACTACTTAATAATCATAGGTATTTTTTCTAAAAGAAAAAAAATGGTATAATATTCCTGCAAACATACTGTTACGTTCGTGTGTAATAAGATGCCGTAGTGTCACTTAAAAGTAATTTATTCGTACTAGTCGCTAGTAGAAATTAAAATTAAAAAAAAAACATTAACAAAACAAAACACATAAATCGTTCACCGAATATTCTCACAGAATAACCTGTAGGCACTCGCAGAATAACACTGATTGTTTCTCTCTTATTTCGCTTCTTGTTGTCGCTTCGCTTTCGAATTTATAACTGCCGTAGTCCGTTTCCAATCCCTGTGCTGAATGCTGTCTTTTCCTTATCTTGTGGGCTGATCTCTACCTGCCAATATCCACTCTTCAGATCAATAGTAGAGAACCACTCCTTCCCACTCAGCAAGTCCAGTGTATCGTCAATCCGGGGTAAAGGGTAACTGTCCTTCTTTGTCACATTATTCAGCATGCGGTAATCCTCACAGAACCTTGTACTGCCATCTTTTTTCTTCACCAGCACCACCGGTGATGACCATGGACTAGTAGAAGGTTCAATGATTCCAGCATTAGCCATGTCCTTTATCATTTCTGCTACTTCGGGTTCTTTGGCCCAAGGTATTCGTCGAGGCCTTTGCTTAATAGGTCTTGCATCACCAGTGTCTATTTGATGCTTCACAAGTCCCGCTCTTCCACATTCGTTACCAGTTGCAAAAATATCCCGAAACTGCAGCAAAAGTTCCTTGGCTCGCTGTAGCTCTGATGCTGATAAATTCTCCTTGAATGTTTCTATAAGCTGACCAAAGTGATCATCCTTAAGTCGTTCACCACCCTGCTTTATCTCAGTGCTATCTAGTCGTTTGAGGTAGCCCACTTCCTCACATCTACCAATCACACCGTTCTTCTTTAGGTGAATTTCTTCTTTGCCCAAGTTAATAATTCGAAAGCGAAGCGACAACAAGAAGCGAAATAAGAGAGAAACAAACAGTGTTATTTTATTTACAGGGTTATTCTGAGAGAATATTCGGTGAACGATTTATGTGTTTTGTTTTGTTATTGTTTTTTTTTTATTTCTACTAGCTGAGTACGAATAAATTACTTTTGAGTGACACTACGGCATCTTATTACCCACGAACGTAACAATACATTTAATTGTGCAATGACTGCAATGTGTATTTTATAATGCTTTGTGTAATTTTATGAGTGTGCTCTGGCAATACGATTCAGGACGAATTTTCAATCGTATTCGTATCGTGGCTGTAAATAAATATTTTTATTAATGAATTCTATTTAGATAGTAAAATATAAATAGTTTTATTTGCAATGATTAAGGCAATATTAGTTTTTAATAATCACGGGAAGCCGCGGCTGTCAAAGTTCTATCAATATTTCGTAAGTGAAAGCCATTTTTCTAGGATAGGCACAAAAATATGGATTCAAAATACAGACTGGTCTTATTTAGACGCTATATATCTTTATATTACCATTATATACTTATTGTAAAAATTTTTTTATTGTTTGATAATTATTGTTATCACGACTGACCAAGTTATTGACCACCGTTGGGGAGAATAACAAACACGCCCCATTTGATTACAAAGTAAGCATAGCCTCTACTGATATAACGAACCAGTTAATATAATGTATGAAAACATAAAGACAATATCTGCAGAACATAATATTCCATTTTTTGTAAGAAATTAAGATCTTCAAACCTCTCATCTTAACTTTGGTTTTGTGTGAGGAATCAAACAAGTTATTTCCCTTCTTAAAATTAACAATACAGTGTAATATGCTACAGGATAATGGTAGTACCGTGAGGACTAATATACGAGTTCTATAAATTAAAAACTGGCAAAGGTGGGCTGAACAATACTTTGACAATTAAAAAAAAAAGAATAATTTACAGTTTGTAGGAATATTTTTTTTTATTATTTCCAAATTATTCGGCATTAATTTGCCAGTTTTGATTTTATATTACTTATATATATATATACATATAGATATATATATTTTGATGTGTTTGGTAGTGATCATGTAACTTCTGAACAACTTTATCTATTGCAGTTTTATTTGTATACAATATATTTGTTTTGTTGAGCCGTTGGTTTATAGCTGTGCTAGGAACCTACAGGTGGCCTTGTAGTCATTATTAACAAATTATATATTTGTAGATCATAATTATCCTAAAAATTGGTTTAGGGCCAGAAAAGAAAACCGCTAAATCTGAGCCCGATAGTTGGTGCTGTGGTTAAAATGATTTATTATAGGAAAAGACAGAAATTTTTTAGCCGAGCAAGCTATTATATTTGTGTTTGGATCACTCTCAAAAGGCTGGACAGATTTTAATGAAATTTGGCCCAGAAGTTTATTATGTACTTATACATATAATAAAACTGAACGTCAATCTGTCTGTCTGCCCGTTTACATTATTTTCACGCAAAAACCACTTATCCGATTTACATGGTTTTTATTTTAATTCATAGCTATATCACCTGGCCAGGTTATAGGATATATTTTGTAAGATATCATAACATACAAAGTAAGCAGTAATGTTAATGGTGATTCAATTTGGAAAAAAGAAGCATTTGGGACTCTTAAATGGCTTACGCTGAGTAAAACATACATGATATATCAAAATAATGTTTAATATAATCATGCAACAGATCTTAAAAAGGCCTACAAAAAATTTGGGACAGTATATTTCTATCTACTAAGGATCACCCACAATAAGCATTTTTGTCTTCTGTCTTTTGAGCGAAGGCTGCACGACTAGCGCATGCGCTCGGTCGACAGCATTCTATGGTCCACACAAATGTAGCTGCGGGCACAGTTAAATATATTTAAAAAATAACCCAGTGTACTGAGTGATATACATGTAGAATATTTTAATTACAAAGTTAAGTTTCTATACTTGATAGCAAGTTGACACTAGGCTTGGCGTGCTACCTTGTTGGGCCGCTTGTCACTTAACATCAGGTGAGATTGTGGCCAAAGACTAAACCTATAATGAATAAATAAATAAAAATACTTTTCAGAATGAAGACATGCAACAGCAGATAATAAAAGAAACATTCCAACTGGTGTCCAAGAGAGATGATAATGTATGCAATTTCCTTGAAGGCGGAAGGTAAAACTTGATTAGAAAGATATCACGGTATTTGTATTATACTTTATTTTACTACTTTACTTATTTTCTACTTTACTTTCACCTCCGAACAAATTATATCCCTTCCAACCATTTATTTTATTTTTAACATAAGCACTCCTATGAATTTCTCTAATTATTCACAGGCAATCATAGACAAAAAAATGCAACAATTCATGGACACTGTTTTGTTTTCAATAGTGAAGGGACATGCTTTTTAGCTCCGATATTTATCATTGAATATTTAACGAGCCCACAGATTATGTGAATATTTTCTTTTAATTAAATGTATAATAAATATTAATTTACTTATTATGTATATATTTTTTAGTAAAATAAGCAATTACAGTTAAATATTGAAAAAAGTTATACTTTGCATATAGAATATTGGTAGGTAGAGAATATCTGTATAGAAAAAGTTATATAAAGAAATTAAAAAAAACTAAAATACTTTAATATTATTTTATTATAATGAATCCATATATGCTATCGGTCACTCTTTTGTAGTCTTTTTAAGATCTACAATTATGTAGAACATTAATTTGATATATCTCGTATGGTTTTCTCAACGTAAGCCATTTAAGCGCCCTAAATGCGTATTTTTTCCAAGTTGATTAATAATTATCGTAACAGCTTATTTCATATATTACTTTATCTTACAAAATATATCCTATAACCTGGACAGACAACAGACTTTAAAAGGGAATTTAAAAAAAACATGTAAATTGGATAAGTGGTTTTCGCATGAAAAGAACATAAATGGACAGACTGACAGAGAGACGTTGAGTTTTATAATATGTGTAGATAGTATATAAGCAACTTACCATCCTATTTTACTAAGGGGCTGTACAGTAATTTTTATGAACTATTATAAAAAAATTCATTATTCATCAAAATCATTTTAGATTATAGGTTTGACTACTTCGTGAATATATATATATATATATATATATAATCACTGCGCCTGTGTTCACGCAGTAGTCAAACCTATAATATATATATATATATATATATATAAACTTAAACGATCCATTGCATTATCATGTTTTTACATTCAAAAACACAAATTTCAAGAGAACAATCCATGATAATTTAAAATTAATTGATGTTATATAGAATATTATTAAAAAGTGTTTATAAATTAAAAAAAAATGAATTATGTGTGATCTGCTTAATAAAGTGGTGTACTTGGGTAATTTTTTAAGTAGATGTAGGCAACACTACGTAAAGAGTATACATTGCACAACAAGTTTTGATACGTGAAACTATTTGTACATATTATTTAACTTTTTTTTATTATTCCAGCTTAATCGGTGGTTCTGACTACAAGTTAATCTACAGACACTATGCGACACTGTACTTTGTTTTCTGCGTGGATTCGTCTGAAAGTGAACTCGGTATACTGGATCTTATACAGGTGCAGTATTTACTATTTGTTTTTAGTCATAATCAAATTACTTTTAATTTTTTTAGTATTAATTTAGAATATTGCCTTTTACTCAGTAGAGCTAGTAATTAATGGATTCAATTGGATTATAATTTTTTATGTTTAAGTTTGTGTAGGTGGGCTATTGAAGCGATTGATACTGTTAACTGGTGATTGTTTGCTTTTAATGTGCATCAATATTTACTTTATTTGAATTCTACAGTGCAATTTTGGCCACATGTATATTCTGATCGGTTGTATTTTCTGGAAATACTTAAGTAAACTTTGTTTTTTGGTCTCTGGCACATCAATGACACATTCGCAAATATCGATTTAATAAATAACCAACAAATTGAGAACTCTATGAAAACTACAATCTTATAGGAAAACTAATTTTATTTAGCATAACTTGGTTTTGCATTAACAACTTTTATCTCAGGGGTTTGCTTAAAACTATACTTCCTCTAAATTTTCTTTAACACAGAAATATTAAGAGACTGTGGCTTACCAAGCCACAATACGGATACGCTAATCTAGAAGAAATTATACCAGCCTCTTACAATTCCAATATAAACGGTCACTCTTATGGGATTGGACCGAGACCAAAAACCGGTTTCTTCGCGAGTCCTATAATCGATGGAGCTGCGCAAACGCCACCCACTCCCGGACAGATTGTGTGGTGCTAGAGACACATTATCGCTGCGCATAACTACTATACTTAATAATTGTACTTTTAAATTATTTGTTCCCTCTGTTCTGTCCAATTAAATTCCATCTTTACAATCTCACTAGTACTTATTTCATACTTCGCCTTCATTCACTTCACTATCACCCATCGTAACTTTCGTCTTGTGTACGTTCCTTTATTTATGTGGGCTGGACCTAGGGAACTAGGACCAGTAGGTCTACCCCCACAAGACTATATTTTAGTGTTTGGCAGAAATGTGATCTTTCATGTGGTGTGGTATTTAAAAAAAAATATATACTACTATTTTATACCCACGACTTCGGCTGCGGTGTCTATTATATAAGCAATATGTTTTATGCAAATCTCTGAAGAAGTAAAACAAAAAAAGATAAAATCTAATTTTTGTATGATGCGAGTACAACGGCAAACATTAATAATTTTATTTATATAGATATTTATGAACGTACGTTATTTGACTCTACATTGTGTAATATTAGTCGTATTTTTATTTTTAAATAATAATCATAAACATTGCCTTAAAGGGCGTGTATTCTGTGGCCTTAGCAATAAAAAAAATAATTGCCAAGTGCGTGTTTGGCGACGTGCAGTGTAGGGTTCCGTAGTTGCCCTTCACAATATGCAGACTTAGAGAAGAGGGCTTTAAGTAATTTTCAATGGGAATTTTTACGAAACTACTTATCCTAGTACATTTTGTAAGTTAATTGACTATTCCTCGTTAACTTGTAAAGCCTATTTACCACTGACAGTTTTTCTTTTAACTTCATTATATATACTACTACTAATTTTTTTTTCACATGTCCAAAAACAACCATATAAGTGTTAGGGGCAGGGGACATTTGACACTAACAATAATAAGCAATTTAAAGCTTAATATTTCGCAAACAGATCCCTGAATCGAAAAATGGTTTTGACAACCCGGAATACTTTTGAACGAGATATTCAACGTCAACGCACACGATAGGATAGACGTGAGAAAACATTCATTTCGACTTTACCCAAAATATTTTTTTAAGATTTTATTTTACCACTTTTTGGCGTGATTAATATGTGTACCCATACCAAATTACAGCTTTCTAGTAGTAAGGATCTCTGAGCTAAGCCGCGGAAAGACAGACGGAGATAGCGAAACTATAAAGGTTCCAAAGCCTAAAAAAGTATTCGTACATAGTCGTAGAGTTGTGAAAATTCAAGTCCTTGAAGATCTGAACACTTGATTGACAGGTATTCGTCGAAACTCTAGACAAGTGCTTCGAGAACGTCTGCGAGTTGGACCTGATCTTCCACGCTGATGCAGCTCATCAGGTCCTCGACGAGCTGGTGATGGGTGGGATGGTCCTGCAGACGAACATGGGCGACATACTCTGCCGGCTACAGGAACAGAACAAGATGCAGAAAGCTGAAGTGAGATTTGCTTGTATTAAAATATACATGCGTCCCGCGGTGTTACCCGCGCATAATTGAAAATAAATCCCTGATTGATGATTTATAATTAATTATACTTCAGTATAGAGAATATTTTTATCGGGCGGTCAGGGTTATGCTTCACAACTCACACGACTCGTTCGCGTCACTACTCCTATATTCATAGACCCGAGCCGAGTGTTGTGTTATTTTAATTTTACATTATCTCCCAAACTATTCGTCTAAATAACATGCTATAAAGGGCAAAGTTTATCTACATAAAATTATCTTGATGATTAAGTAAAGTTCGTTTGTAAGGATTAATATGCAATTTCTAATAATAATACACATAAAATTTCAATAAAAAAACACCAAATACCTTATTGTGGCTTATGTATAAGAGATAGGCATATAGTATCGTGGACTTTTTTATATGTACTAAGGAGCATTAATTTTATAGAACATTGTATTTACGTATCACTAACCATTACGCCAGCGCACGCGGATATAGCAGTTGCGGTGTGCTATTTGTTTCGACTTGCTTAACAAAAATCAATATTAAAGGCTAGCCGAGAGGTGCAGCCTTTTGCTAGATAGCCTATAATATTTATTCTTCGTGAATCTGGCTATCATATACACAAATTAATTTAACGAAACAGACTGGTAGTTTCAGAGATTAGCGTGTTTAAATAAACAAACAAACACTTCCGTTTTATTATATTAGTATAGATTAAAATATTGTAGATTGGATTCACTGGAGATTGGTGATCTCCGACACTATAGGTCCGATTGACTTGAAATTTAGCATAATTCAACCCCTTAGGGTGTAAAATAGGGGTTGAAAGTTTGTACGGGTTGGGTGAAATAACATTGTCTAACGAATTTTCTGTCATGGCCTACGATCAGAATAATGATAATCTGTCTGTCTATTTATTTTTTGTATGTCCGGATTTAACTCGAACACGGCTTGCCCGATTTTGATGAAACTTTGTATTCGGGAAGTATATGTCATTCCTCAATTAGGTTAATAATTGAGCCGCGGGGTACCGCTAGTCTTATATATAAAAATTTCGTGAGCGTCTGTTAGTCATTCTATAGCTTCTGAACGACTTGACCGATTGAGCTAATATTCATATAATATATTTAAATTTATCTTATAAAATATTGGTTTTATTGAGATGATTATCCATAGCTATGTTAGGATCCGATAGGTACCATTTTATTCGTCATTAACAAATTCTATGATTATGGATCAAAATTATTTATATTTTTCAACTAGCTTTGCCTTCGGGCTACAGAATGCCGTCGGTATTGTGGTGACCGTCGTCGCCGTAAGTTATTTTGAAGAGAGGAATGCTTATTATTCTATTTGTGCGGAACCCTAATTATTATTCTAAAATGAAAGTAGCCTAAGTCACTCGTAATAAAATCAGCTATCTGCTAGTGAAAGTCCCGTCAAAATTGGTCCAACCGTTTCCGAGATTAGCCGCAACAAACAGAAAAATATAAAAAATATTAGTACTGTATATATATTACAAACAGACACTTCAATTTTATTTATTTGTATAGATATATATTTGTTTAGAGCCATAACAGAAAATCACAAAATCTGTACCCGATAGATGACGCTAAGGTCGAGTCATTCACACCACATCACAATATTGTTTTTAACATACATAAATCACGCCTCTTACCGCACGGGGTAGGCAGAGATCATGTCCTGCCAGTTGCTACGATCCTGACGTACATGTTTCGCTTCTTCAACAATATCTTTTTTTCACACGTTTTAAATGACCCCAGGCCGGCATATCGGCGGCGCCCGCTCGTGCCGTCTCCGCTGTGAAAAGCATGAACTTGTCACAGCAGCTGAGAGACATGAAGCTGCCAGACCTACCGCAAGCTATTAAGGTAGGAAACACAAAAAAGTCTGCGTGAAATTATATGCCGACCGTTGTAAGCGCGACCCTCCTGATGGTTTGCGGGACGCGGGGCGGCGGGTGTGCACGGATATACACGGTGTTGGGATTATACTCTATATCTTAAGACCAATAGTTTATGCATGTTATTTCAACTGGGACTTATGATAACTAATACATTTAGTACACATAATATTGTTACCTTTATTAAAATGCTATTAAAAAAAATTCTATATTGAAAGAAAATTGTGTATGAGAACTTTACACGCAGTTAAAGTGAAACATTCCCAAAGAAATTTCCCTATGCTCTAACTCTCTTTGAACCCCTCCCTCCCTACCATGCAGCTCTGGAAATTATACTTACCGCAGGAACACAACACTAGGTTAATTTGGCTAAGATCTTCTGTAAGGTGAAGGTATTCCACCAATCGGGCTGCCCCAAGTAGAGAGAAATCTACAAAGAAATATCTCTGTGCCTTACCTCTCTCTCTCTCTCTCCGTACATGTTACCTGCAGCACGACGATCACGAGGGTCGGGTATACAGAAGTCGCCGCTTGAGCCCGACTAGTGTGGGGCGCGCCCCGCACAGATACAAGTATCGGACGTCGTGTCGAAAGCACAAGCGCAGCGATAAACTGACGTTTAGACTAAATATTCTTTTTTTATATAACGGTGCTGTAAACGCGCACGCGCAGCTTCCTTTTAATATCGAAAGAGACACACTAATATCCCCAGGTGTAAGCGGAAGTGAAAGCTGGGTGTGGCAGAAAAAACATGAAAGTAGAATAAATGCAGTAGAAATGAAAACGCTAAGAAGTATGATAGGAGTGAAATTGAGTGACAAGATAAGAATAGTGTAATAAGAGAACGTTGTGGTGTGAAAGAAGATATAGTGACACGGATTGAGAAAGGGATGCTTAGATGGTTTGGGCATGTAGAGAGGATGAATGAAAGAAGATTGACTAGACAGATTTATAAGATGAGTGTAATTGGGAATGTTGGAAGAGCAAGGCCTAGACGAACGTTCCACGATCAAATCGGGGACGTTTTGAAGAAAGGTCAGGTCCAGAGTACTCTAAACCGACGAGCATGCATGAAAAGATTGATGAATGTTGAGGAAGCGAAAGTTGTATGTCAGGATCGTAGCAAGTGGAAGGACGTGGTCTCTGCCTACCCCGTTGGGAAAGAGGCGTGATTTATGTATATGAACGGCGCAATGCAAAACTGTATACCAATAATATCCGACCTGATCGTTAAATCGTGACCGAACGTCCGGTAAATATGTCATTGTCAAAGCAATGATGGCTCAGTGGTAGCGCGTACGGACATCGTGTCGATCGACGTGAGTTCGAATCCCTGCAAGGAGCCTGAGCTTTCGGTGAAGGAAAACATCTTGATGAAACCACACCATGTTGAAAGAAGCTTTTTCTAAGCCTGCCTGGCTAGCTACCGCTCCCCAAGCTGGAAATCTGTCAACAAAGTGTGTACCGGCAGATGCACTTGGTGCCAGTCCTCTCACTAGGTTAATGATGTTATCATCTTGGACCACATCGTCACTTAACATCAGGTAAGATTGTGGCCAATAGCTATCGGTATAAAGAATATCAAAAAAAAATATTGGGTCACTCTAATGTATCCGACATATTTATCGTCCCGACAAGGCAGTCGATCCGTCCTATAGATTTACCGCTGTTAGCGCGAACCTCCATATGGTCTGCGGGACGCGGGAGGGGAACAAGACCGACCAATAAGCTAGTCTGTTGTCGGCCGCCGGCAGCAATACACGTTTCACGTATGAACTTAAGCGGTTTTATTTTCGTGACTGCCACACATGAGATTATTTTACCAAGATGGAATGACGGATGCTGCCTTTTAAAAAACTATTGAGTCAATGTAAATAACACTTTAACACGTTTTAATTTAAATGTATTGTCAATATATATATCTGCTAAACTCAAAGAATTTTCTGTTCGATTTCGTGTAAGGGGTTACACGCACTTTTTTTTTAATATAGTGTTTTTGAGATTAGCATTTTAATAAAGACAACAATTTTATATATATAATATACATAAACTATTGGTCTTAAGATATAGGGTATCATCTCAATACCGTGTATATCCGTACACACCCGCCGCCCCGCGTCCCGCAAACCATCGGGAGGGTCGCGCTTACAGCGGTCGGCATACAATGTGAACTAACACTAACCTTTACACGTTTAACTGTAATTTAATATTTTTTTAATAATTATAATTTGATTAGAGTTTATTAATGACTTTAAAGGTTAATTCGACTTGCAGGATCTGAAGTTCTGACCGCTACAGCAGGGCGCGTACGCCGGCTCGCCCGTCGCCATAGCGACCAACATTATAAACACGATCTACCCACAAAACGACAAGTACCAGAACCTCCAGAAACCCGGAGAGAATATCAGCAATAAGTTCTTCGGTTCCGAGAGCCTCAGTACAAGATTCTCCGAGTCGTTCTCCGAGAACTACCTACAGACGGACGGTATCAATTTCCCTAATTATGAAACTCATCGATGCGACGGTTACCAGGATATAAGCGGTACGACGGTTGAATACGAGTTGGGTGATGTTAGGAATAGAAAGAAGAAGAAGAAACACCAGTAATATATCCTTAGGCCATTTGATACATTTGCGACAAAAAAATTGTATTGTTGTGTACTTATGAATGTATTTACTTTTTTGTCGTAACGAAACATAAATATTAGCCGTCAATGGTAATAACGTACATTCATTTTATTGACTTATATTTTTATTTGATCAATATAAATTTGTAAATTAATAATATTCAAATACGCGTAATTACTAGGGATGGGCCGAAGTTCGGTAAATCGATAAATATTGGTTACTTAAGTCAAATACTACAGAAAATAATTATTTATTGCGCCAAATTTCATATGAGGCAAGTAGCCTATTGGCTGTTGTAGCTGCTGTATTCATTACCACATTTTGAAATCATTAATTCGAGTGTGTTGGGATCCCAGGAATTAACAGGGAGAAAAAATAACCAAAGATATAGCAAGCGGAGCGTAAATATTTTTTGATACCTTCTTTGCCTCAAAATTGAAAAGAAGTTCGGCTGAAATTCCCCTTCGGTTTGATATCGAACCAAACATTCGGCTTCGGTATAAACGACATTCGGCCCATCTCTAGTAATTACACATGTGTAATTACGTAAAAATAAAAGACAATAAAATGAATTTGCATTATAATTTATGGTTAAACTACGGCATGTGTTACCACCAGCAGCCAGTGTATGTCCAGTTGGTTAGAGGCTTGCAGGTCGGCATGACAGCGACGACCGCCGATGAATTACCGATCACTCGGTGGTCGCCGTTTTTTGGATTGCACTGTGTTTACAATCAGACATAATTCCATCATTTTGCAGTGTTACAAGCAAAAAACTTTTTCTCTGTAACATACAATTTTTTTGTTACAAAACTCATTATATATGAGAGCTTTTATTAAAATATGTATTGTCCATCAGATGGTTTCGCCTACCCCCTTGGTGTGGTTAGTGTGAATGTGTGTGAATGCAGTGCGTACGAGCGTGCAATATGTACCTATGTACTTTAATTATTATGTTAATAGTTGTTAAGAAATATATGTTATATATCATGATTTTGGTGTTTTTTTTTCGATGTAAATTTTTTTTAATTGCTTCATCTTAGTTTTTTTAAACCATGAACGAATCGGAGTCGCCTATAAAAAAAATATCTTAAGCGCCATCTATAAGATGATGTGGTAAATTATATTTTTCTAAATATTAACTATAACCAAAGTTCTTGATATTTATACCCAGATAATTAGGGTTTAATTTGGGAATTAAGTACATATATCTTTGTAGAGTTAAATAAACTAGTAAAAAAATACAAGTACTAACATTTCAAGATTTTAATTTCCTTTGCAATGTGGTATTGAGATAATCTGTAATAAAAATCGTACAGCGCCATCTGTAAGCGTTATCTTGGAATTCTTATATGTCGATTAAAGTAAATTGTATAAATTATTAAACAGTGACATCTATAATATGTTTGCAGTAGCATGTTAAAGCAATTCTATGCGAAAAATTCACTTACATTTTTAAAAGGTGGTATTTCTTTGACAAACAATACAGCTATTATCTTGTAGATGGCAGTAAACAAAACTTACATTAGCGCCATCTATCAATTTTATAATAATTATCTTAATTAGAAATATTCCTATTCAATACTAGATGTCTTTTTTTTAATAAATATTAACATGCCGAGATAAATATGTATATAGTAGTATTTTATTTTTCAAACAGCCTTAGGTACCTACATGCCTCGTCTAGACAAATTTATTCATTACGAAAAAATTATAATATTGTAACTAGCTGTGCCCGCAGGTCCGTTCGCGTGGACTACAAAAAATGTTTTTTCATTTTTTGTACGGATCCTTAATTATTTTGTAAAAATAAAAGTAGTCTAAGTTATTCCTTATAACAGCAGCTATCTGCCAGTGAAAATCTCGTCAAACTCGACCCAACCGTTTCGGAGATTACCCGGAACAAAAAGACAGGCAGCCAGAGAAAAAATTAAAAAAATGTTTTTTTATTATTGGTACTTTGTATACCATACTTTCATATGCATTTTTAGTAAAAAACTTTTTTTACCATACCAAACAGACACTTCAATTTTTTTATATGTATAGATAGTCCGATCTCTATCTCATCAGTCTTTTTAAAACGAAAGAAACCTGGATGGTGGAACATTATACTAATATTTGCACGATTTTAACGATTTGCATACTGTTGAGATCACTGTGACCATTACGTTTATGGCAACCGTAAGGGGAATGTTGCCTATCTTTCAAAAAAATATTACTAAACAACAACCACAACTTCTTCCTACAACATGGAGCCCTTCAAAAATAAAGTGAAGAGACATTGAAGCAGGCCAGCATTACAGTGACGACTGCCGATGGATTGTAAATCCCTCGTTGTCGTTCCTCGACCGGCTGACATGTATTGCGTGCTAAAAAACAATCAATAATCAATCGATTACATAATTGATTTTTTTCAAAAAACATCGAGTTTATCGATTTAAATAAAATATATTTTTTCCAACCTTTGTCCCATTTGCGTTTCTATACCGTTCACTTTGGCGAGTTACTGTATGAATCGTGAAGGTTTCTGAATTAGTACAACTACTTGACAACAGGCAGCGCGCGAGCTGTATCATTTTGAAGACTGTGGGGAAAAAAATACTGGCACCAGCTACCAATATAAAAATAAAGTTAATTTTCTACCTTCTACGTTAACGTCTTTTTTATAATCTTTCACGTCCATACTATCATGTACAGTATTGTATAGACCTGGTCCTTCGAGCCAAATATGTTATAGAATTTTTTTATAGTACTCTCATATTACCTTACTAGCTGTGCCCCTCGGTTTCACCTGTGTTAAATTTAGTCGATAGACTCACAAACGCGCGGCGGCATTGCCCACGCGCCCGTGTAGCCCTATCGTTGTTCCACTACCCGTTCTTGTCGACAGCTTGCCAGATTACTTGATGTTCATAGTTACTGCTCCACTCCTTAGGGCATTAGCGTGAAATTATATAGCCTATACTATTCCTCATGAATTTAGCTATCATATAAAAAAATAATGTTTCGAATCCGACTGGTGGTTCCAGAGATTAGCGTGTTTAAACAAACAAAAAAAACTCTAGCTTTATTGTACATATTGAGAATAATAGTATAGATATTGAACAGACATAACCATGCCCGGGTGAAGCTGTAAAAGCCGTCTGAGGCTTCAGGGTCCTTATGGGTAACAGTATAGTCAGATCGAAAAAAACCAGACATGAACGATAACTCTAAATCAACGCCAAATTATCAATTATTGACAACTGTATGCATAGTCTACGTCAAGGCGAAAAAGCTTGTCTTATTTTGGTGAGATAAATTTTAAAAATACGAAGATAATACCGTGATTATCTATTGTCATATTGAAAGTTTTCGACGATTAAAACGAATATAAGCAGATTTAACCTCCTTATAAGTCAATATTATTATCCCATAATTATTAACAATTGGTCAGTTTATTTTGTACTGGCGAATCTTGTGGTTTTCACCGACAGATGTCACTTCCTGTGGTCAAAGCAAATGATCAATACGTTATAATATTTTATACAGAAGGAAAAGAAGACTTTGTATTTTAAAAATAGGTCAGCGAAACTCAGGATGTAAGTTTTTAAGTTTCGGATTTTTTGTGACGTAATGTGGTGTATTATCACAGTATATCATCCGCTGGAGAATAACTCCACCCTACAAAAGATTGCAGCCAAATAACCTTGTGTTGTGTTCCTGTGGTGAGTAGGGTTTCCAGAGTTCCTTCGGTAAGGGGGTTCAAAAGTCGACAACGCGCGTCTATAGGCTACAGTAGCCGCTTACCAGCAGGCGGGCCGTGTGCAATCTTACTTGTATAAAAAAAACCATTTAAATAATCCCTAATAAGTAAAAAGCTGTTAGTATAAATAAGTATAAAGCAGAGAAAATTAATTGCGTAAGTTGAAATGAAAATTACTGCTCAATATATCAATGGATCCTATGTTATGTATAAGGGTCAAACTAACAATCGCATCATATTCACTTTTTTATGTCAAATGCTTTCTTTCAATATAATTAATGCACTTAATAAATAAAAAATACAAATAAACTGGACCACAAAGAAACAGGGTCGGATAGAAAATCTTAAAAATCTTCAAAAGTACCCGACCTAGCTTTATGAAATAAAGACTAAATTAAAGAATATTTTAATGTGTTAAATGAAAATAAAAAAAAAATGAATTCAAGCTTTTTATTTTTAATAAATGTAAAATAAATAAAAATGTGTAGTTTTTTTTACCGTTATAAGTATGGCGTAGTGGCCATAATCTCACCTGATGTTAAGTGACGATATAGCCCAGGATGATAACACGCTAAACCTAGTGGAAGACTGGCTCTCAAGTGTAGCTGCCGGAACACACCTATTGGTGCTTGGCGACGGATTTTCAACCAGTATTTTCCAGAGATTTTCCAGTATTTTCGTAAATGTAGATTGGTTACAGATGTGCGACAGACGCGAAACAATTGATTTGAATTTTTTTGGTAAATTCAAAAACGACCATAATTATAGTATTATATAGTATTATATTACACCATAGAACATTATTATAGTAGACCATAATATTTTTAGTTTTTTTTTATATATAATTATCAAAAATAAATAAATTGTTTTATATATTATTTTATGTGGCATTAAATATTCTTTAATTTAGTATTTATTTCATATAGCTAGGTCAGGTACTTTTGAACATATTGAAGATTTTCTAACCCACCCTTTTCTTTGCGGTCCAATGTGTATTCGTGTAAGCATTACTTTTAGGAGTAGTAGAACGGCGTATGTAGTACTCAAATGGTTTTTTTTTCGAACTGACTATTCTGTTAGCCTTATGTGCCCTGGAGCCTTTACGGCTTTTACAGCTATACCTGGTTTGGGTCAAAAGGGGTTTTTTGAGACTTATAGACGGGGGAATTTCCCCGTTTTCTGTTAAGTTTGTCGGCCAATATGCCAGTTGGATATTTTTACGTTTAATGAAGCAACAGTCCGGGAGCGACCCGACGCGAAGGCTTAAATTCCTTTTTTATTATTAGCAGTGGTATAATTTAGTGAAAAATTATATCTAATTATCGTGATAAATTTAATAGAAGTCGGAAATTAGTAAATTTAGGTAAAGTAACTGTGAATTTTAATATTGAAAGTGGTCAATTAGGTTATGAAAACGAGTTTTTTTTTTCGATCTGATTATACTATTAGCCAGGGGCTCTGGAGCTTTTGATGCTTTTACAGCTTCACCGAGCTTGGGAGCGAGCGCTTAAGGCACTCAGCCGCGAAAGCTTTTTTTTTTTTTTTCGAACTGACTATACTGTTAGCCTTAGGGGCCCTGGAGCCTTTACGGCTTTTACAGCTTTACCGGGCTTGGGCCGCGAAAGCATTGCAACAAGATCCGAGAGTGCTTTTTTTTCGAACTGTCTATACTGTTTGCCTTAGGGGTGGAGCCTTTGCGGCTTTTACAGCTTCACCGGGCTTGGTCCAAAAAGTGCCGAAGTGGTCGGACCTCGGCTCGGACTGTTGCCGCGTATGCAATGAAGTCGCGATCTGGCTAATTCCCTATCATTCGATCTAAACTAACTATACATATATACATTTTTCTTTCTCCGGGAGGAGGGAAGGAACATGTGTATGTGTATTTAGTGGTCTGAAAATGAAAACGAGGAAAATATGCGCACAGAGCTTTATAAGTGTTGAGTGTTTATTTTAAGGATGAATTAAATATCCTTAAACATATATAATACACTCTTGGTGTATAACGAAATAAGAATTCTAGAATTATTTGGCATTAATTAAACAAAATTTAAACATTAATCAGATCAGATAAATTATTTGCCGTGTAAACATTATTTTCACAGTAAAAAATAATAATTAATAAACCTGTTCGAGTTTCTTACCCACTCTTCACAATGATTGGGTTGATTTTCGAACCGGCGGTGGTAGCATTTTATGCCTTCTTAAGGCCTGAATAGAGTATTGTTGAAGAATTAAATCTGCTGATAAAACTAATTTTATTTTAGTTTGAAAAGAGTTTGAAAAGAGTTTGATAATAGAAGTCGACATAATCACCACAAAACATGTATCAATAATGTATGATTAAAAATATCAGGGACCATCTAAACTCATTTAACCGCTCGAGTCTCCTTATCTTCGTAAAAACAGAAAGTAACAGTAATTAAATATGATACCAAATGTCTCATTCAATGTTAATCTATCAATTTCGTTATTCTTAACAGCTAATCTATTGTTTAAACTAATTTAATTCGTTTAGAGTCTATTCCAAAACTGTTAATTCCGATAATACCTATTAGTATACTCAATTTTACTTAATCTAGTGATTGCGCATAGTCAATAGGTATAATAAGCAAGAATATTACATTTTTCATTAACTGTTTGCTCTTAGTAGCATAAGTTTTTGATAACTGATTTAGTTTTTTTTTTGTAAAAGAAGTTAGATTAAATTTTGCATTGAGGTATTATGTACAATCTCAATGGTATTTTGTATTATTTTTAATGACCTAACTGACAGGTTAGTTACATATCTTTACCAAATAGGATAATTTAAAAGTATCCATTGGACTTATTACTCAAAATACCTTGAATAATATTGATTTTTTTAACATAGATTTATAATTAATCCGTCCGGGATGATGACGTAATAAAAAATAATATTGGCTCGTAATTTTAAATTATGGTAAAATAAATGTAGAGGAAGGGCAGCATATTTGGAATATCGGTTTGTTTTTTGGGGATAAGTAGAAAAGGGAACGAGTTAGTTCAATGAAAATGCATCAAATTATTGGGAAGTTATTATTCTTTAATAATACAAACAATCAAACAAAACGAAACCTAGGAACCTTTTCAAAATTTATATTAAACTAAAAATCTCCAAAAGCGTGAATTGACTTACAGTACAGGTAATTTGGAATACAGTATTTCAAATTATATTCCACTTTTTAGTTAGACAATAGTATACATATTTTCTTATAAACTAATAAATCTTTTATCTTTGCAATAGTTTTAATTCTTAATCATTCTCAATATTTTTTAACAAAATATACTTAAATAATAATTATTAAGTAATCAGTCACAATAATCACAGATCAGGTTTTAATTTGAACTTTTAAATTTACCATTGTTAGTTACTATTCTTGCAGTAATCACAGATATACACACCGGATTCATAACCACCACAAGCAGCGTGAACCCACAACTCACACATTAAGCACTGTACCCATTCTTCACCCTTTTTATCCTCACTATATTTTCCGTTGCAGAAAAAACACTCTGCATCTTCCTGAGTAGGGGCTGCAGCCTCATTTCTCTCTGCTAAATCGTCGGACGAGTCTGTGTTATTTCCAGAGATAGCGCCAGGATTCGAATCCGACGATTCACTTTCTATCATATTTTTGTTTGTCTGTTTTGCTATTTTCTTTTTTCCTTTTCCCTTAATCTTTTTTTTCTGTGCTCTGTTCATTTTATCAGTCTTTTTAAATTTTGCATTCTCAAGGTCCTTCTTATAAGGGGAACTTGAAATTATTGCCGATCTTGCTGGCTTACGGCCTCTATTGCTAGTTCTTTTTTTTACTGTGGGCACGGGAGAAATATGAGAGGGAGTAACAAGCAAGTGAATTCCTGTCCTGGTACCTGACGCGCCTGGCTCATTTTCATCAAAATTTTCTAATCGTAGAGGAGCATCTACGGGTGAGGTGAGCGTCGTTGAAATAGTTTGAAAGTTTTGATCCTCTTCAAAACTTGCAGCAGCAGCCATGTAATCGGCTTCATTAAATATATTTCGATTAAACGGATATATGCCACCAACTCTGAAACCATTTGCAGCAATTTCTCCAGTTTGGCACTTGATGTAGGCTTTCCCGAATAGCTCAACGACATCATATGGTGTTAAAGATCTATTAGTTTCTCTCAGAAATACCCGAACTTCTTCACTATAATAAGATTTTAAGGGTCCCATGAACGTGCGATCCAGCGGTTGAACTTTATGCGTACAATGAGGTGGCAGTGAGAGTATCGTCACGTAATGCTGTTTTGCCAGATCTATTAACTCTATATTCTTGGTATGACTGTAATGGCCATCGAGAATCAAGAGCACTGGTGATGCTTCTGTTGGTTTTACATATTCTACGAAGTGTTGAAACCATTGCGTAAATATGTGAGTTTGGATCCATCCCGATGGATGTGCTTTGCCTATAGAACCAACTGGAGCTCCTCTCATTAAAGCATCACACATATTTTTACGCGGAAAAATTATCATGGGAGGGACAAATATTCCTGCAGGGCTCATACAGACTACAATAGTTATTAAGGACCCCCTTTCGGCTGACGTCATTGCTCCGATTTGTTTCTTTCCTTTTCGGGCTATGATTTTTGGTATTTTACTCTGAACTATAGAGAGACCGCTCTCATCAACGTTAAATATGCGCGCAGCAGGGAAAGATTTATCAGTCTGGATTTTTTCAAGATTATCATAAAATTCGTCCATTCTTTCTTTAGTGAATCCGTTGGCTCTTGCTTGAGAAGTTCCAGTTGGCTGTCTTATGGATAAAATTTCCTGATGGCGTCTTAAAAATCCCTTTAGCCAGTATCTCCCAGCAAACCCATCCTTAAAAGGATTTTTTATATTATTTTTATAGCTAATTGATACGCCAACCGGCGCAGATCCATTCTAGTCAGCCCATAAAATTTATTCTCCATAGTTAATATATATTCGACCAGCAGGTTTTCAATATCTTTACCTAAAACTGGCCTTCGACCAATAATTTTATTCGTTATCGATTCAATATGTGAGTCTTTATCATTAACAAATCGAAAGAGTGTTGACCTGGGAACGTTGAAGTGTTTAGCTGCCTTTAAGTATCCCATTCTCTTTTCTCGGACAGCGACAATAGCAGCGGACATTTCCTCCTTATCCCACCTCTTTCTTTTCTTGTATTTGTGGGATGTTGCCATTTCTAAAAAAAGGGAAGAATGAATATCTCCTCATAAAAATAAGCATACAATTTGGAATATTCCAAATTGTGTTCACTGTCGGTATTCCAAGTTAACAACATGACATCCTAACCTAAAATTCCATGTCACATTTTTAATTCTAGAAATATTAATAAAATCAAATTAAAATCATAAAGTAATAAGGTCACTTAACAGTTTAAATAATTACAATGAAGATATTATCTATTATAGCAAACGATTATCAATGATTGTATTCTTACCGAAAAAGTTTTCAAAGTTGACGTCTCGTTCCCGTGAGGCTAGCAGCTGGAATATCAAGATGGCGCCCTGTTTTTAGTACTCATTGACTTCGTATGTCTTATGACGTTATGTTTGCAGCAAAAAAACTCAGATGGCGTTTATATTAATTTAGATATCTGAGTATCCCAAATTACCTGCAGTATTTCAAATATGCTGCCCTTCCTCTATTAAAAGTTAACGTACATGGGTATACGTAAAATAATTAAAAAAAAACCATTGTGTGGTTTTATGAAACCACAATGCCAGTGAAACTTTAAAAAAATAATTAAATTCCGAATTTAAGATTATAATCCTTGACTGCACGGCATAAAATTCAATTTTATTTGCGACAGTGTAATGTAATGCGACATGCGATTGATTTACGAATTTTGGGGCAATAGGATAAAAGTTTCACTTTAAAATAAAAATAGATATATAAAAATACAAATAATTTATAAAAAAATAAAATATAAAAGTATAAATATCGAGAATACCTATTGTAGTTAACTTGCCAAGTTTTATAAACTTTGGATTTACCATCTTAAAGATATATCAAATTTTAAGTTTGTAAGCTTCTCCTGTAAGGCTGCGCACGCATTTATTACCCAGTCATTATTTTCACCCAGTAATTTTATTTTTAAACGTTTTATTGACGATGCATAGGATCAAGCTTCTATTCTGTACCTGTTAATATATTCCCGTGTACAAATTTCAACAAAATCTGTTGAGAATTAATGATGTTTTTTTTCCGGGATTTTTTTTACGTTTTCTAAAACTATTATCGAAGAATGTTATAAAATTTGAACAATGACATACGCTTTCAGCAAGTCCGGTGAAGCTGTAAAAGCCGTTCGAGGCTCCTGGGCCCTTATGGCTAACAGTATAGTCAGATCGAAAAAAAAAATACGCTTTCAGTGTACAAAATTTTATAAGGATCGGTCATGCCGTTTTTAGGTTTGAATCCGGGCACACAGACAGATAAAAAAATAATAATAAGCGCATATAAATGATCAGTGAATGTCCTTAATAGGATGTACATAAGGACAATTTGAAAAAACATTACATGAAGATACGATATAGATTAATAGTTTTAAGGAGCACTCCTCACGTTGCCTTTTGAATAAATTTATGATTTTGTAATAAATAGGTCTTTAGGTATATATCTATAGGTATATATCATTAGGTATATATGTATAGGTCTATAGGTCTTTCAATAACATATATATGAAAATGTAGACTTCAGACTAATTTAAATATTGTTTACATAAATTTTTGTTTTATCAACAATTGATCTATCAATCGAAAACAGAAAAAAAAACTAGAAAATATTAAAAAAAAAATACACTTTTGTCACGTTTTGTCGATAGCCATGAGGGGGCGCGACCACCCACGCATGAAAACCGCCGCTGTAACCTTGTCAGGTGATATATTACTCGAACAGGTAAATATCTATTGATAATTATAAAACCGCCGCCGATACAAAGTCACCGCCGGCAATAAATCCGCCATTGTGATCGGCCGAAGGAAATGTCAAAACATTGAGACTTGTACACTTTTGAAAGTCACTCGGATTTTTTCTGACGTGACTTAAAGTTGAACCATTTTCACGGGATACATTTACTGAGGTCGGTAGATAATATTATGAAGACGTGAGAACCTTCACAAAATTTATCTGCATAAACTGGTAGGTATATTGTGTACCTATTTTCGGTGCTGATATTTAAATACCTAAATAGATTTTTTTATGATAATTCGGCAAAGTGACTGTATTGGTGGTAACTGATAGCATACATATATAAATAACGCCTCTTTACCAACGGGGTAAGCAGAGACCATGTCCTTCCACTTGCTAAGATCCTAGCATACATCTTTCGCTTCTTCAACATTCATTAATCTTTTCATGCATGCTAGTCGGTTTAGAGAACTCTTGACCTGACCTTTCTTCAGAACGTCCCCGGTTTGATCGTCGAACGTTCGTCTAAGCCTTCCTATTCCAAAGTTCCCATTCACACTCATCTTATAAATCTGTCTAGTCATTCTTCTTTCATCCATCCTCTCTACATGCCCAAATTATCTAAACATCCCTTTCTGAATCCGTGTCACTATATCTTCTTTCACACCACAATGTTCTCTTACATTATTTCTTATCCTGTCATGAATTAAATTGAATTCGTTTTACTGATTTTTATTGTAATGTCAGTAAAGTAACAATATTATTATCATTGGTGGTTAACTTCATCATAATTATTATTGTTATCATAATATTATTGTTAGGCCAAAGAACCAAAGAGGAACTTCGTCTAACGTTCACAAGTATGTAGGTACACATTTTCTTTTATCATAACATAAGATATTAACATAGAACTAAGTCATCAACGCTCGGCCTCTTTCATAAGTAAAAAAACTCCATAAATTTCTCCATCATAATGATCACGGCGTGCATTTATCAAATAATATGGTTCGTGAAAGAAAGAAAAAAATGACTCGAACGAAGCAATAATAAAAATCATAGATAATATAGAGTCATCCAGACCATAGATTATATGAAGTCATCCCGCGGCCACAGATATTAAATTTTTTTTCTTTATAAGTTCAACATGGCAGCTTTAGTATTGTGTAGGGTGTTAATGGTTTTGAAAAATAATAAACACGTAAATCATTTATATTAGAACGTGCATAATTAGAAAAATGTACCTGATTGTAAGCACAGTACAATCCGAAAACAACGGTCACCGTCGAGAGATCAATAATAAGAGAAGAATAACAGAGAAATATCTTTGGAGATTTCTGTCTACTTGGGGCAGCCCGACTGGTGGAATACCTTCACCATGTAAAAGATCGCAGCCAAATGACCTAGTGTTGTGTTCCAGGGGTGAGTAGGGTTTCCAGAGCTCCTTGGGGAAGGGTGGGTTGAAAGAGACGTAGGCACAAAGAAATTTTTTTGGAGATTGCTCTATATTTGGGTCAGCGTGACTGGTAGAATACCTCCACCCTACAAAAGATCGCAGCCAAATGACCTAGTGTTATGTTTCTGCGGTGAGTGGGGTTTCCAGAGGTCCTTGGGGAAGGATGGGTTCAAAGAGAGGTAAGGCACAGGGAAATTTCATTGGAGATTTCTCTATACTTGGGGCAGTCCGACTGGTAGAATACCTCCACCCTAAAAAGGTCGCAGCCAAATGACCTAGTGTTGTGTTCCTGCGGTGAGTAGGGTTTCCAGAGGTCCTTGGGGAAGGGTGGGTTCAAAGAGAGGTAAGGCACAGAGAAATTTCTTTGGAGATTTCTCTATACTTGGGGCAGTCCGACTGATGGAATACCTCCACCCTACAGAAGATCGCAGTCAAATAACCTTGTATTGTATTCTTGTGGTGATTGGGTTTCAAGAGCTCCTTAGGAAGGGGGGTTCAAGGTCGGCAACGCGCTATGGTATTACAAGTGACCATAGGCTACGGTAGCCGCTTACCATCAGGCGTATGCTTGTTTGCATCTGCGTTGTATAAAAAAAACCATCGCTGGTTCGCTACTGTCCTGCCGGACTGCCAACTTCTCGGCAGCTGAATATATACGGGTTGGTCTCGATACGCGACTAACTAAAAGACAGTCACTGTGACGGGTTTATCATCATATGTATGGTGGTCGAGACCCAGTCGGGTACAGAATTAAGCAGTGATGGCTCAGTGGTAGCGTGTACGACTTCGCGTCGATTGACGTGAGTTCGAATCCCTGTAATGAGGCTGAGCTTTCGATGAAGGAAAATATCATGAGGAAACCATTTCTAATGCCCGCCTGGTTAGCTACCACCCTCAAGTTGAACTATCGCCATGCACCAATAGGTGTGTTCCGGCAGCGGTACTTGAGAGCCAGTTTTCCACTAGGTTTAGCGTGTTATCATCTTGGTTAAGCGACGTTAACGTCAGGTAATATTGTGGCCACTATTCCAAACCTATAACGATAAAAAAGCACCGGCTTTATTACTGGTTACAGTATATCGGTTGACCTCGGAACGCGACACGCCTCAGCGTGCCATAGTTACGGGTGTTAAACCTGGTGTATGGCGGTCGCGGTTCTGTTGAACATAACTATTGTGTTGTTCCATCTAGCACAGGATTTTCACATATAACGAAGTTAAGAACTAAGAAATGATTTATGAAAGTTCAACCCCTAAGTGGATTAAAACTTTTCATTTCTGTTACCATTGGGTACATGGCTTATATCCAAGTATATATTATACTAGCTATGCCTGCGGCTTCGCTCGCTTGGACTACAGAATGCCGTTGGTTTATCGCACGTGCAAACCGTACTGCCCCCGCTCAAAAGACGGAAGACGAAAATGTTTATTCTGGGTGAACCTTAGAAGATAGATTTGATATTCCTGACTTGTTTGCAGGTCTTTTAAAGATATACAATTATGTAGAACATTTAATCCATTTAAGCGGCCCAAATGCGTCTTTTTTTTCGAATTGATTCGCCGTTATCGTCACTGCTTATTTCGTATGTTACTTTATCTTACAAAATATATCGTATAACCTAGCCAGATAACATAGCTATGAATTAAAGAAAAAACCATGTAAATCAAATATGTGGTATTCGCGTGAAAAGAACATAAACGGATAGACACACAGAGAGACGTTGAGTTACATAATATGTATAGATGAGTTTTATAATATAGAAATAATAATAATACAGATATATTTAATGGACCTTTCCTTTGAGACTTGATATTTCCTTACGGATGAAAGAAAATGTACATAAAAAAGAAGATTTAAAATAACTACGTAATGTAAGTAAATCATTTGAAGGGAAGACAATAGAAGTATTTAAAAAATCCTGACTATTGCCTAAATCATACACACATTACTAATTTTGGATATATATAAAAACGAAATGGATGTAGGTAATTACTTCACTGTCGGCTACAGTAAATTATGTGTTTCTATGTGAAATATAGAGATGGAGTGTCCAGTTTATGATGATCCCTCTTCAATCCCCAAGGGTAGTTTTATGATCACGTTTTAAATTTAAACCTAATTAAAAATATTTCGTTATACAGGCTTATTACGCTTAGGTATTAAACTTTATTTAGATATTATCAGTTTGTTTGTTTATTTGAATACGCTAATCTCTGGAAGTACAAATCAGATTTGATAAATTATTTTTGTATTTTATAGAATATTTATTGAGGAAGGTTATAGGGTATCTAACTTCACGCTACGTTCATAAGGAGCGGAGCAGTAACCATGAACGTCAAGCAATCTGGCAAGCTGTAAAATAAAAACAACGTTAGGTTACGTTGAGCGGCGCGGTTAATTGAATGAATTAAACTCAGGTCTACAGGAATTCAAGATCTGAACTATATACTTAATGATCGAAGACAATGCTTAGTTTTTTTTTATTGTTATAGGTCTGGCGTAGTGGCCACAATCCCACCTGATGTTAATTGACGATTTGGCCCAAGATGATAATAACACGCTAAACCTAGTGGAAGAATGGCTCTCACGTGCAGCTGCCGGAACACACCTATTGGTGCTTGCCGGCAGATTTTCATATTGAGGGTGGTAGCTAGCCAGGCTGGCATTAGAAAAAGCCCTACCACCATGCTATGGTATCCTCACGATGTCTTCCTTCACCGAAAGCTCGGGCTCAATGCAAGGATTCGAACTCACGTCAATCGACGCGAAGTCGTACACGCTACCACTGAGCCATCATTGCAGTCGAGATTAGAAAAATGCTATTAAGTGAATATGCCTAAGTCAAGACTAGAAATAAATATAAAACAGCATCTTTTAGACTTAGCAAGACACTTAACAGTTTATTTAAGTAATTGTGTTAGGTTTTATAACAAACTTCCTAAGCACATTTACGATTTGCCGGTAAATAAGTTTAAAAATCACATAAAGCACGTTTTATTTTGAAAGGGTATTTATTATAGGGTGGATTATTACGTGAATGATAGTGATGTCTGGAAGTGACGCTCTTTCTGTACATACACTAAAAATAATAATAAATATGCATGAGTCCGATTGAGTTCTTGCGGGTTATTTTCGTTGAGTGGAATGTTTTCCGAACCGGTAGTAGTGTTTTGACGTTCGTAAGCTTTTTTTTTTGAAATAGTTGCTGAAAGGTCAATTAGAGGTTGGTAGATGGGCTACAATGTTATTAAGTGACTATTTATTTATTTTATTTATTAATTACGGTTATCCAACATAACTTAGCATTATACGTGATTTGTAAAAAGTATTCATACAAAAAAGGTGTGTGTGCGATTCACACACGATAGAAGTGAAACTTCATTTTAAAAGATATTTTATATTTTATTTAAACAGTGTGCAATATACATACACAGCGACATTTGGTCTCTCGCTCTGGCTCACACAAAGAGGAGAGACCGATAATGTGCGTTAAACGTTTAACGTGTTGGAAGTCGCATAAGAAGTCTCACTTCAATAAAATTAAAATGCCGTTATATTTATAGGTGAACACGTCATGCACAGACAACATACTTAAGTATTAAATTTAACTATATACATATAAAATAACAGAACTTAAACATAAAGATTTAACATACATAAGAATAATAAGATAATTAGATTATAAAAATAAGAGAAATTGAAACTAAAATATAATTAGATACTAAAATTGAAATTAAACTAGAATTAACGATTGTATTTCAATATTAGACAGGTAGTCTAATATTGTTTTTTTTTAAATTTTGTAATGTTATTAGAATAAATGTCGCAAGATTTATGTAATTTATTACAAGTTTTAGAAATTCTACTCGCTGGACAGTATAAATTTAAATTAGTTGAAGAGTGAGGGATGTAAAATGGGACGTATTTATTAGATTTGGGGAGCTTCAACGGCATATTATACCAGTTTATATAAAAACATAAGTTCCAATAACTTTCTACGATCGCATAATGTGGTAAGTACAAAATGCTTGAAACGGTCATGCATCACGTTCAGCTTGATTTTCAACTTGAAGGTGTTAGCTAGCAAGGGAGGCATTAGAAAAATCCCTACCAACATTATATAATTTCATAGTACTCATATTATAGTTTCATGACGATGTACGTACACGCTATTACTGAGCCATCATTGCTTCTAAACTTGCGTGAATGGAAACTGGATATGCACTGCTTGATCCAGAATCGCGCATAAGCGAATCACTATGACGGGCTTTTCACCATATTTATGGTAGTCACGATCCAATACAAGCCGTATCACCCGTCTTTCTGTACATGAAAGCGTAAGCTAGTACTGGTATATCATGGAACGATTAGTGTTGACGATTTGCTCTGTATTCACAAACCAGTTAAGCTTATTTATTTATTTAAAAGGATTGACAACAGTTAATCAAAACATAATAGCCTAGATAATAAAAAATATAGGTAACAATAATATTGAAGAAATAATTATAGCCAATCACAGCAAGCGAAAAACAAATAAATATTAATGGTTATAATTAAAATAAAACTAAAACATTATTATATATATGGAAAACATTGAAAACATATGATTAAAATTACAGAAAAAAAAAATATTTTCAATTAATGAAAGGATTAAATGAAAAGAAATATAAGATAAAGACAATATAAATATGTGTACATAACGTTAAATTAAAATTGTTAATGAATTATAAAATTAAAAAAATACAAAACTCACAACAAAATCATTAAAAATAAAAAAATCATGAAGCTAACAGAGTGTACATTTTAACTTTGAACTGAGAAGGTGAATTAGCAAATATGTCAATGGTGATATCTTTTTTAAGCAGCTCATTATATTGACGTGATAATCTTGGAACTATTGTGAAATGTCCTAGATTGGTTCTGTAGCATTTATGACCAAATAAAGGGACTGGATATCTAGGTAACTTGAGCAACTTGAGGTAACTTGAACATTATTATATATAGTCTTTCTATGAACTTCAGTTTTTGCTGTTACCAAGAAGTTTCTAAGAATAATTCTCGTTACAAAAACTAGTGCATAATAATTTGGCGCTGTTTCAAAAACATCTAATATCGGTCTCCGAAACCAAAAGTCAAGATACGTTGGTTCATCTTAACTTATTAATTTCCCGGTTACGGGCAACCATTATTGTGTGGGAATGGGACGGTTGTATCTATTAATAAGCGTTAGAGGGAGACGGTGAAGGTTTTTTGTATAAGACAGTATGGGCGGCGTCCGTTTAATTATTATTTCGTGGTTTATACACAGGTTGTGTATTTTTGATATAAAATACATGGTTGAATTATTTGACCTATTTTGTCGAGATATCAACTTAACATCATGAAGTTCTTTGATAGCTATAGTAGGTTATATAATGTCATAATTATATCTGAACAGGAAACTGGATATAAACCGGATGATCACGAAAGACGCGCGCGTAAGTGAAACACTATTAGTCGCTTTTTGCCATATGAATAGTGGTTGCAACCCAGTCGGGATGTATAGTCCTACCACCCCGCTATCATCATTTCCTCATTCATTACACCACTATCACTTGAAGTTTGCTTGGTTGTCTCAACACTAAAGATGTTATTCAACACCTTTACACCCCAAAATTACTCTTAAACAAACTCCTTAATTAGATAAATAAGTCTGCATAAAGTCTTTGCCGTACTCTTAAACTGTGGTACAGTCCCATTGTGTTCCCTTCTTCCTATAACATGGGGTCCCTCAAACGTACCATGAAGAGATAATTGAGCAGACATGTCAGTGAACTGACTATGGATTGCATATCTCTCGGTGATTGTCGATGTTGTTGGATTGCACTGTGCTTACCATTGGGTACAATGCCGTCACTATGCCGTGCTATGATAAAAAAAGAGATAACTCAATCGTTCATTCAATTATTAACCATTCGTTCAAAATTTTGGAACCGCCTGTACACGATAAACGGAATAATTTGTACCAATGTTAGCGCGAACATATGGACACAATATCTCTTCTCAAGTTTATATTCATTACCTTCATTTAGTTTTTAGAGATGAGACCGATTTGTTGGCGTTATTGAATACGCGGATTCAAATCCTGTCGTGTTGTATTATTCTCGAAATTTTATAAGCAATGTGTGACGTCGGTATACTAGTCGGCCATTTTTGTTTACGTTTTGAGATGATATAAAATTAGATTCACGACTGTCTGATCTACCGAGGTTCGGCCACTTTGGCACCCTCGGATCTTGTTGCAAAACTTTCGTGGCTGAGTACCTTAAGCGCTCGCCCCCAAGTCCGGTGAAGCTGTAAAAGCCGTTCGAGGCTCCCTAATGGCCAACAGTATAGTCAGATCGAAAAAAAAAAAATGTCTATCTATAATAATAAATGTTACTGGCTTGTGCATGTAATTGTATATGTATGTATAAAGAAAAGTTGAGCATAACTTATCAAACTGCGAGAATAAAGTCCTTGTCCAGTAATAGAGGGTTTTTTGGTAGTGAGAGATCATGAACGATTTACATAATCGAAACATTTACTAATTACTAATCATTCATAATTGATTATGAAATTAGTAACTTACTAATTTTCGTAATCGAATAATATTACTAATTAGTATTACTAATTCTCGTTAATCGTAATCCCGTCAAAAGAAAGCTTTTTAGAAGAACTTGTATAACGAGCTAGAAAAGGGTCCTCCAGACCAACAACAAGTTGGAAGTTAGTTACTGATCCTATCAAATTAGTTACTACTAATGGTTATCTTCATAGTCGAATGATTATATTAGTATCTCATAATCGCCCACCACATTTTTTTTTACTATAGGAGCTAGAAAAATGTGCATTCCAAAATCAACGACTGCCACCAAGAGATCAATATTTTTGCTAATAGTCGTTGATATTCCGGTCTGGTTTAATGTCTCTTCACGTCATGTTTAAAGAAGGAGGGAACACACTGGCCGGGAAACTTCACAGTACAATAGAGATATGTTACAGCGAACTACTTTGTTGATTGTTTTTCAAAAAGGTTTGGAGACAATTAACAATATTTATTTCTATATCTTGTAGAGTCTACAAATTACCTTTTGATTATATTAAAATGTTTGGATAAGCAAACGATTCGTGCCTTTGCCTATGAAATCATACTGATGAAAGATAAGAAAAATTGTTTATGGAAATCATAAGATCTTTAATCCACATTAAAAATAAAGTATTTAAATAATTTATAACATTGGCCGCGAATAAGTCTGTAAACACTTTATCGCATAACGCGTTAAACGTCGCTTTAAATTATTTCGAAAAAAAAAAAGAATGTCGCCGAACAAATTTATATACGGCGGCAGTAGATTTGAATTCGAAACGCTCGTATTCTTATTTTGAATTTGTTTTCGTCGGCAATGCTGTTCGGCTTGCAGTGATGTTGAGTTGACAAATATTGTTTTTTTTTCAATTAATTTCGCAAAATGCATATCTAAATGTAAATGTTTTTTTTTGTTTATTATTTATAAAGTATAATTTCTTTATGTATACTTAGTAAAATGTCATGATATTTTCAATGATTTTCAGGTTCAAATGCACATAAGTTGTAATTTATGAAACAAAAACCTAAATTGTCTTAAAAAATATATTTTATTAATGTAAGTATAGTATCTCCGTTTGATATGAAACTTGCCGACGTAAGTCTACCGCATTGAGCGTCCTGTATTCGAATCCAAGCAAGAACTGAAACTTACAAACAGCCTGTTATTTCATTTGGTGCGTATACTAGAGGAAAAAATTGAGACATGCGCGCGGAAGTGCTACCGTGACATGATGAAGTTAGCCGTCAATAATAATAATTTGATTAAAAAATAATGTTTATATATACAACGTTAAATTATTTTTAAACAATTAAATAAAAATAATGAATTTGCTTTATTATCACTGATGGTTAACTGAATTATGTTTTGGCGTGCGGGAGAAAAATTTTGAAGTAGTTTTGTTACGACAACGAATTATAACATCTTACATGCAGCATACATAAGTACAAACAATTTTCTTGAACACGTATCTTTTAGTTCGCTTTCTTGTTTGTTTGGTATCATAAAGATATCTTTGTCATAGTCTCATCAAGATGTTTGAAACTGATTGCAAATTTTAACGGAACAAGACTAAAAATTGCCAATTGCGTGTCGGGCCATGTCTGTGCATGGTTCCGTGGTTGCCCGTGACAATATGTAGATTTAGAAGCGGGCTTTAAGTAATTTTCAATATATTACTTCTCCAAGTACATTTTATAATTTGGTCGACTATTAGGTACTCGTTAACTTGTAAAGCCTATCTGAATGTGATAGTTTTCCTTTTAACTTCGTTATATATACCACTGCCGTGAATTTCTTTTAAATTTTTTTTACATGACCATTTAGCTGCCTTGGGCCGGGGGTGAGGGGGGCACTTGACTCTAACAATAATTAGCATTTTAAAGCGTAATATTTCGTAAACAGATCTTCGAATATTCATTTTCATACACCCGCAATATTTTTGAACGAAATATCTAGACCATAGCGTAGACGAGAAAAAAAATCATCCCCACTTTATGTAAATGAAGACTGTGCTGTTATAAAATCAAAATAGCACATAAAAAAAATAAACGTCTAAAACGTAACCTCTCTACGGATTTTTTGTACTAAAACGTTTCTGATTTCAAAATTCGGTAGGACATTACGCGTATCAACCGCGATTTTTCATTGGCCCCTTTTAAAAAAGGAACTGCGTTTATTTTTTTATTTATATTTAACGGCTCTAAGTTACTGAGCGCAGGTACTTTATTTTATGTAAGTCGGCATTTCTTATAAATGCATTTACTTAATTGACTTTTTTTGTTTGATTTCTTTTTTTATTTGATAACAAATTTATTCCTTGGAAACGCTGAGCCGCCTTCGATTCAAAGAATGTATCATCCTTGTGTGGTTCTATAATGTATTTACATAATTTTGTGCATATAATAACAATTTAATTATAATAATATGAGCTCATTTGGGAATGGTGCGTTGGTGGGAAATTTCTTTGGAGGTTTCCCTGTACTTGGGGTATTCGACAGGTGAAACATCTTCACCCTACAGAAGACCGCAGCCAAATAACCTAATGCTGTGTTCCTGCGGTGAGTAGGGTATCCAGAGCTCCATGGGAAAGGGGCTCGGCAATGCACTACTATGGTATTACAAACGTTCATAGGTTACGGTATCCACTTACCATCAGGCGAGTCGTATGCTTGTTTGCCAATTTAGCTGTATAAAAAAAACGAATATAAAAGAAAAGACAGTTTGAATTTTATACGTTTTAATAAGATTTTTTATTCTATAAAAGTTGATAGTTACTTTTTGCGATTGCTTTTTCAAATTACTATTCGACGGGTGATTGACAATGGAATTAATTTTATACGCCATCGGGAATTTTATTTACCTGTCCATTTGTCACGAATCTATTACAAGCTTGAAAAAGCGAAGTAATAAAAAAGTATATTTAAAAAGTATGACGCAGATAAAAAAGATTAAGCTAAAGATGTTTACGTTGCAGGTTAAATCAAAGAGTCGTGTTCTGTAAAAAGCCTGGTCGCATAGAGTGACATCCGTAAAAATAGCAGCAATTAAACTGGGAGGAAAAAAAAGAATACGACATTCAAAATTCAAAGATTCTCGAACGGACATTCGGAAGACAATAGCCCATTAGGAACCCGTAGATAAGTATCTAGACGACCCAATTGTAGTTCCTTTTTTGAATTTAAACGTGTTTATTTTTTTTTTTGTTTCGAGTTCTTCGGTAAATATGGAATAGTGAAACGATTTCAAGGACAATTTAATTCTGAGAAATATTTGAATAAATAAGTAACAATAATTTATTTCTATTAGAAAGTCATACTACAATAGTCTATGGTGATGGTGGTAGGGCAGTTTCTAAAGCCTGCCTGGGTTATCTACCAACTTCAAGTTGAAAATTCTGTCACCAAGCACTTATAGGTGTGTTCCGGCAGCTGCACTTGAGATTTAGTTTCTCTAGGCTTAGTGTGTTACCAACTTCGGCCAAATTGTCACTTAACATCAGATGAAATTGTGCTCACACGTTGAAAATTAAATTTCAAAAAAATTGCAGGTGTCTAAAAAGGTGCGGCGGGACCATTATAATATATAAAACATGAAAAAAAAGTTATTGAAATAAAAACTTATAATATATACGGAACACTATAATTATAAGGACGGATACAGCATTACTGTATTTGTACGGTATCCACTTCAAAAGATGGTGTCGATTTTTGCGGCTAACGATTTGGAGAGTTCCAATCACTGTTTGCATTTCGAATGATGTGAATTCTTATTAGTTTTTTTTTATAAAGCATTGCTATTAACACAGATAATGTAAAAAATCGGGTGCTTATTTAAATTAAAAACTCTATGGTCATGACTTTAATTAAATATTCAAAATGTGTTACATAATAAAAATGGTTATTTATTTATTAGGTTATACTTTGTAGTGAAATCACTTCAGGATTATTCATTGGAGATATAAGTGTTTATAATTGGAAAGTTTTAGTGTAATTTTTCGAGTAATTTAACATTTTCTTACTAAAAATATCCTCTATTCATTTTTATCATATCTTTACCTGTTTGTAGCTGCTGCTCTATAGCGGTTTCACCCGTGTCAAATTGTTATTAACACTTCCCGTATTTGCCTTCAGCTTTCTAGATTGCTTGAAGTACGTGGTTACTGCACTTACTGCTCCGCTCCTCAGAGTCGCAGCGTGAAGTTGTATAGCATTTAAACTTCATCAATAAATACGCTATACAATGCCAAAAGGATATTTCAAATCTGACTGGTAGTTCCAGAGATTAGAGAGAGATTAGATGAGAGGTAGGGCACAGAGAAATTTCTTTGGAGAATTCTCTCTACTTGGGCAGTCCGACTGGTGGAATACCTCCACCCTACAGAAGATCGCAGCCAAATAACCTAGTGTTGTGTTTCTGGGTTGAGTAGGGTTTCCAGAGCTCCTTGGGGTAGGGGGTTTCAAGGTCGGCAAAGCCCTTGTGATACCTATGGTATTGCAGGCGTTCATAGGTTACGGTAGCCGCTTACCATCAGGCGGGCCGTATGCGTGTTTGCCACCTTTGTAGTATAAAAAAAAAGATTAACGCGTTTAAACAAAAAACAATCTCTTTTGAGATTTATAATATGTATTACTATAGATAACCGATCATAACCAGCAAATAGGTAAACAAATATATATATAAAAAAACAATAAATATCTATGGAAATTATGCGCTGCCAGTATAATGAATACAATTTGAATCATTTCTAAATTCAAACACGGGGCCATCTCGTTTGTAATTCGACTGTAGTTTTGGCGCGAAAGCCGGACCGCACACGACGCCGCGCGCAAATATGCGCGATCCGAGATCTGGCACGTATCGCGAGGCCACACAAATCAAGGCGCAAGTAAAAATCGACGACGAACGTGTTTAAACTTAACATTTTTATATGTGTACGTTAAAGCTTTTTACGGAATTAATCGTCTAACTGGAGAATAATTTGTACTGCAAAACTTATTATTCATTCAGTTAATATAAAATGTATTTGGTTAATTATTCTAATTGTAGAGAGGTAGGGGAAATTCTGTAAAGATTTCTCAGTACTTGTGGCAGTCCGACCGGTGGAATGCCTACAGCAGTTCGCACCCAAATAACCTTTTGTTGTGTTCCTGCGATGAGTAGGATTTCCAGAGCTCTTTGGGGTAGGCGGTTCAAGGTTTGCAACGCTCCAGTGATACCTATGATATTACAAGCGTCCGTAGACTACGGTAGCTGCTTACCATCAAGCGGGCCGTATGCTTGTTTGCCATCTTTATTGTATAAAAAACGTAAGTACATGGCTCAATGGTAGCGTGTACTGATACCGCGTCGATTGACGTGAGTTCGAATCCCCATAATGAGCCTGAGCTTTCGGTTTAGGAAAACATCGTGATGCAACTATAGATTGTTGGTAAGGTATTTTCTGATGCCCGCCTAACTAGCTACCATTATCCTTAAGTTGAAAATCTGTAGCCAAGAAACTGAAGAATCTGAAGAAGCCTATAAAAATTGTAAATTTAATAAACCCTCGACACTAATAATATATTCCTTAAGACCATTCCAATGAGTCCAAACAAGATATCCCTGGTGTAAGTTACTGAAGAGTTAGGTATCCTGCAGATTCCAGGTGATACTGCAGCATCAGCTCAATGTTGCCATATTCTTCTCATATCAGTGAAGTAACAGAATACCAAATTTCGACATTATTAGACATGTAAAAGATACTCATGTCGATTAAACAATTATGTAAGAGTTTATAATCTTCAAACGGCTGAACCGATTTTGATAAAACATGTTTTTTTATACTACAAATGTGGCAAACAGGCATACGGCCTGCCTAATGGTAAGCGGCTACCGTAGCCTATGAACGCCTGCAATACCATAGGTATCACAAGCGCGTTGTCGACCTTGAACCCCCTACCCCAAGATGCTCTGGAAACCCTACTCATCGCAGAAACACAACACTAGGTCATTTGGCTGCGATCTTCTGTAGGGTGGATGTCTAAGCACCACCGCTACAAAACTTGCTTTCAAATAAAAAAAAACCGCATCCAAATCGGTTCACCAGTTTAAGAGCTACAGTGCCATAGATAGACACACAGACACAAGCATACTGGTCAAACTTAGAACAACCCTTTTTGCTACGTCGGGTTATTAAAAAAAAGTAAAGTAAGTCAAAGATTTATAACGATCACTGAGAAAATAAAGAATACTTCAAAATCCACTAGTTAGATAATTTGATCTACATATTTTTACCTGCGACTTCATTCCAGTTGTCTTTTACATAAAAAATATTGTAACATGGTTATATTAAAACACAAACCTTCGTAGGCCTACGAACGATAACTTAGTAAAGTTTCATCACAATCGAACGAATGGTATAGTATATTACATATACTACTGGCCCAGCAGATGCTGTTATATCCTTTCCTGTAGTCAATACCCCATCACCACTTATTACCTTTAAGGATATCATAAAAATATTTAAAAAAAAAACACGCATATCTTTTAACTTTCATGGTGATCGGTCAAACGATATTGGAGTTTATGGTTCGCATACGTACAGACATACAACAAACATCATCAGTATTAAATTTATGCAACGAACTGACTATACTGTTAGCCTTAGGGGTCATGGAGCCTTTACGCCTTTTACAGCTTTACCGGGCTTGGGCGTGATGTTCATGGATACTGCTCCGTTCCTTAGGGACGTAACGTGAAGTTATATAGCCTATATAATAATGGTATAAAATGCCATAATATTTTATTTTATCATTGTGGTGTTTACGTGACACCTTAATGTTTTAAATATGAATGGTAATGTTACAAGGACTAGCTTCCTGTACCTAAACGTCATATCAAAAAACATACTATTGAATATAATATGTCGGAGAATCGTCAATGAAATTATGGAAACAGTAGTAATGTATAAGCAAGCTACGACCTACTTAAGGGCATTCCTACTTTAGCCGTGAAATAGTAACATTCTAATACGAATTGTTGGATAATGAAGACCTGCAGTTATTAAGTCAACTACAAATAAACATAGGTCAGAGTGACGTCACGCTGCCCGTCTCGACCACGTTATACTCGTACCTATATTGTTACAGTAGTTTAAGAGATTAGCGCCTTCAAACAAACTCGAGATAACATACCTACCTACACTAAAGATGTAGTATGTGAATTGTCTATGCCTAAGCGAAACAAAATACCTAATCAAATGAAATGAAAAAAAAAAACAATAATACTTAATGAACAGTTGCGCCCGTATGTTTTTAAAAGCAATTCAAATTAATTACGCCATTTTGTCGAACTGTCACGGTGACATTCGAGTTTGTGCACTCTCCTGCAACCATAGATAAAGGGTTTAAATTTCTTTTTTATATATATTTTTAAATACGCGGGCACCGATCGCAAGCTTTAAATCCTTGTATTTAACGATACCGAAAATGTTAATTCTTCTATTCCTATTCGTGTCACACAGTGTTTTTAGGAGCGGAAGTGCTCTTTTTTTTGTATAATCGGCCCATAATGCCACTTTATAACATCCGCTTAGGTATTTTCGGTAACAGTTACACTTCAGTGGGGGAAGAGGGTATGATGTAAACTTTTGTTGAAAAATAGACAATATTTTTTTATCTGTAAATAAGCTATTAGTATTGTGTTAGATTGTGTAGCGTGACTAATCGTTGTGGAATTATTTAAATTGCCCCTCGTATGTACAAACGATTCTATAAGATTATTTTTTTGTTGTTCATACAAATTCAAATGAGTCAATTTTGTCATTCTGGTGTTTTGTTGGTGTTTACGAAGAATTTTTGTGTATGATTTGACACGGACGGTACACACTGTTTTCTTTTTCCATGGTGGAAAACAAGCATGGGCTGTATGCTAGTTGTAAGCGGCTATCGTAGCCTATCGACACTTGTAATACCATAGATATCAACTAACACGTGCCGACTTTGAACCCCCCTACCCCACGGAGCTCTAGAAACCCTACTCACCGCAGGAACACAACACAAAGTTATTCGGCTGCAATCTTCTGTAGGGTGGAGGTACTCCACCAGTCAGGTCACCCCGTGTAGAGAGAACTGTTGGGTAAAAAATTTGTTTCTTCGTACTTAAAATAAGAATTTTCAGAAAGAAAATTACAAAATCGGGGCCGTCTCATACCCCGAACATTATATAATAATATATAAAATTATATATTATAAATTATATATAGTATTAATTACATATACATAATTACATATACGACTTCCAACACTTTAAACGTTTAACGCACATTATCCGTCTCTCCTCTTTGTGTGAGCCAGAGCGAGAGAGCAAATGTCGGTGTGTATGTATATTGCACACTGTTTAAATAAAATAGAAAATGTCTTTTAAAATGAAGTTTCACTTCTATCGTGTGTGAATCGCACACACACAATTTTGTTATTATATATTATACATTATATATTTTATTAATATATAAAATAATTTGTGTAAATTTGCAAATACGTTTGAACGGGTTTTGATGAAATACAATTTAAAAAAAGTATTCAACGAAGCGAATGGGTACCAATTTGTCTATAATCTATACTGTTACCTATTATAAAAAGTAAAGTTTGTGTATTAATAGAAGATAATCTCTTAAACTAATGAAAAATTTAAAGCTTCATTATCCCTCAGTGATATATAAACCTTTTGTAATAGACTACGCGAGCGGAGCCGCAGGCACAACTAGTATTTTATATAATGAAGGAATTCGCTGGCGATTTGGCGATTTTTTTTCGTATTAGAACGCGAATCACTTGAAAACTACAGAACCAATTTTAATGTACGTATTTTTTAGATAAATGTAGGACTGAATCCGAAGAAGGATCTAAGCTAAATATCATTACGCTTTTCCACATGGGCTCAGCATTCATTATAAAATTATTTCATGTAAATAAAGTTTCGAGTTCAGTATAGTTATAAAATAAAAAATAAAAATGGTGCGTATCAGTTCCGACATGCGACTGGAGTTTACTCTTAAAAACTATTGTCTTGGAATATATACAATAGGCAAAATGTTAAACTATTAATAGAATAGGTCTTTACCTATGAAATTGCCGTTCTGCAGTACTGGTCATTTCAAATCAAAATAATTTTTGTTTGGCTAAGAATTCTAATTTCAAATTATTTTTATTTTAAAAACATGAAATTATTTTTCCAAAAGTATTTATTTGTTTATTACATTTTCATCGCATTTAAATCTTTTTTATCATCATGGATACGTTAAAAATTCGAGTAATTATGGAATATGAGCACCGTCGTGGCAGTAACGCGGCACAAGCGGCACGCAACATCAACGACGTTTACGGAGCTAACACTACAAACCAACGCACCACCTGTTATTGGTTTGCTCGCTTCCGTTATGGGAATTTCGACCTGAAAGATGAACCTCGCGGTCGTCAGAAGACTTTGGTCGACAATGACGAATTAAAGGCGGTTGTGGAAGCTGATGATACACAATCTACGGCTGAATTAGCAGCAGCTTTCGACGTTAGCGTCAAAACAATATTGGTCCATTTGCGTCAAATTGGCAAGGTAAAAAAGCTTGACAAATGGGTTCCCCACGAACTCAATGATCGCCAGCGCGAAGTACGCGTCGAGACGTGCCTTGCACTGCTCAACAGACACACAAATGAAGTTATGCATTGATAACGCATTGTTACCTGCGATGAAAAATGGATTCTGTTTGATAACCGCAAGCGCTCAGCAAGTTGGTTGGATTCTGGTTCAGCACCTAAACAATGCCCTAAACGAAAACTTACCCCTAGAAAAGTGATGGTCACTGTTTGGTGGTCTAGCGCCGGTGTGATTCATCACAGCTTCTTAACAAACGGGGTGAGCATTACTGCAGATGTGTACTGTGAAGAACTGAACACAATGATGGAGAAGCTGGCACATCTCCAACCAGCAATGGTCAATCGCTCGTCTCCGCTGCTCCTGCATGACAACGCGCGACCTCATACTGCACAACAGACGGTCTCCAAGTTGCAAGAACTGGGGTTGGAAGTTCTCCGTCATCCGCCCTACTCACCATACCTTGCGCCTACAGACTACTACTTTTTCCAGAATTTGGATAACTCCTTGGCGGGAAAAAATTCAATACCCGAGAGGCAGTACAAAATGTCTTTGAAGAATTTGTTGCCTCCCGTCCAGCTGATTTCTTTAAGAAGCGCATCAATAAACTGCCACTGCGCTGGCAAATATGCATTGTTTGCATGGGTGATTAGATTAATAAAAATAAAAAATACATGAAAAACATCGTTTAAATTTTTTCATACAACACGGCAATTTCATAGGTAAAGACCTAATATTATTAGTTCAGTATACAAGTAAGCTACTTAAGTACAGCTTTACGGTAACCTCCATCTCGGCTACAACAAAGAAATTTGCTACGTCGTACTGTGAGGCTGTGGAACTGTCTCCCGGCCAGTGTTTTTCTTCCTTCCTACAGGGGCCTTGGAGCCTTACGGCTTTTACAGCTTCACCGGGCTTGGGCTTTGCGTGACCTGAAGCAATGAAGGCTCAGTGGTTGGGTGTACGGGTATGGCGTCGCTAGACGTGAGTTCGAGTCCCAGAGCCTGAGCTTTCGGTGAAGGAAAACATCGTGAAACTATAGCATGGTTTCTTCTAATGCCCGCCTGGCTAGCTACGACCCTCAAGTGGAAAATTCGGCCACATCGTCACTTAACAACAGGTGAGATTGTGGCCACTACGCCAAACCTACAACGATAAAAGAAAAATATAACTTTAAAAATATTTTTTCACAGCTGTGCGCCCGCGGCTTTGCTCGCGTCTAACACACTTTACGACTAACTTATGTCTATTATTAGTATTAAAACTGTGCTGGGCTTTAACAAAATTAAGCTCTTAAAGTTTTTACGAATATAAATTATATTATCAAGAATGTATTGGGAGCGCAAAGTTAAGATATTACATTTTTGGAACTTGTTTTTTAGTGATTCGCAAGGTTTCATCTATACATATCATAAACTCAACGTCTCTCTGTCTGCCTGTCCGTTTATGTTCTTTTCACGCGAAAACCATTTATCTAAATTGTATGTATTTGTTTATTAATAGCTATGTTATCTGGTCAAGTTATGGGGTATATTTTGTAATATAAAGTAAGATACGAAATAAGCAGTGACGATAATGATGAATCAATTCGGAAAAAATACGCTTTTGGGGCGAATAAACGGCTTACGCTGAATAAACCATAAGAGATATATGAAATTAATGTATGACATAATTGTAGATCTTAAAAAAACCTACAAAAAGTTAGTGATATCATATGTTTATCTTCTAAAGATCACTCACAATAGACGCTCGACCAACAGCATTCTGTAGTATCGCTTATTCGCTTTTGTAATATGCAACCCCAGCCGCTGAAGTCCACAGCAAAATAACGTAAGACATTAAGCTATGGAAGTAAGCGAAGTAGACTTAAACAACTAGTCACTTTTATCATGACAAATGAATATTAAATACACAAATTGTGGGTTTCTCCCCGGTTTTCCCTCTACTTAAACGTGGAAGGCTTTTAATGGCAGACGGTTCTATTTTATACAGATTATACTCACTAACATAAAAATTATGCAATATTAGTGGTTATATATTTCTTTAAAGCAGCAGTGCTATTTCTGGTGTGTTCCGGTTTGAAGGGAGCGGTTTGAACACCCACTAATGCCTTGATTACAAGTTGAAGCAATGATGGCTCAGTGGTAGTGTGTACAACTTTGCGTCGATTGACGTGAGTTTGAATCCTGAACACACCAGAATACATTTTTCTGATTTCTTATCTAATTTATGTCTTGTCCCTTTGGGAATGAACTTCGTGATTGTACTGCCAAATATTTTAATGTGATTTAGATTTGGTCTTTTGTTCGTCCACAGCTCATACGGTGTAATATTATTCAACCCACTTTTTACGATTCGATTCTCCAAATAAATTACAGCAGACAAGCAGACGGCCCGCCTGATGCTAAGCGGCAACCGTAGCTTATGGACGCTTGTAATACCATAGGTATTACTAGCGTGTTGCTGACCTTAAAACCCTCTACTCCAAAGAGTTCTGGAAAGCCTACTCACTGCAGGAACACAACACCAGGTTATTTGGCTGCGATCTCCTCTAAAGGTCTGAAATTGATATGAATCTAAAAGTCTACACCAAGTAGAGAGAAATCTCCAAAAAAATTCCTCTGTACCCTATCTCTCTTCAATAATGTTCAAATAATATCTACTTTCCTTGTACATACAATTCTTTAAACATAATATATAATAACACCCATAACTGAAATTATCTGAAATTTTATTCTGAAATAATTTAATATTCTTATTCAGTACTGAAACGGATTAAATACTCTTAAGATATCTCTTATCCGTAACATCTCTAATTTCAAATCAAACTGTCATCCTTCCTTTTAAACAAATTGAGAATCACACATAAAAGGTGTAATCAATATTTACGTGTACCACCTCAATTACTCTCGGGCCACACAAAACTATTGTACAATGAGATTAAAAAAAAAACTCTAAAATATAATAGTTTCATGTAGGCAAAAGGACACAAATCCGTTTTGTAAAATTTAATGGCGCGGCGAATCGCAAAGCAACGCCCCCGGCGCGCCGTGTACGAATTTTGAAAATATTTTGACATTAATAGCCGCCTTTGTGAACCTCCAGTGACGTATTGTCGCCGGTTTAATTTTTTTTTAAAGGGCAAAGGAATCGAAAACGTCTGAAGCGTCGGACCATTGTGTGTAATAACATTTTTTGTAACGTGTTTTTTTTAACATTATTACAAATAGCTTCAAGACCGAGATGACGGTAAATGTTCCGGAACAAACGAGTGCCTTAATTTGTGATTGTAGATTTTTATGTTTTAGTTTTGAAATGCATGCGTGTGTGTGGGAACAAATAATGATTATAATGGAGAGAATTTTTAAATATATGTTATAATTAAGTAACTATATGAAGTAATTAAGTTGTTATCGTTATCTATACTAATACTATAAGTCTCAGAAGATTGTTTTTATTTTGTTTATTTGAACTCACTAATCTCTGGAACTAAAAGTCATATTTGGAAATTTCTTTTTTGTATTTTATAGCGTACTGCTGATGTGCCTACGGCTCCACTCGCTTAGACTACAAAATGCTGTTAGTCGTGCGCACGCGCGAATTGTGCTGCCTCAAAAATGCTTATTGTGGGTGATCCTTAAAAGATAGACATATACTATCACTGTCTTTTTGTATGTCTTTTTAGGACTTACAATTATGTGGTACATTAATTTGATATATCTCGTATGGTTTACTCAGCGTAAGCCATTTAAACACCTCAAATGCGTCTTTTTTCCTAACTGATTTACTATTATCGTCACTGCCTGATTTCAATTGTTACTTTATGTAACAAAATATATCATATAACCTGACCAGATAACATAGCTATGAATTAAAATAAAATCATCGGGATCGTATATATTTCTCATAAATCGGATGAGTGGTTTTTGCATCAAAAGAACATAACCGTTGAGTTTTATAATATATTATGTATAGATATTGTTTTTTTTTTCTGGTTGTATTCTAACTTGTATAATATTGCCCGTAATGCTTATATAATTTATTTAAAATTGTCTTTTTTGTGTCAATGACATTTCCGTGGCAGTTTTCTTCGGACGCCACGTTATTTTGAATCCAACAAGCCTGAGCCTTTGATGAAGGGGAAAATCGTGATGGAATCATGGCATGGTCGTAGTGAATTTTCTAATGAAGAAAATCTCAAGTTGATCTGAAGTTGATTTAAGAAATCTGTCGCCAAGCATTTGTAGATGTGATCCGGCAGCTGAACTTGAGAGCCAGTTTCTCCACTAGATTTAGTGTTTCACCATCTTGGGCAACATCGTCACTTAACATCAGGTGAGATTTTTACCAAACGTTACCCCAATAAATAATTAAAAACTAGGTATTGTAATAAGTCTCTCAATTAATAAATCACGATGGCACGTGCATTTCAAAATAATTTCATTGTAAAATTTAAATTTAAATAAATAAAATATTGAAACATCGTGTAACACTAAAAACCAGTAGCCGAAATCCTTTTATTTATTCAAAACAATCAGTCAAGTGTATTCCTTATTTGTATACATCCATTGTTTGGCCGGCAAACAATTGTAACGAAAAAAAAAACAACAGTTCTCTTACCCACCTTTGCCAGCACGCGCCTCTTTTCAAACAAATCGATGCACAGTATAAATAGACCCACACGTACTCTGCATTTCCTCGTTAACAGAGGTCGTTTTAAATTGGACTTTGCCGAGAAAGCCATTTTAAAATGTTTCTTGTGTTTGAATTATTTTACTTCAACTTCGAATGTCAGTTCGAAATGGTTTGTTAACAATCTAAGTTGAGCTTAATTTTAAACTGAGTCACAACAGGATACGGGTCAACGTGTAATGGCTTTTTCAATTGTATTTAAACAATACAAAACTGTTTGGTATTGTGTGTTTGAAGTCATTACACTGGTCAGTTTGCGGTTGACAGCTGATCTCTGTCCATTTGTACAAATAACTTTAAAGAAATTAACCGCGTGTCTTTCTTGCGTTTTGAATTTCGAACGATTGCACTCTGCTTTGACGTTTCCGCGCGCAGACTAAAATGACAGCTGTCATATCGTGACCATAAATTATGTTTTTCTTTAAAGAAAGTACAGTGCAAGGTATTGTTAGTAAGCGGTCAGCAATATCCTGATGGGATATGAATAAAAAAAATCGGATATAAGTTTTGCATTACGATACATGCTTGAACACGTGTTACTTAGTAAAATGGAGTGATGCCGAGCGTAAACATACGTTTAATGTAACCTGCGGTTTTGTGAGAGCGCGTTAACATGCGTTTTGTTGGCGGTTGTCATTAATCAACAAAAGAAAGGCGCGGTTAAATAGTATTATTTGTTAATATATTAGGCTCTTACTAATAAACATTGCAAAAAAATAACAATAGATGTCTTTTCCTTTGTTCCTTATTAAAATACACAAAGCTCTTAGGCTTCATGGCCCTTACGGCTAACAGCATAGTCAGATCGAAAAAAAAACACAGCTTTGATGATGATGTACCTAACCGAAGAGCAATGATACCTCTTTAATACAAAAAAAATCATAGAAAATGCTACTCATTAGTAGGTCAATACTCTCGAGGACTGAGTTATTATATTTTATTCATACATATTATATTCTTTCTCGACAGATAGACAGATAAGGTTTTCGTTAAAAAATGATCAAAACACTTTTTCACTACGAATGTCATCTGTTGATTCTACTGAAAATATATTCAAGGTGTCATAAGTATGTCAGAGAATCGTGCCTATATCATTATTTAAAAAGAAATCATGTCTCATAGCAACGAGATAACAGATCCTGTCAGGTATTCAAAATAAGGCGAATATAAAATAAATGGAAAGATGTTAGAAACGCCGCGCGCTCGCAACAGGTGTGCTCTGTGATCCACGCAATCATATAAGCAGACGACGACGGGCTTGAAGCATGGTTCTAACTCGAGCCCTCGCATCGTGAAGACCTCCATTAATATTGGATCCTAAAATTGTTCGAGGCCACCTACTAAGTTGAAACTCGAAGAGAAGATTATTCTGGCTGGAGCTTGTTGGATCGTGAGTACGTTCATGACCAATTATCAGGTCAGTTACGAGCAGCGATAACATCAGACATGCGAGGAATGGTGTGTCTATATAGGGGAGATTGGAAGCCACTGGGAGCAACGCTAAATAAAACAGACGTCGCTCTCACGTGGATTGTCTGAACGTGTAAATCTCTACAATGCTTGCACTTAACCCTGATTACGCCCACAAGATCTGTGATTCCGTAATGAAGATATCAAGGAAAATCCTGATGTCTCCGATAGTCTATTCTGATCTCTCTCTCTCTCTCTTTGACAAGTCTATTAACAATCAATTTAACTAACATGATACCTGGTAGATTGTTTACATTATATATTATGCGAAATATACCCACTTGTTAGCTAATTTTATTTATTTGGATAAGTTCATTCACAAATGCTTACACTAGAGCTATACCTACTAAATTAGTGCGTATTATATACTGCGTTAAGGACAACACTTTTTTATCAACCAACACTCCAAGCATATTATTTTGTAACCTACGATAGTGTGATTGCCATTTTAATCGGATTCTCACACTCCCAAAATTGTAATATTAAGAGTTGAAACGACTCATGTACTAGTGCTGGTGGTAAACCACCAACTACACGCTTTCACTTGAGGATTTAATTTCCAAGCTTAACTTCTTCAGGGTCACTGTCTTCAGTTGGATCGATACTAAACATTATAGACTTCTAATATGACTCTTTATTTATAGTAAATCTACCTTTTTCATATTTTATGGGTGTTAGCATTTGACCACAATCTCACCTGATCTTAAGTAACGATATGGCCCAAAATGGTATTACGTTAAGCTTGGTGCGAGTATTGGCTCTCAAGTACAACTACCGGAACACATCTGTAGGTGTTTGGCCACAGATTTCCATCTTGATGGTGGTATCTACCCAGGAGTGCATTAGAAAATGCTCTATCAGCATGCTGTAGTTTCATCACGATCTTTTACTTCAAAGAAAGTTAAGGCTCATTGTAGGGATTCGAACTCACGTCAATCGCCTATACGCATATAGCTTTACTAATCGGCGATCACTATTTTTGATATAGTATGTCATCATCATAAATTATTCATTGAGACCATTCCAATGAGCCTAAACACGATACCTCTGCTGTAAGTTGGTGAGGAATTAGGTATCCTGCAGATCCCAGTGCAGCATCAGCTTATTCTTGCCATGTTCTTCTAGTATCATTGAAGTAACGGATTTATCTGTGAAGGATACTCGCGCCCATTTATCAATAAGAAAAGAGCTGATAATCTTCAAATGGTAAAACAGATTTTATTAAATCATAGCTAAAAACATTACCCATTAAGTCACATTCCAAACAAATAAAGTAGATATTACAATCGGTTCAACTGTTTGGGAGCTACGATGCTACAGACAGACACACAGATACACACGTTAAACTTATAATAATCCTGTGTTTGCATCGGGGGTTAATATTTTTTATAATGTACAAGTATGGAATATGAATAATATAAATTAAATGAAATATTTGATTGCAGCGTCCCTAATATACTCACAGAAGAACTAAAATTGGCTGTACAGAATACAAAAACTTTAATACATAGATAATAAAACTTATACAAATACCCACTAAATACATACTTACAAAAGAAAAAGAAGAAAATTGCAAATATAATTTTGTATTTATAACAGTAATAAACAAGTAGTCATAATCTGTAACCCTATAAAACAATTATTCCCCTTAGTTAAACTCTATAAGCGGGGGTGTCCCCTATAATATATAACACGGTGTAATCTGTTAAACCCATATTTATAGGGCTTGTCTATGGTCGCCGTGTTTATTATTATGATCGAGTGTTATCACATAATTGAAATGGTTTTGCGTATTCTGTTTTAGGCGTTTCAGCTTTGGGATTATTTATGAATAGTTTTTTTATATTAAGTAGGTTGCAAACAGGCGTACGGCCCGTCTGATGTTAAGCGGCAACTGTAGCCTATGGACGCTTGTATACTGATTGATACTGAATACCATAGATATCACTAGCGCGTTACCTGCCTTGAACCCCCTTCTCAAGGAGCTATGTAAGCCCTATTCACCACAGGAACACACCAAAAAGTTATTTGGCTGCAATCTTCTGTAGGGTATTGCACCAGTCAGGCTGCCCTAAGTATAGGGAAATCTCGAAAGAAATTTCTCTGTGTCCAACCTCTCTTAGCACAGTACAATACAGTAGCACGGAAAATAAAGGGCGACCACTATGAGATCGGTAATTCATCGACGGTTGTTATTGTCATGCTGTCATTGTGATGGTGGAACTATAAATTTATCACTATGTGCAGTGTACTGATCGCGACCCTCGTACACCAGGTATAACATCCGCGGTGGTGACTCGCTTAGGCTTGTCGCATGTCGAGATTCGCCGGCGTGTATCCAGCAATCAAACGGAATGTTAGGGATCTACCGCGGGTATTACACCTGTTGTATAGGCCAAGCCCGGTGAAACTGTAAAAGCTGTAAAGGCTTCAAGGCTCATAAGGCTAACAGAATGGTCAGTACGAAAAAAAAAGCTGTTGTATGGGAGTCTCGATCAAATCCACATACACATACATTTCATGTAGGTATTTGATACGCGTGTGACTTATAAACAATAAATTCTCTTTTATTAAATACTAGCTGTTCCCGCGGCTAACTCGCGTGGACTATAGAATGTCGTCAGAATTGAAGTGTCGTCGCCCACCGGTTATTTTAAAAATAAAAATGCTTTTAATTATATTTGTGCGGAACACTAACTATTTTTTCTAAAATAATGGTAGCTTAAGTTACTCCTTATAAAATCAACTATCTGCCAGTGATAGTCGCGTCAAACCGTCCAACCGTTTCCAAAATTAGCCGGAATAAACAGACAGAGAGACAAAAAAAAAAAATTGGTTATTGTTATAAGTACCGTATAGGTATATTTTCATATTATTAATTCAATAACAAGCTGTTATTTAGAGCGCGTACAAACAAACATACAAACATTCCTTGAAATTTATCTTTTCAGTGTATATACAGTTGCTAGTATATAATATATTTACAAAAGCAATAAAAAGAACGCGTTCCGCTATTACAAGCGACATGTGTTGTAAACGGCTTTCCCGCGGTTTGTCTATGGTAAAGTTTTTTTTATTTGCACCAAAGGCAAAGGCGATATTGGATTTTGTTGCTGACTAAGTTCTCGTAACGTGATATTATCGTGTGATATGAAAATACGTCGGTTAGGGGAAAGAATAACGAGAATTTTATATAATATAAATCGGGAATACCTTATTTTTTTTGTTTACCTTAATTTTATGAATTTGTAGAAATGGTAAACTTACAGAGTTTTATTTAAAAATAGCTAATTACGCAGTATGTGTCGTACTTTTTAAGCTCATATTTCAGTTGTTTTTGCAGTAGGTAATACTAATAATGTTAAAAGCCTACCAAATTCAAAATTACAGGTTTTGAAGAAATGGCATAATTGAAAATTATTAAAATAATCTTTGCACATATTCAGTCCTAGTTTTATTTGACGTCACACGTGATTACGTGACCATAATGCCACGTTTTATGACTTTTTTTTTTAATTTACATTAAATTAATTTTATGTTCATTTTAAAGGTGTACGTAATCCATACTAATATAATAAAGCGAAAGAGTTTTTTGTTTGTTTAAACACGCTAATCTCTGAAACTACGAGTCGGATTCAAAAAAATATTTTTATATATGTTAGCCAGATTCACTAGGAATAGTATACTATTAGCCTATAAAATATCTAGCATAAGGCTACACCTCTCAGCTAGCGTAAAATATTGATTTTTGTTACGTAAGTCGGAAGAAATAGCGCATCCTTGAACACTTGAAATAATGTTAACGCTCAAAAACCGAAAAGAAGAATGCTTATAAAAGATTTTAAGCGGCATTCTTGAAACGCAATCTATTTATAAAATCTTAATTCAACCGTAATATTAGATGGCATCTCTTAACAAACCATCGAAACGAAGTCTCCAATCCAATTTATATTCATTCGCATCACTGTAGCAATTTTCCGTCAAATTTAATCACACTATGACAACAACAAGTAAAGTCGAAATACAAAAATCAGATTACACGAGGTGCGCTAATAAAATCCGTTGTCACCTACCGCATGGCTGTATGTATTAAACCATGTTAACCGCCTTAGCCGAAAAAGTCAAAATTGTCTATGGTTGTGTAGTACAAAAAGCCATTCATACGTTGCGGCGAGCACTTTGACACGGTCCGCCGGCGCGTAAACATCTTGTTAGTAAACACCATATACGAAGAATTTATAAATATAAATAAACTTTTAACACGGGGTGCGCATTTAGGCCCTTGAATTTTAATATTTCTTATGGTATGTTTAGTAGTAGTGGGTAAAATGAAGAGCAGCGCACGCATCATTTAATTAATTTGCTACGTTATGAAGTCAGCCGTCAGCAGTCGGTCAAGTCAGAAGTATCAATGATATGATGTTAATATGAATTCATTTTACGAATATTTTTTAATGGTGTTAAAGTAATTTAAAGTTATAAAAATATTATTTTAATTCAAAAAAATGTCAGTAAAATTTATAAACATTATTATCATTTATGGCTAATTTCATTATATTGTTGGTAAGCGGGATACATGTTTGAGAATTTTTGGTTTTTGTTACGCCAAAGAATTATAATTTCTTACGTGCTTAACCTACATAACTACACTTTTTTTAACATCAATTTTCCTTTGACAATACCGGAAGATACTTCTACTGGAAATTTGGGAGTGATAGATAGTTAAGCGAATAATATTATTATTAATTAATTAATTAATTATTGTAAAGATATAGGTTTAAAACAGCAACCTTCGAGTTTCTTACCGATTCTTCTCTAAAGGACAGTGCCTTCCGAATCGGCTAAAGAGTCATTGAAAATATTGAATATAAACATATTATCATTTTTAGTATTATTATTTTAATTTATTTAAGACATTCATTTACACATTTATTTAAATTCAAATATTTTATGTTGTAGTTGGCTGAAACTACTATTCATCTATTGCAAGCGCAAGTACCAAAGAAATTTCGGATTATTATTTACGATGGATTTTCGCAAAGATTTCCATAAATAATCATTTATTATATATTTCCATATTATATATATATATTCACTATTTGATACCATGCAACACTTGCAGGAAGGTAGGGCACAAAGAAATCTCTTTGGAAATTTTTCTCTACTTGGAACGACCCACTCTACGGAAGATCGCAGCCAAATAACCTTGTGTTGTGTTCTTGCGAAGAGTATGGCTTACAGAGCTCCTTGGGGAAGAGGGTAACCGTTTGCCGTCATGCGGGCTGTACGATTATTTGCCACTTTAGATGAATGAAAAAAATATATTAAGTTACCTTATTGACCGTTTTGCCGCTACAGCCTTCAAATCACAATTTCCTCATACGTTGCACTGGACAAGCAGACTGAGGTTAGGTGACGCTTCAAGACAACGCTATATATTATTTTTATAGAAACGACCCCCTACTTATGTACTGAATACGTATCTGGATACACCCCGAGAACATAATACACCGAATCACAATGGCGTAGCCACGGGCGTAGCTAACAAATGTTTAGCAATGTTATTTTTTTAAAAATGTAAATTGTTGGTAATTTGTGATGTCGCCTCTGCCCTTGTTAGAGACATCCCTACTCTCGTCCTATCGACGTCATTCATTGTTTTCGGGTAGATGTATGAATAAATGTAAGCAGACGAAAAAATACCTGATGGTTTTGAAGTTATAATAATATGTACTTCTTTTGACGCGTTCGCATAATGAGACGAAACTGTGACATAATGAAGTTACTCATTAATGATAATAATCTGAAATAATTTAAAAATAATAATTAGTTATCATTGATGGCTCTAACTTCATACTGTTGACACTCGGGATAAAATAGACACAGTATACACTTATATTTGTTTTGTTACACCAAAGAAGTATGATTTCTTACATTCGTAACTTAAGTACAAACACATTTTTTTAATATATGCGTTTGAAAGCCAAGGCAACCACAATTTTTTCGTAATGTTGATTGATAATAAACTCATTGATGGAGTTAGATTAGGATAGAATCCCGAACACCTTTCTTGTGTCTTGTGTTTCATCCATAACGTAGATCAATTTTTCTTAAAGTGGCCAATAACGGCCCTTGTGGGCGCTGGAGATTATCGGGGCGGTAGAACTGTAAAGTAAATTGGGGAGCGATAAGGCGATGTAGGGGAAACACTGGCATATTAAAAGATGGCGAAACTCGTGTTTTCTGATACACATATTAAAAAAAAAACACATTTAAGTGCTAATAGAAGAATTAAAAAAAAAGAAAAAATTGCAAACAATCGAGTATAATTATATTGTATATATGTAATTTGTTTCTCGGAAATAATCTCTACATATTGGTTTTTTTTTTTTAAGTGAATCTTTTATTCTATCGCCTCAAAAAATTTCGTTTATCTATCGCATGTTGCATTACAGTTGGCCGTAGAGCAGGGATAAAGAGAAAAGCGCTTGGCAGATTATTAGATTATATATATATTATAAAATATATACTTAAATAATATATTATTTTATTGATAGAATAATTGAAGTTGACACCGATTCAATAATTTAAATAAATATTGCTCTTAGTTTTTGATATGCGTCTATCATCTAAATGATTGTATTAATTATGTATTCCGTACTATAATATGCAAATTGAAATTAAATTTTATAATTGAATATTTTTCAAAAATTAAGTTTAGCTTTACAACGCAATTTTAATACACTAAATCAACAAATTACCTACCCATTTTTTTATTTAAATGCCTGCAAACCGAAAAAAAAGTTTCACTTGCATCGTGGTGTCATAAAACCAAACGATAAAATTTTATTCTCAAAGAATTTACAAAAATCATGTAAATGAGAATACATTAAATTACACTATAGTAGGAAACTTATTGCGTAACAATTTATTTATATCATTGAGTGTAAGTGAATAAAAAGATATACACAATATTATCAAAAAATATACGGGCAACTAATGACTCGATGTGGCTTCTTGTTGGTTTGGTTATTTGGTGTTTTTAGGTAATTTATTAGTAGTTTTTTAAACACTGACATAGTTTTAGCTTCTTTAATATTTCTGGGTAGTATATTATATAATTGTGTGCTATCATAAGTAAAATTATTTTTTCCGTAATTTGTCCTTGGACAGCGTAAGACTAAATTGTCTGCGTTTCTTAGCATTTTTGTAATTAAATTGTATTTTTAACATTTTTGTGCTCTTTGTAATGTATTAATGTTTGTCTTAGCAGTGGATCCCTAGATTTTTACTATGTAATCAATGTGCGGTTTAGGTAAGGATTTATATATAGTGTAGCGGTCATTTTGCGGTAGATAACGAACAATCAAAATTATACATGGCCCCCGCGTGTGTTTGTGATCTGGGTATTGCCGAGACAGTCTCCCATCTTCTTATAGACTGTATAACCTGTCTAAAACTGGTTTGAAGGTCAAAATGGAGAATATATCTCAGTTTTTGGGGAGCAGTGACACTGAAATTTCTTTTATTTGGAAATGTCTTTGGAGATTTCTCTCTACTTGGGGCAGTACGACTGGTGGAATACCTCCACCCTACAGAAGATCGCAGCCAAATGACCTAGTGTTGTGTTTCTGCAGTGAGTAGGGTTTCCAGAGCTCCTTGGGATAGGAGGGTTCAAGGTAGGCAACGCGCTTGTTATAATAACAATATCTTCGATTTTTAAACTTGTCCAACAATATCTTCGAAATGTCAAGTCGATTTTGTTTCTGATTGTCGGTTAACATTCTCAGCACCCATCTTGCGGAGACTTTTCTCATATTCAAAGATTGTTTCAATATGGATTAAATACTTCCATATGAAATGCCCGTTTCTTGAATTAAGTATCGGATGATAACTCTTCGATCGTTCAATACAATTTTCTCGACTTTCGCAACATTTTCTTGGGTACTGACGTCGATGGACGGCCGCAACGATGTTTGTCTTCCGTGCTCGTTCTCCCTACTCGAAATTGAGAAGCACACCTTGCGACTGTGGAGTACGGCGGAGCAGACTCTCCTAATGTTGCCTCCAAAACGCAATGAATCTCTTGCGTCGTTAACTTTATTAAACAGAGGTATTTTAATAACGGCTAGCACTTCGTTTTTCTCCATTTTCGAGAACACGTTCCGACATGAAGCAAACCAATGACTACTTCAGAAAAAAACAAAAGAGAATCGAAGATTTTTTCCTTTATTAATATTACAAATATGAATCTGAGCTATGCCTGCCAGTATTTATTTATTTTTTCTTACCAAGGAGTATGTCGTTCTCACTACTTTTTGATCTCTCCTAGTATATAAGAATCGGAATAAGTCAAGAATGTAATGTAATGGTAATAACAAAAAATAAGGCATAGTTTAAATAGATAGAAGAAACACAAAATGTAACTAGACATAAGTGGAATAGATTAAATTAAATTATGTATAAAGGGTGAAAACAATGTAAGAAAGCGCATAGTAATTAGACTGAAAATGACTCGGAATAAACATATTTGAGATAAAAAAGGGAACACTATAAAAAAGGTGTGTGCGATTCACACACGATAGAAGTGAAACTTCATTTTAAAAGACATTTTCTATTTTATTTGTACAGTGTGCAATATACATACACACCGACATTTACTCTCTCGCTCTGACTCACACAAAGAGGAGAGACCGATAATGTGCGTTAAACGTTTAATTTTTAACGTTTAACGTTTAACGCTTGGAAGTCGCATAAGAAGTTTCACTTCAAAAAAAATCAATAAGTGATATTAATTTATTTTACTTATATGTGTTTACCATGTGAGTTGACTGTCTAACATAAGGCCTAAATATTTGCATAAATATTCGTATATAGATAACTAGAAGCCATGTAAATCATCAATAAGCCCCGAGGTGAGAGGCCGACATAAGTATCTTTCCAAATTCCTTCTCCACATGCTGGGGTCAAAACATACCAATGCAATGCATAACATACCAAAACAAACCAATACACATAGGATACTTTTTATCCCGGTAAAGACCTGATACTGAAGCCCACGCAGACGAAGTCACGGGCAGAAGCTAGTAATGAATAAAAAAGTTTATCTACGAAGGTGTTTTTTTACAAATCACCGATGCATGCTTCACCCAGATATTTAATCTTTTGATTATATTCAATGATTTATTAAACTATAAGCTGACCGCTGTAACAGCGACTCTCCTTATGGACTGCGGGACGCAAGAGGGGAACAAATCCGACCAATAAGCGATAAGCTAGTCTACTGCCGGCCGTCGGCAGCAATAGACGTTTGACGTTGGGAGTTTCGTGGTTTTATTAATGTGACTGCTACACATGAGACTATTCTACAAAATGTAAACACCGACGCTGCGTTTAAAAAACTATACAGGCAATCAAAAGTAATGCTTTGATGCATTCTTAGTAAATTATATTGTCAAAGAAGTTATATTTTAACGACATTTAAATATTACACTTAAAATTTGTGTTCAATATAGTAAATATAATGTATATTAATAATTTGATTTATCACTAGATATCTGTCCCAGTTTTAATAGCATTCATAATATATTGATCTTAAGATATAGGGCTTTATCTCAATACCGTGTATATCCGTATACACCTGACCCTCCGCGTCCCGCAAACCATCAGGAGGGTCGCGCTTACAGCGGTCACCTTATAACGTCAATGATCAAGAAACAAAAAAATAGATAGATGTGTAAAATTATACATATATGGGATTCGAACCAACACCCTTTATGGACGATCGAAGAGCCCCCGACTAGGCTTCATCCGGTAACAATTACAAATCACAACTGTACTTAACACCTCACAGGCTTCACGCACTGTGGTACAAGTCACAAGAAACTATAAAAGTTTTCTTTTTCGTAGACAGAGAAATAACTTAACAGACAGATCGTGTAAACGATCATTTTATTCAGTTACCTTAAAATTCACAATTGTACGCACGCACAAAACACTGTCCAATGTCAGGCGTCCAATAAATTATTAATTTACATTTTCCCATTTTAAAAACTTGACAAAACACTCTTAACCGCGACTATTTTAGACAACTGTAGCACAATTAGCACCAAATTAATATGTAGTTTAAAAAACCATAAAACTCGCTTTAATCACGCACTAAGCATTAGAAATCTTTTTAGTCTTATAATAACAACTCCTTACCAAGTTCATATAGGGTCGTCTAACACACATATGTGTCAAGTAAATACAAGTAGTTTGTTATTTCTCTGCGAATTTTAATACTTCATTTAATAATATTAATATAATCGCCGCCCATGACTTGGACCACACCGTTAGAAAATTCATTACGCGGAGGGCACGTTTCCAGAGGGAAAATTCGTAAACACGCAATTATTGTTAACACCCTGTATTGTGGGGTGATTCGGGGCGTGTATTTTTTCATTTACACCGCTATCTATTAACTGTAAAGTTTATTTGGATAAATATAAAGAAGAATTTATGGGTTTTAGCGATAGACTACAATCTCAGCTGACATTTAGTGGCGATGTGGGCAAGATGGTAGCACACTAAGCTTAGAGGGAATGGCTTACAAGAACACATCTACAGGTGCTTGGCGATTGATTTTCAACTTGAGGGTGGTAGCTAGCCAGACGGGCATTAGATCATGGTATGGTTTTGATCACGATGTTTTCTTTCGTCGAAAAGTTTAGGCTTATTGCAGGGATTCGAACTCACGTCGGTCGACTCGGTATCCGTATATACTACCACTGAGCCTTCATTGCTTCAAAATAGTGTATGAATACATATCTATATCTATACATATTATAAAACTCAACATCTCCCTGTCTGTCTGTTCGTTTATGTTCTTTTCACGCAAGAATCCGATCTAATTTAGGTACATGTTATTTTATTATTTTAATTTATAAATATGTTATCTGGCCAGGTTATAGGATATATTTTTTAAGTTAAAATAAATCAATTTGGAAAAAGACGTTTTTGGGGCCATATGAGATATATCAAATTAATGTTCTACATAATAGGCTACTTGCCTCATATTAAATTTGGCGCAATAAATAAATATTTTCCGTAGTATTTGACTTAAGAGATCAATATTTTTCGATTTCAGATATTAAAAGTGTAAGATGACTACATATTTTCAATTCAAACATGGATTTTTCCATTTTTAATTTTGAACTCTTTAAACGCTGTCGGCTATATTAGTTTATATATTATCTTTGCTGTGACGTCATACGGGTTGTGAACAAACATTTGACATTTAGCAAGCTTTCATCATTGTAAAAAGCTCGATACTTTTTATTAAATTGACAACGTTTGCTAAATGTCAAATGTTTGCTTTCGACCCGTATGACGTCACAGCAAAGATAAAATATATTGACTAATATGGCTGACAGCGTATTCGTATGCGTGTGCCTATAAGGATGGAGTTTTTGACGTCATTAACCCCTATATTATGTAATATTGGTGGCTATTTTGCGTGATGTAGTTTGGTTGTTATGGACAAGTGAAGTGGATTATAAATAATAAATAGAAACATGGACAATTCTAACAAAGCAGCCACCATCTTATTAGAGTAATATTTGAAGATTAGAAATATAGGATGAAGTTAGGCCCAATGGACGTGTATCCAGGGTTCTTAAAGATTAATAAGTAAAAAAGACGATGAATGATAGCATCGTGAATAACCTTCTTTGGAGGTTTCTCTGTAATTAGGGCAGCCCGACTGGTGAAATACTTCCATCCTACAGAAGATCGCAGCCAAATAACATTTTGTTGTATTCTTGCGGTGAGTAGGGTCTTCGTGGGGTAGGAGAGTTTTTTTTTTCGAACTTACTATACTGTTAGCCTTGCGGCTTTTACAGCTTCACCGGGCTTTGGGTTTCAAGGTCGGCAACGCGCTAGTGATACCTATGCTTGTATGCCACCGTTCTAGTATATAAAAAAAACCTTGGACACTTGTGAAATGATATAGATTCCTCAATTTATGAAATAGGGTGTATTCATGAGTTATGTATCTAAAAGGTAGTATTTTGCGAGGTTACAAGGATGTCTTGTTCTATTTTTTCTGTCTACTTCAGTGGGAACGTATCGAACTGATAATAAATAAATGCTTGCAATATTATCGATTTAAATCAAAACCTTCCATATAACAAGTGAGTTAATTCATCCACTTCCCAAAGATGTATAGATTTAAAACAGATAAATATTATCAAATACATCTTCTTTCTAAGTCATTAAAAAGTCCATTTCGAAAACAAAATATAATATCTCATTACTAGATGAAAAAGAAATACAATTTCTCTACATCAAAATAACATCATCATCCACAAATCATCAGAAAAAAAAACATTATTACTCTCTCACAAACTTTATTATACCATCGAGAAAATACAAAATTTAATGGTCGACCACATTATTTCACGACCTATAATGATAGTTCGGGTCGCGTTGACCGCATTTCTAACTTTGCCACCGGGCCCCTTATTTTCAAACCACAGAATATATTTATAAAAACACCCAATAACATTCGTTAATACTGGCCGAAAACACGCAGCTGTTGTCTCCGAAAGAAAAAAATATAGGCAAGCCGCTATTGGTCGGTACGGATGGCGGGAACATTAGTTGCATCTGTCAGTTTCATATTGTCTATGGTTTTTAAGGTTGGGCGTAGTTTACGACTCGGACGGCCATATGTCGTTATTTCTTATGTTTATAGAATAATGGGCAAAGACTATCTACTGCAGATATTACCTACATAAAATTTAACGAACATTTCTCTAGGATAAGAAATTTTCCGAAAAACTGACAATATTTGCTGTGGAATAGCTGTGCCACACGGTTTCACTCGAATTAAATTTATTAGACCAACTGTTTGTTGTTCAAACATCCCTCACTTTGCAACAGTTTTCCAGATTGTTCTACGCTCATGGTTACTACTCCGTTTGTTAGCGTTGTAACGTGAAATTATATAGTGTATAATTTTCCTCAATAAGCACATTATAACATTTAAAAATATTTTTTCTTATCAGACTGGCAGTTCCAGCGATTAGCGCTTTAAAAAAACACAATCACTTGAGTTTTATAATCTCTATACAAAATAGAGAGTTTTTGGCGGGATCTGAAACTGTCATGGAGTTGATTTTTATTTTTTATTCATAAATTTGTGTTATTTGACCCTATATTGTGTAATACAGGTGGCGTTATGCATAATAAAGCTTGGTTATTGTGCACAAGTGGATTGGAAATAATAACATGGATCATGAATTCTGAGATGCCACAAAAAGTCCCTAGAAAGTTCTAACAAGGGAGCCACCATCTTGTTATACAATACACAAATCGTCATAACACTGGAAACCATATACACTCGATAATGCCAGTAATGGTCTTCAACAAAGAGGACTGGTTACCAAGTTAGGTAAAAGAAGAAGATGAATATTCGTATAGAGTACAAGTGCCTTTAAATCTGTAGATCTTTCATTTTCATATAAACAAAGTCTATTTACAAAAACACAGAGCTAACTTTCGTCGTAGATACCGTTAGTAAATAAAAAATACTCATAGGTACAATAAATAAATGTAACGTAGAAAATTTATTGACGGAATTTGTTATGTATGGGTTGTAATTTATAAACTTACGTTATTTGTACGCAAATAGCATTTAACGGCGGAATTTAAAAAAAAAAGTCAAATTTCTTCTTCTTATTTTGGTGCCGCAGAAGAAATTGCCAGTGTCAATGTTTTTAAGCCGTCGTAGTATTTACTAATCTTCTAAGTGAGGTTTAACAAGATGGCGGTTATCTTGTGAGAACTATCTAGGGATTTTTTGTGGCAACTCAAAATGCATGTTTCCAGTTTATATTTATAGTCCACTTTACGAGCATAGATGACATAAAATAAGAAAGAATACAATTTTAACACTGGCAAACTATACAGCGAGGTGAATTGAAGAAAAAAAAAATCGCAATGTACATATTATCACTAATATATCTACTGTAATTATAGGAACCTATTAAATTTAAATTATGTGAACAGAAAAACTAGGGCATTGTGCTCTTCATTCTTAAAATAACTTTTAAATGTCAAAGTTAATAAGCTTCTACTGTTATTTATTACCCATCTATACATATTTTCATCTCTCTAGAATTTTCAATGTCTATAAACAGTGTTTTACTTTAAAAATATTTGTAAGCAAGAGCTTGTAGTGCAATTTTCAAAACTGTCGTTTCAATACAATTTTTTATCGTTTTAACTTTTATTATTTAATTTCGATTGGTTTTTGTCGACTGAACGATTAATTATAACTATGACGTCGTTTATCATAACATCATACGTTTGTAATTGTCGAGTTCATATTTCCTTTACCACGATCTCATCCAGTGGAGAAGCTAGCGTGACTGGCACCCAGGGTGACAAATCACACGTCTCCACCTAGATGCCTTGCATGAGCGCCTAGATTTTGCCCTCAGGCAGGCAAAGATCAAGTAATGTTAAGTTATTTAATACTAAGCTTGGCAATATGATTCTTCGCACCTGATGGTGAAGTACGGTGCAGTTCAAAATGTTGACAGGTTCTATCGACAGTCATGCCGGCATGCAAAAATGCTTTTTTATGCATTGTTTGAAGGATCCAATATCATAGACAGGTGCGAAAACGTTGACGGTCTTCCATGTTCCACATACGCACGGTTATTATATACCCGCTTACCAACACCTTGGAGTGCCGCAACCTCGTTTTCCCATTGCACAGGTTTGGTGGACGTGGGAGACAGGGTTGTTCTTAACTGTCTCCTCTAGGCCCGGAATGTAGACAGGCCGACCGCCAGGGTTACGCCCTAGAATGCTACTAGCGGTCCCGTGTCGCCCCATTAAGGCGGCGGATGGTACACCGTGGAGTTTTAGTGAGTAGGAGTATAATAGTTCTTAAAATTTTCTCTTTTATTTTATTGTAGTATACAAAATTTTTTGTCTTTTCTAAGTTCACAAATATTTGAAATACTTTGTGTTAATTTGCATAAGTTTTTTTTCATAGGCTGCAGCCACGCTGCGGCACTGATCTCTTCCGATGTCGGTAATGTCTACTAATATATTCGCCAAGATCTTTTCCTCAAATTCATAGGCAATGTCGGATTGCACGCTACAAAACCATAGTACGTTCATAACGCAACCTCCAGGTAAATTCACAATTTAATTTATAGACAGACGTTATTATCTGTGGTACGTGCCGTATCGCGTCGGCGCTACGCAGTTGACAAACACCAATTTATATGTTAATACGGACTTTTACGGGCGGCGCGGCGCGACGGCGACCATCGTACCACGAGATTGGTACGTAGCTTATTCACCGCCATACGTCACATATATTATATACAGGACTGTCATCCACTATCTTACTTTAGCTCGCAAAGTAATATAATTTGCATTTAAAAAAAAAGTATTCGATAGATTTACAATAGCTCCGTCCAACAACGTTACCCTTTGAAATTGCTCACCTCAAGTAATTTAATTAAAAACTAGCTGTACCCACGGTTTCGCTCGCGTGGACGACAGAATGAAAGTATCGTGTTATTTTTTTTTATAAAGACCGAGTATCTAAGGAGTAAAACAAAAAAATAATGATCAAAGTCTATCCGTTTTTGCGTGATGCGCGCACAACGAAAACCTCAATCATTTTATTTATATAGATAGATAATGAAAATCTTGATACTGAGACTTGAAAAAGGGACGACTACTTAGATTTTAGCGATCAAAAAAAACAAAATCAAAAAATACTTTATTCAATTTAGGCCCAAAGAAAACGCTTATGAACGTCATAATTGCTTCAAAATATATCATATTATATTCCTATATCGATGTTTGGAAGCACTATTTTCTATTGAATTTCAAATAAAGATGCAAAGTGGGTACTCAAATCCACTGTAGGTCATTTTTCAAAGGAAAAAATTCATCCCCTTAAACTTAAACCCTATCCTCAATCATTTGTAACGCTATCTCTATTTTTATTGGTATGAAAAATCCATGGAAAATATATATTTATAGATATTTCTTTGAAGATTTCTCTCTACTTGGGGCAGTCCGACTGATGGAATATCTCTACCCTACAGAAGATCGCAGCCAAATAACCTAATCTTGTGTTCTTGCGGTGATTAGGGCTGCCAGAGCTCTTTGGTGTAGGGGAGTTTGAGGTCGGCAACGCGTTAGTGATACCTATGGTACTGCAAGCGTACATAGGCAACGGTAGCCACTTACCATCAGGCGGGACGTATGGATGTTTGGCACCTATATTTTTTTTTAATCGTGGCGATAGAATCATTTAAAATAAAACTATATAAATTAAGAATTCAGTAAGGAAAAATTAAATAATTATTGATTTCACGAACGAAGTAGTACATACATAAGAGATTCACAAGTTCATTTTACCGAGCCACATCTTAATAACTCATTAATTTACTCGCTAAGATTTCGTGCTTGTCTTTTGCTTCTTTAAGCTTGTCTGTCTGTCCATTTATGTTCTTTTCACGCGAAACTCACTTATCCGATTTACATGGTTTTTTTATTTTAATTTATAGCTATGTTATCTGGTCACGTTATAAGATATAGTTTGTTACGTTAAGTAATATACGAAATAAGCAGTGACGATAATGGTGAATCGATTCGGAAAAAAGACGCTTTTGGGGCTTACGATGACTAAACCATAAGAGATATACCAAATTAATGTACTACATAATTGTAGATCTTAAAAAGACCTACAAAATAGTCATTAATAGCATATGTCTATCTTCTAAGGATTATTCACAATAAGCATTTTTGTCTTTAAAAAGACCGGCGGGCAACCGCCATGCTTGGGAAAGGGGCCAGTACGATTCACACGCGTCTGTTCGACCCACGGTATTCTGTAGTCCTCGCGAGCGTAGCCAAACGTAATGTGTAAGCAGAAACGCGCCAAAAGTAGTTTAACTTTAAAAATGAAAAGATTAATTGATAATGGCAGTTAATAAACTTCAATAACGGAGATTGGTTGTCAAAATAAAAAAGGAAGTTTACAACTAGCTAGGTCTCCGCCCTGGTATGTTCCCCTCCACAAGTTCATTCAATTACAATCCCATCCTAGTCCTCCTACAATAGCATTATAAATGGTAATACCAATAATCTCGGGAGTTTATTAACGCGCCCCGTACAGTTCGCGATCCCCTGAGAACATCAGTGAGGTGGGGTCTTAGTGACAGCGGAAATTAAATTTAAATAATATTAATTATTAAATAATGTCCTGAAAGGACACATATGGAGGTACACACTCTATCATCTGTTTAGAAAAGTTCTCTGCTGAAAAGAAACAGTAAGAATTTTGGTAAACACAGTTTTATTATTACGTTCATTTTTATCATTTTGATAATTAAAAAAAAGTGTCTCTTTGTTAGTTTACTTATAGACTGAAAACTACTTGTCTGATTTCAGTTTTTAAGGTACCGAAGTCAAAAAGGAACCGTTATAGTTTCGCTAAGTCCGTCTTGTCTGACCGCGGCTTAGCTCAGAGATTCTTAGTACTAGGAAGGTGTAATTTGGTATGGTATACCCAAATTATATTAATCACGCCAACAAAGTGGTAAAATAGAATCTTAAAATAAATTTTAAGGTAATTATTATTTATTATTATATTTTTTTAGTTCAATTTTATTGTTTACGTGTACGGAGCTCAATACACGTAAAGTGGAAATGTTTTTTTTTCGGTTCAAAGAAATTTATTTTCTCAAAAGAAGATTGTTCACTTAATGAGAATTACATACATTTTTGTTAGTTTAAAAAACAAAATCTCAAGATATCCAGTGAGTTAAAAAGTACATAATTTCAGACAAAATAATAAAAAAAAAATACATTTAACTAGAAGAGACTAGAGAAAAATAAATCTATATAATAACTTAAAATAAATATTTATCCTTTAAGTATTCTTTTAATCTTGCTTTAAATATATTCAATGATTCAGTTTCTCTCAGGTCTTTAGGCAATTTATTAAATAATTTAGCTCCCTCAAATTTTATGTTCTGAATACCATACTTTGTTGTTCTTGGTTTAGTTACTACTAATTTATTTATGCTTCTCAAACAATATTTTGATGTCTTTTTTTCAAAGCTTATATGTGAATGTAGATTTTTATTTAAGATGTTTTTTATTAAAATACATGTTTTATAGATATAAATTTGTTTTACAGTCATAATATTCGTCTCACTATATATTTTTTTACTGGACGTTAAATTATCATAATTAAAGTGTTTTAATTGCTTTATTTTGCGCGATTTGTAGGTCTTTTAGTATAGATTTAGAAGCACATCCCCATACTTCAATTAAATAGTCTAAATGTGATTTTATAATAGCATTGTAGATTGTATATCGGGTTTGTATGGGAACGTGTTTGCAATATCCACGCAAACAACTAGTAAGAGAGCTCAGTTTACATTTTAGGTGTTCAATATGATTCTGCCAAGTTAATCTGTTATCCAATTTAAGTCCAAGGTATTTCTCGCATTGACTTCTTTTTAGACTTTCCCCATTTATCTTTAATTGAGCGTGGTTATGTATTTTTTTATTTTTTGCGGAAAATATGATATATAAGGTTTTAGATGTATTAATTGTCAAAAGATTATAATTGAACTATGTATATAGTTTATCTAAATCATTTTGTGCTTGTTGAATAATAGTGTGTATTGAGGTTCCAACATAAAATAAGCTTGTATCATCAGCGTATAGTGTTACTTGGCCCAATAGTTCCAATTCACCAATTCCATTAAGATATATTAAAAAAAATAAAGGTCCCAAAATAGGTAGATAGATAGATCCCAGATAGGTCGGCTATCCTATCGTGTAGGGTATCTTTGGATATGTTTTTTTTAAAATATTGCGGGTGTGTGAAAACCACTTTTCGATTAAGGGATGCGTTTAAGAAATATTAAGCCTTAAAGAGCAAATTTTTGTTGGGAGTCAAGTGTCTCCCACCCTCTGCCAGCTAAATGGTTATTTTTGGCTATGTAAAAATATCATGGTAATAGTATATATAATGTAATTAAAAAGAAAACTATCATAGGTAAGTAGGTTTTACATGTTAACGAGTAATAGTCAATCATGAACTTAGAGAAGTAATTTTGTACAAATTCTATTAAAAACTACTTAAAGCACATCTTTGAGTATTTTATATTGTGACGGGCAAATACGGAACCCTACACAGCGCGTGGCCTGTGATAAGTACTAGGCAAATGTATTTTTTCATTTCACGTATTATATTCTCCGGCCAGATTATCGAATGTAGGTATTTTCTTCCGTTAGGTAGCTATGATAATATTAGTGAATCTAGATGGACAAAAAATTAGCGCTATAATAGCGTGATCTCTTTTAACATGCTACCGAAACCGTACAATGTATGGATGATATTTAGTATGGAAATGGCACTCAGGAATGACGTTGCTCTCTCTGTGTTCCGTCGTCCTTGAAACAGTGTAGTAGTAGTCACGTTAATTATTATAATTGTTGTGAGTGAGTTCCATCCGATTGTACGCGTGCTATCGGTGTATACAAATAGTTGCACAAAAACAGCTAAAATAACAAAAAAAACAATTTAAAATATCATTAATAATCAATTATAAATATTAAAAAAAAAAACAGAAAATTAATAAACACAAAAAAAAACAATTTCATAAGATACTTTGTCGTATGATTTAGACCAATAGAAAAAAAAAACAATTTCATAAGATGCTTTGTCGCATGATTTTTTTAAATAGACCAATAGAGCATGCAAATATATCAAATTTATTATAATATTTATCATGCATATAACAAGATCTAAATAAAAAGCTACATATCTTGTCTTGGTGACTGGGATATTGAAAAGGAAATGATTTCTATCTTTTAGCCGGGGATATCTAAAACTAATTTCACTAAAAAGTAATGGGGTGTCAATATAATTTCTGATTAATTTAAACAAAAATATTTGATCTCTCTCTTATCGACGATCTGCTAGGGAGCCCAGAACTGGTAATGGTAGTTCCGAAAAAAAATATTTAAACATAAGGTGTCTGATAAATCTCTTCTGGATGCCTTCAATCTCACTACAACTTCTAGTTGTCATACTATGGATTCCAAATGATTGAGCCGTATTCTAGTGGAGAACGAACCAAAGCGTTATAAGGATAAGAGTAACAAATGTTGCTAACTTCATCATGTCGCATTTCCGTTACAAGATGCGCGCCCAGCTCCCAATGTAACCCTCTACTAAACGCGTCAAAAAGAGTATAACTTCACAAATTTAATATTAACTGTGAGGTATTGTGTATCTTACTATTATATTTGAGTAATAATGACTTATTCACTTATTGGTTTGCGACTGCGTACATTTGAAAATGATTTTGATGTTGCACGGGAACTACGGCTCTTTTCTGCATTAGGAACTTGGCTGTCTTTTAATTCTTTTAATTGTAATTTTATTGTTACTATTACTAGGAAGGCATAATGATATGTATCGTTATTAGCAAGAACTTAGATACGCTATGTTTTGTAAACGACCGGCATAGTTTTCATCTTAGAAGTAAGCAAAAATTAGTTATCTCGATTTTTATCACTTAGTAAGACCAATAAAAGTTTATTTGATTTTTACGTTAGGTTCTATGTAAGATCCGTTAAGTACGTCATTACCGAGTTGCAGAATAATAAGTTCAAGGACGACAAGGACCATGTCACGCAGGTTTTACTGTCAAAACTTTATTACAGGACGTATCATTACGTGAATAATAGTGATGTCTTCTGTATGCACTATCTTCGAAATATCTTAGGTAACACTTGGAAGGACAAGGTCAGAAACGAGAGGATCCTAGAGATTGCACAGCTGCGTTGCTTGCGGCCGCTACTACGATTCAAAGACTGTATTAAGCGTAACATGGCTGTTTTCAACATTAATCACCCAGGATGGGAGAAGCTCTCGGAGGCTGGACGCGAATGGTGCAAGTGTGTGTATGATGGCTGAAGAGCGCACAATGAGGCCTGGTTTCGTAGTCTGGAAAACAAAAGAGTTATGAGACACGCTGCACATAATACTGCCCTTATATGTTCTTATTTCGGTTGACAGTACCGATCTCAAATTAGCTTATACAGCCACGAAAGAAAATGCTTCCAAGACACTGATTAAACCGTCTGTCGTAGACGAAAAAAGCCAATGAGTGATGTCTGGAAATTATCTACTCTCCTTCCACTAAATGTAAACAATAATTAAACAGATAAAAATGGATAAACCCGATCGAGTATCTGGTCGGCACTTCTCAATGACTAGGATTTTTTCCAAAAAGGAAGTAGTGTTGTATCATTCATAAGTGTTTTCTCAGGGTCTAAATTGTATGTAGTATTTTTTTGTTTTGATTTTTTCAGTAGTTTTCAAGTGGTGCGCGTTTTAATACGGAAAAATGTATAAACTGCTATTTTCTGGTAAAGTAGTGTTGTATCGTTCATAAGTGTTTTCTCAGGGTCTAAATTGCATTTATGTATTATATTTCCTATTAATACCTGTCACCGGTTGTTACAACTATCGGTTTTTACGACTCAATATGAGTAGTCCCTTCGATGTCGTTATAACAGATTTTGACTGTAGTATTTTTTTGTTTTGATTTGTTCAGTAGTTTTCAAGTGGTGCGCGTTTTAATACGGAAAAATTTATGAACTACTATTTTCTGGTATTACCTTCAATGTGTTCATGAATAAGGAAACGTTTGCTTGCAAAGGTCAGTCTGTGGGAATTTTCTAAGTTTCTTGGAAAAGTTTTATTGGAGAATTGATTAAAAAAAATCAAGTTTAGCTATGTATGTCTGTGTATGTTAAGAGTACAGATAGAAACAATTTCCAGTTTGATGTAAGTGCCCTACCATCCACATTCTATATTCTATAACTTTTATAAAACTCAACGTCTCTCTGCCTGTCCCTCCGTTTATGTTCTTTTCACGTGAAAACCACTTATCCGATATACATGGTTTTTAAATAACTCATAGCTATGTTATCTGTTCAGATTATAAGATATATTTTGTTAGATAAAGTGATATACGAAATAAGCAGTGACGATAATGGTGAATCAATTCGAAAAAAAATAACACGCATTTGGCACGTTTCAATAGATTAAGCTGAGTAAACCATAAGCGATATATCAAATTAATGTACTACTCAATTGTTGATCTTAAAAAGACCTAATAAAAAAGTCCGCGATATCATAGATATTATATTTTATAAGGATCCTTAGATCACGCAAAATAACCATTTTTGTCTCTAACATAACCGGCGTGCGATCTCCGTGGACGGGAACGCAAGCAGCATAGTTCGCGTACCTATATGCTCAACCGACGGCATTCTGTAGTTCACGTGAGCAGAGCCACGGGCACAGATAATTAATAATAATAAGTAAAATATTTAATATCATATATATATATATATTATTTCCCCAAAAAGGTCTTGTTCTTGGCAACGTTACTGAAAGTTAATGACTCAAACATAATTATAAAGCTTATGTTTTCCGCATTTAACGAAATATATAAAAATAGTTTTAAATTAATGTACTCTTTAAATAAAATACAATTAGAAATACCATCTGTTGATGCTAATGAAAATATAGGCGCCATTTATTAACAATCTGTTTAACAAATACGGGAACTGCGAGTATATAATATAGCATCATGGTTTTTTTTTGCGGTAACTTGACGTGTCATGTGGTGGTTTTTGTTTAAATTCATAAACTTGTCATTTGGCCCTATTTTATGTAATTTTGACGGCATTTTACGTGATGTATTTATTCATTGTTGTGCACAAGTGAAGTGGATAAATAACTAGGAACATGCATTTGAAGTTGCTACACAGGCTTCCTGGACAAGGGATCCAGCCGCCGCCATCTTGTTAGAGCAATGTTTGAAGATTACAGAATAGTACGAAGTTTGGCTTAAAGGACGTGTATCTAAAGGCCTTAATATTTACAAAAAAAAAAAATAGCACCATCTGATCTGTACCAGACCGGGTCGCAACCATCATATACATGTACGAAGACAAAAATGAATAAAATCAACTATCGACTTTAAGGTTTTAAATTTCACGGCTGCAACAATATATAAATAGATTTTTTTATTTAAATAATTAGACGGATAAAGCCGGTTGAAATGACTGCCACGCTATCATTCGCGATGCACATTTAGAAGCGATGATTTAATCAAAACATGTGGGTAATTAGAATTATATAATACCGGGTAATCATGCCTCGTACCCGGGTCTTTTCGTTTGGGAGATGAAACTGGTTCATATATTTGATATTATTTTATATTGAATTTTATTTATTTACTAGCTGTACCCGCGGCCCTGCTTGCGTGAAATACAGAATGCCGGCGGTCGAACGTACACGCGAATCACTTAAAAGACGGCAAATAAAAATGCTTATTGTATGTGATCCTTAGGAGATAGATATATACTATCGCTGACTGTTTTGTAGGTCTTTTTAAGATCTACAATGATGTAGAACATTAATTTGATATATTTCGTATGGTTTACTCACCGTAAATCAATTAAGCGCCCAAAAAGCGTATTTTTTCCGAATTGATTTATTATTACCGTCACTGCTTATTTAGTATATTACTTTATCTTACAAAATACAGCTTATAACCTGGCCAGATAACATAAGTATGAATTAAAATAAAAACCATGTAAATCGGACAAGTGGTTTTCGCGTGAAAAGTACATAAACAAACAGAGAGACATTGAGTCTTATAATATGCATATACCTATATACGATAGATATTAACAATGTAATACCTGGTTGACATGGTTCTTGAACTCAATGTCCGACAAATCAGTAATGTGTCTAGAGATCTTATTATAAAACCTAACACTATCACAGGTATCAAAAAAAAATGATTGGTGACCAATTTGTGTTTCTTTATTTCTTTCTATCTTTAAAAACAAATAAAAAAAAATATTTACTGGAATCTCAGGCGTGTTTCGAAAACTGTAATCTGGACATTTCGGCTATTTAACTCCTTTTTCTTTTGTTTTAATTAATCCTGTTTATCTATCTTACACGTATTTATTATATATTAAAATATATTTACTAATTACGAAGGTCAGAGCCGGAGGATCCAAGTTAAACCAAAATTACTTTAAACTTAATTTATTTAAAATTACAGACTAGCCTAAAACTAATGAGATGTGACTGCTGCCGATGTTAGGCTCACAGTAACGTTTAATCATTAATACGAACTTAAATATAGTAAGGAAGGAGTCGGGTTGCCCAACGTTTCTTCTACCGAAATTGCTGACTCGATGTCAGGTGCACCGTGGGACTGTGAACGGAACTCGGTTCCATGTTTACTCTCGGTCAGCAATTGTGATTCGTTGCGATGGCGTAACATACTTATAAATACATACAACTAATATTCTATTATTATTTAATTATGTTACACGACACTTTCAATGTTACTTTGTCTACTGCAGTTGAAATATTTTTACTTAAACCCACTTGGCTGCAACTGAAAATCAGCGCTGGTTTCATTCAGAACAGTAGCAGCCATCTTATGCTGAGTTGTGCGCCCTCTGCAGAGGTACTACGGCACATGGGTTTATACACATACACATGTTCCTTCCCTCCTCCCAGGGGGCAGAAACATGTATATATGTATAGTTAGTTTAGATCGAATTACGGATAGGGAATTAGTCAGATCGCGACTTAATTGCATACGCGCAACAGTCCGAGCCGAGGTCCGGCCACTTTGGCACCCTCGGATGTTGTTGCTTAGCTTTCGTGGCTGAGTGCCCTAAGCGCTCGCCCCCAAGCCCGGTAAAGCTGTAAAAGCCGTAAAGGCTCCAGGGCCCCTCAGGCTAACAGTGTAGTCAGTTCGAAAAAAAAAAAAAAAAAAAAAAAAAAAAAAACATGGGTTTATATGATAACATTATTGACTTTTTTAATTTTTCTTATTCAGGTGTTTAACCTTTTATGTGATGTTAATTTTGTCTTTGAAAACTGTATGCCCGTATTTTCTCTGCAATAAATGTATTTTCTTTCTTTATAGAGTTATAAAGTCAGTTATAAAATTTAGTTTCGCTAAGTTTTAGGTAAGACACTGGTTAAACCTAGTTCAGGTGATAGAGTCCAATCACAATTTATTATATGAACAAATATTATAAAGTTCAAGAGATTGTTTGTTTGTTTGAATGGAAAAGAAAGAAAGAAAGATTAATTTATTTGTACCAATGACATTTGACAACAATAAATAATTTAAAAATACCTTTACATCTACATACTAAGAACTAAAAATCAAATGCCAGTTGTTACAAAACGGCTCCAGCTCAGCATAATGTTGGTTGCAAACAACCAGCGCTGGTCTTCCGTTGGAGCCGACCGGTGACATCACAGGACTTATAGACTGACGTATATAACAAAAATGGACAAATCTATAGATTTAAAATTTTGTTTAATTGTATTGTATAGTCTAATTTTTGAGGAAGGTGCCAGCCGTGTCTGTCTGTCTGAATGCGATAAACTCAAAAATTACCAAATAGATTTTCATACGGCTTTCATGAATGAACTGAGTGATTCATGAGAAAGGTTTAAGTGTATAATTCCTTACGGATTTGTGTAAATTGACTGAAATATGACGATGATTATTTGAAAATTTTGGAAAACATTATGCCCACTGGGAGATTTACAGGCGTTAAACCAATAGAGTTATATGTATTATTCTGCTACCGGTGCTAAATAACATAAGACTACGAAACTTCTTCTTCTTATTAATTATGGCTCGGCACCATTCGTGCATTAGGCAGTGTCAAGTATTTTACATTTTGTCAACAAAGCGAGGGAAATATTCTGTAATCTTTAAACATCGCTCCAACAAGATGGCTGCACCTTTGTTAAAACTTTCCAGGGAGCCTTTGTAGGAACTCAAAATGCATGTTCCTAGTTATTTATTGTAATCCACTTCCCTTGTGCACAACAACCACACTACATCACGTAAAATGCCGCCAAAATTACATTATATAGGGCCAACTGACATAAGTTTATGAATTAAAACAAAAACCACCACATGACACTTTAAGTTACCGCCAAAAACTCCGTTACGAAACTTAGGAGGTCAGGAAGTACGCTAAGGGAGTAAGGGAGAACGAAGTAATGTGGCAGGTTGGCCGCATGAAGAAAACCGAACTTAAAAACGCAACCGAAACCGCGGGCACATCTAGTTGCTATTTTATATTCAAATAACTACCTTGGCCTACTTCTCAACTTATTATGGAAGTAACTATGTGACTAATTCTCAAGTGCAGGAGTCGGAACACACCTATAAGTGTTTGGCTATACTTTTCAACATGAAGGTGGTGTCCTGTTAGACGAGTAACATTTTTTTTTCTTCTTACTTCATTGGTTGCCATTAGAACCCTGAAGCTTCAAATATCTCTTATACAACTTACTGGGCTTGGTTAAATTTAAGTAAATTTTCATACCAATATACGGCATCAACAAACGAAAATATGGTTGTATCAAAGACTAAATGAACAGAGCGTCAGTAAAGAATATATATAGCTATTTACAAATAAGTCAACCGATGCCATAAAACTATCAATTAAAAACGTATCTCATCCAAACCACCTCCCACTTTCAATCGGAGGCGATCGAGGGATAATAAAAAAATGACCACCAAAAAGGTATCCGATTACCACAACCTCCTTTGTAAATTAAAAAAGAAGTCGAAAATAAGCTATACCCTCACCTACTTTATTACTGGCCGATAACAAACTAATCTTCAAAGGCATGAAACCTTAAAAGAATATTTAAAAAACTATAAAAACCAAGCACCGCTGACGTCGGTGCCGTCAGAAGCTTTCTGAGTTAATAAAACGGGCTAATTTATGCCCTGGACCGAAACCTCGGTCAGTAATAATACAACCACAACAACATTATTCGGCTTATAATGTTTTTTTAGAGCTGGCAACACAGCGTATATTGAGGCGTGTGTGTTGCCCTATGTATAAAGCTAGTTGGATAGAAAAAAAAAGAGAATTAAATTTGAAAAAAGAAAAGAAGTCCGAGCGATGAGGTAACGAACGAGGCGCGGTTGGCGCGTTCCTTTTTTAAAAGCCTCGCCGCGTCGACGTGTGTGGTCCCGCTCTCGGGCAGGGCTGCCATATTGGAAAAACTTAGATATTAATTTAATTTTTTTTTCTTTTAATATTGCACAAGTGCTTTTGACGACTTTTGCCTTTATTGTCGTAAGTAGTAATATGGTTCACGGTCACACAACTGAAAAGAAGAATAAATAGTATTTGACATAACCTTTAAGCACTGAAATAGCTACCTTTTCTGCTTAAGGGAATATTTTTTATACAAAACTCTGCAAAAGTTTTTTCGCGATTGCAAGTTTTGCAGTTGAGCGCGCATCACGCAAAAACAACTGGCTAAATTTTGTTATTTTATTTTTTTAAGTCATAGATACTTGATCATATTATTTTAAAAAAAACATGATATCTTCATAAATTATTATTCTGTAGTCCACGCGAGTGATCCGCGGGTACTGCTCTATAAAATATTTATATACTATTTTTTTTTTTTTCAAAAATTAGCTTTTCATTGAAAATGTAACATTTGCCAAGTCTCACATATTAAGATAATTCAAGTAAAGATTAATATCATTTCTAAGAAAATAGTAGAATATGACAAATAGTTAAAAAAATTAAGTTAGTATGTACCTTTGGAACGGTAACTAATGCGGTTTAACTTTTACTTTTTAATACGGGTTTTTATCCGACCACTTATAATCCGTTTATTGTACACTTGCTCACAATATTAGATGACTACTTACTTTTTTCTTTTAAATTAAAATTCTACTTTGACAATTTGTTCTTATCGCAATATAGTAAGCAAAGTAATAATGATATAATAAGCAGATAACCTGAAAAAGATATGAGTGAGCGCAGCGAAATCCTGGTGGCAAAGTTAAGAAAAAAAACTAAAAGCGAGCCTTACAGTAGTCGCATATGATGTGTAACATTTGACGTGTTATTCTACTATGAATTTGAGATGAAATATATGTGAAGTCAAGTTATTCGTCATATTATTGGTCGAATACATTCTAAGCATGGAAATATGTATATGTAATTCTATATTAAGGCGCGTGCTTAAGTTAATTAATTAAGTTAAGTTTAATTTTAGTCGTGATAAATACGCAATAGTAACTAAAATACTGAAAAAAAAAATATTTATTAGAATAATTCCATATTACTTACTCGCATTTTGTTAAGAATTATAAACTTTGTCTGACGCTTAATAGTGAAAATAATTATTAATATAGTTTACATATATAAATGTAACCTCAGATTTTATATACAACACTGTATAACTGTAGATAAGTGCACAGCTGATGCGTTCTCTTTCTCTATTTCCCTTTCTCTTTCTTGTCACATAGATGCATACAATATGTTGGCCGACAGTACGTCGTGGTATCAACCTCACGCAAAATGGGTTGGCACCATTTCATAGCCATCTCTCCACCACCGCGCGTGCTAATTGGTCAAATCAAATAGCACGCGCTTCCCCGGTTTTCTGTAACACATTTCTGTTCCTTTTCCAAAATCACTCCCACAAAAACTATCCAGCAACCGAGAGGAGAGATGTTACACATCAATAACTGTATGTACTCGTACAATCGTCTATATCGATCGTTGTCCTTGGGCTCGATCCTGATATACAGTCTCATAGAGCACCATAAGTGCTGCCGGTTAATGATGGACGAGGACTTGTCAGGGCAAAGTTTTTTAAATGTTCTTATAAAAAGTTTTATACAAAGGAATTAGCAGTTCTAAGCCATTAGAAACCGTTCAGCCATTTCAGCGTGATTGAAGGAGAAACATTAGTAAAACAAGCGTACTTTTGTATTTATTAATATTGGAGTTTTTGACAGGATCATATTCTGTCATGTAGTTGTTATTTTATTTGGCCCTATATATAGCGTAGTATTTTTTATACAATAAGCATACTGCCTGCCTGATGGTAAGCGGCTACCGTAGCCTATGTACGCTTGTAACACCATAGGTATCACTACCGTGTTGCCGACCTTGAACCCCCCTTCCCCTAAGAGCTCTGGGAACCTTCTCTCCCAGGAACACAATCCAAAGTTATATGGCTGCGATTTTCTGCAGGGTGGATGTATTTCACCAGTCGCAGTGCCCCAAGTAGAGAGAAATCTAAAAAGAAATATCTCTGTGCCCTACCATTTCTTAAATCCCCCTTTCCCAATGAGCTTTGGAAACCTTACTCACCGTAGGAACATAATATAAGGTTATTTGGCTGCGGTCTTCTGTAGGATGGAGGTATTCCACCTGTCAGACTCTATAATATTTTTGCCATATTGCGTAATAGGTGGTAATTTGTATATTGTGTACAAATGCAGTGATTTAGAAATAATAATCACATCAAATATAAAATGTCATAAAAACTCCCTAAAAAGTGTAAAAAGGGAGCCACCATTTTGTTAGAATACTGAAATCATCACGAGACACTCTGTAAAAGGAAATAGTTACCCATTTAATAATGGCAGACTGCCAGCCAAAATAAGATAAACAGGAAGAGAAAATATAGACATCTATTAAAATACACCAATGTATTATATTTTCAAAATAACTTGTTAATAAATTTTGACAACCATAGTTTATAATCGTACTAAATAATATCTCGTTTTTAAAACGTAGCAATAAGGTTGATAATTCAATGAAGCCATTTAAAACTTCGTGTATCGAAATTTTCCGTTCCGTTTCATTTAATATGTATGTACATACATAATTAGAATTTAAAATGTTTTGTTTTCACCATAATTAGTATAAAGAGTGTTATTTTTAATTGTTAGTTTGGATTTTTAATTATATTACTCAATATGGATAAATAAGAAAAGCATATTACTACCCTAGGTAAATTAACATTATTCTTGTAAAAAAAATATTTAGAATAATTTGTTTAATAAACCAAACGACAGTGGCAACAATGTTTGTGAAGCCATTTAAAAAAAAACAGTTTACTTTTTCTTATAACCTGTCAATTACGAAGACAAAGTATTGAAGAGTATGTTATACTTTGCAAAAAGATTGTAATTGCATTTCTTACGCTTAAAATGTAGAAGTGAGTTGTGCAAACATTTCACGGAGCGAGTAAAAATGTTTTATAATTGCATAAATTTCGCGTCCGGACTTGTTTTTCACATCATTTTCACGCCTTTTAGCCTGCATTAAAGTACAAAATTGTGCGTTTGTGTATTCGAAATGATACTTCTTTGAACTTATTAGTACACATTGATAAAAAATAATGAATTCAAAACGCGTCTAAAGATGGTTTGCTGCAAACTTTTATGAAATAAAATCTAATATAATTAAACACGCTCTTAGACGCCGCCATGTCAGTGTAGGTTCTCTTTATTTAAATCAAGTTAACAATTTATTAAATATAATATCGATAACAACATCAAGTTAATATCTCTAATTTTTTTTTTTCTAAAAATTATACAAGTAGGGACAGAGAGAATACAGTTCTCAGTTTACATAACTATGCAATTGGTTACTCTGAAATGACTAACGATTTGTATAACATTCAGATAATGTTTTACTTTCCAAGCTTACCTGAATAGGTGTAGTTTTTTTACAAGACACCGAGCATAGCTCTGTCGCCTAGACATTAATAGGATATTAATAGGTATATAAATAGTGATTAGGTTCTATTCCGAAGCACATTCAAGGAATTCAAGGTCCATGTCTAGCAAGTTTTACTGTCAATAGGTTATTATAGGGTGGATCATTATGTGAATGATAGTGATGTCTGGAAGTGACTCCCTCTTTGTGCATCGACTAAATGACAAATATGATAATATGATTATTGACTAGGATGTTATCCGAACCGTTTGACGTTCATAAGTGTCTTCTTAGGGCCTAAATTGAATAATGTTTTTTTTTTTTAATTTTGTTTTTTGATTAAGGAATAAAACTTATAAATACTTCAAAAAGTGTTTAGTTTATTCCGACAGCTGCATTTACAAGCCATGTTTTTATAGTAGCTCGGCAAAGTGATGGTAACTTACTCGCTGTCAAAGCCAAAGCGGCTTTGCAATCTGAAAAACGAAATATACACTGAACTATTTTTGTACAAATTGTAAAAATATTAAATTCTTATTCTTACAAAGCAAACTATGATACAATTGCAAATAATTTATGCAAATTCAAAATTATAATACTATATGAGTAATTTTCTTAGACATGTGAAGAAATATACAAAAAAGTGTTCTAATTTCAATATTATAAAACAAACGTCGATCTGTCTATCTGCTCGTCTATGTTATTTTCGCACGAAAACCACTCATCCGATTTACGTGTTTAATTTTTTTGTTTTAATTCATAGCTATGTTACCTGGCCAGGTTATATAATATATTTTATTAGATAAAGTAACATACGAAATAAGCAGTGACGATAATAGCGATTAAATTCGAAAAAAAAAAACACATATTGAGTGCTTCAACGGCTTACGCTGAGTAAACCATACGAGGTATATCAAATTAATGTTCTACATAATTGTAGACCTTAAAAAGACCTACAAAAAAGTTCCGAATAGGATATACCTATCTTATAAGATCATCCATAGTAAGCTTTTTTGTCTTCCGTCTTTTGAGCGGGGGCAGAACAATCACGCGTGCGCTCGACCGACGACATTCTGTAGTCCAAGCAAGCGGAGTCGCGGGCACAGCTAGTGTAATAAATTTAAAAGAATTACATTAAAAACCTTAACATACCAGATCACGTTCACGCCATAAGCGCCAAAATCGGAGTAACTCGGAAGTCAAAAAAGAAGTTTTACGGAATAAACAACATGAGCTTTATTCCCTACATAATATCAAGTGGGCTTTTTACTTCCAACTTGTTAGCTAAACCAGAGGCGGACTGGCAGTCTTGGCCGCCCTAGGCCATGTAGTATCAGCCAGCCCCTTCTGAGCTCAAAGTTTACTGTGACGTAAATATAATATGAATTTACTTAAATAAAACATTTCTAATTCGATGGTAATAAAGTACTGCAGTTTTAAGATGTCAACATTGTAATTCAAACTGATTTTTTTCCGTGTCTGGAGCCTTAACACTATATTATGCTTTTGTGTACTATTATTATTTGTCGACACATGTTCGCATTAAGTAGCATACTTTTTGTCACGATTAGTCGCCCTTAATATCTGGCCGCCCTAGGCCTTAAGGGAAATCCGCCACTGAGCTAAACCACATGTGCACTTTGATTAACTTTAAACTTTTTAAGTAACTTACAAACAGACAAACTCCGTAATGCTACAACGCTACAAGCATAGTCGCGTAAAGAGCGATCGTATAAATTCCATCAGATAATTTATGACTTATTTACGCTTATTAGGTGCGCGGGCGCATGTCACTTTTAATAGTATAATTACAGTGTTGCCAGGTAATGCGCTCGCATCGGCCAATTATCGCGTGGGATAAGCTCGCGACAAAATGGCGACGAGGGCCGGTGCTATAGTTACGTATAGTTTTATATATATACTAGCGGTGTCCCACGGCTGCGCATGCGTTTATTACGCAGTTATTATTTTCGTCGCGTAGTATTTTTACTCATATTATTGACAATTCATATAGCAATGATGGCTCAGTGGTAGCGTGTACGACTTCACGTCGATTGACGTGAGTTCGAATCCCTGCAATGAGCCTGAGCTTTCGGTGAAGGAAAACATCGTGAGGAAACCATAGCATGGTGGTATGGCTTTTTCTAATGCCCGCCTAGCTAGCTATCACCCTCAATATGAAAATCTGTCGCCAAGCACCAATAGGTGTGTTCCGACAGCTGCACTTGAGAGCCAGTCTTCCACTAGGTTTAGCGTGCTATCATCTTGGGCCACATCGTCACTTAACATCAGGTGAGATTGTGGACACTACGCCAAACCTATAACGATAAAAAACAATTACGGATAGGGAATTAGCCACTAGAATTAACAACTTATTTGCAACAATGACAACAGCCCAAGTAGAGTTTCAGCCACTCTGACACTCTTCAGAGCCTATTGTCCTGCTTTCGCAGCTTAAGTGCTTTAAGCCTCTGCTAATAGAGCTTTGAACGTACGTCCCTCGAAGTAATAATTAAATATGAAACAGAGACGTTTCAACAACACAAACACTTTAGTATCAAATCAAAATAAAACGGAATTGGAAATTACATTGTTAACCTAAAAAAAGACATGAAGTAAAAAACTTTTTGTTAATTTAAATTTTTCGCTTAGGCTGCCCGGGCGGCGCGGTCTGTGCCGGTATTTTACTGGTTATACCTATAAATATATTAAAAAAAAAAGAAATATTTTGACAGGTAACACAATGGCGGTTTCTAAAATGGTGGCCACATGCCGGGATAACGTTTTGTGATCAGTGTCTGAGACGCGTTTATATTATTTTCTGTGTGTTTTTATAATGTTTCTCGAGGTAAAAATGTTTCACGTAAAATACGAGAAATACCTGATGTCAATCTAAATAACAATATATAGGCAATAATTGAATTATGACATATACGCACAATACGGTCAAGAGTGTAAGTCTAAGAGTAATGCAAAAAAAATCTAGGTAAATTTGGAAAATAATACATTATTTAAATAGAAAATTTCATCCAAATCATTAGTTTAGTTATTAGTCGTTTCCAAAAAAACAATTACATTTATGTAATAGGGTAAACATAATTTTGAACTTTTATGCTCCCGGGACATGTAAGTAAGGTTCGAATTAATTAAAGAAATATTCTCAAGGTGTCAAGTCTCTTAACATAAATTCATGCCTCTTTATAATTTAAGCCTATGAATAAAATGGGGCTTAGGCATTGAATAACAATTTTTTTTTTGGCTACAGTTATTGTTAAAAAAAATTAATAATATTAGGATAGAGACTTGATACTTTAATAATTTTTTTAGGACTTTGTAAGATTCTACGGAATGCATAAAAAATTAAAAATTTATCAAAATAAGGACCACGTTAATGTCTATATAGGTGTATAGAAAAGGATAATTAACTGACTGACTGGCATCAACGCCCAGCCCAAACTACTGGGGCTAGGAACGTGAAAATTTGTACGTGAGTTTCTTTTACACGGTAAGTGAGCACTAAGGAAAGATTTTTGGAAATTCAATCCCTAAGGCGGTGAAAAAGGGGATGACAATTTGTATAAAAATAGATATTTTTTAGCAATTCAGTTACTATAATAGGACATAAAAACATGTAATAAGTCAACAATAAAGTCGCGGGAAAAGTGCTAGTGTTGGTATATACTTGGTATATACAAGTATTGTTCACTTAATAATATTAAAATTTATAGACAGAAAATAGAAACATCCTTAACCACGAGCATTTGCTAATTGTCAACTGTTTGTACAATGCTTTGAACTGCGTCAGGACAATGCGCGAATATCGAAGCGATGATAGCTTAGTCTAAGCTTTGTTGAAGGAAAAACATCGTGATGAAACCTTAGCGTACATACGTGGTAGCTAGCTACCACTGTGAATCTGAAAATCTATCATCAAGCGCCTATAGGTGTTACTATCTTAGGCTACAACGTTTTTTCTCCCAGTTCCAGTCCCGTTGTTTCCCAGGGGGAAAAAATTTTATATATGTATAGTTCGTTTAGATCGAATGATAGGGAATTAGCCAGATCGCAACTTCTTTGCATACACGCAACAGTCCGAGCCGAGGTTCGGCCACTTTGGCACCCTCGGATGTTGTTGCTTAGCTTTCGTGGCTGAGTGCCCTAAGCGCTCGCCCCCAAGCCCGGTAAAGCTGTAAAAGCCGTAAAGGCTCCAGGGCCCCTAAGGCTAACAGTATAGTCAGTACGAAAAAAAAAAAGCCGTGTACACTCGGCCCTCATGAAGCCATTGTTTCGACCCCAAACGGCTCAAACACGTACATATGATCTAAAAAGTATTTGAACCGCTTGGAGACCTCCGTCGAAGCAGCAGCGTTGCCAGCCTTAACAGAAAGCTAAAAGATGGGATGGAGCCAGGGTATACGCACAAGTTGCATCCAAAGCCAGAGCTCTGCCCGTCCTCCAAAGGAACCAAAGTTATGCCGTCGGATCTTTTATTTAGAAATTAGTTGTGCCCACGACGTCCCACGTTTGAACGACAAAAGGACTCGTAGTGCTTATTATAAAAGAGCTTTTTTCTTTTGATAAGGACCCAGTATCTAAGGAGTAAAACAAAAAAAAAATGATCGAAATCTATCAATTAGTTTTTGCATGATGCCCACAAAACGACAAAACCTCAATATATTTTTTATATCCTTAGATAAATAACAATATTTTTTTAAAGAAAAATTGAGGTTTTCCAATGCTTGGCGTAAATATGAGTGTACATTATATTATCAATAAATATCACTTTATTTTAAAATGACTTGTTTAGTTGTTAGTGTAATTTTAATATCTGTTACAAAGTCAAAAAAAGTTTTACTTCAAAGACGCATGAAGGTTACACGCACAGTATTTTATGGTTATTTATTAAAATTAATTATTTGTTAATAAAATAATAATTATTATTAATATTGAATTACAGGAAAATGTTTAGAAACAAACTTGACTATAGATTTTATTGAACGTTATTCCCGTCGGAATAAAGATCTGAGTTACTCTAAAACCGTGCATAGAGATTGTTTTACTTAAAAAAGACTGCACGTTATAGCTAAAGAGGTTTTAGCCTATCTATTGAGTAAGGATATAATAGGCTCTACGACTTCATGCTATGACCCTTATGTGTGAAGCAGTTACCATGTACATCAAGCAAATTGGCAAGTTGTAGGCTTTTTTTTTTTGATATACACGGTTAGCCGTTACAGTCCTGAAGCCATTAAAGGATTTGACAGCTTCACCGGGCTTGAGGGCGAGCTCGGAAGGCACTCAGTTGCGAAAGTGTGGCAACAAGCTTAAGGGTGCCAATGTGGTATAGGTATATGTGTTTAATAATGTGGCAATTTGGTCTAAGTTTAACTAGATAAAAAAAAGAAAAAAAGGGTCCCTTACATAATCTATGTGCACCTGAGTGGTGTGCATGTGTGATGTGCAGTGTAATGATTGTATGTTGGTAGCTAGTGAATACAGTGTCACTGTATCGTGCGAGCGGCTGCTGACTCAAAGGCTCCATGTTGCAGGCGTTAACCGCCCGTGGCCTGAGGAGGGACCGGTAGTATCGCGGGCGTGGGCGCGACCACGCTTGATTAGAAGAGACGGACGGCTATGACGCGTTAGCTACTGTGATTCTGTCATCGGGGTCGCTAAATATATTCCGCGGTCGACGTATTGCCTTCGGGGCGGTTAAGACTGTGGTGTATGTTACGGCGGATACCACTGACGGGTTCGGATGATTTGAAGCTTTGCCGAATAGTTTCTTCACGAGAGTTATGATGTATTTTAGGCAAGTACTAGAAGTGAGAACAATGAGAAGCTACAAGGGTGCGCTGAGGCGGCGCGGTAATGACTTGGTCGAAAAATTTAACACAGGTAATAATAGAATAAGTAGGTATATTAATTAGATAATGTTTTTTTTTTATATTTTTTTGATGCTAATGCAATTAGTTTGAAATATGTAGTTTTAGCTTTTCGATTGGCTGGCTTTCGGCATCGAATTTATAACCAACTAGTTGTGCCTGCGGCTCCGTTCGCGTGGACTACAGAATGCCGTCGGTCAAGCGCTCGAGTGAATCATACCGCCTCCGCTCAAAAGGCGGAAGACAAAAATGCTTATTGTAGGTGATTCTTAGAAGATAGATATATGCTATCGCTGACTTTTTTGTAGGGATTTTTAATATCTACAATTACGTAGAACGTTAATTTGATATATCTCTTATGATTTACTCTGCGTAAGCCATTCAAACGCCCCAAATACGTCTTTTTCCCGAATTGATTCACCGTTATCGTCACTGCTAATTTCGTATGTTACTTTATCTAACAACATATATCCTATAACCTGGCCAGATAACATAGCTATGAATTAAAAGAAAAACATGTAAATCGGATAAGTGGTTTTCGCGTGTAAATAACATAAACGGACAGACAGACAGAGAGACGTTGAGTTTTATAATATGTATAGAAGATGGACTTAGAAACGATTTATTGTGGTTAAAAGTGCATGTTTCGACTTTAAAATACTCATGCTGTTATTCCTTTACGAAGCGCATGTTACCAACACGGTATTCTAACTCAAGGGAGCAACCTCTTTGCTGGGTGGTGGGACATGACAATATTGTTTGAAGCAATGATACAAATTGAAGCCATGATGGCTCAATGGGAGCGTGTACAACTTCGCGTCGATTGACGTAAGTTCGAATCCCTGCAATGAGCCTGAGCTTTCGGTGAGGGAAAACATAGTGAGGAATCCATAGCATGGTTGTAAGTCTTTTTCGAATGCCCACTTGGCTAGCTACGACCCTCAAGTTAATCTGTCGCCAAACACCGATAGTTGTTTTCGCCAGTCTTCCACTAGGTTTAGCGTGTTACCATCTTGGACCACATCGTTACTTAACATCAGGTGAGATTAAGGCCACTGCGTCAAACCTATAAAAAAAATGTGTTCGACCGGATCGCGTGCATCGTACACCAGGTGTACGATAGTGGAACGTTTAGGTGCGTCGTATTCCGGGTTCTGTCGGTGTGTACACAATAATCAAGTGTGGTATGGATCTGAATCCTACTGACTCGCGTTCCGGTTTTTCGTGTTCCGGGCACAGCCAGTGTAAATCCAGTTGCCGGGTGGCTTACAAGCGCATGACTTTGACAACCGATGATGAAACGTTGTTTTTAGATTGTACCATTGGCAGCAGTGACTTTTGAAGTCAAAAAAAGAAACAACAGAATTGGTTATCTGAAAAAAAAAATATAATTTTTTTTATGTATTTTAAACCTTCATCATAATTATGATAATAGGCAATTGGAAAACTCTTAAAACATATTTTTATAATAAATAATAAACGATTGAAAATTGTAATATCTTAAAAATAATCACATGACTACGAACGCGCCACGATTGATCGCCAGGTTTGTGACGTCATAATGTTAAAGAAATTTCATCGATTAAGAGTCAAAGCACTGTATCAGCTGTTTGCTACAATGAGTAGAAAATTAACATTGTGACGTCACACGCGCTCGGATTTATTCTGGAACGATCGGCGCGTTTTCGGTAATGAATTCAAAAAATAATTATTATTTTAAATAACTTTTGAAATATTGCGAAAAAAATATAGTTTTGTTATAAAACTTACATAATATGATCTTTCCATTTTTCACAAAAAAAAAAAAAAAAACAAATTAAGTCGTTTTAAAAATTCAATATACGAAAATGTTAAATAAAACACCTTATCTTTAAATATGTCAATATGAGGTACATTGTTAAATTTTACAACAGATAAATTCACGGTTAAACGATTTCAGACACAGTCTGAGAATAAAGAAGAAAAAATTAACCAACAATGACAAACAAAGACACATTTTTCATACAAGTAACAAATTTCACCTATACACCCGATAATCAATTAGCCACAAGAAACAAATGCAAATTTAAATTGTGTCCTCGAATAATTTAAATATGGTTCAGTATTTCAATGAAAATTGATCTTAGTAACAGCAAACGTAAGTTTGTCGAGAACGGACAATATTTTCTTACAAAACTCACGGACCAAGTTAAATTTGATTCATTAGCAACAAGCGTAGAATATTAGGCATGCAAAACATTAACAAAATTTACTTTGAGACTTCTAATAATTAATAAAATTCTTTATTTTATAAGTAGAAAGGTATATTTTTCTTTAATTCCGACGGTAAATTAAACGTGGCCGAACACACCCACTGCGTTACGAATCGCGCCAAAATATTGACGTTAAGTTTGACAGCTCGCAGAAAAAGTAAAGAATTGTCTCTACACGTCACCTGTGAATAGACAATATGGTCTGTTTACACCGTCCGTGTCGCCGTCTTGTTTGTGCGTGAGGCCTGTTTTATATTACCTTTTTTGGTATTGTTATTTATTTAAATTTCGTTCTAATTGTTCGGTTTTGTTTTCATAGTTTTTAAAGGTAACTTACGCGTGTCATGTCGAAGATACATACTCGATTGGGAGTATATCAATTTCTCGCCGCACCACTACTATAACTTAGTGCTTATAAAAATGTTTATTTTAAATTTAAATGTTTAAAATCATAAAGGCAAAATAAAATCAAGATTATTTGACGTTATTTTTATATATTATTTAACTTACTTATATGTTTTTGTATATATCAAATTTAAGAGCGGTGCTGCTCTTGTCGGTGGAGCAATCTCCAGCACTCCCTTCCTCTTGACAACTTGATATGACAATCTCAGACTTCATGGTTCATGTTATTAGATATTTCCAATACACTTTACTCGTGGACTTTAATTAAGTTATATTATCTATGCAAAATGCCACCAATTCACAATAGAGGGCCAAAACTCGTAGGTTCATGAATAACAAATAAAACCACTAAGTTCACCACAAGTACCTATATAAATGTTTATTTCAAATTTTTCACAGCTTTATTTTTCTCATCAAAAACACTTATTCCAAATTATTATCCAGTACTAATCTATACCTACAATATTATAAACTTTAAGACCTTCTAATTTATTTTAACGCGTTGATCTCTGGAACTACCAGTCAGATTTGAAAAAATCTTAATTTATCTTAAAGCCTATTTACTGAGTAAAGTTATAGCTTCTATAACTTTACATTAATACCCTAAGGAGCGGAGCAGTAATCATAAACGTGAAGCAAGTATGGGAAATGGGAACAACAATTTGCTATACGCGGGTGCGTCGGCGACGGAGCAGTGGAGAGTTGGTCGAATAGATTTAACACGGATAAAACCTTGAGACACAGATTCTCCTCAATAACAATAACGAATATTGGATGTCCAGATATGAAAAGACAAAAAATCTCTTTTTAAACTGAAATTAGTTTCCATTGGTGCAGTATTTTTTGTCCTGTTCGTATAATATTCGTAGGTAAATAGGTATCCTCCATCAAACAATTATCAAATAAACTTGAAAACATGTATTTGTCATATTTGACATTGGCGAAATTGACATAGACAGGAGTGGTATTGAAAAATTATGTGTACAGCAGTTCCCACGTGTCAGAAGTGAGACTTTCATAAAAAACTATGTACTTTAAAATTATATTAAATATCCTAAATCAGCGGGATTCGAACTATCGAGCACTCGTGCGTACTGCGTATGAAGTCTGGTCGTCTCACACCACTAGGCCAATCCGACGACGATCACAATCATGAAAATCAGGATTAACCGTGCATAATATAAATCTCATGCTCTCGTAGGCTAAATCCCATAGATGTATATGGATCTCTTATTACTGTCGCTTTTTCATTTCATCGAGTTTCCAATCACAACGGTGCTAAAGAAGTTTTCACTTCAAAAAAAGTTACCGAAGACGCGATTTGTTTTAAAAAGTATTTTTTATGTATTTTTAAACGTAACGTGAAGAGATATTTGTTGAGACCGGCATCACGGCTGCGACTGCCGATGGATCGCTGATTTCTCGGTGGTCGCTGTTGTGTTTGGTTGTACTGTACCTACTATCAGGGACAGTACCGTCGAATTACCAACCTATTATATGTAAAAAAAGCCGGGTATTAAAATCGTAGGTAAATACCGTAACAGAATTTTCACCATAATGTATTTTTCATGTAATAAAACGTTGATATACGCTTAATCAATTAAACGCCATCTGAAATAATAAAGCGTTACGAGCGATAAAAAACCTCATTTGATTTTCTAATAAAACTGATATTTAATACGAATGTTTCGCTCTACGTTTGGACAAAAAACGCCGCGTGTAATCGCATCGCATTTTTTATACTTATCACTTGAGACTTGAGGCTGATGGAGATTTTAAACTTCGGTTACATTAGTTCGATCACGTTTTAGAATGTTTTCCTTAATGCTGGCACTTGCGATTGACCGCGGGCGGGTTTTAAACGCAATCAATATAGTTCATAGATTTATTACATCTATATAGACGTATGTATTTGATTATGCGATTTTGTTTTTAATAAATAAAACGTTTTGAGGCTAAAAACAGCACCGGGCTAGTCGAGAGCACTTGCGAAGTCTAATGAGCTGTTTTAGATTGTTGGAATTCGAATTTATGACTTAGTGAGTTAATGCGGCATCGCGCGTTCGGGGTCATTATCAAATTAGATATGTATACGGGTTGTTTTGGCTAATATTAAAACAACGAATCAACCAATTAAACAATACTTATTACTACGATTATTATGATTTGTTCTCTGACAAGTCGAAGAAACTTGCTATTAGAAGGCTGACCTTCTAATACTCTGAAGTTGCGAAATAAATGCAGTACAGGAAAGTTCATGTGTTGAATATCTTGGTGCCAAACACCAACTCTTAAAAAGACATCATAACCTAATCTTTACGGTAACCTACATCTCGGCACGAACAGAGAAGTGTGGACCAGTATCCCAGTCAATGTGGTCCCTTCCTACAACATGGAGTCCTTCAAACATAATTTAAAGCGACATTTGTGCAGGCCGGCATGACAGCGACGACTGACGATGGATTCTAAATTTCAGGGTAGTGTCCGATGTTATTGGATTGCACCGTGCTCACCATCAGGTACAGAGTAGTCACCGCGCAGTGCTTTGAATTAAAAAAAAACATTAATGTTCGTCCAAACTAGCAATTATATTAGACAACTTTACTGCGCTGCGCCACATTCAACCGGATATTTTAGGGAGTTTTAGTAGGTATATTAGTCCCACTGGAACAATTTCGGTTTCGCAAATCACATCAAGAAATGTGAAATTGACAGTTTGTCGCTGTCGATGATACGTCTGGGAGAACATCAACAACAATTCTACGAGTCAGTGCTGCTAGATGAAAAAACTTACTAGGCGTTAACAGTGGTGCAAAAAGCGCTAAATTGTAGGAAATTCCCATATTAAAAGAGCGCTAGATTCAGCGCTAAATAGCCTCGCTGTTTGCGAATCTTTTTGCTAGTTCCTTACATGGAATTAGATGGATACATTGACTAATTACGCAGGAAAAACAATACAAAGCTGAAAGCAAACGATGTATATTATGTAAAAAATACGAATTGTATTCTAAGGGATTCCCCAGATACATACAATGATTAAAAAGATGCTCGTAGACTATTTTTGACAAGGATACTAGTCCTTTCACCTTATCTTGCTTGTACGGAACAGAAAAATTGTTTAGTCATATAAAAAATTAAAAAGTGCTAAGTTATCAGCTAAGTGCAAACAATTTTCGTAGCGCGCTAGGCTCAAGAAAAAAGCGCTAAATCTAGTGCAGAAATGCTAAAATGGCAGCACTGCTACAAGTTTATTTATGAGAAAATCATGGAGAACCAATAAGAACGAACGATGAAACTATTTATAAAGGCACTCTTGCTCGATCTAAAACATATTTTTAAAGTATATATCTATACTTAGTATTGAAAACATAGTTTAACACGTAATAATTGTATTCGAATAATTTTTACACCATCTCATGCCTATTATCCATTATCTATACAATTTAGTCTGTTCGTCTAAGAGTTACCTTTGCGTCTTATTTTGTAAGATCAGAAAGAAAAAGTATAAAAGTGTTTATGCACGAGTTTTTGACGGAATCTTGAAGTATTAGGTCAGTGTTTTAATTCATAAACTTGTGTTGTTTGGCCCTATATTATGTAATTATGGCGGCTTTTTTAATTAATGTAGTTTGGTTATCGTGTACAAGTGAAGTAATTTATAAATAATAACTGGGAACTTGCACTTTAGTTCCTCATAAAACATCCCCGAAAAGTTTTAACAAGGTGACGCTATATTGTTAAGCTATATTTGAAGGTTTCAAGAAAAACAATCTCTGACTTGACTGCATGGTCTATATACCTTTGCCTTTTCCTTTCATGGAGAAAGAGAACCTTAAAAGTTAATACCTATAGATAAAAATTCTGGATACTTATCTAATACTTAAGTTGGTATCCCATGATCTTGCGATAGCATTTGTTCTAATTCCACGGATGTTATAAGCCCTGTTTCTTACAAATAGACGATAGATTACAAATTACGAAGTAGATTATGAGGCCCTAATGTCGGTCTATGGTTGGTATTTGGCGAGATGAAGAATGGTTGTAAAAAAACCGCTAAAAATATATCAGCGTTTTGCAGCGTTTTTAGCAGCCAGTGCGCGACGTCCGCAGCTCCGTGTTATCGGGAACTAGTTAACGCAAGTTGTAAACCGAATTAAAATATGGCCGACGGAAAATGGCGGGCACAAACCAAAACAGTTTAATTATAAAAGCAACCCGAGAACGGGCCACACACGTAGCCTCATTATATTGGTTTCAAAACAATAATTATATTCCTCGGCCTTATAATTTCGCGCGCTTGCGAGCCGAGCCCGAAAAAAAATTAAAACATAACCTTTATTAATGTGTCAACAACTCAATTTATGGCGGGAATACGTAGGCGACGCCTTCTGCGCGGGAACAATCGACCAATCGCAACGCACCCGTTCTATTTTACGACGTGACATGAAAACATCTGACTGTCTTGCTCGCACTCGTTAAAAACCAGTTTACGGAAACCTGTCGTCTTCTATTGCGTTCGTTGATATGTTCTATAGAATAATGTTGGAAAGAGGGGACGGCGGGTCACAATAAATTGGTTTATTTATCTATTCATTAACGAGATTTATTAATTTATGCGCGGTCATAGACTGGCTTTATTTTTTTTATCGATAAACTAGGATTATAGGTCTTTCGGTTGTGTTCGCGAATTTGTTGTGGTAATTATTTTTTTTATCTTTCGTTTTACTTGCGCCCCAATTTTATTTTATAAGCTTCTGTGCGTATGAAAATATTACATACCTAATCTGTTCTATATCTGAAATTAGATTTATTTCGGTGAATGATATTGTTTTCTTGTATAATATTTATTTTAGCAGTTTTTTTTAGCGGGAAATCTAAATTGACAGCCATATTTTTTTCTCTCAAAACATATTATTTGCTTTGTAGGTAGGTACACCTAAACGATATAATTTTTTAATTTATATAAATTAAGTAATACATACTTCTTCTTTTTACCTTTCTTCGTCAATGTTTAATTTTTATTTGATGTTAATTTTGTCTTTATAAACTGTGTGCCCGTACTTATGTTCTCTGCAATAAATGTATTTTGTTTCTTTCATTCTATTTAAAGGCAACAGAACTGTGTATATCCACAATTTTGCAAACGATATTTGTCTATCTACTTATTCTTGTAACCTATATAAACATATGTAGTTCTAACGAGATGGTGCGGGCGATTCCCTGTTTAAAACTGCCCAGGAGTTTTTCTGGCAACTTAAAATGCTTGTTCCTAGCTATTATTTTTAATCAACTTCACTTGTACATTATAACCAAACTATATCATGTAAAATTAGGTACTTACCTACATAATATTATATAAGGCCAAGATATCAATATTTTTTTAATTAAAATAAAAACCACGACATGACAGTTCAAGATCTCGCCAATAATCTCGCCTCTAAATACCTGAATATTCAGAGAATAACACGTAGATGAATTATTCATATTTTTTATAGTTAGGCGCGACTTTAATGTAGTAATTCGAATCTGTATTCGGATTGAAATACGTTCAATATAATTTGTAGTTTAATTTTTTTTTAACTGGCTGTGTCCCATGGTTTCACCCGTGGTAAATTTATTCGAGAAACTATACACGGCGCCGCCAACGCGCCCTTGTAGCCCTACCGTCGTTCCACTTCCCGTACTTGTCTATAGCTTGCCAAATTGCTTAACATTCATAGTTACTACTCCGCTCCTTAGGGCCTTAGCATGAAGTTATATAGCCTATACTATTTCTCATGAATCTGATTATCATATATCAAAATAATTTTTCTAATCTGACTGGTAGTTCGACAGTTTATCGTGTTTAAACAAACAAAAAAAATCTCTTCGGCTTTATTATATTAGTAGATGATTATAACTAAGAAATAGACATGAATAAATAAAAACTTTTTGACCTTGTACATACATACATAAATCACGCCTCTTTCCCAACGGGGTAGGCAGAGACCACGTCCTTCCACCTGCTACGATCCTGACATACAACTTGCGCTTCCTCAACATTCATCAATCGTTTCATGCATGCTCGTTTAGAGTACTCTGGACTTGACCTTACATTAAAACGTCACCAATTTGATCGTGGAACGTTCGTCTAGGCCTTCCTCTTCCAACGTTCCCAATTACACTCATCTTATAAATCTGTCTAGTCAATCTTCTTTCATTCATCCTCTCTACATGCATTTCATTTGACCCTGTAGCAGATAATTATTAAGATTTTTAAAAACAAATAAGTCATTTTAGAATTTAGTGATATATTAATTGATAATGCAATTAACAATCTTATTTACACTGCAATGCATTATAAATACATTTCCTTGTTTAAATAACAGTGAATTATAATTAAATATTTCCGTGAAACAAAATGGAATTGTTACAGGTGAATCCTAAATTTCTCATATTGGAGTTTTTGACGTGTGGTTTTTATTTTTATTAATAAATCCGTGTTATTTGACCCTATATTGTGTAATAAATCTTGTTTATTGTTCACGAGTAAATTGGATCGGAAATAACAACTTGGACCATGAATTCTGAGATGTCACAAAAACTCCCTAGAAAGTTCTAATAAGGGAGCAGTGACGATCACTTCACATTTGAAACAATTCAGAAAAAAATACTGTTTTTTGGCGCTTAAATGGCTTAAGCTGAGTAAGCCATGCGAGATATATCAAATTAATGTTAATACTAATAAAGTCTACAATAGCATATGTGTATCCTCTAAGGATCACCCAAAATCACACACAATTCGTACACCCGACCGACAGCCTTCTACAGAAGGCCATACGGGTTATAGTTTATTCATAGTAGTCCATAGTTTATTCTATTCGTCAAATTTGTTTGCTGGATATCTGATGACGGCTGTATAATAATTAGAAAATTTTAGTAATTTTTGAGGGCTCCTTGTGTCTATAATAATTAATTTATGGAAAAAATCTAAACATAGGAACAAGGCAGTGGTAAATAGACATTGTATGGTATAAAATATTTTCTCTAATGTCTTTACCCAAGGATAAAACAGAGGAATACGTTTGTATGGACTAAACGCCGCCCGTATTTCCGAAACACTGAGACAACCATTAACACTAGCATGTCAGTTTGTACGACGCCCTTTGCTTAAAATTACTAAAAAACTAGGTGGTCAAGATATATAACCTAATCAAGACTAGTTATAACATACATTTTTTTTAAATGTTACTATAGTTTAAATAGAAAAAAATTAAAGTTTATAATGACCTCAGAGGAGATCCCCGAAACACATTAGGGGGCCGGACTATGGACCATAATTACCGGCGTGAAAGTAAAAAAGTTTTCCACCGACGGCCATTTTGATTTCGAGACTCGTCCGCCCAGAGAGATTAAAATATATAGAAAACTAGTTGTCACCCATCCGCTTCACTGAGCATAAAAACTTTAGTAATAATTGATAAAAGCGTTTCCCAAGTACCATTCCATGATATTGTTACGGCTTGAACATAAAGAAATGGAAAAAACAACATCTTTCTCGAAATTTCCAGGACCGTCCAAAAAAAATCGTGAATTTATCATAGTGCAGTCGTGTGACGTATAATCTTAGGTTCAACGACACACACATAGAAAGTCTTATCGCTAAAACTGTCAGCAAACAATAGGCCATAAATTAAACGTTCCCCTCGTTTTAAAAAGCGATGACGTAAATTGTTTACAAGATGTTAGGAGTTCCTGGACCTTCCAGAGATTTCGGGATCGAGTCATTTAGGTATATAAGGGAGCTGAGTTGCGAGACGAGTCAGTTAATAATTCGAAAGCGAAGCGACAACAAGAAGCGAAATAAGAGAGGAACAAACAGTGTTATTCTGCAAGTATCTACACAGGGTGATTCTGAGAGAATATTCGGTGAACGATTTATGTGTTTTGTTTTGTTATTTTTCTTTTTTATTTTTTTTTAATTTCTACTAGCTGAGTACGAATAAATTACTTTTGAGTGACACTACGGCATCTTATTACCCACGAACGTAACATTTGGTGTCAGAAGTGGGATGCCGTTAGTGACGCGTGACGAAGAGATTCGTACTCCGCGAACGAGGAGACAAGCCGAGATGGACGCCGCACGTCAACGTCAGCGTAACGAAGAGGAAGGACATGCTGCTACGGTACCATCTGAAGAATCGGTGAGTTTGGCGACATTGTTGGCTGCTATCCAGGCCACCCGCCGCGAGTTTCAAGAGAGTCAGGAGGCCACCCGTCGCGAGTTTCAGGAAGCTATGCAGACTAGTCAGGCTAGTCAGGAGGCCACCCGTCGCGAGTTTCAGGAAGCTATGCAGACTAGTCAGGCTAGTCAGGAGGCCACTCGCCACGAGTTCCAAGAAGCTTTGCAGACAAGTCAAAAAACCGTATTGGCAAAGATCGACAGTGGCATCACGGTCCTGGGAGAAAAAGTCAAGAACCTCATGATTGAGGTTAAGGAGGTAATACACAGGACGGATAATATTGAGAGTCGAGTCGACGGGCATGATAACGACCTGCAGAAAATAACCAACAGAATTAGTAAGCTCGAGACACGTGAGCCAGTAGCGGTAGTAGCTTCACCGTCGTCTGCGAAATTTGAAGTGCCACGTTTTGACGGGACAACATCTTGGGCAGCCTTCAAGTACCAGTTTGAAACACTGGTAAGAGGTAATGGCTGGAACAATGAGCAGTCATTTGTGGCTCTTACTCTGGCACTACGAGGAGACGCCGTCATGATTCTCGAGAACTTACAAGCGAATGAAAGGACCCTAGAGTCACTGATGGAAGCATTGGATACGCGTTATGGTGACAAGCACATGGAACATGTCTATCGCGCTCAGCTTCGGGATAGAACCCAGAAATCTAGCGAAAGTCTGCAGCAGTGGGCTCTTGAGGTTGAACGTTTGGTCCGTCGAGCTTATTCATCAGCTCCTTCAGGTACGATTGAAGTAAATATACTCCAGGCATTTGTCGACGGTATAAAAGATGGTGAGATTAGAGCTGCCGTACGGCTTGGTCATCATCAGACCCTCAAGAGTGCGCTTGCACATGCTTTGGAAGTGGAAGCTGTTCGTCAGGACACAAAACCCTATAGAGTTCGGGAAATTGTGACTCCACCTGCAACCAAACGGTTTATGCCAACGTGTTATGGTTGTGGAGAGAAAGGGCACTTGCGAGTTGATTGCCCTAAGAGAAAAAGAAGAATGGTCTCATCTGAGACCCAAATAGAAGGAGACCTTGCGTTAAACTAGACGCCGCCAGGACCGCGGGGCGGGTGCTGGCTGGTCAACATAAAGCCCCAAAGATCATAATAACTCAAGTGTATGACGGGAATAGTCTGATCATCGAGGGTAGTTTGAACAACCAAACTTGCAGTTTTACTGTGGATACAGGAGCTTCACGGACAGTTGTTAAGCCAGAACTACTAAAGCGCACCATTCTGTGGCAGAGGCAATCTCAACTGTGTCATCTACACACTGCAACCGGCGAGCCAGTTTCCATCCTCGGTGAGACAGATGTAAATCTAAGAATTGGTGATCAAGTTTACGTCCACTCAGTGTTAATTGCAAATATAACAGATGATTGCATCCTAGGACTTGATTTCTTGAAGAGTCAGAAATGTGTTTTGGACGTCTCAAGAGGTGTGCTGAAATTTCCTGACCAGGAAGTCTACTTAAAAGGATCCAGCGCATGTAAGGTTTATTGTCTGAAAGACACTATTCTGGCTCCGAGATCAGAGAACCTGGTGGAGGTGAAGTTCCCTAAGAACATTAAGTACAAAAGGTGTGCAATAATTGAAGACCTGGGCCACCACCCGAATACCATCACCGCGAGGACACTGGTCATGACACAAGGAAAAACTAAAGTGAGAATCATCAACTTGGGCAAAGAAGAAGTTCACCTAAAGAAGAACAGTGTGATTGGCAGATGTGAGGAAGTGGGCTACCTCAAACGCCTGGATAGCACTGAGATGAAGCAGGGTTGTGAAGGACTTAAGGATGATCACTTTGGTCAGCTTATAGAAACATTCAAGGAGAATTTATCAGCATCAGAACTACAGCGAGCCAAGGAACTTTTGCTGCAGTTTCGGGATATTTTTGCAACTGGTAACGAATGTGGAAGAACAGGACTTGTGAAGCATCAAATAAACACTGGTGATGCAAGACCTATTAAGCAAAGGCCTCGACGAATACCTTGGGCCAAAGAACCCGAAGTAGCAGAAATGATAAAGGACATGGCTAATGCTGGAATCATTGAACCTTCTACTAGTCCATGGTCATCACCGGTGGTGCTGGTGAGGAAGAAAGATGGCAGTACAAGGTTCTGTGTGGATTACCGCATGCTGAATAATGTGACAAAGAAGGACAGTTACCCTTTACCCCGGATTGACGATACACTGGACTTGCTGAGTGGGAAGGAGTGGTTCTCTACTATTGATCTGAAGAGTGGATATTGGCAGGTAGAGATCAGCCCACAAGATAAGGAAAAGACAGCATTCAGCACAGGGATTGGAAATGGACTATGGCAGTTTAATGTTATGCCATTTGGGTTGTGCAACGCTCCAGCGACTTTCGAACGCCTTATGGAAAGAGTTATGGTTGGTCTTCTTGGTGACGTATGCTTAGTATATTTGGATGATGTGATCATACTAGGCCGAAATTTCTCTGAGAACTTGAGGAATCTTGAAAAAGTATTTACCCGGATACGCGGAGCAAACTTAAAACTAAACCCTAAAAAGTGTGCTCTATTTAAGAAGGAAGTCAGTTACTTGGGACACATAATCTCGGCTGAAGGAGTAAGAACTGACCCAGAGAAGATAAAGGCCGTCCAGGAGTGGCCTGTCCCCAGAAACAAAACAGAAGTGCGCTCATTTCTGGGTCTATGCGCATATTATAGACGTTTTGTTAAGAACTTTTCGAACATTGCCAAGCCGTTACATCAGTTAACAGAAGAAAAGAGGGACTTCGTCTTGAATTCGAACTGTCAATCTGCTTTTTGCGAACTTAAGCAGCGAATGTGTGAAGCACCTATTCTAGGTTACCCAAGCAGAGAAGGAAGGTTCATCGTGGACACTGACGCCAGTAACATCGGAATTGGAGGAGTGTTATCACAAATATAAGGGGATCGACAAGTCGTAATAGCATATTTCAGTAAGGCGCTTTCTAAGCCTGAAAGAAATTACTGTGTCACTCGTCGGGAACTACTTGCTGTTGTGAAAACCTTGCAACATTTTCACAAATACCTCATAGGAAGGCAATTCACCTTAAGGACGGATCACGCTGCCTTAAAATGGCTGCTTCAGTTTAAAAACCCAGAGGGGCAAGTCGCAAGATGGCTCGAGCAACTGCAGGAGTTTGATTTTATAATTGAGCATCGCAGTGGGAAGGGGCATAGTAATGCAGATGCTTTGTCGCGACGGCCTTGTGCGAACGATTGCAAGCACTGCTTACGAAATGAAGAACGCGAGGATGTAAGGCTTGTAAGAATCGATGACAGTATGAAGAAAGCCCAAGAAGAAGATGACGACTTACGACCGATACTGGACTGGAAGCACAATGGAATCCGACCTCAGTGGAGTGACGTCTCATCTTACGGACCAGTCACCAAAGGTTATTGGGCCCAGTGGGACAGTCTGTCCTTGGAAAATAGCGTCCTATGTAGAAGATGGGAATCCAACGATGGTAAAGTGGTAACCATGCAAGTGGTAGTACCACGAAGTCAGGTGACCCGCATATTGAGGCAAATTCACGATGGTGTTTCCGGTGGTCATCTAGGAGTAAAGAAAACCCTGCTGAAGGTTAGACAGCGGTTCTACTGGTTGGGTTGTAGAGAAGATGTGGAGAACTGGTGCCGTAAGTGTACTGCTTGTACGTCAGTAAAAGGCCCACAGACACGAAGCAAGGGTAAGCTGAAGTTATACAACGTAGGAGCACCCTGGGAACGCATTGCCATTGACGTCGTAGGACCGTTTCCAATGACTGAGGAGGGCAACAAATACATTGTAGTAGTACAGGATTACTTCACCAAGTGGCCTGAAGTATTCGCGACGCCAAATCAAGAAGCGACTACGGTGGCAAAGAAACTGGTTAATGAAGTGGTCTGCCGCTACGGTGTACCAATGGAGATTCATTCAGATCAAGGAAGGAACTTTGAATCTTCTCTCTTCCAAGAAATATGCAATCTCCTTGGCATTCATAAAACACGTACGACTCCCGCTCATCCACAGTCGGATGGTATGGTTGAAAGATTTAATCAGACCTTGGAAAATCACTTGGCAAAAGTCGTGGAAGACCATCAGAGAGACTGGGACCGCTACATACCCCTATTCCTAATGTCTTATAGATCTGCTGTACACGATAGTACAAGATTCACGCCTGCAAAAGCGAATTTCGGAAGAGAAATGAGACTGCCAATTGATGTGATAACGGCGTGCCACCTGATAAACCAAAACCCATTACGGATTTCGTGAGCGATCTTCAAAACCAGTTGGAGGAAGTACACCAGAGGGTGCGGGAGAATAGTCTTAATACTAGCATAAAGATGAAGACTAGATACGACCGCAATGCAAATGCCAGTGGTTTTGAAGAAGGATCCCTCGTATGGCTCCATAACCCTCTTCGCAGAAAAGGGAAGTCTCCTAAACTTCAAGCCCGGTGGGAGGGGCCCTATACTGTCGTCACTAAGATTAACGATGTGACCTATCGCATTAAGAAAGGATTAAGAGGAAAACCGAAGGTAGTTCACATAGATAGATTGGCACGATACCACGGAGATAATGCTCGGGACGAGCATAACTAAGAGGGGGGTAATGTTACGGCTTGAACATAAAGAAATGGAAAAAACAACATCTTTCTCGAAATTTCCAGGACCGTCCAAAAAAAATCGTGAATTTATCATAGTGCAGTCGTGTGACGTATAATCTTAGGTTCAACGACACACACATAGAAAGTCTTATCGCTAAAACTGTCAGCAAACAATAGGCCATAAATTAAACGTTCCCCTCGTTTTAAAAAGCGATGACGTAAATTGTTTACAAGATGTTAGGAGTTCCTGGACCTTCCAGAGATTTCGGGATCGAGTCATTTAGGTATATAAGGGAGCTGAGTTGCGAGACGAGTCAGTTAATAATTCGAAAGCGAAGCGACAACAAGAAGCGAAATAAGAGAGGAACAAAAAGTGTTATTCTGCAAGTATCTACACAGGGTGATTCTGAGAGAATATTCGGTGAACGATTTATGTGTTTTGTTTTGTTATTTTTCTTTTTTATTTTTTTTTAATTTCTACTAGCTGAGTACGAATAAATTACTTTTGAGTGACACTACGGCATCTTATTACCCACGAACGTAACAATATAATAAACTTCTATACCAAATTTCATAAGAATCCGTCCAGCCCTTTGAGCGTGATTAATGGACAAACAATTTAGCAAAAATATTTTCACATTTCTGATATAGTTCCATTGCCTACGATTGCGTTATGAAATTCGTAATGTGAATCCTATTAACGTATGTTTTTTTTAACGGACGTAGAGGAAACAACTAAATGTGTTTAGGATATTTCTTACACTTTCACTATGAATTGAAAGAGAGACACAAAAAATATGAAGAGCTGTCTAGTTCTTTCTCTGTGTACGGAATTGGATCAGTAGTTCCGGAGGATCTCTTAGTAGGAGAGACGCTGAAGATCGACCTTCACCCATCTGATAAACAGATGAGACATATTTTTTATCAAATTTTATTGATTTATTAACACGCCTATGATAGCTTGCTTATCGAAAAGTGGTCATGATTATTTTTAATTACATTAATTTTAATCTTTTGCATGCATAACTTAACTTACTTTTATTTTAGAAAAATTAATTAGGGTTCCGCACGAAAAATAAAAATCCTTTTTTGTACTCCACGCGAGCGGAGTTGCGGGCACAGCTAGTTAAAGATAAAATAATTAATGTCATCTGAATTTCATATATAGGTACTAAAAATAGAAACACCAAATAGGTAGATAGACAAAAAATGATTTGCACGCTTCTAATCACTTTGTTTTATATGTTATAGTTTGTATGTATATGACAGTAGGCATATTTCAGAACGCGTATCATTTGAAAAACACTGAGCCGATTTGAATGCAGTTTTCAGATTAATGTGGTAATGAATCCGAGGAAGGATCTAGACTTTACGTATCCTTATGTTTTTCCATAACTTACGGTAAAATTACAATATAATAAAGGACAGAGTACTTTTATTTCAGACGAAATTGTAGACATTTGGATGGTATATTCTAATGCATGCCTAGCTAGCTACTAACCTCAAGATGAAGTGTTCCGGCATCTGCACTTGAGAGCCAGTCCTCCCATACGGCTTACCGTGTTTTCATCTTGGGCCACATCGTCACTTAAAATCATGTGGGATTGTGACAGATAAAAATAAAAAGGTTAAATCAGCCAGTTTAGTTAGCAATCAATATAGTGTACGAACAGTTGACAATTGTCAACTAAACTTAGATTACGGTTTGGTATTTCGTGAACTTGTCTATAGCTGTAAATAATTGTTAGATATCTATGTACGCGGTCTTAAAAACTTAATTCTGTTGGTCGTTAGTCGAAAATTGGTTCGGACAACGTATTATATGTAGCGTCCACGTGTTTTTATCAACGCTTTGTAATTGTTAATGGCCAGTATGTTTGGTCGCGACGCATCGGTAGTCGCGTCTTTTGAGCCTCGTATTATACCTACCGTGGAATTTTCTAGAATTGTACGTACATATATACATATTATAAAACTCAACGTCTCTTTGTCTGTTCGTTTATGTTCTTTTCACGCGAAAACCAATTATCCGATTTACATGGTTTGTTTGGATGGAATTGTTTGAATGTATGGAATTCATAGCTATGTTATCTGTCCAGGTTATATGATATATTTTGTAAGATAAAGTAACATACGAAATAAGCAGTGACGATTATGGTGAATAAATTCGAAAAAGTAACACATTTGGTGCGCTTAAATGGCTTACGCTGAGTAAACCATTAGAGATATATCAAATTAATGTTGTACATAATTGCAGATCTTAAAAATACCTACAAAAAAATCAGCAGCATATAGCATATATCTATCTTCTAAGCATAACCCACAATAAGCATTTTTGCCTTCCGAATTTTAAGCGGGGGCAACATAATTCTCCTGCTGCGAACGGAGCCGCGGGCACAACTAGTAGCATATATAACAATCCCAGCTAACAAATAACTTCATTATTTAACTTTTATAATATAAGCCATAAAAAACTTTAGGACTTTAGGAATTAACTTGAAATAAATGATGACTAATCAAACCAGTAATTTGAATTTTCACTAGTGTACCTATATTTCCCACTATACGTAGTTACATTAATAAATTAAGGACTCTTTTAAAATTCTTTATAAGTTTGAATACATTCTCACTTGATGTTAAGTGACGATGCCACCCAAGATGGCGGCACGTTAATTTTCAACTTGAGGGCGTGGTAGCTAGCCAGGCGGGCATTAGAAAATACCCTACCACCATGCTATGGTTTCCTCACGATTCACGATTCGATCTCGTTTTCGATCGATGCGGTGTCCTTTTACGCTACCACTGAGCCATAATTGCTTCATAACCGAACTAGAACAATCTATCGATGGTCGCCGTTGTGTTTGTATTGTACTGTGCTTACTATCAGGGACAGTAAAGTAAATTTGGCCAACTACTATGAAAAATATCCACTTGTACGAAGCCGCGGACATAGCTAATCTGCTATAAAAGATTTTGACTCTGTTATCACACGCGTCGATTGACGTGAGTTCGAATTTCTGCAACGAGCCTGAGCTTTCGGTGAAGGAAAACATCGTGAGGAAACCATAGCATGGTGGTAAGGCTACCACCCTCAAGTTGAAAATCTGTCGCCAAGCACCAATAGGTGTGTTCCGGCAGCTGCACTTGAGGGCCAGTCTTCCACTAGGTTTCGCGTGTTATCATCTTGGGCCACATCGTCACTTAACATCAGGTAAGATTGTGGCTACTACGCAGAACCTATACGATTAAAAAAAAACGTTCAGAAATCAAAATCTTAAATATTTTATGCAATTTAGGCCCTAAGAAGGCACTTATGAACGTCAATACATTAACTACTACCCGTTCGGAAACAACCTGTCATAGAATATAATCGGCAAAAAACTCGATCGGGATAACCGACAATTTTTTTTTAAATTATTTTTACAGTATTTTTATTATTTCAATTATTCTTATTTTTAATAGATTTGCAGATAGAGAATCACATCCAGACATCACCGTCATTCACATAATCCACCCTATAATATCCTTTGGACAATAAAATTTGCTTAACATGATTCTTGAATCCTAACACAATTTACCTAAAAACATCTATTAGTTTTACTAAGTCTTAATAAGTTTTCATTGCCACATGTAGGTACAAAAAAGTAAAAAAGTAAAAACAGAAATCTGAGATATCTAATTTAATCTCATTTTGGAAACCTAAGAATTAGTAATTTAGTTCAAAAGACGTTTTACCGAACACTATAAATTTTATAAAAAAGAACTAAGGGAAAACGTGAACCCGTCGGCATAAGGTTTCGCCTTAAAACTGATAATAATTAAAAAAAAAAAACAACATGGCCGCTGCCAAACTCCTTTCAAACTTGAAAAAATATATATAGTAATATAATAACAATAAAAAGGTTCCGAATTCAAATTGGGCGAGGTGGGAGATGAAAAAGCGGGACTAATTCCGTGCGCTCACGCAGTGTTCCATTTTCAAAATGACATTAGATAGAGACGGGTCGACGCGTTAGACAGGGATAGATTGTAATAAATGTATTAATTGGGTCATAATTTTGGTGAATATGTTGTTTATACTGGCCGTGTGCCGTGTAACAGACGTTTAGCGTTGAAAGTATCAAGATTTTTATGATTACGATACTAAAATTTTTGATAAATAATAAAAATTGATAAAACTATATAAAAAATGAATATCGTTTGTACTGCTTAAGGGTTTATATTGCACCTTTTCATTTTATTCCATGTATAGATTGCCATTTAAAATTATCTGGCGAAAATTAAGTTTTTAGAACGAAGTTTCTTAACGCGGTTTGCGGTAGGCGTTGACTTGTAGAAATCGTCACGTAAGGAAAAAGCGTTATGCCCTCTCCATGCGACTTTCTTTCTCTCTCTCTTTCTTTTATAAGCGAGTTTGTGTGTGTGCGATACAGACGAACATTATCAGCTATTTTTATGGTACATATATATGCATATAAAACCTACATCGAAGTGTTCTTTGTGAATAAGAGTAACTGATTTTTAAATAATATTTTATTTTATTTTTTAATAACAGTCCCCTGACCGCAAACGTTTATTTGTCTAAAATATAGTTAATATTATTCACCTTCAAATGTTCTAGTACTTACCTAATACCTATTTTGCTTGTAAATTCAATTTTTTGAAAAATGTTATATTATCCATAACTGAAATTATGAAATATCTGAAATAATTCCATAACCGAAACCGATTATATACATATCAAGATCCAAAACATAACGTAACATTTATGGAGGTACTCGAATGCCTAAATGAGGGTATTATTTTCGAGTAATGTAATGTTTTTCGGGTGGTCCCTATTTTGTTTTATTTAAGTAATATTATTTTATGTTTCCAGGGGCTCGTAGTGTGGAATATAAAATGAAAAAATAAGTCTCTATCTTGATATTAACCCGGTGCCTCTTTACAAAATTGTTTTAACGGTTTTAATTAATTAATGATTTTTAATTTATGTTTTGACTTAGATAATTGAAAAGATTTCAGACGTCAACCTTATCATCGTTATCATTACAGCCGAAAACCGTCCACTACTGGACGTGCAGTGGTCCACTATATTCCTCTCCCAAAGATCGCTACAACGACCGGTCCTGTGCTGCTCTCATCTAGCGGCTTCTCGCAATCTCTACCAGGTTATATAGACTTAAGTTGCAGTGGGCGAAGTACATCGCTCGTAGGTCGGATGGCGGATGCGGCCGAAGAGTTCTCCAGTGGCGGCCACATACCGGAAGGCGCATTGTGGGCACACCCGCCACAAGGTGGTCCGACGACCTGGTAACAGTTGCGGGAACCCGCTGGATGCAAACAGCGTAAGACCACTCATTGTGACGGTATACATATGCTCAAAACTCCGACATTTATTAGATGTAGTACGCAATATAATAACCTTTTCAATGATATTGACTTATTCTACCTTAGTCGAAACCAATTTTTAAAGTTGGTCGGTGCAAGGTTAGTTCGAAACTAATACAGAAACCTAAAACACTAACATAATAATCACAACATTCACATTCACTCGATCACACACACACACACAAACACATTATTTATGCAAACATCATTCTAAATACTTTCTTACGCACGATATACGAAATGTAATTCTTACTACTTCTTAATTGGCACTTTAAAATTATATTCTTATATTTTAAAATTGTCAAAAAATTTACTGAGAAGTTTGTATATAATAAATAAATAAATTATTGGAAGAGGCCTATGTACACCAGTGGACGTCTTTCGGCTGTGATAATGGTGATTATTATTATTATATTACGGGTATTTAGATATATTGTATCTAACAATACCTATAGGTACTTTTTTATTTGTAAATAAGAGTATGTATCAAACAAAAACTATTTCATGATATCTTAACGTTATTCAAATAAAATTGAATAAACTTGAGATTTTTTTCTTTTTATGTCATGTATTTTTGTTTCGTTTTTTTTTTATTAATTTAATTAAATAGTAGGTACAAAGTTTAAAAGTAAAGTTTGTTAATGAGAAAATGTAATAAAATAACCGATTAGTGTACACGGATTTATTGTTCCGGGTAGAAAATTTGACGGCCTTAATTACAAACAAAAAGATGATCAATCCAATTTTGAACCTACATCTTTAAAACCGGTTTTAATATTCTATGACATCGTTTTATGTATTAATCATGTCCAAATAAAGATAACAAATATGTCGGTTGAAATTTTAAATTTGACAGGGAATTGTTACTTTTGGGGGTCAGGACACGGCAACTGTGTCCGACAGCGAGACTGTGCATTATGTAAATGTATTCTATCCCATTCTCTCGTAGGCTAAATCCTATAGACGTACGAGTATTTGGTTGTCTCATTTTACTGACACTTTTTCGTTACATCGAGTTTCAAATCACAACGGTACTAAAGAAGTTTTCACTTCAAAAACTCGTTTCTAGTTTGGAACGCATTTAATTCGGTTCAGAAATTACGTTTATATTTACGTAAATATTAGATTGAAGACGTGACCATATACAAACAAATAGGCTTGTGTACGCTGGGAATATATAAGGGTGTAACTCGGCAGAGGCGGCGCATTAGGCCCTATTGTGGTATCACCTGGCCTCTCCCATAACTGTGTAGGCTGTCCACACTTTCATTAATAACAGGAAGTATTATAATTATTGGAGTATTAAATTTTAAAGGCTTTAACATCTTTTCTTTCCTTTGTAGGATTAGCGTTTGGTAACGATCTGACCTGATGTTAAGTGATGATGCTACCTTATAGAAGTTCGCAACCAATAAGTTCATGTCGTGTTCATGCGCTGATAGGAGTTTCCAGAGGTCTTTGGGAAAGGGGGTTCAAAGATAGGTAGGGCATAAAGATATTTCTTTGGAGACTTCTCTACTTGGGGCAGTCCGACTGGTGGAATAAGTCCACCCTACAGAAGATATCAGTCAAATAACCTTGTGTTGTGTTCCTGCGGTCAGTAGGGTTTCCAGAGCTCCTTTAAGTAGGGTCGGCAGTGCACTAGTTGTTACCTATGGTATTATAAGCGTCCACAGTCTACGGTAGCCATTTACCATTAGGCGGGCCGTATGCTGCAATTTGGTGCAATTTGTAGTGAGCGAGGCACGTGTTCTGATTCTAAGGGTATAGAATAACCACTAGCACGTAAAGTTTCGACACTGTACTTTATGGAAAGAATAATACAATCGAAAATCAATGATGACCATCGAGAGATACGCAGTTCTTCAACGGTCACCGCTGTCATGTCGGCCTGCAAACCTCTAGCCAGTTGGATATACGGTGATACCGACACGCGACAAACCAAGACAGTGAATGGTGATCGCTACCAAGACTGATACAGATCCGTAACACCTCGCTTGATTTCTGAATATACACTGGCTTATCACGGAACGTGACATGCCTAAGGGTATCACTATGGTGTGTGTTAAATTTGGTGTATTGTAGTCACTATCCAGTCTTACGCAAATGGGTTTCCGAATTATTATTTTTTGTGATAATTGGAAAGATCATATATAAGTTTTATAACAAAATATGTTTTTTTTTTCGCAATATATCAAAATTTACAAAAAAATTTGAATTCAGAATCGTAAACGCGCCGATCGTTCCCGAATAAATCCGAGCGCGTGTGACGTCACAATGTTAATTTCTACTGACTGTAGCACACAGCTGAAACAGTGCTTTGACTCTTAATCGATGAAATTTCTTTAACATTATGACGTCACAAACCTGGCAATCAATCGTGGCACGTTCGTAGTTATGTGATTCTTTTTAAAATATTACAATTTTCAATTGGTTAATATTAATAAAAAAAATGTTTTAAGAGTTTTTCCAACTGACTATTATCATAATTATGATGAAGCATTAAAATACATAAAGTACCCAATTGTTGTGTTACCCAGTGGAGGTGTTCCAACTGAGTGCTCAAGAGCACAACCTATCATTAATTGGCTTCAAGACTCTGGTCTTTTTGTGGTCCGTTATACATTTTAGAGAGATAAAGAAGTCGTGGTGGTCTAGTGGTTTAGACAGGCGGAATATCGATTTAATGTCCGCAGGCTCGAACCCCAGCATGTACCAATGAGTTTTTCGGAATTCGCATTCATTAACAAATCCAAATTCGTAACACTATCGTCTGATAGTGAAGGAAGACATCATGAGGAAACCTGAACGCCTGAGAAATGTTCTAGTAATATCACTGTATTAGGAAAAAAATATATAATTGTTGATTTCTCGATGTTTTATATCGCCAATACGTCGTGGGCTGGCGTAGTGATTAAGCCTATACATTTCCTTGTGAAGAGGCCTTTGCTCAGCAGTGGGACACTTATAGCCTGATATTATGTAGACTGCAGTAACCACTTAACATCACGTAAAATGCATGCCTGCTCGATACTTTTGCCATTTAACAAGTTAAATAAAAATAAAAAATCTCGACATTAGTAACCTATTCATTGAGACCATTCAAATGAGCCTGAACATGATATCTCTGCTGTAAGTTGGTGAGGAGTCAAGTACCCAGCAGATTCTAGATGATGCTGTAACGTCAGGTCAAGGTTGCCATGTTCTTCTAATATCATTGCAATGATAGCTCAGTGGTAGCGTGTACGACTTCGCGTCGATTGACGTGAGTTTAAATCCCTGCAATGAGCCTGAGCTTTCGGTGAAGGAAAACATCGTGAGGAAACCATAGCATGGTGGTAGAGCATTTTCTAATGCCCGCTTGGCTAGCTACTAACTTCAAGTTGAGAATCTGTCGCCAAGCACCAATAGGTGTGTTCCGGCAGCAGCTGCACTTGAGAGCCAGTCTTAATCTAGGTTTAGCGTGTTTCATCTTGGGCCACATCGTTACTTAACGTCAGGTCAGATTGTGGTCAGACGCCAGAACCTACAACGATAAAAAAAAATAGAATATCAAATTTCGACTCAATCAGACCTGTGGAAGATGCTTAAATGCATTTATCAACTAGAAAAGTGCTGATAATCTTCAAACGCCTAAATAGATTCTCTTGAATCATAGCTAAGAATACTCTCGATCGTCACCTTTCAAACAAAAAAAAATGGATTCAAATCGGTTCAGCCGTTTGTTAGCTACGAACACAAACAGATACACAAGTTAAACTTATAACACCTCTCTGTTCGCGTCGGGGGTTAAATAAGAGATTTAAGTTTAAAACCTCAGTGATATTAGATTTCAGAAAACGACATCGTGGTTACCCTAAACCGCACCCCACAAAATGGCGGAATCGTATTTTATGATCGTTCGAACATTTTTCTTAATCTACTTTTGTCGGCTTCACAGGATTTGTTTGGGGTATCTATCATTAAGCGCAGGTAGGGTTTGTTGAGGAAATTATGTGTTATCATTACGGTTTTGTGTATTAGGCAGAGGGGTAGGTAGATGTTAAATTTAATGGGTGACGTGGGGTCGAATTCCACAATGAGTCCTTTAGGTGAAGGAAAATATCGTGATGAAGCTATAGCATAGTGATAGGGTATTTTTAATGCCCTCCTGGCTAGCTACCGGCCTCAAGTTGAACTATAGTCAAGCACCTATAGGTGTATTTCGGCAGCCGCACTTGAGAGTTGTGAGTCTCGTTTAGCGTGTTACCATATTAAGCCACATTCATCATCATCATTATCATTTCAGCTAAAAGACGTCCACTGCTGGACATAGGTCTCCCCCAAAGATCACCACAACGACCTGGTCCTGTGCTGCCTGCGTCCAGCGGCTTCCCGCAACCTTTACCAGGTCGTCGGTCCACCTTGTGGTGGATCTGCCCACGCTGCGTCTTCCGCATTATGACTTAACATTTGGTGGGATTGTAATAAAAAAACTAATCTGAAGAGCTGTTCAACTTAATTCCCTTTTTTCCCTTTCATAACAAAACCACACGCGTTGGGGTCCGGAGCTATAGCTTCACGGTAACCTCCATCACGACACGAACAGAGAAGTTCTAGCATATTTCTTCATCTTATTAAACCGGCAAATCGGTATTATGCTTTAGAAAGTTTATCGTAAAACCTAACACAATTACCCAACAATGACTAATTTACTCTTTTTGTATTGTATTATGCTTGTTATTTAAAGACAAAGTGCCATACTTATGCCGTGCAAAAAAAAAAGAAGTTTTAACGCGGTTATCTCTGGAACTACAAGTCATAGCCAGATTCATTAGGAATAGTATAGGCTATATAACTTCACGCTACGTCCCTAAGGAGCGGAGCAGTATCTATGAACGTCAAGCAATCTGGCAAGCTGGTATACAAGTACGGGGCCGTGAAAAGTTTCACGTAGAAATTTAACACGGGTGATATTCCACGGCTAGTTTTACCATATGCAGAATTTATGCGCACCATACATATGGTTAGTTTCAAAGACTCATTAAATTTGCAATATTCAATACTGTAATTGAACAAGAGCATAGGACAGTTAACAATACTTGCAATCCTCTGTTATTAGCCTGTGAATATTAATCACGCGATTAACTCTACCCGTAAGTACTAACTAATAAACTATTCTAATAGTCTGAAAGCTGTACTTATATAGTTTTGGAGTTTCTCAACCGATTTGTAGATTCAGCGGTGGAGGAACATTTTTTTCTTCTAAAATCTAAATTATTATAATTACATATAATAAAATTCAAATGTCTGTTTGTAATGTCCAAATAATAACTTTTTACTAATGCATATGAGGTATAGGATAAGTATATAAGGTACTTTCAATAGGTAAGTAAAAATTTCAAATGACTTTCAATGGCTATATGGTGCTATAAAGAGTAACTTAGACTACTTTATGCAGTGAAGATTTTACACTGTTTTTTTTTTGTGAAATTACTATCGCTTTACGAACGAAGGTATGAGTAAAATTACAAAAATAATGTATTCTTATCCAAATTTATGATACTATACGAGTAATTTTCTTATGCATGTGAAGAAACTAACAATTTTTTTTTATTTTACAAAACCGTAGGCTTGTGAAAAAATTGTCGATTATAAAAAAAACTATTATTCATTCTCTGCCGATTTTGAACTGATGGTCCTAGCAGTTGACGAGGCTGAAATCAGCCTGAGGAATAATATTAATAATAGTATTTAATTAATGATAGTTAATTTTTATTCAATGAAGGATAATTACTGTTGATGATTAGGTTACTTAATTTATGATTATGGATAATTCAAGCATTTAATTTAACCTCTAAAGAAAATACCAAAAGAAATAATCGACTATTTTTATTTTATTATATGTATACTACTGCCGTAAATTTTTGCACATGGCCAAAACAATCATTTAGCTTACAGGGTGGCTTGACTCTAACAAAATTTAGCAATTTAATGCTTAATATTTCGCAAACGTATCTCTGAAACGGAAAATAATTTGCACAGACCACAATATTTTTGAATGACCTATCCAACTACATCCCACATTATGGGAACTACGAGAGAAAAAAAATCTCCAATTTACTTGTAGGGGGAGGTATCCTAAAACCATTTTTTTGAAGATTTTGTTTTACCACTTAGTCTGCGATATGAATATGTACACTCATACAAATTAAAACTTTCTATTACTAAGAATCTCTGAGCTAAGCCGCAGAGAGACAAACAGACGAACATGGCGAAACTTCAAAGGTTCCTTATTGACTTCTAAATCCTAAAAATTAAACAAAATATAAACAAATCTACCAACTAACATCTCTGCCGACTCCAACACGGTTTATTGCGCTTGAAGAATCGTATATTACAATTATTAAAGAAAAAACCATTCGAACTAGCCGGAAGATCTATTTTCAGAGCGATGTGTGTGGTCCACTGCGTTTATGCGTTGAAATCTAATTTCACGACTAACTCGTTGCGTTGGGGGCTGCCAGAAATGTATCCGTGACGCCTCCTAGATGTCAGTTGAATATAATTATTTTCTTGACGTAGTGGTAGTAAGCCGAGATTGAGCCGAGAGGGGTTTGATCCCCGCCTATGACTGACTTTTGTGCAATGAGGATAATTGTCAGCTGTGTGTCTGGGTGTTGAAATGTCTACATGTGGTATTATTTTAATCTGGGCCGCAAGGAAAATGGGTTAGAAAAATCTTCAATATCTTCAAAAGTATAGCTTTTACTTAGCATTTTTTTAGCAGTTTTTATACAATTATCAAAAATAAATAAAAAGGTTTTATATTTTATTTTATTTGGCATTAAATATTCTTTAATTTAGTATTTATTTCATAAAGCTAGGTCAGGTACTTTTGAAGAATTTCTAACCGACCCTTATTCTTTGCGGTCCAGTTTATATGGAAATGTTATAAAAAAAGCCTTTTTTTAACCCCCATTCAAGCAGCCAGTTTAACGTGTGTATCGGTGTGTCTGTTTGTGGCTTCGTAGCTCCCAAACGGCCGAACTGAATTTGATACAGTTTTTTTTTTCGTTATAAAAGTAACGTGATCTTAGCTATAATTTAAGATAATTTGTTTAGACGTTTCAAGATAATCAGCTTTTTTCTAGTTGATAGATGTATGTGAGCAACTTCCACGGGTCTGATTGAGTATAAATTTGGTATTCGATTACTTAAATGATATTAGTAGAACCTGGTAACTTTGATCTGATGCTGCACTAACTTACACTATTACTGTTACTAACATTAACTTACAGTGAAAAAAATATGTTGGTTGGGCTTTACTAGAATGGATAAAATCAGGAATGAGTATATTGACTAGAGGAAGTCTTAAAATAGCTCGAGTCAGAGAGAAGTTGAGGGGTTATAGATTAACGTGGTATGGACATGTGATGAGGAGGAATGAATGTCATATAACTAGGAGAATATTAAATATGAAGTCGAATGGATGTATGAGTAGAGGAAGACCGAAGAAGGTATGGATGGTCTGTGTGAAGAATGAAATGCGTATAAAATACGGGGGGAAAATTGAGATGATAGTTAATAGAATAGAGTGGAAGAAAAAAACTTGTTGTGCCGACCCTACTTAAGTGGGATAAGGGTAAGAAGAAGGAGAAGACTTTTCAAGATTATCAGGTTTTTTCTAGTAGATAGGTGTGTGAGCATCTTTCACAGGTCTGATGAAGTCGAAATTTGGTATTCGATTAATTCAATGATATTGGATGAACCGGGTAACTTTGATCTGATGCTGCAGCATCACCTGAAATCTGCAGGATACCTAACTCCTTACTAACCTACAGCAAAAATACCGTGTTTGGGTTCATTGGAATGCTCTTAATGCATAGACTTTATTTATCTACTTACATTTTTAAATTACTTAGTAATTATTTTTTATAACAAAACGTTTTACATTGTAAATTATAGATTTCACAATAAATTAAGGTTAACTTTTATTGTTTTTCAGTCGAGTTGGACCATAAAGTCTGTATTTGATTTTATAGTAGCTCGGGAAATTGACGATACTGTCTCTGATAAGCACAATACAAATCAAACACAACGGCGACCACCGAGGGTGCGAAATCCATCGGCGGTCCACCCTATAGAAGATCGCAGCTAAATAACTTAGTTTTGTATTTCTGCAGAGTAGAGTTTCCAGAGCTTCTTAGGGAAGGAGGGTTCAAGGTATCGCTAGGACATGCTAGTGATACCATATTGTGTTAAAAGCATCCATAGGCTACGGTATCTGCTTCCCATCAGGCGAGCCGTACGTTTGTTTGCGACCATATTTATATATAATTCTTCTTTTTGTAAGTGTGATGTGACGGAACTACTCCGACCTGGACCGATATTGATGAAATTTTTGTATATGTTTGCGTGTGTCTCTGGATGGTTTAGATTCGCAATGGTACCCGGTAGATGGCTCTGTGGTCGAGTTCTAGTTTTATTTTTAGGCAAACCAACGTTCGTTCAGGATAACGTCTATCGGGTTCGCTAGTAGTTGTGTAATAAATCATATTTTACATAAATATTATGTGTATTATAATACAATATATTATCCTTAAATATTTTTTCTCTGACATGCGAAGGCGTTTGTTTAATTGACAAAGTTATTTTACAAGCGCTAGTTTAGTACACTGTAAGAAATTAGCAGCAAATATAGCTTTTTTCAGTATAAATACCAGATAGAATTTTAACTATATTATTTTCGTAATTATCATATGCCAAAATTCCTTTCTTCGTGCCAATTTTCTCAAAGCTGTAGGACACCGGGAATTGCTTACCCTATAAGTTTTGATAGATAATCCGTCAGTGAGTGTCCGTGAGTTGTCCGTATATCTTTGTTGCATTAACCTAGAAATGTGATATTTTTACAGCAGTATGAATTTATGACTATGAGGAATGATATAGTGATGAAATTTAGATTTATTTATTAGAGATATACATACATAGAGTAATGTGGGGTAACAGTCCGCAGTGGGTAAGTATACGCAATGAACTTCATGCGAGTCTCGATGTCGCTGGCTAGCCGGATTGTAGTGAATTTAGTTCGTATTTGAGATGCAATTTAGCGGGCCGCGTAACGCGCTTGCTGTGCGGAGCTGCAAAAAGTTATACGAGAATTTTGTTTTTGAACCATTTTCTTATTATTTTAGTTCAATAACATGAGTGTGGTATACATATACCGTAGGGCTGCCTACAACTATAAAATATTTGTTGAATAAAGAAAGTAGTAAATATTTCGTGTAAATATGCTACTGTAGGTAATGTGCAGCGTCGGCGTTCAGGGTCACTGGGATATTTTTTTTGACGAAAACCTATTTACAGAAGCAGACTTTGCACCTTCATCTGTTACTGATATGTTTAGCAGACCTCAAGAAGTCCGCCAAAATCTGTCTGTTTCCAGTTCTGCTAATTTAGTAGATATACGAGATATTGAATGTCATCAAACGGGAACGACTTTTGACGAAGAACCATTTTAAATCAATACCAAATCAACTGATTTAATAGAAATACATGAGATTGAGAGTCAGAATACTGTAACTGTTCCTGAAGTATTCATTCCATTTGCGTCTGGTTTTATTAATTCAGTAGAAACACAAGAGACTGCAAGTCATCACCATCATATTGTATCTATAGCTGTCCGCTATGCTGAGAATAGTACGAAGATCCCCCTATAGAAGAGTGGATTGAGTGCAATATATGCGAAGATTGCACCAATTATGAAAGTGGTGTATTTACTTGTGATCTTTGTGTAGTAGGTTGAGTTTCAGCCGTGCGTACACTTAGGCAAAGTTGCGTACACTTAACCGAAAGCGTGCGGACACTTTCCCGTTGATTGGGGTAAATGACCGCATTTCCCTTGTTGATGAAAACATTAATTATAAATTACAATTATAAAGGAAATGAAAATTTTATGTTTTATTATTATTGAGAAATATATAATTAACGATTATAAAGACTGATTTATTTCAAATTATAAAAGAGTTAAATTTTGGAAGTAATTTGCTCAAAACTGCGTACAGTTGCGCCCCTCCTTACTCTACATTACTTATTGTTAGTTATATCAAGATGGCTGCACCGTAGAATTTTTTTTGTTATAGTTCTTTCTTTCATTTCGTGAAAGGAAAAGGCAAAGGTATCTAACACCATGCTGCCAAGTCAGACGTATATTATGATTTCAGTATCCTAACAAGATGGTGACTCCCTTGTGTCATCCCAGAATTCATGGTCCATGTTATTATTTCCAATCCACTTCAGTTGTGCACAATAACCAAGCTTTATTATGCAAAATACTACCTGTATTACAGAATATAGGGTCAAATAACACACATTTATGAATATAAAACAAAAACCACTACATGACAGTCTGAGATCCCGCCAAAAATTTCGCACCGTAGATAGATATACTTTCTCTACATATTTTTAACACAATGCCTAGGCTAAGGTTATTTCACAGACAACAGAGGCCATAGACTACAGTAATCGATATCAAACTTTCTACTTCAAGTCGTATTCGATAAAAAAAAGTCCTGAACGCACTGCCAGACAACATACAGACTGACAACAAAGTAGTCTTATAAGGGTTCCGTTTTATCATTTTATGCACGGAACCCTAAAGACGAACAATAATAAATAACGCGTGTTTATTAAAATAATAAACAAATTGTTGGACAAAACAAATACACGGAGTCAACAATGGCGGGAAGGCGGGAAGACTGACAGTTGACATGCGCTTTGACAAGTCAACAAGCCGGCTATTCACGGACGAGTATCTTGAGTGATTATTTTCAAAGTTGATGCAAGATACTTCTTATTATTATTCAGTGGTGTTATATTTGAACGCTGCATCTTAGGAGGTGAGGTGAATCCCATTCAAAATACATAGTGAAACAAAAGAATATATTTTACCTTTTGTTTGAAAAATACATTTATTAATTTGTTAAATCGTCAAGTACCTGTCCGTAGGTTCCAGAAGTTATGATTGTCACCCAGTAGGTATATTTTTATGCCTCGGCGTGACAACACTTTTAATCGGTACGTCACGTAACGTCAGATATGAGCTGTCTCAATGCTTATAATTAATGAAGCGAGGTCTTCGTCCTTTCGATAAATTGTGTCTATGAGCCTGTTGAAAGTCTCCAGGCGTGGAAACACCTCTTTTCAATGTATTAGATTATAATATGTTCAAGAATATTGGATTTTCGGAATCGTAATATCCGCTCCTTATAGATATTTTTGGCAAATAGGTAAACATGGCTCTTTAAATACCGGGTTTTGAGGACAAATGATATTATTAATACGTAAGATGTTTTCGTAATGGTAAAACTAAACAAATCTTATCATCTCCCTTTAACTACATACACACGCGGGCTGACATACGGAGCCGAGGCTATACGGCAACATCCATCTCGCAAGAATAAAGAAGTTCTCAAATTTTTTACTTTGCCGTACTGTGAAGATGTCAAATCGTCTCCCAGATAGCGTGTGTCCTCTCTCCAACGATATCGGGTCCTCCAAAGAAATCGTGAAGAGGCATTTCTAATAGCCGGCATGAAGGCGACAACTGCCGATAAAATCTATCACCGTCAATTCCCATTATTTCTGGACTTACCATCAGACGCGGTACAGTCATTTTTCCGTGCTAGTATCTATATATATAATAAAATCGAGTATCTGTTTGTAATGTCAAAATAATAGCATTTAACTAAATGTGCATGAAAGTATACACGATACCTATAACAAAAAATGAATTTTAAATATTTATTGTCTGTCTGTTTGTTTGTTCCCGATAATCTCCAAAGCGGTTGGACCCATTTTGACGTGACTTTCACTGGCAGATAGCTGATGTTACAAGGAATAATTTAGGTTACTATTATTATAGAAAAATAATTAAATTTTCGCACAAAAAGGTTTTTTAGCAGTCCACGCGAGCGAAGCGAAATATACAACAATTTCAATCTATGGAACTTGTTGGGCCGTGAATAGAGTGTTTTATTGGGACAACCCGAACGACAGCACACGTCAGCTCGTTAGCGACGCAATACTCGTCCGTATGTTATCTTTTAGAATTGCTTTTGGTACTGAGTTTGTTTTGTAGCTTTAAAGTAGTGTTAAAGTATTTGACAGCAATATTGTTTTTCCACCAGCAAGAATTATCGTATTAAAACCACAACATTGAGCCAAAACGTCGCGAGTTCGATTCCCGTGAAGGAAAATCTATACTAATATTATTAAGCGGAAGTTTGTTTGTTTAAACACGTTAATCTCTGAAACTACCAGTCAAATTAGAAAAAAACTTTATGTATATGATAGCCAGATTCACGAGGAATAGTACAGGCTACCTAGCATTAGGCTACACCTGTCAGCTAGCCTTAAATATTGATTTTTGTTAAGTAAGTGGGAAGAAATAGCGCACCCTAACTGCTTTATCCGCGTGCGTTGGCGTAATGGTTAGTGATACGTAAATACAATGTTCTACATGTGCGAATCGACCGTTGAAATGAGAGGGCAAATTTTTTCATTCATTCTATATCCCAAGTAATGCCTTTATTTACTGTTCTTGTCAATTGTATATTTTCTAAATTCCAAGACAGTTCTTGAGGAGTAAACTCCAGTCGCGCGTCGGAGCTGACACACACACTTTTTATCAAATTTGACTGGTCGTTCCAGAGATTAGCGCGTTGAAACAAACAAACAAGACACAATCTCAAGCATAGCTTGTCAGATTAGTGTCGGCGACATTATTTCTAGGTCCGTTCCTCCGGCATGGAGCCCTTGAGCCAGCAGCCGCTCGCGCGATACAGTGACACTGCATTCACTAGCTATCGACACACACACACACATAACACTGCACTTCAACATGTACACCACTCAGGTACATAGGTTCTGTAAGGGACCTTTTTTTGGCTAGTTAGTTTAGACAAAAATTACCAAATCACTAAATACATATACACATGTTCCTTCCTTCCTCCCAGAAGGCAGGAACATGTATATTTGTACAGTTAGTTAGCTCGAATTTCTATGGATAGGGATTTAGTCAGATTGCGACTTTTTCGCATGATCGGCAACAGCCCAAGCCGAGGTTCGGCCACTTTGGCACCCTTGGAGCTTGTCGCCTAGCTTTCGCGGCTGAGTGCCTTCCGCGCTCGCCCCCAAGCTGTAAAAGCCGCAAAGGCTCCAGAGCCCCTAAGGCTAACAATATAGTCAGTTCGAAAAAAAAGAAAAAAAAACACATTATTTTTTAGAATCACGTCGACGGTTGCATACTACGTGGGCTACCCAGCAACATGTCGGCGGGTTGTGTACACACTAATTTAACCGGCGACATTCGAGTTATCTCCACACTCGTCAGTGGCTAACAGGGGAGACAATTTTATTTATTTATTTATTGTCACATCAACGACACATTCACAAAATATCGAATTAATCATTTTTCAGGTTACGAACTGTGTGAAGTGTATCCTTACAGATGTGCACACCTTTTTATTATATGCCGCAACACAATGACAAAAAAATAATTACAAATATCAAGTTTTAAATTAAGTGAGCGATTAACACGTTAAAAAATTAAATTAGAAATATAATAACGTGTCACCGACAAAGTTTTCCGACTTACAAACCTTGTCAAGCCGACGACTAAGCCACTACACATATGTCGGTATATATTAATCCGGTAATTTTAGTATATTTAGATAATGTAACTAAAGGAGATATTTTTTCATAATACAGACTTAGAATATTTCGACGATAACATCAGATAATTTAGATGATAAAGTAGAATAGAGTTAAATAATTATAATTTAAGATAAATATTTTAAGTAGATTATACTTAAATCTAATATTTGTACGCTTTACTAGTAGGACTTAGTGATACATTTATTAATATTAAGCACCATCTTTGTTAACCTATGACCACAAATAAAAGACTGAGTTTGAGTTTACAATCTATAGTGAACAAGTGACGATTTGGCCTAAAATACTAAAACCTGATCCACACGCTTACCACTTGCCACAAACTTCAAACCTCTATAAACGCTTGGATAAAATAGGCAAGCCAAATATCGCTATCCACACGTTTGCGAGCTCGCTAATGTGTTTTGGAGAAGCAAGCATGACGGACGTCGACCTAATGTCGGTTAAAATTTGGTTCAACCTGTTTTTATTGTAAAAAAAAGGAAAATTAAAAGAGGAAAAAAAAATATTGTGTGATTTTATGAAACCATGATGCAAGTGAAACTTTTTTAGATTTAAGATATTACAGTTTTTCACTTAATTACTCAAAAACTCGCAAGATAGCTTGGCTGGATTAGTGGTAGTTTTCTTAACCTCTCCTTAATAGAAAAGAAATAATATAATGTATTATTCTTAAGCAAAAAATACAAATCATTGGAGACTTGTGACATACATTCTTTAATAACACACATTAACATTAACAATGTTCCGAATGTACGATTATAATCCTTGACTGCACGGCATAAAATTCAATTTTATTTGCAAAAATGTAATGTAATGCGACATGCGATAGATGAACGAATTTTTTTTGGCGATAGAATAAAAGTTTTACTTTAAGGGTACGGAAAATTCGGCATCGAAAATAGTTAAATATTCACAGAAACCGTATTATGGTTTTTTTTTTCAGTTATTTATCGAGTAATTATATCTTGCAAACGGTACTGACTACACACAAATGTCACAAACGTGTGGACGCATCGCAAGCGCTCGCCGCAAGCTGCCTTAATTTGTGCATTAAACCGACTTAGCTCGAATAGGTAGCAAGCCAAGCTAAACGCCCTATCTCCACAAGTTTGAATTTGTTAATGTTTGCCGAGGCAATTTGGTAAGCGTATGGATGAGGTTGCCTAGTGGACTGTTGCCAACTTGGCACTTTCGGTGCTAAATTTGGCACTATTTCAACAAGCCTTCCATTAAAATCTAGCCTAAAGCACCTAACAATAATCATTCTTATTATTTTCTGGCAGAACAAAATGCTCCACCTTCATAGGTATATATTAAATAAATGAATATGAATACATTTAAAATTTAAGCGACATGATTGATTAATGTAATAGATTAAAATTTGATGAAATTGAGTAATTAATGCAATAGAATAGGAATGTCTCATAATATAGTTTAGGGAAAGAATTGTAATTAGAAGTAATTAAGGTAATTTAGGTAAATCAAGTAATAATGAATTCATAGGAAAAGAATATGTATTAGTGTAAGATAGAGCAAGCAAAAAACAAGACAGGAGTTTTTTTTTTATAATAGCTTGGCACACTGACGGTACTGTCCCTAATGGTAAGCACAGTACAATCCAAATACAACGGCGACCACCGAGAGATCGAAATCCATCGGCGGTCGCCGCTGTCAAGCCGGCCTGCGTAAATGAAAGCTTACATACATATTTTCACAAACTTTGTTAAAAATTGAGCTCGTTTTTCATCTGTCATCCGTCTACTTTTAAAATTGCTGCCTGAATGATTTTCTTTCATTAGCCTGTTAACAAAAAGAACTGTCTTGCCGAAAATTTAACCAAATGCTGTGTGTATGCTGTTGTACACTAAAGAAGCAAGCAATGATACAAGTTCGCTTCTGAAGAAATATTAGCAAAATTTTTGGAAATCTCTAGCAATTTAGAACTTTTCGAGATGTAATTTAGCATCCACCCGTGTTATCGAGATGGCAACCCTAGCCTTATTTAACTTGAGGGTGGTAGCTAGCGCCTGGCTTTAGGAAATACCCTAGCCCATGCTGTGGTTGTATTACGATGATTTCCTTTACTGAAATCTCATATTTCGTACATATAAACTATATGACATTGTTTATATTATTAACAACTAGTTGTGCCCGTGGCTCCGTTCGCGTGGACTACAGAATTATTGTTTATGTAGTACATATTATTATGTTTTTTTTTTGTTAAGGACCATCTAAGGAGTAAAACAAAAAAATAATTATCCAGTAGTGTTTGCGTGATGCGCGCATATCGGCAAACCTCAATCATTTTATTTATATCGATTTATATGTAGACGTGTTAAGAAAACTCACTTATAATCTACGGTTTGAAGTTAGATCTGAACGACCATAGACAATACAAATTTAAAAGCGTGTAACCGTCACACGCGATTGAAGTAAAACTTAAACGGCCACCACCATCCCGACGGCCACCATCATCCGTGACAAGACATAATACGTTAATAGTAGTAGCGCCTAAAGAAATTTTACTTCAATGCCGTAACAAACTTTCGTTGCATATATTGCCGTAACGGACTTCCGTTGCATTGTCGTCCAGTTACCTCCTAGTCGCGCCTAAAAAAGTTTTACTTCAAAAATGTCAATTAATTCCAAATAGTTTGTAATGTTTATTGCGAAATAGCAAATCGCTTCTTTAATATCAATACTAAATACTACCTACTAATTATTGTAAGGAGGTGAAGTTTGTTGATTGGTAATCTCAGATTATACATACTCTTTTGATGTCAACTCTGATCTGTTTGGTTTATGTATTACGTTTGAATTACTTTAAATTTGGAATGTCAGTTTTATTTGTTCAGATTGAATTGTGTCATATTTGTAAATTCCTTGAAAATCTTTTGAAGAAGTAACATGTCTAGTTATCTAACATAACTCTTGTATTTTATATATATTTCATAAGGTTAACGTATCATTTAAAATAAATTCAAAATGTTTAACTTAAAATAAATATTTTTCCAATCAGTCTTTAAGTTTTCTTTTGGTTTGAAAGTGATCCCATTAGCCACACCATTCAAGAAAGTTTGTAAATGTTTCTGGTTGGTAATCTCTGGAATTACTGATCCGATTTATAGCTAATTTAATAAATTTATTTATGAAACAAGATTTAATTATTAGCAAATTTCAGAAGTAGGTAACATTTGTCGGAGTTTCATTTCAAAAACTATAAGCTTTGACTATGACATCAAAAGACAAACTTCATATGCCAAGCACCCTTTTGAAATATGCATTTTTTGAACTAGCTATCCCTGCGGCTCCGCTCGTGTGAACTACAGAATGCCGTCGGTCGGGCGCACGCGCGAATTGCGCCACTCGTCGGTTATTTTAAAAACAAAAATGTTTTTTATGGGTAATCCTTAAAAGATAGACATATGCTATCGCGAATTTTTTTGTAGATCCTTTTAAAATCTACAATTATATTGTAATACATTAATTTGATATAGCTCGTATGGCTTACTCAGCGTAAGTAATTTAAGCGCCCCAAAACGTCTTTTTTCCGAATCGATCCACCATTACCGTCAATGCTTATTTCGTACGTTACTTTATTTAAAAAAATATACCCTATAACCTGGCCAGATAAAATAGCTATACATTAAAAAAATCTAAATGTGAATAATGTCAGTGGCCCCGATGGCATTCCATCAAGGGTACTTAAGACCTACGCGCTTGAGTTGGCTTCTATCCTGAAATGGGTTTTCCGCCCTTTCTGGATTCCGGCTTTGTTCCAAAGTCTTGGAAACTTGCGAACGTCCAGCCGGTTTCAAAAAAGGTAAATCGAGCCGATCCCTCCAACTATCGTCCAATTGCCATTACCTCTGACCATTTTGAAGCGATGATGGCTCAGTGGTAGCGAGTACGACTTCGTGAGTTGGAATCCCTGCAATGAGCCTGAGCTTTCGGTGAAGGAAAAAATCGGAAGGAAACCATAGCATGGTGGTAGGGCTTTTTCTAATGCCCGCCTGGCTAGCTACCATCAATCTGTCGTCAAGCACCAATAGGTGTGTTCCGGCAGCTGCACTTGAGAGCCAGTCACATCGTCACTTAACATCAGTTGGGATTGTGGCCACTACGCCAAACCTACAAATATAAAAAAAAACTCACTTTTTTGTAACGTATTGAAGCGGATAATAAGCAGCTTTTGGCATACCTAGATTTTAAAAATGTCCTTAGTGATCATCAGTACGGCTTCGACAAAAACAATCAACTGGTGATCTCGTAAGTAGTGTATGGCACCCGTTACTGGGATGAGGCTACTGAGAAACACGGTGAGGCTCTTACTATCTCTCCAGATGTTAGTATGTCGTTTGATAGGATCTGGCACGCAAGCCTCTTAAGTAAGCTAGGAGCTTATTTAATCTGAGATTGCCTGCGGACCTGGATCATCGGTTTTCTAAAGAACCGGATAATACGAGTGGTTGTTGATGGCTACTCGTCTGACCCCATAGATTAAATTAATCGAAAAAGTGGTAAAATAAAATCATGTAAAAAATAAAAATAAACAATTTTTTTGGCACCTACATCCCTTCGCGTATAGTAGGAATGTCTATCTCGTGGTGTGGGATCTCGTTGGATTTAAAGTGCTAAATTTTTGTTAGAGTCAAATGTCCCCGCGTCAGCTGAATTGTTGTTTTTCGATATGTGAAAAAATTCACGGCAGTTATACCTATAACCTGTACTTATGTTAAGTTAAAAAATATACCTAATGAAGTTTAAAAGAAAACGATCACTGCTAAGTAGGCTTTACAAGTTAGGTAACGAGTAATAATCGACCAACTTATAAAATACTCGTATAGATACTTGGACGAGTAAATAAAAAGGAATGTGTCGTACAAATTTCAATTAAAATATTTAATCTGCATATTGTGACGGGCGACTACAGAACCCTACATACATTGCGCGAGCTCCGAGTCAACTTGACCGGTTTTTTTTAATAAACATATAAAAAACTTATCGTGATGTAGGTACCTAGTAAACAAAGCAATAATATGTAGGTACTTATAATAAACCTGAGAAATACGAACGAAGTGCTAACCTGGTGGCATATTTAGGAAAATAATTTATTCGTCTGTTTTCTAGACGCATAGTAAATGCGTTCAATCGTCTATGTCGATCGTTCTCCTTATATCCAGGCTCCATGATGGATAAACTGGTCCTTTAACATTAATTTAGAAATAAAAATGGCCGTTCCATACCTAATAGGTTTGTCAAACGTATATACGTACGTATAATGTTATTAACGTTTACCACTTAATTATAAAGGCATTATTATAGCTACATTTAAAAAAGCAAGTCGTCGAGTGTTGCCACGTTCAATAATTCATCAAAATGGCGTCCTGTCTATCAATATAATAATACTGTCAATGTTTAATTGAAATTCTGAGCGGAACGTTCAAAAACGACCGGCAATATTATTAATACATTACGACTACGCGAAAGAGTCATAGCGCCAATTTACAACTGAATTACAAATCTCTACCGAGCCCACTAAACACACAATTGGGTTTAATCAATTGTTCGACGTCCATCTCTTTCAAACTTATTATAACATCGAAAGTTAGAACGGAACAGCAGACAAACGACGGGCTCGCCGAGCGATGAAAAGCGTGTCCGGTCAACGCCTACAAAACGAACGGGGAAGGGTAAAAAGCTTGTTTGTTCGGGGGCGTGTCCCCTCGGAATGAAGCGGGGCGCAGTCGTTCGGTCGTCGCCGCCGCGAGCGCAGTGATGTTAGTTAACGTTTCACTTTGACAACTACATCTGACCGTCACGCGTTCTTTGCCTCAACAAAATAAAAAAAAAAGAAACTATAGTGAAACCCAACAACATATTTATATCGATTAAGAAATCATTTAAATGACTTTGTTCTCGTATCGATTAATATTTATGTTATTTTAATCGTGTGTCAACCGTGGCTGACATTCAAATCGACACGGATATTTAAACAGCGTAAAAACATACGTATGAATATAAATCGTGGCGTATAATTTTGTTAGGACTGACTTTGTGTTTTGTGTGTCGTTTATAAACAATAAATGGCATAATTTTACGGTCGATTGTTTACGTGGCGCGTGTATCTCTAACGAGTGTTAGGACTTTTTAGAAGATGGCCTTCGAGGATCGCTGCAGTCCAAACCAGGCGAACAGTCCTGGTCCAGTGACGGGGAGAGTACCAGCGCCCCACCCTGAAAACACAATTACTTACTGTCCGCAAAGTCAATATACCTGTACAACTATAGACTCCAGGTTTGATAGAGGATCACCTAATATTGCGATAGTGAAAGTCCAGCCTAATTCGCCACCGCCGAGCCCTGAGAACAGTCAAAACGATATGGAAAATTACCAGAATTACTACAGACCCGACACGCCGGACGTTAAGCCGCAAATAAGTCAGGAGGGTCAGCGATTTGACCCTGATAAGTTGAGAATCCAACGACCGCAGTCGACGACACCCATTGCATTCTCGATCAATAACATCCTCCATCCCGAATTCGGGTTAAACGCTATCAGGAAAACGAATAAAATCGAAGGTCCGAAACCCGTCGGGCCGAACCACAGTATACTGTACAAACCGTACGATTTATCGAAACCACAGATCGATTATTCTAAATATAACTTCGACTATTTGAAAACGAAAGATTCGAATGATTTGAATCCTCTGCCGCCATTAGGCGGTTTGCGGCAGACGGTATCACAAATAGGGGAACAGATTCAAAAAGAGAAGGAAGTACCAAGGAGTTCGGAGGTGCAAAAGAGGCCGGATTCAGCTAGTTCCATAGTCTCATCTACGTCTAGTGGAGCGCCGTCTACCTGTGGAAGTACCGACACAAATAGCCAGGCGTCACAAGGGAACACCGGGCAGTTGTGGCCGGCGTGGGTTTACTGCACCAGATACAGCGATCGACCAAGTTCAGGTGAGCGATGATCATTATTTTCTCGAATTGGCAAAGGTAACAATAACATACAGCCTATTTACAATACATACAGACTATATTAAATGTTCATCAGTGTTATAACAAAATGGAACTTTAGCACTACTTAGAACTTTCCAGAGGGCTTTTGTGTCCTCTTAGAAATCATGTTCCATATTATTTCCAATCCACCTTACTTGTGCACAATAACCAATCGTCATTACGCAAAATGCCACAAATATTACCTACACTATATAGGGTCAAAGAATTTAAATTTATGAATAAGAAATAAAAATCACTACATATCAGATGTAAGAGCCCGTTAAATCGACTAGGTTTAATCGTCTATAATGTTTTTATATCATCACGCTTATGATATCGATATTGGGGTAAACAGAGATATGTTAGTGGAAATTTAACATTTGTGATTTTTGTGCCTGTTGTCAAAAGTGTAAATGAATATCATTATTAGAGTTTTTCACAAATAATTTTGATTATAGGTATGAAATGTTGATTTAGGTATCACATTATTTCTTTTCGAGAGTCGGTATGTGAAATTACGCCATTTGCATTAGATTCAAGTATTATTTAATTATTTCAATTTAGTAATTAAACTTTTTTTATAATATATACAAATAATTTTTGTACTGTTTATTTGTCGATTTAAAACGGAAACGAGAAATTAACTAATTTTATATATTTGTATTATATCAATATGAAAATTTATGAAGCGGTTTATTAATAGGTAATTATCATAAATAGATTCTTCCGTGACATTCAGAAAACCACATTGTATTTTTTAATTCGTGTTTTCTAAATTATTTCCTTTCATTTATATGAGATTCTATTCAAAACAGCATCTTTAATAGGCAAGTGTGGCCAGCCCTGAATCTTGTTCGAGTCAAACATGTCAAAACGTGTTTCTCTAAAGCACCTAGTATCCAGAGCGCGTCGTATTATCGATTGTTCATTTGATTTTGGAACGCATCCTAAGTTGATTTATGAACGCGTGCATAGCGTGTGTTAAATCTCTGGCAGGGGAATTCCCATTACATCTAGTAATCTCGCACACCGAATAGAGGAGGCGTCAATGTGAAGTTTTTGTCCCGCTTCGGAATATTCGTAGATCCAGGGGCTGAGTGTAATGTGATAGATTTTTATTACTTTTGAAGCTGACACCTTACAGATTGCGATCGCACACTTGTTGAAATATCCGATATAGTGACTTGCTGCTACGTCACATTTCAGTAGGTAGGACACGGCAGGTGTAATACTCACCATAGTGGCCAACTTAGGCGTGTCACATTCCGGGTCCAGCGAGTGCACGTACATTAATCAAACGGGATGATAAGGGTCTGTACTCTACTGGATTGCGGCCACTATACACCAGGTGATAAACATAAACCCTTCACACTGACTCTTATTTGGTTTGACGCGTTTTGGGATCAGCCAGTGTATCCAATCCAACCAGCGATGGATCTCTTAGTGGTTCATCGTTATTTTTTCCATTTTACTGACCTTACTATCCAGTACAAAACCATTATTTTGCCGTACTATTATTAAAAAAATGATGGCAATGATGGCTCAGTGGTAGTGTGTACGATTTCACGTTGATTGACGAGAGTTCGAATCCCTGCAATGAGTCTGAGCTTTCGGTGAAGGAAAACATTATGAGGAAACCATAGCATGGTGGTAGGGTTTTTTCTAATGCTCGCCTGGCTAGCTACCACCCTCAAGTTGAAAATCTAATACCAAGCACCAATAGGTGTGTTCCGGCAGTTGCTCTCAAAGCCAGTCTTCCACTAGATTTAGCATGTTGTCATCCTGGTCCACATCGTCACTTAACATCAGGTGACATTGTGGCCACTACGCCAAACCTATAACAATAAACAAAAAAAAACGTTGATACTTGTGGGTTACATTTATACATCTGAAATTATTCACTCAACGTGAACATACATTTTAAAGGTTTCAAATTTACATATGAGGTTATCCAACAATGCTTGTCATCTCAACAGATTCAGGTGGTGACCTCACTAGGGTCACACTTTGAGGTCACTACGGAAGCATGTATAATTAGATATTAACGTCACAGAGGTTACGACAGGGAACCCCGTGAAATTGTTTTGGGTATCGGCAATAACTGAGGCATTTTCGCGTGATTCATTGGACGCAAGAAGTTCATCTAAAAAAAAACTATTTTTTTTCTCGTTTGCCAACAACGTGAAGTTAGCCAGTAATGTAAATGTAAATTCATTTTACTGCCTTTTATTATTGATTAAAAGTAATTGAAGTTTTTTTTTAAATAAACGGTATTACAAATTACAAAGTCTTCTGCTTCTTGTTTTGGCGCCGCAGAAGCAATGTAGTGTCAATTTTTTTACTAGCGTAGTATTTTCTATTCTTCAAGATGGCGGCTCCCTTGTTAGAACTATCTAGGGATTTTTGTGGCAACTCAAAATGTATGTTTCCAGTTTATAATTGCAATCCGTTTCACGTATGCATATTAACCAAACTATATCAAAATGCCACCAATATTACATAGTGCAGAGTCAAAGAACCTAAGTAAATAAATAAAAATCAAGACCATAACATAGCAGCCCAAGATCTCGCCGAAACCCCATTTAAAAATATAGTAAAATGAGTTCACATTATTATTATGCGCGCGCAGCTCTCATTGTTATCCTCTACTAAACACGCCAAGAAAAGTATAAAACTTCAATAAATGGAAAATACCTAAGTACTTCTATACATTGTTAGTGAAGCGTTTACAAATATGATTTAAATTTTAAATAGTATATGCATATTATGTTTACAAGTGATTTCAACAGGGTTTTGTCCAAAACTTTTAACGTCTATTGTATGTTAAACAATGTGAATTATTTATGAGAATTTTAATTTTGAAAACTTTTTCTTTATGTTTACAAATATGGGTAATACCAACAAGTGGCTTCGTTCACGCTAATAAAATTTGAGGATAGAACTTGAGGCGAAAAAGACATGTTGAGAATAGAACGTGTAGTGAAAAAGACGTGTCTAGAATAGAACGTGTGGCGAAAAGGATGAATTGAGGATAGACCGCGTTGCGGTGAAAAGATGGTTTGCGAATGGAACGTTTGGCGAAAAAGATGAGTTGAGGAGGGAACGTGTGGCGAAAAAGACGAGGACAGAAAGTGTGGAAAAGATGGTAAAAGGCGCAATAAACAGCTGCGCTCATTTGTAAACGCACTACAGACGTAATGCTAAATATTAATGTAGCACTTTTTTACGTGTGCTGTTTGTGGCCTTATGAAGTTACGACCTAAAAGTGGTCTCGCTTGATGACATGTTTACCGATGATTGGAAAGTGTTTCAGACAGTATTTAAGTACTTGCGAAAAGATAGTTATTATTACCTTATTAGCTATACCTATAAAAATGAATGTCTCTACGTTCATGTTTTAGCGTTGAGTTGAAACTTCGTACAGTTGTCGGAATTAACGTGAAAGTTTCTGGCATAATACCGTCAATGTACGATAGATGTCGCGAGAGTCATTTCAGTAAATTAGTGAATTTAATATAGTTTTGGCATAAGGAAGGATCTACAGCACATATCATTTCGCTGTTCCACAAAGGCTAAGCGTTAATAAAAAAATACATTTGAAGAAAATAAAAGACAGCCCACTTGCAGACCAAAAAAGACACTTATTTTCACGTGAATATAGCGCGGTACCTCAATTAGTTTAAAATAAAATAGCGTAATAAATGTTTTCACAAGTAAGAACACCATTGCATGTATTTAATTAGGTTTCAATCGTGTTTATAACTCTGCGTTCTTTTTTTTTCGGATATAGTCGTGACCAAAATGCTTATTACAATAGGTACCCAATTTTAAGATACTCTTATTCAACTCTATGCTTATATAATAAGAGTAAGGGCGATCTGAAGACTGAAGACGGCAGAATCGTATCATCCAAACCTGAGCTCTTGAGAGAGGTCGAGAAGTTCTATGGACAGTTATACACATCAACACAGAAACCCGTTACGAATCTGGCTAAAGACCCAAGAGCTAGATTGACTCGACACTACACAGAAGACATCCCGGACGTCAGCTTGTATGAGATTAGTATGGCTCTCAAACAGCTTAAAAACAACAAAGCTCCCGGAGATGACGGAATCACAGCCGAACTATTGAAGGCGGGTGGTAAACCAGTCCTGAGGGCCCTTCAGACATTGTTCAATTCCGTCATCCACGAAGGTAAAACGCCGCAGGCATGGAACAAAAGTGTGGTGGTACTCTTCTTCAAAAAAGGTGACAATACCCTATTGAAGAATTATAGGCCCATCTCACTTTTGAGCCATGTTTATAAGCTGTTTTCGAGAGTTATTACGAACCGTCTCGCTCGCAAGTTTGACGACTGCCAGCCTCCCGAACAAGCCGGTTTCCGAAAGGGCTTCAGTACCGTAGACCACATACACGCATTACGGCAGGTTATACAGAAGACCGAAGAGTATAACCTACCCCTTTGTTTAGCGTTTGTGGACTACGAGAAAGCCTTCGATTCGATTGAGACCTGGGCTGTACTACAGTCTCTCCAGCGGTGCCAAGTTGACTACCGGTACATCGAAGTGTTGAAGTGTTTGTATGAAAACGCCACTATGTCAGTTCGACTGCAGGATCAGAACTCGAAACCTATCCTGTTGCGGCGGGGAGTCAGACAAGGAGATGTTATCTCTCCTAAACTGTTCACCGCTGCACTGGAAGATGTTTTCAAGGTTCTGGACTGGGAAGGACTAGGCATCAACATAAACGGCGAGTACATCACCCACCTTCGGTTTGCCGACGACATAGTAGTCTTGGCTGAGACCATGGAGGACCTCCGTGCGATGCTCGATGACCTCAGTAAAGCCTCTGAACGAGTTGGTCTTAGAATGAACATGGACAAGACGAAGATTATGTCGAACGTCCATGTAGCGCCAACTCCTGTGAAGATCAGAGACTATACGCTTGAAATTGTTGAAGATTATGTTTACCTGGGACACACTATCCAGTTAGGTAGATCCAATTTCGAGAAAGAGGTCAATCGTCGAATCCAACTCGGCTGGGCTGCGTTTGGGAAGCTACGTAACATATTCTCGTCCAAGATACCGCAGTGTCTCAAGACGAAAGTCTTTGACCAGTGTGTGTTGCCAGTGATTACATATGGTGCTGAGACGTGGTCGCTAACTATGGGCCTTATAAGAAAGCTCAAAGTCACTCAAAGGGCAATGGAGAGGGCTATGCTCGGAGTTTCTCTGCGTGATCGAATTAGAAATGAGGAGATCCGCAGGAGAACCAAAGTCACCGACATAGCCCGAAGAATAGCTAGATTTAAGTGGCAGTGGGCTGGCCACGTAGCTCGTAGAACGGATGGCCGATGGGGTCAAAGAGTTCTCGAGTGGCGGCCACGTACCGGAAGACGCAGCGTGGGAAGACCCGCCACAAGGTGGTCCGACGACCTGGTAAAGGTTGCGGGAAGCCGCTGGATGCGGGCAGCACAGGACCGGTCGTTGTGGCGATCTTTGGGGGAGGCCTATGTCCAGCAGTGGACGTCTTTCGGCTGAAATGATGATGATGAAGGGCGATCATGTCGAACCGATCTGCTTAGTACCCTAAGCGTTCTGACGATCGGGCAGTGGAATAACACTTAGGGTTATTAGAAAGCTTAGTAGGTGCGAGCTATAACAGATAAAATAAGAAACCGGTTCCACTTTTGTTCCTGTTTTAGAGAAATAACAGTTCTGATAACCTGTTCCAAAATAACAGCCTGTTATAATATATCATTCTGTTACTATAATTTAAAAGTGTAAAGAGTTTGTTCCAAGAGACATTTGTTTTTATCTCTCTGAAGTAAACTTGAATAGGGAAGAGCATGTGCCTAACTGAAACTGTATACTTTTGTATCACCAGTCTATAGAAACGGGTATGTAGGAATTGCTTTTTCATTTAACAGATAACAGTTCCAAGCTGCTACTTGTAAATAATACCGGTTCTTTTAAACTGTTCCGATAAATACGCCAACTCCTAAAGCTTATCGTGCGACGAGCGTGCAGACCAGTCGTATGCCTAGTGTCCATTCTTATATAAACAAATGTTTGATAACTATAATCCTAAGCCCGGTGAAGCTGTAAACCCGCAAAGGCTCCAGGGCCCCTAAGGATATCAGTAAAAAAACTATAATCGTTTATATTTTTATCTTCAACATTATTTCAGATGTTGATTTTTTGAGATTTTTTGGACAATGGAAATTTGACATGGAAATTTTGTCTTAGAATCGGGTATTGTTTAATTGTTCTATAAAAAGAGCTACCAAGTTTAATAACATTGTTGCGACTACTGCTGACACAGCAAAAGCAACTTTTTGTGGTTTCCAAGGTGTAAGTTTCAAATAACATACCTTGGAAATCTATCAATGTTCGTTTCCCACCCAAGTTAAGACCCAATCAGCAGGTTAGTGTAATAACCGACGCACTACTCAGAGGTTGCCCACCCAGAAAGACAAATCGGTCCCTTGAGATCGATTATTGTAATAAGTGTTTTAAAAATAAAATCACCGTTCTAATTCTTTCTCTCTCATTCATTTACTTTCTTTCTCGCACTGCCGTACAAAATTTATTCATTAGGATTAAAATGTTACATGTATTGTGTGATAGTATAAACTAGCTGGGCCATGAGAATATTTCGCACATTATAGAAAATAACTAACAGCTCTCATGTTAGTTAAACTTATTGTTAATAGATGGCGCCTATAATATACTTTTATTGGCATCAACAGGTTGGTGTTCCTAATGAAAAAGTTTTTAACGTAAACATTAAATCTAAACTATTTGTCTATGTTTCGTCAATAGCGGGGACCATAGGCTTTAAAATAATTTTTGTATTATTAATTTGGTGAAGAATAAAAGGCGATACGGCGTCGCCAAAAAAAAAAAAAACAAACGAGAAATATATAATAAGTACCTATATGTTGACTTGGGGACAGGATTTACATGTTAAGATATGTATAAAATACCATTAGAAATGTAGCAGCGATCAGGGAATTCTATAGAATTCGGCCGCTATATGACAGCGACAGAAATGGTAAGTACCGGTAGCCCTGGGGCTTACACTGCTGGATCCTCTCTCACCTATACCAAGGGAAAAAACTGTCTCACCAACCTGGTGGTGTTCTAAGGTTCCAGATTATGAAGCTCGAGCTATGATATCCGTCGCAGCGCCGTCCTCAGTACACATATAAACGTGTCGGCCGTTTAAAAATTTGTCCCAAGACCGGGTGAAGCTGTAAAAGCCGTTTGAGACGTCAGGGCACTTATGGCTAACAGTATAGTCAGTTCGTAAAATATATTAAAAATTTGTTTTTATCCCGCTACTAACACCATATATATAGTTCATAAAACACCAGCCGCGCGGCGAACACCGATGTACTTCTTGATTTTTTTATAATTTTTCAAAAGGTTCCAATATAATTAGAACTTCAGTAATAAATAAGTAGGTAGGTAAGTAAATGTTATAAAAATAAAAATATTATTAACATTTTGTTAATGTTACAATGTTAGATGAAATTTACCGGTTAAGAAGTTAAGGGCTTACATTGGCGTTAAATTTATAAAAATCTTCTAATATAACAAACCGTTCAGACGGAGACGCTTTTTATAACGTATCGTTTACCCTTTGTACTTTTAGGATGCTTTTTAGTGCTCGCTTCAATTTTTTCCGTCGGAACCTTAGGTACCTAAATTATTGGAAATTATTACCTAATATAATTTGGAAAAATGATATAATAACTTACACCTGCATAATTAAATCTTAATATAACTTACCTCTACATAATAAATAAAATTAATCAAAATACACTCTTCCACAGTTCCAATAATATTAAAAAAAAAAAACATAATGGGCGCCGTCAATGACCGCTGTCAGTTTGACAGCGGAAAGTGTTCTTCGACATTGTAGCTTTATAAAGATATTTTTCTGTTTGTTTCATGTAGCAGGTGAGCCAACCCCGGAGTGACCACAGGGCATCTGCCTAAAGTCACGAAGGCTAGGAAAACAAGGTATTTTAAGGTAATAAAATATATTAAAAAAACTTCTGGACCGATTTAAATTGTATAGCGTAAGTAAACTTAAAATTTAGTGTTGGTTTTACTTGAGCAAAGACCGCATAAAAGGGCCTAACGGTATTACCAAAGTTTGTCCCTGTGTAGCTGACGTAATTCCATATAGATAGATTACAAATAAGTACCTACCTAGGTATATAGAATTGGGTTAATGTAACAATTTAAAAACTTGTACTGTAAAACCTTATAAGTAGGTACTTAAGCTTATTTATAGGCCTACTAGATTAAGCTTGTGACTTTACTCGCATTCGTTACGATTAATTTAATATTAATCAAATATGTCCTTTGTTTTGTTTTTTAGGTTAAAATTTTTTCCACAGATATACCCAATACATGATAGGGTAAATGTGGGATAGTTGTCCTAGGAGGATACCTTGGCAAACATAATAGGATCTTAGCTAATAGGTACATATAAAGAAAATAAAGGTCTCGTGTTGTAAATGTGCGAGCGCTTAGGGACCATTAATTATTTACGTAAGAGTCGCAAGGGGGATCTTAAAGAAATGTTTACGTGCCTTTATCTTAGGGGGGATGGGGGGTAAACCTCATTCCTACGTAATATGATGGTCGGGGAGAAAACAGAAAAGTGACTGGAGGAACTTGTCATTAAACTTAACCAATACTTGCATCGCATATCTTTGTGGGATCAAGTAACTTGGTGGAGTTCAAAGCCAAGAAACTCAGATGTGCGCGTTTTCATCAAAATATTATCCGTTTTCTTCCCTCCCCACTCTTCAGAACGTCTCACTAGCAATGCGTAACAGCCTCAATATCCTAGGTTTGGATATTCGCAGCGACCTCAACTCCAGGGATAACATCGGCAGTGTCATCTCTACTACATCTCGGAGACTAGGAATCCTGAACAGGTTGTGACGGTTTTTCACACCCGATCAGCTGTATCTTCTTTACAAGGCAGAAGTTCAGCCGTGTATGGAATACTGTTCGTAACTCTGGGATGGATTCGCAAAGTACTTCCTCGATGCCCTGGACAGGTTGCAGAGACGGGCTGTTCGTAATGTTAATGATGTAGACGTTACCCAATACATCCAACCGCTTCAGATTCGTAGGAAAATATCTTCGCTAAGCGTGTTCTACCGTTTGTATCATGGTGAGTATTCTGAAGAGCTGTTCAATCTAATTCCCTCTCTTCATTTTCACAACAGAACAACACGCGCTGGGCTCGTAGTCACGGTTTTACGGTAACCTCTATCTCGGCACGAACTAAGAATTTCTCTATGTCCTATCTTTGTCGTACCGTGAAACTGTGGAACCAACCCTCTGCCAATGTGTTCCCTCCTTCTTATGACATCGGGTCCTTCAAACGTAACGTGAACAGATATTTATGCAGGCCGGCATGACAGCGGCGACAGCCGATGGATTTCGATCTCTCGGTGGATCGTAGTATTTGGATTATACTGTACTTACCATCAGGGACAGTACGGTCAAAGTGCCCAGCTGTTATAAAAAAAAAGCAAATTGTCATCAATTTGTGTAATGAGGCCCATATAAAATAATTTTAAAAACCGCAACACTATATATTTTCACAAGTCCGGTGAAGCTATCGAGGCATCCTGGACAACAGTATATTCACTTCGAAAAAACTCTTACACGATTGATCAAGTTCGCGGTAAAAACTCCATTTTAACTTGAAACAAATGATATACATTACAAGTACACTGAATTTTGACTTTAAAAGATTCAACACGTGATAATTGAGAAATTTAATTTACCCGATTACTGTTTAATTAATTAATTATTTATAAGTGTGGTTATTGAATATATAAATATCAACTGAGGCAGAAAGCGATGGTTGCAATTGCCTCATGGATTTAAGTTAACTTGTTCATTACTTTTTTAAGAGCCAATTAAATAGGAACTGTTTTTCAAAACGATCATTTTGACGAGATAATTATATACCTAATTATCATCGATGAATAATTTATTTTATTTAAAAATTCACAAACTTTAACACCTTAAAAGTTAGTAAATTTTTAATTGTATACTGTTTAAATTGGACGCCATTTTATTCATGCATTGACACATGCAATAATTCTCATAAACAAAGTTACAACGTTATATGTGCGGTTAAAAACATCTGAAATATACCTTAACGCATCAGAGATATGGGTGTAATTTGTTTGTATATTTATGAAAACGTAGTAAATATACATTTGTCAATTTAAACCCTGTAGCGAACAGGTGAAATAATGAAACAATTTAGTACCAATTATTTCGAGCGTTAATCAGTTGTTTTTTTTATGCGGCAGCCATCTTGTTTCGCGTAATAGCGGCACGCCCAGTGGCCGGTTGCACAAAATAAAAACGTTATCAACACCTGTGTTGCCTTCTTATAATTAAAAAAAAAAATAACTTTAATATTATATTTTCACGCGAAGTGAAGCGAGTTATGTCTGATAATATCTCACTGGGGAGTTTCATGTTTGAAAACTCTATTTAATGATTAAATACGACTTTACAGGTTTAGTAATTTGTTTAGTAACTGACCAGTTAGTGGATAATATTTTATAACCTTTATGGTCAAACAACCTTATGGAATTAATATTTTTTTAAAACCAGTTCACTAATTGGATATATTATTACACAGAACCGGCATTGGAGTTAGTCGATTAAGTTTGTGTGACTAAAAATAATATCGACATTTAACGAAACTGTGTTATTGGTTCAATTACGTATTGTTTCTTTTTAATTAATTTTCCTATTGTTTTTGAAGTGAAACTTTACAATAACGTGATGCTACGTTAGCAACGATATCTACGTAATGTTTGAAAATATAGGTAAGTATAGTGTTCAAATTCATGGAAATTTCACTTTAGCAGCGTTTAAAGGTTACACGTATATATCGTCGGTGATACTGCAGTATGTTCTACGTTACAAGATAATTTTTGATAAAAAAAACGCTCATCAATTATTTTTCAAATCAGGCTGGTAGTTTCAGAGATTAGCGTGTTTAATGTTTAGTATCTTTTTTTGTTAAACAATTGTTACAGAAATAGGTAGGATAAACATAATCTAAGCAAAATTGTTTTTTTTTTAATCTTAGTTTCAATACAAGCACGTATAGTACCTTAGACCAGTTGTTCCCAACTAGTGGTCAGCAAGAATTAAAATATGGCCCAAAAACTTTCAATATTTCGCATTTTTATTCGTTTTAAATTAATTAATTCCTTATAACGTGGGCGCACTGGAGTGCGGTGGTGGACGCGGATGGTTGGGTCGAGGGCAAGTGAAGTGAACAATAGTGTTAACGAATATGTTAAAATGTTCAATTAAAGTTTATTTTAAATTGACCCAGTTTATTTTTCTCGAAGTTTTTGATCTCTGCTAATAACAAGAAAATCTATTATTATTATGTTATCGTATACCTAGGGATTATATATATATATATATATATATATATATCACGACATAAACGCCCCGTGGTGGCTGCGCATATACTCTCTTATCAGGTTGACTAAATCACGGTAGTTGACGGGATATACCCACCAGGTCCAAGAAAAGCGAAACGACAGTTCACGCCGCCGCGCCGGGGACAAGCTGTTAGCTCCCGCATACTCGCCGCGTTTTTACTGGCAGTACAAAAATACTCGGTACCCTCAAACAAATAGCAAATATCAAGGGCTTTATTCCGTCTTTCCATCCGTTCGGCGATCTTTTTTAGCATACTTATTATCTGTGATAAAAAACACCCGGGGCCTTGATCGATCGATATTGAAAGTTGGTATTGTTGCGTACCAGTTTATTGTTTACCTGGTACATAAACCCTGAAACCTGTTACTTGTACGAGGAACCTGGTACGTCTACCGTAACTGTCCCGCAGCTACTCTAACCTAGAACCGATCCTCAGGCATGAATCCCTTGTGTTAGCTTGACACAGTGACTATACCGTTGACTACTACAATATACTTCATACTGCGCTTCACACCTAAAGACCAACACACTGGGAACATGAGTTCTGTCACGGGCCTTCTTTCTGTTTTTGACTAATTATAATACGCATCATCATAAATCATACGCATCGTCGCTCTGTCCGTCCCTATGTATGCTTAAATCTTTAAAACTACGCAACGGATTTTGAAGCGGTTTTTATAATAGATAGAGTGATTCCAGAGAAAGGTTTATATGTATAATACATGCATAATATTGTAGAGAAACACTGATAAATTTAAAGGTTTCTAATGTGATGTCGTAAATAAACACATTGCACATTTACATGCGCTTACATTGCAAACGCTGGCTGAACCCCACGAGATAAATCAAAATAATGTACTACAGTATTGTACACCTTAAAAAGATCAACAAAAAAGTCTGCGATGGTATATGTCTATCTCTTAAGGATAACCCACAATAACCATTTTTTATCCTTTACATTTTACGGGAAAAAATGGCTTAATTTCGAAGTGATTTTAAGCAATACAGCATTAATCCTTATCCAATTAAGTACATTAAATACATTTTCCATTTAATATAGATCAATATAGCCCTTTACAGCATGTAATTTAAATGAATATTTCCGAAGATATTACAGATTTAAAATGTAGGGAAGTGCGGCGGTACCGGCCCTATATACCATGGTCAATTATATGAAGCTGTTTCAAGAGTAACCTCTAAACAAAACATGTTTGTATTGTCTAATGACAAAAAAGCTGTAAACGTTGTTTAAGGACATTCTGTAGTAGGTAGGTACATTTAGTATCAGCATTGCACCCGTGCGAAGCCGGGGCGGGTCGCAAGTATATAATAATACGCATATTTTATATATGTATAGTTAGTTAGATCGAATGGATAGTTAGTTTCAATTCGCGGAATTGCTTGCACGGCAACAGCCCAAGCCGAAGTTCTATCACTTTGGCACCATTGAGCTTGTTGCCATTTCGGCTGAGTACCTTCTGTGTTCGCTAAATAGCCCGGTGAAACTGTTAAGATGAAATACTGGCGGCGTTTTGTTCATACGAATGTATTTCTCGATTTTAACCTAGAAAATGGCACTAGAGAAAATATTTTTACTAAGCAATTAATTATTTATCTTCTACCATTGCTATATGTTCCTATGTTTTGATTAATTCATTAACTAGTAGCCTTCTAAATGATTAAAATCGTTTAGTTATATCTCTATTATCAGATATCCATCAAGTGTTTGACGAATACAAAAAGCTAGCTGACTACAGAATGCTGTCGGTCGAGCGCACGCGCGAATTGTGCTGCCTTAAAAATGCTTATCGCGGTTGATCCTTAGAAGATAGACATAAATGCTATCGCTGACTTTTTTGTAAGTCTTTTTAAGACCTACAATTATATCATACATTAATTTTATATATCTCTTATGGTTTACTCAGCGTAAGCTATTTAATTGCCCCAAAAGCGTTTTCTTTCCGAATTGATTCACCATTATCGTCCCTGCTTATTTCGTATATTACTTTACAGTACAGAATATATCCTATAATCTGGCCAATTGGCAGCTATGAATTAAATTAAAAAAATACATGTAAATCGGATAAGTGGTCGAGTTTTATAATTAAATTAATATGTATAAAAAAACATGAAGTCTTATTTTACGTAATCAATTTGAGCTTTAGTCTCGTGGTCTCTCCCGCTCTCTATTCGTGTTAGCGCGATAGCAATCGATTTATGTTAACCATATATTCATAAATATATATATTTTTCGAACCGACTATACTGTCTGCGAGGAGGTCTTGACAGTATTCACCGGTCATGATTATTCTTCAAATGTCTTGCCGACCGTTTTTCTTCTTAAGGCCCTTCAGATGAAGAGTTCAAAATTGACGAAAAAAACGCTTTTATAATACGAGAGAGGTAGGACATAGAGAAATGTCTTTGGAGATTTCTCTCTACTTGGGGTAGCCTGACTAGTGGAATACTTCCACCCTATAGACGATCGCAGCCAAATGACCTAGTGTTATGTTCCTCCGGCAACACACCAGTGATACCTAGTGTATTACAAGCGTCCATAGGCTACGGTAGCCACTTACTATCAGGCGGGCCGTATGCTTATTAGCCACCTTTGTAGTATATAAAAAAAAAACAAGTGATACCGCGTGGCATAGTTAGCTATAAAAGTCGTGACAACATGCAGCGTTCATCATACTTTCATTAAGCAATTACAAATGTATTTAATAACAACTTAACTGTACCGTACTCGTACATAAAGAGTTCTGTTAATGTTTTTTACACAAACTCAGTGCACTGTAACAGACTTAACCGAGAATCGTTTTTACAACGGACATTCACACTGGTATTCAATTAATTATAGATGATTAGCTTTTGCCCGCGGCTTCGATCACGTTAATGTAGAATGCGCTGAATATAATCATTTTGTGTCTACGATAACTAGGAACAATGATAATTAATGATAATTCGAAGCAATGACGGCTCAGTGATAGCTTGTACGGACATAGCGTCCATGGATGTGAATTTGAATCCCTGCAATGAGCCTGACTTCGGTGAACATCGTGATGATATCATAGCATGGTGGAAGAGCCTAGCTTAGCTACTCTCAAGTTAATAAACGGTCGCAAGTACCTATAAGTGTGTTCCGGCAAGTCGATTTGAGAACCAGTACAGGATTAGCGTGTGTTCTTGGGCCACATAACTTAACACCAAGTAACGTATGAATAATAAATTAATTTTAAAAATCTATCTAGAAACACTTAAACAGGTATTTAAGCCTACCCCGTAAGTGACATAGCGAGAAGATACCAGATCCATCTACCTCCCATTACCCAGCACTGATTATGGGAGTCCTTTCATCTGTCAAATCATCTAATTTCGTTCATAGCATTCATTTCATTTATAAAAAGTGGTCTCGATAATGTCAGCCAAAACTTTAATTTGGTCCGGATTGTGTACAAAACTCGGACAGTCACGTACAAAAGTGTTTTACAAAGTATTTTATATTTTTTTATTTCTTAGTTTGTCACGTTTAGTTGAGGGTAAAATTGAAAGCTGCGCGCGCATCATATAACGTTAATGCTACATGATGCATTATTTTCACACAACAAAGTCAGTAAATGAATTCACATTATTATCATTGACGGCTAACTTCATCACGTTGTTGGCACACGGGATTTATTTGGAGTTACTTTGTTACGTCTGACAAGTATCACTTCTTTCGTGCGTATATAATTAAGTATGTACACACATTTTTTTTTTACAATGATGATGAGTGGTTAGTGCGCAATGATTGTGCCAGATTGGATCTCTACAACCGTACACCAGAGGCCCCAGCCAAGTTTCCTTTCTACAAGTTAACGCTAATAGAAAACGAAAAAAATATATGGAATTGACATATTTCAATGTTAAAGCACGTGATCAGATATTAAATTCCATACATTTTCTTTCATTTTCTATTAGCGTTAACTTGTAGAAAGGAAACTTGGCTATGGCTCCGAATGTAACACCCGCCGTAGTGACACCATTAGGTGTGTCGCATTCCGGGAAAGCCGGTTTTTATCTAGAAATCAAGCGGGGTGGGATAGTTATTCCCATCTGAGTCGTGACCACCACATACATGGTGATAAAACCTTCGAAGTTTCCAAAATAACAGCATTTTTTTTATCCCGCGCGCCTAATTGAAGTCAGCCTAAAAGTCAGTCATCAAATTGTAAATAATGTGTCACATTATGCATACGCAGCTATATATTTATTTATTTTAAATAAACAAAATAAAATAATAACAATTTAAAATGAAAATACACTTGGCCTTTTAAGGCAATCACAACATGCACTGTGTAGACAAAAAAATACATAAAATAAATACAAAAGGACAACAAAAAATAAAAAAAAAACAGTTACAACAGATTGTTAGAAATTAGTTCACATAACTATATACAAACAAATACATGTAATAAGAAAAAATACCTGCAATGTCAACTGTATATAAAATTGTTAAAAAAAAAAAAAAATTAGCTATCAATTTTACACTCTACTAGACGCGTCAGAATAATATTACATCAAAAATAAATAAATAATATAATTAACAATTAAATGCGCGATAGTACCGGTGCAAGAGATTCTGTTTAATTATCCGGTAGCCACTTCCCGCTACTGCGACAATTGCTCTTTACAAAGAACGTTCAGTGATGCGCGTCGTGTTATGTCGATAAAACTGTATCTGTCGATTAATTGCGTGTAACATTTGTTTTTCTATCGTTACGCATCGTGGCCGTTTGATCAATTACTTAACTGCTTTCTGCCGGTCGTTCCGCCCAAGTTTTATCGTACAATTTCCATATCTTATAAAAAGTTTGTCTGTGCCTGTCAGTGATTGTGTAACTTATGAGGATTTTAGCACACTTCCGCCGCGAAATAAATAAAGCGAAATTGTTACATGTTCCGCTTAACGAAATATCACTACACTACGTCGCGAATCAAGTAGCGGCACATTATGCGAGCACGTTTGTTTATTAGCAGTTAAAAAAAATCGTCGCTTTCGGAGTCAGAAGAGGAAAAATATTACTGTGATCATGATCCTCAAAAAACGTAGAATATGGGTTCACGATTATATAGAGAACTAGAGTGATATGAATATTGTTATTACATACAGTTTAGAATGAGCTGGCAAAGAATTGGTCTGTTTCTGACCTCTTGGATGAGTTTTCCATTGAAATTCATCCATTTTAACGATATAATAATATTTTTGCTACTAAAATCTGTGTCGTCTGCGACAGATCTTTTGCGAAATAAACAGGAAACCATAACAAGAAGGCAAACCGAACGTAGAGATGTGACCAACATCACACCGACATCACCAAATTTGCAAGGGAAAGAGATAAATTCATAGTCAAAATTCGAATCATAACCTAATTATTTCAAAGCAACGTAACATTCCATTGAAAAAGTGTTTTATAACCTAAATACATAACTGTTGCAATAATAAACTTAACCACAGTTATTAAACACAAATTGTTGGTTTCCTTTCCTATTTAACCAATTAGTTAAAACTGGGCTGGCCTCTAGCAATTTCAATAATTTCATAATTGATTATTTTATTTCATACAAAGTGGTGATAACACACAGGTACTATTGAGTGCGGTAGTCGTGCTGAGCAGATTCACATCTTCCTGTGGATTTATTGTTATGATGCTTAAAATAGGATCTTTGGCCTATACAACTGATAAATAGAACATCACTTATCTAGTTGACCATGGTGTATACTACTATTCCTTTATATACTATTCCTTTCATTATGGGAAGATGAGTAATTCATTAAATGTAAATAATTGAGAGAAATATTTTTCTATTCGCTTTGTCCCTCTAGCTGTTGGAGATTAACGGCTAGCTAAGTCTTATCCATAGATAGTTTGAGTAGCTGGGCCTGGGCTGAACAATTAAATAAACCAACTGGCCGGTCAACTATTCGCACATTATGGGTTACACTTGCAATTACAATTTAAACAATCTCAAATGAAATTTTTAATGAACAAACGCTTTTATAAAGTGATCAAAGAGATCACTTTTTTCAAGATAAACATTAGTTTCATCGACATAATTGTTTGTCAACAGCAGGAAATATAAGCTTGATGATAAATGATGTTTGAATCATTTATTTTGATGAAAAAAACAGATGTAGTATTGCCACAAAATTCACAAAAACACCGTTACGAAATAATATACAGTAATGATTTCTGTTCTTATAATTGTTTAACTCTTTCTAGTCAATATTATTGATCAAGTTGCTTGGATCTTTGCTTGGTCTCCAAACTATCATTGCTTGCAGATTGGGCTTACAAACATAATAAATAAAAGTTTACTATTTGATATTAAAAGGGATTGAAAATAATATCGATAAAACACAACAAAGCGCATGAATATCTAAACAATTGATCTTAATTTTTAACGACACAATCGTTTCCGGTAAAGTGTAATAAACTGTAAATGCTTAAGACATGATGAATCTTACGTTTTTTACATAATCCTCGGTTTAGATTCCATTATTTATTAATGTTAATTCTTGTATCATTTTAATTTCGGCTTTATTTTAAACGTATATAAGGTTAATAATACTGTTATAGTTGTTTTAATTGGTTAACTAACAAGTATATGCATAGATTATTTCATTGAAACGGTTATATGATTTAAAAAACATTAACACTGCGTTATTTCTTTAAACATAACTAATGTGTTATATCACTATCTTCTAAAAATCATCATCCTCATCTCACCTCATCATCACTAATCCTCTAAAAATATATTTTTTATGCCAGAGGGCAGCAAATAGGCAGACGGCCCCTTGATGGTTAATGGTTTCCGTCGCCTAGGGTTAGCAACGATACCTGGCATATTACAGTCAAGGACCTTGGATACCATATTTCGATCCCTTTTTGAAGGTATCCATGTCGTAGGGCAGGAGGAAATTGTGCCGGGTAACTCATTCCAAACCCTTGCGTACGTGACAGGATGGTTCTAGGGAACTTTACTGTTGTCGTGAATAAGCTATGTTTTGAAGTGTTAGGATGAGGAACCAGCCAACGGCAGAAGGTGCGAGTTTAGAACGGTGATGAGGGCACCATACAGAAAAGTATGAGGCATTTGAGGCTTCAGAACCCTTAAGGCTAACAGTATAGACAGTTCGAAAAAATGTCTATTTCTTAGTAAGTGACTTTTAACTTTTAAAGTAGTTAATATAACAGCGAAAGTTCGATAGACAAATTAATACAAATTGATTCCAAAATGAAACACAGACAGAACCTATGTTGATGGATCTAAAATAAAAATAAAAAAAATACTTAATTTAATTTAACCCTTAGAAGGCACTCAAGATTGTCAAAACACTACAACGAGCTCAAAAAACCTCTCAATAATTTGGAAAAGTAGGCAAGAAACCGGGCCGACTGGGTTTAATCGTTTGTCTTTTTTGTATATTTTTAGTAGACGTACAGAGAGGGAGTCGCTTTCAAACATCACATCATATCATCATCACAACACAAACATCCATCCAGTACTCGTATTGCTGTGTTCCATTCTGAAGAGTGTGGATAGGTTGAAATCACGCACTGACACACGATGTGTGTCCTGGTCTCAGGACAATGGTTCTTCTAAGAACAAATTATATTTAAAAAATGATACGTGTCAGCTGGACGTCCGACTGGAATTGACTCTTTAAGAACGATTTTCTTCTTTTTTTAATACTACAAAGGTGGCAATCAAGCATTCAGCCCGCCTGATGGCAAGCAGCTACCGTAGCATATAGACGCTTGTAATACCGTAGGTAGCGCGTTGCCGACCTTGAGCTTCTCTACGCCAAGGAGCTCTGGAAGCCTTACTCACCGTAAGAATACAAGACAAGGTTATTTGTCTGCTATCTTCTGTAGGGTAGAGGTATTCCACCAGTCGGGCAGCTTTAAGTAGAGAGAAATCTCCAAAGAAATTTATCTGTGCCCTACCTCTCTTTGAAGCTCCCCTTCCTCAAGGAGCTCAAGAAATCTTAATCATCGTAGGAACACAAAACTAGGTTATTTGAATGCGACCTTATGTAGTGTGGAGATATTCCACCAGTTGGACTGCCCCAAGTAGAGAGAAAGCTCCAAAAAATGTCTCTGTGCCCTACCTCTCTCTAGATTTCCCTGCTTCCCCAAGGAGCTCTGGAAATTCTACTCACCGTAGGAATATAACACTAGGCCATTTGACCGCGATCTTCTGTAGGGTGGATGTATTCCACCAGTCGAACTGCCCCAAGTAGAGACAAGTCTCCTAAGAACTTCTCTGTGCCCTACCTCTCCTTGGATTTCCCTGCTTCCCCAAGGAGCTCTGGAAATTTTCCTCGCTGTAGGAATACAACACTAGGCCATTTGACCGCGATCTTCTGTAGGGTGGAGATATTCCATCAGTCGGGCTGCCCTGAGTAGAGAGAAATCTCCTTACTTCTGTTTGGTCTCAATAGGCAAACACTTTAATTATTAATATATTGCATACTACATTATTAGTCCCGTATACAACTAAATTGAGTGGATGTATATAGACGCGTTCAGTATAAAATATGTTGCGAGGAGGGACAACATAACCACAGAACTTTCTCTTAACACTCGATTTCGCTTCCAATCTAAATTACGTACCGCGGTCTTTATCGATTCATAACGAGTAAACTCCAAAAATAATAATAAAAATTAACTTATTTAATAATATATCGATAAGTACCGCGTCCCAACACTAATTACTTTCAAAGAAATGGCCACCGCGTCGCAGTTTTTGTTCCCGAGTGCCTTTTTAATAACTTGATTTCGTCGGATCAGGTGGCCCGAGACGGACTATTTAGTGATAAAATGTTACGACTCTGTCTACCCATGTTCGTAAGTGGTATTTTTTACGAGTAAATGGTATCCGTAATGTTAAATTGTATTCTGATTTTATTTATTTAGTAGCAAGTGACGGGGCTGTACTTTATAGTAGCATAATAAATTCCAAAAACAATAGCGTTCAATGTGAGATCGGTAACTCATCACCAGTCGTGTATTCATCCGGCCTGCACAAACCACTCGGTATATACATACACTGGCTGATTCCGAAACGCGACAAACCAAAAGAGAGCCACCAGTCGGATACAGATACCCTACTACCCCGGTTGATTACTGGATGTACAGATACCCTACCACCCCGTTTTATTACTGTATGTTTAGATACCCTACCACCCTGCTTGATTAGTGTTGTAGAGATACCCTACCACCCCGGTTGATTACTGGATGTACAGATACCCTACGACCCTGCTTGATTAGTGGTTGTAGAGATACACTACCACCCCGTTTTATTACTGTTTGTTGAGATACCCTACCACCCTGCTTGATTAGTGGATGTAGAGATACCCTACCACCCCGTTTGATTACTGTATGTTCAGATACCCTACCACCCTGCTTGATTCTACCACCCCGGTTGATGGATGGATGGATGTACATCTGATTCTGGAATGAGATACGCCTAATGCCACTATGCCGGTTTTTCTTTCTTTGGAGATTTCGTAGGAACACAGCACAAGGTTATTTGGCTGCGGTCTTCTACAGGGTGGAGGTATTCCACCAGTCGGACTGCCCCAAATAGAGAGAAATCTATAAATAATTTTCTCTGTGCTTTACCTCTCTTTAAACCCGCCCTTCCCCAAGGAGCTCTGGAAACCCTACTCACCGCAGGAACACAACACAAGGTTATTTGGCTGCGGTCTTCTACAGGGTGGAGGTATTCCACCAGTCGGACTGCCCCAAATAGAGAGAAATCTATAAATAATTTTCTCTGTGCTTTACCTCTCTTTAAACCCGCCCTTCCCCAAGGAGCTCTGGAAACCCTACTCACCGCAGGAACACAACACAAGGTTATTTGGCTGCGGTCTTCTACAGGGTGGAGGTATTCAACCAGTCGGACTGCCCCAAGTAGAGAGAAATTTACAAAGAAATTTATCTGTGCCCTACCTCTCTTAAATTACCGTATATAAAAATACCCAATACCGTTTTACGGAACACCATGACAGTTGGCAGATTTAAGTGTTTAGCCATCGAGAAGGTTTTTGTACTTTCTCTGAACGTGATGGATTACAACTCTCTCGGTGGTCGCCGGTGTTTTTGAATTGTACTGTGCTTATCATCAGACTAAGTGGAGTCACTTTGACTAGCTAGTATAAAAAATAATAGTTAAGAGTACTTACTATTTAAATCTTAAACCTTGTTTCGTGGATTTCCACTCGCACCCCTCGCATGTGAAAATCCACACCCAACAGTGGGATGTAAAAAGTCCGAGCGAGAATCCTGTAAAAAATAAAATTACTACTGAATAAGAAAATTATCAAGGAAACTGTAAAAAACTATTAAAATAACGCCACCCTTTCCAATCGCATATGAAAGAGCGAGACGGTAACACCGTAACCTGTAATTTCAAACAATAAACTTACCCCGACAAATCAAAGAAAAAAAATCAATTCCTGTTCATGCTTACGCTTTAATACATGACAGTTATCTATACAGAAATATTGTTCTTAGAACATACGAAATAAAACCTAAATTCGTTTGAGATTTTTAGTTCATAGGTGTTACAAATGAAATGAATCTGAACGCACTTACGTTAAAGTTGATTTTTGAATGTTTGTGTTATGCCAAGGGTGTTCGAACACGCACTATGAATACTTAATGTAGAATCAGAAGAATGGATGTAAGATAAATATGGATATGATATTTTATTGATAGGTAAAATTACATTTGTATAGTACTAGCCGATTGCCTAAAGGGATTTATCGGAACTATCTCGGAAATCATCCTATTTTGAAGCAGCTAAGGGGAGGAATTTATGAAAGTCCTAATTGCCCTACTCTTTTTATATAAGAAAATTTGGTGCAAAATTTTATACCTCTGAATCCACGCGAATAGTTTGAGTTCTGCGTTTACGACAGCCGTCGACGGCAACAGCAGTTGTTATCAGTCAATTTTGTTTTATTAAGTAGTCATCTCGAACTATATTCAAATCGTTTATATTAACTGTCAACATTAAAGTCCGATTAGAAGTGCGAGGCTGTGTTTGATATATTAATTTGTTACTAATATCTGCGGTTGAAAGCAATGTTACTAAAAGCATTATAAAAACCGGAATAGGTACATACACAAATGTTCTACGGACATATAATCATGTTATCATTGTTCCAAACACATTCACATATTACCTATATGTACCCACTATTGACAATGTAATATAAGATTAATCTCTCATGTGATCACGATCTTTAACAATCTTACTTTCATTTAGGGATGTCAAATTAACGATTCATTACTTTATTCAACGAATAGAGTTAACATAGCGTTCTGTTTTTGCACTTTTTGCCAAGAAATTTACGATTCGTTTACACGGTTTAATTTACGGGTAGTAATATTATTCCCACTTTTTATAATATTTATGCCAATGCAAGAATTTATCATTATTATGATTCTATAAGGATTTTATTTTTATTTAAAAATACAGTAGGTATATAATTAATAGATATTAAGTTATCAACCCTAGAAACATACCAAGTTTTAGGTTATAAAGAAACAAATAAAGAAAAGCCACGTCAGCGCCGTGCGAGCGACAGAAATGTACTGGTATTTTGCTGTATGTAAATGCTTCTATAGTTAGTTATCTCCATCAAATTCCGTACGGTATGACTTTTCTGGTACTAACTCTGTTAGGTGAATAGAGTACCTATAGCACGCATTTTTCATGTATTTTATTATTTGGATGTCACTCTGGTTGCCTTCGAAAGAATTGCGACATGTTAGCTTAAAAATATACCGCATCCATCGAATCGGATATATTCTTACATCAACATAGCAATCATGGCACAATGCTGCAATGGCACGTTGTTTTTTACGATCACGGTATAACTTTACCGATGTAGGCAGAAGTTAATGTCTTATGTAAATATTAAAACTGCATTTCTGGTTCAGATTTAAGTTAACATCTTGGACGCTAAAGCCAAACTTATCTACATTAGTGGTGAATAATACCAAGGTTAGTGGGATAGTCGACTTCTGTGGGTTAATAAACTAAAACCCTACATTTAGGAGAAGTTAGGTTGTTTTGGCCCTACAGAATCGACGGTACTGTCCCTGATGGTAAGCACAGTACAATCCAAATACAACGGCGACCACCGACAGATCGAAATCCATCGGCGATCGCCACTGTGATGCCGGCCTGCATAAATATCTCTTCACGTTACGCTTGAAGGACCCGATGTCGTAAGAAGGAACACATTGGCAGTGAGATTGTTCCATATTTCAAAGAAATATACATATGCATATGCAGTTTTTTTTATATATATTTGTTTTGACTTATTGCTATTTTGTATTACAAACGATAAGCTATATTATCATGCCGTCCTATTCTATAACAAAAATTAACAGCAATTGACAAGGAAAAGTTTATTTATAATGAAATTTCACGAGTTATCGAGTTCTTAGGACAGGAATATTTTCTATGAAACAGATATTTGGTATCCTGAGTTACTAGGAAATTTCGTATAAACATAAGATTTTTGAGAATGTAATCATGTTTCCTCTAATAAATAATCTTAGAATTGTGATATTACTTGTGTGTATGACTATTATCAATTAGTACATATTTATAATAATTTGTCATGGACAATAAAGTGTAGGTTAACAGTTTTGATTGACCCTATGTATATGTATACCAGATGTCATTTATGAAACTACAGTATAATGATAGGGCATTCTCTAATTCCCGTCTGGTTATCTACGACCTTCAAGGGTAAAATCTGTCGCCAAGCACCTATAGGTGTGTTCCGGAAGCTGTACTTGAGAGATAGTTCTTGTAAGCTTAGCGTATCTAGGATATTAGGCCATATTTTCACTTAACATCAAGTGATATTGTTATTAAATTCTAGTTAAAAGAAAATTCAACTGAGTGAACTGATCGTGTATACTTATGTTATAAAAACTGGCCAAGTGCATGTCGGGCTTCGTGTAATGTAGGGTTCCGTAGTTTCCCATTACAATATCCAGACTTAGAAGGGGCTTTAAGTAATTTTCAATGGAATTTGTAGGAATTTTTCGTTTTTGTATAACTTCACCAAATACACTTTATAAGTTGGTCGACTTTACTCGTTAACTTGTAAAGCCTACTTAGCTATGACAGCTTTTCTTTTAACTTTTTATATATAATGCTGCGGGAATATCTTCACATACCCAAAAACAATCATTTAGCTGACACTAAACTACCAGTTTGTTGGCGTGATTAATATGTACACCCAAACAAATTACAGCTTTCTAGTACTAAAAAAATCTGAGCTACGAGCGTCTGAGCGGTCAAACAGACGGACGGACATGGCGAAACTATAAGGGTTCCTTTTTGACAACGGAAACCTAAAACAAAATCGGTCACGTAATTTATAATTTATCTCCAATACAAATTGACAGTACAATATTATCATTGATTTCAAAATTCGATAAGATCTTTTACTAAAAATAATAATTTTAAACAGTTTAATACACTAAATACACGCTTTAACTACGCACTAAAAATGATAAAACTTTTTGGTCTTATAATAACATCTCGTTACCAAGTCCAGTCTATTTGAATTGTTGTTGTTGTGAAGGTAAACATCAATGTATTGTATAAAATAGTAGTTTCACGCGCACGAAGCCGCTGTAACAAGCTTGTATTGTTCAAAAGAGCAATTTGACTTAGTCACAGACAAGCTTCATTCAAAATTAATGTAAGAAGTGAAGTTTTAAAACAGGTTTTTTAACAGTATTTAACGTGTTATTGTATTTTTTACACTACAAAACTTTATTACACGTTAAAAACTAACTTTTTTCAGTTGAATATTTAAAAAGTCTGTCTGTTTGTACGTTGATCTATTTTTGAAGTGAAAACTTCTTTAGCACCGTTGTGATTTGAAACTCGATGAAACGAAAAAGCGCTAGTAAGAAGAGACAACCATATACATCTATATGATTTAGCCTACGGGAGAATGAGATAGAATACATTTACATTATGCACGGTTAATGCAAGTCCTGATTTTCATGACTGTGATCGTCGTCGGATTGGCCTAGTGGTGTGAGACGACTTCATACGCAGTATGCACGAGTGGTCGATAGTTCGAATGCCGCTGATTTGTGATATTTAAAAAGATTTTTTGAAGAACATATTTTTTCTGATGGTTTACCTTCTGACAATTGTGAACTGCTGTACACATTTTTTTTTATTTGCTCGTTGATACGATATTTCAATTGTGTCACGAGTTTCAGCCCCCAAGCCCCGCGAAGCTGTAAAAGCCGCAAAGGCGCCAGGGCCCCTAAGGCTAACAGTATAGTCAGTTCCAAAAAAAAAAGAAAAAACTTATACCTATGTGTAGTTTTTAAGAATTTTGGAAAAATAAATAAATTTAAAGACAGAACTACTGTTATAGTTATATAAATATTATAGATAATAGAAGACGCGATACAAAGTTAGTTGGGATTAATAACTTAATTACATAAGTTGAACGAACTGTCTAAATGGATGCCGGCAGATATTACGAGCTGGTTTTTTCGCATGTAGGTACTCGCATTTAGTCAAGCTTCGATACAATAATTACTCAATTCTAATCGTGTTTCTTTTATATACAATTATTTTTATGTGTTATTGATTGGATGATGTTGTTTTTATTGTTTTATTAATTAATAAAATTTTGTACTTATATCTGTCTGTTTGCACGTTTTGAAAGAATACTAAATGGGTTTTTTATTGGTCCATTATGGTTTTTGACACTACTAAATTTTTGAACGTGTCATTCAGTTTTACAGCCGCAGATCGCAGCCGAATAATTTTGTGTTGTGTTTCTGCGGGGTGAGTGGGGTTTGTAGCCGTTTACCATCAGGCGGGCCGTATGTTTGTTTGCCACTTTAGTAGTATAAAAAACAACAAAATATACCATAAATTTTACTGGTCGTTATTAATGTCCGAATACACCGAAAACACACACACACACAATACACTCCGAAAACAGATAAGTATATGTTATTAAAACTACTTCTAAAAATTTTCTACGCCCTTAAGTATATTAGGTAAGGAATTTCCTGTTCAAATTTCATAGTAATTTCATGTGAGCTGTATCACTTAAAATAAGAATCCTCATCCACCTTTTCCTGTTCCATAGAAATCGCACTTCCGATAACATGTTCCAAAATAACGGCCTGTTACATTATACTGTCTCTTTCTATTACTATAATTTAAAAGAGTAAAGAACTTGGTCCATGTTATATTTATATGCATCTCTCTCTAACAAAGTTAAGATCCTTATGCTTGAATAGAGAAAAGCATATTTCTAACTGAAACACTTTACATTTGTGTCACACAACACTATCAGCTTACAGATAGTAGTTCCAAATTGTTACTTGTAAATACAGTATTCTTTTAAACTGTCCCGATAAATACGTTTCACTCATATTTTATAGTAGAAAATCACTTTCTTATAAATACACTGTGACATAAATCAAACTGAAACGGGATGCAATATCACTAACAACAGCAAACAAAACAAATTAAACTAGGACATGGACCACTAAAAAGGCATAACAAGAATAGTGGCACCCCTAACTTGAGCGATTAACATTCCCGGACAACCCTAACGGGCATAAACCGGATAAATGAGGATGATAATTTATTGTATGATATTGTTAAATAGCTTCATTACTCTTACATTCGGTAGGTTTAACTTTTGATATTTCTTTTCTATTTTCACTAAGGAGGTTGTATTTTTTTAACGATCCGTAGTATTTTTTTAAATTAAAGCAGTTCGGGTGCGCGGTTTCGTCCGACTTACTAAACAAAAATCAATATATAAGGCTAGCTGAGAGGTCTAGCCTAATTCTAGATAGCCTATACTATTCATTATTCTACGTTTTGCTCGTGACGTCATCAGGATTGTGAAAGTGCTTCCGCGTGATTGTTGTTAATTAGAGTTGTATAAAATTATAACTTACCTATACTAACTTTTTAGTTCGTGCCGAGATGGAGTTTACCGTAACACTGTAACATCGAAGCCGAACGCGTGTAGTTCTGTTGTGGAAAGGAGAGGAGGGAATTAGATTAAATAGCTCTTCCGAACATTAACGTCTGCATCATTAACAATGCGAACAGCCCGTCTCTGCAACCTGTACAAAGCATCGAGGAGATATTTTGCGGATCCATCCCAAAGATGTGAACAGTATAAAATGAAACTGGAAATCATGTACAATTCTCGAAACCGACTGGTAGCTCCAGAGATTAGCGTGTTTAAACAAACAAACAAAAAAACTCACCCGCTTTGTTACTATATTGTGTATACATTATACTGTCCTACTTATAAAAGTCAAGACATTGTTTTTTATTTGTTTGTCTGAACGCACTAATCACTGGAACGTTACAGTAGGAATTGAAATATTCTTAAAAAAATAATAGGCTATGTAAGTTCACACGTTGACCCTAACGAGCGGAGCAGTAAATATTAACGTCAAGCAATCTGGCAAACTGTAGTGGAGGAAGTGAGAACAAGTGACTACACCGGTGTGCGTTAGTAGTTTGGCGACACGGTGTAGAGTTGGTCGTTTAAATTTAACACGGGTGAAACCATGGGGCACAGTTAGTCATACATAAAAAACAATTAACATTTTTAAAACCACATAGGCTGTTTGCTTGTACAGCCTTTGCCTCGTTACCAAAAACATTCAGCTGTGGATTTTTTACATCGTGGAAACGCATTAGGGTGCAATAATTCCCCAAACCCACCCACCTCTACACGTTGTAACATGGAAATACTCTGGGAAACGTTTTCCCCGTTCTTTTGTTTAATTAAAAACACGAATAAAAAATTTTTACTGGCCGTTTTATCGGGTGATAAACGACTTAGCAGTCGTATAACGTCCTTCTAATATAAAAAAGAACTTTAACGGCTAGTTTTAAAGTACTATTTCGCTTAAGATATCTAGAGCGTTTGGGTGTTTAATTTTTTTTAACCAAACGGCTGAAAAGATTTGTGTGCCGAGCCGTGTTTCCTGTTCTATTTTTGATGGAATTAAAATCAAATTCGTTTGCCAACGTAGGTTAACTGGACTCAATTTTTTATAGCAACTTTTAGTAGTTTAGGAACTTTCGTCATTGATAATTGATAAAATGTGTTTAGGTTAGCAGTGCCCCACGGTTTTACCCGTGTTAAATTTACTCAACCAACTCGTTAACGCACTCGTGTAGCCTATCGTTGTGCACACTTCCAATACTTGCCTACAGCTTGCCAGATTGCTTAACTTTATTAGTTACTTCTCGGTACCTTATAGTCGTAACAACCTATAAACTTCCTCGATGTATATCTATATATAAAATACATATACAAGTCCGGCATGACAGCGGCGACCGTCGACGGATTTCGATCTCTCGGTGGTCGCCGTTGTTTTTGTATTGTAGTATGCTTACCATCAAGCACAGCGCAGTCGATTTGCCTAGCTACTGTAAAAAAAAACAAGTTTCTACCATTCAACACGTTTTAATAACCACTTGAAATGGAACGGATATACTTGATATTCAATCTAAATCGTGACTTGTGACGTCAGCGTTAAAGTGTTAAATCCTCCGTTGAAATATACAGTCGCAAGAAGCCGCGGAAATGTTTAGGAGTCGTTATTTTATTCCGATATCACGAACAGTCCGGGTGTTGCCTGATAAAGTACTATTCCGGGGAAATAATTTAAGCGGTTTTAAATGACGTTTTTGAAGTTATACTTGTTGTGGGCTCGTCGAAATAATGAAATAGGGAATATGTATGAATTATTTTCATATTTCTAATCAATTATTTACGTTGATACATAGTCGTAAAAAATAAAACACATAAAAATATGAAAATTTAACATCAAAATAAATATTTTAAAACTGCAATGCGATTAGGGCGATTTAAATGTCTCCATTTTGGCGCGCTGTCACCGAGTTTGAGTGACGTCAGCGTACGGAATAAAATAAATATACGGTAGAGTGCTTTAAAGAAACTTTACAGTCAACCAAAAGTAATACTGTAACGCGTTTTTATTCAATTATATTGTCAATATATGAACTATTAAATTCAAAGAAGTTTCACTTCAACTGCGTGTCATGTAAATTTTTTTTTTCATTATTGTAGTTTTTCATTAGTGTTTGATAAAGACAACAATGTTATGTGATATAGGGTATCATCTCAATATGTGAATATCCATACACGCTCAGCGTCCTGCAAACCATCAGGAGGGTCGGCCTATAGGAATATGACAAAGCTCTCTTCTTAATGGCTACGTCGTGTGTTTTGTTTTCTCTCGCCGTCTTCTTTGTCCGTCTTAGAATTCTTTCCATGGTAAAAGGATTGCCGAAAAAGTTGGATCACATAATGATGTTATCTAGCTATACTCATAACATAAAGAGATGAAGCTTGTGAGCAGGGGTTTTATGGACCTTCGTGACTGTGAAAATATACGAAACTGTTACCGTAATTATACCATAACGTTTTAAATAATTTCAGATACGGCCGAAATCGCATGAGACACTTTGAAATACCTTGAATGATTTAAAATGTAACTAATAATTATCTAAAACAAAATTTAATATTATTCACTTACAATGTTCAAATAATACTTATGTTCCTTCTAAATACTTGATATACTTCTGAATACTTGAAAAAATGTAATACTTGTAACTGTAAGTATCCGAAACAGAAATTGATTTGAAAACAGAATTGAAATAATTTCAGATATCTGATCAGATCCGTAATCTCTTATCCATAACATTTCTGATTGTTTTTTTTTCTTGTTTTCTTGGCCTTTAATTAAATATAGGGACACAATTTCGAAACAACTTGGCTCAATAATAGGGCTTACTTGGTAATAAGCTGCCATGCTAGACAGGCGTGACGAGGCCTGTCCCTTATGCCCGATACACCCGAAATAGACAACCCTAACACCGGTATCCACACATTTGCTAGTGTACTAGTGTGTTAGAGCATTTGGTTTAATCTATTGAAGTGAAACTTTTATTCTATCGCCCCAAAAAATTTCGTTCATCTATCGCATGTCGCATTACGGCTGACCGTAGAGTAGGGATAAAACGCAGGGCACCTGGCAAAGCTTTAATCAAAATTTAAAAAAAGTTTCACTTGCATCGTGGTTACATAAAACCACATAATAATTTAAATTAGAAAACTAAATAAATATAAACAGAATATTGACAAGGCGATTTAGAAAATGACAGCATCTATACAGAGACATCTATTTTTTTAAATTAGTTGACATTTGATAGTGATGACATTATATACGAGGGGACTGTAATTGTATTTATAAATTAATCAATGTATTTGTTTATTGTAAAAAGAAGCAAAATTAAATGAGGAAAAATAATAGAATACGTAAAATTCGGCAACGAAGATATTTAAATATTCACAGAAACCTTACTTGTTTTTTTTTTAGTTATTTATCGATTATTTATTTCGCTCAAGCGATACTAACTATACACGAACGTCACAAACGTTTGGACGCATCACAAGCGCTTGCCGCAAGCTCCTTTGATTTGTGCATCAAATACCGACTTACCTCGGATCGGTAGCAAGCCAAGACAAACGCCCTGTCCACATGTTTGAATTTGTTGATGTTTGCTGAAGTTTGGCAAGCGTGTGGATGGAACATCATAGTTACGTCGGTTTAGTTGTTTTCACGCAATTTATATGAAGTAACTAGTAATTAAATTTATTACCGAAAGGGCGTCATTAATTTTCATTCCACAAAAAAAAAATCCTTAAATTTCAGTTATTACTTTAACCTGGCAACCCAGTTCAGATTTATAGCGCTGAAATCGCACGTGAAACAGTCTAGATCTTTTAAAGCTGATTGCTTGTGATTTAATATGGCCCGTTTTATTTTGTGTAATTGTATAACTGAGCGTAACGGGTTCGATTCTCGCTAGTACCTTGTTAATAAAGCTTTATAGATTATAATTTTTATATTTCCTCTCGATATCAAGTTACCTTAAGATTTGCGCTATTGTCCTAAATTATTGTAAGTTTAAAAAAAAACAACCTATTTATTGACCAATATCTTCTTTAAAGAACTGTCAGAACAGAATACGCGACAGAATACGTCAGAGTAATTAATATACACGGGTGAAACCTTCGGTACACAGCTGGTATACTATAAAATGTAAAAAAGAAAAAGTCTCTGGATCTTTATAAATATTTTTTTTTCCAACTGACTATACTATTAGCCTTAGGGGCTCTGGAGCCTTTACGGCTTTTACAGCTTCACCGGGCTTGGGGGCGAGCGCTTAAGGCACTCAGCCACGAAATCTTTGTAACAACATCCAAGGGTGCCAAAGTGGCCGAACCTCGGCTCGGACTGTTGCGCGTATGCAAATAAGTCGCGAACTGGCTAATTCCCTATCATTCGATCTAAACTAACTATACATATATACATCTTTCTTCCCCCTGGGAGGAAGGAAGGAACATGTGTATGTGTATTTAGTAATTTGAAATTTTTTGTCTAACTAGGCAAAAAAAGGCAAATAGGTCCCTTACAGAACCTATGTACCTATGTGGCGTGCATGTGTGTATAATGCAGTGTCATGTGTGTCTGTGATAGCTAGTGAATATAGAGTCACTGTATCGTGCGAGCGGCTGCTTGGCTCAAGGGTTCCATACCGATGGATCGGACCTATAAATATTAGTATACATACGTCTGTATATAGGAACTAACAGTTGTCTAATGACAACTTTCCTGGATTACGAGTATGTTATCATCTACAACTGTACACAATGGTTGAATACCTTTGACTTTTTACAAGCAACAATTAAAAAAAAATTATTTAAAAAGTGGCAACGATCACTTAGCGGGACTGTGTTGATTGGTAATCTCAGATTATACATACTCTTTGGATGTCAACTCTGATCTGTTTGGTTTATGTATTATGTTTGAATTAGTTTAAATTTGGAATGTCAGTTTTATTTGTTCAAATTGAATTGTGTCATATTTGTTAATTCCGTGAAAATCGTTTGAAGAAGAAACATGTCTAGTTATCTGACATAACTCTTGTATTTTATATATATTTCATAATGATTACGTTTCATCAAAATAAGTTCAAAATGTTTAAGTTAAAATAAATAGTTTTCTAATCAGTCCTTATGTGTCTTTTTGGTTTGAAAGTGATCCCATTAGCCACATCTACCATTCAAGAGACTGAAGTCGCTGGTCAATAATTTACACAACATATATGCTTTAGTAAAGATGGCCGCCATCGCTTCATTCGTCACGGCCAATAAAAAACTGTTATTCAATTATAGGGGACCCTTGTGTCATTAATTAGGTGATGGTAGGGAAAAGGGAGGAATTAGCAACGAAGTGGGGAACTTGGGCCCCCATATCGCAATCATTACGTGGATTATAATTTATTATTTGACAAATAATTGTTTATTGCGTGTTCAATCGTTAGGTAAGTGTGGCGAGTTGTTGTCTCAAAAGAAGAAAATCCAAAAATGTAAAGAAATAATGTATGGACAATGTAACCCAGTGTCCCAGAAACTATTTGTGTTCAGGGTACGCCTACGATTTCAGTCGGACACGTTGACTGTCGTGTAGTACACCCAGCTAGTATTTTAATCAGATCAACTAAATTATTTGTTTAAATGACGCGATGGGACGTCGTTAACGTAACAAATACGAAACGTAAACAAAAGGGAGGTAATTAAGCTTTATAAATTAATGTACGTCCGTCTGTATCGATGTGAGGCTACGTCTAAATCCCCCTTTATACATTTAATGGAGCGTTGTTTATTGTAATTAAATAACGCTGTGAATTTTCATAGCGCGGCGACGCGACGCGTAATTATTACGCTTGTGGTAAATAATTCGAACGCTACTAGTATTGTGTTTGTTTTTTTTTTAATTCGGCAATGATCATATTTTTTGTAGAATTCGAGACTTTTGAAATATCGCTTTAATTTATACATTTTATATGTGAATTTATATTTATTAATTATTCCTTTTTGTTATTCAAATAAAATATGCTACAATAAAGCGGTATTATGTTCATGTGAATGCGCGTGACGTCATCATTCAATACATATATCTAAGTTTAGATGAGTTTACAAAAATTTCAGTTGTAACTTATGAAATTTCTTCAGCATCTATATAATTTTCCAAGTCACTGTTTCTGCATTTACTAATCATTTTAGAGTCATTTTTCAAGATAACCTAATAAGAATAACACTCAACTGTTTATATAAATATTGGCCCAATCAGAAAACATGACGTCCAGACAAAAGCCTTAATTACCCCAAGGAAAAATGAAATAAATGAATCTTTGTGTAGTTTCATATTTTTTTGCTTTTTTCTATAAACCATTATGATTTAACTTTAATTTTTAAACATATTGTCAACTCGAGCATTATATAAATGTTCCATTCAAAGCCATGTTTATGGGAAATGATAGAAAAATAATCATAACACTTTATTCAATGTAGCCTTAAGAACTACGAATAAAATAGTTAGGGAAGATAATATATATATAGATAATTGTTATCTTTTGAAGCTTGTCTTAAATTCTAAGAGCCCATAGTTACGATCGTATACGCTTATGAACGTAAAATACTACTATCGGTTCGGAAAACATCCCAGTCATTGAGAAGAACCGGCAAGAAACTCGAACGGGCTTATCAATTATTATTATTTTTACTGATTATTTTATATATTGTGATATTTTTAGAAAGAAGTTCCTTATGGGGCGTTGCGGAGGGGTACCCTGGCCGGCAAAAACCGTCCGTAATGTTAAAAAAAATTTTTATGTATAGTCTATGTATGATGACTATACAGTGTCTAATGTATAGTCTAGAACATAATTAGCCTTAATTATTATTATTCATGTAAATAGCTGTTTCTTTGTATATTACTATTATATATTTTTATAAATCATTGTAAAGAAAATAAAGATGTTAAGATAATTTTTTAAAGTATTTTTTTTTATTTTTAATATAAAAAAATCATAATAAAAATGTATACCCGAATAATTATTTTCTTCATACCTCGAATAGGTCTTGAAATTAATATTTTATAAGGAACTTCGTTCCTATCTGGTGTCCCACGAGACCACACGGTTTTTTTGTATGTATCTATTATGTATGACCATATATCTAAGGAGTAAAAAAAATTGATCAAAATCTATCGAGCAAGTAGTTTTTGCGTGATGCGCGAACAATAGCAAACCTCAATCATTATATTTATATATAAAAATATTTATTTTAGTGTATATGAAAAGGGAGTTACATCCAGACATAACTATCATTCACGTAATAACCCCCTGTAATAAACTTTTGAGAGCGTAGCACAAAATTCAAATCAATTTTGTTTTCCCAGGTCCTAGAAGCAGAAGGACTAAGAAGAAAATGAATCCGGAAGAGAAGAGACCCAGAACGGCTTTTAGTGCTGCCCAACTTGCTAGACTTAAGGTATATACATACTAATTTGAAATACATACTTGCCTACCAGTAAGCGTCTTGGCAACTGGATAAACAATGGCGGATTCTAAAATGCGACAAACCAGCAAAACAGTCACTGTGACTGGTTTATTACAATGCATAAATCATTTTTTATCATAGGTAAAAAAAAATATTGCGATGTAAGCAAGTCTAATCATATCGATGTGTTTTCAACTTAGAAGTTACTTAGCCACGCGAGATCTTAAAAAATAACCTTCCATTATGCGAATTGCATTCCTATTATGGCTTAGTGGTAGCGTGTTCGGACAACGCATTGAGGAGTCAACGCGTCACAACGCTTTTTTTTTTTTTTTTTTTGAACTGACTATACTGTTAGCCTTAGGGGCCCTGGAGCCTTTACGGCTTTTACAGCTTTACCGGGCTTGGGGGCGAGCGCTTAGGGCACTCAGCCACGAAAGCTAAGCAACAACATCCGAGGGTGCCAAAGTGGCCGAATCTCGGCTCGGACTGTTGCGCGTATGCAATTAAGTCGCGATCTGACTAATTCCCTATCCGTAATTCGATCTAAACTAACTATACATATATACATGTTTCTGCCCCCTGGGAGGAGGGAAGGAACATGTGTATGTGTATTTAGTGGTCTGAAAATTTTTGTCTAATCTAACTAGGCAAAAAAAGAAAAAAAAAAAGGTCCCTTACAGAACCTATGTACCTATGTGTGTTGTGCATGTGTGTATAATGCAGTGTCATGTATGGCTGTGAAAGCTAGTGATTGTAGAGTCACTTGTATCGCGCGAGCGGCTGCTTGGCTCAAGGGCTCCATGCCGATGGATCGGACCTAGGCTTGAGTTGCCGCAGAGGAGGGCGGTCGTGGCGGGTGTGCGGGAGCGAAGTTAACCGTACGTCCCCTGCGGAGGGAACGGTGGTTTCGCGGGCGTGGGCGCGAGCACGCATATGTTGCGGGAGCGGACGTGTAGAAATTGTTAGCGTTCTCGATGTCGTCATCGGGATCGACAAAGAGATTTCGCGGACGGCGTTTATAACGTTTGGCAACGGGGATCGAGTTGTCTGGGACGTAGTTCACGGTGGATTTTACGAGCGGGTTGGGATGATTCGAAGCGCTATCGAAGTATCTCCTGGTGAGAAATTTCACATAAGCTTCTATCGAGGGAAGCCTCATGTCCCTGTGCAGGTCCATGTTCCTAACGAAGGCTGGAGGGTCAAGCAGGCGACGGAGAAACCGATTTTGGACTCTTTGCATGCGGGCAAAGTTATGTTTGGACATATGTGCGAACGCGGCGCAGCTATATGTCAAGATCGGACGGACGCACATCTTGTACAGTGTGAGCTTATGTCTTAAGGACATTTTGCTTACCGAACTGAGCAAGGGTCGCAAGCGGGAAAGGATCCAGATGGCCCTATTCCTGACTATAGTAACGTGTGCGTTGAAGTTAAGCTTCGAGTCGAGGGTGACACCCAGATATTTAGTCTTGGTGGCCCAAGGGATATTCGTACCGAATAATGAGAGGGGTCCTACCGTGCGTGGTAGTTTGCATGTATGCGGTTCGAACATTATCGCGGCACTCTTTACCGGATTAATAGCTATTCGCCACGTTCGAAACCACTCCCCGAGAGTGGTTACGGCACGTTGGACTGCGCAGGCGAGATTTTTTCTGTGTCTGTTTGACGCATATATGACTGTGTCGTCAGCGTAGAGCCCTACCTCGACCCCGGGGGGCTTCGGGAGGTCGCTGACGTACAGATTGAAAAGGCAAGGCGCCAGAATGGAACCTTGCGGGACGCCTGAGCGTATAGGGTGGGCGGTAGATAGTACTCCTTCCACTCGGTAGTGGAAGGTGCGGTCGCGTAGAAAATCGTGAACTAGATGAACTAACCTATCCGGGACTTCTAATTGATGTAGCTTGTGGACTAGTCCGGCATGCCAGACCTTATCGAAGGCCTTAGCTACGTCGAAAAAGACCGCAAGCGTACGGGCGGGGGCGATACTATTTTTGGCAAAGTTGCTCGTGATGTGCTCCGTGAGGCGGTGCACTTGATGTGTACACGAGTGTCGGGCGCGAAAACCGAACTGTTCGGGAGGGTATAGATTTTTAATATCTATAACGGTTTTGAGACGGTTCAGAAGGAGCCGCTCGTAAAGTTTCCCTAGTGTGTTTAAAAGGCTGATCGGGCGATAGCTATCGGGAAGCGAAGCTTTTTTGCCGGGCTTGTGAATACCTATAACTATAGCTTTTTTCCAGACGGCTGGAAAATAGCAGTGGGCTATGGCTACATTGAAGATGCAGACCAAAAGAGCTATGAGGTGATCGGGAAGAAGTTTAAGTACTTCATTCCTGATATCGTCGGGGCCGGGGGACTTTCTAGGCTTAAGGCCTTTAATAACAGAACAAATCTCGTCATGCGTGACCGGGTTTAACGTTTCCGCGGGGGGAATCGTCGTTAGTTCCTGAACGGCGGTCTCGATAGTTTCGATGTGGGCAGTGTCTACGTTGTCGCAGTTTGGAGAGCACTGGCTCTCCAAGCTGGCGGCAAGGCATTCTGCCTTATCGTCGCTATCGAACGCGGGTGGGAGATCGGGGCCCCTTTCGAGGGGCGGCATCAGGGCGGAAGCTTCTAACTTCAGAGAGCGGGCGAGGTTCCAGTAAGCCAGATGGGACGGCTTGAGACCCTCTAGGAGGTTATCCCACCGGTGACCTCTGTACTCGCCGATGCGAGTTCTAACCTCTCTCTGAAGTCGCCGTAACCTACGGGTGTTATCCCTCGTCGGATAAGAATCGTGTGCACGTGTCGCGGCGTTCTTTTCAGTGATATAACGCTAGTAAGCCGGGGGGGAGTATAAAACGGCGTTCGTTCGCCGCTTGCACCTCTCTCGAGGCCTCCCTTACACCGGTTTGGAGGTAGTCGACCAGGGGCGTCACAACGCGTCGGACAACGCGTGGCTAGGGACCGTTCATAAAATACGTTCGCACTTATGGGTGGAGGGGTGTCGCTTACTGTGACAAGGGGGGTCGGAAGGGGTCTAAGGAAACGTTATGTTCGCACTCATGCACCAATTTTGCAATATTTTTCTCGTATTATTTAACATACAAAGTATTGCGTGTTATATTTGTAAATATATAAATATTTTTACGTATATATTTCCATCATAATAGCTTAATAACTCGTTATATTTCCTCATATAACAGAAATATTTCGTTGTAGTGAGTGATTGTACTATTAATTGCCATATATCATGTACGAGGGGGTGGCAGATATTCGTGGCGCATATTGATATTAGGGGGGGGGGGCAGAAAATGTGACATAGCTTGAGCGTGACGAAGGGGGGGGGGTCTAAAAAAGTAAAATATTGCGTGACGTATTTTATGAACGGCCTCCTATATACCACTTTCGAGTTGCAACTCTGTCGCCAAGCACTGGTACGTGGGTTCTGACAACTTTATTTGAGAGCCAGCTTTTTTAGGCTCAGTATTTTACTATCTTTGTATTCGGCCAATGGCCAATATACTACATTGCATTTATACCTAATTAAAAACTAAAGACATTTTTCAGCGCATAGCCTTTTAAAGCCACAACCGCTTAGTTAATTTGTGACCTTTACACAATTTACCTAAAATCGTTGTTGTCAACCTTAACGTTGATGAATATATAGACCATCCCAAATATACTCTATTGAATATGTCTGTTCAAACCGATATAAATTTTGTAGGTATATTATTAACGTTTATTTTCCTCCAGCACGAGTTCGTCGAAAACCGGTACCTGACGGAGCGAAGGCGGCAAGGTCTTGCCGCGGAACTGGGCTTGGCTGAAGCGCAGATCAAAATATGGTTCCAGAACAAACGGGCCAAGATCAAGAAGGCATCCGGGCAGAGGAACCCACTCGCTATGCAGTTAATGGCCCAAGGGCTATATAACCATAGTACCGTCACCGAAAGCGACGAGGACGAAGAGATTAACGTCACGTAGGTTAGACAAGGATGCACTTACCACCGGACATTGTAGTTTTCCACTGTAGAATCTAAATATAACCTTGTAAGATTCGACACGAGTTCTTTTGATAAACATGAACCGTAACAATTTTGAATAATATCGTCGTCATGGAGTTAAAATGTACATAAGTCACAAATTTATGTAAAGTAAAAAAAAAACTAAAATAATGTAATCAATTGTTCTGAGGCACTAAAATCTAGATAAATATGGAATTAGATAAATTGTGTAAATATTTTTTAATATAAATAATTAAAAAGGTAAACGAATATGGCATACAAAAGCAGCGACTGGATTTTTTTTTCTGTGAAGCTTTGTTGTACTCCCTTTGGAAGTTGTAATTAAGCTTTCAAATTCGATAACGAAATTTATTAGCTACAAAGATTAATATTATTATTATTTTTTGTTAAATAATTAGCCATAACAGAGCTTTTTTAATGATTATTTCTTTTATTGCAAAATATATATATATTGACAAGGCGCAGACTTCAAAATCGTTGTGACAATTGGGTTTACGCTCCCCCAATAAAAATAAAAAATCTTTTTCAGATATCTACTATATAGAAACCTTAAAAGATTTAGTACATTCAGTATATTTAAAATTAAAGATTTAGTATATTTCGTAATTTCTGGAACAGTATTTGAATAACATATAAGTTTCCCATATAATTAACAAATGAAACTAATGTTTGCCAACTTATTGGAACTTAACACTGAAGTAACTACAAAATAATTGTCAAACAGAATTTATAGAAAACAAAATATTTTTATTTGTAAAAAATAAATAGGGTTTTTATTCGTTTTAATGCTAATATTTTTCTGTCGTGTCTTAAATTCCAAATAATATTTTTTTACTTATATAAAATTAAAGCCTTATTGAGACTATTCAATATTAAGAGGAAATGTGGTCGGCGTGTTGTCAATACAAAAGTATTCCACTGTTCTACCCCTGGATACTGGCATTACAACAAATATTTTTTTACCATACAATGTACATGTACCCACTGCCATGTTTCTATGTTTTGATTTTAAATTAATTCTTGTAAAAACTAAGGAGCTCCCTAAAATTACTATTAAAATCGCCGGGTTATACAACAGACCAGACATCCAGCAAAAAAAAAATCCTTGTTATATAATTCTTGAAAGAAATATTAAAATCAGGGGATACGAAATTATGATTTCGTCTATTTTACATAGGTATAATAAGTCCGAGCTCTAATTGTCTCTCTCGCACCGTATTCGGTTGCTCGGGTAGAGAGCGACAGCAATAGATTTCTGTTAAAACCTATGCTTCAAAAATCTTGCCGACTGTGTTTCCTCTTAATAATTATTGTAGAAAAAAAATGTTCCTTTTTGTATATAATTATATAGATCGTTAATGTATTTATTTCTTTTAGTACATAAATCACAAGTCATCGCTTGTTTATATATATAATAAGTCTTAATACTTAATAAGTCAATAAAGTTAGGAAGTAAAGTGTAGATAAAATTAATTTCGAGATAAACTAATAATAAAATATCCGTCAAAATTTAATAAAATAGATTTTAAAATTGACAAAAGTATATTTCTTTTCGTAAAATAGTTTTATTCCGTCAAACTAAGAGACGTGTAATGTGTACATATTTGAAATTTAATGTAGAGAAATCAAATTTATGTGATTTTGGACTTCGATTTTTCTTATTCGTGTCAATTAAATCAAATATAGGCGAAAACACAGGGTTGTAACAAAGAAATTTGTTACAACCCTGTTGGGTATAATATCTACTTAAACAATAACATAATAACAGAAATCGTATTACGGCTGTAGACGTCTAGATTATTGTACTGTTAATCAAAATTTTAAATATTTTATTGGAACAAAATGATGATGCATTTAACCAACATAAAGTTTCAGTCAGTTGAAGTGTTAAAAAAGACGGCAAAGTCTGAGTCGGCCTCATTCACAATAAATTTGTGTTATGTATTTTATAAAGATCTATATGTACTTTCATTCAATACCCTTAGCGTTAACTTGACTCAGAATGACCAGTTTATTGTTATTTGTCTTTATTTGATATCAGGAATCGTTAAATATCGACTTTAAAATAGCAAATTCTATAGATTTCCCTGGCGAAGTATAAGGGGGGGGGGGGTTAGCGTTTCGGTATGCAACATAAAAATTTTACAAAATTCGCCTACATTTAATCATTTATAAGATAAACGTATTTCATGAACGGAATTTTCCGAACGATTAATAACATTGTTTTTGTAATACCACTGTGGCAAATTAAATAAATATAGGTTTACTAGCGTTTCAAATCGCCAAAAGATGTTTTGTATCCTCACGAGCAAGATAAAACTGTTAATATTATGTTAATTATTAAACATTAAAAAAAATACTTTTTAGTTACGCCATTAATTATCTTCCATTTTGTTTACATTTATTCATTGTAAATAATTTATTAATTAAATTTAATTAGCTGTTTATTAATTATTTGTAAATTAATTCATTTTGACTGTGTTAATTTGTAATTGTGTAAAGAATATAAATTATGTTTTCGAAATAATGATTTTACATTGTTTTATTTTGAATACCTTTTTGCAAGGGATTTCGTTTGAAAAAATATTATATTATGCCGTAACCAACTAGCCTTAGCCTAAATCCGGGAGTAGGCATTTTTTAAAAACGGCCTTGACGTCATCGTTCAGTAAATAAAATGAAGTTTAAAGGTATGATTCAACTTTGTATATTTAATGAACGATGACGTCACGTTTTTTGATAGGCGTTTCCAAATCATGTGGACTAGCAGAAATCTCAATTTTTCAAGGAAACATTAAATGACGGATCAATATTTCTTTCCAGATTTGGGCTGTCTTTATATCAATAGACCTTCTTCTTACCCTTATCCCACTTAAGTAAGGTCGGCACAACAGGTTTTTCTCTTCCACTCTTCTCTATGAACTTCTTCTCAGTATTCACCCCTTTTATACGCATATCATTCTTCATACAGACCATCCATACCTTCTTCGGTCTTCCTCTACTCATATATCCATCCGCCTTCATACTTAACATTCAATAGATCATAATTATTAAATAATTACACGAATTATCGAACAAAGTTTCACTTTATATTATGATATGATATTAAATTAAGAGATATTCAATAATTACAAACAATAACAAAAAAAAAACAAGGTAAAAATTAAGTTCATTGAAATATTCATATACCTAATACAGCAATTTTTCCAATACATTATACTTATCTACAAGAAGCAGACGAACTGATTGAACTCTAAATGCAGTAAATATACCTCTACCTTATCCATTTCAGGACTAACCACTTAACATTGTTCAAGGTGAAGACAAACAGAGGAATTGTATATCCACAAACTATCCACATTTTTTTTATTTTTAAGCATACTGTCAACTCCCGGAATGGGCATACAATTAGTAACCTAGTCTTTATTATAAACGGCGTCATTCAATCAGCGGCTTGAATCTTTGGTCACCTTTTCGGACATACAATCAAATGACTTAGGTAAAAATGACTTGGCTTGATAGCGATTAACAAATTGTCTAGTCTAGCCTAATTTACATTAAATCTATATTAATAAATCTCTACTTCTGTCTGTACATGTTATTTTTTTCAAACCTCGCGATAGATAGCTATCACAAAGGTGTCGAATATACCTTTTTTCTCTGTCAGACTCTTTGTATGTCTGGATTTAACTAAAAAACGGCTTGATAATAGAAAATAGGAATCGCCTATGAAAATTATATTTCATTAATCCTCTACCGATTCTGATAAAATTTTAGACATGGAATCGTCAGTAATACTTTTAAAAATTGTAAAAAAAAAAACAATCATATTTTTATTAATTCTCAAGCAATTTTCATGAAAATTTCTACACAGGAACTATTTCAATAATGGATAGGCTTTAAGAATTGTCATTACGAGAGGAAATTTATTTTATTAGGAACTAGCTGTGTCCGCTGCTGCGCTCGCGTGGAATACAGTATGCCGTCGGTCGAGCGCACGCGCAAATCGTACTGTTTGCTCCAACTTACGATGAATGCCCGCCGATTATTTAAAAGACAAATAACTGACAAATTAGTACTTATTGCAGATTATCGTTAGGAGATAGACATATGCTATCTTTGCGCTTTAGTAGGTCTTTTTAAAATCTACAATTATGTAGAACATTAATTTGATATATCTCTTATAGTATACTCAGCGTAAGACATTTAAACGCGCCAAATGCATTTTTTTCCAAATTGATTTACCATTATCGTCATTGCTTATTTAGTATATTACTTTATCTAACAAAATATATCCAATAAACTGGCCAGATAACAAGGTGTGTGTGTGATTCACACACGATAGAAGTGAAACTTCATTTTAAAAGACATTTTCTATTTTATTTAAACAGTGTGCAATATACATACACACCGACAATTACTCTCTCGCTCTGGTTCACACAACGAGGAGAGACCGATAATATATTGCTCTCTCGCTCTGGCTCACACAAAGAGGAGAGACCGATACTGTGCGTTAAACGTTTAACATTTAACGTTAACGCTTGGATGTCGCATAAGAAGTTTCACTTCAATAAAAAACATGTTAATTGGATAAGTGGTTTTTGCGTGAAAAGAACATAAACGCACAGAGAGACGTTGAGTTTTATAATATGTATAGATTATATTCTTAAAATGAAGCGGGATACTATAAGTATTAGCTAATGCGTAGCCGCTCAAAAGCAAATAGCGAGGCGCAACCGAAGGAATCGACGAGTATGTTAGTTTTCTTTTGATGAGTAAGCTATCTTCAAATTTTATCACTATACTATGTTCTTCATAAGAAATATTGCATGACGTGTCCATAGAACGTAAATTGTTACGACATGCATATTTTGACATAACTTAAAACATGCAGTTCGACTACTCGTATCTATTTTCATTATAAAAAAGTAATGATACTGATAAACGTTATAAAATCATTATGCACGATACAATCCTCAATAAATTGGTATCTCGTACAATGATTTTTGCGAATTTTAATTTATTTTTTTACTATGTGCAGCTTTACATTATATATTGTCATTAGAAACCGTTATTATTTTTACTGTGCTTACAATGAGAAATATTTTTCTGTCGTGTCTTAAATTCCAAATAATATATTTTTACTTATATAAAATTAAAGCCTTATTGAGACTATTCAATATTAAGAGGAAATGTGGTCGGCGTGTTGTCAATACAAAAGTATTCCACTGTTCTACCCCTGGATACTGGCATTACAACAAATATTTTTTTACCATACAATGTACATGTACCCACTGCAATGTTTCTATGTTTTGATTTTAAATTAATTCTTGTAAAAACTAAGGAGCTCCCTAAAATTACTATTAAAATCGCCCGGTTATACAACAGACCCCAGACATCCAGCAAAAAAAAAAATCCTTGTTATATAATTCTTGAAAGAAATATTAAAATCAGGGGATACGAAATTATGATTTCGTCTATTTTACATAGGTATAATAAGTCCGAGCTCTAATTGTCTCTATCGCACCGTATTCGGTTGCTCAGGTAGAGAGCGACAGCAATAGATTTCTGTTAAAACCTATGCTTCAAAAATCTTGCCGACTGTGTTTCCTCTTAATAATTATTGTAGAAAAAAATGTTCCTTTTTGTATATAATTATATAGATCGTTAATGTATTTATTTCTTTTAGTACATAAATCACAAGTCATCGCTTGTTTATATATATAATAAGTCTTAATACTTAATAAGTCAATAAAGTTAGGAAGTAAAGTGTAGATAAAATTAATTACTGAGATAAACTAATAATAAAATATCCGTCAATATTTAATAAAATTGATTTTAAAATTGACAAAAGTATATTTCTTTTCGTAAAATAGTTTTATTCCGTCAAACTAAGAGACGTGTAATGTGTACATATTTGAAATTTAATGTAGAGAAATCAAATTTATGTGATTTTGGACTTCGATTTTTCTTATTCGTGTCAATTAAATCAAATATAGGCGAAAACACAGGGTTGTAACAAAGAAATTTGTTACAACCCTGTTGGGTATAATATCTACTTAAACAAAAACCTAATAACAGAAATCGTATTACGGCTGTAGACGTCTAGATTATTGTACTGTTAATCAAAATTTTAAATATTTTATTGGAACAAAATGATGATGCAATTAACCAACATAAAGTTTAAGTCAGTTGAAGTGTTAAAAAAGACGGCAAAGTCTGAGTCGGCCTCATTCACAATAAATTTGTGTTATGTATTTTATAAAGATCTATATGTACTTTCATTCAATACCCTTAGCGTTAACTTGACTCAGAATGACCAGTTTATTGTTATTTGTCTTTATTTGATATCAGGAATCGTTAAATATCGACTTTAAAATAGCAAATTCTATAGATTTCCCTGGCGAAGTATAAGGGGGGGGGGTTAGCGTTTCGGTATGCAACATAAAAATTTTACAAAATTCGCCTACATTTAATCATTTATAAGATAAACGTATTTCATGAACGGAATTCTCCGAACGATTAATAACATTCTTTTTGTAATACCACTGTGGCAAATTAAATAAATATAGGTTTACTAGCGTTTCAAATCGCCAAAAGATGTTTTGTATCCTCACGAGCAAGATAAAACTGTTAATATTATGTTAATTATTAAACATTAAAAAAAATACTTTTTAGTTACGCCATTAATTATCTTCCATTTTGTTTACATTTATTCATTGTAAATAATTTATTAATTAAATTTAATTAGCTGTTTTATAATTATTTGTAAATTAATTCATTTTGACTGTGTTAATTTGTAATTGTGTAAAGAATATAAATTATGTTTTCGAAATAATGATTTTTCTTTGTTTTATTTTTAATACCTTTTTAAAACGGATTTCGTTTGAAAAAATATTATATTATGCCGTCGCCAACTAGCCTTAGCCTTAATCCGGGAGTAGGCATTTTTTTAAAAACAGGCTTGACGTCATCGTTCAATAAATAAAATGAAGTTTAAAGGTATAATGTGTAAAGTTGAGTTCATTAGAATTTTAGTTATGTAACTTCTTCACTGCCTATATAATTTTAAAGGCACTATTTCCACATACTTAGTAATAATTTTAGCCACACTTTATACAAAAAAACCTAATAACAATAACATTCAGCTTTATATATTTATTGAACGATGACGTCACGTTTTTTGATTGGCGTTTCCAAATCATGTGGACTCGCAGAAATCTCAATTTTAAATAACGGCTCAATTTTTTTTTTTTATTTGAGCTGTCTTTATATCAATAGACTTTCTTCTTACCCTTATCCCACTTAAATAGGGTTAGCACAACAGGTTTTTTTTTCCACTCTTCTCTATTAACTTCTTCTCAGTATTCACCCCTTTTATACGCATATCATTCTTCACACAGACCATCCATACCTTCTTCGGTCTTCCTCTACTCATATATCCATCCGCCTTCATACTTAACATTCAATAGATCATAATTATTAAATAATTACACGAATTATCGAACAAAGTTTCACTTTATATTATGATATGATATTAAATTAAGAGATATTCAATAATTACAAACAATAACAAAAAAACAACAAGGTAAAAATTAAGTTTATTGAAATATTCATATACCTAATACAGCAATTTTTCCAATACATTATACTTATCTACAAGAAGCAGACGAACTGATTGAACTCTAAATGCAGTAAATATACCTCTACCTTATCCATTTCAGGACTAACCACTTAACATTGTTCAAGGTGAAGACAAACAGAGGAATTGTATATCCACAAACTATCCACATTTTTTTTATTTTTAAGCATACTGTCAACTCCCGGAATGGGCTTACAATTAGTAACCTAGTCTTTATTATAAACAGCGTCATTCAATCAGCGGCTTGAATCTTTGGTCACCTTTTCGGACATTCAATCAAATGACTTAGGTAAAAATGACTTGGCTTGATAGCGATTAACAAATTGTCTAGCCTAGCCTAATTTACATTAAATCTATATTAATAAATCTCTACTTCTGTCTGTACATGTTATTTTTTTCAAACCTCGCGATAGATAGCTATTACAAAGGCGTCGAATATGCCTTTTTTCTCTGTCAGACTCTTTGTATGTCTGGATTTAACTAAAAAACGGCTTGATAATAGAAAATAGGAATCGCCTATGAAAATTATATTTCATTAATCCTCTACCGATTCTGATAAAATTTTAGACATGGAATCGTCAGTAATACTTTTAAAAATTGTAAAAAAAAAACAATCATATTTTTATTAATTCTCAAGCAATTTTCATGAAAATTTCTACACAGGAACTATTTCAATAATGGATAGGCTTTAAGAATTGTCATTACGAGAGGAAATTTATTTTATTAGGAACTAGCTGTGTCCGCTGCTGCGCTCGCGTGGAATACAGTATGCCGTCGGTCGAGCGCACGCGCAAATCGTACTGTTTGCTCCAACTTACGATGAATGCCCGCCGATTATTTAAAAGACAAATAACTGACAAATTAGTACTTATTTTAAAATCTACAATTATGTAGAACATTAATTTGATATATCTCTTATAGTATACTCAGCGTAAGACATTTAAACGCGCCAAATGCATTTTTTTTTCCAAATTGATTTACCATTATCGTCATTGCTTATTTAGTATGCTACTTTATGCTACAAAATATATCCTATAACCTGGCCAGATAACAAAGCTATGAATTAAAATATAAACTATGTTAATCGGATAAGTGGTTTTTACGTGAAAAGAACATAAAGGGACTGATAGACAGAGAGACGTTGAGTTTTATAATATGTATAGATTATATTCTTAAAATGAAGCGGGATACTAGTATTACCTAATGCGTAGCCATTCAAAAGCAAATAGCGAGGCGCAACCGAAGGAAGCAACGAGTATGTTAGTTTTCTTGTGATGAGTAACTCGTCTTCCAATTTTATCACTACACTTTCATCATAAGAAGTATTGCATACTAGTCATAGTCATAGTGTCCATAGAACGTAAATTGTTACGTCGTGCATATTTTGACATAAACTAAAACATGCAGTTCGACTATCTATTATCATTATAAAAAAATAATGATATTGATAAACGTTCAAAAGCATTTTGCACCATACAATCCTCAATAAATAAGTACCTTCGAACAATGACCTTTGGGATTTTTCTATTTTTTTTAAATATGTGCAGCTTTATATTATCTATTGTCGTTAGTCACCGTTGTTATTTGTAGTGTGCTTATAGTCAGAGACAGAGCTGACTATTAAACAAAAAAACGACAAAATGCGTGTCGAGGTACGCGCAGTGTACGTTTCTGTAGTTGCTCGTCTCAATATGCAGGCTTAGAAGGGGCTTTAAGTAATTTTTATTTGCTTTCTCCAAGTGCACTTTATAAGTTGATCGACTATTATTCGTTAACTTGTAAAGCGTTAGCTGTGATAGTTTTCCTCTTAACTTCATTATATACTTAACCTATGTATCATAGGGAATGTATGAAATGCCGGCATTCTATAGAACGCCTAAGAGTACCCGGTAATGTATCAAATAAAGAAAATTATTACATACTTTGTCTAGTCCTGTATAGTCCTGATTTTCACAACTATATTCGTCGTCGAATTGGCCTGGCGGTGTGACGACCAGACTTGTACGAACTGTTGTATTAAGGTATGCATATCATTTATAACATTTTATACGCATTCTATTTAGACCATACCGCTCGCCGACCTCTCCCGCCGCCGGCTAACTAGTACTTGTTCGCAAGTCTAACCTAACCTAACCGAGCATCGTCGGTATTTTGTAACGTACATGATTTTCATGATTATATACGTAGTCGAATTGACCTGAATTTCATACATTGCCTGCTAGCTTCAGGCTTTTCACACATCCGCAATATTTTTGAACGACCTATCCAGCGATACCCCACACGATGGAATAGACGACAAAAAATTCATCCTCACTTTACGTGTAGGGGAGCTGTTGAAATGTTATAACACTTTGTCGGCGTATTAATATGTACACCCATATCAAATTACAGCTTTCTAGTACTAAGAATAACTGAGCTAAGCCGCGGACAGACAGACGGACATGGCGAAACTATAAAGGTTCCCTGGTGACTTCGGAACTCTAAAAATAATGATACTGATAAACGTTATAAAACATTTTGCAAGTAAAATTCCTAAATATCTTCGTACGATTATTTTTGAGAATTTTAATTTCATTGTTTTACCACGTGCACCGTTACGTTGTAGGGACCTTAAGGGTTGTAGGCCGACATGGCAGCGATCAACTCCCGATGCTATGACCTCAACTTTTCCCGTGGGTGTCGTAAGAGACGACTAAGGGACATATCGGGGGGAGGGATGCAGCGACCCCGCGGAACAACCTCACCACGAAACTGCGATCCCTAACCCGCCTGCCCAGCGTGGGGATTATGGGCATTACCCCCTTATGGCGCTATGGCGCTCATTAGGGGAGGCCTATGTCCAGCAGTGGACTACTATAGATTGATGATGATGACAGCGATGTCTCAGTGGTTGCTGGTGTTATTGGATTTTACTGTCCTTACCATTAGGTATACAGTGCCGACTATAAGAAAATGAGATTGGCCTCGTACAGAATAAATTCTCAATCCAAATTGCATGATAATTCTTCAACTGATTTAGTATTGACTCTATATATTTCTAATACCTTTGTTTGACTAAGAACTTCAGTATGCAAGTGAAAATAGATCAAAGCGAACATGAAAGCGGTATTCTCGTTAACAATTAGCAAGTTCGATTCTTAGTACAACACTTAAATCATTTCGAAGTCTCACTGGATGATTTAGTTGGACGCTTGTTGAATTTGTTATTAATAATTTGTCATTTAAAAGCACTGGAGATTACAGCGTGCCATTGTAATATGACTGACTACAACCGTAAGTAAATCAAGGAAAGTGTCTGATTGGTTAATCTTGAAATTCGAAATTTGAAGTAGACATGCTCCTCGCTAGGCTCTCGCGCGCCATCTGTGCTACGACTGTAAATTTTTTTCGACTTTACCAATCATTATCATTGGTTTTATTTAAAAACTAGCTGTGCTCGCGGCTCCGCTCGCGTGGCCTAAGAATGCCGTCGGTCGAGCGCACGCGTGAATCGTGCTGCCCCCACTCAATAGAACGAAGACAAAAATGCTTATAGTAGGTGAAACGTAAAAAATATATATATGCTATCGTTGACTTTTTTGTAGGTATTTTTAAGATCTACAATTATGCAGAATGTTAATTTGATATATATCTTATGGTTTACTCAGGGTAAACCATTTAAATGCCCCAAATGCATCTTTTTTCCGAATTGATAGACCATTATCGACATTGCTTATTTCATATTTTACTTTATCTTACAAAATATATCATATAATCTAGCCAGATAATATAGCTATGCACAGGCTCATTGCAGGGATTCGAACTCACGTTGATCGACGCGTTTTTCTTCCACGCTACCATTGAGCCATGATTGCTTCAAATATTATATATATATAGTATAATTTATATCTATATTATGTGCAAATAAATTCGAACTTGCTACCTTTAAACAAACAACCAATAGCGACCACGAAACCATAAACACCCTAATAACCATAAATTCCCGAATAATTAGCCAGATATTAAAGACGGTCCTATTTTGGGACAGCTATTTGCCCGCTCCATTTGTAGCGACGTACGGTTTGAAGATAAATTTGACGTGATTTATGAGTCTTCAACTAATTGGACTCCAATTATATATGTCACGCTCTATGATATACGAACGGATGGTATGTTATTTTTTTATATATACGACGTTAATAATCCATCAGTTAAATCTTTCTTTTATTATTGCAATATACTTAATTCAACTTAGGCCTTAAGAAGGCAATTGGGTATTTGAAAAAAACAAGAATATCGATTTTTTTATGTATTTTAAATCTTCATCATAATTATGATAATAGTCAATTGGAAAAACTCTTAACAGATTTTTTTAATATTAATAATAAACAATTGAAAATTGTAATAAAACAATCACTTGACTACGAACGCGCCACGATTGGTCGCCAGGTTTTGTAACGTCATAATGTTATAGGAATTTCATCGATTAAATGTCTAACCACTGTATCAGCTGTGTGCTACAATGAGTAGAAATGAACATTGTGACGTCACACGCGCTCGGATTATTCGGGAACGAACGGCGCGTTTTCGGTACTGAATTCAAAAAATAATTTTTATTTTGAAATATTGCGACAAAAAAAAAAGTTATAAAACTTATTTATGATCGTTCCATTTATCACAAAAAATAAAATAATTCAAAAACCCAATAATTAATGTGAGCACACTATCACAGGTTCGGAAGACATTCCAGATATCGTGAAGAATCGGCAGGCGGCAAGAAACTTGATTGGGCTTATTAGAAGCTTTTATTTATCTTGCAAAGATAGTTGAGTTTGGGCTCGTTTGTTTTTTTCTCATGAGTACCTTCCCTTAAACAAGGGTCTGAAGATGGAGCCGAACGATCGCCACTAGAACTTCTTTGTGCAAAATAACCCTTATCTATGTTTTCAAATTAATATCTATCAGACCACTAGGAACTGCTGTGTACAGGCCTGGCCTGCACTAGGGTAGCATCGGGATGCAAGAGTTCCAAATCAACTTAGGAGCCACACCAAACAAGATATCGTTATATTTGTCATGGCAACAACTAAATCTCTAGATCGTGACCAAAGGCTATCGATGTAGCCGGAAACCTTACATCCAGAATTCTGATTCTATTTTTCCTGACAATATTGAAATTCTTGAAATGTTTCGTTCAATCTTGCTTTTTTATTCTTTCTTCGTGATTATTCCTCATTTTAATTTCAACACATGTTTTGTTGAAATGATATGAAATTTTAAAATCCACGATCTGTCTCACAAAATTAAAGGAAGGTGTAAATTTCATTCTGGATTCGTGGATGGATCGCTCTAAACTGTCAGGAACAAAACTATGGTATAACGGTGCTTTAGACTTCTAGAGGAAATAAAAGAATGAGAAAATATGTTACTCAAATGTAAATAGACATAAAGACATAAAATTGAATTAATTCACCCGTGCGAATATGTCCCATATTATATAATTTAAACAATTTAACAGCTGTTATATTAGTTAAACATATTGTTGATAAATGGCGCCTTCATACATGCTAATTTTGAACTTTTTCTCTATGTTTACTCAATAGCGTGGAAAGTAAACTTTAAAATGAAGTTTGAATCATTAGTTTTAATGAAGAATTAAAGGAGATATGAGGTTGCAACGAAAAACAAAAAGACCTTTGAGAAATATAAGATATTTAATACGTATAAGTAAAAAAGTATATAGATTATTTAACGGAATTCTGGTACTAAAAACGATGAAACTAAATTTATTAAAAATAAATAATCAGACTGTACTCGTACGCATGTACGGTAGTGGCCTTTTGCCAATCCCAAGATCTCCAAAGCCTTTCTACATTTGAATAGACTTCAAGCACGAATGATCACCGCAGCCTTAACAGGATACGGGTACTGTAACAAACATATTTTTAATCTAGGTGTTGCATAAAGTCTCCTTCGCCGAGCGGGCATGGGTATAGAAGAGACAGCATTATATGTACTCTTGGAGTGAGAAGAGTTCGTCCAATACCGAGTTAAACACTTTGACATGCCGAGCTCTCTTCCGCAGGACTTTAACAACATCGGGGGACTGGTGGACTCCTGGTACAATTGGACTGGTACGATTAAAGGCGCACATAGACGTCGAGTTGCGGAAATTTTGCCCGTGTAAACCTGTAAATAAATAATCGAACTAAAAAGTAAATAATGAAAGAAATGAAGAATGAATTATGGCTCAGTGGTAGCGTGTAGGACTTCGTGTCGATTGACGTGAGTTCGAATCCCTGCAATGAGCCTGAGCTTTCGGTGAAGGAAAATACCGTGAGGAAACCGTAGCATGGTGGCCTCTTCTAGGGCTTTACCACCCTCAAGGTGAACATCTGTCGCCAAGCACCAATAGGTGTGTTCCGGCAGCTGCACTTGAGAGCCAGTCTTCCACTAGGTTTAGCGTGTTATCATCTTGAGCCACATCGTCACAACATCAGGTGAGATTGTGGCCACAACGCCAAACCCATAACGAAAAAAAAAAACTTTTTAATGAACAAAGTTACTTACATACAGTAGATACTGTATGAAATTTACATATGCCTACTAAGAACTTTTACCATTTTTCATATTTCATTAAAAGCTGAAGCGTGTAACGTTCCACTTAAACACACACGACGGCGCGGTTGAGAGCTGGTCGTATAAATTTAACACGAGTGAAGCCGTGGGGCATAGCGAGTAATATATTATTATTAAAATACCGACATTCTAAATGGACGTAAATGCAACCCGATAACAGTAAGTGGTGACGTACGGCGGTGAGACGAAACTTATTTTAGTAAACTACAAGTGAATAATATGGTCTTTAGATTGTGACCTGTGAATTGATCCTTTCCTTGTCTTAAAATATATAGATCTTTATTATAATTATAATATTGATATGAACGTTTGTTCGTTTATTTATTTATAATAATCTATACAACGGAAATATATATATTGAAGCCATTAAATTAGTATCAGAGATAAAAAAAGAAATTATCCTATGTTACTTTATGTACCTCATCATGAATTATGTCATTATGTTACCTCCAAGAATATGTGTTCAAAATTTCATGATGATCGGTTAAGTAGTTATCGCGTGAAAGCCTAACAAACAAAGTTACATTCACATTTATAATATTAGCAGGGATATTATATATATATTTCTATAACTTTTCATATTTTTGAAAATAATTTATTTTTCTGTGTTATTTTTTCCCCCCAATTCAATTTCTCTGTGGCTTTGACACGTGTATCTGTGTTATCTATGCGTCTGTCTGTGGCATCGTAGCTCACAAACGGATGAACAGATATTGGTTTAGTTGTTTTCATTTAAAAGTTGGCTTGATCGAGAGTGTTCTTAGTTATGATTCAAGAAAATCTGTTTAGTAATTTGAATATTATCAGCTCTTTTCTAATTGATGAATGGACGTGAGCATCTTCCACCGCTCTGATCGAGTAGAAATTTGGTATTCTGTTTTATCAATGTTAATAGAAGATCATGACAATCTTGACCTGATGCTCGAGCATTATCTGAAATCTGCCCAACTGCTCACCAACTTAAGTATAGGTTATCTTGTTTGGACTCATCGGTATGGTCTCCATGAATAGGCTATTTGTGATGGAATTAAAAAAAAAAAAATACTTTTATACCGACGTGTTTTAGTATATTTATGCCTTGCCCTGGTCAGTTTGGAAGTCTTAACAGACTGCGTGTTCAAGTCAGACGCTGCAGGAGTAACCTTAGTCGGAGGGCATAATCGCTGAGAGTGACACGCAGTCCTTGCCAGACACATATCCGTCATTCCCCTCCACATGCACAATGAGTGATCTGATAATCAGCTCGGACAACGCCGTGGGAGTATTTATCGTTATAAGTTTGTCGTAGTGGCCACAAACTCACTTGATGTTAAGTGACGATGTGGCCCAAGATGGTAACACGCTAAACCTAATGGAAGACTGGTTCTCAAGTGCAGCTACAGGAACGCACTTATTGGTGTTTGGCGATAGTTAAACTTGAGGGTGGTAGCTAGCCAGGCGGATATTAGAAAAAACCCTACTATCATGATACAGTTTCACAATTACGTTCTCCTTCACGGAAAGCTTGGGCTCATTGCAGGGATTCGAACTCACGTCAATCAATGCGAAGTCGTACACGCTACCACTGAACCATCATTGCCATAATCAGCCATAATACATTTTGATGAATAATTAACGGATATATGGCGTCACCAGGAAGAAACACCTTTGAGAATGATTAAATACACGAATATATATTTTTAATTCGTATTTTTATTTGTAAGTGCATCCGCGCGCTAACACGCAGTGTAGATATAAAACGGAGCGATGATGTATTGTTGTTAGTAAATCTGTCAGTAACCATCGTAAGTCACGGTAAGTGGGGTTCATGTCCCGACGACGTCGGTTATGCGTTTTAAATAGAACCTAATAATAAACTCAATGAGTAACCCTTGCCGGTTGCCTAAAAGTTTAGGTGCACTTTTTGAAGTAAATTTTTAAATATAATTTTATTGTATGCAATATTTTTAATATATTTTATTGTAGGCAATTTCGCCAATGTCAAGACAAATACAAATTTTAAAGTGTAAATGTTTGGTGTAATGTAGAATAACCTAGCCTTCTTTATAAGGCTCAGGTTCGGCCGTGCATGAAATATTGTTCACATCTCTGGGACAGTTCCACCCAATAGCTTCTCGATGCCCTGGACCTAAAGACGCGGTCTGGTCAAAGCAACCACAGTTGCACGGTACCGCCCATCGTGGCACGAACAAAGAAGTTCTCTAACCCTTGCCGTACCGTGCAGATGAATAGTCTTACAGCCAACGTGTTCTCCCCTTCCTATGATTCTGAGTCCACTAAACGAGTCGTGAAGAGGCAGTTCAGCCGGCGGGCATGACGTCGGAAACTCATCTACAGCCGGATTGTCCGTGACTATTTAGGTTCCAAGGTGCGAGTATGAACTCTCTGCCGATGTTGAACGATGCGATGGTGGAAGATAGTCATTGGCATCATGCCGAACAATTACTCAGAACACAGCTCATTACACAAACGGTAGAACACGTACAAGGAGGCTCTAGTAAGACTTAATAAAGAGTCGATACTGTTTGTGAGTTTAGGATCGTCAACAATTCTTACAGCTCGCCCTTGTGCCGTGTCATATGGTCCAAACTAGTATCTAGAGATGATAGCAGTACTCCATATGGGTCAAGCTTATGCTTCATATAACTACATCCTTTGCCCCAGGCGTGAAGTACCGCTTTTCTCTGTTTAGTACACCGAGCCTTTTCAACGCTTAACCCTTTCTAAAGTAAAACTTGCTTAATATGATTATTGAACTTATTGTCCGGCAAAACAGTAATGTGCTTAGGAAGCTTGGGAACCAAACACAATTACAAAACATTAACAAAAAACATTTATTAGTCATACTAAGTCTAAGTCTGATGGATGAACATGGAATGTCAAACGTAAACTCCGGATCAACCCTTTAAATTTAGTCATCGATGATAACAATGTGAATTCAATATACTGATATTTTTGTGTAAAAATAATTTGACTGATTAATTATCATTATTCTAATTTGATTAAAAATGATAATTTGTTTGATAAGTTGATTTCTATTAAAATCGATTATTGAAATGAATTTCCGACCGCGTTTTCTTTTAATATTAAAACACAGAACTGACAACCATGGTTATTACCCAAAATCAGACTTGTACGGGATTCGAACCCGCTACCTTTCCGCTGAATAGTAGGAAACTGCCTATCATACCGTATTATTTATTTCATAGATAAAGAAATATGCAATCATTGACAATGAACGGAAGCTGTAGACAAAAACATACATTAAACGTAAAAAAATAAAACAAATCTACCCTCGTGAACTACATATAAAACGAATCCAAACATTCTATTTAACATCGTACAAGCCATAATAATCATAATCGACTCAACAATGCGTATTATACCTTCGAACAATATACAAACTACCTTCATAAACGAACAAATTTACATTTACAATTCGAAAACCGTTAAAAGCGAACGTACCGTTCGAATTTCGAACGCAACTTTGAAATTTGTAACTGTCACCCGTACAATGTTACACGTGCGGTCGGTTCAAGTAAAAATACATGCTACTATTTATTAGAGTGAGTGAGAAAAAGGGGCAATGCTAAGTTTGTCATAGTTTTTCAAATGTGGAACGTAAATATTGTTCCGTGTAGTTTAAGCAGATCATGATCGGTCAACATCGGGAGCGTTCGGTAAACAGCGCGCGCTGATTGGTGATAATTTTGAAACTGTAGCGGGTTTTGTAGTTTCGTATTTGTAATAACTCGTCATTAGGGATGTGAGTTATCAAGTTTTAAGTACATAATAGGTATATATATATATTAAATTGTATAGTTAATGGTTTCAAGTAATGATGACTCAGTGGTGGCGTGTACGGATACCACTTCGATTGACGTGAGTTCGAATCCCTGTAATGAGTCTGAGTTTTCGGTGAAAGAAAGCACCGGATGAACCGTGATAGCATGGTGGTAGGCCTTTTTCTAAAACCCATTGTGGTCAAATGCTAAACAAATGAAGAAAAAATGCGATGAAAATATTTTTTACGATACGTAGTACAAAATATGCTTTCAGAAAGTACAATAATTTGAGCGCACTCTAAAAAAACCACAGACAACCAAACGAAACCGCGGCATATATGTAGTCGGAACGCAATTAAAATGATCTATATAAATTTATAAAAGTTAATTAATAATAAACAAAACTTAATGAAGAAAACTTAATTCATATATATAAAATTTAAATTCTATGATATAATGTTATAATCATGATATAAAAATCTAATAAGAATCTAAATGGGATTTTGCTTGGTCACTTTTAATATGATATTGTATGAAATGTATCGAAGTAGTGCATACCTTGGAGCGCTTCGTTGAGACCACACACGTCGCGGCCGTTGAATACGAGCTAGGTAGGATAGTATGGACAAGACTCGCTACATTCCATTAAAATATATTGTCACAAGGACCGGCTTCCTCTACCAGCACGCCATCTATACTAATTTAATAAAGATGAAGAGCTTTTTGTTTGATTGTTCAAACGAGCTAATCTCTGGAACTATCAGTCGGATTCAAAAAATGTTTTTGTATATGATAGACAGATTCATGAGGAAATAAATAGTATAAGCTATATTACTTCACGCTACGTCCTTAAGGAGCGGAGCAGTAACTATGATCGTCAAGCAATCTGGCAAGCTAAAAGTTGCAACGGCAACGGGAAGTTGGACGCGTTTGCGGCGGAGAGTTGTTTGAATAAATTTAACACGGATGAAACCAAGATGCACAGCTAATATTAAATAAGATACTATTTATTTTGATATGTAAGAGAATCGTGTCGATGTTATTATGGAATCCATACTAATGACTTAGTATTCGCATTATTGGTCGGGCACGATAGCAAAAAGTGTGCTCGGTGAATGCACGCACCTTACAAGCAAGCAAGGACCAGCTGGAAGAAACTTTCGCTCACACTATCAGATCGTGAAGACCTCAGTTAATAAGTCGACTGCAATAAAGACTGTTCACCATTCGTCACAGTTAGAAAACATTTTAACCATTCATCACGATGTTTTTCTTCATAAAAAGCTCAAGTTCATTGCAAGGATTCAATCTCATGTCAATCGACACGGTATCCGTACACGCTACCACTGAGCTATCATTGCTTAATTCAAAATACAGTAAGGGAGAAAGAAAATAAATGAGTGAGAGGGTTGCTATAATAATGACGATATTACTTGTGAGGCGTGTGCCGAATAAAAGTTTTTTTGTGTTAAAATCTCTACACAATACTGAAATAATATATATATTTAGAGCATTTTTATAGTAGTACTTTAAAGTTACGACAATGTATCTGATGGAAAGTACACTGTTATGTAATAGCTTTAGTAGAGTCAGTAAGATCAAAGGAGAAGGGAAGCTTTGTAGATCTTAAGAATGTAAATATTATAGTATGGGGTGATTGGGAAGAACACTCACAAATGGATGGAGTTTTATACAAATGTATTCTTAAAAGGGACAAGATTCCTGATTTGCGTTAGGGGTATCGGTAAGGAACTTAAAGAAAAAGCATACTGAAAAACAATGGCGATAGATTAGCAATCCATCGCCGGTCAGCTGGATATAACCAGTAACGCGACAAACCAAAAGAGAGTCGATGTACAGGGTTTTTGTGCATGGTGTCCGCTATACATCCAAGTACGGATCCTCTGCTAGATTTTGGATATATATCAGCTGATCCTGGAACGCGACATGCATGTTATGCCTGGTGTATAGCGTCCGCGATTCAATCGCCACATAATTGTCGAGTCTTTCCAACCAGCGAACTGATATTACTTGTAGTGTACTAAAATATAACCACAATCTTTATTATCTCGGTTGTTTGTTGCTTTTAGTTGAAATAACTTAAGCACTATTCAGTGCCCTTGTTGGAAACCCCGTTAAATAAAATAAATAAATAAAAACCAAATTATTACCAATGAGAAAGTGTGTTACATGGACCGGCTTCCTCCACCAACATGTCGTGTTAAACAAGATACTATTTGATATATATCGGAGGATATTGTCGATTTTTTTCATGAAATCCGTACTATTGACCTGCACTATTATTGGCTGGGCACGTTAACAACAGGTGTGGTGTGTGACTGCACACACTTTATAACTAAGCAATGACCTACTTGAAAGCATTCCCGCTTCAGTAGTGGAATAGTAACATTTCCGTTCGACCTGTGGGATATTTTGAGCACCTCAGTTAAACTGAGTGACGTCACGCTGCGTATATTACACGTGTAGAAACAAATATAAAATTAAATTTCGTATCTATAATAATATAACGTTACAAACCGCCGCTATAGTTCAGAAGCAATAAACGGGCGGGAATTAATAACAGCGGTCTGGCTGCATGTAACGAACGGTGATCGTTTACCGAGAATAATATGCTCTAGTATTTATTTAAACCTTTCTGCTTACCTTTAAAAGTTTAAATGTGTATTCTAATACTAGCTGCTGGAAAGTGTGAAAGTGATATTGAAAGGAGAGTTAATCCTGGTAATAAGATGAATGGGGCGTTGCATGCCTTTATGAACAGCCAGAAAATTTCTAGAAAAGCTCATCTGGCTGTACATGGAGCAGTGTTAGTTCCAACACTCATGTATGGAAGAGAAAGCTGGGTGTGGCAGAAAAAACAAATTATAATAAATGCAGTAGAAATGAGAGCGATAAGAAGTATGACAGGATAAGAAATAGTGTAGTAAGAGAACGTTGTAATGTCAAAGAAGATATAGTGACACGGATTGAGAAAGGGATGCTTAGATGCTTTGGGAATGTAGAGAGGATGAATGAAAGAATAATGAATTTATAAGATGAGTGTGAATGGGAACGTTGCAAGAGAAAGGCCTAGACGACCAAATAGGGAACGTCCTGAAGAAAGGTCAGATCAAGAGTACTCTCTAAACAGACGAGCATGCATGAAAACATTGATGAATGTTGAAGAAGCGAAAGATGTATGTCAGGATCGTAGCAAGGGTAAGGACGTGGTCTCTGCCTATCTCGTTGGGAATGAGGGGTGATTAATGTTTGTAGGTGGTGACCGCCGGCTTCGCTGGATTATGAAAAATGAAAACTTATCCTTCTCTCTCTCATTATTTTTAATAGCATCCTATGTTCATACAAAATTATGCTAATGACACGTAGTTCAACAAGATGGTAGCTCTAGTCTTAAAATCTGAAATCACAACATTTTAAGCAGTTTCATAAAAATCTGTCAAATAAATATTAAGTTAAATCCATTCAAACACGCATACAAATACTTAAATTTTTATTTTTATTTTAGTATAGATATTAGATTAGGTATTGTGCACTGAAAAAAAGTTTTGTTAAGACTAGCTCAAATTTTACCTATTAGTTACAAAATTCGGGGGACTACTAAACTGAGGCCTACTAGTAACCAAACTCTTAACTAGTTTGGGAAGTGCAGCAAAACCAGTTTAGCTATTTTAACAAAAGTTTGGTTACTAAGAAGTAAATTTAAGCTATTTTCTGATTAGTCAAACAGTTCAGCTATTCATTTTTTTCAGTGTGTGGTGTAAGACTTTGTTGAATATCATCACGGAACCCCCAAACCAGTGGTAGAAGTAACAAGTAAATTTTAGTCCCGGATCTAAGGGGCGCACCGGGGTTTCTATACGGACTGCTATTTAAGGAAGCCCCAAAACCCTCAAAAGAATTACTTCACCAATGTGCTTAACGATTGTTCATTTGATTTTAGAACGCGTTTAAAGTTGATTGTTGAACGCATGCTTCTTCTTCTTTATCCTAACTTGGCCGTTTGCCAAGTTGCTTCTTCATTAAAAACCATTACTGTTATTATCGAGTGTATATAGTTTCCATTGTTATGACTATTTATTTATCCTAACAAGATGGTGGCTCCCTTGTTAGAACTATCTAGGGAGTTTTTGTGGCAACTCAGAACTCATGGTCCATGTTATTATTTCTAATTAACTTCACTTGCGCACAATAACCAAACTTTATTATGCATAACGCCACCTGTATTACACAATATAGGGTCAAAAATCATAAATTTATGAATAAAACTTAAACACCACTACATGACAGTTTGAGATAGCGCCAAAAAACTCGAACGCATGCGTACTATACCTATGTGATATCTTTGACTTTCCCTTCACATGTAGAATGTGAAGTGAATATCAGTTTTTTTCCCCATTATAGAAAAATCTTAGATCTGGGGCTATATATAGATATTTATTTATTGTGGTTACCCAACATAACTATTCATACAGTAAAATTAAAATGCCGTTATATTTTTTATAGGTGAACACGGCATGCACAGACAACATACTTAAGTATTACATTTAACTATCATGACATAGTATAAAACAAAGTCGCTATAATCTGTCCGTCCCTATGTATGCTTAAATCTTTAAAACTACGTAACGGATTTTGAAGCGGTTTTTTGTAGTAGATAGATGGATTCAAGAGGAAGGTTTATATGTATAATACATACATAATATTGTAGAGAAACACTGATAAATTTAGAGGTTTCTAAGTGATGTCGTAAATACACACATTTTTTGCGCTTACATTGCAAACGCTGGCTGAACCCCACGAGATATATCAAAATAATGTACTGCAGTATTGTACACCTTAAAAAGGTCAACAAAAAAGTCCGCGATGGTATATGTCTATCTCTTAAGGATAACCCACAATAATCATTTTTTATCCTTTACATTTTACGGGAAAAAATGGCTTATTTACGAAGTGATTTTAAGCAATACAGCATTAATCCTTATCCAATTAAGTACCTTAAATACATTGTCCATTTAATATAGATCAATATGGCCCTTTACAGCATGTAATTTAAATGAATATTTCTGAAGATATTACAGATTAAAATGTAGGGAAGTGCGGCGGTACCGGCCCTATATACCATGGTCAATTATATGTAGCTGTTTCAAGAGTAACCTCTAAACAAAACATGTTTGTATTGTCTGATGACAAAAAAGGTGTAAACTTTGTTTATAAGGACATTCTGTAGTAGGTAGGTATATTTAGTATCAGCATTTCACCCGTGCGAAGCCGGGGCGGGTCGCCAGTATACATATAAAATAACAAAACTTAAACGTAAGAATTTAACATACATAAGAATAATAAGATAATTAGATTATAAAATTATAAATAATATTACATATAACTTGAAGCTTTCTACCTATTGATTTATACACCTTCCAAACCGCTTCGGTTGCTTATAAGATAAAGGAAAAAAGATGCTTACTTATGTCAAATTAATGAGGATTCTGAGATTCTGGTAAAGGTGGAAGATCTTGATGAAGTCACAGTGTGCTATTTTCCATATTTGCTTCTAATTGGAAATTAGGACGACAGAATCAATGTTGCCATATTAAATGTCAACTGGTAATAAATAATACACGCGTACAATCCAGTTGATTGAACTTTAACTATTTAAGTTATTTCATTCATTAAGACGAATTTGAGAAATTATATGTTAAGTTCAAATAATACATTTTCCATAGTTTCTTGAGAGTACTAACTTAGATTTTTCATTTCGTGTGGTAAGTAAAATCTATAGTAAAAATTGTTTCTATTATATTTATACTAGCCGTGCCCGCGGCTCCGTTTACGTGGACTACAGAAGGCTGTCGGTCGAGCGCAAATTGTGCTGCCTCAGAAATGCTATTTGTGGGTGATCCTTAGAAGATAGACATATGCTACTGATGACATTTTTGTAGATATTTTCAAGATCTCCAATTATGTAGAACATTAATTTCATAAATATCTTATGGTTTACTCAGCGTAATCCATTTAATCACCCCAAAAGCGTCTTTTTTCCGAATTGATTCCCTATTATCATCACTGCTTATTTCGTATGTTACTTTGTGTAGCAAAATATATCATATAACCTGGTCAGAGAAAATATCTATGAATTAAAGGAAAACCCAGTTAAATCGGATAAGTGGTTTCGCGTGAAATGAGCATAAACGGACGGACAGATAGAGACGTTGAGTTTTATAACATGTATAGAAGATATAGATATAATTCAATAATAGTAATAATAATTAATTAATTGATAATTATACATATAATATAATATATAATAATATTTAATAGTTCCTTAATTGATATCTAAACTATATAATTGTCGATATGAGAAAAATAAAAGGTGTGTGTGAGATTCACACACTATAGAAGTGAAACTTCATTTTAAAAGATATTTTCTATTTTATTTAAACAGTGTTCAATATACACACACACTGACATTTACTCTCTCGCTCTGGCTGACACAAAGAGGAGAAGCCGATAATGTGCGTTAAACGTTTAAAATTTAACGCTGGACGTTTAACGCTTGGAAGTCGCATAAGAAGTTTCACTTCAAAAAATAAAAATGACGAGACGTAATAATATTATTACCGCTTAATTACATATTTTTATTCTCATTAATATAAATTTCCCAAATATAATTCTACTTATGTAACTTAGTCAAAACGTCAGAAGTCAGAAAATTTGAAACCACTTCCGCGTACCATCGCAAAGAACTTTTCATCTCAAATCGACTTCAAATGACTCAAACATTATCTAATATTGAAACCAACAAAGGATGCGTAAACATAAATACCACTTTACGGTCAATCGACGCTCGTACGCGCGCTTACCGCATCAATCAAATTATCAATTCACGTATAAATATGATTAAAAGTGCTCTTTCTCGAAGAAGAAAGGCGTTAAACAAACATTGTGGGGACATACGGGCGAGCGTTCGCTGCGGGACGGCTGCTACGTCAACCCGAACCTATTGGGAGGAGCACAAATTCTTGTGAAATAATATCTACCATATTTTTTTTGTTTTTATCGTTTATCTAATATATTCTCGTTATTATTAATTATATAAATTAAATATACTGAAATAAAAAACAAAAATTAATATTTACCTCAAATTAGGAACTGCTATCAAAGAATGTATGCTACAATGATTAATGTAACGATTATTATTATTAGTATTGAATTATATAAAAATATATACATATAAACAAATTCTACTATAGATTTTATAGTAAGTTTTTATTCGGTCCGAAAAAATATTTAAGCTACTCTGAAGTCGTACCTAAAGAAGTTTTAATTCAAAATTAGTTACACATTTACAGTTATGTCAGAAAAGTAGTCCAGCCTCTAAATATCATCCAGCGATAAATCTTGGAAAATAAATTTACTTTGTACATCAACTGTTATAATACCTTTAGTGTTAACAAAGTGAAAGTATAAATCCCAGCACAAAAAAAAAAAAACGAAATATTTAATAGTACCTATTCGTAAACAATCAAATTTGTAAAATGTATTTGTATTCAAACTTGACGGGACTGTGCGTACTCCTTTCCCGTATATCATAATCGTTCAAGTACGGAACACCAACACAATCATTGGTTCAAGATCAAAAAACGTATTGGTGCAAAGCTCTTGTTCGTATTGCCGTACTAGTGTACGCCGATTTATATATTTGATCGTTGGTATTATCGCTTTTGTCTCGTAAAGCGCTCCTTCCAAAAGAAAATTGCATGAAGAAACATGTAGTTCCCATTACCCGCACACCCCTCCCTCTAACGGTTTTTGATAAATTCAGTGTTGCCTTATGCAAAAAAAATTGGCCCACCTGTAGTTCGAAAGAACGGTAAAGGGAAAAACTAAAAGTGCAAGGAATTTTTAATTACGAACTAAAATAGTTGCATGCAAAAAAAAGGTGTGTGTGCGAGTCACACACGATAGAAGTAAAACTTCATTTTAAAAGATATTTAAACAGTGTGCAATATACATATACACCGAAAGTTTCTCTCTCGCTCTGGCTCACACAAAGAGGAGAGACCGATAATATATTGCTCTCTCGCTCTGGCTCACACAAAGAGGAGAGAGGAGGTTTAACGTTTAACGTTTAACGCGTTGGAAGTCGCATAAGAAGTTTCACTTCAAAATATGATGAGCATAAGAGATAGGGCTATGAATTTTTTGTCTCTAAAGCTGTAACCGCTATTAGGTGTTAAGAGCGTTATAAATGTCAGAATAGTTGTAGTTGAAAGTGTTTTTTCAAACGAGAATAAACCAATTAACATTTTGTTATACATTTGACATAGGACAGTATTTTGTGTATACGTATAATGATAAATTTTAAGAAACGAAATGAAATCACGAATCTAATCTAAAATACCGCTATATCACGATCACGTTACACGATGTGCTAGTATATTTCCTTCTCTGAACACGTCGAAACAACTTTAAAAGCGTTTATTTTTAAGCAATTTTTCCAGTATTTAATACAATAATTATTTGTATAAAACTTAAGCATAATACGGCATGAAATAGTCGATTATGTATTCTATAATATAATAAAGCTTAAACATTTTTTTGTTTGTTTGTTTGTTTAAGAACACTAATCTCTAAAACTACTAGTCGGATTCAAAAAACTCTTTTTGTATATGATAGCCAGATTCATGAAGAATAGTATAGGCTACATAGCTTTACGCTACAAGCCTAAGGATAACGTCAAGCAATCTGACAAGTTGTAGGCAAGTACGGGAAGTAGAACAACGTTAGTGCTGCACAGGTGCGTTGGCGGCGGGCACCGTAGAGAGTTTGTCGAATTAATTTAACACGGGTGAAACCGTGGGGCATAGCTAGTGTAAAATATATTTTAAGGTCAGCAACAGAATTCACGCTTTATTAGTTAATAAGAAACATGACCCATTCACACGAATATCAAACATAATTTGCAATCAAAACCTTCATTAACCATAATTGCGAGAAAAACTTTATGTATATAAAAAAAAAACAACAAAAAAAAACACAACAACGATCAAGACATAATACACGCAATCAATAGCATTGTACGAATGCCACCGCGACTTGGGTGGTCTGAAAGTAGCGGGACTTGTCGCCTCGCTCGCACTAGTGTGTTTGTCAATATGCTGTCTCAACAAACTCGGAAGTTTAATGGTCAAAGATTAAAGAAATCATTTTTCTGGGCTGCGTTTTTTGCCTTTTCTTAAGAAAGATGTTTTTCATGATCTTTTGGTTTCTCGTTTGTCTAATAATAATTCAGAATATTATAATTTGTCATATAAAATAGAAATAATCCATGTGAACTAAATAGTAAGTAGTGTTAACTTTAAATAACATTAAAATTTAGTAATTATAACTTTTTATTGCTTACTTCTGACTTTATTAAGACACAAATACTTTAATCTTTAATGTTAAGAGTAATTAATTCGTCTTTGAAATTTTAATATTAAGTTCATAAAAGGTTTGGAAAATTCTTACCACTTCCCTTGACTGGAGAGGGGACTTCACAATTTTCTTATTTATGACTGTACGGAGAGGTATTTAAAATAATTGAAAGTTTTCATACGTAATACTAAAAACTAAAAAAATAAAAAATAATAATTTAAGATAAATTTTGGTTCAATAAGTTGAAAGAACTTCCATAAAATTTTGCTAAATTTTAAATTCGCGTAAATTCAGTCAATTAAGTAAAAGTACTAATTCTCAGCGAACGAATTAATACCAACAAAGGACAGTCTGTATTTAAAATCTTTGACAAATTTTGCTCGAACTTTTTTTCGCAACGTCTCTCTCTACACAACAGTAAGATTACTACTCGTGCTCACTCCCACGTGCGCACTTCTGACCTCTACGTATATCTTCCGTCCTTATTTAATCATTAGAATTGAAAAGAGATCATTACGTGATATTATCAACAACTTGTCAAGAGTATAGAGTAATTTAAAATGTTGATATTAGACAAGAAATTTTTAGAAAATTGTATTAAACACTTTACATGTTGAAATATTACCCGTGAATTAGTGCCTGTTAATTATTACAGCATTAAAGGTTTTTTTTATTTAATATGTGCCACAAAAACGTGACATTATGTTCACGTGAACATGTGTAAACGTCATCGTTCAAAATAAAACTAAGGATAAAGGCAAAGCAAAGAATTTTGGTTATGAAATTTCTTCAACACTTATATGATTTTAAAACCACTATTTCCAAATTTAATAATAATTTTAGAGCTACATATTACAAAATAATCGAATGACGCTCAACGATTATTGAACGATGACGTCACGTTCTCAGACTTGCGTTTTCAATCACGTGACTTACAGAATCAATTCAATAAATGAACAATTGGAGTTTTTGGCAGGATTTTGAATTGCCATGTTGGGGTTTTTATTTTAGTTTATTAACTTAGGTTCTTTGACCCAAATTATGGTATGTTAGTGAAATTTTGCGTGATATAGCTTGGTTATTTAGTACATTCGTGAAATGGATTATAAATATAAACTGAAAACATGCATTTTGAGAACAAGGGAGCACTCATCTTTTTAGACCAACTTTTAATGTTTAAAGTTTAGAAAATACTACGAAGACTTAAACACGTTGACACTGGCAAGTGCTTTTCGCGGCGCCAAATAAAGAAGAAGAAAACCAACAATATTTTTTTCCCATTTTGTACCCTTTTTTAGGCTTGATAACAATAGCCGGGTTAATAACTTAATGTTTGACATGAATACGTCTTTAAATTTACTTCCATAGTGGGAGGCAACTAAAAAAACTGATGATAACAAAATTAGAGGAATACAATTTGGGACATTGCAACTAGATATCTATCATCTACATCGAAAATTTTATGTCACCACTGAGACTGGACTGAGAAGTATTGCGCGTGGAGGAAGGGGACGCACCGCCATTTAGTGGTCATTTCGCATAAATTATGACTCGGAGAAGCTGCGTTGCTCGTTTTAGTTTCAATCGACAGCTCTAATTGTCAATTGACGTGAGTTCGAACCCCTGCAATGAGCCTGAGCTTTCCGTCGAGGAATACATAATGAGGAAACCATAGCATGGTGGTAAGGCTTTTTCTAATACCTGTCTGGCTAGCTACCACCCACAAGTTGAAAATTTGTCGCCAAGCACCAATAGATGTGTTCCGGCAGTTGCACTTGAGAGCCAGTCTTCCACTAGGTTTAGCGTGTTATCATCTTGGGTCACATCGTCACTTGACATCAGGTGAGACTGTGGCCAAGAAAATCCGGAGGATACAGTTTGGCTTGCAGCTACATACCTATCTATCATATACAACCAAAATTTTTTTACATTATCGATTGCTAAAGGATCATAGAATTCGTTACGTAGAGGTCGTTTAGCCTCGTTATATAATTTATATTTTCTATAAATTATGATTCGGTGAAGTTACGACGCTCATTTTGTTTCAATCCACAGCTCTCGTCAAGATTTATCGGTTGCATATACAAAACGTTAGTGTGGAATAGATATTGTGAATATATATGGTGTTAAAGTTAAACATTAAGAGAACTGAATACAATGTCGGCCTTTACTCTTCAAAAAAACCAAATCAAAATGTATAAATTGCATATGGTTGAAAATGGCTTCTCAGCAGCAATGATACACATAAAATACATACGACAGGGTGAAACTGTGTCAGGAACGTAAAAAAGCGTCCGGACACATCCCGGTTTTTTTTTGTTATAATAAACGTAGTTAACCTTAAATAATAATTTTTTAATGTTATTATTTAATGTGCCAGCATGTTCACTCCAACTTTTGATATGATGAAAGTCCTACATGGTAGAACCTCCATGAAGGAAGTTTCTTCTTCATCGCCGAAAGTTTAGCTCATGATCTGCAAGAAGCCTTATGATATCCCATAGTAATTTAACGTTGTATATACAGGTTGGAAAAAACGAATGGGACGTGAAGGATAAGTACATAAAATATTGAAGATAGCAAATTTTGCTTAAAGGAAACATATTTTGTTTTTAAATAAGAATAATTACAATCACAGTTTTTTTTAAGTCTACCTGTGCCGGGAATCCACCCAACTAAAAAAAGAGAAAACCGATATTCACTATGTTATTGTGCCAATCGATAGGGTTTATGATAAGGATAAAATCCCTCCAATAAACATTGTATCTCACAAAAAAATATTTTTCGCCTTTAGATGTTTGGTTTGCGGACTTTGCGGACTGTATATGAATGACATTATCTGTTAATATACGCGCGAGCGGGTAACATAATCGGATCTTAATTTCGTTTTGAAATTTTCCTCGAGCTGGCACTGTCTTAAGCTTATTGTACGATTTCAATAAAAACAATTTGGTACCCACTGTGTATATACAAGGTTTCCCACATAGCATCTCATCCAAATGATTTAAAAACTATGTAGGTACTACCAAAAATCTACACCAAACATTAACAATAACATCAAAGTAGATGGTATCACAAATTTAGATCTATTAGTCCGATATCATTTCACTGTTATGACAGCTGTGCGCCTGGTTTGACAGTTTCAACAGAGTTTGACAGTTTCGACAGAGTTTGACAGGTGTCGTGACAGTTCAAGTGTTCGACCGTGTAAGCAATTAGATCGGTTTAGTACCATAACGGCGTGACTTGTTTAGATGTGTCAGAGATTCTATTTACTACAAGTGATTACGAACTCAAGTACATTTCTAAGACAGGCGGACAAACGGACAATAAACTTTGCGTCAGTCACAGGGGTAACACACATTTTTTGGTATGGTTAATTTTTTATTGAAATTGCAAAATTCGCTAAATATAATAATAATTATCTCTAAGATCCCAAGATCTCTAAGATCTTGTAAGGTAGGTTGTAAGAAGGTAATATTGTACCTAAGTACATATATTTGCTAAGAATCAATGAAATCAAATCAAAGTAAATAATATTTAATTTAATTAAAACCCTAAGAAGGCACTTATGAATTTTAAAACACTACCACCGGTTCGGAAAACATCCCAATCATCGAGAATGGATATCTATACTGAGAGATAATCACATCCAGACATCATCGTCATTCACGTAATGATCAACCCTATAATATAATATGGACAATAAAGCTTACGTAACATGATTCTTGAACTTATTGTAGAACCTAACACTGTTACCTAAAAACATTTATTATTTAGTCTTAACTTAGTCTAAAATATGGAACGACTATTTTATATTTATTTATAGTATTAAAATTGTGACTGTCGTTTAAAAGTTCAAAAATATCTTCACTTTTTCGAACATAATATATTAAATTAAAGCTTACGTCACAAGTAACCTATTCATTGAGTCCATTCCAATGAGCCCAAACAATGTAAGTTGTGTCTCTGTACAAATTTGGTAAGGAGCTAAGTATATTGCGGACTCCAGATGATGTTTCTGCATTAGGTCAAGGTTACCATGTCCTTCTATTATAATTGAATACCAAATTTCTACTTGATCAAACCTGTCAATTATGCTCACATCCATTTATCAGCTAGAAAACAACAAATAAACTTCAATTGGCTGAACAGATTTTCTTGGATCATAGCTAAGAACACTCTCGATCAAGTCACGTTTCGATGAAAAAACTTTTACTGAAAACTAACTTTTGATTAAAATCGATTCAGCCGTTTGGGAGCTACGATGCCACAAACAGATACGCAGATACACATACATGGTAAACTTATAACACCATCATTCTGTTTGCGTTTTGGCTTAAAAAAATAGTTCTGTTCCATCAAATTGCTTCATCATTTGACTAAAATTGTAGCAATGTCCATGCTCTCTGCCTAAACCATGAATGAGACAACGTGATGAAATATAATATAGTTATGTTTTATGTATTTTTTTTATGCTACAAAGGTGGCAAACAGGCATCCGGCCTGCCTGATGGTAAACGTACCGTAGCCTATGAACGCCTGTAATACCATAGATATCACAAGCGCGTCGCCGACCCTGAACCCCTACCCCAATGAGCTCTAGAAATCCTACTCACCGCAGAAACACAACACTAAGTCATTTGGCTGTGATCCTGTAGGGTGGAGGTATTCGATCAGTCGGGCTGTCCCAAGTAGAGAGAAATCTTCAAAACAATTTCTCTGTGCCCTACCTCTTTTGCTTCATCGTTTGACTAAAATTGCAGCTATGTCAATGTTCTCTGCCTGAATGTACCGTGAATGAGACAAAGCGATGACATATATAAACAATTAAATAGATATATGTAACGTCCAGTGTTAAATAAGTTGCACGTAATACTGATAAGAATCTAAATTGTAAATTGATATATTAACCGCGGCCCACCCAGCTCGCTGCCTTGTTTATTTTTATTTTGTACGCACAGCGGTGATAGACCGGCGACTGCGCACGACGCTGATTGGCCGGGACTGTAGGGCTGGCTGCGTTAAGTTTAACATTTATTTTAATGGAACAAAATATTTTCATTATTTGCAGTTCTACTTGTTTTATTTTAATAGCAACTGTGTTCATCCACATTTCAACCAACGTCACGTGAATAGAATATTATTCTAATTATTCTGTAATCTTCAAATACAGCTCTAACAAGAGGGATACATTGTTATAACCGTCTAGGGAGTTTTTTTTGTACCTTAAAAAGCATATAACAAAACTATCATTATCATTATCTGTAACTTCCAGCCCTATTCGAAAAAATATTTTTGTATATAATAGCTAGATTCAGGAGGTATAGTATAAGCTATCTAGCACTAGGCTACACCTCTCACCTAGCCTTAAATATTGATTTTTGTTAAGTAATTCGTAAGAAATAGCGCTCAGTGTTAAGTCCTAAGTGCTTTATTCGCATTCATATACGTAAATACAATGTTATACAAAAATATGTGATATTATATGCCTATACATAACTCACAATAAGGTATTTTGTAAAAAACGTTTCATTGAAAAGTGATTTATGAGCATTATTATTAGGCATGGCATATTAATCCTTACGAACGAAAATTACTTCATCATCAAGACAATTTTATGTAGATAAACTTTGCCCTTTATAGAATGTTATTTGGACGAATAGTTCAGGAGATAATGTGAAATTAAAATAATTCAACACTCGGCTCGGGTCTATGACTCTAGCTGTAGTGGTGCAAATGATGTGGTGTGAGATGTGACGCATAACCTTGGCCGCCCGATAAAAATATTGTCTATAGTGAAGTATATCAGTGATTTCTTTTAAGTTATACGCTGATGAAACCGCACGACATAGCTAGTATATTATAAAACAAAATCCCTCGCTACGTACGTCTGTCTGTCTAAATGTAAAAAACTCAAAAACTACCGAACGGATTTCAATGCGGTTTTCATCAATGGACGGAGTGATTTATGTATTTAGGTATAATTCATTAAAGTTTTGTGAAAAATTGGCTGAAATATGACAATGATTGTTGACGATGTCGGAAAAAATGAGAGCTTTACTGGCGGGCGCCGCGTAAACCAATAGTTATATGTATTACTTTACTACCCATGCGAAGCCTGAGCGGGTTGCTAGGATTATATAAAATGCCGCCAAAATTACCGATTGCCAAATAACTAAGTTTATTAATTAAAATGAAAGCCACTATATGACGATCAAGATCCCTCCAAATTCATTATTTGCAGTTAGTTGCTAAGGGGCTACAAAAGCATCTTTTGACGCATTTTTTTTTGTGTAAACTCACGCTTCGTTTTTGAAGAAAAAAATAGCCACCAATGAGTCGAATACGGTATACTTGTTCACGTTATTAACAAGAGTTATTAAGGTAACTTGCAGGCGACAGCCCTATCAGCTGATTGGTCGGTGCCTTGCACATTCTATTTTCAAAATTCCACCGCGTATTGATCGTGTTCGATCGCTTTTAATTATTTATAAAAAATAATCGGTTAATTGATGTTTCTTTACTGAATTACTTCAAGTAATTTTTCTTGCGAAATGTTAATTAAATTATATCTAATTACAGTTAGATATGCATCTATAATTAATTTTTTGTCAATTATTTTAAAATGTACCTTCAGAATTCCATAAGTGTTTAATTGTAGGTTATTTTTTTTTTAGAATCAAATAATTTATTCCGTTATTAAGTTAATTGGAAATCGAAGTATGTCGTAAGTTTTAGTTGTAAGTTTAAATTATTTGTTTTCACTAACGCAAAAATCGAATCCTGTTCTACAATAAGTAATGCGCATTGCAACCACAAATCAGGTGTTACGTGAAATTGAAAAATTACCTAAGCACTAAATCTTAGGTCTGCGGTGTTAAACCTATTCAGTATTTAGTACTCTCGTTTTATATGCGTGTGGGCTGTATCGTTAAGTCTAAACGTTAACTAAATACTAAGACCCGTGCGTATCTAGTATTTATTCCATCCGAGAGTTCAAACTATACTGGAAATTCACCAAAATTACGGCACCTGTCCAACAACCAACAATACTAGAAACGAGAGATCAACACTTATTGGACTACGAAAGTCCAATTTAAACCAAATATCCAGAAACAAAAGACCTCTTGCTACTAATATAGTATTAATCGCAGTGTGTCTTGTTAAACTGGATCCTAAAAGCGACAGTGGGAAATATAGCCGTCTTTGTTTCACACGCCAACAAAGTTATATGGATATCATTATAAAGAACGAGAAGGCGTATATCTTGTTGTTTGAAACAGTAAAACGGTTTCATGTAGTAAAAAAGATTCAAAGTTAGGCCTTCGTCGTGGGTGGCCGGTGTTATTTATTAAACGTCAAAAGGTCATTCAACTCGTCCGATATCAGAACACTTGTGTTAAGGTATTTTTGTTAAAACAGTTGGATATTTTTCGTGATATGACGTAATAGTTTAGTAACCAGTTTAAAAACCCTCCTCGGATATTAAAGCTTTAAGTTCGATTCCAGCTTTCATTGTTATGTTAAACTTTGATACAATTAATGAGTTAATGATTGGAGCTTAAATGTAGTGAATACTAAGCTGTAACTTAAAATATTAACAGTAACTTCGTCACATCTTACATGCTAAACCTAGAGGGAACTGGCTCTTTAGTGCAGCTGCCGGAATACACCTATAGGCTTTGGGTGATAAATTTTCACGACGTTTACCTTCACCGTAAGATCAAACTCGAAGGATTCGAACCTACGTCGATCGACGCAGTGTCCGAACACGTTACCACTGAGCTATCTTTGCTACAACATAACAGGGATCCGTTTGCGAAATATTAAGCTTTAAATACACAATTTTTGTTAGGGTCAAGTCCCTTCTGCACTCTATTTGGTTGTTTCTGGATATGTGCAAAATTCACGTCAATAAGGTAAATGTCCCATTACTCGACAGATTCTGAACTTAGCTGTCTTTACAGCTCTGCCATATTATAATTAGTTAATTTAGAAAAAATAAAACTGTATGACGAGGTAAATAATTTATTGCTCTTTTCAGCAAATATATTATTTTAACAGATGAAAAACAATAAAGTAAAGAAATATTTGAAAAAATCAAAAGAGAGCTATTTGTTGTAGTTATCATCAAGGTGTCCCAGAACTCGTCAATTTTTACACTAATATGAACTCTATTTACTTATGCTTTAGCTCTTATTTTTTATTTATCTAAGCTATTTTTCACAATGATGTCTCGAAAAGTGAAATGAAATGACAGAAATTAACAAATCACTTGTTGGTTTGAAATGAAACAAAAACTGTAGCTAGATTAGTATATATTTTTTATTGTTTAAAAAACTATATGCCTAGCTTCCAATACTACATAAATAACTTTGCAAGGTCTGTTTACACCTATTTCTTATAATTAGACATTACAGAGTGAGAAGTCGACACCTAGAATCCCAATACACTTCGAGATGGTGAGGGGCGTATCCTGGAATTGTAGGATCACAGTAAATGGGGTTTTTAGCGGTAAACGAGCAAACTTGTGTCTTGGTGGAGTTGAAACTGACTAAATTATCCCAAACTCAATCGGAGACCCTGGATTTATTCTCGATTTCAGACACAAGTTGTTCGAGATTTTCTTCCACAACGGAACGAGAAATGTTTGCACGGCCTGTGTAAAGTGTATCTCCATTACTGTCGTCCGCATGTCAATGAATGCCGTCAATGGATAGCATATGCAACAAAAAGTGTCTACTACGGCTCTTATGCGTCTACCGGACAGAAAGCTAGCAACCCTTTGCACAAACCCTTGAGCAGTTCGTATAATGGCAACTTCGATAAAAGACCCTGGGGCCAGACACGATCGAAAGCCTTTGCTATATGCAAGCTTACTACCAATGCCACACCTTGACTTTTAATGGCTGAAGCCCATCGGTGAGTGAGATACACTAAAAGATGCCAAGTCGAGCGACCGTGGCAAAAGCAATACTGACGGTCGCTGATGAAATCTTGTTCTTCTAGGTATCTTAGAAGTCTTGTGTTGAAGATATGCTCCATCATCTTAGAGAGACGGGAAGTTATAGCGATAGGCCTATAATTCGAAGGATCTGATCTATCGTTCTTTTTAAGCACTGGGTGTACGTGAGCAGTCTTCCACGAAGACGGAATTTGCCTACTATGGTACGAGATCGCGAAAAGGTGCAGTAGCAAAGATCACAACTCAGGAACGTACATTTAGTATACTGACGCTATCCTGAAGCCCATTATTTGTGATAAAAATTGTACAGTTATCCAAGTACTCTTCCTCTTTTTCTGACAAAAAAGTAGATGGTCGTTTTGAGCAGTCAGCTAAAGTTTGGCCATTAATTTTATACAGTAAAGTTGTCCGTGGCACCTGAAATTGTCTCGCAGCGAAAGAAGTGGATGTTCCTCGTGCTACAGCCTCCATAGTTTTTAACATTGCATGTGTAGTGTATTTCTTTTCGGCCTTGGTTTCCTATAAACTTAACTTTTGTTCAAGCAAAATAAATCAGTTCAGGTAAAGTTTTTTAATATATTCTTTGTAGGTTTAGTGTTTGGCCTCAATCTCACCTGATTTTAAGTGACGATGTGGCCCAAGATACACGGTAAGCCTAGTGAGGGGTATGGCTCTCAAGTGCAGCTTCCGAAACACACCTATAGGTGCTTGCGACAGATTTTCAACTTGAGGGTGGTAGCTATCCAGGCATGCATTAGACAATGCTTTATCACTATGCTATGTTTTTATCACGATGTTTTTCTTCCCCCAAAATTCAGGCTCATTGCAGTGATTCGAATTCATGTCTATCGACGCGGTGTCTGAACACACTATCACTGAGCCATCATTGCTTCAATCACATAATTCTTTTTTTTAATTCAAAGTTTTTTGTGTGAGAAAATAAAACTCGACCACTTTTAAGTCCTTTTAGGTCCACCTTTTAAGTCAAAAGTTAAAAATATAAAAGCTTTGCTACTTTTGAAGTTAAGAACAAAAACATTTTTTTTAATAAATAAATAAATATTAAAGTCTGTTAAGCATTTAAAACTACCATGCCAATATTACGCACATCTGTAATATTTCCTAACCTTCTTAATATTATTAGCATTAATAATTAAAAAAATATTAATTTTGACGAGTACTGAGCCATTTAGGGATTATAATGTACCACTACATGTCACACGTTAAAAAAATAGCTAATAATGTAAAAGAACACGACTTTATAGGTTAAATCGTTAAATAAAGTTAATTAACTTGGATATTGCACAAAATAATAACACTTACCAAAGCGATTTAAAGATCCAGCAAGATTTGTAAGTAACATGGTAATCGGGATTTCACTATAAGTAACTAACCTTACAAAAAAATTCAAAATTTTGAAGGGCTCAACTTTGATAAAGCTGTACTCCTTCGCCATTGCATTCTCGACTTAGTTTAGCCATTATAATTACGCAATAAATTGCTAGAAATATACTGCCACAATACGCTTTTAAATAGAATTTAATTAATGTCATTTTTTTTACTATCTGACGAGTATTAGGACACAGTCGACATTACCAGCGTTTACCCTAGTATATATATAATGAAGTTAAAAGGAAAACTATCACTGCTAAGTAAGTTTTACAAGTTAAAGAGATAGTCTACCAAATTATAAAATGTACTTGGCGGAGTGAATAATAATGTCGTACAAATTACATTGAAAATTACTTACAATTCTCTTCTAAGTCCGCATATTGTGACGGACAACTACGGAACTACCTTGCACGTAAACAGACACTTACTTGGCCGGAGTATAATCGATCAGTTAACTTAGTTAATCGAAGTGAATTTGTTTTTAGCCTAGAATTCAATAACAATCTCACCTGATGTTGAGTGAAATTAAGGCCTAATATCATAAACACGCTAAGCTTACAAGAACTGGTTCTCAAGTACAGTTTACGGAACACATCTATGGGTGCTTGGCGACAGATTTTACACTTGAAGGTTGTAGATAACCAGACGGGAATTAAAGAACGTCCGACCACTATTATATGGTTTCATAAAACTTTTGGAATGGATCCGCAAAGTACCTCCTCGATGCCCTGGACATGTTGCAGAGACGGACTGTTCGCATTGTTAATGATGCAGACGTTACCCAATACATCGAGCCGCTTCAACTTCGCAGGAACATCGCTTCGCTAAGTGTGTTCTACCGTCTGTATCATAATGAGTGTTCTGAAGAGCTGTTCAATCTAATTCCCTCCTCTCCTTTCCACAACAGAACCACACTCACTGGGCTTTGGAATCACAGTTTTATCGCCGATGAATTTTGATCTCTCGGTGGTCGCCGTTGTATTTGGATTATACTGTGCTTACCATCAGGGACAGTACAGTCAATGTACCGAGTTACTATATAAAAAAAGGCATCCGGTATACCCTAAGGTCAATAAAAACAATTTTACCCACAATTTTGCTGTCCCTGACAAATTATTATAAGGTTGATGTGCCCGCGGCCCCGTAGACGACTAAAAAAGCTTTTCTATTTCTTGTGCGGAACCACAATTTTTTTTTTTGTAATAAAAGTTGTTTCTTGTAACAGCAGCTATTTGCCAGTGAAAGTCCCGTCAAAATCGGTCAAACCGTTTCGGAAATTACCCGGAACAAACAGACAAAAAATTTAAAAATGTGTTTTCTGTTATAAGTACGTTGTATACTTTAATATGCATTTAGTAAAAAGCTGTTATTTTGACATTAAAACAGACACATCAATTTTATAATATATATATATATATACAAGATATGTGCTGTAATAATTGTCCCTTCTAAGTCTGTCTTTGTGACGGACAACTACCCTACACTCCACGTGCCTGAAATGCATTTGACCGGTTTTATTTTTTACAGTAATACGAAAAAGAGACAGCTTTGTGCTTGTTGGCAAGCACAGTGCAATCCAAGCACAACGGCGACCACTGAGAGATCGAAATCTATTGACAGTCGTCGCTGTCATGCCAGACCTGCAAGCATTTGGCTAGTTGGATATACTGGCCGTCCCAAAACGTGACAAACTGATGTGAGTCACTGTGACCAGTTTGTTAACATGTGCACTGTGGTCGTGAACCATTCGGATAAAGATCCCTACCACCCCACTTCATAACTAGAACTTCAGTTGATCTTGAAACGCGACATGCCTAAGAGTGCCACAATGACATGTTGTGTACGTTGATTGCGATTCGAAGAGAGGTAGGGTACAGAGAAATTTCTTTGTAGATTTCTCTCTACTTGGAGCAGTCCGATTGGTGGAATACCTGCACCCTACAGAAGATCGCAGCTAAATAGCCTTGTGTTTTGATCCAGCGGTGAGTAGGGTTTCCAGAGCTTCTTTTATTTTTTTTTTTATTTTTTTTTGTTTTTGGACTTTTATTCTACCGAATATATCAGCCCCATTGTACCCCATCCTTTATATCATCACATCAAGACAGTCGCTGATGAGTTAGCACTACAAGGTCATACAACATCTTGGCACAATCTGAATAAGGTTCTGCCAAAATGCTGTGAAAAACACCTATACCTTGACAGTTTAAATTTATGCTATTCACCAGCGACTCCCTTTCGATCTTGTTCTTGGCACACTCCATCAGTAGGTGATGCACATCATCAATCTTTCCACATATATTACAAGAGCTTCTTGGGTTAGGGGGGTTTAAAGTCGGCAACATGCTAGTGATACCTATGGTATTACAAGCGTCCATAGGCTACGGTAACCGCTTACGATGAGGCGAGCTACCTTAGTGGTATATTATGTACTTTTATATCTAAACTTCTATATCTATAGTAGTCTTTCTATATCTATAATTCTATACTAACATAATTAAGCGGGTGAGTTTTTTTATTTGTTTGTTTAAACACGCTAATCTTTGGAAGTACCAGTTGGATTCGAAAATTGCTTTTTGTTTATGATACCTTTGTCTATGATCACGAGGAATTGTATAGACTATCTAGCATTAGGCTACACCTCTCAGCTAGCTTTAAATATTGTTTTTTATTAAGTAAGTCGAAAGTAACATCACACCCGAACTGATTTATCCGCGTGTGCTGACGTAATGGTTACTCATACGTAAATACAATATTGTATTTACTAAAATATTGCTCCTTAGTATATTTTAAAAAATCCGCGATTTCATATGCCTATCTCTTATACATAAACTACAAAAAAGTATCCTATGTTTTTTTTTTTGAAAATGGATATGTGATTTATGAGCATTATTATTAGGTACGTATTAATCCTTACGAACGAAAGTTATTTCATCATCAAGACAATTTCATGAAGATAGACTTTGGCTTTTATAGCATGCTATTTGGATGAACAGTTCGGGAGATAATGTAAAATTTAAATAATTCAACACTTGCTTCGGGTGTAGGTGTAGTGGTGCGAACGAGCCGTGTGAGTTCTGACGCAAAACCCTGGCCGCCCGATAAAAGTGTTGTCTATACTTTTGTATTATAAATTATCAATCAGCGATTTCTTTTAAATTATAAGCAGTGAAATTACGCGCCACACCTAGTAAAAAATAAAATAAAACAGTCGTCGTGTAATTTTTATTAGATGCACTCTTTTGCCTCTACCAAAAGGTGATAGTGTGATTGTTACCGAGGTTAGCTGAAAACATCTTAAAAGAGGGCCCGAATAGGGATCATCCAAGAGAAAAAAAGTTTTAAATTAAATTTTCACGGCCCGGGCATCGAACCGAATTCCCGATTCGCGCCACCGCAACTATTCCAATAAAACGGGTCTGCGCCCCTCGCTGCCCCTCGCCCCCTCGCCCCGACGCCCGTGTCACTCAGTTTAGACAAAATTAAAGGGGTCCATTGAATTAGTCACTCCTGATACTCCGGGATCGATCATTTAAGTCTGTCAACTTATACATACGATTTCTTAAGTCAGTATTTTTTTAAATTCATATAAATAAATGTTATTTTATAGATATCAATTGAATCTCTGCTTAAATCTTAAGTATCTCTAAAGGATGCAATCATTTAATATATCGGAATAAATACATTTTCAAGCTATGCACAATATTATGTTGAGATTGAAAAATTCGATATTACCTTCTCTAAAACACCGATACATCGATTTATAAACTGAAACATCGTAAGTCGATGTTCTCCCCAATCTGTCTGTTACAAAACTTATTCGAAGCCTCTTACTATAAAAAATATTAATAGAAACACAAGTTTAACTCTCCAAAATGGCCGCTCACTTGTGCAACATCAAAACATTGATATTTTTATTTCGATATTTATTGGACATCGATATTCACTTACCTATACTGACTTCGATCCCTATGATTCATCCCATCCTTATCAACTATACTTTATATCTATAGATAACTTAATGTCATAAATATCAAGAGATTGTTTGTTTGTACAACACCGCTATCTAACATCACACTGCAACCCCAAGGAGCGTAGCAGTAACGTACATGAACGTCAAGCGTCAGTATTTCGGAAATCATTCATAGCTTGATCCCGAGTAAAGAATAAGCAGGATTTCCAGAGCTCCTTGGGGTAGCGGGGTTTAAGGTCGGCAACGCGTTAGTTGATACCTTTGGTTGATAAGCGTCCATAGGCTACAATAGCCGCTTATCGTCAGGCGAGCCGTATGCTTGTTTGCCACCTTAGTAGTATAAAAATAAAGGTATTAAATATAGGAAAGTGCGAACGGCCTGTTATTTTTTTTATACTTCAAAGGTGGTAAACAGGCATACGGCCCGCCTGATTGTAAGCGGCTACCGTAGCCTATGAACGCCTGCAATATCATAGGTTTACGGCTACGGCTATTAATACTAGGTCATTTGGCTGCGATCTTCTGTAAGGTGGAGGGGAGGTATTTCACCAGTCGGGCTGCCCTAAGTAGAGAGAAATCTCCAAAGAAATTTATCTGTGACCTACCTCTCTTAAAAGCACACTTTGTTCTTTTGCAAACACGCTGTTTTTCTTAACTCCAGAGCGGTGCTGGTGAAACGTTTCTCTCACCTTACTGGTTAGTTTGGTCTGTAGCACTCACTTTCCATTGCTGTGTTATAATAACAATTTCAATTCTATAAGTATTTTTTATGCATCTTCTATGTATACTAATATAATAAAGCAGAAGAGTTTTTTATTTGATTGTTTATATGTTTAAACACGAAAATCTCTGAAACTACCAGTCGGATTCGAAAAAATCTTTTTCTATATGATAGCCAGGTTCACGAGGAATATTATTATAGACTATCTAGCATTAGGCTACACCCCTCAGCTGGCCTTAAATATTGATTTTTGTTCAGTAAGTTGGATTAAAGAGCGCATCTGAACTGCTAAATCGGCGTGCTCAGTGCACGTAATGGTTAGCGATATGTAAATACAATGTATGTATGTAATGTATGTATGTAGAATTCTTTTAAATTATACGCGGGTGAAATCGCGGGGCACAACTACTTTTGATATAAGTTTAAAAGTAACCTTCCGCCTCCGCTTTTTGATACAGAATGATTGATACGATCTTATATTAACCGTTAGTTTGATTTTTTAGAATTTATATCTAAGTTGATGTGTCTGCAGCTTCGCTCGCATGGGCTACAGAATGCCATCAGTCGAACTCACGCGCGAAACATGCTGCCCTCGCCCAAAAGACGGAAAACATAAATGCTTATTGTGGGCAATCCTTAGAAGACAGCTATATGCTGTCTTTTTAAGATCTACAATTATGTAGTACATTAATTTGATATATCTCGTATGGTTTACTCAGCGTAAGCCATTTAAGCGAACCAAATGCGTTTTTTTCCGAATTGATTCTCCATTATCGTCACTGCTTATGTCGATTTCGCATGTTATTTTATCTAACAAAATGTGTCCTATAACCTCGCCAGATAATATAGCCATGAATTAAAAAGAACCAAGTAAACCGGATAAGTGGTTTTCGCGTGAAAAGAACATAATCGGACAGACAGGGAGACGTTGAGTTTTATAATATTGTTACGACTAGAACAAAAAGAAAATAGAAAAAAAACATCTTTCTCGAAATTTCTAGGAGCCTCCGTAAAAATCGTGAATTTATCATAGTGCAGTCGTGTGACGTATAATCTTAGGTTCAACGACACACACATAGAAAGTCTTATCGCTAAAACTGTCAGCAAACAATGGGCCATAAATTAAACGTTCCCCTCGTTTTAAAAAACGATGACGTAAGTTGTTTACAAGATGTTAGGAGTTCCTGGACCTTCCAGAGATTTCGGGATCGAGTCATTTAGATATATAAGGGAGCTGAGTTGCGAGACGCGGCAGTTAATAATTCGAAAGCGAAGCGACAACAAGAAGCGAAATAAGAGAGAAACAAACAGTGTTATTCTGCAAGTATCTACACAGGGTTATTCTGAGAGAATATTCGGTGAACGATTTATGTGTTTTGTTTTGTTATTGTGTTTTCTTATTTTAATTTGTACTAGCTGAGTACGAATAAATTACTTTTGAGTGACACTACGGCATCTTATTACCCACGAACATAACAATATGTATAGATAGTATAAATATATGAAGAAGATTGGTTCATCACTTCTTGTTCGACTCCTTCGCGCAATCTATATTACACCTTTTTTTGAAGCAACATTTTTGAAACCTTATCATCATCATCATCACAGCCGATAGACGTCCACTGCTGGACATAGACCTCCTCCAATTATCGCTGTTCGCATCCAGTGGGTTCCTGCAGCTTTTACCAGATCGTCAGACCACCTTGTGTCGGGTCTGCCCACGCTGCGTCTTCCGGTACGTGGTCAAGCAATGTGCCTCTCTCACGGCCACTTAAGTCTTGCAATTCTTAGAGCTATGTCAATTATTTTGGTTCTTATGCGGATCTTCTCATTTCTGGTTCGATCACGCAAAGAAACTGCGAATTTCCTTTACATTGCCTTTTGAGTGACCTTGAGCTTTCTTATAAAGCTTATTGCATATAGGTAAAGCTAGATATTTATGTCGTGTATGTTGATGAAATTTTAGACATTGTACATAGTTATATTTAGGTAAAACTTCTTTTGGCGCGACTTGAGAGTACCTAACTCAGATAGGTTTTCGGGCGGAAATTACGTTCAGTAAAATTTATAGTCATATGAATAATACTAACATTTCTATTTATATAATTCAATAGTAATGATAATAATAATTTTATTAACTAATAAAATATTTTTAATACGTAAATAAAAAAGAGCGTGTTTGAAGTGAAAACTGTTTGACTTTGTAGCAGGTATTACGATTATATTAATAACCAAATAATTAATGATTTTAGAAACCATAATGTTAATTGAATAAAGTTAAATATAATATTATCAATAAATACATACATACATAAATTACGCCTTTTTCCCAACGGGGTATGCAATAAATACCCTATATTAAATAAAGTAAATACTTGATTGTTTAGTATAGGTAATTGAAATATCTGCAAAAAACTAAAAAAAAAAAAAAAAACTTCAAACACTTGTACAATGTACACATAATTTTTAAGTCAAAACTTCTTTAGCACTGTTGTTATTTTTAACCGGACGAAACGAAAAAGCGTCAATAAAAAGAGACAACCATATACATGTACCTATATGATTTAGCCTACGAGAGAATGAGATAGAATACATTTATATTATGCACGGTTAATTAAATTACATTTATATTAAGTCCTGATTTCCATGATTCTGATCGTCGTCGGATTGATGTGTTAAACGACCAGACTTCATACGCAGTACGCACGAGTGGTCGATAGTACGAATTCCGCTGGTCTAGGATATTTAAAAAATCATATTTTTCTTATGGTTCCCCTTCTGACACGTGTGAACTGTTGCATACATTTTTTTATAGGTTTATAATTTGACCACATTCTCACCTACTGGTAACTCTCGAAGTGGATTAGAGAGACTGGCTCTCAAGTGCGGCTACCAGAACTAACCTATAGGTGTTTGGCGTCTGGTTTTCAACTTGAGAGTTGTAGCTATCCAGGCGGGCATTAGAAAACGTCCTACCATCATGCTATGGTTTCATCACGATGTTTTTCTTAACTGAATTTTAAATTAGGGCCGGCACAACCGTAGGATGAACGGAGATAGTAGGCCTATTGATTCACTAATTGTTCCTGCCTGTTTCATACCTTAGTTTATGAAATAAAATATATCCTATAACCTGGCCAGATAATATACTCATGAACTAAAAAAAAAAAGACAAGGTGTTTTCGCATGAAAAGAATATAAACGGGCAGAGAGACAAAGAGGCATTGAGTTTAATAATATACTAGCTGTGCCCGCGGCTCCGCTCGCTTGAAATACACCGATACGGCCGAGCGCACCTGCGAACTGAGCTGCTTCAAAAAATTAGATATAGGTTTACTCAACGTAAGCCATTTAAGGCGTCTTTTTTCCGAATCGATTCACCATTATCGTCACTGCTTATTTCGTATGTTACTTTATGTAACAAAATATATCCTATAACCTGGTTAGATACCATATCTATGAATTAAAAGAAAAACCAGGAAAATTGGTTAAATCATATTTCGCATGAAAAGAACATAAACGGACAAACAGACAGAGAGACGTTGAGTTTTATAATATGTGTACATTATGTACAGATATATGTAATATCTTATTTAATTATGCTACAATTAACTGCGCTATGTGTTCCACTCCGAAGTATGTGGTTGGCAACACTTACTGTCACACTGGGCGTCCCAATTCACTCCTTTGCAATACAAATCTATTGACTGACCCTGGTTGTGTGTACGTACAGTGCTATTTCAAATTGACGTATAGGCGTATAGGGTTAAACTTAACATCAGATAGAATATAAACAGTTAATATTATATTTAAGTTGTATGGTAGGTCACGGTGTATGGTGGTAGGGCTTTTTCCGATGCTCGCCTGGCTAGTCGCAAAGCACCAATAGGTGTGTTCCGGCAGCTGCACTTGAGTGCCAAACTTCCACTAGGTTTAGCGTGTTATCATTTTATGCCACATCGTTATTTAACATCAGGTGAGATTGTGGCCACTACGACAAAAAAATAACGATAAAAAAAAGATATCCAAAGAATTTCTCTGTACCTTACCTCTCTTTCTCGATTGGTGGAACTGAATATCCCGGCCTTTCAAATCGCGATTACGTCGCGGGCTGACGTGAGGATTAAGCCCGTGCCTTCTTTCAGGAAGACATCTTAGCCCAACAGTGGACATATTCAGGACTGTATTATTATTATTGAAATAAAACAAATTGGAAAATTTTCAATTTTCATCTATTTATAGGTACTCTCTATAAATCGCTATTTCTATTCTAAAGGTTTTATAAAACTGAAAATTAAAATAATATAATTTAATTTAAAATATTTTGTACAATATGAATAATAATAACAGGTTTTTGATTTTATTTTTATTTCCAGTTTTATGTTCACCTTTGTTTGCTAACGTTCGTAAAATTGTAAGTTATTTGTTGCAATATGATATATTTTATAAGCAAACTGTTGTAATTAATAGTTTCAATACAATATAATAATTAAATTTATATTATTAATTTGTCGGCAGACGTTCTGCCTTTTCGAATAGATTTTCTTTTACTGAACGTACAAAACAAAATTAGAATTACGCACATTTATCGTCCGAATCGCGAGCTATGCGTTCTTGATTCCGATTTTTAATTTTCAAATATTTCAAGTGCCTTTTCCTTTTTTTTTACTTATATATAAGAGGGAATATAAATAAAATATTAAAAACATATAATACTGCGATAATTATAACATGAAACTAAATAAGAATAAAAAATAGCATGTATCAATCCTTCCTTCAAACATAACGTGAAGAGATATTTAAGCAGGCCGGCATCACAGCGACGACGGTGTATTATAAATCCCGCTGTAGTCGCCGATGTTATTAGATTGCACTATTTTTACCAACAGTGTAGTCAATTTACCGATATAAAAAATAATAGAAGTTGGTTGCGGTATATTAATTTTAACTAAGCGCGAATTGACGGCGTAATAAATATCAAGTGAAAGCTCCGGTCACAGTGACTCGCTTTGGTCCGCTATGTACCTTATTTAGTCAGCTACTATTAGGCGCTGATCCTAGTCTTTACATAACATCATATTGCCACAAATAACTAACAGAATTTCAAACAATATAAATAACTGGGAGTTGGAAATGGAGTTTTATTTACAAGATACAATACATTTATTTCCATAATACAATTTCTATATTTTTATATTTCGTTAATCAAAACGGTTTTATTTTCAAAATACAAAATAACAATTCTCATTTCGTTAATTATATAATATTTTTTACCAAAACACAATTTATAAGCTTGCTATTGCTTCGAAATCTTATTGAAGCTCGTGATGATGGTTTAATATTTAAATTTTACATTGAACCTGAGCTTTCTGTTCTGATAGCATGATGGTAGGGAATTTCCGAATGTGCGCTTGGTTAGCTACCACTCTCAAATTGATAACACGCAGTTTCGCAGCTGCACTTGAGAGCCAGTCACCCTTATAAGAGTTCTAAGTGTAACCAACTTCAGTCACATCTGTACGTAACACAAAGTAAAATTTCGGTTATATGTTACTCACTGTATAATTAAAAGAAAAACATTTCATTTTACAATATTAAATTGTAAAATGTGTTAAAGTTTTTATATTATACAAAAATTATATTAAACTTGCACACCAAAACCAACGTCCCAGTGCAGACGTCCCCTAATACTGCTAGATTGCACAATAAATAACTTAATAGTAATTTGTTAATGTTAATTAACTTAATTATATACATTAATTCTACTGTATTGTCACGCTGCGACCAAAACAGGGTAAGTTGAAGTGTACAAATATTGCAATAAAAGAAATTCCTAATTTTCTTCTTAACCTCTTTATTCTTCTGTGCTTCTCATACGTCTGAAATAGGCTACTACTAGTCTCAAAAAGAGAGGTTTAATGTTTTTAAAGGATTATTTTTAATTTTCCTATACTTGATTTTGTTGTAAACCATTTTGGTTACAATTTGAAATTGGTTACAATTTGGGATGTGAATATAAGATTTATTATATTATTATTCTATATACATATGAATATCTGCTTACCCAGTGGAAGTTGGAGCGTGATAATATCAGCTAAACAACACATATTTTTACAATAATGTCACTTGTGTAACATCTAATTTACTGTAGTACGTTTTCATGTTGACCAGCGGGCGCGAACGCAGTGGTTAATTTCGTCCCATTAATAATTATACCGACCATCGTTTGATGTGTGTAATGAATTACAATAAAATTTAATAAAAGTGTCAGTCGTGGAAGGATTTATTAAAACATTTTTTTACACTACACTCCAAGAACTCGGTTTAAAAAAAATTAAGAGGAAAACCGGACAGCGTTTAGTCCATACAAACCTATTTCTCTGTTTCACCGGTGGAATTAAAGAAAATATTTTATACCATACAATGTGTATCTACCATTGACATATTCCTATGTTTTGATTTATCTATAAATTAATTATTATAGACAAGAGCCTTCTAAAACTGCTAAAATTCAGAGGTTCAAGTCAAGCAAACGAAGACAGATGTATAAGATGAACATATTAGGGGCACAGCCAAAGGCCTTATACAGGTGGTTTTTGAGATGGGGCAGTAAGGGTACAGAAAACTTACTATTTTTTAACCTGCATGTACAATACAGCACACACAGTCAGCAAGAAAATGGGTAATTTACACAAAAAAGTTTTTTTATGGCAATTAATCCTGTTTCTTATAACGATAACGATATTAAGGTATCTATCCTCACTGCCGCATCTCAAAATCGAACCTGTATAAATCTTAAAAACATTTTAAAATAGATCTAGTTTAGGAAGATTAAATAGGAGAACACGAAATTATGATTTCGTCTATTTTACACAGGTATAATGAGTGCGAGCTACATTTGCCTCTCTCGCGCTCTATTCGGATGTTCGGGTAGAGCGCGACAGCAATAGATTTCTGTAACACATATTCTTCAATTGTCTTGCCGATCACATTTCCTCTTAATAAACCATTTTAGATCAACGTAAACAAATTGTACTCTAGAATACCAGTCCGTTGTAACATAGTATATAAACATGGAAGTAAAAAAAACAAATATTCAACTGTTATAATATACAGTAGCTAATTGAATCACCTCTGAGTTCGCTACCGCTGGTGCCGTGTGAATCCCTAATAATATACAGCTAACAACGGTTCTGTAACTCCCTTTCCCTTTCTCTAGCTTTCATCTCTAACTCCTCTTCTTCTTTAGTTAAGGGGACCGTGCTGTGGTTATACAGTCCTTGGGCCATGAGCTGTAGCGCCAGCGGGTTCCTCTGCCCGGATGCCTTCTTGATCTTGGCTCTTTTGTTCTGGAACCAGATTTTGATCTGCGCTTCAGCCAAACCCAGTTCCGCGGCAAGACTTTGCCGCCTCCGCTCCGTTAGGTAACGGTTTTCAGCGAACTCATGCTAAAAGAAAAGAAAATAAACTATTAACAAAATATACATTACATATATGTATACAATACATACATATAATATACATACAAATATATGATAACAAAGAGGGCACAGCGAAGTTTCTTTTGAGATTCTCACTAATTGGGCCTGTTCTTCACCCTACAGAAGATCGCAGCCAAATAACCTTGTGTTATGTTCCTGTGGTGAGTTGGGTATCCAGAGCTCCTTGGTGTAGTGGAGTTCAAGATCGGCAACACGCTAGTGAAACCATGGTATTAGAAGCATCCATCAGGTGGGCTGTATACTTATTAGTCACCTTATTTGTATATTAAAAAAATATCTGAATCGATACTCAACTTAAGATTATGGTGAAGGAAGATGTCTAACCGACAAATACAGGACATTTTCTGTATTTTTACTTCCAAAGGGGTAAAGTTTGTGAATGTTTGTACAAGGTTCTCTTGTGTACCACTTATCAGATTCTAAATATTCTGTCACTAATAGGAAACTGTATTATCTCTCAATGCTATTTGAAGGCTATTTTTACTATAACATAATGAACTAATTCACTTGTGGTTGCCAGTACTGGAATATATTTTCATCAGGAATACCATAAACAGATGTTTTTTATGGAAGACATTAACTTTATTCTATTTGTTAATTTTTCGTCAATAGAGGAGAACATAAGCTTTAAAATGATGCCCGAATAATTAATTTGAAAGAAGAATTAACAGAGATATCACATTTGATATATAATAATGATATTACCTTTAGCCTTGCTAATTGAGGTCCAGAGAAAGCAGTACGCGGTCGCTTCTCATCTGTTGGCACGCCATCTGCCGGTGGTTTCTTCGGCCGCCGCGTCCTCGGACCTGTTCCCAGAGAAACCACTTGGAAACTTCTAGACATAATCGCTTACTTCAATGCATATATCATTACCCCCTATTCAGGCAAAGTCTAGGGTTGTCACCTGTACTTTATGAGAATAGGGGCAATCCACGTAACCTGGACTGGTAAAAATGTTGATTTTCCGATTTTAGTCATATTTGATTACCTATATATGTCATCTAACCAGGTTCAAATTATCTTTACAATATAAAGTCTGGTTAACGAGTTAAAGGAGTTTGAAGTTTTGACGAACCTGCAGGTAAGCGCTACTTCGAATCACATTATCTAGTTTTAAAAGTTACAATTAAATAAATAACGCAGTTTAACTTATACTTAATTTAATGGGCTTCTTAATTGCATTATTGAATATTAAGAAAAAAAAATATGCTCGAAAAGAGGAATTATGAAGAAAACGGTTTTTTCTAAAAAGCACATTTCATTCTTTACTGACAATACCTAGCCACAAAAAAATGAAAAAAGTGTATTAATTATTATTTTTACAGAAACATTATTTTCTTATAAGCCTTTAAAATGTTGTTAGGAAAAATAATATATAGAGATAAATTAAAAATAAGGGGAATTGAAGGTCGAGAGCCGAGAAGACCATATTATTTTACACTAGCTGTGCCCCATGGTTTCGCCCGTGTTAAATTTATTCGACAAACTCTCAACGGTGCCGACGCCAACGGGCCCGTGTAGCCCTCCGGTTGTTCCACTTCCCGCACCTGCCTACAGCTCGCCAGATTGCTTAACGTTCATAGTTACTGCTCCGCTACATAAGGTCGTAGCTTGAAGTTATAAAGCCTATACTATTCCTCATAAATCTGGCTATCATATAAAAAAATCTGACTTGTAGTTCCAATGATTAGTGCGTTTAAACAAACAAACAAACAAAGTACTTCAGCTTTATTATATAAGTATAGATTTAGTTGTGAGCTTATATGAAGGGCCAAATACAAATTTCTATACGCTATTTCGAATATATCCCATTTTCTATACCAACGATTGCTTTGAGTAGCTACAAATGAGTTTTATATATTGTTAGCGCTCCTTTTATTCTATCTATAAATACAATTGCATGCATAGCATAAGCAATGGGTGTTTGAAGAAGACGAGATACCCACAAAAGTTGGTCGGAGCATCAATAAAAAATGATAGCGGTTTTTTTTTCAATGCAGTGGACTAGTAGCATTAATTCCGCTAGAAGATCGTAGAACAGTTACTAGTGAATGGTGTTGTGAAGTTTGTTTGCCTCCAGCTTTCGGAGAGTTAAATAGCGAGCGACCAAGGAGAGTGTCCGAGGCATTCTTTTTCAACACGATAACGCGCCCGCTCACACAGCTGCTAGAACCATGGACTATTTGAATACTTCAGGGGTACAAATGTTACCCCATCTTCTGTACAACCCACAGTAAAAAAAATGCTTCGTGGGCGAAAATTTAACACTGCAGAAGAGACCGTCGAAATATTACGGCGGTTATTTTTCAACCAACCGCAACATAAATGTTTTGAAAGATGGTATGCCTTAATACACAAGTGCATTGGGATTAGAGGGAAATTTTTGAAAAGCTATAAATAAACTTTATTCATATTCTAACTATTTTCACTAACACTTTTTGGAACAGCCTACGCATACGTAAAGTACTAACTGGGCCAATGCGGTTATAATTAAAAAAAGGGGTCTGTTCGACTGAGGTAGCATCAAAAAAAAAACTTGTAAAATTAGTTCATTATAGTGACAATGGATTAATTTAATAACTTAATTATATATAAACAAACATATAGATATAAATACATGTGTAAAAAAACTTAGAAATGAAGCCCAAAAAGCATGAAAAAAACACACGCATAAACATAGAAAAAACATTTTAAACACACATAAAAATAAAACAAGCATGCGTCAAACAAAAATAAACACACAGAAAACATAATTATAAGAAACATAAAACACAAAAGCTGCAGCCGTCGATACACCCCGAGACAAACGATGCAATATCTTAACCAATTCATCTTTGCGTCGAAAATAAAGACACAAACGCAAACTGTGCTAGGCATAAAATTGGTCAAAATATTCCACCGGCCATCTACGGGGCTCTGGCGTTGATCTTCCACGTTGAAGGATCTTCATTACTGATCTGCAAATATTCATCATTAAAGACTATCCCACAAGAAAAGCAATCGATTTATTTATGATTTAAAACGTCGAGAAACAACATAGCGTTTTTTTACAAGCTTTAATTTATTTTCAACTGTCCTGGTATCTGTCTGTAATCAAATCTTGCAAGTTAAATTAAACCCACTTCCGCTTATCCTACGGAGTTGAATTTTTACACGTTGATTAATTATATACACATTTAATAATTATTGCCCGTTTTAAATTGCATGATAGCCTGGCTGCTGCACCCATGGTTGGCTTTCGACGAAGAAACTCTTCAACGGTCAGTATTACAGACACGATAATTAGAATTATGACAGCCCGTTTTAGCGATAAAGCCTTGTTTTTCAAATTAAGACTTGTTATACTACTGGTGGCAAACAAGAGTAAGGTCCGCTTGCTGGTAAACTGTTACCGTAGCCTATGGACGCTTTCAACAACAGATGTATCACTAGCGCGTTGTTGACCTTGAACCCCTTCCCAAAGGAAGTCTGGAAACCCTACTCATCGCATGAACACAGCATAAGTTTATTTTACTGCGATCTTCACTACAATAATGGTTACCTTCATCTCGGCAAGAACAACAAAGTTCGCTACATCATATCTTTGCCGTACTGTAAGGTCGTGGAACTTTCTCTCAGCAGTGTGCTTCCTCCTTCCTATAACATAGAGTCCTTCAAACATAACGTGAAGGACATTTAAGTAAAATCTGTTTTAGGGAAGACGGAAAAACGGACAATAACCTTAACGCCAGCCAAAGGGGTAACCAACATTTTTTGGTGTGTTTCTATAAAATTCAAAGACTATCAATCGTATTAATGTTGACAAAACACATTATTTAATATTTTTATTAATAATAATTACTTACGTACATATTAATTATTTTATGATTCTTTTCTGTGTCCCGAGTGTAAAGAAGATCTTAATAATTGAAATAGAATTAAGAAAACGTGTTTACTGCATCCATAAGACGAGATTTAGATTTTATTCGATTCAATCAATCAGTTTGACCGTATTCTCTGATGACGAAAACTATTCTTTATTTATGTAGCTAGTTTCCTCGCGCAACATGTTTTTTATCTCTAACTGACTACGTCGCTTATCTAATAATACGAGGTGTTATTGTCCGTTTTTCCGCCTGCATTAGAAACGGACTTTAGGGCAGCATCACAACGACAACTAGCGATGGATCGTATATCTCTCGGTTCGACGTTCTTTTTGTATTGAACTGTGCTTGTCATTGGGTACAGTGCCCTCAGTTTTTCATTGTACGATAAAATGAGCACGTCTCATACATGTCAGTTTCCACGTGATTTCTTCAAAATCGTATTGAAATGAATACATGTATGTAAACGAGGAAATCGTTATTGGAGTATGCAGTCAATCTTAGTCATGTAATCAGCCAAAAATAGATTATCTTAAGATCAGGATAATAATAAGATTAGAACCCACTGTCGTAAAATAATTTACAACCACGTACCACTACTTTAAAAACAGAGCAAGTGACATAATTGTAATCTCTGTAAATAATGTTTCGATCTAGTTTAAGCGCCTTAGCTCACGCATAGTCATTCTCCTCAACGCGGACTATACTGTCTTATTCTATCGCGTTTGTTTATCTCGCTCAGTTCATAACATAGTTCTTTCCTTTTCTATCACTAGCAAAGTACCTATTTTCGATCTTATTTCGTCAGAAACCTTGCGTTAAAATTCGACATAGGAACTGCGTTTTCAACGCGTCCAAAAGATAACAATTACGCACATTTCATAGTTTCAATTCCATAGTTTTCTTCTTGTTGTTTTTTATTATGACAAATAATCCTCTTGGTTGATAAATACATATATTGGCATTTTCAAAGGGAAATTATTCCTTTCCCTAAAGAGTAACTTAGTATATATATTAAAACCATAAAAGGAATTTTAGGTGCAAGCCAGAAGTTATCTTTGTTTTGACCTTTTAAGTAATCACTGCAACGCGCTCATTGTTTATTATTAATATAATAATAATTATGTTGTATGTGTTTATTATTAATATAAATATATAATTATTTTGAATTACCAAATACACTAAAATTACTAAAATAACACAACATAATAATTATAAATATATATAAATTAAGAACACATAAGAGCACACAAGAAGTGATAATTCTGTGGCGTAAAAAAAAACACCATCAAAGAATCATTTTACACTTTTTTTATTGTGAAAAATAATTTTACCTCGTACAAATGGCCATTATTTTAATATTAATTTATAAAACGTTAAATTATTTTTACACTAGCTGTGCCCGTGACTTCGTCTGCGTGGACTTCATAATTGGGCCTTTACCTTTTAAATAGTATCCTATGTCTTGGGTTGTAAGATGCCTGTGTGCCAAATTTCGTATAAATCCGTTTAGGCGTTTTTGCGTGATTGAGTAACAAACAAATAAACTCACTTTCACATTTATAATATTACTAGAGACCCGCCCCGGCTTCGCACAGATGCAATGTAGATACTAATATGGGGCAGTGTGAGATAAATATATACCATCGCAGACTTTTTTATCGATCTTTTTAAGATATACAATTCCGTAGAACATTAATTTGATCTATCTCGTTAAGTTTAGCCAGCGTTTGCGATTTAAGCGCACCAAAAATATGATTGTTACGACATCACATTAAAAATCTTTGAAATTTTCGGTTTTTCTGTACCATAATATGTATGTATAATACATATAAACCCTCCTCTTGAATCACTCTATCTATTGCTGAAAACTACATTAAAATCCGTTAAATAGTTTAAAAGATCTAAGCGAACAGACAGCAGAAGCGACTTCATTTTATATTATGTAAAGATATTATATTAGCTGTGCCGGCGGCTCAGCTCGAATAACTACAAGAATTGTTGTTATCCTATCCGTTAATCCAGGTTATAAACTATCTGTGTGCCAAATTTCATCCATATCCGTTCAGCCGTGTTTCCGTGATTGAGTAACAAACAATGAAACTCACTTTCTCCTTTATAATATTATTAAGGATAATTAAACAAAATAAAGTCATTATTATCATTGATGGGTAACATCATCATGTCGCACTAACATGATTCTCAATTTCACCATCAACTAAACGCCCAAACACTAAACTAACTAAACGCTAAATTTTAAGCAATGATGGCTCAGTGGTAGCGTATACGACTTCACATCGATTGACGTGAGTTCGAATCCCTGCAATGAGCCTGGGCTTTCGGTGAAGGAAAACATCGCGAGGAAACTACAGCATGGTTGTAGGGCATTTTCTAATGCCCGAGGCTAGCTACCACCCTCAAGATGAAAATCTGCCGCCAAGCACCAATAGGTGTGTTCCGGCAGCTGCACTTGAAAGCAAGTGTTCCACTAGGTTTAGCGTGTTATCATCTTGGGCTACATCGTCACTTAACATCAGGTGAGATTGTGGTCACTACACCGAACCTATAACAATAAAATAAGCGCCAAAATAAATATATAAGTTCAAAAAAGCAGAACTTTGCAAATTACGAAAATTTACCATGCAAGCTTATATATATATGAATAATATTTAAGCGAGAATCACACAAAAGCATGTACTATGGAACCAAAGTGATATACATACACATTTTATTATAAAAGCGGACATAATTTTCCATGTAAGTGGATACTAAGAGTAATTTCAATCATTAAAATAATAAGTAATAGACGCAATAACTTATTTATACGATTCAATGAAACTTAATTGAAAATATAAATTTATATCGCTAATTTTCTTTTATGGTGTAACATCGTTGCTTGTCAGAATGTTTTTACGTTAAATTCCAAATGAAAAGAAATTAATATATGGCAAAACATTAAGACATATATCTTGTTAATCAGGGCGATCAGTATGACCACAGAGAAGACCTTTAATAGTTAAAAAAATGATTTAAAGATATTAACAGGCACTAAGGCGACTAAAAAGTGGTGGCTCTGAATATTTTGGTATATAAATATTCTTTGAAATGTTAAAAAAGCGGTTTTTCTTATATACAAAAATCAAAAGCTTATATCGTTGGTACCTAAACCTTCTAAATTAGCCCATGTTCAAGTATGACTTGTTATTAGTATATATATATACTTGCTAGTATATAATACTAGTATATTATATACTAGGAAGTAGCAGTGTTCCCAACGGAAACATCTTCGAACATAATCAGTAATACAAAAAACTATCTTTACCTTAGTTTTTACATATACTGTGATATGTATAATCATTCTTTTCCATTGAACTATGGTTCCGGACACCTCATTAAATTTCTATTTGACTGTGGTTCCGGACACCTCACAAAATTTCCATTTATCTGTGGTTCCGGACACCACAAAAAAATTCCATTTAATTGTGGTTCCGGACACCTCACAAAATTTCCATTTAACTGTGGTTCCGGGCACCACATTAATTTTCTCCTGAACTTCGGTTCCGGACAACATACAAAATCTCCATTAAACTGTGACCCCAGACAAAACTGTTTTTAATAAACTATTGGTACTCACATGGTATTTTTTAATGTGCCATTTCATATGATAAAACTATTAAACCCCAAGATAAAGTTATGCATGTATATTTAATAAATAAATAAAAATGGAAAAATCTCACTTATCAGCCATCAACGGGACGCGTACTTACTTCTTCCTATAACAAAAGAAAAAAATGAAATTAGACACAATTATAAAACAAATAAAGTCGTCGTATGGTTAAATACTAGTGCGATATTAATACGACATCCACAGGTTGGCACCTCGGCTTGTACAGTTTTTTTTTTTCGAATTCGCCTACTTTCATTAATTTGTATTTAATTAGAAACATTGTTTTTTTCTGACGGTGTAGGAAACATCGTAGAGAAAACTTGAACTCTTAAAAAATGTTCCCAAAACAACACTATGAAATTAAAAAAAATCAGTGTCCTTGTGTCGATGACACGGCCGTGTATTTTACGCGAATACGTGTCCGTTTGGACGATTTTTTACGTTCTCGGCATCGATTCACTCTCTCATATGGTGATTTATGAGAATCACTGGATTGCTGTTGAAAAGCCCTTTCCAACTGTACACAATTTTTATATTTTGTTTTATCTTCTTGACGAGTAAAAGCCGACATTGTATTAAGTTTTCTTAATTTTTAACTTTAACGCCGTATACATTCATAATAACTATTCCACAATAACGTTTTGTGTACGCAATCGATAAATATTTATGAGAGCTGTGGATTGAATCAAAATGAGCGTCGTAACTTCTCGGAATCATAATTTATAGAAAATATAAATTATATGACGAGGCTAAACGACCTCTACGTAACGAATTCTATGATCTTTTAACAATCGATAAAGTAAAAATTTTTGGTTGTATATGATAGATAGGTATGTAGCTGCAAGCCAAACTGTATCCTCCGGATTTTGTTATCATCAGTTTTTTTCATTGTCACCCACTATGGAAGAGAAATTTAAAGTCGTATTCATTCCTTTTTTTATCGTTGTAGGTCTAGCGTAGTGGTCACTGATGTCAAGTGACGATGTGGCCCAAGATGATAACACGCTAAACCTAGTGGAAGACTGGCTCTCAAGTGCAACTGCCGGAACACACCTATTGGTGCTTGGCGACAGATTTTCAACTTGTGGGTGGTAGCTAGCCAGACAGGTATTAGAAAAAGCCCTACCATCATGCTATGGTTTCCTCATGATGTATTCCTCGACCGAAAGCTCAGGCTCATTGCAGGGGTTCGAACTCACGTCAATCGACACGAAGTCGTACCTACACGCTACTAATGAGCAATTATTTATTAGAAAAATAAATAAACTAAAGATTTCTCAGCGTTTTAATTAGCTAGTAAATTGTAGAATGGCATGGTAATTAAATCAGTACCTTCTTTGAAGAAAAGGTCCCAGCTTTTGCCCAGCTGTGGGACATTAACGTTTTTTTTATGCCAAAGGCCGTAAACAGGCAGACGGCCCACCTGATGGTAATGGTTACCGTCGCCTATGGACAACTGCAACACCAGGGGCATTACAGCCATGTTGTTGACCTTGGAGACTGTATTTCAATCTCTTTTTGAAGAGCCCCATGTCATAGCCCTGGGGGAAAACCGAGTTGGGCAACCCATTACACAACCCTAGCGTACGTGACAGGAAGGTTAGAAAACCTTACTGTTGTTGCGTTTCGGCCAGGTTTTAGAGCGCGAGGATGAGCAGCCAGCCAACGGCGGAATGTGCGAGTTTGGAACGGTGATGAGGGCACTATATTGAAAAGTTCCTCAAATACGTGCAAGTAAAATAAAAAGTAATTTTTAAAAGTAAAGAAAAACCAAATTTGAAATTTAACTTCATTGTATTGACACTGTTGGTAGGACACAATAACATATCCTCAAATAAACTACGGCTCCAGACCCAGGCATATTTAGTAGCTGATCAGCTCGGATTGAATAAAAGCTTAGAGCTTCGGTATCGCAGTAAAAGCTTACGATCATAAAAATCGTATAATTACGCCATAATGTCTTAATTAGCGGCGGACGGTGGGTGGTCGCCGGGGTCATGTAAGCGCATCGCCAAGCGATTAAATATCTTACAGACTGTCTTCTACAGTTTTTGGCAGGACCTAAATCTGTCTTATAGTGGTTTTTGTTTTTTATTCATTAATAGTATTCCAATAACAGAGATAAAAGATAGCTTAGATTTCTAGTTAATTTGTTAGCAAGCGAACAGAGAAAATTGCTTCAAAATCCGTCAAGACTATCATTTATTACATTTTTTCTTAATTATATCCCTAATCTTGGAGGTACCCTTTCGTGTTATCGTATAAAAAGTGCTTTAAATGTTAATCCATAATATTAGTTATCCCTGTGTCATGTTTTATCAAAATCTCTCCAAGTACTTTCAAAGTGATACGCGTGATACCCTACAGACAACCTACAGACCTACAGACTACAGACAAAAAACCTATTTTTTTTTTACCTCTATTTTGATAAAAAAACTCCGCCTAGATTATCATTCTCAACAAACATTAAATGTACAGATTTGGCTGTTACAGTTTCATTATATGTGTAGATTTGTGTTTTTTGACCATATTTTGTGTAATACATATAGCATTTTGATTAATAAAGATTGTAAATAATAACTTGGATCATGAATTCTGAGATGCCACAAAAACTCCCTAGAAAGTTCTAACAAGGGCGCCACCATTTTGTTAATCAAATCAAATCAAAACATACTTTATTTAATTTAGGCCCCAAGAAGGCACATATGAACATTAAACATTACTACCGATTCGGAAAACATCCCAATCACCGAGAAGAGCCGGCAATAAAATAGATTAGGCTTTTTTGATCATATTAATAATTTTATGGATGCACAGAGAGGGAGACACTTCCAGATATCACTATCATTCACATAATTATCCCCTCTATAATAACCTTTTGACAGTAAAACCGCCTTGACATGATCCTCGAACTCATTCTCCGGCAAATTAGTACTTACTTAAAAAAACTTTTATTTATCTTACTAATGCTTAATTTTCATAAGACACTATAATTAGTCACATAATGGCTTTTATGGTCCTCAGTAAAGAGGTTTATTTGCCTTGTTAGGAACAGGTAGAAGAAGAAGATTGTCAAGTTCATTTATAATTTATAGAATCTAAGCTCCTTATTCGCGGAGATATGTCCCGTAATGACGCCGCAAATACAGACAACCGTTTAACCGTAGTAATCTTTATTTCTTTACTAGCTTTTACCCGTGAATTATTCTGCGTGGGCTTCAGAATTGGTTCCAAATAGAAATGAGAACTATGTCATTAACCGAAATGAAAAGTATCCTATGGTTTACTTTGGGTTATAAAGTATATGTTTGCCAAATTTCGTTCAAATCCGTCAAACGTTTTTGCGTGACTGAGTAATAAACATCCAAACATACCAAACTTTCAATTGTTTTTGTGCATACTTGATTAATTTCTAACGAACTTCAAAAAAAGGAGGAGGTTATGAATTCGAATGTTTTCTTTAATGATAGTTCAGTCATAACTTATGACTATAGTTTATGAACCAATTTTGATGATTCTTTAGAAGATCACAGCCTAATAACTTGTGTTGTGTTCCTGCGGTGAGTAGGGTTTACAGAGCTCCTTGAGGTAGGGGGGTTCGTAGTCGGTAACGTACTAGTGATACGTATGGTATTACAAGCGTCCATAGGCTACGGCAGCCGGTTACCATCAGGCGAGCCGAATCGTTATTTGCCATCTTTGTAGTAAAAAAAAGTCGAAATCAAAGTCTACGCGAATGTGCACTACTATTGTTCTCAAAAATTATGGTCTGTTTTTAATTTAATCTTTGATAACATGGCATGGCCCCGACGCGGCGGGACACACGCGCTTTTGGGTAGGTACTTTGTTCGGAAAACTAACTAGTTCGAATTATTATTCATATTCATTATAGTTCAGGTAAATATAGCTTGTTGACATTATATCTCACATTGGCGCAGATTTTGAAATTGAGTTTTTTTGTACTAAGGTAGCAAACAAGCATACGGCCCGCCTGATGGTAAGCGGCTACCGTAGCGCATGGACGATTGTAATACTATAGGTATAAATAGGTATAAATAGTATATTGTATACTATATACTATCACTAGCTTGTTGCCGACCTTTGAACTTTTATCCCAAAGAACTCTGTAAACCCTTCTCACCGCAGGAACACAAGACAAGGTTATTTGGGTGCTATTATAGCAAGCTTTCATGTGGTCGGGAAGAAACAGAAATGAGACTGGAAGAACTTGTCATTGAAGCTAACCAATACTTGCAACGTATATCTACACGGGGAGCAAGTAACTTGGTTGAGTTCAATGCCAAGAAAACTCAGGTGTGCGCGTTTTCCTAAAAAAGTCTCCGTTTTCTAGCCTCCCCACTCTTCAGAACGTCTCTCTAGCAATGCGTAACAGCCTCAATATCCTAGGTGTGGATATTCGCAGCGACCTCAACTCCAGGGATTACATCGGGAGTGTCATCTCCACTACATCTCGGAGACTCGGAATCCTGAACAGGGTGCGACGATTTTTCACGCCCGGTCAACTGTACCTTCTTTATAAGGCATAAGTTCGGCCGTGTATGGAATACTGTTTGCACCTCTGGGATGGATCCGCAAAAAACCTCCTCGATGCCCTGGACAGGTTGCAGAGACGGGCTGTTCGCATTTTTAATTATGCAGACGTTATCCTATGCATAGAGCTACTTCAGCATAGCAGGAAAATCGCCTCGCTAAGTGTGTTCTACCGTCTGTATCATGGTGAGTGTTCTGAAGAGCTGTTCCATCTAATTCCCTCCTCTCCTTTCCACAACAGAACCACACGTGTTGGGCTTCGGAATCACAGTTTTACGGACTCGGCACTCGGCATCTGCATATAAAAAGTTCTCTATATCTTATCTTTGTCGTACCGTGAAACTGTGGAATCATCTCCCGGCCAATGTGTTCCCTCCTTCAATGACATCGGGTCCTTCAAGCGTAACGTGAAGAGATATTTACGCAGGCCGGCATGACAGCGACGATCGCCGATGGATTTCCATCTCTCGGTGGTCGCCGTCGATTTTCTGCGATTTTCTGTAGGGTGGAGGTATTCCACCAGTCGGACTGCCTCAAGTAGAGAGGTCTCCAAAGAAATTTCTCTGTGCCCTACTTACTTCGCTTAGAAACAGTTTGGATATTATTATTTTTAGGATAAAGTACATTTGAACAATATTGAAGTTTAGATGAATTACAAGTTATAAATGAATAATTTTTGAAATAAAACTTCTCTAAATTGAATAAATACATGTAAATTATAAAATGACTTATTTACTTGTATCTATTAAACGCGCTAATCTCTGGAACTACAAATCTGATTCGAAAAATATGTGATATGTTTATGTGATAGCTAGATTGATGAGGAATCGTATAGGCTATATAACTTCACGCTATGAACGTCAAGCAATTTGGAGAGCTGAAGGCAAGTACTGCAAGTGGAGCAACGATAGGGCTACACAGGTGAAACTGTGGGGCAAAGCTAGTTTAATATAATCGTAATATCTGCTACAAGGTCCATAGCAAGCTTAACTAGAATCCGTTCGAACTTCGAACGTATTTGATGAACAAACATACTTTCACATTTACACTACACATTAAAATACTACATTATAAATAAGATTTGGCCGTTGATTTAGAAATACTACCGAAAAGTATCCAATAATAAAAAAGTTAACAGCAGAAACGTTATAGATAAAAAAAAATATAGCGTTGTATAATCGAGTCGTTCTACGCGTGGAATTCAAAATATTCCACATTTAAAAAAAAAGAAGTAGCTAAAAATGTAAATACTATGCATAAAACAAAGAAAGAATTTTATTTTTTCGTAATTAAAAATTCATTCCCCTTCCGGCCAGTTAGAATTAGGTCGTTTATCAGTTAAGCAGTTATAATCGGCGGAGTATAATTGAAACAGAATGTCTTCATTACAAACGTCGTTGGTGGTACCGACATATTATTATACAAAAGACCTAACCAGATTTATGTTATCTGTGGTTCTGTAGTTTTTACTTTTAAAATATTAAACAAGACTGAGGCGTCGTACGATACATTAGAATAATTAGTCTGTTGTCTAATGTTAGTAGCTGTGCCTCGCGATTTTACCCGCGTATTATATAATGAAATCGCTGTTTGATGATTTATAAGACTTCATTATAGACAATATTTTTATCGGCCAGCCAGGGTTATGCGTACCACGGCTCGTTCATGCCACTACACCTATAGTCATTAGTCATAGACCCGAGCCGAGTGTTGAATTATTTTAATTTTGCATTATCTCCCAAACTATATGTCCAAATAATATACTATAAATGGCAAAGTTTATCTTTATAAAATTGTCTTGATGATGAAGTAACTTTCGTTCTTCAGGATTAATATGCCATGCAATAAAAATGCGTAGATATAAAAAAAAAAACATAAAATACTTATTGTGGCTTATGTATAAGAGATAAATATATGGTATCACAGACTTTTTTATATGTACTAAGGAGCAATATTTTTGCAGAACATTGTATTTACGTATCACTAACCATTACGTCAGTCATGTATGTCACATGTCTTAAATAATTTGTATTTCTTTTTTTTCATTTGCATTGTGCTTTCATAAAACCGCAAAATAATATATTTTTTATCTGATACTGTTAGCCTTATGGGCCCTGAAGGCTCAGAAGGCTTTTTTTATAACTTAACCGAGTCTGTTCCGCCCATCAACAGTAAGTACTTTGTCACCGAGATCTTGTTCTTACGACCTTTCCTAACAAGGTTATAATAATAATAATTATTATTATGTATTTTATACAATACTGGCAGTGTCCCACGGTTTCACTCGTGTTAAATTTATTCGTCAAATTCGTGTAACTTATCATTGTTCCCATTTCCCATACTTGACTACAACAGCTTGTCAGATCGCTTGACGTTATTGGTTACTGCTTTGCTCCTTAGGGTAATAGCTTGAAGTTATATAGCCTAATCTATTCCTCATGAATCTGGCTATCACATACAAAAATATTTTTTTATTAGACTATTAGTTCCAGAGATTAGCGTATTCAAACAAACAATATCTTGAGTTTTATAATATTAATACAGGTTACTTACCCCTCAAATGGCATAGTTCGAAGGTATTAGATAACATGGCTTAATTAACGGACGTACTAAAAATAAAATAACAGAAAAACCCATAAAAGAATATATTATCGATCATATCAACTCTACCCATCCCGATATGGTTAAGTCGTAATGATTTATATTAAGATATCGCATTTGAAATTGGATTCACGTAGTAATAAAATAATTTTATAGCGCCTTCCCACAAACATATTGACATAAACAATTTATTATCTGTGACATAAGTTATATTAAAAATTAAAAATTATATTAGAAATAGCTATGTACGTCTTTTTCAATTTAATATTTAAATTGTATACGACTGTATATTTTATAACTACTATACACACGGTCATGTAGAACTACAAGAAATATTTAAAAAATAATGAACGATTGTTTTGGAATATATACAATTGACGAAGTTAAATTATTAATATATTAGATATATTATTACTTTTGTATACAAGTAAGTTGAACATATGCATATACACTTGCTCAGTATAAGATGCTTGAATATGTTGCGCGGAGGGACAACATAACGGCTTCACTCTTTGTTATCACTGTATTTAGCCATCTAAATTACCTACCGCGGGCTTATATATGAAAATCTATTCTTAAGGAGTAATTTCATAAAAATATTTCTATAAAGAGAAGTTTCTTAACATACGTTTGTGATCAGAGGGTAACTCATTGGAACGTCACGAACGGAAATTTCATCGCTCCTGATTGGTTCCGCGGCACGTTTTGTTTACAGTGTGAGTGAGCGAGACAGTACTAAAGAGTATCCGAAATAAACTTACGTTATTTGACCCTACATTACATAATATTGGTGGTATTTTGCGTAATATAATTTAGTTATTGTGAACAAGTGAAATGGATTGTAATTAATAACTTGTAACATGCACTTTGAGTTGCAACCAAAAATGCCTGGACAGTTTTAAGGAGAGAGCTTTTGTTAAAGCGTTGCTTGAGCTCTGAAGATTAGGAAAATATTCTATTCACGTGACATTGCCAGAATTGTGATTCGTTGCCATTAAATAAGAAGAAGAACAAAACATTGATAGAAATGTATAATTTCATTGATATAGAGGAATTTCGTTCTCCTTGGGACAGCCCGACTGGTGGAATACTTCCATCTTACAGAAAATCGCAACCAAATAACCTTGTGTTATGATCCTGCGGTGAGTAGGGTTTCCAGAGCTGCTTTGGGTTTAAAGATCCAAAACACGCTTGTGATACCTCTGGTGTAACAAGCGTCCACAGACTGCGGAACCGTTTACCATCAGGAGGGCCGTACGCTTGTTAGTCACCTTAGTTGTATAAAAAATGTAATGGTATTTTCTTGTTAAAGCAATATTATTATTTATAGTAAATATATTGACCGAACGCAATGACCGTGTGTCGCCGCAGTAGCAAAAAAACCATAACCCATACTTTCGAATTCTTGCGTATGCTAATTTTATTATATTATACACAAGTTATAAATAACGTTTTTAGACGTTTATAGCTTTATTACCAGTTTGAAACGTTAATGAGCGGCCATGTTGACTTTTTGACAGTTGTAATTTATACTTTTTTTCTCTGTTATCAATTAATTATCTGTGGCTTTATAATGGTTCGGAAACTTTGTTTGTATGATCATTTAATTAAAGTTTTTATAACGATCTTATATTATATTACAAAGAAAATTACCGCCGCCATGACCTAATAGGTGCGATGCTATATTACCTTGTGTCTTATCTTTGTCGTACCGTGAAACTGTTGAACCATCTCCCGGGCAATGTGTTCCCTTTTTCATACGACATCGAGTCCTTCAAGCGTAACGTGAAGAGATATTTATGCAGGCCGATATGACAGTGGCGACCGCCGATGGATTTCGATCTCTCGGTGGTCGCCGTTGTATTTGGATTGTACTGTGCTTACCATCAGGGACAGTACAGTCAAATTTCCGAGCATTAACGTCAATTTTCCAAGCTAGTATTAACAAAGTATCTGTCTGTTTGTTCCGGGTAATTTCCGGGACAATTGGACCAATTTTGACGGGACTTTCACTAGCAGATAGCTGATGTTATAAGGAGTAACTTAATCTACTTTTATTTTAGAAAAATAATTAGGGTTCGTGCAAATAAAAAAAAGGTGTGTGTGCGATTCACACACGATAGAAGTGAAACTTCATTTTAAAAGACATTTTCTATTTTATTTAAACAGTGTGCAATATACATACACATCGACATTTACTCTCTCGCTCTGGCTCACACAAAGAGGAGAGACCGATAATGTGCGTTAAACGTTTAACGCATAAGAAGTTTCACTTCAATAAAAATATTACTTTGTACATACTTGTGTTTGTGTGTGTGTAATAGGTATTATTACAAAGCATACTTACAAGTATGTACCCAAAGATCGTATGAATGTTGTTGAGTATGGGATGTCGTTTAATTAGCTGTGTGATGGCTTAGTTACTACTTAACTGAATGTAATAGAATTTCTATCCCATAATACTCATATTTCTTAAATATTGTATGAACAAGTTCATGAGTTTCACTGTTCATTAGGTCAGTGAAGACTTTTATCTATATCGTCATTTGGTTGGCCATTGGAAACTCACATTATTTATTCTACATTACAAATTATTTTACCATTTTTATTTTAGCTTCGTCAGCATTAAGTATAAGAAGATACCAACGTTCGGGAGCACTTCGGTTCAGCTTAATAAAAATTAAGCTTTAAACCGAATGTTTACCGACTTTCCGTCCATCCCTACTAATTAGTAATCCTAATCGCGTGTGAACCTAATCCTATCAGTAAGGACATTCGCTGACGTAATGTCTGAAATGTGAATGCACTGACCAAATGTGACGTTGACAGTCTTAACAGCTTTAGTTGTTGTGCAGTGCAAAGACGCGTAATAAGCAAATACGCCGGCATTCGATTAAAAATATTCTAAGGTAAGGTCACACTGTCTTACCTTTAGTCCTACCTGTATTACACAGATTAACCCAACAGTATAATAAAATTATATATTGAAAAAATTAGACGGTCAAGCCATATCGCATATGACAGAATTTTTATCAGAATCTCGGACATGTAATCTATAATTTTTTAATTGTCAAAGCGTAATTTGAGCTTCTGCCACTGTCGTGTTCGTGTCACTGTTTTATTTCAATGATTCTAATAATATGGAAATTGTATTTAACTTTTAAGTCATTATCCATAATATATATGTATATATGTAATAAAAATAATTTGTGTTTTTTTTAAATACGCTAATAATCTCTGGAACTACAAGTCGGATTTGAAAAAATATTTCTGTTTATGATAACCAGATTCATGAGGAATAGTATAGGCTATGTTGCATTACCTCTCAACTAGCATTAAATATTGATTTTTTTAAGTAAGTCGGAAGAAATAGCACACCCGAACTGCTTTATCCGCGTGCGCTGGCGTAATGGTTAGTGATACGTAAATACGATGATCTAGAAAAATATTGCTTATTAGTATATAAAAAAAGTCCGCGATACCTTATGCCTATCTCTTATACATAAGCCACAATAAAGTATTTTGTGATAAAAATGACTGAAAACTGAAAAGTGATTTATGAACATTATTATTAGGCATGACATATTAATCCCTACGAACTTAAGTTACTTCATCTTCAAGAAAATTTTATAAAGATAAGCTTTGCCCTTTATAGCATGTTGTTTGGACGCATAGTTTGGGAGATAATGGAATATTAAAATAATTTAACACTCGTCTCGGGTCTATGACTATAAGTGGCGCGAACGAGCCGTGTGAGTTGTGACGCATAACCCTGTCCGCCCGATAAAAATATTATTTATACTGAAGTATTATAAATCATCAATCAGTGATTTCTTTTAAATAATACGCGAATGAAACCGCTGAACACAGCTAGTGTAAAATAAACCTCCCTAGTGAGATTTTCATTTAATTCAAAAATGCACGTTCTGTTAATTCAGTATTCATTCATACAACGTAACATGTCAATTCAAGTGCCCGCTAAAACCTCCCTCTTCAGTATGAGCACGATACCCTATTTGAAAATGATAAGATAAAACCTTTCTGTCTACCCCTCATTCACATAGCGCGTAATACACCCACGCGCTCGAATACAAGAAAGTTCTAAATAAGTGAAAACATCCAGAATTAGGTATTTGGTACAGTATCGCCTAATTTGTAACGTGTACAAACATATGCATTGAGCACTGGGCCTACGGGTGGTCCGGCCACCCATATCGGAACAAGAATCCGTGGGGCCGACTTCATCGGTATAAATAATTTATTAACCCTTCCATATAAAAAAACCCTCGTGCCAACAACATTATTAAGTTTACCAACAATGATTATGTAAATTCTTTTTACTAACTTATTTTACACAATTACTAAGACGATGTGTACACGTAATGCGAAGAGACATTGGCTACGTTGTGAAGAAGTGCCCTTCCATAGCTACAAGAAAGAGAGGTCGAGACAGGCCCCAGACTATTTAGATGACAAATGTCCACTAGGACGAAGCCTCTCGACCTTTTAAATGAAACTATATGGCAAAGAAGCAAATGGTGCCTCTTGATTAAGAAATCCAACCCCGTGCAACGGGATGAGTCGAGGAGAAAGAAGAAGAAAGAATAAAAATGGGTAAAACGAATTTGCGCTATCATCATTGAAAGCAAACTTCATCATGTCACTCTACCGTCACACGATGCGCACGGAGCTATTAATTTTACCCTCTACTAAACATACCAAAAGAATTATAACTTCAAAAAAGCACGTCTAACTACATACAGACTCGGCAATGAAACTTATGTATATAATGTTTCAACTGTGTGTGCGTTTTACAAAATTATCCGAAACCAACAAAAAAAATTCAACGATGGAATGACAATGTCATCTCTTGTACACACACATCTATCTCTCTCGGTTCATAGTATAGCTTTACCTTTTCACTATCTTACCAATCAAAAATAGATATATTTTTGTCCTTCTTGCGTCACTAAAACTTTCGCTGACAAACGCTTTCGTTGTAAAACGTAACCTTAAATATATATTGAATGTTATATATATATATATTATAAGTATGCTCTTTTCCTATATCTCAACTGTTGATTAGAGAAGATGAGACCGACGATGGATCGCGATTACCTATGAGATAGTCTATTAACTTTGCGTTTGAAGACTGGGTAGATTATTGAAGGCTGGGAATACAGACGTTGGGAATGAATTCCAATCCTTATTATAGACTTTTTCCAACCAGTTTGTATAATATATTTTATTACGCGCTAGTAATGCCGTCTTAAGCCAAGTGGGCACCACCCTTGGAAACGTAGAAGTTTATATATTTATTTTGTTAGAAAATGTTTACTGTTGTGAAAATATTTAAATATCTAATATAGGTTCTAATTTATAAATTAGAAATTTTAACGGCAATTCTTAGTAAAATTAGACTAAAAATTTAATTGAGTTTCTCTCTGTTCCATGCATACGAATATGTCGTCTTTTGGGTCCCCGTGAGGCCATGGGCCCTGAGCACGTACCTAGTGTGCCCTTATGGTAATGCACTTGAGGCAACAAAGGAAAAAGAGACATAACTAGAACAAAAAACCTGAGAAATGGCGTGAGGTAGAGAAGGCTATACTCAGTATTGGGTAAATATATGTAGAATTGATAAAGGGACGAATTTGCAGGTAATATAAGATATCATCGAGGCAATATACTATGTTCACTATAAAACGCAATACATTTATTCAAAAGGATTATTAACACTACAAGAAAATAAACGAAGACGAGGTCATATTCTAATATACGCCGTGAGATGAGACGGTACTGGCGCGAGACGGTACTGAGGAACAGTTGTTTATTGTAGACGACTTATTAACTAAGCGTCAAGCAAGAATGACTCAAGCAGATCGTCGCCTGCACAGAGCACACCGGTCAATAGTGCGGGTCAATAGTAAGATAAATAGTACGAATACTAAGTAATTAGTGCAGATTCCATAATCACACCTTAACGATTCTCCGACATATATAAATAGTATTTCATTTAATACGACGTGTTGGTAGAGGTAGCTGGTCCTTGTAACACTACCTTGGTGTACTAAATTTTTTTTTCTATAATATAACCGTCTCCATTCATTTTTGTTCGCACAAGGCTTGCCCATGTCACCAAAACATTTCTGACTGGGCGACTTGCTTGGTAGGCATATATCGAACTTCATAAAACACAATGCAATTTCAACCTTGTCACTATGATAACACGTCAGAAATTTCTTTGATCAATTATCTTACAATCTCTATAAAAACTATAAGTACAATTAACACTCTAAAGCTATAGATTAAAGGTTAATTTTTGTTTGTTTTATTATTTTATATGCTTATCTTTGTTTTACACTTGCGAATAGTTAAGCAACTTTATAAATTACTAGTCTAGAATTGGTTCCCTCTTATAATGTTATTTTTACGGTGCTGACCAGCCGGTGCAAATCCAGTTTCTATTTATGCAGGCCGGCATGATAGCGGCGATTTGCGATAGATTATCGATCTCTCGGTGGTCACCATTATTTTTGAATTATTTTGCAGTACTACTGTTAGTTTTTTTTTATACTCCAAAGGTGGCAAACAAGCGTACGGTCCGCCTGATGGTAAGCGGCTACAGTAACCTATAGACGCTTGTAATACCATAGATATCAATAGCGCGTTGCCGACCTTGAACCCCCTTACCCCAAAAAGCTCTGGAAACCCTACTCACCGCATGAACACAACACTAGGTTAGTTGCGATAGTCTGTTGGGTGGAGCTTTTCCACTAATCGTACTGCCCCAAGTAGAGATAAATCTTTAAAGAAATTTCTCTGTGCCCTACCTCTCTTAAAATAGTTCGTAATAGAAACAAAATTTTATTTAGGTTTACTTTATTCAATGTAGGCCCTAAAAAGGCACTTATGAAGGTCAAAACACTATATTCTCATCACTACAGTCATCGAGAAGAACAGGAAAAAAACTCGAACCGGTTTATTCATTTTTTTTCAACTGGTCAAATAATAATAACAGTTAATAATCATATCAATAATTCAGTGAATGCACATAGAGGGAGTCACTTCTAGACATCACTATCATTCACATAATGAATAATAACCACCCTTTAATAATATTTTCAGAGTAAAACCTGCTTGACATGGTCCTTGAACTCATTTTTCGGCAAATCAGTAATGTGCGTCGGGATCTTATTATAGAACCTAACGCTATTACCTAAAAAAACTTTTATTACTCTTACTAAGTCTAAAACACGGTACGAATAATTTATGTCTATTTCTTGTATTAAAACTGTGCCGGTCTTTGACAAAATGTAGCTGTCTTAGCCAGTTCGTGACTTAATTCCAACTACGGCAATAGTCCAAGCCGAAGTTCGGCCACTTGGCACCCTTATAGCTTGTCGCCTCGCTTTCGCGGTTAAAATGCCTTAAGCATTCGCCCCCAAGCCTGGTGAAACTGTAAAAGCCTTCTCAGGCTTCAGGACCCTTATGAGTAAAGTAAAAAAAAAGCTGTTGCTAGCCAAGAGGGCATTAGAGGGATTAGAAACTGCCTTAACAGCTAAATTGGAATTTAAAAAAAGAAGATAACATCTGTTTTTGATGAAAACATTAAATATTATACTTTCAACTTTCACACTTTATGATAAGGTTTACGTTAGTTTACCATTAAAGGGATATATATTTCGGGGACTAAATTAAGATGTCAGCGCGTGTCCCCAGTGTCTGTTTGTTTGTTTGTCACTAAAACGTTAAGTGGTCGGTTTATCACGCAATAAAAGCTCAGTAGGGTTTTTATTTTCGTCTAGCTGTGCCCGCGGCTTCGCTCGCGTGGACTACTATAAAACCTTTTTTATTTTTTTGAGCGGAATCCTATTTATTTTTCTAAAATAAAACGTTATTCCTTATAATATCAGCTATCAACAAGTGAAAGTCCCGTCAAAATCGGTCCAACTGTTTCGGATATTATCCGGAACAAACAGACAGACAGACAAAAGTTTTAAATTTTTTTTTGTTAGAGTCAGTGTGTATACTCATGTGTATACATTTATTAAAGACCTGATATTTAGACATTACAATTCATTATACGTTTGTATATATGCATGTATGTAGTTTTTCAATATTATTTATTTGTTACCCGTATTTGTTACTATCTACGTTTTTTTTGTTTTGAATTACTCTTGTCAAACCTTATAAATAAATACAAATTTTTTTTCGAACTGACTATACTGTTAGCCATAAGGGCCCTGAAGCCTTAAACGGCGTTTACAGCTTCACCCGGGCTTGGGGGCGAGCGCTTAAGGCGCTCAGTCACGAAAGCAATGCAACTAGTTCCGAGGGTGCCAAAGTGACCGACCTCGGCTCGGACTGTTGCAGTAATTGCAATTAAGTCGCGATCTGACTAATGCCCTATCACTCGAACTAAACTAACTATACATATATACCTGTCTCTATCCTCTGGGAGGAGGAGAAGGGACAAGTGTATATGTATTTAGTAATCTGTCAATTTTGATCTAGACTAACTAGCCTCAAAAAAGAAAAAAAATGGTCTCTTACAGAACCTATGTACCTAAAATAAATACACTTTAGCTGTGGCTTTTTATACCAGTCCGCATGTTTCTGTAGTACAAGGGAGAGGATTTTTTTCATTAGTACTAATATGTTGGCCACAATCTCACATGATGTTAGTTACGATGTAGCCCAAGATGGTAACACGCTAATCCTGATTAATACTGTCTCTAAAGTGCAGCTGCCGGAACACATCTATAGATGTTTGACGACAGATTTTTAACTTGAGGGTGGTAGCTAGCCAGCTATAGCACCATGCTATGGTTTCATAACGGTGTTTTCCTTCGCCGACGCGATGTCCGTACACGCTACCACTGAGCCACCATTGCTTCATGGGATAAGGATAGTATTAATTGTTAGCCGCATTTCCCATAATGAAAAGTAGATATATATATTCTTCGTTCGCCAAGTAAATAAGGAAAGAACGACTAATGAGTAAGTCGCTTGGAATTTTTCGATTCGTGTATTAGTAGGAGGTACTGATGTGGGCCGAAATTGACTAATAACAGTCAGACAGTTGTTTTTTTAATATGATGATTCAATCTCGTTTTTTGGAACTGACACACCCTCTAATAAAATATTTTAATGTAATTTTTAATACAAACTAGCGGTGCCCCTGTCTGTCTGTCTGTCTGTCCATTTATATTCTTTTCATGCTAAAACCACTAATCCGATTTACATGGTTTTTCCTTTAATACGTAACTATGTTATCTGGCCAGGTTATAGGATATATTTTGTTACATAAGAAATAAACGGTCATGAAAATGGTGAGTCAATTCGAAAAAAATACACTTTTGGGGCGATTATTTGGCTTACGCTTAGTAAACCATAAGAGATATAACAAATAATATTTTACATAATTGTAGATCTTAAAAAGACCTACATAAAAGTCAGCGATAGGATAGCGATAGCTAAGGATCACCCACAATAAGCATTTTTGGGGCAGCACAATTCGCAAGTGCTCTCGACCAACAGAATTCTGTATTCCACGCGAGCGGAGCCGCGGGCATAGCTGGTTGATAATATTTACTAGGAATTTTATAAAATGTACGTTACAAAATACTGACGATGCTCGGTTAGGTTTAGTTGGATTTGCGAAGAAGTACTAACGAGCCGGCCGCAGGAGCGGTCGGCGAGCGCCCGGTCTCAATAGAATGCGTAGCAAATGTTATAGATGAGGTGCATACCTCAGTACAACAGTTCGTACAAGTGTGGTCGTCACACTGCTAGGCTAATTCGACGACGAATGTAGTCGTGAAAATCAGGACTTTCATTAACCGTGTATATTCTATATCAACCTCTCGCAGGCTAAATTCTATAGATGTATTTGTCTGTCTCAATCACATGATACTCTGAGATCCCGATAAAAACTAACACATGATATTCAACACGAATCAGAGATGTATTTAATACTTTGCCTAAATAACATTTGGCATTCTATAAAATGCCTAGGCAAAGTATGCAATCATTCTCGTCATTTCATACAATGCCTATAACATGTATACTGGGTACTGACCTACGCGGTTTTATTTTTGTGTCTGTTACACATGAGATTATTTTACCAAGATGGAATTACGGGTAATAATACCGGGTAATGCTTTAACTGCTTTAAATTCATAGAAGTTTCACTTAAACTGCGTGTAAAGGTTACACGCATTTTTTTTAATTCAATATAGTAATTTTTTTGATTATCATTTCAATGACGATAACAATATTATATGTAATAATAATTTAATAATCATCACAAAATATCTGTCACAGTTACATTAGCATGCATAAACTATTAATCTTGAGATATAGTTTATCATCTCAATGCCATGTATATCTATGCACACCCGCCACCCCCCGTCCCGCAAACCATTAGGAAGGTCGCAATTACAGCGGTCAGCCTATAAAAGAGGGTTACTGTGACGGGTTTACGACTAAGTGAATGGTGATCACTGATTCAGTTCATCACCGCCCTCTAGATTATGGGGTAAACGCCGGGTGATCCCGGTACGCCACAAGCCTAAGCGTGCTATTATGACGGATGCTACACCGAATAAGTTAATCTGAAAACTAATCTAAAAATCAGACTGAAACAGGATGTAAGGATTTTATTAAGAATACATTTGCTAACTAGCCACTATTGGGCATTGTATTTGACCATCATGAAAGCGTGATAGATCACGAAAAGCCGAACCTCCACGCGTCAAAGTAATTAAATCTCAAGATATTATAATGTTTGGCCAACAAATATTTTTTTCAATAAGACCACAGATAAAAAATGACACGCGACGACCAAAAAGTTAACACGTTTAAAAAAAAAACAAACACTAACTTTTTAAATCCTCTCTCAATCCTCCTTCGCTTCGCGACGTTTCGCGTTGAGCCTGGAATGTTCTATATAACTTCATCTTATTTGCTAACTAGAAAGACTCCAATTAACAATACTATGTAATATAATTTAGTGACACATAGCCAGTCAAGTCTTCACTGATAGCCAGTTATAAAAAAAGTATCCAGGGCTCCTGTACAAATATTTCCTTAGGTATAAAAAATAAATAAAAGCTTGTATAAAATAAACATAAAATTCTAAATGGCAAAATTACTGCTCATAATCGAGTACACTGTTCTCACCTTATTTATAGCCGTGTTGAATATACCAACTTTCTTCCTAATTACTAACCATCTTCGATCATTTAGTTGAAGAAATTCGTCCGAGATCGGTTTTATCTTTAATTCCAGTAGTTTACCAACTCCGACACCAGGAGGCTGTGCGCACGCGCCCCCAACGTATAGTTAAATATCACGTAACGAACTATGGCAACACTTTAATTGTAGTATTGTTATACGAACTTTTGTGTACATAAATAAATTAGTGTACATATTATATATGTTGTAGTTATTTCAACCCCACATGTATGAAGGAGATAACTTTCCTCGTCAAACCTTGCACTGGTTCTAACACTCTTAAACAACGAAAACAATTTCATTCTGTGACAAATTCAATCCTTTTCTCCTTGTATCTCTTTATCTCTGTCTCCTTCTCGCCACTACAAAAGTCAGTTCGTTTCTGAACGAAATCTGAACTGCGAATATAAGTAGCATTATTAAATTTTTGGCGAGATCTCAAACTATCATGTTGTTTGACCTTATATTGTGTGGTACAGGTGGCATTTTGAGTAATAAAGCTTGGTTATTGTGCACAAGTGAAGTAGATTAGAAATAATAATATGGACCATGAATTCTGAGATGCCACAAAAACTCCCTAGCAAGTTTTCACAAGGGAGCCACCATCTTGTTAGGATATAATGAAATCATCATAAGAGAGGAGGCTCTTTATTCATTCGATGATGACAGTAATGATCTTCAATAAGGTGGACAAGTTGCCAAGTTAGGAAGAAGAAGAAGCAGTACTATTACATAATTAAAACGAATTCATTAATCTTTATTATTATATTATTTCTCAATGGGCATTTTTCGTGGTAACGTCATTTTACTATTTTTTTAAATTAATGATTCTAACTTCAATTTAAAGCTTATGTTCACGCTATTGATGAAAAATAAAGATAAAATTAATGTATTTTATTTAAAGAAATTTACCAAAGTACATTTTGCATTCGGAATGTCAACAACAGATGGTGTTTAAGAGTAGCGACGTGACTGACCGCAATAAAGGTTGCAGTCCCGTTTGAAGTTAGTAAACATCAAGTGAGTTACATGCCTGTTAGTGATTTCCTATTTATATATGTTTTTTTGTAAATTGTTACACTTTTGATGTTTAACATCTTTCCTCTCGGTTGCTGGATATTTTTTGTGGGAGCGATTTTGTAAAAGGGACGGAAATTTGTTACAGGAAACCGGGGAAGTGCGCGCTATTTGAATTGACCAATGATCGCGCGGGGTGGCTGTGAGATGGTGCCAACCCATTTTGCGTGAAGTTGGTACCATGACGTACTGTTGGCAAACACGTCGGCGTGTGTGTAACGAGAAAGAGAAAAGAGAAATAAAGAAAGAAAACGCATCAGCTGTGCTCTCATCTACAGTTATACAGTGTTGTATATAAAATCTGAGTATCTTGAATATAAAATCTTTGTATGTGTTAACTATATTAATAATTATCTTTACTATTAAGCGTCTGACAAAGTTCATCATTCTTAAACGTGAATAAGTAATATGGAATTATTCGAATAAATATTTTAGTGCAGATCTTTTTTTTAGGATTTAAGTTACTATGGCGTATTTACCACGACTAGAATTAAGCTTGCGCGAGCAAGCGTTTACATATATTTCCATGCTTATAATATATTCGACCAATAATATGACGAATAACTTGACTTCACATGTATTTACACATGACTTAACATTGTCACTTACAACACTTACAACTTAACATGTCAGATGTTACACAAAATATGCGAGTACTGTAACGCTCGTTTTTTTATTTACATCTATAAGCAATGTTTAAACTAATCTAAATTCTCTGGTAGACATCATGTAATCATCGGCATTGTCAGCTCTTAAACTTACAACAACGGCTTGTGACTCACATGGCCACCCAACGAGAGGGAACATCGCTGCCTCACTCTCACGTACCGGTGCGTCTCGCTCGCACATTTTTTTTACCTCCATTGAAGAGTTTGCTGTCAAAATAAGGATTATAAAAGCGTTTGGACGGTATTATTCAATAATAATTTAAATATATAAATTCCACAGTAGGATATTTTCATTAACGGAACGTAATACATGTAACAAGGAAAGAAAAAAAACCATTTTGCATATTCATATAATTCGAGGTAATAAAAAAAAAACTTAATATTTTTATTGTATTGTTTTTAGGTAGCTTTTAGTTGAAATAATTGGGCAAACGGCGATGCACAAAAAAGTGAATGCGTGTACCTACTCCTTATGTAGGTACGATAGAAATAAATATACTTGTTTCAATAACCACAGTAAAACAAGAGGTTTTGCAAGCAAAGTCATAGACTAGACATTCTGTTACATTGTTTCTTTTTAATCGTTCTAATTTTAGTATTTCGGCCACAATCTCACCTGATTTTAAGTGAATCAAGATGATAAACACGCTAAGCCTAGTGGGAGCAGCACCGACCCTCGCCCTTAATCTTGGTAGAGCAATTGTCTTTCGGCACCCTTTGGTCGTCTGTTTTACACCATAAATTGTATTGTATCACAACATAAGAAGTTCGGTCTCTGCAGCTATGTTACATTTTATTTAATTTTCATTTTCATTAGGGCAACCCCGTGCCTTTGAAAAGACGTCATAAAAATATATTTTTCGCTCAAATTTGTTCTTAGCATTTGGTATTTTGGCATCCCTTGCTATCTGGCGCCTAGAGTGACCGCACTTCTAGCTCTACCCAAAGGCCGCCGCTGAGTGAGAGGACTGGCACTAAAGTGTAGCTGGCGGAACACACCTACAGGTGTTTGGCGATAGATTTTCCTATTGATGGTGGTGGCTAGCCATGCTATGGTTTCATCACTATGACTTTTTTCACCGAAAGCTCAGGCACATTGCAGGAATTCGAACTCAAGTCGATCGATGCAGTGTCCGACAAAGCTACCATTGTGCCATCATTGCGCGCGCATCGTTAAAATACAGTGTCATTATTTTTTATAACACACACGTTTGTTCACAATCTGACCTGATAAATACCGATGTTAATTATGTGGTAAAACAATAAGATTAGAAAACATCTCTAGTGTAGCTGCTGAAAAGTCCTTGATGGTAGAATTATAGTCCTCAAGTGCTGTGGTAATAACAGCTTGTACATATGCTGGATCAGTGCAAAGTAGCATGTTAGGACAAATATAAAGGTGTGAAGTAATGATGGCTTAGTGGTAGCCTGTACGAACACCGCGCAAATCGACGTGAGTTCGAATCCCTGAGCTTTCAGTGAAGGAAAGCATAATGATGAAATCAATGGTAATGCATGAATACCCGCCTAGTTAGCTATGCTTAGCGTGTTACCACCTTCATCAAAATCGAGTGAGATTGTGGTGAAACGATAAATAACCATGATTGTCAGATGTGTCTTTGAATCTTAGATATCCGTATGTGTGTGTGTGTTTTTTTTTTTTCGAACAGACTATACTGTTAGCCTTAAGGGCCCTGGAGCCATTAGAGACTTTGACAGCTTCACCGGGCTTGGGGGCGAGCGCGGAAGGCACTCAGCTCGAAAGCTTTGTAACAAGCTCCAACGGTGCCAAAGTGGCTGAACATTGGTTTGAGCTGTTGCCGATCATGCGAAGAAGTTGCGATCTGACTAATTTCCTATCACTAAAATTAGATCCAACTAATACAGATAATATAAGTTTCTGCCTTCTGGGAGGAAGGAAGAAACGTGCATATATACGCATTTAATAATCTGGAAATTTGGTCCAACTGTAACGAGCCAAAAAAAGGAAAAAAGATCCCTTAGAGAACCTATGTACCTGAGTGGTGTGCATGTACGTACAAATTCAATGTAATGTTTGTATGTTGGAAGCTAGTGAATGCAGTGTTACTGCTGGCTCAAGGGCTCCATGCCGGATGAACGGACCTAGGCTTGAGTTGCCACTGGAGAGGGTGGCGAGTAATCACAATTTCGGAGGACACCGTGGGATAAGAAACTAATACGTTTACAACTTTTAATAACTTACTCGCATTACATGAAGCCGTCCCGCGTGGCATTAAAAAACGCCCAACAGAAAGATCGTTGTGAGTGATGACTTAATTTTTAGAACCACCACGAAGTAACCGGACACCGGGTACACACGCACGACGTTTACGATCTTGGCTCTATTTGTCGGCAAAGAGGTTACAAAGCCTATTTATTGCCATTATCGGTAAATTCGCAGATCGCATCTTTGTAGACAGAGTAGGAACTAGACAGATAAATCGTGTAACCGAGGGAAATTTATCATTGCACGCATACACAAAACAATGTTCAATGTCGGATGTACAATCAAATGATAATTTACTTTATTCTTGTTTAAAAAAATACAACAAAGCACTCTAATTTTAGTTATATTTATTTATCTATTTACTTTATTATCACCTTTTTTTCTTTACTATTACTTTATTTAAAGGCGTCTCCTATTAAACCTCTGGGATTTGTCTTAGCATGCCATGGCCTTAGGTGTTTATTATTGTACGTGCTGTTTGCAATATATGTATGGTATAAGTAAAAGATTCAGTTAATACTTCTTTGTTATTTTATGTACTTATGCTATTTATAAGTTGACGTAGTACTCTTTAAGTTTGTATTGACGTTTTTACCATTTATTGAATCTCTAACGTCCACTGGTATTTTATTTATAGTATTAGGTATTGTGAAAGATACGGTAAGCCTGATATAAAAGTTATTTTAAGTAGTATTTTTAATAATTCAGTAAAAGCCTCTCGTGTATTAACTTCGTATTTTACTGGTACTTGTATATCGGTATTGTCAAATTGTTCTATAAGTAACAAGTACTCAGCGCGGTCATGAACAGGTAATACCTTACAATATTTGAATAAACCTATATAGTTGTTACTGTATATACTTTTTATATTATTTGGTACTATTAATTAAAAAAAAAACGTATTTGCTGATTATTAAATGTACGCAATAACTGATTAGACCATACGAAATTAGATATTCAACAAGAGCTTTATACATTTTCGGCACATAGCGCTTTATACTGGAAAGTTTATATTATTCTCCGTCGACGGTGCGATATCAATAACAATTTTATTTATACTTAATTTAGTTTGCAGTTTATAAACTGAACCAAATATAGGTATGTATAAAAAAACTAAAATTTAATTCTATTGTACGTTTGATACAAAATGTCTTGCAGGCTTACTCTGTCACGAGACGCTATCGTGGCCCAGGTTATCCATAGCGACATCAACCAATTTGATTTAAAGCTGATATCCTCTGCTTATAACTTAACATTTATTAATGATTTTAAATTATTTAGACAAATCTTGCGTATTTTCACGCATCCATTCTATAGATGAGTATTCATAGACAAAATTGTCAATAGTTTGTACTTTCGACAGCTGAAAATGGCATGAATTTTATAGTTTTGAAGAGAGCTAGGTCACAGAATAGTATCTTTGGAGATTTCTCTCTACTTGAGGCAGTGCGACTGGTGGAATAACTCCACCCTGTAGAAGATCGCAGCGAAATAACCTTGAGTTGTGTTCCGACTGTGAGTGGGTGGCCCTATCTCTCAAATATGTTATAAAAAGATACCGAAACGCGACGCGCATAAACGAATCAATATGACGAGCTTTTCACCATATGCATGGTGGTAGCGACCCAGTCGTGTTGTACAAGGCCACCACTAGTGTTGGTAAAACAACCATTGTTTGCAAATCCGATAGAATCGATTGTAATGTAAAAATATCGATTATTCGATCGATTATCAATTGTTTCTTAGAATGTACGTCATCGGGCGATGACAGCGAAAAAAAAAACATTCGCGTGTTCCGTAACTTTCGTAGTTTGTTAATATGACAGTTAAAAGGCATAAATTATGTATCTTTATATGGAAACATACTACCGATAGTTTATTTCCCAACTATCTTTTTTTTATCTTTATAGGTTTGGCGTAGTGGCCACAATCTCACCTGATTTTAAGTGATGATGTGGCCCAAGATGATAACAAGCTAAACCTTGTAGAAGACTGGCTCTCAAGTGTAGCTGCTGGAACACATCTATTGGTGCTTGGCGACAGATTTTCAACTTGAGGGTGGTAGCTAGCCAGGCGGGCATCAGAAAAAGCCCTACCACCATGCTATGGTTTCCACACGATGTTTTCCTTCACCGAAAGCTCAGGCTCATTGCAGGGATTCGAACTCACGTCAATCGACGCGAAGTCGTACACACTACCACTGAGCCATCATTGCTTCAATGCTGCAATTGCATATACAAATGACTATCTATTATACGGTAATAAATCGATGATTAACCTACACTAACAACTACCCCGCTTGAGAGTTTTTGGCGGGAACTCAAACTGTCATTTAGTGTTTTTTATTAATAATTTTGTGTTATATGACCCTATATTGTGTAATACAGGTGGTGTCATGCATAATGAAGTCTGGTTATTGTGCACAAGTGATGTGAATTGAAAATAATAACATGGACCATGAATTCTGAGATGCCACAAAAACTCCCTAGAAAGTTCTAACAAGGGAGCCACCATCTTGTTAGGATACAGTAATGGTCTTCAATAAGGAGGACCGGTTGACAAGTTAAGAAAAGGAACCACCCCGCTATCGCTGTTTCCTCTTTCGTTACTCAGCAGGGTGCACTACGTACAGATGAGATTGGGGCTTGGGTGACGCAAGCCTTAAAATGTTTCTGGCCCTTACATGCTACTTCAAGTATAATTACAAAAATAAAATAATTACATCCGTAATGTTGTACAGTCTAAACTGGGTATTCCACTGAGCAAAAGTTACCAGTGTCTTTCTCCGAATTGAAATGTATCTTCCTGTAAGATTACATCAAACTTTACTCGGTGGTCCAGCCGTGAAGTTGTAAAACACAAAGTCAATGTACTTGCCTGCTTGCCAGATTGCTTAACGTCCATGTTTACTATTCCACTCGATAGAGTCCTAGCGTGAAGATAACCTTCTTCGATAAATAAACTATAAAAAAAATGTAACTGGTAGTTTCAGATATTAGCGCGTTTAAAAAAACAAACAAGCTCTTGAACTTCATAATATTAATATGTAATTTATTTCATTATGTAAATAAGAGCTACAACAATAATATTTAGAAAAAAAAAGAAAAATCATCTCCCTAAAAAGGTTTTATAAAAATCATCCTTGGACTTAAAAATGAACAGTAGCACCGAATTTTTTATTCCACACTCATACTAATAAAAAAAAGTTTATCTACATCATTTCGTTTATCTGTGCTGGCTATACATCATTGCCGAAAGGACGCTATTTTGACAGCTGTCAAATTAGTGTCTAAAATGCCGCCATATCGATTTAAAGGACCGATTCATTGAGTGAAGAGGTTATTATTTTTTTTTCCAACACGACTTGTATGGTGTGCGCTTCGATGAGTTGGACAAGTGCCTTTTTCTCATTATTTAGATCCTGAGCACGCGTTGTCCTACAACAGTACTTATATATTAACTGTTCTTTTTGAAATCGTAAATTTTAGAAAAAACTATAGGACTAGACCAAAGATCTAAATAGAATTCCCACTTTAAAACCATATAATAGAAGTAGTTGCCATGGAACATCATGAGCAATTTCAAGTGAATGAAGTCGCGAGAACCAGATAGTTCTTAGTTCTTAAAATAAATCACATTAAAAAGAAAAAAAACTACAACCTTTGCATGTTTAATTTTATTTGAAGCAATGATGGCTCAGTGGTAGCGTGTACGACTTTGCGTCGTTTGACGTGAGTTCGAATCCCTGCAATGAGCCTGAGCTTTCGGTGAAGGAAAACATCGTGAGTAAATCATAGCACAGTGGTATGGTATTTTTCTAATGCCCGTCTGGCTAGCTACCACCCTCGAGTTGAAAATCTATCGCTAAGCACCGATCGCTATGTTCCGGCAGCTGCACTTGAGAGCCGGTCTTCAACTAGGTTTAGCGTGTTACCATCTTGAGCCACATCGTCACTTAACATCAGGTGAGATTGTGTCCACTACGACAAAAAACGATTAAAAAAAAAATCTTATTTTTTAAGTGTTTTCACAGTGTCACGTGTATAGGATATTTTTCTCATCTTAAAAGTTCATACAATGCTCTAACAAGATGTTGGCTGTCTTGTCTGAAATTACGAGGGAGTTTTTTTGGCAGCTCAAAATGCATCTTCCTTGTTATTATTTTAATCCACTTCACAATAAACAAAACTACATCACATAAAATGCCACTAATAGTACGTAATATATCAATAATACAAGTTTATGAATCAAAACAAAAACCACTACAGTTAATTTAGCTTCAGACAAACAAAAATGCATCGAGTTCTATTTCAAATTAATCCGACTACGTCACGTCGTCATGCCACTTAAATATCCTTTAATTAGCTGACAGAAGCAATACCCAATCAAATTAACACCAATTACTCAACGTAAACATTCAAAAACCCATCATACGAGCTAAAAATACCCGAAGACAGCGTAACGACGCCGTAAATACGTTGACACGGACATAATTTCTTATAATATCACAAGTATTAAAACGGTGTACGAAAACGGAACCATCACGCGCAAGTGTGAATCGAACTCGACATGTCGCGGTGGCTTTGGCGCCAAATTTGCTGTCACCCTGACAGCTTCTCATGATTTACGCCGCAAAATGGCCGTGTAAAATAAATAAATGCGCGTTATGACGAGACGAATAAAAACTGTTTCTAAATTAATAACTTTTTTTAATATAAAAGGCCCACACAACGCGTTGCTCTCGGATTGATGTCTCGTGGTTTTTAAGATGTTTGTTTTTGTTTGATGCTCTCGCGTTGGATGGCTAATTGGTCACAATTGGATTTAATCGAGTAAGAAACGAAACTAAAAATAGTTGGTACATTCTATTTTCAAACGTAGCGCCAGTTTACTATTATTTTTCTAGAACGTTCATAACCGTTGATTTCAATAATCACTTGGGTTTATTTAATATTTTTATTTTAAATAATTATACAAATGAAAGCCTCATTTGTTGTCACGTTACTTTTTATTTCTGCTTATCTTATAGACATTTTGAATACATATAAAAAGAATAGTCATTTAATTTGCTACACTCAGACGTAGCAAGGGAAATAAATATAGAATGCCTTATAGATCACGAGCTTTTCAAGTGACTAGCACGTTGAGGGTAGACTACAAAATATTTCCGTTGCAAACATATTACAGAGTCATCCGTCATTAACTACAGAGATACCTGTGCGGGTGGACGTTCTACGGTAGATATTATTTAATAAATCGTTTTACTTAAATTAAAATAAATCAACTAGAATTCCTAGGGTATTACAAGATGCTTAGAATTTTTGACATAGTAAAATAAGGTAAGACATATTGACAAGGTTTTTGTATTAGATAGATTTTGTTGCTAAAATTAAAGACATTAAGATACATAGTACATCTATTGGTAACTAATAATACTTCCATATAAAAAATTACATGTTTTTTTTTAATATAATTTATGTAGATATTATAACGTGTAAAGAAAAACCAACTACATATATATAAAGAAACTTGAATCGATGTATTATTTACGATTTAAATACTTTAATAAAAAATTGCAACAAGTTTTCGCATAAATGCAGAATTAAAAATTGTCATCTGGACGTATGACGCGGACAATAGAATGTCGCAGGCCGAGCGCACGCGCGAATCGTGATGCCACTGCTCCAAAGATGGAAGACAAAAATGCTTCTGGTGGGTAATCCTTCGAAGATAGATTATGCCGTCGCTAACTTTTTTGAAGGTATTTAGGACCTACAATTATGCAGAACATTAAATTGATATATCTCATATGGTTTACTCAGCGTAAGCCATTTAAGCGCTACAAATGCGTCTTTTTTCCGAACTAACCATTATCGGCACTGCTTATATGTTACTTTATCTTACAAAATATATCCTATAACCTCGCCAGATAATATTTCTTTTCGCGTAAAAAGAACATAAACGGACAGACAGACAGAGAGACGTTGAGTTTTATAATATGTATAGATTTAGAAGATATATATATATATATATATATACATATGTCTATATATGTCTATATATGGTATGCCCATAACTGTCATATTTAAACGTATTTAGTTACATTATTGGATAACTATGACTATCGTTATAGGAATTAAGCTAAAAAAATCTCGAAGGATACAAACATAAATATTACAAAACTTGTTTACTTCAAGCAGTTTATGTAGTTTATATACTATAATAAACATTATTCTTTATTAAAATCTGCGAAAAAACATATTCAGCCATCGCTTGTAAGTGAATGAATAATTTTATATCAATCAATAAAAATGATCCATTGTTATTTTTAATATTATATCTACCTATACCTACCTATATATTACTATAATTATTAATATATTTTTTTATTATAAATATTATATTTTTCTAATCTTCAAAGTTCAAATTACTCTCTAACAATATGGCGGCCCTTTAGTGAGAACTGTCCAGGGAGTTTTTGTGGCACCTCGAAATGCATGTTTTTAGTTATTATTAATATTTAACTTCACTTGTGTACAATAACCCTACTATATCAAGCAAAATGTCACTAAAATTACATAATATAGGGTCAAATAACATACGTATATGATTAAAATAGTAGGTACCTACCACATAGCAAATCATGATCCCGTCTAAAGCTCTACAATCATACTTATTATTTGAAATGAACGTTGATTATTAGTTGATAGTTTATATCTGAGAACATAAAATGAAAAAATCCAAAAATTATTCTCATTAACTTTTTTATTTACTTTCGATTAGCGAGGTAAAGGTACAAAAAATTGTCAACCTGCCAATGCTACCACTGACAAATAGACCGGCTGAGTATTTAGGGGCACGTTGCACGTAAAGCCGAAACAAAAACCCCTTTACCTAAATATGGTAATAGCCTAGACGTGTGGTTTTTGAAATATTTGTTAATAAAACCTGTAGGGATAATATTGGTTACGCAACAATTTTTGGAAGTGTTCACCTATGTGATATTTACAGCCACTGGCATTGTTAGTCCGGCAACTCGGGGACGTATTCATCAAGTTTTAAGCTTCTTAAATATTATACTAAACTACTAAAAAGGTTTTTCATTTTTTGCACAGAACCCTAATTATTATTCTAAAATCAAAAAAGCCTAAGTTATACCCTATAACATCAGCTATCTGCCAGTGAAGGTCCCGTCAAAATCGGTCCAACCATTTCGATGATTACCCGGAACAAACAGACAGACAGAAAATTTTAAAAAGTGTTTTTTGTCATAGGTATACTTTCATATGCATTTAGTAAAAACCTGTTATTTTGACATTACAAACAGACACTTCAATTTTATTATATGAATAGCTAGATGACTGTAATCCTGTATAAACTATGCCAATATATAGAACACGCATTAAGAACTTGATATTTAATCACCCGCAGTTAGCAAAGTAGTTGAAGTGGTAATTATATATATCGGCACCTTCCTCCGATATTAAAAACAAATATATTTCTTTCACATTGTCAATGTGCACCAATAGAAATAAAGCATGACCAGCTATTTACACTACGCTATATTGAAATTTGGGCAATTTCCCTTATTGACTAATTTTTTATATACAAAATTTTATATTCAAATTCTAATAATTATAGAAGCTATAAATTAAACACGACACTACGCGATGTAAAATTTACATTCATTTATTGATAGTTTTTACATCGGCCAATATAAATTACGCTAAATACTTCCCGTGTAAAATCAATATTTACACAATTACTAGTAGGTAATACGTTAAGTTTAAAAGTTGATATAAATTCATATAATGAATCGAATCCTTTCAAAAACGTTTTGATAATAATTACAATGGTATCCGGTTGGTTCACGACTACCATATATCATATATAACACCCGACGATTTTTAAATATTGTTTATAAGTTTAGCATTATGGCCACAATCTCATCTGATTTAAGTGACGATGTGGCCCAAGATGGTGCCACGCTAAACCTATTAGGGAAACAGGCTCTCAAGTACAGCTGCCGAAATATAGTTGTAGGTGCTTGCAGATTTTCAACTTGAGGGTGGTGGCTAGCCAGGAGGATATCAGAAAATATCCTACCACGTATGGTTTGATCATTTTGTTTTCTTTCACCGAAAGCTCAGGCTCATTGCACGGATTCGTACTCACGTCGATCGACGCGGAGTCCGTATACGCTACCACTAAGCAATAATTTCTTCAAACGATTCATGGTTAGACGTGACGCGGTTGTATCCAGTAATCAAACGAGATTGTAAGGATCTTTACTCAATTGCGACCACCATTCAAAAAATTTTTACAACTAAGGTGACGAACAAGCATACACTTCGCCTAAAGGTAAGCGAATACCGTAGCCTATAGACTAGATATAAGAGATAGGCATATAGTATTGCGGATGTTTTTTTAGATTTACTTAGGAGCAATATTTTGTAGAACTATTTACGTATCACTGACAATTACGCCAGAGCACGCGAATAAAGCAGTTCGGGTGCACTTTGTCCTCCGACTTACTTGAGAAAAATCAATATTTAAGACTAACTGAGAGGTGTAGCCTAATGCTAGATAGCCTATATTATTCCTCGTGCATTTGGTTATCATATAAAAAAAGATTTTTTCAAATCTGACTAGTAGTTACAGAGATTAGCGTGTTTAAATAGCCTTGTTAGAACTTTCTAGGGAGTTTTTGTGGCATCTCAGATTTAATGATCCATGTTATTTCCAATCGACTTCACTTGTGAACAATAACCAAGCTGCAAAATGCCACCTGTATTATACAATATAGGGTCAAATATCACAAATTTATAAATAAAAAACAAAACAAAATTCACTACATGACAGTTTGAGATACCGCCAAAAACTCTTCTTGGTCGCAATCGTTTTTGAATTTTACTACTCATCGTTCGGCACCAACAAAAAAGTTCTCTTCATCATATCTTTATTGTAATGTGAAACTGTGGAACTGTCTCCCGACTAGTCGTCCCTCCTTCCTACAAGATGGAATCCTTCAAACATAACATGAAGACACATTGAAGCAGGCCGGCATCACAGCGACGACTGATTGTAGATCGCTTGGTGGTAGCCGATGTTGTTGGATTATACTGTGCTTATCATCAGGTACAGTGAATTCACTTTATCGTGACACAATAAAAAAAAATTGTGCAGCAGTGCACACGTATTAGAAAAGAAAAATAAAATATAATAATTATAAAATAAAAATAAAATATATACCACTAGACCAATCCGATGACGATTACAATCATGAAAATCAGGACTTGAATTAACCGTGTATACTATCTCATTCTCTCGTAGGCTAAATCATATAGTTGTTGTATATGGTTGTCTCTTTTTACTGTCGCTTTTTTGTTTCATCGCGTTACAAAAAACAACGGTACTTAAGAATTTTCACTTCAAAAACATTAATTTATTACTCGGCAAATCGGTAATACGCTTCGTAACCTTCAATCAGAAGCAAATACTTGTATTTATTCGACTATTCTTAAAAATCAAAATAACTTCCTCCCAATTACAAAATTTAACGTTCTAAATTTAAACATAAAAATATAATATACGGAATCTTAAAAAATTCTCACGGCCAACACTTGACTTTATTTAATTCAACACGGTCGCCCATTCGGATAAGTTAAGAGTTGATGTATAAGCTAATAGTAGTATTAATACACGTCTCAAACTGATAAATAAGATGGACGACTTAGTTTTTTTTTTTCTGTATCAACGAGAAGCGCTGTAGGCATGGGAACGGAACGCATTGTGCCTACCATCCAAAGATATTAAATTACTATCATAGAAGAAATAAAACGTAAAAGTAGCTGTCTATGTTCAATTGCTAATTTATTATCCGTTCGTGCAGTTGTATTGATTTTTGTTATTACCTTGTATTGTTAACTTATAGTTTGGTTATTGTGCTCAAAATGAAGTGAATTATAAATTACTCGTATATAACAAGAAACATTAATTTTTAATAAAAAATCCCTAGTCAGTTTTAACAAGAGAGCCGAGAGCCACCATTTTGGTGAAGATTTGCCTAAACTATAAAGATTGGAAAAATATTCTATGCATGTGTCATTGGCACAATTGTGTATAAACACACATAGCCATTAAATAAGAAGAAGGTCAAATATTGTCCTTGTTCGTCTAGTAAAATATTAAAATTGCGTAAAATACGCCGACTTGGGTATTAAAATCGCTATTTTTTAATTGCTTCGTATACTAAATAGGTTAATCCATAATTTTGAACGCTATATCCAAGCGTAGTATTACTGAGGCAAAGGTCCCTGTAAAACTAAACATTTTTATTATTAAAATATACGACGAAACTTACTAGCCGTTCTGACGAACGAAGCGTGGAAGGTAAACCCGAGCGAACTCTACCGTTGAGATTTATTAATACCGACTCGATTCATGTTTTGACAAATTAATTCTGCGCAAGACCTTTACCGTCAGTCGCTGACTATTTAGGGCTGTCACTAGAAACAAACGAGATACTATACGCCTTAAAAATAACCAACTAGTTTATTTCATCACAATATCTACGCCAATAAAGTGTACCAAACATATTACAGTAAGACAATGGTCACGCAGATGATCTGTGGTAATATTTACATGATTAGGGGAGAGTGGGAAAAATTTAATCATTTTTATAACTCCTGCAGTTCTAAAGTTTGTCTCTTAATCATTTTTTCTCATATTATATCCTTAATGGATTTTTCCGACCTTTAAGGAAACAGAAATTTGTTTGCAGGAATACATAAATTAATAAGTTATGACATGTTAAAAAAATTGGGAAATGGTTCTCTGTATCCCACGAATGAGTCACTTGGATCATTGCATGGATGACAGTGAGTCAACTGGAGTGCTGAATAAACTGGTGATCAAATAAGTATTAAATGTAGGTATGTTAGTTAGAAACATCTAAATCAAAGTGTTACATCCCTTGCTTTCTCTCTGTACTGCTCGAAAACTTATGGTTGCTTCGGATGGTACCTGCACCGGACCGGCTGTAGTGAGCCCACTACCGTATGTTACGAGTATGCTACGGCCGAAGATACTACGCAGCACACTCTCTCAGCCTTTCCCACCATCCTAGCTGAATCAGTATAGACGGGTCAAGGGGCCCGAATTGTTATTGCACTGGTTCAGTTGACGGGGAGACAGTTAGGTTTGCAACTTGCCGAGCTGGTCGCCGTGTCGCCCCATTACGGTGACGGATTGCACACCGTGGATTTTTAGTGAATAGGAGTCTCATATAACCACTAGTTATCCCCAGCAACTGTACCGATGGTTGATGTCTTGATGTTAAAAAAAAAGCTACGTAACATCTTCTCGTCCGAGATACCGCCGTATCTCAAGACGAAAGTCTTTGACCGGTGTGTGTTGTCATTGATGACATATGCTACTGAGACCTGCTCACTAATGACAGGTCTGATAAGAAAGCTCAAGGTCACTCAAAGGGCAATGGAGAGGGCTATGCTCAGAGTTACTCTGAGTGATCGAATCAGAAATGAGGAGATCCACAGAATTGCTAGACTTAAGTGGCAGTGGGTGGGGCACATCGCTTGTAGAATATACCCGCTACAAGGTGGTCCCACGACCGAGTGAAGGTTGACGGAACCTGCTGGATACGAGCAGTGCAGTAACGGTCATTTTAGCGATCTTTTGAGGAGGTCTACGTCCATCAGTGGACGTCTTTTGGCTGAATGGATGGACGGGTGTAAACCACACAGCGCGGATGCTAACAATTTAATTGTTTTATGAAATTTAAAAACTTTTTAAATATAGAAATCTATACATGAGCGATATAATAAAAATGACTTATAATCATATTTTTATAGTTAGGTAAAATATTATTGTTTTTATAATAAATGGCAACCCTAACGTTTGTTCTGGGTGGGCCCCATATCCGATACCGTGGCAGCGCGAAACAAAACAACTTAGCCACGACAGAGACGGCTATCGACCGACGTGACGTCATGCGCTCTGTCTCTTTCCAATGCGTTTAGCTGCACTTTGTACATTTTCCCGTAATTTTTCACATTTCATTGTACACTAGCTGTGCTCGCGGCTACGCTTGCGTGAACTACTAAAAACATTTTTTTTGTGTGGCACCCTAATTATTTGTCTTAAATAAATGTAGCCTAATTTATTCTCTATAAAATCAGCTATCTGCCAGTGAAAGTCCCGTCAAAATTAGTCCAACCGTTTCGAAGTTTAGCCGGAACAGAAAGACAACATTTTTTTTTGTTATAGATAGCGTGTATACTTTCATATGCAATTAGTAAAAATTGGCGGCAAATAAATAAATAAATAAAAATCGATCGTGTATTCCCAGATTAACTTATACTGAAACTTATTCAAAATGCTTCAACTTCAAAAATGCATAACTAGTACTTGTGACGAGCAAGCATTGCTGCTTTGCGGGAGAAATAATTGAGGAAGTGTTACTTCCGCAGTCGAAATTTACATAGAATATACCACTTAAAAAAAAGAAGGTAATGTGCCTATGTTATATAACGTAAATGGGCACTAAGAAAGGATTTGAGTTTTTGGCGGGATCTGAAACTGTCATGTAATGGTTTTTAATTTTTATTCATAAATTTGTGTTATTTAACCCAATATTGTATAATACAGGTGGCGTTATGCATAATAAGGTTTGGTTATTGTAGCACAAGTGAAGTGAATTGGAAATAATAACATGGATCATGAATTCTGAGATGCCACGAAAACTCCCTAGAAAGTTCTAACAAGGGAGCCACCATCTTGTTAAGATACACAAATCGTCATAACACTGGAAACTATATACACTCGATTATCGCAGTAATGGTCTTCAATAAAGAAGACCAGTTGCCAAGTTAGGAAATAGAAGAAGAAGAAAGGATTTTTGGATACCCTACTCTACTTACTTACTTTGATTATAATTAAATATTAACACGTACAATAAAAGAAATACGTGATTCCGTTTTAATGAAATAACAAGCTTTTTTATTTCAACTACTGGCCAATTAGTGTGGCCTACATTACATAAATTAAAACGTAATTGCTACGTGCTCATGTCAACGCCTCAAAACATGGCTCCTACGGTGTTGCCAGCATCATAATTAAATTAATTACATTTTAATTATACGCGTGTTGTTTTTTTTTTAATATTCTTTACCTTGTTATTACGATTTTGTGCGTTTTTTATTATTTTTCTTACGTCCTTTACTAGATTCCACCAGCGGTATCGCTCTGTTAAAATTACTAGGTATCTACCTACAGCCGAGCTTTGAGACTTTTCTGCGTGTTTAATAGTATACCTACTGTTTTAGTAATGTTTAATCCGGTTTTAATCACTATGTGTATTCCACTACTACGAATGTAAAAACGGTTACAGTGTAATATATGTGTATAATAGATTGACCCACGCTCACACATCATTTTTTTCCAACTCTTACAAGGAACCCTTAAATTAAAATTTTAGATGGATTGAATATTTTTAAGACGTCGTTCAAATATTAATAAAAATTGGTCAAAAATAAAGTTTTTTATTTTCAAATTTATTTGCTCGTGACGGTAATGTTTTGTATACATAAAATAAAGAATCCTGCAAAATTTAACATAAGGAAAAATTAAACGTCGCTCAAAAATTCTGAATCTTTGTTTTCAAGTGACCTTTTTTCTACCATCAATTTATATAATTATAAAACAATATAAACCACGAGGCATATACAAATGTACTGTACAAGTTTCATATGCGGTCCCGACTCCCGTTAAAAAAGACTGTGAGCACTTAACATCAAGTGGATTGCATAACTTCTTTTTTTATCTACATATATCTGTCCAATAATATAACTAAATACATATAAATTTGTCAGTTATGGGTATACCATACATCTTCTATGTCCATATATGTTATAAAACTCAACGTCTCTCTGTCTGTCTGTCCGTTTATGTTCTTTTCACGCGTAAACCGATTTACATATTCTTTATTTTAAGTCATAGCTATTTTATCCGGGCAGGTTAATAGGATATATTTTGTAAGATAAAGTAACATACGAAATAAGCACGATTATAGTAAATCAATTCGGAAAAAGACGCTTTTGGGGCGTTTAAATGACTTACTCTGAGTAAACCATAAGAGATATATCAAATTAATGTCCTACATAATTATAGATCTTAAAGAAACCTATAAAAAAGTCTACTATAGCATATATCTATCTTCTAAGGATCACCCACAATAAGCATTTTTGGGGCAGCAGAAGTCGCGCTTGCGCTCGACCGACAGCATTCTGTAGTCCACGCGAGCGGAGCCGCGGGCACAGCTATTACTATACTAAAGCTAAGGAGTTTTTGTTGTTTGTTTGTTTGTTTAAACACGCCAATCTCTGGAACTACCAGTCGGATTCGAAAAATTATTAACCAGATTCATTAGGAATAGTATAAACTATACAACTTCACGCTAAGCCCATAAGGAGCGGAGCAGTAACTATGAATGTCAAGCAATCTGGGAAGCTGTACACAAGTACGGGAAGTGGGATAACGATAGGTTCGGTCACACGGGCGCTTTGAAGGCGGCGGCACTGCGAAGACTTTTTTTTTCGATCTGACTTTTATGTTAGCCTTAGGTGTCCTGGAGCCTTTACGGCTTTTACAGCTTCACGCTGTGAAGAGTTTGTCAAATAATTATCATCGGGGAAACTGTGGAGTACAGCTAGTTAGTTATAATTTGAACGCAACCGTGACCCCAACGGCGCGAAACTTGTAACTGTCAATTTTGACAGGCCGCCATCTTGGCTGCGAATTCCCGCCAACGTGTTACTCAATATCGCTTCTTGGGATAATTACTTGAACGATTAGTCAAGTCTTTACCACGGCCGTGTGTTACACCGTCGCATCGGAGAATATATATTATGTTATATATGTTATTCATGAAGTTATTTAAAGTTCTAACTTTAATATAATATATTTTATTTAGGATATTTCTAAATTTGTTGTTAACATCAAATCAAATTTTCATTTAAATTTAAACACCAGAAAACTATTTTTTAATTGTCACTACCTTGGTTTAGAAGTAGTTTTATCCTGGATCCCTGACCACTATGAGAATGTAGTAAGTGAACTGCTGATTAAAGACATTTTCTCAAGACTTGCGTGCTTCTACCATGGCAAGATCTTTAGATAAATTCTGAGCCACTCAAGGGCAAATATTATAAAATCATCCAACAAACGATTCCCGCTAAGCTCTCCGTTTACCTCATGAAAATTCAAGACCGTGACCATTATCTGAATGAATGCGGACTTGATTAAGATTCCTTGGATCACATGTTTTACAAATACATACTCCAAACTATCTTCAAACTAACCAATATCAGTTGTTCGACGTAGCATTTAAATATGGTATCACTGGCATAATAATCCTTTCATCTACATATTTATATTAGACATACTAACCTAAGCGATGATGGCTCAGTGGTAGCGTGTACGACTTCGCGTCGAGTGACGTGAGTTCGAATCCCTGCAATGAGCCTGAGCTTTCGGTGAAGAAAAATATCGTGTGGAAACCATAGCATGGTGGTAGGGCATTTTCTATTAGCCCACCTGGCTAGCTACCACCCTCAAGTTGAAAATCTGTCGCCAAGCACCAACAGGTGTGTTCCGGCATCTGCACTTGAGAGCCAAGTCTTCCACTAGGTTTAGCGTGTAGACCGACATCTTGGGCCACATCGACACTTAACATCAGGTGAGATTGTGGCCACTACGCAGAATCCTATTATAACGATTAAAAAAAAGAAATATTAACTATTTCTGTTTTCCTTGAAGGAAAACATTCTCCTTACATGTAACAGCTATAAAATTAAAGCTTGTGTTATTGGGATTTAATAAAAAGTTAAAAATATATGATGAACAATTGTATCTATACCACCGTCAAACAAATTTGTAATTTTACTAAAGTGGAAGATTAATTCATTGCAATAGTAAAATACTCATTTAAGACTGAAAATCAGTTAGCTGGTGATAACAAAGTAATTTAGTAACTCTCGATATGTTACTTTTTTTGTTGTTACTATAACATATAACATCTTTTAAAATAGTAAGATATTATTTTCAATCTGTTGCAGCGATCAGAGAACTTTATTTGCTACGGCCGCTATATAACGGCGACACTAATAGTATAAGGGTCAGCTATTTAATTACTGATAGTTCTTGGACTTACACCACTGAATCCTCCGTCATCAATACCGAGGAAAGAAACTGTCTTACTCAGTTGGTGGTAGTCTAAAGACCAATAAGCTCGAGCTAAGAAATCCGTCGCAGTTCCGTCCACAATACACATATAAAATCTATAGACCGTTTAAAGTTTGTTCAGCACGTCACCAACACAATCTTCTATATAACATATCATAAAACTCAACGTCTCTCTGTCTGTCTGTATGTTTATGTTCTTTTACACGCGAAAACCATTAATCTGATTTACATAGTTTTTCCTTTAATTCATAGATATATTATCTGGCTAGGTTATAGGATATATTTTATTACATAAAGTAACATACGAAATAAGCAGTGACGATAATGGTAAATCAATTCGGAAAAAGACGCTTTTGGGGCGATTAAATGGCTTACGCTGAGACCTAGACCTTAAACAGACCTACAAAAAGCAATAGCCTATGTTTCTCTTCTAAGGATTACAATAAGTATTTTATGCAGCATAAAATAATTTATAATATATAATTTTTGATGCAGCACAATTCGCACGTGCGCTACAGACAGCATTCTGTAGACCACGCTAGCGAAGCCGCGGGCACAGCTAGTATTTCATAAATCCGAGCCGCGCGGAGACCAACGATATATTTATTTTTCTACATATAATTTTAAGATATTTTAAAATGGTTCCATAAAATCAGAACGTCAGTCTTCACAACGTAAGAACGAACCAACTCGTGTACTGCCAACATTACGGCAAGCGGTGTATACGTCGCGAGGCAATTGGTTGAGGCACTAATAATTGCTTTGTATATGTTGGCTGCAGCGCGTAAAATTATTAACGCGCACTTATTGGTAATGAGAGCTCATATCCCTGTGATTGGCAATTAACGATTCAACAGTAATATCGGCTCAAACGCAATCAATTTAGTAACGCTCTTTGTAATAAGTACCTACCTTTCCATTTTGTTCATACGTACGATTAGTATATTTATAAACTAGCTGTGGCGACGGCTTCGCTCGCGTGAACGACAGAAGAAATCGTAATATTTTATAACTTTATTAACTTTTTATTGAATTAAGATATCGTGTTTTTTTTTTTTGGTAAGGACCAAGTATTTAAGGAGTTAAAATAAAAATTGATCAAAATCTATCGAGTAGTTGTTGCGTCCTCCATAATTTTTATTTATATAGAAGATAACATAGATAGATAGATAATATAAGTATGTAATATATAATCTTTAAATAACCGTATATATTAACAGTTCATGTTATTATAATTATAAATAACGTTATAATTATTTAGTTAATAACGTGAAGCTCCGCGATGCGACGCGACGCGACAGCGCGGTGTGACAGACGTCGCTCCTTTAAATTTGAGAAGGTAAAGGTAATGGAGCCAAGAGTAATTTCGTTTAATTACTGAGTCCGTTGACCTGACGAGGCATTTTCTTTGTATTCCTCCATTATGCAAACAATGTTTGTACCTTCCTTCTAGTTAAAAGGCAGACGAATAATTTTACTATCATTTCTGTGCTATCATTACACACAAACTACTGAAGCTAACATTAGTAAATTTAGACAGTAACGTCCTTATATGGTCCTTTTAAAACAAATATATTTAAAATAATTACTGTCAGTTAAAATAATGCTATTTTTAGTATAAAGGTTACTAATTTTTCCATCAGACTAAAAAACTTGGTCTAAGATTTTTCCGAAACGGGACAAGAACTATATATTGACAAGCACCTTCCTTCTAGCGTTTGAGAATTAAAAGACTCATTTAATGTCAGACTCTTACTGACTAAAACCCAGCGGTGTACCATCAGCCTCCTATAATGGGACGAAACGAGATCGTGGTTGCATTCACCGCGTCTCCCCGACGGCCGGCCCCAGTCGGGCCTCCGGCGCTAAAGAGAGACAGTCTGGTACAACCCCAACTGTCTTCCAGACGGCTGAACCAGTGCAATGGAATGACGAGCCCCCCGATCTATCTTCCCTGGTTTAGCAAGGGCAGAGGAAAGAGGCGCGAAAACATCCCCTCCTACTAGCCATCGTCTACGCATATGTCCCGCAGAGGACTCGGCGCTGATGGTACCCTCCCTTTTATGGGAGGCGGTCGGCAACTGGCGCCCCCCATATAATGACCGGCAGGCCTTGCCGCATCGCCACAGTAGCTGCAATGCAGCGCCTCAGCCGTACAACCCAGCGCCTTGTGGCCTGGCTCTCCGCAACGGAAGCACAGCCCTCCCCTGTCGATCGTCGATGGGCACACTGCCGCGTATAAACCAAGCCCAAGCACATGAAGCAGTTCATATAGTTGGGTTTACCCTCTTCAAGATCCAGGACAGCGTGAGATTGTCTATTATAAAAATATTTTTTATTCAAACTGAGCCACTAACAAGGATAATTTTATTAGTCCTTCATTACATGTTATAAAAACAAGTGTGTCTGTATGTATAAACTATGTATATTCATGGCTCGTGGCGCAGTGGTCAGCCGTACATACGTAGTACTATTGAGCTGAGAAGTCGCGGGTACGATCCTTGCACATTACTTACTTTTGTACGATGAACATAATATCAGTTGTGTCTGGCTGTTAAATGTCTATATATCACTACATATCAACGCTCGAGGACTCACCCCCTCCAGCATATATTCTAACTCGAGGCTCATTTGGTACACACGCATATGGCAAACATAAACCCTTAACAGATTATACACCAATAGGAAATACTTAGTGAGAATTTTACTTGTTTTTTTTTTTTTTTCATTGCTTGTACAGTAATTTATTAAGCAATTTTTTTTATGAGTGTGTAACAATAAATGTCTTTTCTTTCTTTCTTCTGTATATATAGTATACTAGTTATGTCCGCGGCTCCGCTCGAATGGACTACAGAACACGCGCGAATCGAGCTGCCCCGCTCAAGAGAGGGAAGACAAAAATGCTTCTTGTGGGTGATCCTTAGAAGATTGATTTATGCTATTTCAGTCTTTTTATGGTCTACAATTTTGTACAACATTAATTTAATATTTCTCTCTAATGATTTACTCAGCGTAAGCCGTTTAAGCACCCCAAATGAGTTTTTTTCACGACACGATTCATCATTATCGTCACTGCTTATTTCATATGTTACTTTATGTACCAAAATATATCCTATCACCTGGCCAGATAACATAGCTATAAATTAAAATAAAGAACCATGTAAATCTGATAAGCGGTATTCGCGTGAAAAGAACATAAACGGACAGACAGACAGAGAGATGTCGAGTTTTATAATATGGATGAGTTGTTTAGTTACCATAATACAAGTTTTGCTTAGTTTGGAATGCTCAAGCCCGGCGAAGCTGTCAAAACCTTAATGACTCCAGGGCCTTTAAGGCTAATAGTATAGACAATTCGAAAAAAAAGTTTGGAATGAAATGGCCGTGTTGTATAATTATGTGTCCATATTTATATTACATTTATTTATTTTTAGATTTTTCTGACTTCATTCACAATATTAGTGAATTAAAATAAATATTCAGTTTAGGCCCTAAAAAGCCACTTATGAACGTCAAAATACTACTAGAGGTTTGGAAAACATCCCAGACATCGTTTCTTTTTTTTTTCAACTGTGCGATAATATTTACTATTAATAACCATATTAATAATTTATTGGATCCATAGAGAGGGCATCACTTCCAGACATCACTATCATTCACATAATGACCCACTCTATTATAACTTTTTGAGAGTAAAACCTGCTTGACATGGTCCTTGAACTTATTGTCTGGCAAATCAGTAATGCTCTTCGGGATCTCATTATAGAACCGGACACTAACTATTACCTAAAAAACTTTATTAATTTTACTAAGTCTAAAACTCAGTACTAATAATTTATGTCTATTTCTAGTATTAAAACTGTGCTGGTTGTTGACAAAATCTAGCTTGTCAAAGTTAATTAGCGAGTATTTATTTATAGATATAATGGATGGCAAGTGGCTAAGACACTAGAGTAGTACTTTAACAATAAATAAAGATTTTTTTATATAACATTTGCCTTTTAAGGTCAACACGGCGTCCATTAAATGTTATTAAATAATTTTATATTATAAAACGAAGACCCCCGTCGCGTCTGTCTGAACGCGATAAACTCAAAAACTATAACAGGGATTTTAATACGGTTTTCGTCAATAGACGGAGTGATTCATGAGGAAGGTTTAAGTGATTAAAACATTACGGTTTTGTGTAAATTGACTCTGACGATCATTGTGGAAGACGTCGGAAAAGTAAGGCCGACTTGGAGCTTTACTATAGCGTGCGTCGCATAGACCAATAAAGTTACACGTATTACTCTGCTACCCTTGCGAAAACGGGACGGGTTGCTTTACGATAATTATTCAAGATTGATAGTTATCTGATTTGTGAAGATAATGTGAAGCAATGTTTGCTCAGTGGTAGTGTATAAGGACATCATGACGTTGATAGACGTGGGTTCGAATCCCTGCAATGAGCCCGAGCTTTTGGTGAAGGAAAACATCGTGATGGAACCATAGCACGGTGGTAGGGCTTTTTCTAATGCCCGCCTGGCTAGCTACCACCCTCAAGTTAAAAATCTGTCGCCAAGAATCAATATGTGTGTTCCGGTAGCTTCACTTGAGAGCCAGTCTTCCTCTAAGACTTGGGCCACACCATACTTAAGATTAAGTGAGATTGTAGCCACAACGCCTAAAGTTATAACGATAAAAAAGATTGTGAATCAAGTCAGCAAAACCTTTACCGAAAGTCTTAGAATATTCGTAAACGTAAACGGTTAAAAATGGGACAATATTTTTATATTTGAACGGCAAAGTGATCGCAGCGTGTTAGGACACTGCGTCGACTAACATAAGTTCGAGTCCCTGCAATAAGGCTGTGCTTTCGATGAAGGAAAACATCGTTTTCTTTTATACAACTAAGGTGGTAATAAACATACGGCCCCCTGGTAGTAAGCGGTTACCGTAACCTATAGACGCTTGTAATATTATAGGTATCACTAGCACATTGCCGACCTTGAACTTCCCTTCCTCAAGGAGCTCTGGAAGACCTACTCACCGCAGCAACACAACACAAGGTTATTTGGCTGCGATCTTCTGTATGGTGAAGGACCACCAGTCAGAATTCTCCAAGTAGAGAGAAATCTCCATATACATTTCTCTGTTGCCTACCTATCTTTCTAAATAATCTCTCCTCAAGGGACTTATAGGTGTGTTCCGGCAGCTATATTTGAGTCTGTTATTCTAAGCTTTTACACATAACATCAGCTGAGAATTAGGTGAGGTTACTAATGAAATGTAAAAAAATAATAATAAGGAATATCAAGAAATCAAATCCGTATATAACGATCAATGCAGTTAAAACCGATGGTAGAAAGTATTGTAAAAAGACAAAAATAAATCTCACATTAGCATGGGAATAAAGGTCGATACGCAAGTTTCCTTCGCAACCCCCGGGACCGTTAAAACCTGACGGAATGAAGGGTTCAGTGGAAAATTAGCAACCGACGCCGCGACGTAGCGAATGCCGTACTTAGTCCAAGATATCAGACGAAGCGTATTAATTCTAACATACTAAGAAAACTTGCAAGAAGTTTTTTTTTTCGTTCTAGGTTTGGCGTAGTGGTCACAATCTCACATGAAAACACACTAAACCTAGTGAAAGATTGGCTCTCAAGTACAGCTGCCGGAACACATCTATTGGTGCTTGGCGAGAGATTTTCAACTTGAAGGTGCTAGCTAGCCAGGCGGGCATCAGAAAATACCCTACCACCATGCTATGATTTCCTCACGGTGTTTTCCTTCACCTAAAGCCCAGGCTCTTTGCAAGGATTCGAACTCACGTCAATCGACGCGAAGTCGTACACGCTACCACTGAGCCATCATTGCTTCAAGCAAAATGCTTACATGCATACAATATTACATGCGTACGTAGTAACACAATGTTTTTAAAAGTTGTTTTTTAAAATCGTTAACAGCTTCTGCATTACACTCAACCAAAGAACGCAGTATAACTGGATAGAGCCAGTATATAGATTTACATAACTTACGTAATTAAAATAGTTTTAACTTGTACGCTCCGAATATCCATTTGCTTCTTTTTTATCTTCACGACTTACTCACGCTAGAGACGACAGAACAATTCAAAAATAACTTATCCTTATAACCATATTTCATTTATTTGAAGAGAAGTTTTTTACCGTATATTTGTGATGGCGAAATGGTTCAGAATAAGTTTAAATAGTTTCAAAATTTAAAACACGTTTTAATTACGCACTAAAAATAAAAAAATAAAAAAACTTATAATTCGTTACCAAGCCCAATGTATTTGCTTTGTCAAAACAAATCATATTAGCTGAAACTCGATGGGGTTTACTAGTAGCCACTCATGTGTTACACTATCCATCTCCTGGCTCCATCATCAGATCAGTTCCAAAATACCAAATTATAGTGTTGCCATCCGAACTACATACACAAAAAGTTTCATTTCGATACGACAATTAGAAGTAGGTTAAAATTGACTACTAAGATTTATTAATTTGTTTAATAGATTGTTTTAAATTTATACGCACTTTTGTGATATGCTAGATCTAGGAATGTAGCTTAAGATCAAAAGAGAAAGGGAAGCTTTGTAGACTTTTAAGAAAATTTAGTATTAATAAATCTCATTTATAATCTTATAACTAATATAGAATGGGGTCATTTTGGAAAACTCTTCACTGCAGGATGGGACACATATTATAATTATTTTTAGATGGCACAAGATCCCTGATCACGTTAGGGGTGTCGTAGGCACTATAAATTAAAAAAATTATATATCAAAATGTGTAACACGTTGAAGGCGCTAACTTGACAGCTGTGAATTGGATTGTTTATATCCTATAATGCGCCAAAGTTTCGTCTGGGGTCTCATGATACGTCACGGTTTTTTCTTTTAATAACTTCAATATACGCATTCGGAAAACTCACGAGTTTTTATGTTTGGTTTATTCGTAAGCAGAGCCGTGTGTAAGAAAAAATGAAGCAATGATGAAGCAGTGGTAGCGTGTACGACTTCGCGTCGATGTACGTGAGTTCGAATCCCTGCAATGAGCCTGAGCTTTCGGTGAAGGAAAACATTGTGAGGAAACCATAGCATGGTGGTAGGGCTTTTTCTAATGCCCGCCTGGCTAGCTACCACCCTCAAGTTGAAAATCTGTCGCCAAGCACCAATAGGTGTGTTCCGGCAGCTGCACTTAAGAGCCAGTCTTCCACTAGGTTTAGCGTTTACCATCTTAGGCCACATCGTCACTCAACATCAGGTGAGATTGTAGCCACTAAGACAAACCTATAACGATAAAAAAAAAATGAAAAAAAAAAAAACGCATGGATCGGCAATTATTTTTTTAAATATAGATATCACGTCTTGGTTATGTCTGGTGTCTCGATACGTCACAGCTTTTTTTCCAATAACTTCAATATAAGGATTCGTAAAATGAAAGACTATGTAACTAGATAAATAAAAATACCTTACAAAGTTCACCCCACGTTCATAGTGATAGACAGGTTAATAAAGTTCTCGAGCGTATCGTATCGGTGTGACATCCGACTGAATTTTAATTGAGAAACTTACTTTCAATTGCATTTCTCGCGTAAAATGTAGGGAGGGTCGCGCGGAGCTACGAAACTCGAGCGTAGATGGAGGTCGAACGAATTTTATTCGCGCTGTGAGACTTTTGATTATTTTCGTATTCATTTGTTATCCTTTTGTTTATAGCACGACAAAGTGACTTCACTATACCTGCAAAAATATTTTATTCAATGTAGACCCTAAGCGTGAAAACACTACTATCGGTTCAGATAACATCCTAGTCATTGAGAAAAACCGGCAAGAAACTCGATCGGGCTTATCAATATATTTCTAATTGTTTTTTTTTTACACTATATGTAGCTTATTCTGGCATTAATATGTAATCTTTTTTTTCATAACACGAATAAGTCACGTCACTATACTTAATGGTAAGCACAGTGCAATCCACAATCAACTACTCGTATAACTGTCGGGAAATCTACAGTCCGTCGCTAGGGGTAGTTACCATCCAAGCATGCTTATAAAAAAAAACAAATTTAAATATGCATTTTTTTAATTTAGACTCTAAGAAGACACTTACGAATTTCAAAACAGTGACACCTGTTCGGAAAATATCCCAGTCATCGAGATAAAACCGGCAAGAAATTCGATCAGTCTTATTAATATTTATTAACACTTTTTTTATATACAAGCATACGGCCTGCCTGATGGTAAGCGGCTACCGTGGCCTATGGACACTAGGAATACCGTAGGTATCATTAGCGCGTTGTCGACCTTGAACCCTCTACCCCAAAGAGCTCTGGAAACCCTACTCACCGCAGGAACAAAACACTAGGTTATTTGACTGTGATCTTCCGTACTTACATCACAATACAATGACTATATGTATTGTTTACAATTATTATCATTTTCAGTGGATGTACAGAGTTGGGGTCACTTCTAGACATAACCGTAATTCACCTAATGATTGAAGGACTGCATGTTGTAGGAAGGAGGGTGACAGTTCCACAGGTTCACAGTACGACAAAGGTATGACGTAGCGAACTTCTTTGTCCATGCCCTTCATATTCTTTGTTTATACGTCGTGTATCAATGAATAGTAAGCAAGCTGAAGTCCAGCCTTGTGTTTGTTGCCATTTCGGCTGAGTGCCTTCCGCTCTCGCCACAAAGCCGGGTAAAGCTATTAAGGCCCCGCAGGATAACAAATTAGTCAGATAGAAAAATGGTAGCAAAATATCGTGATAAAACCTTATGTAATAAGCACCGAGATGGGCAGCCGAGATGTTACTAAGGAACAGTGTCTATTGTAGTCCGCTTATAAAGTGAGTTCTTCACGATCCGATAGCTCAGGCGAGAACGCTTTTAAGCCGGTCCTTGCCTGATGCATGTCTCGAGCACTATCTCGTTCAGTCAATAGTAAACTCGATAGTACGAATACTATTCTCCGACTTATATTAAGTAATATCTTATTTGGAGCGTTAATAGAGGAAGCCGGTTCTTGTAATATACTGTCCAGTATTTTAGGCAAATTAAATATCAAAAAATTGTCTTGAAACACCTGTAGGTGTATTCCGGTAGCTGCTCTTGAGAGTTATACTTTTAGGCTTAGCGTGCAACCTACCATCTTAGGACACATCGTCACTTAACATCAAGTGATATAGTGAAACTCACAAATTTTCTTTAATGGATAACGATAGAATACAACAAAATCGTAGGAGTTTTTGGTTGTGTCTTGGTGTGACATGTAGTGATTTTTATTATAAAATGTAGTCCCTCGCCGCGTCTGTGTGAAAGCGATAAACTGAAAAAATATCGAATGGATTGTCATAAAGGTTTCATCAATGGACGGAGTGATTAATGAGCAAGGTTTAGGTGTATAATTCATTACGGTTTTGTGTAAACTGGCTGAAATATGACTCTGATTATTGAAAATGTCAGAAAAAAACATGCCGACTGTGGCGTGATATAGTTCGGTAATTGTGCGTCCGTGAAGTGGGTTATAAATATAAACTGGAAACATGCTCTTTCAGTAGCCACAAAAACTGCCTAAATAGTTCTAACAAGTGAGCCACCACTTTGTTAATAGGATGTTTAGTAAACTTACAGAGTTAGGCTTAAAGGACACGAACCCAGTGGATCGGAAATAAAAAAAAAATAGAAACGTACCTATCCATTCAATTTAATATTGGTGAGACAATGTTAGAACAATTTTCACGGTCCCGCAAGCGGAATCGAAGTAAAAAAAATATCAGCGAAGACAGGAACTAATGGTTTGGAATTAATGTTTGTCGAATAGTGCTACGAATACGATTTATCGATAAACCGAAATAATTTTATGGCGATGTAAAGGAATTTGGGAAAACATTTTCAGGGCATGTAAGAGTGGTGAAGGGGGAAGATAACTGCTGGAAGAGTACGTATGTTTATCAAATCCAATTACATATCAGTAAAACGTTAAGATTTGTTTTAATTTTTTTTAATAATCCCTATTTTTTATATCATTCAGATCAGATCATTCAGATCATCAGATAGGCACGCTTGTAATATCAGAGGAAAAGAACATGTAACTCAACAAGAATAGGCACAAGTTAGGCCGTGTATGGAATACTGTTCGCACCTCTGGGATGGATCCGCAAAGTACTCCTCGATGCTCTGGACAGGTTGCAAAATGGGCTGTTCGCATTGTTAATGATGCAGACGTAACAAATTCATCGAACCGCTTCAGTCTCGCAGGGACATCGCCTCGCTAAGTGTGTTCTACCGACTGTATCATGGTGAGTGTTCTGAAGAACTGTTCAATCTAATTCCCTCCTCTCCTTTCCACAACAGAACCACACGCGTTGTGCTTCGGAATCACAGTTTTACGGTAACCTACATCTCGGCACGAACTAAAAAGTTCTCTATGTCTTATCTTTGTCGTACCGTGAAACTGTGGAACCAACTCCCGGCTAATATGTTCCCTCGTTCTTACGATATCGGGTCCTGCAAGCGTAACGTGAACAGATATTTATGCAGGCCGGCATGACAGCGGCGACCGTCGATGGATTTCGATCTCTCGATGGTCGCCGTTGTAGTTGGATTGTACTGTGCTTAACATCAGGGACAGTACAGTCAATGTGCCGAACTATTTAAAAAAAAAGTGTAACGTCTTGAATTAACTCTTCAAATAGATAGTAAAAACATCTATTCCCAATACTCTGTAACAAATATTGCAGATGAAGTGAAACAAAAAATTGTAATGCCATTACTCACATTAAATTTAAGAACAACAATATCTTGGTGTATTAAACTATTTAAAAGTCTGTAATAATTGTTTGTCAATCATTTTTATATTTTAATTATATTTATTTCACCTTAGTTGTTTCCTCATTACTTCATTTATTGTGTTTTCAATCGCTTTCCGAAGGCATCTATAGGACATTTATTATATTATTATTTTTATCTTAATAGGTTTGGCGTAGTGGCCACAATCTCACCTGATGTTAAGTGACGATGTGGCCCAAGATGTGGAAGACTGGCTCTCAAGTGCAGCTGCCGGAACACACCTATTAGTGCTTGGCGATAGTTCAACTTGAGGATGGTAGCTAGCCAGGCGGACATTAGTAAATGCCCTACCACCATGCTATGGTTTCCTCACGATGTTTTCCTGCAGGGATTCGAACTCACGTCAATCGACGTGAAGTCGTACATGCTACCACTGAGCCATCATTGCTTCTCCTTCACCGAAAGCTCAGGCTCATTGCAGGGATTCGAACTCACGTCAATCGACGCGAAGTCGTACACGCTACCACTGAGTCATCATTGCTTGTGTGTGTTCCGGCAGCTGCACTTGAGAGTCAGTCCACCTAGGCTTATAGAGTGTTATCGGACCACATCGTCACTTAACATAAGGTGAGATTGTAGCCGAACGCTAAACGTATATAAAAAAAAGATTACCATTCATTTAGTAAATAACAAAAAAAAATTGAATACGCAACATTCTTCACTGTTGATTAAATAAACTGAAATACTAACTTACCCCCCCCCCACAAGTATTATTAACAAGTTAAGTCAATAACTTAAAAGTGTGATCTTTAGTTCCAAGCGTGAAAACAGATGTTCGTATAAGTTAGGGAGGGGCTTAGTGATGCGTGGTTAACTTATCGATATCTGTTCTTTCATGATTATAATTGAAATTGTAAATTATACGGCTTATATTATTTTTTTAGGATTACTTATTTTGGCGCTTTTAGTAAAAGTTAAAATTGAGAGCTCGGCACGCTTTTTTTCGGTCTAACTATACTGTTAGCCATAAGGGTCCTGAAGCCATAGACGGCTTTAACAGCTTCACCGGGCTTGACGTATGACGGATACACGACATGATGAAGTTAACCATAGATGATAATAATGGGAATTAATTTTATTGGCATTTAATTTAAAAAAAATTGTTTAATACTATTAAACATCACATATGAAATTAACAATTTGTTGAACTGGTCACCTTGATCTGAAATACCTGGCGTTTGGTTAGGAATTCCAAATTCAAATGTATTTTAAATTAACGCTTGTGTAATTGTGTTTTGAATTTAGTGATTCATTTGTTTTCGCACCATTTGATTTTTCTTTGACATCCTTCTTTTTACAAAATGGAAAACTATATCGCGTTATTTACGAATATGAATTCCACCGTGGCATCATCGTTCTGGAAATTTTGACCTACGAAACAAACCCCGTGGACGGCCGGAGACGCTAGTTGATAATGAAGAATTAAAGGTGGTCGTGGAAGCGGATCCACGTCAGAGTTAGCGGCAGGCTTCGGTGTGAGTGATAACAATTTTAATTCACTTGAAATAAATTGGAAAGTGAAAAAGCTCGAGAAATGGATACCGCATGAATTGACTAAAGCACACCAACAAACACGCACTGAGTGCTGCGTTACAATACTACATTACTACTACCCTCTTCTAATTGCATCACAATGCTACCTTTTACCGAAAGCTCAGGCTCATTATAAGGATCCGAACTCACATCAATTGACGCGTAGGGATACACGCTACCACTGAGCCATCATTGCTTGAAAGATTCGTCAATGTAGTTTTATTCCGAATGAGCTTCAGAATAAACGACAAGTTCAATTAATAGAAAACGGTTCCAATTAAAAGAAGCAAAAAGTTGAAACAGCCTACGCAGTAATTGGCGCAAAGATGAATGTGAAGAGATAATTACGGCTAATTGCATACGTGTGCTGTTAATTTACTTTTAAATTACCATTGGGTATGGCCATTCTGCTGTCAGTGGTCAATTCCTTTATAGCGGTGTCCGTTCAAGACATCCTAAGAAGCAATTTGTGCCTCAATAAAGTTACGACATATTTTTATGTAATATATATTAAGAATTAGCTGTGTGGACTACAGAATGGTCGAGCGCACGCGAAAGACGGAAGACAAAATGCTTATTGTGGGTGATACTTAGAATATAGATATGTGCTATCGCTGACTTCTTTGTAGGTCTTTTTAAGATCTTCAATTATATAGCACAATAATTTGGTATATCTCATATGGTTTCCTCAACGTAAACCATTTAAGCGACATAAATGCATCTTTTTTCCTAATTGATTCACTATTATAGTCACTGCTTATTTGGTATGTTACTTTATCTAACAAAATATATCCTATATTTTTTGGTTGTTTATTCTATGATTATCTCAAACGATTGATTTTATAAAACCTAAACAATAATTCCGTAGTCTATGCGAGCGTAACCTGGACATATCCTGGCTTAAGTCAAAAACGACTTGACAATTTACTATAAAATTTTGTACACGGGAAGCTTATGTCATGATAATACTTTTAGTGTAAAAAATTATCTAAAGAATATTTCTTAATTCTCAACCGATTTTAGACGGGAAGTATAAATCATTTCTTAATTGATAAGCTATGAAAAAATGAAAATTATAATACGGAATGCAAATAATTCGCGGGACAAAAATACTCGTAATTACTGCGTAAACTGTGAGACATCGCTGTTAAAGTTATAACATAAAACTTAATTTGAATACGACAGTCTTTTAACAGTAAAAATTAATTAGCAAACTTGCAAAGAGTCCATATTTATTTATTGTATACAAACTTGACAGCACATTATTTGACAATTTTAAAATATTATGATATAATTAAAGTGCCAATTAAGAAATAGTAATATTACATTTCGTATATCGTGCGTATGAATATATTTAGAATTATTTTTGCATAAATAATGTTGTGTGTGTGTGTGTGAGGGAGTAAATGTGAGTTTTGTGAATAATATTTGAGTGTTTTCTGTATATGATATATATTTGTTTATTACTAGCTGTACCCGCGGCTCCGCTTGCGTGGACTACGGAATTATTGTTTAGGTTTTTTAAATCCAATTTAAAGAAAAAATAAAAAAACAGAGAAGTACTTAATTGCAATCAAACTTAAATCAAACTCGAAATCTGCTTGACAGTAATTCAGTGATGCCAAGCGGTTACCTTAGTCTTAGGACGCCGACTTCGAATTCCCCTTCCTCAAGGCGCCGGAAACTCTACTCACATCAGGAACGGTTGTTTGGCTGCGATCTTCTTTAGAGCGGTCGGACAACTCCAAGTAGAGAGAAATCTCCGAGATATCTCTCTGCATCACTCGCAAAGAAAAGTCAAAATGTATGCCAGTTTTAATTTCACTAATATCTGTGGTTGATAACCCTAATTACGATCCGCGTCGGCATAGACCAAAGTGATCATTACATGCCATGTTATTTATTGAAAGAATAATCATTCTATTAGTTGAGACAACCCAACATTTATAATTGTGGCAATTAAGTGTAATATGCAGTTTAATTGTTTCGCGAAGTGAACGCCAATTAGCTTGTAAGCTGCTAGTGTAAAGCCAAGAAAGATTACATGGAATCGAAAAGGTATAAGATTATTATTTTTGAGTGAAAACTTCTTTAGCACCGTTCTGATTTGAACCTCGATGAATACGAGATAATAAAAGAGACAACCATATACATCTATAGGATTTAGCCTACGAGATAATGAGATAGAATACATTTACATTGGGCACGGTTAATGCTAGTCCTGATTTTCATGATTGCGATCGTCGTCGGATTAGCCTAGTGGTGTGAGACGACCAGACTTCATACGCAGTAGGTACGCACAAGTGATTGATAGTTCGAATCCTGCTGATTTAGGATATTTAAAAAGGTTTTTTCTGAAGGTTTCTCTTCTGACAGGTGTGAACATATTTTTTTATTTAATTTAAATTTATTTAATACAGTACATTTTAAAAACAACGAAGACCACCGAGAGATCGGAAGTCTATCACCGGCTTGCAACACTCTCGGCAACTGGTTGATCTTGAACGACAAACCAAAGGGAGAGGCACTATGACTGCGTTATCACCATATGCATGCAACCCCGCTTGATAACAGAATATAAACTGACTGATCCCTGGAACGCGATACGCATAAGTGTGCCACTATATACACTTAGTATATGGTATTCCTGATCCATTCGGTAAAAGATTAGACTTGTTTATTGCAAAAAAAGTTACCTTCATATGAGGACAGTGAAAACATTTCAATATGAACACATTGTTATCTAGGCGTAAGATCAATGCTTATTTTGTCCTTCATAAGATAGTGAATTCTAAAAGGGACACCAGTGAATTGTTCAACCTATTTTCCCTAAAAACGGGCAGCAGACGAACGCAAACACTTTTTCATGTAAAATACTGTTCCAATAATGAGGCTTATAATAACCCAGTTTTACGGATGTGTGGAGCACACGATGAACACAGTAAGGGCTTAGATATTTTTAATTGTAATTTGAGTAGCTACCTAAAGATATGTTTAAGTAAATTGTAAATTATTATTGTGTTACTGATTGATATTAATTTATTAAGAAAATGTTGTGCGTTGCTTTAATTGAAGTGCAAATTCTATTATGGTATATTTATATTTTATTAGTATAAGTCCAGTTTGTTCTCTGTAGCAGTGCCTTTTTTATAAATAAATAAATAAACCATGGAGCAGGCGACGTTAGGAGTTTTTCTCAAAGACTTGACCAGAAATATAGATTCGAGTATATGGAAAGTAACCAGCTTCACCGACATTTCCACGGTCGTAGATCAAAGGACATGGAAGTGGGGCTCACACATGTCGCAGGGATAACGGTTGAGATGGTAAAGCACTACTGGAGTGAAAATCTAGAAATGGTTATAAGCGTGCGCTGGTCATCGATGAGATGGACCGACGATCTGGTTAAGTTGGCGAGGAGAAACTGAATAAAGACTACCTTAAACAGAAGAAAATGGCATCTAAAGATAAAGGTCTACACTTAATTTGGGTAGAAAAACTCAGAATAAGTAGAATAAGAACCATATCGTCGATCGAAGCTAGTCCGAATCCTTGCAATGAGCTCAGGCTCAAAAAAGAGATGTAGCCATTCATAATAAAAGTCTAAAAGTCACACTCACTGATCAATGATTAAAACCCATAGAATACTTCCAAGGTACATAAAATTTTGAAAGACCTCCTACAAGTTATGCATATAATGTTATCCATATAATAATAGTAAACAATGATCCGAGCCACCTTTTTGAGTATAAAATTAATTTATTGTTATTTCGCGTATGATTTTAAAATAACATAATTATTTATGATTTTTTCTGTAACATTAAATTATCGTGGTTTAAATATTAAACTTGGTTATAGTGTATAAGGTTTTAGATTTTTCTATTTTAGGTAAAGGGAAACATTGTTATAAAACCATAGCATGGTAATAGGGCATTTTGTAATGCCCTTACTACCTTGAAGTTGAAATCTGTCGCCAAGCACCTATTGGTGTGCTTCGGCAGCTGTACTTGATAACCATTTCCCTCATTAGGCTTAGCGTGTCACCATCATAGGCCACATCGTCACTTATCATTTGGTGAGATGTGACCAAAAGCTAAACCTATACAAAAACGGTATAGAAACTTATGGTAAAAATCTATCGGCAGTTCTATTGTACTGACAAATTAAAATGTCTTTTCACGTCACGTTTAAATATATATGTTATCGATAACTATCGGCGAAACATATATCGATAAACGAAAAACATTTTCACATCACTAAAAACCAATTTTTACAATCCACCCTCGCGGAATTCCTTATAAATATTTATCAACTTGAAACTTCATGCGTAATGATTCTTAATTTGATTAGTTCAGGGGATGTTTGCTTCTTCGATAAGGGATGCTGGGTTTAACACTTGGGTTCTATTATTTTTATTGCATAGTACCCACGCGTTTGAGCATTATCACGGATGATTTTAGGCGTCAGTGTGGTCGAAAAAATTAAGTAAGGCTAGTCGAAGAATTGGATTTCAAGTGCTCCTGCTCTTATAGATTCATAGGTGCTTATTACCGTTATTAATTCGACTGTATGTTTGTTACGCGATTACTCCGCCAATTATCAATATATATATACACTCGTATACGACGGGCGTTCAGTCTATTCTCGGTATAGTGATAATTACGTAAGTCACCCGTCGGTTATTTTAAAGACAAAAATATTTATTGCAGGTGTTTCTTAGAAGATAGACATATGCTATCGCCGACACTTTTGTAGGTATATTTAAGGTCTACAATTATGTAGAACATTAATTTGGTATATCTCTTATGGTTTACTCAGCGTAAGCCATTTAACCGCCCCAAAAGCGTCTTTTTTCCAAATTCACTATTATCGTCACTGCTTATTTCACTTATTTATTTGTTCTTTTCACTCGATAAATACTTATCCGATTAACATGTTTAGTATTTTAATTCTTACCTATTTTATATGGCCAGGTTATATATAGGATATGTTTAAAGTAACATACGAAATAAATAGCGACGATAATGGTGAATCAATAAATCTTCTATATAACTATATACAATATATATATATATATATATATATATATATATATATATATATATATATATATATATATATATATATAGTGATATAGTAATGATAATTAAGTAATGAAGTGAATAATTTAACAACATGATCAAATAATTCACGCTAACTAACTACCACCCTCAAGTCGAAAATCTGTCGCCAAGCACCAATAGGTGTGTTCCGGCAGCTGCACTTGAGGCCCAGTCTTCCACTAGGTTTAGCGTGTTATCATCTTGGGCCACATCGTCACTTAACATCAGGTGAGTTGTGGCCACTACACCAAACCTATAACGATAATAGATAGAATAGATAGAAAATTTCACACTATTGAAGTGAAACTTCTTATGCGACTTCTAAACGTTAAACGTAAAGTGTTAAATGTTAAACGTTTAACGCACATTATCGGTCTCTCCTCTTTGTGTGAGCCAGAGCGAGAGAGTAAATGTCGGTGTGTACGTATATTGAACACTGTTTAAATAAAATAGAAAACATCTTTTAAAATGAAGTTTCACTCTATCGTGTGTGAATCGCACACACACCTTTTTTTTTGTTTTATGGATTCAGCCATAACTTCTTTGATTGTGAACCGATTTCGGTGATTCTTTTTCGTTTGAAATGGGATACCTCAAGGGTAATACCTCATTTTAATTTTATTGGCATTGGACCTTCGACTTTGATACACCTACTCAAAATAAAGTAAGTTTTCTTTTTTGTTAAAACATGAGTATGTTTCATGTTGAATATAAATTAATTTAAATTAACTTTGCCCTCCCAATACATTCTTGAAAATTTAATGTACGTTCAAAAACACAGAACTAAGCGAGATTTTCTAAAAAAATATATACTACTATGGTAGCTAATAAGCGTGCAGCACGCCTATGGACTCTTGCAATATCATAATCAACCTTGAAAGCTGTAGACCTTGAAACCCCTACCCCAAGGAGCTCTGGAAACCCTATTCACCGCAGGAACGCAACACAAATGATAGGCATAGTTCTAATATTAGAAATAATCACCAATTCGCCATCCCGTGTTTTAGATTTAGTACAAACCAATAAAAGTTTTTAACCCCCCACGCAAACAGAGGATTGTTATAAGTTTAATGTGTGTATCTGTGTGTGTATTTGCGGCATCGTAGCTCCCAAACGGCTGAGCTGATTTTAATCTAGTCTCTTTCTTAAAGGTGATTTCATCGAGAGTATTCTTAGCTATGATTCATGAAAACCTGTTCAGCCTTTTGAAGATTATCAGTTCTTTGTAGTTGATCAATTGATGTGAGCATCTTCCACAGGTCTGGTTGAGTCGAAGCCAATTATATTAGAAGAACACGGTAACCTGATGCCGTGGCATTATCTGTAGTCTGTAGGATACCTAAATTCTCACCAACTTACACGTACTTACTTACTTAAATAAGTGAAATAAGCAGTGACGATAATAGTGAATCAGTTTGGAAAAAAGACGCATTAGGGGCGTTTAAATGGCTTACGCTGAGTAAACCATAAGAGATATACCAAATTAATGTTCTACAAAATCGTAGACCTTTAAAATACCTACAAAAAGTCAGCAATAGCATATGTCTATCTTCTAAGGAACACCTACAATAAGTATTTTTGTCTTTTAAATAACCGACGGGCGACTTACGTGGTTTTGAGCGGGGAAAGAACGATTCGCGCGTGCGCTCGACCGACGCGAATCTGTAGTTCACGCGAGTGGAACCGCAGCCACATAGCTGTGGCTGTCTTAAATTATAGAAATATGTCGTAGTACGCGCAACACGCAAAAAGTACTGGATATTTTTTTTTCTTTTAAACCCTCATAACTTATAACCTCACCTCAAACTCATCGAATAGAAAAAAATATCACAATATCTTCATTCAATACAAAGTTATTCAAGTTTTAAGAAACCACGATTTTTATAAGCACGACGCGTACTTCTGTCGTCCACGAGGTTATAACTAAAATTCACACCGAGGCTATAACTAAAATTCCAAGTAAAAAAACTCCGTTTAACCTACAAGACTTAATTTTATAACAAAAAAAAAAACATCAATCCCCTCTTGAGGAAACTATCATATCACTCATAATACCATAAACCCCTTTACAAGATTTAACCAATGAACCGACAAATACGTAATAATTTGATAAAAGCCCCTCGGGGGATGTTTTGCGGAGATAAGGGCGTCAACCCTCTAGTTCATAAAGGGCGCCGTATCGTTTGGGGTTGTCCTGTCTTCTCGCTTAAATAATTAAGTGTAAGTAGTTGGTTTCGCACTCGACGGGGCTACAATAAATAGGATAAAAAAATCATCACAATTACTTTGAAGGCTTTTGGATGTTAAGTTACTTAATAAATTACTCCATGGTTTTTTTTTTAATCAAAATCAAATAATACCCCAAGAAGGCACTTATTATGAAAGTCAAACATTATTACCGTTTTGGAAAATATCCCAGTCATCGAGAAGAATCGGCAAGAAACTCGATCGGATTTATATTTTTTTTCCAACTGTACAAGCAAAATTAATACAGTTAATAATCATATTAATGGTATAATTTCCACCACGATAGTGGTAAACGAGTATTCGGTCCGCCTGATGGTAAGTGGTTACCACAGTCTACATACGCGCCTGTAGTCGACCTTTTAAAAACCTCTTCACTCCTCTTTTGAAGAACTTCATACTGTAGTCTCCTGGAAAACCCTCAGCTGGGAGCTAATTCCATATCATCATCTAGATTATTTAGGGTTTTTTATCGTTATAGGTTTGGCGTAGTGGGCACAATCTCATCTGATGTTAAGTGACGATGTGGCCCAAGATGATAACACGCTAAACCTAGTGGAAGACTGGCTCTCAAGTGCAGTTCTGCCGGAACACACCTACTGGTGCTTGGCGACATATTTTCAACATGATGGCTGTAGCTAGCCAGGCGAGCATAAAAAAAATCTTTACCACCATGCTATGGTTTCCTCACGACGTTTTCCTTCACCGAAAACTCCGGCGCATTGCAGGGATTTGAACTCACGTCAATCGCCGCGAAGTCGTACACGCTACCACTGAGTCATCATTGCTTTTGGTTTCAAGGTATAAGAATGAACTCCCTGCCGATGGTGGATGGTGCTCGTAGACCAGCGTGTCATTAATTGAAGTGCGTTTCACCGTCATGATTTCTACACATATAGTGTAGTATGTTGTCTATTTCCATCAGAATAAAACAAATGCTAACAACTTAACCACTTAGCAAATGAAAGAAATTTTCAAATAACGTTTCATTTAAATAATGGATCGGTGAATATTGTTGGTAATGAATATAAAGTAAATTCTATTCCATTTGTTTTACTTAAATATGTATATCTCACCGGATAATTGTACGAACCGTTAGTTTATAAACTAACTAGTGAGATTGTGTAAACTGTTGGTAGATTATGTACGGACAATAAAATTTGCGATATAATGGTTACATTTTCGTTGGTTTTAGGCAAATTTTAGTTTATAATATACGTAATAATAGGTACCAGCCTGTAAACATACTATTGATGGGCAAATACCTCTTCCCGTGTGAAGGCATCAGGTCAGTTACCACGCCAGAATAGATCATACTGGTAATTAAAAAAAAATCGATATAAGTTCTGTATTTTAACCCTCGACACGAAAAGATGGATGCTATAAGCTTAACGTGTGTATATAAGCTGAACCGATTGTGATCTAGTTTCTTTTATTTGAAAGGTGACTTGATCGAGAGTGTTCTTAGATATGATTCAAGGACATCTGTTCAGCCGTTTGAAAATTATCAGCTTTTTTCTAGTTTATATATAGGTGTGAGCATCTTTCACAGGTCTGATCGAGTCGATATGGTATTCTGTTAATTTAATGGTAATGGCAACATTGATCTGTTGCTGCAGGATTATCTGGATTCTGCAGGATACCTAACTCTTCACCGACATACAGCAGAGATATCGTGTATGGGCTTATTGGAATGGTCTCAATGAATAGGTTACTAGTGTCGAGGGTGGCTTAAATTTTTAATTTACCATGTATATAATATGTAGCTTTAAAAAATAATTTGTGCGTAAAGGTTCCTTAGTAAATTTATTTTAAATGGATTATGAACTCACCGGAACTGGGTCGATCGCTGTATCTCGTGCAGTAAACCCAGGCTGGCCACACCATAGGACCATCGCCCGATGTAGTAGTACCTGATAGTCAAAATTTAATTTATTGCTGTCCAATTTTGGATTTTTTTGTTACAAATTTTATTATATACGAAATTGAGGATGGAGAATGATCTTATTATGTCAATTGCAAATAAATTACGTATTGAGTAGAACGTTAATTTCATATATCTCGTATGGTTTACTCAGCGTGAGCCATTTAAGCGACCCAAATGCGTTTTTTTCCAAATTTATTCACCACTATCATCACTGCTTATTTCGTATGTTACTTTATCTTACAAAATATATTCTATAACCTGGCCAGATAACATAGCTATGAATTAAAATACAAATCATGTAAATCGGATAAGTAGTTTTCGCGTGAAAAAGAATATAAACAGACAGACAGACACCGATACGGTGAGTTTTATAATACATGCATATATATTGTATAAAAATAAGAAGAGTGACAAATAAAAATAACTGACCAGCTGTAGAACTTTGGTTGCTCCCGCTGTCATCTTTAGATAAATCTATCGCAGCAGCTTTTTCACTAGCTTTTACTTCTGGTATCCTGACTTCCTCCTTCGATGATTCCTTCACGGGCGAAGTCTTAGTTTCATACTTCGTCTTACTCTTTCTCTTATTCAAAGGATCCGTTATCCTCCTTCCAAAATCAGCTTTCAATATATTATCTATGCTGAATTTTAAACAGTTTTGATTTATAAAATCTCTCGACTCTTCTGGTTTTGGATAACTCATTCGACGGTTTTCATTGCCTCTACTCCTTCCCTCCTGATTTTGCTTCATTCGCAATCCAAAATTAAGGCCGAACGGTTGTGGGCTTATTAAGTTGTTCGAAACCGGCAGCCTGGAAGGCATCACATTCTTCAAATCTTGATTTATTATTGGATTCTGGAATAACAGTGGTTGGTTTAGGAACATTAACGGGTTTGGAGCGATTGGACTCGGCCTTAATAGCAACGGTTGGTTCACGTTCATGTTTTGGCTTAACTGTGAGATTGCATTTAGGTGTGTCTGTATGTGTTTGAAGGATGTAAGCTCCTGTGTCGTGTCTTGAGCGTTTTGAACGTCGAAACTCGATACGGGGGCTTCGTTTCCAACTGATAACACTGTGTCATCGCTGCAGCAGGAGTTATCATCATCCACGCTGATTTCAGCTCTGTCAGTCTCATCATCCACAGGGCTTAAGCTTTCTGTGTTCCGATCTACGCTTTCTTCGAAGTTCGGAGTGTTTTGTAGGAGTTTTTCCGTTGAGAATACATTATCGGGGCTACTGTCTCTTTCCTTCTTCAACACGTTGTGAATGGAGAAAGAGGATGAGTGTATGCTTCGTTCTTCGGTTTTTTCATCGTCGTGGTATTCGGGACTCGTAGTGTCTCGCGTGTTCGGTGAGTATGGTTCCTCGTCGCTGTGCTCTTGGATTTTTATCGTATCGAGGTGGGCTGACGATACGGCCGCCATGTTTTTCGGTTGTTACGCCATCTGTAATTAAAAATAGAAAATTCAATATTTATTTATTTTGCATTTCAGGTTTACATTACAATTTATACAGTGACTTCCAAACTGAGCAGAGCTTGTATCTAGGAGTCCAAGGTACGATTTAACAAAATATTTACACACAAAGCAGTGTACAGTAACAGTACACAAATATACCTCGACATACGTCAAACATTTTGTCATAATTTCTAAAACAGAATGTACCCATTTCAAACGAGTTCACTGGCGACCGAACGATTGAACTCGAATTGCTAAAGCATCTTTTTATACTAGCTTCTGCTGGCGACTTCGTCTGCATGGACTTCAGAAGTGGCTGTTGACCGGGATAAAAATTATCCTTTGTTTTAATCCAGGTTATAAACTATGTGTGTGCTAAGTTTCATCTAAAGCCGTTCGTCCGTTTTTTGCGTGATATATTAACAAACATACTTCATACAAACTTTTTTTTTTATCGAACCACGGCATAGTGACTACATTGTGCCTGATGCTGAGCACAGTACAATTCAATAACATCGGCGACATATTAACCTTTAAAGTAATAATTTTTGATAGAGTTAGTCACTGCCTTGACAGCTAAAAGGTTGTATTGGACATGTGAAAAGTCACGGCAGTAGTTAAGACGAAGTAGAAGTTATTTATTTTATCTTAAGTAAGGTTAAAGATAAGCCTCGCCATTCCTTTGTTATGTAAAGTACTACAAAATTGAACTCGTGTCCCTAGTTCTGTCAACGTAATTCGTGAATGCTCCTTAATGTGCGTCAGATTATAATTAAAAAATACGTAACACTATGACAAGATATATTTCACACGCAACGCACTAAAGCGATTCATTATAAAGTATTTTTCGCCATGTATACGGTAGTTTGTGATAACGTCGGCCGCAAATGGTCCCGTATTTCCCACAACTCATCCTACCACCATGCTATGGTTTCCTCACGATGTTTTCCTTCACCGAAAGCTCAGGCTCTCATTTTTTTTTAAATCCAAGTAATAAGGCAACATTTGTTTGTGCGGAATCCTAATATTTTTTCTAAAATATAGGTAAGTAGCCTTAGCTATGCCTATCTGCTAGTGAAAGTCCAAAATAGTTCCAACCGTTTAGGAGATTACCCGGAACAAACAGACAGACAAAAATAAAAAATATTTTTTTTTTTTTTATGGTGTATGTATTCTCGTATCGTGTATACTTTCAAATTCATTTAGTAAAAACCTGTTATTTCTATTTAGCAAACATATACCTACTTCAATTTTATTATATGTCTATATTCCATTACCTGGCCAGACGACATATCTGTGAATTAAAGGAAAAACCATGCAAATCGGATCAGTTATTTTCGCGTGAAAAGAACATAAACAGACAGACAGACAGACAGAGACACGTTAAGTTTTATTATGTACAGATAAAATCCTACTGCAAGCGCATCGCTTCGAGAAATACTCCACTAAATTAAATACTCATACCAGATTCTATTGTAATCGTGGCCGTTGTTTTATTCTAAATTATAATTATTTTAAAGAGAGGTAGGGTACAGAGAAATTTCTTTAAAGTTTTTCTCTACTTGGGGCAGACAGACTGGTGAAATACCTCAACCCTACAGAAGATCGCATTCAAATAACCTTGTTTGAGTTCCTGTGGTGTAAGTAGGGTTTCTAGAGCTCTTTGGGGTAGGGAGGTTCAAGGTCGGCAACGCGCTAGTGATATCCATTGTATTACAAGCTCCATAGGCTACGGTAGCCGCTTACCGTTAGGCGGGCCGTATGCTTCTTTGCCACTTTTGTATTATAACATAATATTTTCTTATGTTCTTTGGATATTCATGCTTGGCGTGAAAATGTTGATACTTTACAGATTTCAGGCCAATAAATAATAATAATTTATTTATTTATAATATGTAAATGAACAGAATTAATCATAAAAAAATCCAAATGAGCTTCTATACATTTGTCATTTATTGTAATATACTTTTTTTATGTAATATATCTAATGACGTGTTTAGACGAGAGTAAAAGCGTTCTGATGGGACGTCGCGACGTGCCGTTCGGGCAGCTTCGTATCTGGTCGGCTATTTCCGACTCAGCGCTCCTCTCTTAACATTTATACTAAATGCTTCTCTGTCCACTACACACACACTCACTACTTTACGTGTATCAATGTGGTTTCTTATGCTAACCTTAAGTAGCGTTAAATAGCGTTTGATGACTATACGTTTAATTTTTTTTCATATTATGCATTAATCTAATGATGTAATCTATGTATGTATGTGAGAAGCCTCAATACAAATAATTAATTTCAAATTATTCAAGTGAAACTTCTCATGCGACTTCCAACGCGTTAAACGTTTAACGCACATTATCGGTCTCTCCTGTTTGTGTGAGCCAGAGCGAGAGAGTAAATGTCGGTGTGTATGTATATTGCACACTGCTTAAATAAAATGGAAAATGTCTTTTAAAATGAAGTTTCACTTCTATCGTGTGTGAATCGCACACACACCTTTTTTTTACTTAAATTTTAACAACAATAACCATAATAATACTATAATTATAATCAACGCGTAAAAATATTGAAATAATAAAAAATGTATTACGAGGAAAGCCGGGAACAACAAATAATAATATATAAAATCCCAGGTAGAGCATCATAGTAAACGTTTCCACTGTAAGACCACACACGAAGAGTCGCACGCGCAACTAAACCAGATATTCGCTTAATCTTTCTACCAATTTAACAATTACTACATGTAAACGCAAAATTGTTCCACAAATCTTCACTATATACGATTTTTTAACCGCAAACCTTACTTTGTTTTACGTGAAAAATAATAACTTGGTCCTTTATGGGACAGTATACTTTTTCTTGATAATAAAAGGATATAATTTCGCTTGTAGTATGATTTTTCTTGATAATTACGCGTCAGTTTAGTATTAAGTCCCTTTTATTTTAAAACCACAATTTCGCAATACAAGAGGTGTTTGTTATTTGTTATTATTGCAATTTTGAATTAATTACATATTACTTTCGCTTAACTTTTCTTTTACCTATTTCATGTCACAGAGTTGTAATTTCTTACCAATAGATGGCGGTTATATAAGTATATTCTCTTTAATCAGAAATGTACGTTATTTCCGTGATATAGTTTAGTTTTTGTACACAAATGAGTTCTATATTCGAAATCAAAATTAAAAATATTTTATTCAGTTTACACTCTAAACAGCGAGCAGGCTTATGAATGTCAAAAGACAATGTTCGGAAAACATCCTATCCATCGAGTAGTTATGAAGAAACTCGACCGGAATCATTAATAATTTTTTAATAATTTTCTTTTTTAACTATATAAGTATTTTTACGGTTAATAGTGTACACAATTCATTATAATTTTTATTGTATGTACAGAGAGGAGTAACTTCCAGACATTACTATAATTCAGGTAACATAATCACAACGTTACGTTACGTAACGTAATCATTCCACCCTATAATAACCTTTTGACAGTAAAACCGCCTTGACACTTGAACCTTGAACTTTTTATCCGGCAAATCAGTAAGGTGATTATGGATCTTATTATAGAACCTAATAACACTAACCTAAAAAAGCTTTTATTACTATAACTAATTTCCTAAGTACTAAGTAAAGCATGCGATGACTAACTTATGTTTATTTCTAGTATTAAAACTTTGCCTATCATTTATAAAATCTAGCTTATCTATGTTTTGTAAACATAGGTAATTTAAATTGTAGGTGCGTGTATTGGAAGAGTGGGTATTTGTATCTCAATATAAGAAATTAATATTTCCAACCAGCTGTCTGCAATATAGGTAACTGATATACCTACCATATATCTATATTACTTCTTCAAACATCATCTTAAAAATACTTAGAAAAAATAATGTTTCCTTAAAAAAAAAACAATAGGAATGTCACCCTATGATGCCAGTGATAGCACACGTATACAAAGCGCCATCTATTAGCAGACTGTCTAACTAAAGATATAGCTGTTAAAATTTAAATAAAAAGCGGCTTCGCTCGCGTGTACGACAGAAGAAATCGTAATTAGTTAATATTTTAATAATTTTTTATTGAATAAAGAAATCCTCTATATATGGGCTAAGTATCTAAAGGATGTTCTTTAATTTAAGAGCTTAACTCTTGTCGTTGGAGCGGATGCCGCTGTTTCCTATCCTCTGCCTTTCTTCTGATCTCCTGATATGACACGACCCCCACTTTATCCTTTACTTGTTGGAAAAAGCTTCGTCTAGAACATTTATGTATGGAGTAAAACAAAACAAAATATCTAAATCAACAATTTTATTTATATAGATAGATTAGCTGTGTCCGCGGCTCCGCTTGTGTGGACTATAGAGTGCCGTCGATCGAGCACACGCACGAATCGAAGAAAGAATACAAAAATGCTTATTGTGGATGATTCTTAGGAGATAAATATATGCTATTGCTGACTTTTTTGTAGGTCTTTTTACACTGAAAAAAAAGTTTTGTTAAGACTAGCTCAAATTTTACCTATTAGTTACAAAATTCGGGGGACTACTAAACTGAGGCCTACTAGTAACCAAACTCTTAACTAGTTTGGCAAGTACAGCAAAACCAGTTTAGCTATTTTAACAAAAGTTTGGTTACTAAGAAGTAAATTTAAGCTATTTTCTGATTAGTTAAACTGTTCAGCTATTCATTTTTTTCAGTGTACGATCTACAATTATATAGTACATTAATTTGATATATCTTGTACGGTTTACTCAGCGTAAGTCCCAAAAGCTTATTTTTTCCGAATTAATTCACTATTACCGCCACTGCTTATTTCGGACGTAACTTTATCTTACAAAATATATTTTATAACCTGGTCAGATAACATAGCTATGAATTATAATAAAAAAAACATGTAAATCAGATAAGTTGTTTTCGCGAGAAAAGAATATGAACAGACAGAGAGAGGTTGAGTTTTATGATATGTATAAGTTAGTATTTAGTACTTATATAAATGAAAATCGCACAGAAAAAGTCAAATTCAAAGTCAATTTTGTGTAACTATTTAGTTTCACAAAATTTCTTAACCTAACTTATTTATTGCTTTCCAAACATATTAAATACGAATTTAATTTATATAGTGACAAATTTGAACTTGGTGCGTGGGTTCGGACATATTGCTTTGAAGTAAGTAAACAAGCCGTTCCAAATTCGTATTTCACTAAAATGGCGGCGAACCATAGATAATATTTATTCATAACTAATTATGTTCTCGCGCATAAAAAAAATAAATGGTTTTCGTTAAAAGATTGTTCTTGATTGAATCATTAAAAATTATATCCGATAAGAATTTTAATTGCTTTTATATTATTACTCTTTTATTTGTGATCAATAAAAAATAACGGGATTTTATTTATCATTTAATTCGTTGTCGTTTGCGAGATTTAAACGGTAGCGGTTGTTACTAATTATTTGTTTTTTTTTTTCGTACAAGCTTACTTTTAATTTAAGAAAAATATTCTTACATCATATAAATGTGTCACAACTGGATGACCGAGAATTGCTTGTTTTTATTTTGGTAAATTGTGTTTTTTAGAAATTATATTTAATAACGAATTACATACTGATGAAATGATGAAATATATACATACATACATAAATCACGCCTCTTTCTCAACGGGGTAGGCAGAGACCACGTCCTTCCACTTGCTACGATCCTGACATACAACTTTCGCTTCCTCAACATTCATCAATCTTTTCATGCAAGCTCGTCGGTTTAGAGTACTCTTGACCTGACCTTTCTTCAAAACGTCCCCGATTTGATCGCGGGACGTTCGTCTAGGCCTTCCTCTTCCAACGTTCCCAATTACACTCATCTGATAAATCTGTCTAGTCAATCTTCTTTCATTCATCCTCTCTACATCATCTCCTCAAACCATCTAAGCATCCCTTTGTTCCACTCAGATTTAAATATACAATATTTTCATTTTAAAGCCTATTTTTTTAGGAAGATTGTTAATTATATAACTTCACGCTGCGACCCTAAGGAACGGAGCAGTATCCATTAACGTCAAGCAATCTTGCAAGTTGTAAGCAAGTACGGGAAGGAAGAACAACGATTGTATTGCACGGGTACGTTGTCGGCGCTGCGGTGGACAGTTGATCGTATAAATTTAACACGGGTGAATCCGTGGGGCCCTACTAGTATTATGTTAAGACCGTTTGAATCTAAAATACCAACTTTATCAACAATAAAAGTGATAAAGTCAACAGACCGCCCTCGTATAAGTCAGTCCGAGAACTAGAACTAAAACACACAAACAAACATACGTGATTGATGTCAAAGAGTAACGAAATAAAAACAGACATGTAACGCTGTAAACGTCAAGTGTTGATATATATTCTGTTTATTGCTTTCGAGTGGGCCACTAACAAAACTTGTGAAATTGTTAGTAAAATTACAATGAAACGGTGACTGTCGAGCGACTTCTCGTTGAGCAAGTCTGCCCTACGACCTTACATTTGTTTGTGGTGTGAAGTAGCCGTAGACAGTGTAGGAAATAGACAGACAGATCGTGTAATCCGGTGTGAGATTTGTAAGTAAATATAAAATGGACTAGAGTTTTTTTTTTCGTATGACTATACTGTTAGCCTTAGGGGCCCTGGAGCCTTTGCTGCTTTTGCAGATTCACCGGGCTTGGTGGCAAGCGCTTAAGGCAGTCAGCCGCGAAAGCATTGCAACAAGTTCCGAGGGTGCCAAAGTGGCCGGAACTCAGCTCGGACTGTTGCCGCGTATGGAATGAATCGCGATCAATCTAAGTCCCTATCATTCGATCTAAATTAGCTATACATATATACATGTTTCTTCCCCCTGGGAGAAGGAAAGGAACATGTCTATGTGTATTTAGTAATCTGTTTTTTTTTAGTCTAATTTAACTAGGAAAAAAGGTCCCTTACAGAATCTATGTACCTATGTGGTGTGCATGTGTGTATGATGCAGTGTAATGTGTATCTGTGAAAGCTAGTGAATGTAGAGTCACTATATCGCGCGAGTGGCTGCTTGGCTCAAGGGCTCCATACCGATGGATCAGACCTAGGCCTGAGTTGCCGCAGAGGAGGGCGATCGTGGCGGGTGACTAGTGTCTGTCAAGCGAACTCTTGCTGAAAAAGTCTGAATTACACCCTTGCATTTTTTATGGTTTGAAGTAGCCGTAGAGAGAGAAGGAAATAGACCAACAGATCGTTTAAACGGGTAGGAGATAGCGATAGATTAGTGTTTCACATTTTAGTTATTCCCTTTACGTAACAAGAAAACTGACATGCCATATTGCAATCTATCTGAAGTGATCATTGTAACCTTTGAAGCAATGATGGCTTAGTGTCAGCGTATACGACTTCGCATCGATTGACGTGAGTTCGAAACCCAGCAATGAGCCTGAGCTTTCGGTGAAGGAAAACATCGTGAGGAAACCATAGCATGGTGGTAGGGCTTTTTCTAATGCCCGTCTGGCTAGCTACCACCCTCAAGATGAAAATCTGTCGCCAAGCACTAATAGGTGTGTTCCGGCTGCTGCACTTGAGAGCCAGTCTTTCACTAGGTTTAGCGTGTTATCATCTTGGGCTACATCGTTACTTAACATCAGATGAGATTGTGGCCACTACGCTAAAAACCTATAGCGATAAAAAGAAAATATATATCTGTATATAAAAGAAATATTGTTATTAATATCCAAGTATAAAACTCCTTTGAAGCCAGTCAGTAATATGCTACTATTCTTGTGGCCGATCAATTCAGGAACAACATACTTTCCGTATACAAAATTTCATAATAATTGGTCAAGACGTTTTTGACTTAAATCCAGACAGATATTTTTTTTTAATGATTAATGAAGCTGATGAAATTGTAAAAAAAATAGATACACTGACAGAAACATAGACTAAACTAATTAATATAGTTTACAGTCGGCGACATAAGGTACGTGCGCCTAGTAAGGCTCATTTTTTGCAATACTTATATAAATAAAAAATTAGAAATAATTATTTATGAAAACATACACACTTTATCACGATATTTTTCATTTATTTATAAATAAAATCAATTTACAAATCAACAGATTAACTTAAACTTCTTTAAAAAAACGATCATTTTTAAAAACCTCTCTTTTGGGCCTTCTTAGGAACATAGGTGCTTATCATAATGCTATCAAAACAAAAAACATGTTTTTACGTAAAACTTAACCTAAAACAAGAGCTCCTTAGGTTCAGTCTTGTACAATAGTTTTTTTTTTCATAATTGTACGGTCGGCTACCTTTGGCTTAGCAAAACATAAACTACTTACGAAACAATAATCTCTAAATAAAAAAATAATAGCATTTTTATTATCTTATTCTAACATTTTTTTAAAGTGGTACAATAATAATTTTACAAATTAATACAAAAAGTTTCCTCATAATTTCGGTGGGCCTTATTAGGAGGAACGCTCTAAAGATCCGAGAAGTTTTAATTTCAAACTTAAATTAGAATAAAGTACCCCATGTTTTAAATAAGTTTCAGTGTTCTAATACAACATATTTATCTAAAATTAACCAAAATTACTCTAGGTCTGTTTTATGGTCCAAAGAAACTATAAATATCTCTGTAGTTATAATATGGCCATTATGGGAGCCCGTGTGGTGGGCCTTAATAGAAACTTTTTCAGGCAACAATAATTACTTATTTTAATGAAAACCCATCAAGGCTACAAAGAACAATTACCTTCTTAGGAATGCCCTTGAAGCATACTAACTTTGTATTAAAAAAAAACGAAAGCAGTTTGTTTTTTTAAAGGAGCACTATAATTTTGTGCATATGAGGTTATAAATCATACAAGCTGACAAACTGTGAACCACTACAAAGATGGCGGCTGCCTACCTTTGATATGAACGTGCACTTTTAACTATGGCACTAAGGAACTAACCGAACATGAGCACGAATTTTAAACTTATTCACACGTTTATATGTAAGAGATTTTGAAAGTGGGCCATCTTAAGAATAAGGTCATCTTAGGCGCGCAGGTATCTTATTACCTATTTGAAATGCGGAGTACTTAATCCATAATTCTGTATTATCACATTATATCGTGATACTTCGAGAACATTACCTACTCAATTGTTGAAGTTTCTTCACGACGTTTTCTTTCACCGTCAGACGATACTGTTAATAATTATTATAAGTACACAATGTATCCGAAACATGTTGGCAAAATGCTGTGATTCGAACTGGCGGACATCCGATCGATAACCCACCGGTCTTAACCATTCGGCCGCAGACGACAATAATAGCGTATTTGGATCATAAAACTAATGGGCAAAATGTGTTTTACGATCCGCTATATTGAAGATACCAAGATATTTATTACAGCCTGTTCAAAGTAATAAATCTCACGCGGCGTTCGTAATAAACTACCTTTAAGCGCCATCTAGCGGTGATCTATAGATAACGGCTGTTATTGTAATTCAATGATTTTGTTTCTGTTTTTGTTGGGATCTTTATCATCCAAGCTGTGGTTTCTTATTTTCATTCATAAGTATACTTACTTGTTTATTTTTTATAATTAGGTTTACCGTTTGGTCACAATGTCGCCTGATGTTAAGTGACGATGTGGCGCAAGATGGATATAACACTCTAAGCCTAGTGGAACACACCTATTGGTTTTTGGCGTTAGTTCAATTCGAAGGTGGTAGCTAGCCTTAGAATTAGAAAATACCCTACCACTATGTTATGGTCTCATCATAATGTTTTCCTTCACTGAAAGCTCAGTCTCACTGCAGGGATTCCAATTCACGTTGATCAACGCGAAGTCCGTACAAGTTACACTGAGCCATCACTACATTACTGGCATTTTGCGTGATATAGTTTTTTTATTATGCACAAATTAAGTCAGTTATAAATAATAACTACAATCATGAATTTTAAGCTGTCACAAAAACTAATGGGAAGTCATTTTAGGGCTTTTCAGGGCTACTATAATACTATACTATAATATATGTATATATATATGTATATATATATATGTATATATATATGTATATATATATGTATATATATGTATATATATATATTTAAAAGCGAAATACCACCCATCACGAGATTTCCAAAACTATAGGTCCGACTGACTTGAAATTTTGCATAGTCACTCCTTTCGCAGTGTAGATGCTCACTAAGAACGGATTTTACGCATATCCTATCCGAAATTGATTATTCATCTACCATAATATATACTTAATTCTAATTTTGCTGTCCCAATTAACTGTTGCTATGGTAACCGTTGCCATTGTTTTAAATAATAACCGATACAACATGAGTTGCATTTTGATGAATAACAATTTCTATTCCATATTCTGGAATTAATATAATGTATACTAATAAAATAAAGAACGTACGGACCCGCGGACGCACCGCTAGTACTAAATAAGACATTAAAACTGAAGAGTTTTTGATCAATTGCTTGTAATTTAAGCGCGTCTAATTTCTACAACTACCAGTTGGCATCGAAAAATTATTATTGTTTATGACAGCCAGATTCATTAGGAATAGTATTTATACTATTCTAGTTTACTATACAACTTCACGATACGACCATAAGGAGCGGAGCAGTCACTCTGAACGTCAAGCAATCTGACAAGTACAGGACGTGGAACAACGATAGGGCTACACGGGATCGTTGGCGGTGGTGTCGTGGAGGTTTTCTGAAATAAACTTAACACGGGTGATCGTGGGGCATAGCTAGTACTAGATATGTATATATATATATATATATATATATATAAATCAATTAGCAAATATTTAACAATGCGCCCGTTTTCTTTGGATGGCAGTACTAGTGTATTTCTTTAGATTTTCAAGCTGAGGGTGGTAGTTAGGAAGGCGAACTCACATCGATCCCCTACACACTACCATTGCTACCATTGGTTCATACTAACTAGCATTAATTATACATCGATTTAGTCATGGATTATCATTTGCACTATGAATTAATCGTTAGTTGGAATTAAAATTAACGATAGTTTTTTTTTTAAGTGAAACTTTTATTCTATCGCCACAAAAATTATCGTTCATCTATCGCATGTCGCATTACAGCTGGCCGTGGAGTAGGGAACCGTGAGACTCGAGGCGAAGATGAAGTTATTGATAGAATAATTGAAGTTGACAACGATTCAATGATTTAAATAAATATTGCTCTTAGTTTTTGATATGCGTCTATCATCTAAACGATTGTATTCCGTACGTTAATACGCATATTGAAATTAAATTTTGTAATTGAGTATTTTGTCTACTATTGATTTCACATTATCATTCCCATTTTTTAATAATTAAGTTAAGAATAAAAACGCAATTTTAATACACTAAATCAAATAATTTTCCAAAATTTTTTTAGTTAAATGCCTGCAAATCGAAAAAAACTTGTAACGTGGTTTCATAAAACCATTTTATTTTTCATAACATAATTTTGCGCGTTTTTATTTAACTAAACACAAGCCGAGGACGTGTGAATGTCCCTCTCTTTTTTATCAACAACAGTTCTTTCTATACATATTATTATCATTGCTATATATTCCATAATTGCTATATTGTATTGACATAGTTATATAAACATTAAATATATCATAGTATATTAATTGTATTAAAACAGGTGCACAATGATGATTAATACGTTGATTTAAGATAATAAATTAAACCATACGCTTCGAATTGCAAACAAATGGTTTATTTAATATTAGCTGTGCGTGCGGCTTCGTTCACGTGGACAACACAATTATTAATTATATAGATATCGTGATATTTTTGGTAAAAACCAAGTATCTAAGGAGTAGAAGAAAAACAATTTGATCAAAGTCTACTGAGTAGTTTTCGCGTGATGCGCGCATAACTGTTAACCTCATTTTATTTATATAAGTAGATGTATTCTAAGTTAACTTGTACCATTGACTTATTCACACTATTACAGTGTTTTTAAACTATATTTTTACTGCGACTTTGCGTGCTTTTTTACTATAGTAACTTGTAAATGACACGCATAATTTCAATATTAGAAATAAATATAAACTAGTCATTCCATCTTTTAGACTTGGTAAGACTAATAAATGTTTTTTAGGTAATCGTATTAGGTTATACAATAACCTTTCTAAGCACATTAGCGATTTGTTGGATAATAAGTTGAAGAGTCATGTTAAGTAAGTTTTTTTGTCGAATTGGTTATTACCTATATGGTGGAACGTGAATGACGGTGATGTCTGGAAGTGATTCTCTATCGTACATCCATTAAAAATAATATTACCTGTTAATAATATAAATACTGTAAAAAATTCTTGCCGGTTCTTCTCGATAACCGGTTTTTTTCCCGAAACGGTGGTAAGCACTTAAGGTACCTATTGACATTCATATGTCATGTGTCTTATCATACTAACATTATAAATGTGAATGTAAGTTTGTTTGTTACGCTTTCAGGCGGAAACTACTTAACCGACCATCATGAAACTTTATACATCTATTCTTGGAGGTATTAGAAGTTTTTTTTTTATCTGTGTTACTTATTTAATGGCTTCAATGCGAGCGAAGCCGCGGGTAAAAGCTAGTTAGGGCATACATCGAATAAAATATTTTTGGTTTTGGTAGGAAAGAGGAGTCAGGTACAGAGAAATCAAAGATCGCCGCCACATAACCCTGTAATTCACTTGGTATATAGTGATTGAGATCCAGGTCGGACACATTTGTTGTGTCCTAACACCCAGCAGTTACTTTCGCATTTTTAATAGACAAAATATAATGAAAATTCATAGACAACTTTAAACATACTAAATGTGTTTTTAATCTGTTGACATAATGATATAATTGTATACTTATACATATGTAGATTTATCATACAAACAAATAATAAATGATTAATATAAAATAAGTTACATTTGTTAACATAAATATTAACATTAATCATAAGAACAAATAAATTATACAAACTTCAAAAGAGTTTTTCACGTCGTCACGCCATTTTAAAAACAGACGACTATAGACACAACTGGACACACAATGACTGATTTCAAAACACAATATGACAGTTGGTTTTAGTATATTGAGGTTTTAAATGTTAATAGTTGTTGGAAAACAGTATTTTTGAAGTGAAAACTTCTTTAGCACCGTTGTGATTTGAAACTGGATGAAACGAAAAAACGACAATAAAAAGAGACAACCATATACATGTATAGGATTTAGCATACGAGAGAATGGGATAGAATACATTTACATTATGCACGGTTAATGCAAGTCCTGATATTCATGACTGTGATCGTCATCGGATTGGTCTAGTGGTGTGAGACGACCAGACTTCATAGGCAGTACGCACGAGTGGTCAATAGTTCGAATTCCGCTGAATTAAGATATTTTTAAAAAAGGTTTTTTAAAGAAGGTTTTTGTTTTCTGAATGTTTCTGTCTGACACGTGTGAGCTGCTGCACACATTATTTTTTTACACTACAAATTTAATACAATCTATTCTAGTGTTAAGAGGAAGCGCAGTCGACAAGACATTTGAAGGATATAAGTACGTTTTAATAGAAATCATTTGCTGTCGCGTTCTACCGGAAGGAACGAATACTGTGCGACAGAGACAACTGCAGCTCGCCTATGTAAAATAGACGAAATTATAATTTAGTGCTCCTCTATTTCCTCCTCTAAAACTAGACCGAATTTAATATTTTTGACAAGAATAATATAATAAGGTATATACCTGATCGTAAGTGAGGATGTGGCCCTAGATGGTAACACGCTAAGTTTAGTGGGAGGACTGGCTCACAAGTGCAGCTGTCGGAACACACCTATTGGTGCTTGACGATAGTTCAACTTGAGGGTGGTAGCTAGCCAGGCGGGCATTAGAAAATATATTAGGTATCACCATGCTATAGTTTCATCACGATATTTTCTTTCACAGAAAAATTAAGGTTCATTGCAGGGATTCAAATTCACGTCCATGGACGCGATGTCCGTACACGTTTCCACTGAGCCATCATTGCTTCGATTGGCTAAGTTCGTAAATTATTCATTTTTTATACTAGCTGTGCCCCGCGGTTTCACCCGCGTATAATTTAAAAGAATTCGCTGATTGATGATTTATAATACTTCAGTATAAACAATATTTTTACCGGGCGGCCAGGGTTACAACTCACACGGCTCGTTCGCGCCACTACACCTATAGTCATAGACCTGAACCGAGTGTTGAATTATTTTAATTTTACATTATCTCACAAACTATTCGTCCAAATAACATGCTATAAAGGGCAAAGTTTATCTACATAAAGTTGTCTTGATGATGAAGTAACTTTCGTTCGTAAGGATTAATATGACATGCCTAATAATAATACACATTAATCACTTTTCAATTTAAAAAAAAATCACAAAATACTTTATGTGGCTTATGTATAAGAGATAAGTAGGCATATAGTATCGCGGACTTTTGTTTAGATGCACTAATAAGCAATATTTTTGTAGAACATTATATCTATGTAATATTTAAGGCTAGCTGAGGGTTCTAGCCTAATTCTAAATAGCCTATACTGTTCCACGTGAATCTGGCAATCATATACAAAAAATATTTTACGAATCAGACTAGTAGTTCTAGGGTTTAGCGTGTTGAAACAAACAAACAAAACTCTACCGCTTTATTATATTATATAGTATAGATATCTAACTCCTCAAATAACCGCGCAATATAACTGGGCAAATTTAGTAATTTTACATGGCTCCTAGTCCTTTTTCATCATCAACCTTTACTAGTCCACTGCTGGACATAGGCCTCCCCTAATGAGCGCCAAAGCGCCCTGTCTTCAGCTGTCCGCATCCAGCATCTGCCTGCAGTCTTTCGCAGATCGTCATCCCATCTGGCCGGAACGCGTCCTACACTACGTTTGCCGAGTCGCGGTCTCCACTCAAGAACCCGTTTACCCCAGCGGTTGTCGGTTCTTCGCGAGATATGGCCGGCCCACTGCCACTTCAACTTGCTAATTCTTTGAGCTATGTCGATAACTTTGGTTCTCTGTCGGATGTATTCGTTACGAATCATATCCTTCAGAGAAACTCCAAGCATAATCTTTTCATAGTCCTTATAACAATGAATTTATAAGAAAATTTAAAACATAGAAATATGACTGTGTTAGAAATAGACTGCATGGTAAATAAACATTTGCTGTAAGTACTTAGTGCCATTATACAAGGATAAAACCGAGGAGTACGTTTGTATGGGCTAAACGCCGTCCGCATTTCCACTGAAGTGACTACTCAGTCGACGCCGTCCGCAAATATCATGGAAACAAATCGATAGCTTTTCAGGCACTGTGTCTGTCCTTTGGCGTGAGTTCGAATCTTACAATGAACTTGAACTTTCGATGAAGGATGAGAGGTAGAGCACAGAGAAATTTCTTTAGAGATTTCTAAAGATTTCTCTAGAAACAACTACTTATATACTAAGCATTGTGTGCTGCGTTACATTACTCAACCGTCACAATATCGAGGGAATTTTGAATCGTATTATTACTTGTGAAGAAAAATGGATACTTTACGACAATCGGAAATGCTCATCACAGTGGTTGAACTCAGGAGAACCGGCCAAATCCTGTCCCAAGAGAAGTTCCCTCAGGAAAAGGTACTGGTGAGTGTTCGGTGGACCAGTGCTGGTATCATACACTACAGCTTCCTGAGATCCTTGTTTGCCACGTTTGCAGTATAAAAAATTATATATCACAACTTTGCTATTTAAATACAGTGACACTGGCCTTCTGGTCGATGAGATTTTCGTATATTTAAATCCCTATTCAACCCTTTAGGGGATGAATATTCAAAATTCCTTTCTTAGTGCTCATGTACGTTATATAAAGGAATACTGTGCAAAATTCCAAGCTTCTAGATCCAGTTATCCGTCAGTCTTAAGAAGCCTGAGTTAACCTACCTATTTATTATCGAATTACCTAAGTACACATATATAAAAACTTTGATGTTTGAACTCGCGTTAAAAATTTTAAAGGTAAGGTTACGTAGCACTGTGCCTAATGGTATCTAACTACAGTACAATAAAAAAAACAATGGTGACCACCGAGATATCTACAATACATTGACAGTCGCCGATGTCATACCGGCCTGCGTAAATATGAACTGGATTTGAACCAGATTATCTTCAAACCCGACGCGCGTAACTATCACAGGATTTTCATCATGTGAATGGTGGCCGCTACTTAGTCCTATGACTTTTATTCTTATCGTTATATAATTTTAGCATTATAGAGACAAACTCACCCTGATCTTAAGTGACGATGTGCTTCAGATGATAACTCGCTAAGCCTAGTGAAAGACTGGCTCTCAAGTGCATTTGCTGGAGAGATTTTCAACTTGAGGGTGGTAGCTAGTCAGGCGAGCATTAGTAAAGTCCCTACCACCATGCTATAGTATCATCACGATGTTTTCCTTCACCGAAAGCTCAGGGTCATTGTAGAGATTCGAACTCACGTCCATCGACGTGTATTTTGACATTCAACATTCCTTACTTATCAGGATGCATTACGTGCAGGTGAGATTGTCTTGGGTGTCTCAAGTCTTAACATGGTACTTGACCCCCTAATTACACGCTAATTGTATATAACTATAAATTTTCTAAATTCGCATACTTATAGGTACTTAGATACTTATTGAATTACATTGAATTGGTAACACTTTAAAAATTTGACTGACGACGAAGGAAAACAGCGTGAGGAAACCCATAAGCCTTGATTAAAAAAATTTATATGTATAGATAATTAAGATTTCTCTCTCTTTGCAAAAAGCGAGATCGTGCTCTCTCCCGCCCGTGGAGGTCTTTGCCAAATGAAAAGAACTATATATTTACTATAAATAACGAATAAGTAATCCATTTATTTTTTAAATAATTGTCTAATACATTTAAAGTAAAATTAGAAGTTGATATATTTTTTAATTCTGTTTTCTTTAGACTGAGCAACGATTCACGGCTCATAAATCCTCAATTTAAATGTATTAACATTTAAAAACTTATCGAATAACATAAATAAATAAATTAGCACTAAACGTAACGTAATTAAATATTTAAGTAACACATAACTATTAGGTATGTAGATATATGTATATATCTTAATATAGTATTAAAATTAATTTAAAAAATACCTTATAATATTATCCGAAAAACGTCCAAATAAACTTCGCCTTTTAATCACATAAATAACGCTTAATTAAAAAAAAAAAAAAACAGAACACGCGCGCACACACACCACTATTCACTTACATGTATCCGAACTTGAAATGTCAAAACTTATATTTCAAATAAAAAATTGACTGTCAAAAAATTAGCGGCAAATCGAAAAGAAGGTTTCATAAATATACATTTTAAATCCTTCTAACAGAAAATATTTATTTTTAAATGATTATTACTTGTAACAGAAACGTCGTACGCGAACCGCGAATGCCAGTACGGACTGGCGAATAAGACAGGCCGCCCCCTCTACCTTAGGCGTGGCTTAACAAACCCACACAGGGCGGGGCCCGCCGGCATAATGCTTTTTTTACCTTTGCCTATTTATACGTTCGGGAATGATATTCAGTCTGTGGTTTTATTATCGGACAGTTTATTATATTGTAATGTTTGTGTCTGTTTGTTTGATTTAAATAAAAAGAACTTCATGTCATTTCGTCATCGGCGAGACACAATTGTTTGCGTCTTAATTGGATACTGTGTTTTTTTATCTCACTGACACAGACCGCTCTTAAAGGGCACAGACTGTATTTGTTTTATATTTTATATACCAATTACCAGATGAAAAATATATGTAGATACCTAATTAAAATTAAATAATTTTTGACATGATCTTGAAGTATCATGTGGAGGTTTTTTATTTAATTTAATTAACTTAGGTTTTTATCTACGTGACATTGGCGGAATAGGTATTTTCACATACGTTGCATTATAAGGAGAAGAAGAATTTAGGTAATTTGATACTATATTCTGTAATACTAGCCGTGCCCACGGCTCCGTTCGCGTGGATTACAGAATCCGAGAGTGGACAACTTTTGGAAAATTGTTTTAATCACGGAAAATATAATACACGTTTATTAATATTTAGTCATTATTACACCTTTAAAAGTAGTACAATGATATTAATTAATCTAAATTAAAAACATGCTACAAAACCGCGGCGTGACGTCATCATTCGTCAAATAAATTATGGGCAAAGGTATTATGTGCAAAGTTTACTTTAGGAAACGGTCAAATATTACGTAACGAATTTGGGGTGTCTTCTGAAACGTTACGATGCGTTACAGGGGGGCGGAAACATGCATCTTGAGTTGCTACAAAACTCTTTAGATAACTTAACAACGGAGCCACCATCTTGTTAGAGCAGACTTTTAACATTAGACAGGACTACGAAGTCAGATTTAAAAACATGGGCACTAGTAAGTACTTCAGCAACACCAAAATAAGAAGTTCTTCATATTAAGAGAAGTACGGCACATAGAAAATTCTTTGGAGATTTCTCTCTACTTGGGGCAGCCCGACTGGTGGAATACCTCCACCCTACAGAAGATCACAGCCAAATGACTGAGTGTTGTGTTCCTGAGGTGAGTAGAGTTTCCAGTGCTCCTTGAGGAAGGGAGGTTCAAGGTTCGGTAACGCGCTAGTGATACCTATGTAATTACAAGCGTCCATATAGGTTACGGTAGCCGCATCTCTCGCTTTACACAGAGGCCGCCTGTGCTCAAGTCATATAGATGTAGGTAATATTTTATCCAAATACAAAATTTCATCAACAATTGCTATAGCGGTTTCCGAGGAATCAATTAGGTCCTAAATCTTTTTCCGAACAGAAATAACGTTCAGTAACACCAGTAGTTAAATTTGTTTGTATTAGAAATGATTTTACTAACATAATTTATACAACATTGCGCATACAAAACGCTAGTGTGGAATAGTTATTGTGAATATAGATATATGGTTAAAAGTTAAAAATTAAGAAAACTTAATACAATGTCGGCCGTTACTCGTTGAAAACAAAAATGGAAATATACGTATACGGTTGGAAAAGGCTTCTCAACAGGAGTCTAGTGATACCCATAAACACCATATGATGGAGTGAAGCGGTGTCGAGAACGTAAAAAATTGTCCGAGCGGACACGTATTCACGCAAAATACCAGTCACACTCCATTTTTTTGTCCCAAGCTACGTAGAGTTATAAGTCACCGGTAGAACGGTTACTATTTACAAAAGTTACCGTACTTTTGGCCATCACGGCACCCGAAACTTGATAAAGCCGAAAGGAATCAACCCTAAACAATTCCACCCCCGAAGTGAAAAGGGAATAAAATAAAAAAGAACATTCTCAAAGGAAGGGAGTTTTTTAATTAGTCAACATTTTTAAGTGATACTTTTAAGTACGATGCTGCGTTTGCAATGGCTATCCCATTGACGGCGCAAGTGGTAAACTAGCTTGAAGACTTTCGCAAGCCAGTACTAGCCGTCATTAAATGATACATTTTGAATTAACTGATGTTTGTGGATATTATATCTCTTTTGTAATATCATTCTACTTGGAGTAGCCCTGTAAATGCCTCCACCCTACAGAAGATCGAAGCCAAATCTTGTGTTTTGTTTCTGTGGTGAGTACGGTTACCAGAGCTCCTTGGGGAAGAGGGGTTTAAGATCGGTAATGAACTAGTGATACCTCTGATGTAACAAGCATAGGCTACAAGGCCTAGCATCAGGCAGGACGCACATAATTTTCCCACCTTATAAAAAAATGTCACGATGTCATTCCAGCCCAGTATTATATTAAACACATTAGGTACGTACCTATGAAGCTGATTTTATCGATTTTTGCTATCACTTTGCTCTAGATAAATAAGAATTAAGGGGTGGCAGAGAACTAAGAAGATCGCTGGAATTCTCGGAAATTATATAATGACTTGAAAATCTTGCAACGGGTAACTATAGCTAAGCTACCTGTACTAATCTCAGAACCAGAGCATTTGTTCCTAAATTTCATTCTTTTATATCTGAAGAAAAATATGTAGTGTAACGTAATTTAAGGTACGGACATAGCGTCGATAGGCGTGAGTTCGTATCCCTGTAATGAGCCTGAGCTTTTGGTGAAGGAAAACATCGTGAGGAAACCATAGCATGGCGGTAGGGCTTTTTCTAATACCCGCCTGGCTAGCTACCACCCTCAAGTTGAAGCACCTGTAGGTGTGTTCCGGCAGCTTGAACTTGAGACCCAGTTTTCCACTAGGCTTAGCGTGTTATCATCTTGGGCCACATCGGCACTTAACATCAGGTGAAATTGTGGCTATAACGAAAAACCTACAAACAATAAAAAAAGAAATAGCTTTTCAGTTAACCTGATTGTTCAAATCTAGTTATTGTTGCCAATGAACACTTTCAGAAATGAAAATAATGAAATCCAAATTTCACAATCGAGTACCGAAGTAACACCTGTAATCTTGGTTGGTTCATAATATGCAGTGCTATTCATCAACATGCGTGCAACTTAAAAGCTCTCTATGACTTATATTTGTCGTACCGTGAAGCTAATTTGTTCCCTCCTTCTTACGACATCAGGTTCTTTATGCGTAACGTGAAGAGATTATGATCGCCCGATGGATTTAGATCTCTCGGTGGTCGCCGTTGTGTTTGGATTGTACTGTGCTTACCACCAGGGACAGTACCGAACAGTCAATGTACCGAACTAAGAGAGCCGAAATTTTTCGATTCGTACCTTAATTTTAAATTCTAGTTATAGTGTCTAGTATTAGAGAAGTGGTTCGCAAACTCGTACAAACACAGCACAAGACACCGAATAACTTAAGAGGAAAAAAAGGGGGAAAATAAGACTTACGTCGTAAAATAGAGATAATGTTCGCTCCGCGCGGCATCCGTAACATCACGCCTCGCTATGAAGTGGGTATTCGCTTTAATTAAAACTTTTTTTTTCACGACTCATCCTCAGTCATTTGATATTCGGTTCTTTTTTAGTTATTTCCATTTTCTGTTTCGTTTTCAGGGGATGGATGGAAAGCGAAAACGTTAACTTATTTTTTTTGGAGCTTGCTTGTAAAAATTCAGTTTTGATACATAACCGTAAATTATATGGGGAGGAAAATCGAATGATAACAAATAGTGAACTCGTTCTGTTGTCCCTCCGCGTAACATATTCGCACATCTTATACTAAACGCGTGTCACATATACTCAGCTTACCTGTAGAGAGATAGGGCACAGAGAAAATTCTTTGGAGATTTCTCTCTATTTGGGGCAGTACAACTAGTGGAATACCTCCACCCTACAGAAGATCGCAGCCAAATGACCTAGTATTGTGTTTCTGCAGTGAGTAGGGTTTCCAGAGCTTTTTGGGGTGGGGAAGTTCAAGGTCGACAACGCGCTTGTGATACCTATGGTATTGCAGGCGTTCATAGACTACGGTAGCCGCTTACCATCAGGCGGGCCTTATGCCTGTTTGCCACCTTTGTAGTATATAAAAAAAACTTGTATATGGAAGTAAAAATATCTTCTATATAAATAAAATGATAGAGTTTTGCCGTTGTGCGCGCATCACGCAAATACTACTCAATACATTTTCTTATTTTTTTTTTTAAGTTTCACTGCTTAAATACTTGGTTCTTAAAAAAAAAGTGCCACGATATTTTCATAAACAATAATTATTTAGTCCACGCGAGCACAATAGCACACTGTATACATTTAAAGTGTAAACTCCAGTCGTGTGTCGGAACATACATACATTCCAACAAATATTACGGGAACACTAAAGCTTCTGAATATGTATAATTAATCTCGGATGAAATTCTCACAATCTCAAGCAATATCTGACCACAATCCCACCTGATGTTAAGTGATAATGTGGCTTTGGAAACACGCTTAGACTAGAGACTCACAACTCTCAAATGCAGCTGCCGGAACACACCTATAGTTGCTTTATGACAGTTCAACTTGAGGGTGGTAGCTTATGAGGGGTCCTTTTGAAAATACCCTATCATGCTATTCATTCTAATTCTGTAAAAATCAAGAAATTTCGGCATGGAGCGGTTTACCTTTATAGCAAAACTTTTTGCAAAGACTTAGCTAGTTAAAGAAACACGAAATTAGTCAATCCATCTTTTTGACTCAGTAAGGCCATTGTTTTATCTTAATATTAGGTTCTATAATAAGATCACGAAGCACATTACCGATTTGCAAGACAATCAGTTCAAGGACCATGTCAAGCAAATTTTATTGTGAAAAAGTTATTATAGGGTGGATACATTACGTGAATGATAGTGATGTCTGGAAGTGACTCTCTCTCTGTGCATCCATGAAATTATTAATATGATTATTAACAGTAAAAAATATTGATGAGTCCGATTGCGTTTCTTGCCGGTTCTTCCCGATGACTGGGATCGTTTTCCGAACCTTTAGAAGTGTTTTCATATTAAATGCTTTCTGAGGGCTTCAACTAAATAAAGTATTTTTTTATTTTCATCCTATCTATACAGATAGTGGTAGAATTCTACTGTAGAAGTACCACTGTCAAAGCTATTTCTGCAACAATCAACAATCTTTATTATTAAATTGAAATCACAAGGCAAGGCAATAAACCATAGATCCCCGCACAAGGAAATAAATCCTGTTTCGCGGGAGACGAACCAACACCAAGTTTTTTTTTTTGTTTTATCTTAGTGCCGTGAGTGCGCTGGTGAAGTACGTTTTAACACAACCCACTGGAACATAGGTACCTTAAGAAAAGCAAGTCAGCAATAACTGACCTCATAACTTTAAACCTGTTTGAGCTTTCGCAATTGTAGACTGCGCTGGGTACTTCACTTAATATCATGAAGCAATCATGGCTCAGTGGTAGCGAGCGTCCAATTTTAGAAGAGGAAACAGCGAATACGAAATTATGTTTTCGTATAATAGTTATAGTCCGAGCTGCAGTTGTCTCACTCACGTTCTAATTGATCGTTTGGGTATAGCGCGACAGCAATTGATTTCTGTTCACACTCACTCGTCAAATCTTGCCGACCGTTATTCTTCTTAATCCTCCATTGTTCCGGAACCAGACGATAGTGACTGCAATACAGTTTCCAACTACAGTAGTTGCTAATAACGTTCATACTAGTATTTTATGGATTATTATGTTTCTGTTAAAAAAGAACTTAATATTTCCTATCAAGAGAGTTGTTTATTTATAACCTTTATCTAAGAATGTAGATAAAAAAATTATAACGTAATAAAGAATTAAAAATTATCAGTTATCTCGACTTCATAACTGTGTGTTATAAATAGTAAGTAATATAAAAACTTGTTTCATAGTTAACATAGTTTGTATTACAGCTATGGTCCGTCGAATACAATTAGTTTTAGCGTATGTTTTTTTCCGAGTGGTCGTGATATAAATCTAATTCGCACCTACAAAATAGATAAAAATCTAAGTATTTATTCTGCTTGCGACATCTGTTGCCGAATAGATAAAACTAAGATATTAAATAAAATCTCATACGCACGTTATTCTAAAACTCTACATTATTAAAATATTGATCTAATATAAATGTATTCAGATATATATGTAGGTATCACATTTATAAATTATCTATGAATATTTCAAAACGAGTACAAGAAGTTACGTAATAAAACGTAAAAGGTACATTACGCATTTGACTTATTTCTATAAAAAAAGATAAAGACTGAAAATTATATTTATGAATGAAGAGATACTTAAATTATAATCCATAAGGTCCAGACGCGGCCACGTTTAAAACTCATTTCTAACTTACTTTTAAAATAAAAAGTAGAATCATACAAAAATTAACAAAATGAACAAGGTTCTAGTGACATCTATTGTCTAATAGTATTACTAAATTTTATTGCCAGTGACATCTATTAACAGATAAGGGTAATTTTTAAATGATTTATTAAGTTCATAAATTACATTATAGATGGCAGTAATATTAATTTACGTGTCGAAGGCGAAATCAATATCTTAAAATAAAGCGACAACATATAGCATGACGAGATGAGATTTCAAACTTACTAAATCAAGAATCGCACTGTTTAATGCTGAAACACGACACAAAACTCAATATAAAGCCACAATCTAATCCTATATTAAGTGAGGATGTGATTTAATATGGTAACTAACACTCTAAGCCTAGTGGTGGTAACTTTCGTGGCTTTCAAGTGCGGTTGCGGGAATACACCTATTGGTGCTTGGCGATCAGATTTTCAACTAGAGGGTAGGAGATGGCTAGATGAGCATTTGAAAATATCCTACCACCATGCTATGGTTTCGTCACAATGTTTTCCTTCACCGAAAGATCAGGCGCATAGTAGGGATACGAACTCACGTCATTCGACGCTGTGTCCGTATACGCTACCTCTGAGCCATCATTGCTTCAGCCTGATTTTCTCCCCAAGCCCGGTGAAGCTGTAAAAGCCGCAAATACTCCAGGGCTAAAAGGCTAAGGCTAACAGTATAGTCAGTTCGAAAAAAGAAAATGATTTTAAGTGGTCAGCGCAGCCTACAGCTACGAGATTTTAGGTTTCGGAGACAAAGAAAGAGATTTTCAGTTTTCTCTTTATTACAACTTCATGCACAAAATAGGTACACTTAACCAGTAGTAGGTACTATGAAGTAAACTAAATAAATAAACGACGATATATATATATACGATAACTCCATCTATATAGGATTTAGGTATTGCACAATATTTTTTTTGTGTTAATTTTCTAAAGTATTTCACAATAACTTGTTCATGTCGCATCACTATTTGTTTTTCTTGCATCAACTCTATGACGTCTTTATTTAATTAAAAATGCATAGTACCTACCTTATTTTTGATACGCAAGAACTTTTCTTTTTTAAGCCATTATGATGGCAAGCAATCAGAAAGCCTTCCAGATTTTATCGTTAAAGGTTTGGCGTAGTGGCCACAATCTCATCTGATGTTAATGACGATGTGGCCCATGATGGTAATACGCTAAACCTAGTGGAAAACTAGCTCTCGAGTGCAGCTGCCGGAACACACCTATAGGTGCTTGGCGATAGTTCAACTTAAAGGCGTTAGCTAAACAGGCGAGCACTAAAAATTCCCTACCACTATGTGATTTCAGGCTCATTGTAGGGATTCGAACTCACGTCGATCGACATGGTATAAGGATACGAAACCACTCACTCATCATTGCTTGAAACCTTTATATTTATTCTGCCTTGGTAAAACGAATGCCTCATGCCTCATGCCTCATGCCAATGCGAACAAGAGCGAAAAATAAAATTCATGTTTGCAAATTCGGTACTATAAATAACGATACGATAAGATAAATAATGTAATCCCGTATAAGTGGATAATATTATCATACATAATATCGTTAAAAATGAGAGTTGAAATTCATTTAAATGATATTAAAATATTCCATAGTCATTTTCATTGAAACTCTCGTCATTGTCATTTTATAAATACATATTTTTTTAATTCGAAGAACGTCATAATGAGTACAACTTGCTTGATGGGTAAGCATAGTGCAATCCAATAACATCGGCAAGCACCGTGGGATTTTATAGCTGTGATATGGCAGCGTGTACGGGCATCACGTCGATTGACGTTAGTTCTAATCCTTGCATTGAACCTGAGCTCTCGGTGAAAGAAAACATCGTGATGAAACCATAGCGTGGTGCTTGCTGGCTTTTTCTAACGACCGCCTGTCTATCTACCACCCTCAAGTTGTTAATCTGTCGCGCACCAATAGTGAGTTCCGGCAGCTGCACTTGAGAGCCAGTCTTCCACTAGGTTTAGCGTGTTATCATCTTGGGCCACATAATCACTTAATATCAGGTGAGTATGTGGCCACTACGCTAAACTTATATATAAAAAAAAGCCTCGATAGTCCTCGCTGTCATACCGTGCTGCTCAAATGTCAATTTACGTTAAGTTTGAAGGTCTCCATGTTGTAGGAAGGAGGGACCACACTGTTCTGGTTCGTGTCGAGATGGAGGCTACCGTAAATACATTGCCATTTGTTACACCAAGTATAAAACCCATCATAGTGTCGGGCTGATAGCGATCTGTACCCTACTGGGTCGTAACCACGGTGCACATTGCAGTGGCTCCGAAGCCCAGTTCGTGTGGCTCTGTTATGAAAGGGAGGAGAGGGAGTTTGAAGTTTACTTGTTCCAACTCGATTTTCATATATAGCCCACGTTACGTAAATTAGATGGGGAGCAAAATGAAGTGTTAACCCGGCTCTACACGTTGGCACCCACGTATGGAGCTGGCCTTAACAAAAAGTGACTTCTCCATTTTATACTAGTATACCTATGCATATACTCAAATTACATGTATACGGAACAAATGATATGTGTAATAATATTTGCTCAAAAAATGCATTCACGAAGCCTGAAAACCTTGTTCGAAAGTTAAAAATTAGGCACCATACAACGGAGCGTGCGGTAAAAATTTTACTTCTCCGTTGTATAGCGCCGTGCGTATCCTTTACGTGTTTTTTTATTTCCATAAAAATATATAAGAATTCCACCAAGGAGTTTCACATTACGAGAATAAATAAGATGTATCATCGAACCCAGGTAGCACTTTTACAATACATTTGCCTCACTTTAATACTAAAGAGAAAATGAGACGAAAGATATAGTTCAAATTTTCACCACGCGAACGTGACGCCATTTGCAAATGCGCGCCTTTTTTATATTTTTGGAAACGTCAAAGATTGTCGCGGCTTTCCGACTGAAATTAAATAATAATATGATTTCAAGCGAGGAATCCGATATTAATATGGAATCTACTCGACCTGATATCTTGAAGTGGCTCAAATTAGGAATGTTATTTTTTCTCGGCTGTCACATCGTATGCGGTGCGGATAGGTCTTTCAAAAATATTGATCTGGAAAAAACCATTTTTCAGTTCAACATTTAAAATATTGAGCTTTAGAGTACAATTTTTTGTTTGAGTCAAGTGACCCCCCCCCCCCAGCTAAATGGCTGTTTTGGATATGTGATAAAACTCATGGTAGTAGTATATATTAATGAACTTAAAAGGAATACTATTTGAGGTAAGTAGTACCGAGGAAAAGTAAATCTATACTATATTGTTATCCTTACTTAATATTATAAATGCGAAAGTGAGTTTATCTGTTTGTTACTCAATCACGCAAAAACGGTTAAATTTGGCACACAGATAGCTTATAAGCCGGATTAAGATATAGAATACTTTTTATTCTAATAAAGGCACAATTCTGAAGTCTACGCAGACGAAGTCCAGTAGGATTCGAAAAATTATCTTTGTAAAAGATAGCCAGATTCATGTGGAATAGCATCAGGGCACGCCTCCAAGCTAGCTATAATTTTTTTTTTTTGTTAAGTTACTCTGAAGAGACAGCGCACCCGAATTGCTTTAGCCGCGTGCGCTGACGTAATGGTTAGTGTTACGTAAATACAATGATCTACTAAAATATTGCTCCTTAATACATTTAAAAACAGTCTGCGATACCATATGCCTGTCTCTTAGGTGTAGTGAAGCGAACGAGTCGTATGAATTGTGACGCATAACCCTGGTCGCCCGATAAAAATATTGTTTGTGCTGAAGTATTAAAAAATAATCAGCGATTTCTTATAAATTATACGAAGGTAAAACCGCGGGTCAATTTATAAAATGTATTTGGATAAGTAATTTCGTACAAATTACATTGAAAATAACTTAAAGACCCCTCTAAACGATGATTCATTACACCAAGCCGGGACACCTTCAAACATCCATAGTGTACTTTTGTATGAAGTAATTCATGCTACACTGGGCCCGCGCTCGACCTGGCTCCAGCCCGATGAAACAAAAGCATCTTTAACTTTGCATTTTGACGGACAACTACGGAACTGCGCATGGCCCGAAAAGCACTTGGCAAAATTGTATTTTATATCATATCGCTGCATAGCGAAAGATGGTAATAATACAGTTCAATAACAGTAGCTACAACCGGTTATAGGTTCCATCAAATCGACACTTTTAAAATGAATAACAAATATTTAATTTAATGTAGGCACTTGTAAATCATCAGACGTCAATCATCGGTTCGGAAAGCATCCCAGTCATCGAGAAGAAAGAAATAATGAACGTATTATATAACGATTTTATATGAGGATTGAAAAACGGCGAATACGGTTCATTATAATTATCTATTTGATATAATGAGAATTTTGAAGATATAAATTTAAAATTAAAAACCCCCGACATAAATAACCTATACAATGAGACCATTCCAATGAGCCCAGATACGATATCTCTGCTGTAAGTTTGTGAGGAGTTAGGTATCCTGCAGATTTCAGATGATGCTCCAGCATTAGGTCAATGTTGCCATGTTTTTCTGGTAGAATTGAAGTAATAGATTATTTTTTTTATACTACAAAGGTGGCAAACAGGCATACGTACCGCCTGATGGTAAGCGGCTACCGTAACCTATGAACACCTGCAATACCATAAGTATCACAAGCGCGTTGCAACTTTGAACCCCCCTACCCCAAGGAGCTCTGGAATCCCTACTCACCGCAGAAACACAACACTAGGCCATTTGGCTGCGATCTTCTGTTGGGTGGAGGTATTCCACCAGTCGGGCTGCCCCAAGTAGAGAGATATCTCCAAAGAAATTTCTCTGTGCCCTACCTCTCTTTGAAATACTTTGAATACGAAATTTTGACTCGATCAGACTTTTGGAAGATGCTCAAATCCATTCATCAACTAGGAAAAAGCTGATAATTTTCAAACAGCTGAACAAATTTTCTTGAATCATAGCTAAGAATACTGTAGACCAAGTCACCTTTAAAACACGCAAAAAATTGTGCGTACACGTGATAGAAGTAAAATTTCTTAAAAAGGGAGATACTGATTTCATATCAAACTCTGTATCAGATATGCAATGTATAGCTATCTCTCTCTCCTTTTCTTTACGTTATATCTTTCTTTTCTATCTCTCATGTAACGAAATGCATCAATCAATGATAATGAATTTATATTGCACACTAATTTATTTGTAATATTTTTGCATATTCACGTTATGATTATTAATGTATGATTATATATAATTCATGCGCGCCTGTCTCAACACTCAGTCAGCCGAAAGTCAGTAGTGGGACAAACTTCACCGAGGTCAAATTAAAACAATGGCACAGGTTAGTTATCAAATATTTTGAATATTTAAAACTGGTAGACTTAGTGCATAACATATAGTATTAATATCAAGTGTTTGTTTGTTTATTTAAATTCGCTAATCTCTGGAAATACAAGCAAGCTATGCAATAAGCAAGTTGCTATATGTATAAGCAAGTTGAAGCAATGTTGGCTCAGTAGTAGCGTGTACGACTTCGCGTCGGCTTGAGCTTGAGCTTTCGTTGAAGGAAAACATCGTGAGGAAACCATAGCATGGTGGTAGGGCATTTTCTAATGCCCGCCTGGCTAGCTACCACCCTCAAGTTGAAAATCTGTGGCTAAGCATCAGTAGGTGTGTTCCGGCAGCTGCACTTGAAAGCCAGTCTTCCTAACTTGGCTTAGTGTGTTACCACTTAAGATCAGTTGAGATATTGTGTCTCTTACATAAACTCATAGATGGGATTTTTCGCCGTAAGTAGCTTCCATTATGTTTGCCTTGACTCACAAAGGCGCGGCGGTGACCTATGATAAGGTCTTTATCAAAATAACCGATATGTAAAATTTATAAAAAAAAAAACTGTCCTCTTCTAAGTTGGCTATATTAGTTGATTGACCCGAATACGTTTTTATGGATTAAACGCCGCGCCTTGGTACTTGACTTAGTTCCGTAACCTCTTAGTACTTAACTGTGTCCGCGTTGACTACAAAATACCGTCGGTCGAGCGCACACGCGAATCGTGCTGCTCCCGCTCAAAAGACGGAAGACAAAAATGCTTATTGAGGGTGTGCCTTAGAAGATAGATATATCCTATGCTGACTTTTTTAGCAAGTCTAAGGTTAACATCTGTAATTATGTAAAACATTTATTTTATATGTCTCGTATGGTTTACTCAGGATAAGCCATTTAAGCACCCCATATGCGTCTTTTTTCCGGATTGATAATCCATTGCCGTCACCGCTTATTTTTTATAATACTTTATCTTACAAAATATCCTATAACCTGACCAGATAAAATAGCTATAAATTAAATTTTTAAAAAACATGTAAATCGGATAAGTGGATTCCGCGTGGAAAGACGTGGACATACGGACAGACATACGGAGAGACGTTGAATTTTGACCAGATACGAATTTTTTTTTTGTTCTCAATATTTTTTTATATTTTTATCATTAAGCGTGGCACAAAAAATAACTGCAGTTTGGTATTCATAAGTTGGACATATATAATTAAGTCGATGGTAAATTAGTCATAAAAGCTTCCAACTTTATATTTTTTGATAATTTCAGGTTAAAATACCAACGTTCAAGCTCAACAATGGGATGGATATCCCAGTAATAGGCTACGGGACCTGGCTGGGGATTAGCGAACAGGTTTGTTAATTGTAATTCTTCTTTGCTTTTTAAAGTGAAACTTTTTCTATAGCCCCAGAATTTTTCGTTCATCTATCGCATGTTGCAGTATATTACATTACCGTAAATAAAATTGAATTTTATGCCGCTTAGAAGGATTAAAATCGTAAATTCGGGACATAGCATGTCGCAATACGTTACATTGTCGCAAATAAAATTGAATTTTATGCCGTGCATTCAAGGATTATAATCGTAAATTCGGAACATTGTATTTGTTAATGTGTGTTATTAAATAATGTATGTCACATGTCTTCAATAATTTGTATTTCTCTATATATATAATAGGTCTTTACCTATGAAATTGCCGTTCTGCAGTACTGGCCATTTCAAATCAAAATAATTTTTATTTGGCTAAGAATTCTAATTTCAAATTAATTTTATTTTAAAAACATGGAAATCTTTTCCAAAAGTAGTCATTTGTTTATTGATTAGTGTTACATTTTCATCGCATTTCAATCTTTTTTGTCATCATGGATACGTTAAAAATTCGAGTAATTATGGAATATGAGTACCATCGTGGCAGTAACGCGGCACAAGCGGCACGCAACATCAACGACGTTACTAACACTACAAACCAACGCACCACCTGTTATTGGTTTGCTCGCTTCCGTTCTGGGAATTTCTACCTGAAAAATGAACCTCGCGGTCGTCTGAAAACTTTGGTCGACAATGACGAATTAAAGGCGACTGTGGAAGCTGATGGTACACAATCTACGGCTGAATTAGCAGCAGCTTTCGACGTTAGCGTCAAAACAATATTGGTCCATTTGCGTCAAATTGGCAAGGTAAAAAAGCTTGACAAATGGGTGCCCCACGAACTCAATGATCGCCAGCGCGAAGTACGCGTCGAGACGTGCCTTACACTGCTCGACAGACACACAAATGAAAGAATTTTGAACCGCATTGTTACCTGCGATGAAAAATGGATTCTGTTTGATGACCGCAAGTGCTCAGCAAGTTGGTTGGATCCTGGTTCAGCACCTAAACAATGCCCTAAACGAAAACTTACCCCTAGAAAAGTGATGGTCACTGTTTGGTGGTCTAGCGCCGGTGTGATTCATCACAGCTTCTTAACAAACGGGGTGAGCATTACTGCAGATGTGTACTGTGAAGAACTGAACACAATGATAGAGAAGCTGGCATATCTCCAACCAGCATTGGTCAATCGCTCGTCTCCACTGCTCCTGCACGACAACGCAGGACCTCATACTGCACAACAGACGGTCTCCAAGTTGCAAGAACTGGGGTTGGAAGTTCTCCGTCATCCGCCCTACTCACCAGACCTTGCGCCTACAGACTACTACTTTTTCCAGAATTTGGATAACTCCTTGGCGGGAAAAAAATTAAATACTCGAGAGGCAGTACAAAATGCCTTTGAAGAATTTGTTGCCTCCCGTCCAGCTGATTTCTTTAAGAAGGGCATCAATAAACTGCCACTGCGCTGGCAAAGATGCATTGATTGCATGGGTGATTACTTCGATTAATACAAATAAAAAAATCATGAAAAAACATCGTTTAAATTTTTTCATACAAAACGGCAATTTCATAGGTAAAGACCTAATATTATAGCTCACCCTTTTAGCCATTCGTTCACTAGACGTCATAGAGTACGATATATACCAACATTTTTTTATTGTTAATAATTCTTTTAAGTCAAACTGCGCATAATATTTTGAGTTTTCAAACATAGCAAGAACAAGATAGTTTTTTTTAGTTAGGTATTATTTATATTCCACTTCACTTCGGACACAATGGCCGAACTGTATCACATATAATGCCACCAATATTTTTTAATATCATTTTCGTTTTTCGTACCAGATATAACTTTCTCAAAACATGCCACTTATTATGTTAAAAGAATAACTAATTTTAAAAGTAGGGTCATATGTACAAGCGAATCCAAATTAATCGTCTAGTATAAACTACATTTTATATCATTTCAGGCTCAGAAAAACAGTAATCCGGAGACACCATTTTCGGTATGTTAAACCATTTATCCTTTTTTTTTTAATAAAAGTCTAGTGATATATTTTTTGTAGATACGAGTAGCATCGATCTATTATAATCGGGTTTCCTATTTAGTTAAAAAAAACTACAACACGTTTTAACTAGAAAGTATATGTATTAGAAATTTTTCAATAATGGTAAGTCGCGAGTGCACGGTGTGATGGGTGGAAGACGACTGACTCGGATGAAAGGTCAAGGGACGAGAGACGAAAATGAGAATGATATGACAGCAAGGAGAGTGCGACATAGTTAGCTGATTTTTTCGAACTGTCTACACTGTTAGCCTGAGGGGCCCTGGAGCCTTTACGGCTTTTACAGCTTTACCGGGCTTGGGGGCGAGCGCTTAGGGCACTCAGCCACGAAAGCTAAGCAACAACATCCGAGGGTGCCAAAGTGGCCGGACCTCGGCTCGGACTGTTGCGCGTATGCAATTAAGTCGCGATCTGACTAATTCCCTATCCGTAATTCGATCTAAACTAACTATACATATATACATGTTTCTGCCCCCTGGGAGGAGGGAAGGAACATGTGTATGTGTATTTAGTGGTCTGAAAATTTTTGTCTATTCTAACTAGGCAAAAAAAGAAAAAAAAAGGTCCCTTACAGAACCTATGTACCTATGTGTGTTGTGCATGTGTGTATAATGCAGTGTCATGTATGGCTGTGAAAGCTAGTGATTGTGCAGTCACTTGTATCGCGCGAGCGGCTGCTTGGCTCAAGGGCTCCATGCCGATGGATCGGACCTATTAGTTAGCTGAGTAGACTAGAGCTTTCGGTGAAGGAAAACATTGTGATTAACCCCTAGCATATAATAGTGGTAGGCTATTTTGTAATGCCCTTTTTCGATAAGTTGAAATTCTGTCCCATATGCGAGAACTATAACTAGATGTGCTGTAAAACATTTTTATACTACAGTTCGAATTCGATGGCACTGATTTCCCGAAAATGGTAGACGCCATGTCCTACGCCATCGATGTCGGTTACCGGCATATCGATACGGCGCATATCTACCGCATGGAGCCCGAAGTCGGTATGGTCGTCAACGAGAAAATCAAACAGGGAGTTGCTAAAAGAGAAGACTTCTTCATTACTACAAAGGTGAGTGGTTATAACCGTCGAAATAAACAGGCACTGAAATAGCTAATTGGAAAGACTGGTCGCGTTCTGGGATCAGTCGGTGTATATATAGTAATTAAGCAGGGTGTTAAGGATCTATATCGGATTGGGTCGCGAGTGTCGATACCACCATGCAAAATGCACTTAGGCCAATCCTATTACGCACAATGATACACTCCATCATTTTGCGTTGTATCTATAAATCTCATTCTACTCTACCCGTCTCTCCGATATCAGTTAAAATTTTGCATCTGAATGACGAACGTTAACGGAGACTACATAATTAACTAAATCGAATAACAGAAATGTAACCCTTATATTAATTAGTGAAAGTTGCATAGTGCGTGGCAAAAGTTGAGGAGGCCTCCAAAACTTCAGAAAAGCAGTAGTCGGTTGAGTCTTGTTATTCCTTCCGTATCATTGTGCGTAAAATGTATTACCTGAATCATTTCGCAGACCAATTTAAAAAAAAAGCGAACCAGCGTTTACGGTGACTCTCTTTCAGTTTATTTCATTTTGGCATCAGCTAGTCCAGATATATATCCAGATGCCTAAAGGATTGTAGGCCGTTATGACAGTAACTCTCATGTTATGTGGGATTGTGCGTAGAATAAAATATTCTTAATAGTATTATAATGATTTACTTCGTTTACAAAAGCAATTACTTCAGTACAAAATCTTCACCAAAAAACACGTCTGCGCACTTCTATAGTCGTCACACAACCCCCCGTCGTCCCTCTTTTTATTTCCTACCTCATAATATCATCTTACTCACTCATACTCTTGGCTCGTTCATACTGCCATTCACTCTACAATAAACTATAAAACAGACTATAGATATTCTCACTTTTACTTGCAAAGGTCATTTCTATCATACATCCTACAGTTATGTATTGTTATGTTTAAATTTTAGTCACCATGTTTTTTTTAAATAATATAAATTGAAATAGAACATTCTAGATTCGTGCGACAAGATTTTTTTTTATGTAGGTATGTGTACATACTAATAGTAGCTCTATGTTATTGATTTACTTCAACGTTAAGGTATGGCAACACTTCCATCGGGAAGATAATGTTGAGGTGGCCGTGAGGGGTTCTCTGCGGAGACTCAAAATGGACTACGTCGATCAGCTGTTGATGCACTGGCCTATGTCTATATCTGTAAGTACAATTTTAAGAATAACTAGTGTGACCTTTTACTGAAAACGTTATTCATTTCAAATATCTCTCTATTTATATCAGAATCTATCATGGCTGTAAGTAAGTATTATTCACTAGGTGGTCCTACATCTAACCAAATTATGGCCCTCCTGCAAAATTAATTAGGCAGCCTTGCTCGGCTGGCTGGCTACCACCTTCAAGTTAAAAATCTTTCGCCGAGGTCATATAGATATTACGGCAGCTGCACTTGAGAGCTTGGATCTAGGTAAATCTTGTGCCACATCGTCATTTCACATTATGTGAGGTTGTGGCAAAACGATACACTTATAAAGGACCAATAAAATATATTTCTGAAGTGAAACTTGTTAGATTCCGAAGAAAGTAAAATTCTAAGGTCAAATTTTACTGTGACTTTTTGCACGTAATATTTCTGACGTATAAGGACATACGTCATGAAAAGGGATGAAAACCATTCATAGAGAAAAGCCGAAGGATCGTGTGACGAATGATATGCGTATAAAAGCCTGTGATGGCAGCTGATAGAGGAAAGTGGGAGAAAAAAAATTTGTGCTGATACTATTTACCTACCGAGCGGAGATAAGAGCAAGAGTCGTAGACACTGCTGGTCTTTAACACAAAAATCATTATCACAGCAAGACGGCGTGGATGAGAAGATTGATTATTTGGAGACATGGCGCGGCTTCGAGAATGTTCTGAAGAAGGGCCTTGCCAAAGCGATAGGTGTATGAAAACTTCAACTTGGAACAGATGAAACGACTCCTTGCCAACTGCAAAGTGCCACCAGCCACCAACCAAATTGAAGTAAGTGATATATTATTTAGAACAAACTCACGCTATAGCCATTTTGTTACGTCGAGTATTACTTGTACTGTGGTGACAATAATATCATGTTTTTGTTAGACAGAATACTTCGAAACTAATCTTTACTAGCTCGCCACATAGACGGATTTCAAGTCTAGAGGAATTGTTTTTAAACTCTTTCAATCGAATCGTGATTTTTGGACAAAAGTTTGAAAAATGTCAACAAATTTATTTTGAAATACTGACATACTTTTTGAATACACATAATGAATGAGAGCGGTATGATAGTCTATTGCGGAAATATCTAAATGTTTTTATAAATGCCTATATTGAATGTGAATTTGAAAAGATACTGTAAGCTATATAAACGAAATAATTGAGGCTTGCAGTTGTGCGCGCATCACGCAAAAACTACCGGATAGATTTTGATAAATATTTGTTTTACTCTTTAGTTACTTGGTCCTTGGCAAAAAGAAAAATTAACACGAAACCATTATCAAATCGAAAGTTATGAAAATTTTAAGAAACTACGATTTTAATAAGCACTACGCGTTCAGCGTAGGTTTCTTGCCGTGGTGTTAATAAACATCGCAGACGAAGTCGCGGGTATCAGCTAGTTTATAATATTTTTGATGTAATGACTGATTAGATTTCAAAATTTTATAAGAATTTAAAATGGTCATAAATATATAATTTTTGTTCAGTTACTTCTAGATACTCCTGCAAATTGCCGATTTGGCATAGAGTATCAACTTTTTAGTGTAGCGGCAACTCTATTGTTAATGTATTATGATCGTCACTGGTTTTTTCTTTCTGCAATGTCCTTGCGACTACTACATATTGGTATATTGACGAATATACTACGCGGAACTAACAAACTGGCACGCAGTCCACTTGACAAATAAATGAGTCTTAATAGAGTTTAATTTTCAAAATGTTCTTTTCCAGATCAATCTCAACCTAGGACAAAAAGAATTGGTAGACTATTGTCAAGCTAACGGAGTAGTGGTTGTCGCTTACTCTCCATTTGGTACCATGATTCCCTCCCGCGCCTCTCCTGATAGCCCTGAGCCCAAATTAAACAATCCCACGTTGGTGGCCATCGCTAAGAAGCACGGAAAATCTGTCACTCAAGTCACTTTGAGATATCTGGTAAGATAATTAACATTCACATGTATAATTCATTATACTACCTTGATCAAAAGGTTTTAGGACTTTATCCATAAAATCGAAAATATAAGATTATTCATCAAAATCTTTATGACCCCTTTCAAAGTAATCTCCATCAACTGCAACGCACTTATGCTAGAGCTTGATTCAATCCTCGAAACACTGCTGATGCTCAGTTTTCAGGGTGTCTAACAGAGCTGTCTTCGATTTTTTCATGATATCCTGTCGGGTGCTGTAACGCGTTGCGAGAAGCGGTTTTTTAGGTCGGCTGAACAGGAAAAAGTCAGAGAGAGCCAGATAACGTGAATTCAAATGTTGTTGGATAGTATTCGTGTTGTTTTTGGCCAAAAACTAATGAATAAAGATCGCAGTGTGCGACGTCGTGTTATCTTGGTGCAAAATCCACGAGTTGCTTACCCACAAATCCGGTGAATTTTGGCGAATTTCTTCACGCAAACGTTTCATAACGTCCAAATAGTGCTCTTTTGTAACTTTTAATTTTTGTAGCAAGAATTCATGATGCGCAACACCGTTGTAATCCATTAAAACCGTGTGTTTTTTATCTGAAACGACGTGGTTTTATCGGTCTCGACTCATTCGGTGCGCACCATTCACTCGCTTGATATCTGGATTGCGTGTCATACTCATAAATCCATGTCTCGTCTCTAGTGATGATCCGTTTGATAAATGTTGGTTCGGATTCGGCCTTGGAAATCATGTCTTTCGCAATTTCAACGCGATCCTTTTTTGCATTAAATCGAGGTTTTTCGGCGACAGTTTGCAGCTGTTTTGCAGCGACACGTCTGAGGGCTAAATCACTAACCAAAATGACTTAAACAGATCCATAAGCCATGTTCAAGTCCTCTGCTAGGTCTTTGATGGTAAATTAGAACATTTATTTGGTTTTATGGATGTTTTCATCAGTTTTCGACGTTGAATGTCTGCCACTGCGTTTATCATCGTCAACCGACTCACTATTACTTCTGAAGAGTTCGTGCTACCGGAATTTACCGGAAAGGATTTTGATCTCGAAAGAGAAATACTTCTCCAAAATTTCCAAGGTTTGCGGACCGTTAATTCCATTTTTCACACGAAATTTAATGCAAACTAGTTGAAAACATTTACAAACTTGTAAAAAATCGAACACACTAACAAAGATAGTTGTACCCAGAACAGCGTAACTTTTACAACTGTCAAACTATGACGCTAAAATTTGGAGGGAAGTATCAATGGTAGGTGTGGTAGCCTAACAAAACACAAGTACATATTCCAATCGGTTCACTGACCGCCACGTGGTGGCCGCTCCTAAAACTTTTTGATCAAGGTATGTATTTCAACGAGTGTTTCAAAAGTGACTGATATAGACGGGTGGTTGACACATTTATCATTGCCTATGTAGCTGTTTTAGAAAGTGCACGTCTCGTCCAACTTTCATTTAATTTTTATTTAATATTCTGCCGGTTACATATTTCTCGAGGAGTTATACGCTTTACATTCCAAGCTAAATGAATGGTACTAAGAGACTGTAGAAATGTAGTCGTAATACCAATCAACAACAAAGTTTTATCACTTTAATATATATTGTAATGATATAGGTAATACGTGGCCAGGATGAGCAGCGTGACGTCACTCGGGAACAGTATTTACTGTAGTCGAGTTGAGGTCTTCACTATCTCGAGCGAAAATGTTACTATTCCACGTGTCAAGCGAGTATCCCTATAAGTTTTTTTTCTCGAACTGACTGTACTGTTCGCAATAGGGCTCTGTAGCCAAAACGACTTTTAAGGTTCACCCGGGCTTCAAAGGGTCCCCCTTTAAGTTGGACGTTGCTTGCTTATATAGCGCATGCGTTTTAGAGCACACCTGTTGCTATCACGCTCAGACAATAATAATAATAAAGTCAATAGTATGGATACTAAGCCATTAGTACGGCTTACATAATTGCAGTGACGATTTTCCGATATATTATTTTAAATAGTACGTTTTTTTAATATAACGTGGTGGTACAGAAATCCGTTCCTTGTAACAGTATCTGTTTTTTCATTTTTTATTTATGGATTAGGTAGTAAAGCTTTTCCGGCGGTTTCGCTCGCGTCGCAATTGAGCTATGCCCCATAATTTTTACTTTCTAACTGAATTGTTAAATACCAATTTTCTTCAGATTATCTTTAGAAATGAAGATAGACCGTGAAAATTTTTCATTGTCCTAGCCCCAGTAGTTTGGGCTATGCGTTGGACGATCAGTCAGCTTCTATATCTATATATAGGAATGCACTAGGCCTTGATCTCACCTGATGGTAAGTAAAGATGAGAGCGACGATTACCTATGAAATGCCTGTTTACTCTTCGCTTAAAGACTCCCAAGTTATACGTCTAGGTGATTGGGAAGACAAGCACCGAGGGTAGCTCCACTACTTAGCCGTTCACATATTTAACGACGAAGCGAAACTCTTCGTGCGAATTGGAGGAATGGCTACCACATAAAGGTGGTAACTCTCGCGGCGTCTGGTTGTCCTGCGGTGAAACGAGTTGGGTGGAATTAAATCGTGCAATCCCTGAGCAAACTCTGCAAAGTTTAACCTAAAAAGTAAAATTTTGCGATAGGTAATAAAATAGTGCTGTATTTGACTGTAAAATAATCACAGCTAAACCTTTTCCTATTTTCTTAAAGCAGCTGAACTTGCTTTGCCTTATTCTGATATGAAGGGCGTGAAGTTGCGTACACCAATACGCAATAGGCAATACGCGCTGCCACACGAGGAATTCCATCTAAGTCCTGTGAAGAAGTGATTTATCTGTGACCATTTTTAATCGTTTATCAATTTATTTCCAGTACCAGAGAGGGTTAGTATCAGTCCCTAAAACGATAACCAAAAGTCGGGTTGTCGAAAACGTATCCATTTTTGACTTCGAACTGGATTCTGAGGATGTGGCGACGCTCGCCAACTTCGATAATGGATTCCGTACGTTACGGCCTATCTTTTGGCAAGATTACGAGAATTATCCATTCGATAAAGTGCCCGAGAAAGCCGAAATACCCAAATCATTGCTGAGATGGAAGAACGGTGCTAACCTAGATATAGATTAAAAATTAATTTTGTTATTTTATATTTATTATTTGTGATTTTTATGGAATATAAAAAAAACAACATTAATTGTCACCGTAAAAAATATATGTTGTCGTGATAATTAGGTATACTTAGTTCATTAATATGTCTATTAATAATTTTGACTGTAGTGTACATAAATAAACGCTAATATAGTTTTTACATCATAAAGGTATATTTGTTTTTTAAAAACCGATTCCTTATATAGTTTTTTCATAACGTAAGTACTAAGTATATTTTGTTTCGCTTAAATTTTATAAAAATATTTGCCAAGTGCGTGTCGGCCCACGCGCAGTGTTCCGTAGTTGTCCGTCACAATATACAAACTTATCTTAGACTAATATTAGACTTAACTTAAACTAAAGTGTGTAAAAATTAGACTTGAGAGAGAGTAATTGTCTAAGAGACTAATTAAAAAGAGACTTATTGACGGAGCCGGGACAGGCGTCGGCCTTGACACGGTCAAATATGTATAGTATACCGGGCCGGATCCGGTGTATTATGAATTACTTCATACAGAAGTATACTATAGATGTGTCACCATGTCTCGACCGGCGCCTAGCCCGGCCGCGGTCCAGTTTAGCATACAATTATAGCCTAAAAACTTAGCCTGAGCCTAACCTACTCGTATACATATTATAAAACTCAACGTCTCTCTCTCTGTCTGTCTGTCCGTTTATTTTCTTTTCACGCAAAAACCACTTATCCGATTATATATTTTTTAATTTAATTCATAGCTATGTTATCCGGCCAGGCTATATTTTGTATGATAAACTAACGTACAAAATAAGCAGTGACAATAGTGGTGGATTAATTCAGAAAAAAGAAGCATTTGGGGCGCTTAAGTGTCTTACGCCGAGTAAACCATAAGAGACATATCAAATTAATGTTTTACATAATTATAAATCTTAAAAAGACCCACAAAAAAGTCAGTAGTAGCATATGTCCATCTTCTAAGGATCACCTACAACAAACATTTTTGAGGCAGCAATATTCCCGCGTGCGCTCGACTGACAGCATTCTGTACGTCCAAGCGAGCGGAGCCGCGGGCCCATCTATTAAATAAGATTATATACTTTACATTCAGACTGGATGTATTTTTGTAATTCAAATAGTTGAAAAAGTTAAACTTATTATTATTTTCAATTTAAAAAAAAAAACCTACGCTTTGTAATTTAGGTACAATCTGAGAATAGCGGTGGCTGTCGGGATATGAGGAATAATCGACGATCACTGTCACTGAAACTGGAAGCTTCCAGTTTGCTAGTCAAAAGCACTGAAGTGATTCTCTTTGTATTATGACGATCCAGCCTAAAACGCAGGTGGAATTTAAAAGAAAGCAAAAGTGGGTTCGGCTTGAGGATCCAATATGTAAAAGCCCTCTATAATATTAAGTGATGATGTGGTCCAAGACGGTGAAACGCTAAGCCTAGTGGGGGGATTCGCTCTCGGGTGCAACTGCCGGAACACACCTATAGGTGCTTGGCCATAGTTCAACTTGAAGATGGTAGCTAGCCAGGCGGGCACTTAAAATTATCTACCACTATGCTATGGTTTCATCACGATGTTTTTCTTCATCGAAAGCTCGAGTTCATTGTAGGGATTCGAACTCACCTCGATCGTCGTGGTGTTCGTATACGCTACCACTGAGCCATTATTGCTTGAAACCTTTATATTTGGCAGTGGTAAATGTCCCACAAGGCTGAAAAATAAAATTAATATTTGTTAATTCGGAATTATAAATAAAAATCGATCATTACGATAAAATACGATAAGATAAATAATATAATCCCATATAAGTGGATAATATCTGATAACACCAAGGTGACTTGTATTTTTACTTTCCAGTGACGTTAAAAATGACATTTCAAATTCATTCCATTGATACTAAATTATTCTATAGTCATTCAAACTCTCGTCATTGTAATTTGATAAATACCTTTTTTTTTATAATAGCTCGGCACATGATAGTACTGCCCCTGATGGTAAGCACAGTACAATTCAAATACAACGGCAACCACGGAGAGATCGAAATCCATCGGCAGTCGCTGCTGTCATGCCTGCCTGCATAAATATCTCTTCACGTTACGCTTGAAGGACTCCATGTTGTAGGAAGAAGGGAACACACGAGCCGGGAGACAGTTCAACAGCTTCACGGAACGGCAAAGTTAACACTTGGCTAATTTCGCAGAGACCTCAGCTCCAGGGACTACTAAATCGGGAGTGTCATCTTCACTACATTTCGGATACTCGAAATCCTAAACAGGATGTGACGGTTTTTCACGCCTGGTCAACTCGTCATCTTTCTATCAAACCACTTCAGCTGCGCAGGAACATTGCTTCGCTGAGTGTGTTCGACCATAGTGAGTATCTACGCCAAGCGCCTGTTTTTTTCTTAGGTGTCCAATTTACATGTTCAAGTTAATATTAATGTAATTTTTAAGGTAATTTATTTCACGTGTTTTTTTACCCTTTTACCCTATTTTGACATTTAAAAAGGTAACGTTAGTACACAGGTGTGTCGAGATAAGGAACCTACTTTTCTTTGTTTCTACATCCAAAATTCAAGATTAAAGCGGTTTTGTGAAGATTACGAGGTTTTCATGGTAAAACTTCCAAATGTCCAGTATTGGATAGTGAGTGTTCTGATGAGTAATATCGAGTAAACTGGAACGTCCATCTCGGCTAATAATTTCTCTTTGTTTTATCTTTGTCGTACCGTCAAACTGTGGAAATATCCCTCCAAGTGTGCCCTCCTACATACTACATTAAGTCCTTGAAGCGTAACGTGAAGATTTAATTATGAAGCCCGCCATGAAAGCGGTGACTGCCGATAGATTTCCGATTTCTCAGTGGTGGTCGTTGTGTGAGTGTACTGTGCTTACCATTAGTGACAGTACCGTCAATTTGTCGGGCTACTATAAAAAAATACCACTAGTTCGGAAAGCAGTCCAGTCATCGAGAAGAAAGAAAGAAAGTTTTATAGAACGAATTTATATGAGGATTGAAAAATCGGCGTTTACCATTCATTATAATTATTATCTATTAAAAAAAAACCGATACAAGTAACCTATTCAATGAGACCATTCCAATGAGCTCAAATACGATATCTCTGCTGTAAATTGGTGAGGAGTTAGATATCCTGCAGATTTGAGATGATGCTCCAGCATTAGGTCAATGTTGCCATGTTTTTCTAATAGAATTGAAGTAACGGAATACGAAATTTTGACTCGATCAGACTCTTGGAAGATGCTGAAATCCATTCATCAACTAGGAAAAAGCTGATAATTATCAAACAGCTGAACAAATTTTCTTGAACCACAGCTAAGAACACTATCGATCAAGTCACCTTTGAAACAAACAAAAAATTGCGCGTACAACACCGTACATGTAATCGAAGTATTAAAAAAAAAGGAGATACGGATTACTTAACCTGTGTATTAGATATACAATTTATGGCTCTCTTTCTCCTTTCCTTTAGGTTAATCTTTCTTTTCTATCATGTAAAGAAATATGACGTGTCCTTAAAAAATCACCCACAATTCTCGTCTAAGAAGTTTCGTTTTAATAAAACTAAATCAAAATCGTATCATCCATTTGGAAGCTACGATGACACAGACGACACATAGATACCCCTTTGTTTACGTTGCGGGGGTTAAACATGATTAGCTGTTACAAACTATGATTATCAATTTATATCAATCAGTGATAATTACTATATTGTACACTAATTTATTTGTAATATTTTTGCATATTCACGTTACGATTCTTAGTCTATGAGCGCGGAAGCATTATATATAATTCATGCGCGCCTATCTCGACACTCAGTCAGTTGTAAGTCAGTAGTGGGACAAACTTCACCGCGGTCAATTAAAACAATGGAACAGGTTAGTTAGGAAATATTTAAAACTGGTAGACTTATAAATCGGGTGGTATGGTGGGTGTTGCATCTGGTGTATGGTGGCCGCGATCCAGCCAGACACAATTGCCGTGTCTAACCATCCAGCTAAGACGCAGCAGTTCGTGTTATTCCAAGCGATTATACATTATGTGGACAATAAAAAGTGCGCGAAAATACTTTATATTTAAGCTGTGCTCACCAATAGGCACAGTTCCATAACTTTGTCGTGCAAACATAAGATGCCAACCCTGTATATGTTAAGAGAGGTAGGGCACAGAGAAATTTATTTCGAAAATTCTCCATGCTTGGGGCAGTCCGACTAGTGGAATACCTCCACCCTACATAAGATCGCTGCCAAATAACTTTGTGTTGTGTTTTTGCAGTGAGTATAGTTTCCAGGGCTCCTTGGTTAGGGGGTTCAAGGTCGGCGGCAATGCGCTTGTAGTACCTATTATATTACAAGCATCCATGGGCTACGGTAGCCACTTACTATTAGGCGAGCCGTATGCTTGTTTGCCAATTTAGTTGTATAAAAATGTATAAATACATATAAGTGATATGTAATCTGAGTGGTTTGTAAATATTTTAAGGCAATAAAAAGGTAATAGGATAAAGAGTATATTCGTACATTACCAAATTTTGTGCTTATCTTCTGATAAAATATTACGTTACGTTACGTGAAATATTACTGATAAGTAAAATTAGTGCTATCATCACTTATCATGCATGAATGTTTTTTTGTAAATTCATGTACCTACCTACTTACATAACACAAAAGTATGTATTATTTCCGGAGAAACAATTTTAAGGAAACTAGGTACTTTGAATGAAAGCTATTGTATTAAGACACCCTAGAGTCACTTGAGCATGAACAATATTTTCTTGATAGATAACTATGGATATTCAATTAATTATATTTAATAAGAAAACCACTGTATTAGTTTACTCGAGTGTTACTTGAGAATCGAGAAATAATTTCTTGCTACATAACAATGGATATTCAATTCATTTTATCCAATAAGAATGTTCAATTCATTTTATTTAATAAGAAAACCACTGTATTAGTCTACTCAAGTGTTATTTGAGAATCGAGAAATAATTTCTTGCTACATAACAATGGATATTCAATTCATTTTATCCAATAACAATGTTCAATTCATTTTATTTAATAAGAAAACCACTGTATTAGTCTACTCAAGTGTTATTTGAGAATCGAGAAATAATTTCTTGCTACATAACAATGGATATTCAATTCATTATATCCAATAACAATGTTCAATTCATTTTATTTAATAAGAAAACTACTGTATTATTCTACTCGAGTGTTATTTGAGAATCGAGAAATAATTTCTTGCTACATAACAATGGATATTCAATTCATTTTATCCAATAAGAATGTTCAATTCATTTTATTTAATAAGAAAACCACTGTATTAGTCCACCCGAGTGTCAGTTTAGAATCGAAAAATAAGTTCGTGGTAGATAACAATGGATATTCAATTAATTTTATACAATAATAAAAACAATGTATTCGGCCACCCGAGAGTCACTTTAAATTTTAATAATAATTCCTTGGTAAATAACAACGGATATTCAATTAATTTTATTGAATTTATTTTAGTATCTTGATATTATTAAAAATATTTTTTGAAGTAAGCCTTTTTTGAGTGTATTTAGTTAAGGATAAAATTGAGAGTTGCGCGCGCATCATGTGACGGTAACAATTAAAATGAATTTCACAAACTTTTTAACTTGATTAAAATAATGTGTATTCATACACCGTTAAAGCGTCTTTCCTAACGGGGTTGGCAGGGACTACGTCCTTCCACTTGCTTGATACTGATATACATCTTTCGCTTCCTCAACATTCATCAATCTTTTCATGCATGCTATTCGGATTAGAATACCTACTCTTGACGTAGCCTTTCTTCAGAACGTCCCCGATTTGATCGTGAAACGTTCGTCTAGGCCTTCCTCTTCCAACGTTCCCATTCATACTAACTTTATAAATCTGTCTAGTCATAGTCTCTCAACAAGCCCAACAAATATCACTATATCTTCTTTTGCACCACAACGTCATCTTAGTATATTATTTCTTATTATGTCTCTCAAGTTCACTCTTGAATTTATTCTACTTTCATGTTTTTCTCTGCCACACTCTTCATTCTAGTATTTATAAGTTGTATATTATATTAAATGAATGATAGTCATACAACCTTCTAATTATATATTTTTGTATAATTTCAGATTAAAATTCCAACAATCAAACTTAACAATGGGATGGAAATCCCGGCAATAGGCTACGGGACCTGGCTGGGGTTTGACGAACAGGTAATTGATTACAAATTATAATTATTCATTTAACTGCAACGTGTGTATATACACAAGTGTGCCAATGTCACATGGATAGAATATTTTTCTAATGTTCAGCTTCAGGCGTGGCGCATGCCCTTTTGCCAACTTAATAGAAAAAAAATGTGTCCCAAAAATTATAGACTCAGTTAGCAAGTCCCTATGGACAAAAAGGAACAACTTCAAAATTTATATGAAACTTCACAAGCGGACAAACGTCCAAATGGCCATCACAGCGTGTCGCTTATGTAACGCTTTAAATACGCTAATCCCAACATATATATTTGAATTTTCCTAGCGTCTCCCGCCATTTCATATCAAAAGTCAAACCTATTAATTTGTCAACAAAACAAATAGATTTGATCATCCGTGAAATGGTCATCTAGCTAAGGCTTTGATTAAAACTCCGTTTATATCATAGCTATTTATTTCATGACGGATCTAATAGGTTTAATGACAGAACGAATTAAGTGATACCCATAGAAATAATGACGAATATAAAATTTGGTGACAGAAAAAAATATTGTCTTTAAAAAACATTATCGATTACAACTACTTTCAACAGAATAAAACAATAGGTTTTGCAAGCAAGTTCATAATGTAGATATGTAGTAGACTTTATATTACAATGTGATTTGCTCATCGTAAAAAATCTCCCTCATCATTTTAGAAACACATAGCGATTCGCTTTAAAAATAGAACTTTCTACTACAGTTAGAGTTCGACGGGACTGATTTCCCGAGGATGGTAGAAGCCATGTCCTACGCCATCGATATCGGTTATCGGCATATCGATACGGCGCATCTCTACCGTGTTGAGCCCGAAGTCGGTATGGTCGTCAACGAGAAAATCAAACAGGGAGTCGCTAAAAGGGAAGAATTCTTCATTACCACAAAGGTGAGGAATAGCTAATCGGTAAAAAAACGTTAAACCACAAGCTGAAGGAGGATATGAAAGTTGTGTCTGATTGAATCGTCACTACCGTACACCAGGTGTACAGCCGCTATAGTGGCAGATGTGATCAGCCGGTTTTTATCCACTTAATGAAGCGGATGATCTTGACCACAATGCACGTAGTGATAATCCCATACAGTAAATCACTTTTGAGTTGTCGCGTTTCTGGACCGGCCAGTGTATAGCCAGCTGACGAAGATTTTGCAAGCCGGCATGACAGCCGCGACCTGTGAGAGACTTCTTAACTTCCGGGGGACACCATTGTTTACGGATTGTACTATGATTAATATCAGGCACAGTGTTGTCACTTTACCAGGCTAGAACAGAAAAAACATATGCGGTAGTAGGACCCCCTCGTATGCACACACACTCTCTATCAGGTATAGAAAGAAATAGAGAGAGAAGAAGTTGCATGGAGGGAGTCAATAATTTTGTTTCAGTAAATTTGTTTTTAAATTTTCAACGTTTATTTGTTTAAAGGTAACAACATAGTAAAATTCTTGAAAACAGTCAATAAATGGAATGAGACGGTCGTGGTGACAGGCAGTGTAATTAACATTAAAATTTAATCATAAAACTGGAATAAATTACTGAACAAAACATAATCATCAGATTGCCCCTCAAACGAATTGGCCTAGCGGTGTAACAACCAGATTTGTACGCTACAGTACGATTGGTCGATAGTCCTAGTCCTGCTGATTTAAATATTTGAAAAGAGTTTTTTAAGAAGAATTTGAAATGAATGGGACATAACGCTTTTTCCTTACGATTTCGACAAGACAACTCCTATCGCATGCCGCGCTAAGGAACTTAGTCTAAAAATACAGCAGCGAGTATGCCTAATATGTCATAAAGTACAGAAGGAGTAAAATCATTAGTTTATGCAACGTTATACGTAAGAATTAATAAATCGTATTCGATTTCAGGACAACCAATTTTATTCGCTAATCCCACTTTCGTATAAACATAAAAAAATGAACTATAATATAATTAATTAAATGTATCCTGTAACATACAGAAAACAAATATATTCGAATAGAACATTCTAGATTCGTCGGACATTTTATGGGATTTTTTTAAATAGTTTCAACTATGTTATTTGATCGTTAAGGTATGGCAACACTTCCACCGGGAGGCTGATGTTGAGGTGTCAGTGAGAGCCTCTCTGAGAAGACTCAAGATGGATTACGTTGATCTGGTGTTGATGCACTGGCCCATGTCTATATCTGTAAGTATTATTTTAAGCAAAATTAGTGACTAAGTAAACTTTGCTTCAAAAGACACGGACGGATTAGGGAGTAGAGGAAGACCGAAAAAGGTATTAATAGATGGTATGAGAAACAATAGAGACACTTTGGATTACAAAGGGCGTAAAGGACATTTTGACAGTTCTTTACGCTCTTTTGTTCAGCCATACCGTTGTGATATTCGTTAAAAAATGCCATATACGACCCACGTTCTTTTTTGTTCTCAAACTCAAAGTTATGAATTTTTAAATTAATAGGACATAAAGTACACGCTGGTAATATAGAAAAAATAAAACTGGTGTATGAGAAAGGCATTTAAAAATTTATGCAATTTTAGAGGTGTAAGATACAACTGCACCACGTGAAACATGGATGTAAGTCGCATGAAAATTGTTATCTGTTATATATTCTTAGAATATCGTGTCGTAAAGGATAATAGCAACTGATTTCTTAAGGCGTAAGAAGTCAACTATTTTTGAAACTATTGATCAGATACTTCAACTGTCGTCAGAGCAATATAGATCAAGACACCTTAAGAACTTTCTTTCTTAAAGAAATCCTTACGGTATTTATTACAAAAATGTTGTATCCTAAAAACAGTTTAAATTTTTATATTTTAGTTCTCCTCAAAAGTCGTATTGAACTTTACACTCTTTATAATCCGAAATATCGATATGTACATAAAAGTTGTGAATACTGAAATGACAGTTGATAGAGTTGGAATGAGAGCAAGAAGAAAAATAATATTAATAATTACGTAATCTACGAGGACACTACTAGTTTTTAACACAAAACTCATTTTTCCAGCAAGAGGGTGTTGATGAGAAGATTGATTATTTAGAGACATGGCGCGACTTCGAGAATGTGCTGAAGAAGGGCCTTGCCAAAGCGATAGGTGTATCAAACTTCAACTTGGAACAGATGAAACGACTCCTTGCCAACTGCAAAGTGCCGCCAGCCACCAACCAAATTGAAGTAAGTGATAATTACTTCATATTTTGTTATTAAAAGCATCGTTCGTAATGATAATAGACATAATATTTGGAAATGCACATTTGCTTGACTCGGCACTTGGATGAAATACGGGTGCCTTAACGAAACCGTAAAGATTGATACAATTTTTAAATATTTGAATTAGCGGGTAAATACATTAGTGAATATTTCTAAACACATAATAATAACACTCTGACGATAGTACAATCCTAAAACATGGGCGCCCACCAAGGGATCAACAATCCATCGGTAGTTGCAACTTTCATGCCGGCTTGCGTAAATAGAAATCGGCTGATCCCGAATCCCGATCTATGACGGGCTTTTCACTGTATGCATAATGGTCGCGACCCAGATGGGCTATACAATCCTACCACACCGCAAGTCGTCTGTTATATGGCGTTGAAAAAAAAAAAAACATTTTAGGGAAATGATTGGTTAGATGACCAACTGTTTTGCAAAAGATGGAAGGGTTGGTACATCCCGTCTGTCTTAGGTTATTCACTGAGGATAATATTGAATTGCTTGAATAAAATACTGTATTTTTTCGAGAGAATGGAAAGTTTGCAATAGATGATAGATCCCGTCAGTCTTAGGTTATTCACTGAGGAAAGTATAGTTTTGCTTGAATAAAATACTGTGTTTTTTCGGGAGAATGGAAAGTTTACAATAGATGGTATATCCCGTCTGTCTTGGGTATGGTTATTCATTGAAGACAATATAGAATTGCTTGATTAAAATACTGTATTCTTAAAAAAAAGTTTGCAATAGCTGGTAGGTCCCGTTTCATATAAGATTGTGATATAACCACAGCTAAATTGATTTCTGTCGTAAAACAGTAGAACTTGCTTTGCAGATGTGAAGGACGTAGCAGGCAATACGTACTTGCACACGAGGAATTGCAACTTAGTCCTGTGAAGAAGTAATTTATCTGTGACCACTTTTAATCGCTTATCAATTTATTTTCAGTACCAAAGAGGGATAGTATCAATTCCAAAAACGGTAACCAAAAGTCGGGTTGTGGAGAACGCATCCATTTTTGACTTCGAACTGAATTCTGAAGATGTAGCAACGTTGGCCAAGTTCGATAATGGATTCCGTATAATAAAGAATTTCTTCTGGCAAGACTACGAGAATTATCCATTCGAAAAAGTACCAGAGAAAGCCGAAATACCCAAATCTTTGTTGAAATGGAAGAACGGTGCTAATTTAGATATAGAATAAAAACGTTTTTACTAATTTATGTTTAATTTTTTTTTTAATGCCAAATATGAATGATGTAGATGTTCCTTAATATCACCAATTTCAATACTCATGTTCACTCTGGTAATTATTGTTCTTATTTATGATAATTTTGTAGGCATAGTCTATTAAAATAAGTAGTGATAATTTCGATTCCATACGTTTAAATAAACGTTAATATAATTTTTACATAACAAAGGTGTATTTGTTTATTATAAAAGCATTTTCTTATACAATTTGTTCATAACATAAATTCTATGTTTAATTTGTTCCACTTCAATTTGAAGTTGTGTGTAAAAGTAAGTGTAAAGTAAAAAGTGTGTGTAAGCACACGGCACGTCAGAAGTGATACTACATTGACGTAACAAAAAAAAATCCAAAAATGTTATTCCTCGCGCTAACAACATGATGAAGTTAGCCATCAATGATAATAATGTGAATTCATTTTACGGACTTTTATTTTATTGTGTATTAACTATGTAAAATGAGTAGGGCGGATCATTATGAGAATGATAGTGATGTCTGGAAGTGACTCCCTCTCTGTGCATTCAGTAAATCTATAAATACAAAATAATTTAGTAAATCTATAAATAAACAAATATACACGTTATCTATAACAAAACACATTTTTTAAATTTTTGACGGTTTGTCTGTTTGTTCCGTGTAATCTCCGAAACGGTTGGACCGATTTTGAAGGTACTTTCACTGACAGATAGCTGATGTTATAAGGAATAATTAGGGTTCCGCACAAAAAATAAAAAAAACCTTTTTAGTACTCCACGCGAGCGGAGCCGCTGGCACAGCTAGTTATTAATACGATGAGATGATTTTTAACTATAAATATTATTTATACAGTTGGAAAAAAAAACTAAATAAAGGTAAGCCCGATCGAGTTTCTTGCCGGTTCTTCTCGATGACTGAGATGTTTGTCCGAACCGGTAGTAGAATAATAGTGTTCGACGTTCATAAGTGCCTTCTTAGGGCCTATTTTGAATAAAGTATTTTATGATTTTATAAATAAACATTATTTTAATGAATATAAATCATTATGTAGCACTGCCGTTATACATTGCGTGCGTAGCTCTTAGTTTTACCCTATACTAGACGCGACAAAGCAGTCATAACTAAAAAAACAATAACTACAAAGAGACACGATAAATAAGGGTTGCGTGGGGTGGAATAAACCCCTGTCGCAGCATGACAGGCCTACTTGCAGCGCTGATATTCTGACGAGACCTATAGATATGTACAACCTTACGAATGGATTAACACACAATTTTTAAATATCAAATACAAGAATTGAAATACATAAGTATATATTTATATTAAAATGGTCCTTACATATGAAGTTAGCATTTTATATGGAAAAAATAAAACGAAAATATATTATAAAATTATACATTTTCTACAAATTATACAATTATCTATGCACTTTTGCCATTTTATAGGTAGTTCAATGATTCCATTGCTGAAAAAATTGTGGAAGCGAGAATCAATAAAATCTTTGAAGGCGGTTTGGACAGCCTCTTCGGAATAAAATTTTTTCCTTGCAAAAAATTGTCCCAATTACGAAAAAAAAAATTGTTATCTGTTGGAGCAAGGTCCGGTTAGTATGGTGGGTGTTGGAGACATTATTGGAGTTCCTCTAATTTAGCGACCGTCTGTCGTGAAGTACGGGGTGTGGCGTTGTCCTGAAGCAGCAGTAGGCTAGAGAGATTGACCAGCCTCGGTTGTTTAATGGCTAGCTTTTCCATCATGGTTTGCAATTGTTGACAATACAGATCTGCCGTTATCGTCTGGCTAGATCTTAGAAAGTAGCACCAGTACCTTTTTCTGGGTAATCTTTCGCTTAGGACAGGATTTGGCCGGTTCTCCTGGGTTCAACCCCTGTGAACCCAACAACAACCCTGTGATGAGCGTTTCCGATTGTCGTAAAGGATCCATTTTTCTTGACAAGTAATAATACGATTCAAAATTCCCACGATATTGTGACGGTTGAGTAATGTAACGCAGCACTCAATACGTGTTTATTGGTGTGCTTCAGTGAATTCATTCGGTACCTTTTGCTCGAGTTTTTTCACATTTCCAATTTGTTTTAAGTGAGTTAAAATTATTTTATCACTCATACCGGAGCCTGCCGCTAACTCTGACGTGGTTTGCGATGGATCCACTTCCACAATTACCTTCATTATCAACTAGGGTCTACTGGGGTCCACGGGGTTTGTTTCGTAGGTCGAAATTTTCAGAAAGAAAACGTTGGAAACAAAAACATAGCGTGCTTTCTTTTACAGTAGCTTCCCCATAAACATCATTAATCTTTCGAGCTGTTCCTGTAGCGCTGATGCCACGGTGGAACTCATAATCGTAAAGAACGCGATATTTAAAGTTTTCCATTTTGTGAAAAGAACGATGTCAAAGGAAAATAAAATACTGCGAAAACAAATGAATAACTAAATTCAAAACACAAATACACAAGCCTAAATTTGGAATAAATTTGAATTTGGAATTTCTGACCAAACGACAGATATTTGAGATGAAAATAGCTAGTTGAACAAAACGCCAATTTCTTATGTAAGGACTTACTATATAAAATGATAATTGACTGACTGACTAACATATCAACGCACGGCCCAAACTACTTAAATAAGTACTCAACTTACCTTTTTAAGCGTAACGTGAAGAGATATTTATGCAGACCGGCATGACAGCGGCGACCGCCGATGGATTTCGATCTCGAAGATAGATCTATGGTAAACTATTTGATGCTCCTACATACAATATTTAAAAAGATATTGGTAAATTCTTCAAGGTAAAGTTTTATTTGAAAGACAATGTTGCAGCATTTTTCGGTGTATAATAAAATCACATAGGATCCTCTGAGACAGACTACGAATTATTTGATAAAATCTTTTGAAAGTCCTGCTGAGCCAACCTAAATACATTTTGGAAGTTTGCTCATTGGTTTAGTCTAATGCGATCCTTGTCACAGTGATAAACAATTTTTAAATTTTGCTTCAATGCTAAAATGATATATCAGCGTGAGATACGAATGGGAGATAGTATGTCGTTCAAAACACTTAGTGGCTGCGAATCTAAAAGAACTACGAAAAGCAACGGCTTTACAAAAACCTGTGAACAAGATTTATACTTATAATAACAGTACTCGAATTAATGTTAAATTATCAACTTCTATTGATGGTTTACCAAATATTACAAATAGGAGAAATTTTAAAAAGGCTGTTTGGATTTCCTTTAGACAATATATTGAAACACGATGATCTTATTTGAATATTCCCAATGATATACAAGAAATATACAACTTATTTATAAATGTTATTATTAGCGCAGCTGACATTTACATACCTTTTCACAAAAGTAACCATAACCCAAGTAGCAAATTTACACCTAAACCTTATTGGAATCAATCTTTATCCAAAGCGGTGGCACAGCGAAGGTTAGCTTTATCCGTATTTCGGAAAAATCCTACCCCAAGAAACTTTGATCTTTTAAAAGAAAAAATCAGGACTAGTCAAAAATTAATTAGAAATGCTAAAAATAAAGCATGGTACCAATTTTGTTCTTCTGTAGATCAAATGTCATCGACTACTGAGATGTGGCGACAAATGAAATGGCTAAAGGGTAGTAAAACATCACGATCTCCAATTGATCCCTTAATTATCAAAAATCTTTTACATGACTTAACCCCTGATTACGTAAACCCTAAAGAACCTCTTTTTGACTCACATAACGCCATATTAGAATCAAAAATCTCTAGACAGGAACTTCAAAAGTCTATTAAATCTAAAAACTCTGCTCCGGGTACTGACAACATTTCGTATTCCATGATTAAAAACCTACCTGATAATGCAAAAAACATTCTTTTAAGCATATATAATAATATTTTACAAAAAGGATATGTACCAAATCAGTGGCGACATATTCATATTGTTCCTATCCCTAAACCAGGACGTATGCAGTCAAATTCTTCTTCAATACGTCCGATAGCTCTTATATCCTGCTTATGTAAAATATTTCACACTATCCTTGGTAAACGGATTGAATGGTTTTTAGAAGCAAACAACTTTTTTGATGAAAATGTGACGGGTTTTAGGAAAGGTCGATCATGCCTTAATAATCTTAGTACAATAGTAACGCAAATTCAAAATGGCTTTTCTAACGGTTTGATAACTCTTGGCTGCTTTATTGACATTGACAATGCATACAATAACATAGATATTCAGGTGCTGTTAAGTAACTTAAATAATATAAACTTGGGTTCTAGGATTTGCAAATATTTGTGGTCTTTTCTTAAAGAGAGAATCCTAAGAATACAATCAGATGGCCATAATGTTATGAGAAGTACAGGTCGAGGTCTTGCCCAAGGAGACCCTTTATCTCCTTTGCTTTTTAATATAGCTACAGTGAACATATGCAAACGGGTATCGAATATTCATATTTCTCAATATGCTGATGACTTTGTGTTATACAAAGTCTGCAAAAATATTTCCGAAGCAACCATTCATTTACAAATGGCTCTTAATAAAACTCAAACTATGTTAAGTGACCTCGGTTTAGAAATTTCTCCAGCAAAAAGTAATATTTGTCTTTTTAAAAAGGGTGTAAATAGAAACAACATAGATATAAAGATAAAGGGTATTTCAATTGAGATAACTGACGCAGTAAAATATTTGGGGATTTGGTTGGATCGATCTCTGAAATGGAGTAAGCATATCAATGGACTCTCAGAATGTACCTCAAAGTTTCCTAATGTTTTTAAAGCTTTAGCCGGTTCTAATTGGGGCGTTCACCCAAAACATTTAAGAAGACTATACATCAACATCATTCGGAGCCGAATTGATTTTGGAAGTTTTCTTTATGATAATAGTGCCCAAACGAATCTATTTAAACTTGATAAAATTCAAAATCAGACTATGAGAATTATTGGGGGTTTTGATAAAAGTACTCCTATCCACGTAATGGAAAGTGAACTTAACATATACCCATTACATATTAGGAGAAATTATTTAGCTGGAAATTTTTTATTTAAATCTAAAGCCTTTGCGAAAAACAGCCTTGTTAAGCTATTAGATGTATTATCTACTTCATTTCAAACCCGTTTTTGGCGTAATAAAAGGAAACCGTTATTGGCTTCTACATATTTAAGTTATAAAAATATATCAATACACTCTAGTACAAATCTAGAAATGTTCTCTTTACATACGTGGGTTGACAGCATAGACCTAACAAATACAATTAGATTAAATATAGATGGTATCAGGAATCCAAAGCGCCAATATAACTTCATCAAAATAAAAACTATTCGTATCCAATATATCAATAGCCAATTTAAAAAATTTACAAAAATATACACTGATGGATCCAAAGATGGAAATTTTATAGGAGCCGCATTTTTTGTGTCAAATTTCGAAACTTTTATGAAATTCAAAATAAATGTAAATGTTTCTATTATGCATGCAGAATTGTAGCTATTTCGGAAGCTCTAGCGTTCGTTCAGTCAATTGATGCTAAAGAAATTGTTATTTTATCGGACTCAAAAAGTGCTCTCCAACATGTGGCTAGATGTACCTCGACTTTTCGAGGAACACCGTAGCCTACACTATTTTAAAACAATTACTTGATTTGAAGGCAAATAATAAAGTAATTGTTATGCAATGGATACCATCTCATATAAACATAGCCGGTAATGAAAGAGCTGATCTCTTAGCTAGAGAAGGTTCTTCCGATGGAATTCCAATCAAATTATTACCAACGCATTTTGATATATGTTGCATGTTAAGAAATGACTGCTATATTCACTGGAAAGAATACTTTGATGAACGCTCCAGATCCAAAGGAATATGGTACTAAACGATTCAACCACATCCTCTAAAGTCACCTTGGATATATAACATCACAGTTAACCGTCAAGAAGCCATAACTGGAATGAGATTACGCTCAGGACACATCCCATCAAGAAAGTTCGCTTTTATGATGCGTAAAGTGCCATCTCCAATGTGTCCGATTTGTGGACACATCGACGATGTGCACCACATTCTGGCGGAGTGTGTTCGAAGTGAATCTACTAGGTCTAAACTTAATGCTTCTGGGTCGTTCCACATTGGTATATATAATTCCATGTGAGCTCTTTAAAATTAAGTTAAGTAATTGTTAGTAGTTCATAAGTTGTGTAAAGCTTATATTACATAGGCGACATAGTCGCTAATGCGACTAAGCCTAAAAAATAAAGAGAAAAAAAAAAAATGTTATCTGAAAAAAATATACTACGGGTGAGGGGGCTGTTTAGAATCAAGGACGGAAAATATTTCGACAGATTTTGAAATTGTTGTCTCTATCTGTCTGTTAATTTGTACGCCAATCACGCAGAAACTACTGGACCGAATTTGATGAAATTTGGTAAGATTGTAGTTTACAGTCTGTAGGTACATTTAGGTAGCATTTTTACACGTACGGATATTTGTATGGTCTATAAATTGTAGATTTTAATATTGTTTAGAAATTTGTAAAAAAAATATATATTATTATTCATTTTACAGTTGGGTCTATTTCATTCTAAATTTCTACGATAGATGTCATTGTTTGGTGTTTTTAGCGCTATCGAGACATTTATTATATTATACTAAACTGACCTACTATAATTCTTTATTATTCACTGGATAAATTTTTATATAGAACTCCTTATGTTTTTTGGATAATATAGGTTAATATTATAATGATTTGTGCTTGGATATTCTCAAAGAGCTTTTGATACATTGAGTTATGATTTGGATTGAAATTATATCAAAATGCCTGGTAGATAGTGTACGGTATTTTTTTAATATTCATAATTCATAATTATTTATTTATCATATTGTAACGGTAATGTTACATGGTATGTCAATATTACAATACACAGTGAAATCGATAACACTATACAAATTTTTGTCAAAACTATAAGATAATAATAAAATAGCAAAATAATTAAATATTAATACCTTATAATTACTCATTTGACTAGTTTTATTTTTGATGCCATATACTCTTTAATATTATAATATGGACTATTTTCAAAGTATTTTTTTATTTGTAATTTAAATTCATTATATGGCAGTTTAATGATGTCTTCTGGTATTTTATTATACATATCTATTTTTAAATTTATTCCTTGTTTGTACGTCTTTACCAATCTTGTTCTAGTTGAAATTATGTTTTCTTTCTGTCGCGTATTATATATTTATATTCCATTGCTCTAAAAAAGAGTGAGATACGTTCGTTCACAGGAAACTGGGGAATACCGTCAAGTGAGACGTTCTGCTGAACGAGATACTAAGAAAAAGTTAACGCGTCTCAGTAACTTGTAGGAAACAATGTATGAGGTATAAGGTAATGAGGTATTAGGACGAGTTACGATGAGTAGGTAATGAGGTATTAGGTAGATATATGGCTGAATATAGATCGATCGAAAGTAGTGAATGCGAGGCTAGGCTGACTGCAAACCGTGAGTATCACGCTGCGTCTAAGGAATCCAAGACATTAAAAAGCACGAAATACGGTAAAACCTGCCATTCCGAAAAATAAAATTAATATTTTTTATTCCGGGTACATCGTTTATATTCCTTATCATAAAATATGATAAGATAAATTATATAATCTATATTAATAAACCTGTAGGTACAATGATACATGTATTTTTCTTTTCCTAATCGTTAGATAGGTATCTTTTATATTGAAGGTGTGCTGTCACGAATGACGAAAATGACTTCTTTTTTTCGTCTGTCTACATATCCAGATTTAACTCCAAAACGACTTGACTGATTTTTATGAATTTTTGTACACGGGAAGTTTATGTCCTTCCTCAAATGATAAAGTAAAATAACTGTTTATAAATACTTTTAGGAACAGTACTGTCCAGTTAAACAGGTCCAATTTCAAAAAAGAGCTTATTTGTCGAATCCTACTCTGCTGGGCAGCGCTCGGAAAGCTACCTAAGATCTTATCGCTTGAGATACCGTAGGGCGTAGAGTATCAAGACGGAAGTCTTTGACCAGCGTTTGTTGCCAGTCATTACCATGAAGTATTATAAAATTCCAACAAAATGAGAAAAAAAATATCAAGTGGAAAATAATTACTGAGTTATAAACGCGTGCAGAGCGGTGAGGTATCGCTAGTCGAATATAAGTGGGTTTAATCTGATCAGTAATTCCTAGGTGACTATGTATTTTAAATTTCCCATGACGTTAAAAATGACATTCCAAATTCATTAAATTGATACTTAATTATTATATAGTCACTATCTTTCAAACACTGTCATTGTAATTTGATAAATTGGAAGGACGTTGAGCACACCTTGCGATACCATATTTGCCATATTTCTACCTGCGGCTTCATTTGTACGGTTTTTTAAATTTTAATATAATTTATATGTAGCCAAGTCTAATTGTCAGCTGAGTGATAGAACACTATAATTGTGTATACCCATCTCATTCTGCGATCAGCCGGTGTATCTATTACATACATATTATAAAACCTGTCCGTTTATGTTCTTCTCACGCGAAAACTACTAATCCAATTTACATGGTTTTAATTCATAGATAAATTATCTGGTCAGTTTATAGAATATATTTTGTTACATACAGTAACATACGAAATAAATAGCGACAATAATGGTGAATCAATTCGGAAAAAATACGCTTTTGTGGTGATTAAATAGTTTACACTGAGTGAACCATAAGAGATATATAAAATTAATGTACTACATAACTGTAGTTCTTAAATAGACTTACAAAATAGTTAGAGATAGCTTCTAAGGGTCACCCAATTTTTTTTATATTATATTTTATTTAATATCTGGAATACTAATAGCTCGTCTAGCTTGTGGCTTGTCTGCTCACGCTGCGTCTGCCGGTGTGAGGTCACCACTCGAGAACTTTTCAACACCATCGTATATCCGTTCTACGAGCTGCGTGCTCCACCCACTGCCACTTAAGTAAAGCAATGCTTACGGTACTCAAAGAATAACGGAGATGGCTATGCTTGGAGTTTCTCTGCGTGATCGAATCAGAAATGAGCCAGAAAGCCACCCTAATGTGTACCAATTGGGTACATAAAAAAAATATTTAAATATTACGAATGTCAAATGTTTTTTTCTATCTGCCGAATAAAAGCTATCTGTCTGTTTATCTGAAGACTGAACAAGAAAATTTAAAACAAAAAAAAAGCGACTTATTCACTGAGCCCCTTTCAATGAGCCCAAACGCGATATCTCTGCTGTAAATTGCTGAAGAGTTAGGTATCCTTCAGATTCCAGATTATTCTGCAGCATTAGGTCAAGATTGCTGTGCTGTTTTAATGCCATTGAAGTAACAGAATATCAAATTTCGAGTTGATCAGACCCGTAGAAGATGTTCACATCCATTTATCAAGATTTTCGTGAATCATAGCAAAGAAAGTCTCGAAAAAGTCACTTTTAAAAAAATAAAAATCGACTGAGCCGTTTGGGTGTTACGATGCTACAGACAGACACATAGATACACAAAAAAGATTGATACACGGATACACAAATATACGGGGGGTTAAAAACCGGCAATTCGTGTTCAATATACTTATTTATACGATATAATCTCAGTTTTATATGATAAAATGATTATCTATTAAATTATTTTTATATTTTTTGCTCAGTCACGCCAGCATTCCTATCTAATTATTCCTAATCTATTAACGCGGAAGGACTATATATACGCCTGCCTCGACACTCAGTAAGTCTAAATAGTAGTGGAGCAAAACTTAACCGCAATTAATTAATACAATGGCACAGGTAAGATATCAAACATTTTTTTTTGCTTATATATTGAGCTTATCTTTATTTATGTGTGAAACGTGGCCGATGACAAAGAGAGATGGAGAAAGTTTAGAAGCATTCGAAGTGTGGTGCTGGAGCAGGATGGAGAGAATTAGATGGACGTAAAGGAAAACGAATGAAGAGGTATTAAACATGGTAAAGAGAGGAGAACATTGCTAAAAAACAAGAGGAAGACACAGTGTAAGGAGAGCTGGAGACTGCTCCACCGACAAGTGCATCAACGTTCTTAATTTATTTACATAGCCCATAAATTATGGAATGACATACTTACCGTGTACAAAATATAATCAAAATCGATCAACATAGACCATGGCAAAGTTCGACACAACGATCGGTCTTGTGCTGCCCACATTCAGCGGCTTCCCTCAACCGTTACCGAGTCGTCGATCCACCTGGAGGCGGGTCAACCCACGCTGCGTCTTCCGGTACAAGGCCGCCATTCGAGAACTTTTTGGACCCATTGGTCATCTGTTCTGCGAGTTACGTGCCCCACCCACTGCCACTTAAGCCTAGTTATTCTTAATCGGTGACTTTGGTTCTTCTGTGGATCTCTTCATTTCTAATTCGATCTCGCAAATAAATTTCAAATATAGCCCTCTCTATTGCCGTTTGAATACCCTTGAGGCTTCTTACCACACCCATAGTTAACGAGCACGTCTCAGTACTATATGTTATCACTGGCAACACTCACTTGCCAAAGACTTTCGTTTTGAGACACTGCGGTATCTTGAACGAGAAGATGTTACGTAACTTACCAAACGCTGCCCAGCCGAGTTGGATTCGACGTCTGACCTCTGTCTCCTTCATATAGGATGTATATTAGGAAATTGTGACAACATTTTTAGATATAGAGATTTATTTATATATATCATGGTAATAATCATCACAAAGTATTTTATAAAACTTTTTTTGTTTTGTTGATTTGTATTATTTCGTATTGTAAGCTCTATTTTTAAATGTTTTTTATTTTTTTTATCGTTGTAGGTTTTTGCGTAGTGACCACAATCTCACCTGATGTTAAGTGACGATGCGGCCCAAGATGGTAACACGCTAAACCTAGTGGAAGACTGGCTCTCAAGTGCAGCTGCCGGAACACACCTATTGGTGCTTGGCGGCAGATTTTCAACTTGAGGGTGGTAGCTAGCCAGGCGGGCATTAGAAAATGCCCTACCACCGTGCTATGGTTTCCTCACGATGTTTTCCTTCACCGAAAGCTCAGGCTCATTGTAGGGATTCGAACTCACGACAATCGACGCGAAGTCGTACACGCTACCACTGCGCCATCATCGGTTTACTATTAATTTATTACGCTTAAAATATTACTTATTTATAGTTTTATTATTATTGACATTTTAAATTGGTTTCGCTGCAATTTTGGCTACTGTACGTGATTAATACTAGTAGTAGTTCATATTATTTATTGCTAGATTTAGTGGAAACTGATTTTGGTTTGTGTTCTTTGTCTAATATTAGTAATACGGAATTGTAACTGTTTGTTTCCCTGAATAAATAAATGATAATAATAATAAGTTTATGGTAAATACTAAAACATATAAACATGAACATAACATCTATATCTATTGTCTATAGATTGTATAAAAATATTTGCTTTAGTGCAATTGATAAATAATATTGTAGGGACAAAACAGATGAATATGTTTGTATGGACTAAACACCTTACACATTTCCAGACACATTTCGACCATTATACCAATTATTTTTATATTTTCATGTGTTTCCTTGGAACCATAAGCCATGGCACAAAAATCAAACAGCTTTCGTTCCTATATAGAATTTGTAAAGTAATTATAAGTATAATAACTTCATGGCAAACAGTCATACAAGCTTCCACTTTTACTGTTTTGAATAATTTCAGGTTAAAATTCCAACTTTCAAACTCAACAGTGGGAAGGACATCCCAGCATTGGGCTTCGGGACCTGGCTGGGGATTAGCGAACAGGTAACAGTTTATTACAAATTCTTCTCCTTCTCATTTAATAGTAATTGTATTCATTCACAATGCAGACGACGTCACGTGAATAGATTTTTTACACGACTGCCCAAAAAAGAAGTTTTATGTTTTCAGGGTTCATGTATGTGAGTTTCTTTATTCCGCCATTACTTTTAAATGCCTGAACAGATTTTGATGTATCGAGTTGTGTTAGATAATCTGTATATAGTTATAAAGCGAAAGGTCACTAATTTACGCGCTGACTGAACAGATCGATTAAATTTTCATTGCAGTCGGGGGGCCTCTTACATGAATAAGTGTTCGACGGTCCCTTAGATTAAAAAGTGTTTCATAGAACGGTCCCCCGACAGCAATGACAATTTTATTTATCTGTTCAGTCAGCGAATAAATTAGTGCCCGTTAGCTTTGTATATACAGATTAACTAATGGGTCCAACTTGTTTTTTCGTGTTTAGTCGTGTTTTTTTTTTTTATTATTATGTGTAATCAATTTCACTTTGCGCGTAATAATCAAATTATACCACATAAAATACCACCACTAGTTTATAATATCGGAATAGCAAAATTCGCAATTGTTACCATATTATTTTTACAATATCTACCACATATAATATAAAGATGTATGCCAGGTTCGTAGCAAGTGAAAGGACGTTTTCTCTGCCTACCGCGTTGGGGAAGAGGCGTGATTTATGTATGTACGTATGTACATATAATATAAAAACTACTATAGTGATCTACTTATTAAATGAAAAGCACGAATTATAAATGTAGAATCATATGTAAAAGCGAATCCAAGTTAAACGACTGGTATAAAATTGTTTTTGTGTAATTTCAGATTCAGAAAGACAGTGATTCGGGTAAACCATTTTCGGTATGTAACTATTTATTACTAATGTTTAATAAGTCGTGTACATAATTAATTGTATTGTTTTCTATTGATTTGAAAGATTAATATACCAAGTATAAAAGCAGATATTAAAAGATTTAGTTAATACTTAAAAATCATAATAATTACGGTATTTTGTTTAAATTAAACTTTATTTAATTTGTTAAATGGTATTAATTTTTAAAACAAAATATAAAATTATAAAACAATATCCCTTTTTTTCTCTTGTTGTGCTCTCAATTATTAACTTCCGTTTTATTTCATTTTATGTACATGGAAATATTATTATTCAATTTTTTGTAGTACATTTTTTTTAATTAATCCATTTTTCGTCCCGGGTGCCACACATACTAGCTACACCACTCCTTCTAGTCTCTTATATCTAAGGACTATATCGAGATGTGTTTTAAAAGTATTAATTCCTACTACAGTTCGCGTTCGATGGCACTGATGTCCCGAAGTTGGTAGAAGCTATGTCCTACGCCATAGATATCGGTTATCGGCATATCGATACTGCGCATCTCTACCGCATGGAGCCCGAAGTCGGTATGGTCGTCAACGAGAAAATCAAACAGGGAGTCGCTAAGAGGGAAGACTTCTTCATTACTACAAAGGTGAGTTTTTTTGTCCCTAAACCGACACCTCTTACGCAGGTCAGGGTCGTTTTTGTGCTAAAATAATTGTGCTGCCCTTTCCTGCCATGAGGAATTCACCCTCAACATCCCCAGGCTAATTTCACAATTTTCCTTAAAATCATAGTAGCTTATCCTCTTTTTAAAAATATCTTACACTAACTTAACTTCAGCAAAGGCTTACCTTCTCTTTTTATTTCTTCTTACACTAACACCCTTATAACTACAGTATGCCACAAAAATGCGTTTGTACAAAAAATCCATTTAGATGTTGCAACTCTGAGATCTGTCGCAACGACTCGTCAGAATTAAAATTGTTTAATAAACATATACCATAACCATAATATAAATTGTTATTATAATTAAATGTCAAAAAAGCTAATATTAAAAACTATTAGCCACTAATTTATAATGATAAGTTAATAATTTGTATAATAAAATTAAGTAATTAGGTTATACAGTAGTTAGGTTTTGTTTCTCGACTTTGTCTTGTGAATTATTTGTTCCTTAGCCCAGCACTTCTTGCAACGTCTTCTATAAAATCAAGGAAGGTGTTTAATTCCACGAAATAGTTGCTGGCACTGGAATAGCTAACCGTATAGAAAACGTTGTGCCACGAGCTATTAGATGGGTGCTAGGATAAGGCAGTCATGTCCGAGGAAATCGCGATAACCTCACGCCTAGTGAAACGCCTGCCATATCAGTACGTAACGCTTACGCGTATCACGTTCTATCATCACCAGATGTACTCGTATATCCAATAGTCAAGCAGGGTAGTAAGGTATCTGTATATACATATTATGATAACTCCGTCACAATAACTCTTGGGACTTTCGGGATCAGCCAGTATACATCCGATAAATTCGCGGTAGCTTTCGCTACAGGCCCGCCGGTATCTCTTTATAAAGCGCTCGTGCTCACGCCCGCGAAACAACCGTTCCCTGCGCAGTGGACGGATGGTAAACTTCGCTTCCGCAAAGACCACCTTCTGCGGTAACTTAAATCTATGGCCATTTTCTTTGGCATCGGGCGCTCGAATCAGCATCTGCACTCACTAGCTACTAGCATACAATTATTATTACACTGCCCTTCATAAATAATAATGCACATCACTCAGGTACATAGGCTCTGTAAGGACCATTTTTTCTTTCTTTGCTAGTTAATATTACACCAAAATTTACAGATTGCTAAATGTTAATTAGATAGAAGTCTACGCATAGGGAATTAGTTAAATCGCGACATTTTGCATGTTCGGCCCAAGCCGAGTTTCGACCTCTTTGACCCCCTTACGCCTCTCTTTCGCGGTTGAGTACCTTCAGCACTGGCCCCCAAGCCCGATAAAACTGTCGAAGCCGTCTCAGGCTTCAAGGCCTTTACAGGATAGGGACAGCGAGGACCAGCCATGGATTGCCTACTATATAAAAAAATCATTTAATAACAAACAAAACAAATACATTCAAATAGAATATTCTAGAGTTGTGAGACATGAAAATTATAATGGAATTTTTATTAATAGCGACTATCTGTTATTTGTTTTTCTTGATTGTTAAGGTATGGCAACACTTCCACCGGGAAGCTGACGTTGAGGTGTCAGTGAGGGGATCTTTGCGGAGACTCAAGATGGACTACGTCGATCTGGTGTTGATGCACTGGCCCATGTCCATATCTGTAAGTGTGTTTTGAGAAATAAATTAGTACTAATTAACATAAATTCCATAATCTCCGTGATCAGAAGAAATTTGATATATGGCACCAGTGACAGAGAAGTTGAGGAGTAATAAGTTGGCGAGGTATGGGCATGTTTTGAGGAAAGATTTTGAAGCAATGATGGTTCAGTGGTAGCGTGTACGACTTCGCGTCGATTGAAGTGATTTCGAATCCCTGCAGCTCCCTGAGCATTCGGTGAAGTAAAACATCGTGAGGAAACCATAGCATGGTGGTAGGGCTTTTTCTAATGCCCGCCTGGCTAGCTTACCACCCTCAAGTTGAAAATCTATCGCCAGGCTCCAATAGGTGTGTTCCGACAGTTGCACTTGAGAGCCAGGTTTAGCGTGGTTTAGCTAGGTTTAGCGTGTTATCACCTTGGGCCACATCGTCACTTAACAGGTGAGATTGTGGCAATCACACCAAACCAATAACGATAAAAAGGACGAAAACCATATAACTAAAAGAATTTGAAGTATAAAGGTGGACGAATATAAGAGAAGAGGAAAACCGAAGAAGGATGGATGAGTTGAGTAATGAATATGTGCATAAAAGTATGAATACTGAGATGGTTGTTGATAGAGAAAAGTGAAAAAGAAAAACATTCTATACCAATTCTACTTAAATGAGATATAAGGGCAAGATAAGTTACTATTCAGTAATTACAGTATGCGGATTCGCAGACGCAGTCTTTGACATTGTTAATCATTATTCCAGCAAGAGGGTGTGGATGAGAAGATTGATTATTTAGAGACATGGCGCGGCTTCGAGAATGTGCTGAAGAAGGGCCTTGCTAAAGCGATAGGTGTATCAAACTTCAACTTGGAACAGATGAAACGACTCCTTGCCAACTGCAAAGTGCCACCAGCCGCCATTCAAATAGAAGTAAGTGATATGATAATAATGTGATAATGATGCCTACTGTACTTTACTATGATTTTTTTGTTTACATAGATCTTATTATCTGATTAGATTTTAAAATTTTATAAGAATTAAAATGGTCATAATACTTTATTGTTTAGATACGTGTTTCTTTTAGCCACTTCTATAAATGGCCGATTTGTCACAACGTAGAAGATTTTTGTGTGGTTCGTTTTCTTCTGTCTAACAACTTCCTGACTACTTTTTCATATTTAAAATATTTGGATCTATTGCTGATACATTACGCGGAACTAACAAACTCTTACAGAGACCACTTGATGACCTATACAAAATGGGTCGTAGATACTTGAGGATCAAGATTAATTTTCAATATTTCGTTTTGCAGGTAAATCTGAACCTAGGGCAGAAAGAATTGGTTGACTACTGTCAAGCTAACGGAGTATTGGTCGTGGCTTACTCTCCATTCGGTACTATGGTCCCCTCCCGCAGTGCTCCCAATAGCCCTGAGCCCAAATTAAACAATCCCACGATGGTGGCCATCGCTAAGAAGCACGGAAAATCTGTCACTCAAGTCACCTTAAGATATCTGGTACGAATATTGACATTAAGCTTATATTTCAACTCGTGTTTCAAATTTAATGACTTAGGCGAATGTTTGGCTGATTTGAGATTTTTAACGTTTTACATGAGATGAAAAAGCTTAGTTTGAATTTTTATTATAATCGACTTATTAATTGAAGTCTTCACGATCCGATATCTAGAGCAAGAATAACGTCAATCCGGTTGTTCCTTGCTTATGAATGACCGTGCGGGTCACAGAGCTTACCTTTTACTATCGCGCTCAGTCAATAGTCCGGATCAATAGTACGAACACTAAGTCATTATTACGGTAAGACATTATCACATCGGCATGACTCTCCGACATACGTTATATCTTCTTTAATATAACTTGTTGGCAGCGGAAGCCGGTCCTTGTAAAAATATATATGTCAGCGGATAATTGTACGAACCGCACGGTTATAAAAAATCTAGTATTATAATTTTATTTTATCTACAGAATTGGGTTTTTGAATATTTTGTTTTGTGATAATTGGAAAGATCATATATAATCTATTTTTCTTTTGTCGCAATATTTCAAAAGTTATTTAAAAATAAAAATTAATTTTTGAATTTAGTACCATAAACGCGCCGATCGTTCCCGCAAAAATCCGAGCGCGTGTGACGTCACAATGTTAATTTCTACTCATTGTAACACACGGCTGATACAGTGTTTTGACTCTTAATCGATGAAATTCCTTTAACATTATGACGTCACAAACCTGGCGATCAATCGTGGCGCGTTTGTAGTCATGTGATTCTTTTTAAAATATTACAATTTTCTATTGTTTATTATTAATATAGAAATGTTTTAAGAGTTTTTCCAATTGACTATTATCATAATTATGATGAAGCTTTAAAATACATAAAAAATCGATAATCTTTTTTTTTTTCAAATACCCAATTACTTGAATAAAACACAACACTATACAGTATTTTAGGAAGATAAAATAAATAGCGGTAGATGGTAAATCCTTTGCTATATTTGATTATAAAATAATCTCTGTTAATTTTATTTCTGCCACAAACCAGTAGAGCTCGTTCTGCCGTATTCTGGTATGAGGATTGTAGTTCGAAATCCGCAGTGGCACACGAGTGGTTTCAACCTTAGTCCTATGAAGAACTAATTTATTAGTGACCACTTTTAATCGCTTATTAATTTATTTTCAGTACCAAAGAGGATTAGTATCAGTTCCAAAAACGATCAACAAAAATCGGGTTGTCGAGAACGCATCCATATTCGACTTCGCCCTGGATTCTGAGGATGTGGCGACGTTGGCCAAGTTCGATAACGGATTTCGTACGGTACGGCCTATCTTCTGCCAAGACTACGAGAATTATCCATTCGATAAAGTGCCCGAGAAAGCCGAAATACCTGAATCTTTATTGAGATGGAAGAACGGTGCTAACCAAGACATAGAATAAAAAATATTTTTGGTAGGTTATATATATTCACTACTATTATATTTGATTCCATAATACATTATTTAGATTTATTTTAGACATATTTGATATTCAAAAATTTCCAAAATCATTGTCATCTTAGTAAATATTTTTGTTGTAATAATTTTGTAGGAATAGTTCATTGATACATACATACATAAATCACGCCTCTTTCCCAACGGGGTAGGCAGAGACCACGTCTTTCCATTTGCTACGATCCTGACATACAACTTTTGCTTCCTCAACATTCATCAATCTTTTCATGCATGAAACTTCCGTACATGAGTGTTGGAACTAACACTGCTCCATGTACAGCCATACGAGCTTTTCTAGAAATTTTCTGGCTGTTCATAAAGGCGTGCAACGCCCCATTCATTTTATTACCATCATTAACTCTCCTTTCAATATCACTTTCACACTTTCCATCACTAGTAAACGTTGACCCCATATAAACAAATTCATTCACTTGCTCTAGTTTGTTGCCACCAATCCGGATACATACTTCTGTCATACTCTCTTCCTTTTCAAACACCATAACTTTAGTCTTATTTGCGTTTACTTTCATTCCCTTTCTTTCCAAAGCATCATTCATAATAGTCACCATCGCTTGTAAATCTTTAGCCGATGATGCAAGTAATACTTGATCATCGGCGTAAAGAAGACATTTGAAATGTAACTCATTCACTCTCAGTCCACAGTCACTCTCTTTCAAATCTGTCAGACAATTATCCATGAATAGGTTGAACAGCCATAGAGACGTTACACATCCCTGTCAAACATCCTTTTGAATATTAAACCATTTCAAGACAAAAAAACTTCACTCATAATATCCCAGAACTCCTCCCTTTCCTTTTTGGCTGCTGTGGACCCACTCACACACACATCTGTAGGTGCATACATACCTAGGACAAAAATATGGGTAAGCCCGACTTTTAGCCTTATCAGAGGAGTCTAGGATTTACACATTCATACTCAATCATACAATCATTCATTCGCGCAGACAAAATGACACCGACACCCTGGCAGCCTCTTTTGGTACTGGGTACACCAGACCAATAGGCCATGTAAGATCCATTCTTAGTGGTGTCACAACCCTTTCTCTTCGTCTCATTCACGCATAGAACACCAATCCTCCTCTCATCCATCGTTTGATATACTTCATCTATTTTTGCGATCTATCCTCCTCTAACATTCAAAGTAGCAAAGCGGCTTACTGCAGCCCACTTTCCGCCCCCGCCGGAAACGAGACGTGATGGGCTGCGAACCACACCGCACAACCGATTACATAATGTTTCTGAAATCATTGCGTTCCGACGAGAAAAAAATCAGTTAAAAACTTACTTAAATCCTACAAACTAAATCCCTTAAAAATAAACCTATTTAAAAACAAAGCAGAAAAATATAAAATATAAAATTAATACTAATAGGAAAAATAAACACTATCATCTGTCTTTGGATGGAAAACCTTAGGGCGGCAAGAATTTCGTTCATCTTCTTGTCCATCAATCGTCACGTTTTAATTCCTTTTTTGTTTTACTTGTATATCGTTGTAAGTATGAGTATGTCGAATGATTTCACTTCAATTAGTTTATTAATGTATTTATTAATCATTTTGACACCGGTATATATGTATTACATACGTGTAAATAAACTCTAATATTAAAGTCTTTATATTATTATAAATGTGTATTTTGTTTTGTACCCTTTTCCTAAATACAATTTGTTCATAACAAAAATTCCACGTTTAATTTGCTTCATATCAGTTTATGAGGAACCAAATGACGTCTTAGGGAATCGTAAGTGCCTATAAAATTACCGAAAATGTTGTGTTATATCTATTTTGACTTCTTTAATCGTTATAGGTTTGGCGTAGTGGCCACAATTTCACCTGATGTTAAGATGATATTGATGCCCAAGATGGTAGCACGCTAAGCCTAGTGGGAGAATTGGCTCTCAATTGCAGCTGCCTGAACATACTTATTGCTACTTGGCGACAGATTTTCAACTTGAGGGTGGTAGCTAGCCAGACGGGCATTAGAAAATGCCCTACCACCATTTTATGGTTTCCTCATCATTAAAAATAATTCAATAATTTCTTTGTTACTTCCGTCTGGACTGAGTAACTCGAAATTTTTGAATTTACTATATTGACCTTTTTAAAGTTCATATTAAACCATGTGCATTGTTAAGTATTTTAATTTCACTAATCAATAATTGAAACGTCTTGAAACGTTAGAGCGTTGTAGCTGGTTTAAATGTTATGACGGTCATCAACACCGCTATCCCGACGGTCACTGCCACCACCGTCACGACAGTCACCACCACCACCATCACCTTGACAGACATTAAAATACAACCTATACGATTCAAGATAGGCCAGAATCAAAACAAAATGAACACCGCTCACCAAATTCATTGATTACTCCAGTGACACTAATACCAGGTTAATGTGAAGTTTTGTGCCTGCACTGACTCAAATGATATTCAGATCCCACTACGGCATCAACAATCGTTCAATGCCTTTAACAGATATAATTGAAGAGGCTTGCTTAAACAGTGACAGACTCCCAGGCCACACAAGTCACAGGAACACATCCGCTTGGATGATACTCAGAACGCCTCGAGCACGATAATTACAACTACTTCAATCTGCACAGAATTTTTTTCGAGCGCGTTTAATCTGTTCGCACATTATCAGGGGATTGTTCCCTCTTTTAGGGAAGATCAATTATACCTGGACACTTTTGATCTTACCCCACTTCTGATGCCGTAGCACGCATACAACATCAGCAGCAGCAGTTATCCTCGATATCGTAATACACGACGGTCACACTTCTTGTCGTCGTCGTTCGTTCGTTCGTTCGTTGCGTCGTCAGAATCGAATGCAAATACTATCTAAGCAAAAGTATACTCTCAGAGTCACGGAATATCATAGGGATTTGAACGGTCCGCCGATCCAAGTGAGAATGTTTTATTTGTTGTTACGGGCCTTCAACCTACCCTAGCTCGCCTAGCCACCCCGAGCTTTCCTAGACTGAACTAGTTATCTCACCATTATCCGCCTACAGGCACAGCATCCGATCTCCAGATTTGCAGAGCGGCCAACCACAGTCTCCAAATTCAGATGTCCTCACGGACAGACAGCTCGAACAAGAATTATCTTTTTTCCTCGTGTTGACAGATGACAAACAGATTGACCGATGTCAATCGATGCCTCTCACTGGGGCATACAAACTGGGGAATACCGTCAAGTGAGACGTTCTGCTGAACGAGATACGAAGAAAAAGTTAACGCATCTCAGAAACTTGTAGGGAACGATGTGTGAGGTATAAGGTAACGATGTATTAGGACGAGTTACGATTAGTAGGTAACGGGGTATTAGATAGACATATGGCAGAATATCGATCGATCGAAAGTATTGAATGCGAGGCTAGGCTGACTGCAAACCGTGAGTATCACACTGTGTCTAAGGAATCCAAGACTTTAAAAAAGCATGAAATACGGTTAAACCACCGATATTGAATTTCAGAACATCTACATTTATTTTTATTGCTGTTTTTCATAAACTTAATTCCACGTGGACGAAGTCGCAGGCATAGCTTGTGTAATTATTATATAATAGTTGTTTTAATCTTGGGTCTAAAAATTGATTGTATAGGTAACTTTTACAGGACAGTTTTACGGTAACCTCCATCTCGGTACGAACTAAAAAGTTCTTAGTCTTATTTTTGTTGTAACTTGAAACTGTGTAACCATCTCCCGGCCAATGTGTTCCTTCTTTCTTACGATATTGCGATTACCATATTGTGTTACGAATGAAGCGTAACGTGAAGAGATATTTATGCAGGCCGGTATGATAGCGTCGACCGTCGATGGATTTGGATCTATCGGTGGTCGCCGTTGTATTTATTTGGATTGTACTGTACTTACCATCAGAGATACTACAGTCAATGTGCTGAGCTATTATAAAAAATCCTTCCGTCTTCACTCCATTTTTAACAGCTTGAAGTTAATTGATTAGAAAAAATGTGGTAATGTGCCAGCGTGGTAGGACGTAGTAGCAGAAATGCATACAGGCATTTTTAACGCGCTGGATCAGTTTTTGAGTACGACCCAGAAGACAGGGGGCCGTAAACAACATCACAGTAGTTTAATTTGAAAAATACAATAGATTCACATAACTGTAGCATGAGGTCCTCATTCAAATATGGTCTAATTTTGTACACTATTTTAAATCAATAAAAGCAATTTCTTACACATTCGTTAACATGTTTTTCAAACTTTAAAGAACTGCCAAAAATTATTCCAAGTCTTGGATATATCAAATTACTCACTAGTTTTGAAGAGGTCAGGGTAAGGATAATGGGAAACCACTAGATTCACTGATTTTGACTTTGGTGGTAATTTGTTTCGGCAACGGTGTTCGTGCCGGTTCGCGTGCGAGAGAAGAGACAGTTGAAATAGGAAGGGATTGGAGGTGAAAGCGAAACCAAAATGGTTGGCAATCGCAATTTTCCAATCAAATCGACCCATTTTGGAAAGTGTACGTTTTGTCCCGTTTCAGGCTTCGTAAACATGCTGTACAGGCTCGTTGTTAATCACAGTGTTGAGATGTGTATTAATAAATCTTAGGATGTTTAGTTACGAACCAATGACTATTGACTTCAATGGGTATCGAAGTAATGTACCATCAGGTTTCACTACTCCAACATACTGCGGCTTATTTGTGAGGTAACTTTAAAATCAGCTGATTGAATTATTATCACACCCTTAAAAAGGAAGCTTTGATAAACGTACAAGAGATAATTGTACTTCTTTATGTTCAGAATCAGACAATTAATAAACCAATTGTATATTTGTTCTAAGTCATGAATTTTATTCATTACCTCAGTACTATCTCTAGATCAGAAGGCATAAAGCTGAAGATAATCAGCATAAAGAAGATATCGTCGGTCACTGGTATAATTTATAACTAGGTCTGCTCCACGGTTTTATCCGTGTTAAACTTATTTAACCAATTCTCCACGGCGCCGCCATGTTACCAATACACCCGTGCAGCCTATTGTCGTTTTCATACCGTACCTACCTATAGTTTGCCAGATTATTTGACGTTCATCGACACTGCTACTCCTTATTGTTGTACCATAAAGTTAGCCTACTATATATAACATGCAAATATGTTTTTTTTTTTAATCTGAACGATGGTTCAAATGAACAATATAATAATATTTTGAGTTTTATAATTACAAGTATAGATAATATCTACAGTATATACAACAAAAAGGTCCTAGTATTGAACCTTGAAGAACTCCACGAGGTAAATGCTTCATAGGGTATTGAAGTAATGTACCATCCGGTTTCACTATTCCAACATACTGCTGCTTATTTTAGAGGTAACTATGAAATCGGGTGATTGAATTATTATCACACCCGTAATAAAGAAGCTTTGATAAGCGTACAAGAGATAATTTATAACATCGAAGGCACGGGAGGAGTTAATTAACAACAGGATATTGCGCCTACCTTTTATTTGAGCTGCCAAAAGCTATTGGCTCTTCCTGAAACCGGATGGGACCTATGGAAGTAGCATGTTGCATCTTATGAGCTGCCTACGTAAGTAGTAAGTACTACTTTTTTAAACTTAAGAAATAAACGACTACCACACAATAGGTCGTAAATCCTGTAATAAAGTAGGGGTTCTTGTTCTTGTTGTTCTTGTGAGCTAACCAACACAACTGTAACCTTTTTTATAATTTTTAAGTTTTAGCGTTACGGCTAGAATCTCACCTGATGTCAAGTAGACGCTAAGCCTAGTGGCGCGACTGGCTCTCAACTATAGCTGTCGGAACACCATTAAGTGCTTGGCAACAGATTTACAACTTGAGGGTAGTAGCTAGCCAGGCGGGCATTAGAAAATACCCTACTACCAAGCTACGTTTTCATCACGATGTTTTTCTTCTCAGAAACCTCAGGCTCATTGTAGAGATTCGAACTCACGTCGATCACCCCGGTGTTCGTGCATGCTACCACTAGGTTTTCATTGCTTCCAGCTATCAGGATAAATAACAGCCGTCGTCGACTGATTGACCAAGTCGGTAACTAATTTTAAAGAGTAGGAAAAGATCTCAAATGACATATATCAAGTTCGTGAGCGTTATGTTTTAAATTATTAACTATATTTAAAATTACATCCACACTCGCCTTTAAATCTGGCCCTATTAAAACAAGTAATGTCCTACCAATCCGAAAAATAAAATGTACGAGTATCTTTGTTAATCCGGAAACATCATTTATATTCCTTATAATTAAATTTGATAAGATAAATTGTATAATCTATATGAATTATCTGTAGATACAATTCGTTTCATGTTGTGTTTGGTGTTGTGGTTGTGGTTGTTCTGGTTCATGTTTGTGTTTGATAGGTATTTATTATATAATAGGTGTGCTGTCGCGAATTACGAAAATGACTTCTTTTTTTTCGTCTGTCCGTATATCCGGATTTAACTTCAAAGCGACATGACCAATTTTTATGAATTTTTGTACACGAAAGTTAGATAACTTATATGATAGAGTAAAACAACTGTCTATAATACTTTTATGAACCGTAAAGTCCAATTAAGTAGGTCCAATTTAAAATAATAGCTCGATTGTCGAATCCTACTCGGCTGGGCAGCGTTCGGAAAGCTACCTAAGATCTTATCGCTTGAGATACCGTAGGGCGTAGAGTCTCAAGACGGAAGTCTTTGACCAGCGTTTATTGCCAGTCATGACCATGAAGTATTATAAAATTCCAACAAAATGAGAAAAAAAATATCAAGTAGAAAATAATTACTGAGTTATAAACGCGTGCAGAGCCGTGAGGCATCGCTAGTCGAATATAAGTGGGTTTAATCTGATCAGTAATTCCTTGGTGACTATGTATTTTAAATTTCCCATGACGTTAAAAATGACATTCCAAATTCATTAAACTGATACAAAATTATTATATAGTCACTATCTTTCAAACACTGTCATTGTAATTTGATAAATAGGAAGGACGTTGAGCACACCTTGCCATACCATATTTGCCATATTTCTACCTGCGGCTTCATTTGTACGGTTTTTTAAATTTTAATATAATTTATATGTAGCCAAGTCTAATTGTCAGCTGAGTGATAGAACACTATAATTGTGTATACCCATCTCATTCTGCGATCAGCCGGTGTATCTATTACATACATATTATAAAACCTGTCCGTTTATGTTCTTCTCACGCGAAAACTACTAATCCAATTTACATGGTTTTAATTCATAGATAAATTATCTGGTCAGTTTATAGAATATATTTTGTTACATACAGTAACATACGAAATAAATAGCGACAATAATGGTGAATCAATTCGGAAAAAATACGCTTTTGTGGTGATTAAATAGTTTACACTGAGTGAACCATAAGAGATGTATAAAATTAATGTACTACATAACTGTAGTTCTTAAATAGACTTACAAAATAGTTAGAGATAGCTTCTAAGGGTCACCCAATTTTTTTTATATTATATTTTATTTAATATCTGGAATACTAATAGCTCGTCTAGCTTGTGGCTTGTCTGCTCACGCTGCGTCTGCCGGTGTGAGGTCACCACTCGAGAACTTTTCAACACCATCGTATATCCGTTCTACGAGCTACGTGCTCCACCCACTGCCACTTAAGTAAAGCAATGCTTACGGTACTCAAAGAATAACGGAGATGGCTATGCTTGGAGTTTCTCTGCGTGATCGAATCAGAAATGAGCCAGAAAGCCACCCTAATGTGTACCAATTGGGTACATAAAAAAAAAATTTAAATATTACGAATGTCAAATGTTTTTTTCTATCTGCCGAATAAAAGCTATCTGTCTGTTTATCTGAAGACTGAACAAGAAAATTTAAAACAAAAAAAAAGCGACTTATTCACTGAGCCCCTTTCAATGAGCCCAAACGCGATATCTCTGCTGTAAATTGCTGAAGAGTTAGGTATCCTTCAGATTCCAGATTATTCTGCAGCATTAGGTCAAGATTGCTGTGCTGTTTTAATGCCATTGAAGTAACAGAATATCAAATTTCGAGTCGATCAGACCCGTAGAAGATGTTCACATCCATTTATCAAGATTTTCGTGAATCATAGCAAAGAAAGTCTCGAAAAAGTCACTTTTAAAAAAATAAAAATCGACTGAGCCGTTTGGGTGTTACGATGCTACAGACAGACACATAGATACACAAAAAAGATTGATACACGGATACACAAATATACAGGGGGTTAAAAACCGGCAATTCATGTTCAATATACTTATTTATACGATATAATCTCAGTTTTATATGATAAAATGATTATCTATTAAATTATTTTTATATTTTTTGCTCAGTCACGCCAGCATTCCTATCTAATTATTCCTAATCTATTAACGCGGAAGGACTATATATACGCCTGCCTCGACACTCAGTAAGTCTAAATAGTAGTGGAGCAAAACTTAACCGCAATTAATTAATACAATGGCACAGGTAAGATATCAAACATTTTTTTTTTGCTTATATATTGAGCTTATCTTTATTTATGTGTGAAACGTGGCCGATGACAAAGAGAGATGGAGAAAGTTTAGAAGCATTCGAAGTGTGGTGCTGGAGCAGGATGGAGAGAATTAGATGGACGTAAAGGAAAACGAATGAAGAGGTATTAAACATGGTAAAGAGAGGAGAACATTGCTAAAAAACAAGAGGAAGACACAGTGTAAGGAGAGCTGGAGACTGCTCCACCGACAAGTGCATCAACGTTCTTAATTTATTTACATAGCCCATAAATTATGGAATGACATACTTACCGTGTACAAAATATAATCAAAATCGATCAACATAGACCATGGCAAAGTTCGACACAACGATCGGTCTTGTGCTGCCCACATTCAGCGGCTTCCCTCAACCGTTACCGAGTCGTCGATCCACCTGGAGGCGGGTCAACCCACGCTGCGTCTTCCGGTACAAGGCCGCCATTCGAGAACTTTTTGGACCCATTGGTCATCTGTTCTGCGAGTTACGTGCCCCACCCACTGCCACTTAAGCCTAGTTATTCTTAATCGGTGACTTTGGTTCTTCTGTGGATCTCTTCATTTCTAATTCGATCTCGCAAATAAATTTCAAATATAGCCCTCTCTATTGCCGTTTGAATACCCTTGAGGCTTCTTACCACACCCATAGTTAACGAGCACGTCTCAGTACTATATGTTATCACTGGCAACACTCACTTGCCAAAGACTTTCGTTTTGAGACACTGCGGTATCTTGAACGAGAAGATGTTACGTAACTTACCAAACGCTGCCCAGCCGAGTTGGATTCGACGTCTGACCTCTGTCTCCTTCATATAGGATGTATATTAGGAAATTGTGACAACATTTTTAGATATAGAGATTTATTTATATATATCATGGTAATAATCATCACAAAGTATTTTATAAAACTTTTTTTGTTTTGTTGATTTGTATTATTTCGTATTGTAAGCTCTATTTTTAAATGTTTTTTATTTTTTTTATCGTTGTAGGTTTTTGCGTAGTGACCACAATCTCACCTGATGTTAAGTGAGGATGCGGCCCAAGATGGTAACACGCTAAACCTAGTGGAAGACTGGCTTTCAAGTGCAGAACACACCTATTGGTGCTTGGCGGCAGATTTTCAACTTGAGGGTGGTAGCTAGCCAGGCGGGCATTAGAAAATGCCCTACCACCATGCTATGGTTTCCTCACTATGTTTTCCTTCACCGAAAGCTCAGGCTCATTGTAGTGATTCGAACTCACGTCAATCGACGCGAAGTCGTACACGCTACCACTGCGCCATCATCACTTTACTATTAATTTATTACGCTTAAAATATTACTTATTTATAGTTTTATTATTATTGACATTTTAAATTGGTTTCGCTGCAATTTTGGCTACTGTACGTGATTAATACTAGTAGTAGTTCATATTATTTATTGCTAGATTTAGTGGAAACTGATTTTGGTTTGTGTTCTTTGTCTAATATTAGTAATACGGAATTGTAACTGTTTGTTTCCCTGAATAAATAAATGATAATAATAATAAGTTTATGGTAAATACTAAAACATAACATCTATATCTATTGTCTATAGATTGTATAATAAATATTTGCTTTAGTGCAATTGATAAATAATATTGTAGGGACAAAACAGATGAATATGTTTGTATGGACTAAACACCTTACACATTTCCAGACACATTTCGACCAGTACGATTTTTTTTTATTTTCATTTGTTTCCTTGGAACTATAAATCATGGCACAAAAATCAAACACAGCTTTCGTTCCTATATAGAATTTGTAAAGTAATTATAAGTATAATAACTTCATGGCAAACAGTCATACAAGCTTCCACTTTCATTGTTTTGAATAATTTCAGGTTAAAATTCCAACTTTCAAACTCAACAGTGGGAAGGACATCCCAGCATTGGGCTTCGGGACCTGGCTGGGGATTAGCGAACAGGTAACAGTTTATTAAAAATTCTTCTCCTTCTCATTTAATAGTAATTGTATTCATTCACAATGCAGACGACGTCACGTGAATAGATTTTTTACACGACTATTCAAAAAAGGAGTAGAATATTTCAGGGTTCATGTATGTGAGTTTCTTTATTCCGCCATAACTTTTAAATGCCTGAACAGATTTTGATGTATGGAGTATCGTTAGAATCCTAACATCATCTCGAGTGACACTAGTTATAAAAATTCAATACAACGGCTGTATGCTTCCATTTTCATATGTGAAAAAACCTCAATTATTACAATATGGGTATCAAATTGAAGGCCTTGATTCACTAAAATGATTCGCGCGATACAGTGACTCTACATTCACTAGCTATCAACAGACATTCACTACACTGCATCATACACACATGCACGCCACACAGGTACATAGGTTCTGTAAGGGACCTTTTCTTTGTTTTTTGCCTAATTAGAATAGACAACAAAAAAACAGATTTATAAATACACATACACATGTTACTTTCCTCCTCCCAGGGGGCAGAAACACGGATATATATATACTTAGTTTAGATCGAATGATAGGGAATTAGAAAGATCGCGACTTCATTGCATACGCGGCAACAGTCCGAGCCGAGGTCCGGCCACTTTGGCACCCTCGGAAATTGTTGCCTTGCTTCGCGGCTGAGTGCCTTAAGTGCTCGCCCCCAAGCCCGGTGAAGCTGTAAAAGCCGCAAAGGCTCCAGGGCCCCTAAGGCTAACAATATAGTCAGTTCGAAAAAAATATATAAAAAAACGCGACTGCCCTGTAAAAATACGAATTAAAAATAAAACAAGTTGTGTTAGATAATCTGTATATATAAAGCGAAAGGTCACTAATTTACTCGCTGACTGAAAAGATCGATTAAATTTTCATTGCAGTCGGGGGACCTCTTACATGAATAAGTGTTCGACGGTCCCTTAGATTAAAAAGTGTTTCATAGAACGGTCCCCCGACAGCAATGACAATTTTATTTATCTGTTCAGTCAGCGAATAAATTAGTGCCCGTTGGTTCATATATATACAGATTAAATGATAGGTCCAACTTGTTTTTTTACTTTTTAGTTCATTTTTTGACAAGAGAGTCGTGTTTTTTTTTTTAATTATTATGTGTAATCAATTTCACTTTGCGCGTAATAATCAAATTATACCACATAAAATACCACCACTAGTTTATAATGTCGGAATAGCAAAATTCGCAATTGTTACCATATTATTTTTACAATATCTACCACATATAATATAAAGATGTATGCCAGGTTCGTAGCAAGTGAAAGGACGTTTTCTCTGCCTACCGCGTTGGGGAAGAGGCGTGATTTATGTATGTACGTATGTACATATAATATAAAAACTACTATAGTGATCTACTTATTAAATGAAAAGCACGAATTATAAATGTAGAATCATATGTAAAAGCGAATCCAAGTTAAACGACTGGTATAAAATTGTTTTTGTGTAATTTCAGATTCAGAAAGACAGTGATTCGGGTAAATCATTTTCGGTAAGTAACTATTTATTACTAATGTTTAATAAGTCGTGTAAATAATTAATTGTATTGTTTTCTATTGATTTGAAAGATTAATATACCAAGTATAAAAGCAGATATTAAAAGATTTAGTTAATACTTAAAAATCATAATAATTACGGTATTTTGTTTAAATTAAACTTTATTTAATTTGTTAAATGGTATTAATTTTTAAAACAAAATATAAAATTATAAAACAATATCCCTTTTTTTCTCTTGTTGTGCTCTCAATTATTAACTTCCGTTTTATTTCATTTTATGTACATGGAAATATTATTATTCAATTTTTTGTAGTACATTTTTTTTAATTAATCCATTTTTCGTCCCGGGTGCCACACATACTAGCTACACCACTCCTTCTAGTCTCTTATATCTAAGGACTATATCGAGATGTGTTTTAAAAGTATTAATTCCTACTACAGTTCGCGTTCGATGGCACTGATGTCCCGAAGTTGGTAGAAGCTATGTCCTACGCCATAGATATCGGTTATCGGCATATCGATACTGCGCATCTCTACCGCATGGAGCCCGAAGTCGGTATGGTCGTCAACGAGAAAATCAAACAGGGAGTCGCTAAGAGGGAAGACTTCTTCATTACTACAAAGGTGAGTTTTTTTGTCCCTAAACCGACACCTCTTACGCAGGTCAGGGTCGTTTTTGTGCTAAAATAATTGTGCTGCCCTTTCCTGCCATGAGGAATTCACCCTCAACATCCCCAGGCTAATTTCACAATTTTCCTTAAAATCATAGTAGCTTATCCTCTTTTTAAAAATATCTTACACTAACTTAACTTCAGCAAAGGCTTACCTTCTCTTTTTATTTCTTCTTACACTAACACCCTTATAACTACAGTATGCCACAAAAATGCGTTTGTACAAAAAATCCATTTAGATGTTGCAACTCTGAGATCTGTCGCAACGACTCGTCAGAATTAAAATTGTTTAATAAACATATACCATAACCATAATATAAATTGTTATTATAATTAAATGTCAAAAAAGCTAATATTAAAAACTATTAGCCACTAATTTATAATGATAAGTTAATAATTTGTATAATAAAATTAAGTAATTAGGTTATACAGTAGTTAGGTTTTGTTTCTCGACTTTGTCTTGTGAATTATTTGTTCCTTAGCCCAGCACTTCTTGCAACGTCTTCTATAAAATCAAGGAAGGTGTTTAATTCCACGAAATAGTTGCTGGCACTGGAATAGCTAACCGTATAGAAAACGTTGTGCCACGAGCTATTAGATGGGTGCTAGGATAAGGCAGTCATGTCCGAGGAAATCGCGATAACCTCACGCCTAGTGAAACGCCTGCCATATCAGTACGTAACGCTTACGCGTATCACGTTCTATCATCACCAGATGTACTCGTATATCCAATAGTCAAGCAGGGTAGTAAGGTATCTGTATATACATATTATGATAACTCCGTCACAATAACTCTTGGGACTTTCGGGATCAGCCAGTATACATCCGATAAATTCGCGGTAGCTTTCGCTACAGGCCCGCCGGTATCTCTTTATAAAGCGCTCGTGCTCACGCCCGCGAAACAACCGTTCCCTGCGCAGTGGACGGATGGTAAACTTCGCTTCCGCAAAGACCACCTTCTGCGGTAACTTAAATCTATGGCCATTTTCTTTGGCATCGGGCGCTCGAATCAGCATCTGCACTCACTAGCTACTAGCATACAATTATTATTACACTGCCCTTCATAAATAATAATGCACATCACTCAGGTACATAGGCTCTGTAAGGACCATTTTTTCTTTCTTTGCTAGTTAATATTACACCAAAATTTACAGATTGCTAAATGTTAATTAGATAGAAGTCTACGCATAGGGAATTAGTTAAATCGCGACATTTTGCATGTTCGGCCCAAGCCGAGTTTCGACCTCTTTGACCCCCTTACGCCTCTCTTTCGCGGTTGAGTACCTTCAGCACTGGCCCCCAAGCCCGATAAAACTGTCGAAGCCGTCTCAGGCTTCAAGGCCTTTACAGGATAGGGACAGCGAGGACCAGCCATGGATTGCCTACTATATAAAAAAATCATTTAATAACAAACAAAACAAATACATTCAAATAGAATATTCTAGAGTTGTGAGACATGAAAATTATAATGGAATTTTTATTAATAGCGACTATCTGTTATTTGTTTTTCTTGATTGTTAAGGTATGGCAACACTTCCACCGGGAAGCTGACGTTGAGGTGTCAGTGAGGGGATCTTTGCGGAGACTCAAGATGGACTACGTCGATCTGGTGTTGATGCACTGGCCCATGTCCATATCTGTAAGTGTGTTTTGAGAAATAAATTAGTACTAATTAACATAAATTCCATAATCTCCGTGATCAGAAGAAATTTGATATATGGCACCAGTGACAGAGAAGTTGAGGAGTAATAAGTTGGCGAGGTATGGGCATGTTTTGAGGAAAGATTTTGAAGCAATGATGGTTCAGTGGTAGCGTGTACGACTTCGCGTCGATTGAAGTGATTTCGAATCCCTGCAGCTCCCTGAGCATTCGGTGAAGTAAAACATCGTGAGGAAACCATAGCATGGTGGTAGGGCTTTTTCTAATGCCCGCCTGGCTAGCTTACCACCCTCAAGTTGAAAATCTATCGCCAGGCTCCAATAGGTGTGTTCCGACAGTTGCACTTGAGAGCCAGGTTTAGCGTGGTTTAGCTAGGTTTAGCGTGTTATCACCTTGGGCCACATCGTCACTTAACAGGTGAGATTGTGGCAATCACACCAAACCAATAACGATAAAAAGGACGAAAACCATATAACTAAAAGAATTTGAAGTATAAAGGTGGACGAATATAAGAGAAGAGGAAAACCGAAGAAGGATGGATGAGTTGAGTAATGAATATGTGCATAAAAGTATGAATACTGAGATGGTTGTTGATAGAGAAAAGTGAAAAAGAAAAACATTCTATACCAATTCTACTTAAATGAGATATAAGGGCAAGATAAGTTACTATTCAGTAATTACAGTATGCGGATTCGCAGACGCAGTCTTTGACATTGTTAATCATTATTCCAGCAAGAGGGTGTGGATGAGAAGATTGATTATTTAGAGACATGGCGCGGCTTCGAGAATGTGCTGAAGAAGGGCCTTGCTAAAGCGATAGGTGTATCAAACTTCAACTTGGAACAGATGGAATCGACTCCTTGCCAACTGCAAAGTGCCACCAGCCGCCATTCAAATAGAAGTAAGTGATATGATAATAATGTGATAATGATGCCTACTGTACTTTACTATGATTTTTTTGTTTACATAGATCTTATTATCTGATTAGATTTTAAAATTTTATAAGAATTAAAATGGTCATAATACTTTATTGTTTAGATACGTGTTTCTTTTAGCCACTTCTATAAATGGCCGATTTGTCACAACGTAGAAGATTTTTGTGTGGTTCGTTTTCTTCTGTCTAACAACTTCCTGACTACTTTTTCATATTTAAAATATTTGGATCTATTGCTGATACATTACGCGGAACTAACAAACTCTTACAGAGACCACTTGATGACCTATACAAAATGGGTCGTAGATACTTGAGGATCAAGATTAATTTTCAATATTTCGTTTTGCAGGTAAATCTGAACCTAGGGCAGAAAGAATTGGTTGACTACTGTCAAGCTAACGGAGTATTGGTCGTGGCTTACTCTCCATTCGGTACTATGGTCCCCTCCCGCAGTGCTCCCAATAGCCCTGAGCCCAAATTAAACAATCCCACGATGGTGGCCATCGCTAAGAAGCACGGAAAATCTGTCACTCAAGTCACCTTAAGATATCTGGTACGAATATTGACATTAAGCTTATATTTCAACTCGTGTTTCAAATTTAATGACTTAGGCGAATGTTTGGCTGATTTGAGATTTTTAACGTTTTACATGAGATGAAAAAGCTTAGTTTGAATTTTTATTATAATCGACTTATTAATTGAAGTCTTCACGATCCGATATCTAGAGCAAGAATAACGTCAATCCGGTTGTTCCTTGCTTATGAATGACCGTGCGGGTCACAGAGCTTACCTTTTACTATCGCGCTCAGTCAATAGTCCGGATCAATAGTACGAACACTAAGTCATTATTACGGTAAGACATTATCACATCGGCATGACTCTCCGACATACGTTATATCTTCTTTAATATAACTTGTTGGCAGCGGAAGCCGGTCCTTGTAAAAATATATATGTCAGCGGATAATTGTACGAACCGCACGGTTATAAAAAATCTAGTATTATAATTTTATTTTATCTACAGAATTGGGTTTTTGAATATTTTGTTTTGTGATAATTGGAAAGATCATATATAATCTATTTTTCTTTTGTCGCAATATTTCAAAAGTTATTTAAAAATAAAAATTAATTTTTGAATTTAGTACCATAAACGCGCCGATCGTTCCCGCAAAAATCCGAGCGCGTGTGACGTCACAATGTTAATTTCTACTCATTGTAACACACGGCTGATACAGTGTTTTGACTCTTAATCGATGAAATTCCTTTAACATTATGACGTCACAAACCTGGCGATCAATCGTGGCGCGTTTGTAGTCATGTGATTCTTTTTAAAATATTACAATTTTCTATTGTTTATTATTAATATAGAAATGTTTTAAGAGTTTTTCCAATTGACTATTATCATAATTATGATGAAGCTTTAAAATACATAAAAAATCGATAATCTTTTTTTTTTTCAAATACCCAATTACTTGAATAAAACACAACACTATACAGTATTTTAGGAAGATAAAATAAATAGCGGTAGATGGTAAATCCTTTGCTATATTTGATTATAAAATAATCTCTGTTAATTTTATTTCTGCCACAAACCAGTAGAGCTCGTTCTGCCGTATTCTGATATGAGGATTGTAGTTCGAAATCCGCAGTGGCACACGAGTGGTTTCAACCTTAGTCCTATGAAGAACTAATTTATTAGTGACCACTTTTAATCGCTTATTAATTTATTTTCAGTACCAAAGAGGATTAGTATCAGTTCCAAAAACGATCAACAAAAATCGGGTTGTCGAGAACGCATCCATATTCGACTTCGCCCTGGATTCTGAGGATGTGGCGACGTTGGCCAAGTTCGATAACGGATTTCGTACGGTACGGCCTATCTTCTGCCAAGACTACGAGAATTATCCATTCGATAAAGTGCCCGAGAAAGCCGAAATACCTGAATCTTTATTGAGATGGAAGAACGGTGCTAACCAAGACATAGAATAAAAAATATTTTTGGTAGGTTATATATATTCACTACTATTATATTTGATTCCATAATACATTATTTAGATTTATTTTAGACATATTTGATATTCAAAAATTTCCAAAATCATTGTCATCTTAGTAAATATTTTTGTTGTAATAATTTTGTAGGAATAGTTCATTGATACATACATACATAAATCACGCCTCTTTCCCAACGGGGTAGGCAGAGACCACGTCTTTCCATTTGCTACGATCCTGACATACAACTTTTGCTTCCTCAACATTCATCAATCTTTTCATGCATGAAACTTCCGTACATGAGTGTTGGAACTAACACTGCTCCATGTACAGCCATACGAGCTTTTCTAGAAATTTTCTGGCTGTTCATAAAGGCGTGCAACGCCCCATTCATTTTATTACCATCATTAACTCTCCTTTCAATATCACTTTCACACTTTCCATCACTAGTAAACGTTGACCCCATATAAACAAATTCATTCACTTGCTCTAGTTTGTTGCCACCAATCCGGATACATACTTCTGTCATACTCTCTTCCTTTTCAAACACCATAACTTTAGTCTTATTTGCGTTTACTTTCATTCCCTTTCTTTCCAAAGCATCATTCATAATAGTCACCATCGCTTGTAAATCTTTAGCCGATGATGCAAGTAATACTTGATCATCGGCGTAAAGAAGACATTTGAAATGTAACTCATTCACTCTCAGTCCACAGTCACTCTCTTTCAAATCTGTCAGACAATTATCCATGAATAGGTTGAACAGCCATAGAGACGTTACACATCCCTGTCAAACATCCTTTTGAATATTAAACCATTTCAAGACAAAAAAACTTCACTCATAATATCCCAGAACTCCTCCCTTTCCTTTTTGGCTGCTGTGGACCCACTCACACACACATCTGTAGGTGCATACATACCTAGGACAAAAATATGGGTAAGCCCGACTTTTAGCCTTATCAGAGGAGTCTAGGATTTACACATTCATACTCAATCATACAATCATTCATTCGCGCAGACAAAATGACACCGACACCCTGGCAGCCTCTTTTGGTACTGGGTACACCAGACCAATAGGCCATGTAAGATCCATTCTTAGTGGTGTCACAACCCTTTCTCTTCGTCTCATTCACGCATAGAACACCAATCCTCCTCTCATCCATCGTTTGATATACTTCATCTATTTTTGCGATCTATCCTCCTCTAACATTCAAAGTAGCAAAGCGGCTTACTGCAGCCCACTTTCCGCCCCCGCCGGAAACGAGACGTGATGGGCTGCGAACCACACCGCACAACCGATTACATAATGTTTCTGAAATCATTGCGTTCCGACGAGAAAAAAATCAGTTAAAAACTTACTTAAATCCTACAAACTAAATCCCTTAAAAATAAACCTATTTAAAAACAAAGCAGAAAAATATAAAATATAAAATTAATACTAATAGGAAAAATAAACACTATCATCTGTCTTTGGATGGAAAACCTTAGGGCGGCAAGAATTTCGTTCATCTTCTTGTCCATCAATCGTCACGTTTTAATTCCTTTTTTGTTTTACTTGTATATCGTTGTAAGTATGAGTATGTCGAATGATTTCACTTCAATTAGTTTATTAATGTATTTATTAATCATTTTGACACCGGTATATATGTATTACATACGTGTAAATAAACTCTAATATTAAAGTCTTTATATTATTATAAATGTGTATTTTGTTTTGTACCCTTTTCCTAAATACAATTTGTTCATAACAAAAATTCCACGTTTAATTTGCTTCATATCAGTTTATGAGGAACCAAATGACGTCTTAGGGAATCGTAAGTGCCTATAAAATTACCGAAAATGTTGTGTTATATCTATTTTGACTTCTTTAATCGTTATAGGTTTGGCGTAGTGGCCACAATTTCACCTGATGTTAAGATGATATTGATGCCCAAGATGGTAGCACGCTAAGCCTAGTGGGAGAATTGGCTCTCAATTGCAGCTGCCTGAACATACTTATTGCTACTTGGCGACAGATTTTCAACTTGAGGGTGGTAGCTAGCCAGACGGGCATTAGAAAATGCCCTACCACCATTTTATGGTTTCCTCATCATTAAAAATAATTCAATAATTTCTTTGTTACTTCCGTCTGGACTGAGTAACCCGAAATTTTTGAATTTACTATATTGACCTTTTTAAAGTTCATATTAAACCATGTGCATTGTTAAGTATTTTAATTTCACTAATCAATAATTGAAACGTCTTGAAACGTTAGAGCGTTGTAGCTGGTTTAAATGTTATGACGGTCATCAACACCGCTATCCCGACGGTCACTGCCACCACCGTCACGACAGTCACCACCACCACCATCACCTTGACAGACATTAAAATACAACCTATACGATTCAAGATAGGCCAGAATCAAAACAAAATGAACACCGCTCACCAAATTCATTGATTACTCCAGTGACACTAATACCAGGTTAATGTGAAGTTTTGTGCCTGCACTGACTCAAATGATATTCAGATCCCACTACGGCATCAACAATCGTTCAATGCCTTTAACAGATATAATTGAAGAGGCTTGCTTAAACAGTGACAGACTCCCAGGCCACACAAGTCACAGGAACACATCCGCTTGGATGATACTCAGAACGCCTCGAGCACGATAATTACAACTACTTCAATCTGCACAGAATTTTTTTCGAGCGCGTTTAATCTGTTCGCACATTATCAGGGGATTGTTCCCTCTTTTAGGGAAGATCAATTATACCTGGACACTTTTGATCTTACCCCACTTCTGATGCCGTAGCACGCATACAACATCAGCAGCAGCAGTTATCCTCGATATCGTAATACACGACGGTCACACTTCTTGTCGTCGTCGTTCGTTCGTTCGTTCGTTGCGTCGTCAGAATCGAATGCAAATACTATCTAAGCAAAAGTATACTCTCAGAGTCACGGAATATCATAGGGATTTGAACGGTCCGCCGATCCAAGTGAGAATGTTTTATTTGTTGTTACGGGCCTTCAACCTACCCTAGCTCGCCTAGCCACCCCGAGCTTTCCTAGACTGAACTAGTTATCTCACCATTATCCGCCTACAGGCACAGCATCCGATCTCCAGATTTGCAGAGCGGCCAACCACAGTCTCCAAATTCAGATGTCCTCACGGACAGACAGCTCGAACAAGAATTATCTTTTTTCCTCGTGTTGACAGATGACAAACAGATTGACCGATGTCAATCGATGCCTCTCACTGGGGCATACAAACTGGGGAATACCGTCAAGTGAGACGTTCTGCTGAACGAGATACGAAGAAAAAGTTAACGCATCTCAGAAACTTGTAGGGAACGATGTGTGAGGTATAAGGTAACGATGTATTAGGACGAGTTACGATTAGTAGGTAACGGGGTATTAGATAGACATATGGCAGAATATCGATCGATCGAAAGTATTGAATGCGAGGCTAGGCTGACTGCAAACCGTGAGTATCACACTGTGTCTAAGGAATCCAAGACTTTAAAAAAGCATGAAATACGGTTAAACCACCGATATTGAATTTCAGAACATCTACATTTATTTTTATTGCTGTTTTTCATAAACTTAATTCCACGTGGACGAAGTCGCAGGCATAGCTTGTGTAATTATTATATAATAGTTGTTTTAATCTTGGGTCTAAAAATTGATTGTATAGGTAACTTTTACAGGACAGTTTTACGGTAACCTCCATCTCGGTACGAACTAAAAAGTTCTTAGTCTTATTTTTGTTGTAACTTGAAACTGTGTAACCATCTCCCGGCCAATGTGTTCCTTCTTTCTTACGATATTGCGATTACCATATTGTGTTACGAATGAAGCGTAACGTGAAGAGATATTTATGCAGGCCGGTATGATAGCGTCGACCGTCGATGGATTTGGATCTATCGGTGGTCGCCGTTGTATTTATTTGGATTGTACTGTACTTACCATCAGAGATACTACAGTCAATGTGCTGAGCTATTATAAAAAATCCTTCCGTCTTCACTCCATTTTTAACAGCTTGAAGTTAATTGATTAGAAAAAATGTGGTAATGTGCCAGCGTGGTAGGACGTAGTAGCAGAAATGCATACAGGCATTTTTAACGCGCTGGATCAGTTTTTGAGTACGACCCAGAAGACAGGGGGCCGTAAACAACATCACAGTAGTTTAATTTGAAAAATACAATAGATTCACATAACTGTAGCATGAGGTCCTCATTCAAATATGGTCTAATTTTGTACACTATTTTAAATCAATAAAAGCAATTTCTTACACATTCGTTAACATGTTTTTCAAACTTTAAAGAACTGCCAAAAATTATTCCAAGTCTTGGATATATCAAATTACTCACTAGTTTTGAAGAGGTCAGGGTAAGGATAATGGGAAACCACTAGATTCACTGATTTTGACTTTGGTGGTAATTTGTTTCGGCAACGGTGTTCGTGCCGGTTCGCGTGCGAGAGAAGAGACAGTTGAAATAGGAAGGGATTGGAGGTGAAAGCGAAACCAAAATGGTTGGCAATCGCAATTTTCCAATCAAATCGACCCATTTTGGAAAGTGTACGTTTTGTCCCGTTTCAGGCTTCGTAAACATGCTGTACAGGCTCGTTGTTAATCACAGTGTTGAGATGTGTATTAATAAATCTTAGGATGTTTAGTTACGAACCAATGACTATTGACTTCAATGGGTATCGAAGTAATGTACCATCAGGTTTCACTACTCCAACATACTGCGGCTTATTTGTGAGGTAACTTTAAAATCAGCTGATTGAATTATTATCACACCCTTAAAAAGGAAGCTTTGATAAACGTACAAGAGATAATTGTACTTCTTTATGTTCAGAATCAGACAATTAATAAACCAATTGTATATTTGTTCTAAGTCATGAATTTTATTCATTACCTCAGTACTATCTCTAGATCAGAAGGCATAAAGCTGAAGATAATCAGCATAAAGAAGATATCGTCGGTCACTGGTATAATTTATAACTAGGTCTGCTCCACGGTTTTATCCGTGTTAAACTTATTTAACCAATTCTCCACGGCGCCGCCATGTTACCAATACACCCGTGCAGCCTATTGTCGTTTTCATACCGTACCTACCTATAGTTTGCCAGATTATTTGACGTTCATCGACACTGCTACTCCTTATTGTTGTACCATAAAGTTAGCCTACTATATATAACATGCAAATATGTTTTTTTTTTTAATCTGAACGATGGTTCAAATGAACAATATAATAATATTTTGAGTTTTATAATTACAAGTATAGATAATATCTACAGTATATACAACAAAAAGGTCCTAGTATTGAACCTTGAAGAACTCCACGAGGTAAATGCTTCATAGGGTATTGAAGTAATGTACCATCCGGTTTCACTATTCCAACATACTGCTGCTTATTTTAGAGGTAACTATGAAATCGGGTGATTGAATTATTATCACACCCGTAATAAAGAAGCTTTGATAAGCGTACAAGAGATAATTTATAACATCGAAGGCACGGGAGGAGTTAATTAACAACAGGATATTGCGCCTACCTTTTATTTGAGCTGCCAAAAGCTATTGGCTCTTCCTGAAACCGGATGGGACCTATGGAAGTAGCATGTTGCATCTTATGAGCTGCCTACGTAAGTAGTAAGTACTACTTTTTTAAACTTAAGAAATAAACGACTACCACACAATAGGTCGTAAATCCTGTAATAAAGTAGGGGTTCTTGTTCTTGTTGTTCTTGTGAGCTAACCAACACAACTGTAACCTTTTTTATAATTTTTAAGTTTTAGCGTTACGGCTAGAATCTCACCTGATGTCAAGTAGACGCTAAGCCTAGTGGCGCGACTGGCTCTCAACTATAGCTGTCGGAACACCATTAAGTGCTTGGCAACAGATTTACAACTTGAGGGTAGTAGCTAGCCAGGCGGGCATTAGAAAATACCCTACTACCAAGCTACGTTTTCATCACGATGTTTTTCTTCTCAGAAACCTCAGGCTCATTGTAGAGATTCGAACTCACGTCGATCACCCCGGTGTTCGTGCATGCTACCACTAGGTTTTCATTGCTTCCAGCTATCAGGATAAATAACAGCCGTCGTCGACTGATTGACCAAGTCGGTAACTAATTTTAAAGAGTAGGAAAAGATCTCAAATGACATATATCAAGTTCGTGAGCGTTATGTTTTAAATTATTAACTATATTTAAAATTACATCCACACTCGCCTTTAAATCTGGCCCTATTAAAACAAGTAATGTCCTACCAATCCGAAAAATAAAATGTACGAGTATCTTTGTTAATCCGGAAACATCATTTATATTCCTTATAATTAAATTTGATAAGATAAATTGTATAATCTATATGAATTATCTGTAGATACAATTCGTTTCATGTTGTGTTTGGTGTTGTGGTTGTGGTTGTTCTGGTTCATGTTTGTGTTTGATAGGTATTTATTATATAATAGGTGTGCTGTCGCGAATTACGAAAATGACTTCTTTTTTTTCGTCTGTCCGTATATCCGGATTTAACTTCAAAGCGACATGACCAATTTTTATGAATTTTTGTACACGAAAGTTAGATAACTTATATGATAGAGTAAAACAACTGTCTATAATACTTTTATGAACCGTAAAGTCCAATTAAGTAGGTCCAATTTAAAATAATAGCTCGATTGTCGAATCCTACTCGGCTGGGCAGCGTTCGGAAAGCTACCTAAGATCTTATCGCTTGAGATACCGTAGGGCGTAGAGTCTCAAGACGGAAGTCTTTGACCAGCGTTTATTGCCAGTCATGACCATGAAGTATTATAAAATTCCAACAAAATGAGAAAAAAAATATCAAGTAGAAAATAATTACTGAGTTATAAACGCGTGCAGAGCCGTGAGGCATCGCTAGTCGAATATAAGTGGGTTTAATCTGATCAGTAATTCCTTGGTGACTATGTATTTTAAATTTCCCATGACGTTAAAAATGACATTCCAAATTCATTAAATTGATACTTAATTATTATATAGTCACTATCTTTCAAACACTGTCATTGTAATTTGATAAATTGGAAGGACGTTGAGCACACCTTGCGATACCATATTTGCCATATTTCTACCTGCGGCTTCATTTGTACGGTTTTTTAAATTTTAATATAATTTATATGTAGCCAAGTCTAATTGTCAGCTGAGTGATAGAACACTATAATTGTGTATACCCATCTCATTCTGCGATCAGCCGGTGTATCTATTACATACATATTATAAAACCTGTCCGTTTATGTTCTTCTCACGCGAAAACTACTAATCCAATTTACATGGTTTTAATTCATAGATAAATTATCTGGTCAGTTTATAGAATATATTTTGTTACATACAGTAACATACGAAATAAATAGCGACAATAATGGTGAATCAATTCGGAAAAAATACGCTTTTGTGGTGATTAAATAGTTTACACTGAGTGAACCATAAGAGATGTATAAAATTAATGTACTACATAACTGTAGTTCTTAAATAGACTTACAAAATAGTTAGAGATAGCTTCTAAGGGTCACCCAATTTTTTTTATATTATATTTTATTTAATATCTGGAATACTAATAGCTCGTCTAGCTTGTGGCTTGTCTGCTCACGCTGCGTCTGCCGGTGTGAGGTCACCACTCGAGAACTTTTCAACACCATCGTATATCCGTTCTACGAGCTACGTGCTCCACCCACTGCCACTTAAGTAAAGCAATGCTTACGGTACTCAAAGAATAACGGAGATGGCTATGCTTGGAGTTTCTCTGCGTGATCGAATCAGAAATGAGCCAGAAAGCCACCCTAATGTGTACCAATTGGGTACATAAAAAAAAAATTTAAATATTACGAATGTCAAATGTTTTTTTCTATCTGCCGAATAAAAGCTATCTGTCTGTTTATCTGAAGACTGAACAAGAAAATTTAAAACAAAAAAAAAGCGACTTATTCACTGAGCCCCTTTCAATGAGCCCAAACGCGATATCTCTGCTGTAAATTGCTGAAGAGTTAGGTATCCTTCAGATTCCAGATTATTCTGCAGCATTAGGTCAAGATTGCTGTGCTGTTTTAATGCCATTGAAGTAACAGAATATCAAATTTCGAGTCGATCAGACCCGTAGAAGATGTTCACATCCATTTATCAAGATTTTCGTGAATCATAGCAAAGAAAGTCTCGAAAAAGTCACTTTTAAAAAAATAAAAATCGACTGAGCCGTTTGGGTGTTACGATGCTACAGACAGACACATAGATACACAAAAAAGATTGATACACGGATACACAAATATACAGGGGGTTAAAAACCGGCAATTCATGTTCAATATACTTATTTATACGATATAATCTCAGTTTTATATGATAAAATGATTATCTATTAAATTATTTTTATATTTTTTGCTCAGTCACGCCAGCATTCCTATCTAATTATTCCTAATCTATTAACGCGGAAGGACTATATATACGCCTGCCTCGACACTCAGTAAGTCTAAATAGTAGTGGAGCAAAACTTAACCGCAATTAATTAATACAATGGCACAGGTAAGATATCAAACATTTTTTTTTTGCTTATATATTGAGCTTATCTTTATTTATGTGTGAAACGTGGCCGATGACAAAGAGAGATGGAGAAAGTTTAGAAGCATTCGAAGTGTGGTGCTGGAGCAGGATGGAGAGAATTAGATGGACGTAAAGGAAAACGAATGAAGAGGTATTAAACATGGTAAAGAGAGGAGAACATTGCTAAAAAACAAGAGGAAGACACAGTGTAAGGAGAGCTGGAGACTGCTCCACCGACAAGTGCATCAACGTTCTTAATTTATTTACATAGCCCATAAATTATGGAATGACATACTTACCGTGTACAAAATATAATCAAAATCGATCAACATAGACCATGGCAAAGTTCGACACAACGATCGGTCTTGTGCTGCCCACATTCAGCGGCTTCCCTCAACCGTTACCGAGTCGTCGATCCACCTGGAGGCGGGTCAACCCACGCTGCGTCTTCCGGTACAAGGCCGCCATTCGAGAACTTTTTGGACCCATTGGTCATCTGTTCTGCGAGTTACGTGCCCCACCCACTGCCACTTAAGCCTAGTTATTCTTAATCGGTGACTTTGGTTCTTCTGTGGATCTCTTCATTTCTAATTCGATCTCGCAAATAAATTTCAAATATAGCCCTCTCTATTGCCGTTTGAATACCCTTGAGGCTTCTTACCACACCCATAGTTAACGAGCACGTCTCAGTACTATATGTTATCACTGGCAACACTCACTTGCCAAAGACTTTCGTTTTGAGACACTGCGGTATCTTGAACGAGAAGATGTTACGTAACTTACCAAACGCTGCCCAGCCGAGTTGGATTCGACGTCTGACCTCTGTCTCCTTCATATAGGATGTATATTAGGAAATTGTGACAACATTTTTAGATATAGAGATTTATTTATATATATCATGGTAATAATCATCACAAAGTATTTTATAAAACTTTTTTTGTTTTGTTGATTTGTATTATTTCGTATTGTAAGCTCTATTTTTAAATGTTTTTTATTTTTTTTATCGTTGTAGGTTTTTGCGTAGTGACCACAATCTCACCTGATGTTAAGTGAGGATGCGGCCCAAGATGGTAACACGCTAAACCTAGTGGAAGACTGGCTTTCAAGTGCAGAACACACCTATTGGTGCTTGGCGGCAGATTTTCAACTTGAGGGTGGTAGCTAGCCAGGCGGGCATTAGAAAATGCCCTACCACCATGCTATGGTTTCCTCACTATGTTTTCCTTCACCGAAAGCTCAGGCTCATTGTAGTGATTCGAACTCACGTCAATCGACGCGAAGTCGTACACGCTACCACTGCGCCATCATCACTTTACTATTAATTTATTACGCTTAAAATATTACTTATTTATAGTTTTATTATTATTGACATTTTAAATTGGTTTCGCTGCAATTTTGGCTACTGTACGTGATTAATACTAGTAGTAGTTCATATTATTTATTGCTAGATTTAGTGGAAACTGATTTTGGTTTGTGTTCTTTGTCTAATATTAGTAATACGGAATTGTAACTGTTTGTTTCCCTGAATAAATAAATGATAATAATAATAAGTTTATGGTAAATACTAAAACATAACATCTATATCTATTGTCTATAGATTGTATAATAAATATTTGCTTTAGTGCAATTGATAAATAATATTGTAGGGACAAAACAGATGAATATGTTTGTATGGACTAAACACCTTACACATTTCCAGACACATTTCGACCAGTACGATTTTTTTTTATTTTCATTTGTTTCCTTGGAACTATAAATCATGGCACAAAAATCAAACACAGCTTTCGTTCCTATATAGAATTTGTAAAGTAATTATAAGTATAATAACTTCATGGCAAACAGTCATACAAGCTTCCACTTTCATTGTTTTGAATAATTTCAGGTTAAAATTCCAACTTTCAAACTCAACAGTGGGAAGGACATCCCAGCATTGGGCTTCGGGACCTGGCTGGGGATTAGCGAACAGGTAACAGTTTATTAAAAATTCTTCTCCTTCTCATTTAATAGTAATTGTATTCATTCACAATGCAGACGACGTCACGTGAATAGATTTTTTACACGACTATTCAAAAAAGGAGTAGAATATTTCAGGGTTCATGTATGTGAGTTTCTTTATTCCGCCATAACTTTTAAATGCCTGAACAGATTTTGATGTATGGAGTATCGTTAGAATCCTAACATCATCTCGAGTGACACTAGTTATAAAAATTCAATACAACGGCTGTATGCTTCCATTTTCATATGTGAAAAAACCTCAATTATTACAATATGGGTATCAAATTGAAGGCCTTGATTCACTAAAATGATTCGCGCGATACAGTGACTCTACATTCACTAGCTATCAACAGACATTCACTACACTGCATCATACACACATGCACGCCACACAGGTACATAGGTTCTGTAAGGGACCTTTTCTTTGTTTTTTGCCTAATTAGAATAGACAACAAAAAAACAGATTTATAAATACACATACACATGTTACTTTCCTCCTCCCAGGGGGCAGAAACACGGATATATATATACTTAGTTTAGATCGAATGATAGGGAATTAGAAAGATCGCGACTTCATTGCATACGCGGCAACAGTCCGAGCCGAGGTCCGGCCACTTTGGCACCCTCGGAAATTGTTGCCTTGCTTCGCGGCTGAGTGCCTTAAGTGCTCGCCCCCAAGCCCGGTGAAGCTGTAAAAGCCGCAAAGGCTCCAGGGCCCCTAAGGCTAACAATATAGTCAGTTCGAAAAAAATATATAAAAAAACGCGACTGCCCTGTAAAAATACGAATTAAAAATAAAACAAGTTGTGTTAGATAATCTGTATATATAAAGCGAAAGGTCACTAATTTACTCGCTGACTGAAAAGATCGATTAAATTTTCATTGCAGTCGGGGGACCTCTTACATGAATAAGTGTTCGACGGTCCCTTAGATTAAAAAGTGTTTCATAGAACGGTCCCCCGACAGCAATGACAATTTTATTTATCTGTTCAGTCAGCGAATAAATTAGTGCCCGTTGGTTCATATATATACAGATTAAATGATAGGTCCAACTTGTTTTTTTACTTTTTAGTTCATTTTTTGACAAGAGAGTCGTGTTTTTTTTTTTAATTATTATGTGTAATCAATTTCACTTTGCGCGTAATAATCAAATTATACCACATAAAATACCACCACTAGTTTATAATGTCGGAATAGCAAAATTCGCAATTGTTACCATATTATTTTTACAATATCTACCACATATAATATAAAGATGTATGCCAGGTTCGTAGCAAGTGAAAGGACGTTTTCTCTGCCTACCGCGTTGGGGAAGAGGCGTGATTTATGTATGTACGTATGTACATATAATATAAAAACTACTATAGTGATCTACTTATTAAATGAAAAGCACGAATTATAAATGTAGAATCATATGTAAAAGCGAATCCAAGTTAAACGACTGGTATAAAATTGTTTTTGTGTAATTTCAGATTCAGAAAGACAGTGATTCGGGTAAACCATTTTCGGTATGTAACTATTTATTACTAATGTTTAATAAGTCGTGTACATAATTAATTGTAGTGTTTTCCATTGATTTGAAAGATTATTATACCAAGTATAAAAGCAGATATTAAAAGATTTAGTTAATACTTAAAAATCATAATAATTACGGTATTATGTTTAAAATTAACTTTATTTAATTTGTTAAATGGTATTGATTTTTAAAACAAAATTTAAAACTATAATACAATATCCCTTTTTTTGTCTTGTTGTTCTCTCAATTGTTAACTTCCGTTTTATTTCATTTTATGTACAGAGAAATATTATTAAGTTTTTTTGTAGTACATTTTTTTAAATGAATCCTTTTGACATCCCGGGTGCTACACATACTAGCTACGCCACTCCTTCTAGTCTCTTATATGAAAGAACTACTACGAGATGTATTTTTAAAGTATTAATTCCTACTACAGTTCGCGTTCGATGGCACTGATGTCCCGAAGTTGGTAGAAGCTATGTCCTACGCCATAGATATCGGTTACCGGCATATCGATACTGCGCATCTCTACCGCATGGAGCCCGAAGTCGGTATGGTCGTCAACGAGAAAATCAAACAGGGAGTAGCTAAGAGGGAAGACTTCTTCATTACTACAAAGGTGAGTTTTTTTGTCCCTAAACCGACACCTATTACGCAGGTCAGGGTCGTTTTTGTGCTAAAATAATTGTGCTGCACTTTCCTGACATGAGGAATTCATCCACAACATCCCCAGGCTAATTTCACAATTTTCCTTAAAATCTAACATAGCTAATCCTCTTTTTAAAAATATCTTACACTAACATAACTTCAGCAATAGCTTCCCTTCTCTTTTAGATGTTATCTTACCCTACCGAAGCTTCCCTTCACTTTTTATTTCTTCTTACACTAATACCCTTATATCTACAGTATGCCACATAAATGCGTTTATACAAAAAAAAAACATTTAAATGTTGCAACTCTGAGATCTGTCGCAACGACTCGTCAGAATTAAAATTGTTTAATAAGTATATAACATAACCATAATATAAATTGTTCTTATAATTAAATGTCAAAAAAGCTAATTAAAAAAAACTAAGAGTCACTAATTTATAATGATAAAATAATAATTTATATTTAGGTATATGAGGTTAGGTTTTGTTTCTTGACTTTATCTTGTGCCTCATTTGTTCCTTAGCCCAACTCTTTTTGCAAAGTCTTCTATAAAATCAAGGGAGGCGTTTAAATCATCGAAACAGTTGCATGCACTGGATTAGGTGTTCCACGAGCTAGCAGGGTGGTAAGGTATCTGTACATGCATATGATGAATACTCCGTCACAATGACTCTCGGGACTTCTGGGATCAGTAATTATATATCCACTTGTCGAGAGGCCCTCAGGCCTATTCTTACCGATTCCGACGATAAGTTCGCGGTAGCTTTCGCTACAAGCCCGCCAGTGTCTTCTTATAAAGCGTGCTCCTACTCACGCCCACGAAACCACCGCTTCCTCCGGAGTAAAGGAGTAAACTTCGCTCCCGCAAAGACCAACTTGTCCTGCTGCAAATTAAGCTTAGGTCTGTTCCTCTGACATGGAACGCTTGAATCAGCAGCCGCTCGCGTACAGGGACACTGCAATCACTAGCTATCAACATACAAACATTACATATTACTTCACACATGCACACCATTCAGTTACATAGGTTATGTAAGGATCACTTCTTTGCTACTCATTATTAGACCAAAATTCACAGATTGCTAAATATATAGTTAGTCAGATTATAATCTACAGATAGTGATTTAGTTAAATCGCGATATTTTGCATGTTTGGCAACAGCCAGGTTCGGCCACTTTGACCCCCTTAAGCATGTTGTCTCTCTTTCGCGGTTGAGTGCCTTCAGCGCTCGACCCCAAGCCCAGCATAACTGTCACAGCCTTCTTAGGCTTCAGGGCTCTTACAGGACAGGGACAGCGAGAACCAGCGATGGATTGCCTACTATATAAAAAAAAACCTTTAATAACAGGCAAAAACAAATATTCTAGATTCGTGAGACATGAACATTATGATGGACACTTTATTAACAGTGACTATATGTTATTTCTTTTGCTTGATTGTTAAGGTATGGCAACACTTCCACCGGGAAGCTGACGTTGAGGTGTCAGTGAGGGGATCTTTGCGAAGACTCAAGATGGACTACGTCGATCTGGTGTTGATGCACTGGCCCATGTCAATATCTGTAAGTTTGTTTTGAGAAATAAATTAGCACAAAATAACATGAATTCCATAATCTCCGTGATCAGAAGAAATTTGATATCTGGCACCAGTGACAGAGAAGTTGAGGAGTAATAGGTTGGCGAGGTATGGGCATGTTTTGAGGAAATATTTTGAAGCAATGGTGGTTCAGTGGTAGCATGTACGACTTCGCGTCGATTGAAGTGATTTCGAATCCCTGCAGCTCCCTGAGCTTTCGGTGAAGTAAAACATCGTGAGGGAACCATAGCATGGGCTTTTTCTAATGCCAGCCTGGCTAGCTTACCACCCTCAAGTTGAAAATCTATCGCCAAGCACCAATAGGTATGTTCCGGCAGTTGCACTTGAGAGCCAGTCTTCCACTAGGTTTAGCGTGTTATCACCTTGGGCCACATCGTCACTTAACAGGTGAGATTGTGGCAACCACACTAAACCAATAACGATAAAAAGGACGAAAACCATATAACTACAATAATGTATGTATGTAATGTAAACCGAAGAAGGATGGATGAGTTGAGTGATGAATATGTGCATAAAAGTATGAATACTGAGATGATTGTTGATAGAGAAGAGTGAAAAAGAAAAACATTCTATACCAATTCTACTTAAGTGAGATATAAGGGCAAGATAAGTTACTATTCAGTAATTACCGTATGCGGATTCGCAGACGCAGTATTTGACATTGTTAATCATTATTCCAGCAAGAGGGTGTGGATGAGAAGATTGATTATTTAGAGACATGGCGCGGCTTCGAGAATGTGCTGAAGAAGGGCCTTACCAAAGCGATAGGTGTATCAAACTTCAACTTGGAACAAATGAAACGACTCCTTGCCAACTGCAAAGTGCCACCAGCCGCCATTCAAATAGAAGTAAGTGATATGATAATAATGTGATAATGATGCCTACTGTACTTTACTATGATTTTTTTTGTTTACATAGATCTTATTATCTGATTAGATTTTAAAATTTTATAAGAATTAATATGGTCATAATACTTTATTGTTTAGATACGTGTTTCTTTTAGCCACTTCTATAAATGGCCGATTTGTCACAACGTAGAAGATTTTTGTGTGGTTCGTTTTCTTCTGTCTAACAACTTCCTGACTACTTTTTCATATTTAAAATATTTGGATCTATTGCTGATACATTACGCGGAACTAACAAACTCTTACAGAGACCACTTGATGACCTATACAAAATGGGTCGTAGATACTTGAGGATCAAGTTTAATTTTCAAAATTTCGTTTTGCAGGTAAATCTGAACCTAGGGCAGAAAGAATTGGTTGACTACTGTCAAGCTAACGGAGTATTGGTCGTGGCTTACTCTCCATTCGGTACTATGGTCCCCTCCCGCAGTGCTCCCAATAGTCCTGAGCCCAAATTAAACAATCCCACGATGGTGGCCATCGCTAAGAAGCACGGAAAATCTGTCACTCAAGTCACCTTGAGATATCTGGTACGAATATTGACATAAAGCTTATATTTCAACTTGTGTTTCAAACTGAATGATATAAGCGGATGTTTGGCTGACGATTATTACTTTTCAAGCTGTTGTAATATGTGGACGTCTCGTCCAATTATTTACACTTAAATTTAGTTTTTATTTAATATCTTTCCAGTTACATATTTACTGAGATTTTTAAAGTATTACATGAGATGAAAGAGCTTCGTTTGAATTTTTATTATTATCGACTTATTAATTGAAGTCTTCACGTCAATCCGGTTATTCCTTGTTTATGAAGTGCGCGCGGTCACAGAGCTTACCTGTTACTATCGCGCTCAGTCAATAGTCCGGATGAATAGTACAAACACTAAGTCATTATTACGGTTTGGATAATCACATTGGCATGACTCTCCGACATGCATTAAATAGTATCTTATTTACTATAACGTATTGGTAGGGGAAGCCGGTCCTTGTATATATATATATATGTCAGCGGATAATTCTACGAACCGCACGGTTATAAAAAGTCTAGTAAGATTGTAAACTGTCAGTTGGTCATCCCAAGATTATCCCCGGAAGGTAATATCTACAGAATTGGGTTTTTGAATATATTTTTTGTATATAAAATGAATATATTTTATATATAAGTTTTATAACAAACTTTTTTTTTCGCAATATTTTAAATAAATAGCAGTAGATGGTAAATCCTTTGCTATATTTGATTATAAAATAATCTCTGTTAATGTTATTTCTGTCACAAACCAACAGAGCTCGTTCTGTCGTATTTCGATATGAGGATTGTAGTTCGAAATCCGCACTGGCACACGAGGAGTTCCAACCTTAGTCCTGTGAAGAAGTAATTTATTTGTGAACACTTTTAATTTATTTTCAGTACCAAAGAGGATTAGTATCAGTTCCAAAAACGATCACCAAAAATCGGGTTGTCGAGAACGCATCCATTTTCGACTTCGAACTGGATTCTGAGGATGTGGCGACGTTGGCCAAGTTCGATAACGGATTTCGTACGGTACGACCTATCTTCTGCCAAGACTACGAGAATTATCCATTCGATAAAGTGCCCGAGAAAGCCGAAATACCTGAATCTTTATTGAGATGGAAGAACGGTGCTAACCAAGACATAGAATAAAAATTATTTTTGGTAGGTAATATATATTCACTACTATTATATTTGATTGCATAATACATTATTTAATAAAAATTTCAAAATTCATTGTCATCTTAGTAAATATTTTTGTACTAATAATTTTGTAGGAATACTTCATTAATGTATTTATTAATCAACTTGACACCAGTATATATGTATTACATACGTGTAAATAAACTCTAATATTAAATTTATATTATAAAAGTGTATTTCTTTTGTTTAAAACCTTTTCCTAAATACAATTTGTTCATAACAAAAATTCCACGTTTAATTTGCTTCACAGCAATTTAAAAGGAAACCAAATATAACGTCTTAGGGTATCGTAAGTGCCTATAAAATTACCGAAAATGTTGTGTTATATCTACTTTGACTTCTTTAATCGTTATATGTTTGGCGTAGTGGCCACAATTTCACCTGATGTTAAGATGATATTGATGCCCAAGATGGTAGCACGCTAAGCCTAGTGGGAGAACTGGCTCTCAATTGCAGCTGCCGGAATATACCTATTGCTACTTGGAGACAGATTTTCAACTTGAGGGTGGTAGCTAGCCAGACGGGCATTAGAAAATGCCCTACCACCATGTTATGGTTCCCTCATCATTAAAAATAATTCAAAAATTTCTTTGTTACTTACGTCTGGACTGAGTATCTGTTGTCTTTCTGCAACAAACTTTTGTTATTGATAATTGATGCGTGTACCTGAAAATGTTAAATCTGAAACTGAAAATAGAATTTCAAGAGAAATGCTACCAACTGTAACAATAAAATAGATGGGGCCTTATTGTTTAATAACGATCAGGTCTACGGGCTCGAAATTTTTGAATTAACTATATTGACCTTTTTAAAGTTCATATTAAACCATGTGCATTGTTAAGTATTTTAATTTCACTTATCAATAATTGAGCTTGAATCTTGAAACGTTAGAGCGTTGGATCTGGTTTAAATCTTATTACAGTCATCAACAGTCAACACCGCTATCCCGACGGTCACTGCCACCACCATCACGACAGTCACCACCACCACCATCACCTCGACAAACATTAAAAGACAACCTTTACGATTCAAGATAGGCCAGAATCAAAACAAAATGAAAACCGCTCACCAAATTCATTGATTACTCCAGTGACACTAATACCAGGTTTATGTGAAGTTTTGTGCCTGCACTAACTCGAATGATATTCGGATCCCACTACGGCATCAACAATCGTTTAATGTCTTTGCCATATGTAGCTGAAGAGGCTTGCATATACAGTGAAAGACTCCCAGGCCACACAAATCACAGGAACAAATCCACCTGGACGATACTAGGAAAGCCTCGTACACTACAATTACAACTACTTCAGTCAGCACAAAATTTATTTCGAGCGCGTTTAATCAATAATCATTGAAGCGATGATGGCGCAGTGGTAGCGTGTACGACTTCGCGTCGATTGATGTGAGTTCGAATCCCTACAATAAGCCTGAGCTTACGGTGAAGGGTAACATCGTGAGAAAACCATAGCATGGTGGTAGGGCATTTTCTAATGCCCGCCTGACTACCTTCCACCCTCAAGTTGAAAATCTGTCACCAAGCACCAATAGGTGTGTTCCGGCAGCTGCACTTGAGAGCCAGTCTTCCACTAGGTTTAGCGTGTTACCATCTTGGGCCACATCGTCACTTAACATCAGGTGAGATTGTGGCCAGAACGCCAAAACTAAAACGATAAAAAAAATAAGTTATCACATTTAACAGGGCATTGCTTCCCTCTTTAAGCGAAGATCAATATACCTGGATACGTTAGGTCTTATCCCACTTCTGATGTCGTAGCGCGTATACAACATCAGCGGCAGTAGTTATCCTCGATATCGTAATAAACAACGCTCTCACTTCTTGTGAAGGTCGTCAGAATCGAATGCAAATACTAAGCAAAAGTATACTCCCAGAGTCACGGAATATCGTAGGGATTTGAACGGTCCACTGATCCAAGTGAGAATGTTTTATTTGTTGTTACTCCCAGTGGCCTTCAACCTCCCCTATAGCCACCCCGAGCTTTCCTAGACTGAACTAGTTATCTCACCACTGTCCGCCTACAGACACAGCATCCGATCTCCATATTTGCAAAGCGGCCAAACAAATGTAACCACAGTGCCCAAATTCAGATGTCCTCACGGTCAGATAGCTCGAACAAGAATGGTCTTCTTTCCTCGTGTTCCGATTGACCGAGGTCAATCGATGTCTGTCACTATTAAATGGCTCCACCGAGAATGCTCCTTCAAGCCGGTCGTTTCCTGAGTTATTTTCTTGATAAAATTAATAGTTTCGCTATAAAATTCTAAAATCTACTGAATAGACGATAAATTTAACTTCGACCTCGAATAACTTTTAAACGAGTTGAGTTATCAAAAATGACTTCACACCTTTTTTTAGACAGTTGAATTCTTTAAAAAAGTATGTATAGAACTTCCCTACATGACGTATCGCAATGGTCCAACCCTATGGTCTGCGGGAAGCGAGAGGGGAACAAAACCGACCAATAGGCTAGTCTTTTGCTGGCCGCCGGCTGCAATAGACGTAGACGTGAGGGCTTTCACGGTTTCATTTTTGTGACTGCTACACATGAGATTATTTTACCAAGATGACACATACCCTGCGCTGTTTTTTAAATTACCATACAGTCATTCAAAAGTAGTGCTTTAATGCGTTGTGAGTAAATTTTGTTTACTAATACTAACTGTGCTTGCGACTTCGTACGTGTGGAATTGCGTGTATGAAAAAGAGCAATATGAAAAATATATGTAGGTATGCTGAAATTAATCATCAGCGATTTAACCGTATTTCGTGCTTACACGCCGATAAGATCATACATTCACATAACTGGCAAGCCATATTTTTACGTGCCGTTGATAAATCAATATGGTGAGACGTTTTCATAGTTACTTTTTCATATTGATACGATATGGTGTTGCCACAATTTTATGCTAAGGATAGTTTAGTTATATCAAAATCAAAAATATTTTATTCAAGTTAGGTCCTAAGAAGGCACTTATGAATGTCAACACAACACTACCGGCTCGAAGCAAGTTAGCTGTACAAGTAACACGAGTCTTATTCTATTTACCTTCTGAAGTACTTCCAGTAATAAATATAGGTACTTCAGAATAACTTCATTCAATAGTTACTTGAAAATTAAGTTGATATAATCGACCCTCTAACGCTAATCCATCGTCATATTTTATCCAATTTAAACAAAACCGTAATTAATTATACAACTAAACCTTCCTCATGAATCACTCCGTCCATTGAGTTGTCGCGTTAAGACAGACAGACGCGGCGTCGGGACTTTGTTTTATAATATGAATATATAGATTACACATTACAGGTTTTTCTCAATTAACTATGCATATACCTATTTACAAAAACAATTTAATCACTTAAATTTCCTAAAATAATTTTAGATTAATTTACAAGCATACGCTCCGAACATATTAGTTAAGGAATCCTATTTATCCTTATTACTTTATCATCAAGATGATGTAAAATAATGTAAAATTAAAATAATTCCAACATTTGGCTCGGGTTTACGACTATAGGTGTAGTGGTGCGAACGATCCGTGTGAGTTGTGACGCATAACCTTGGCCGCCCGATAAAAATATTGTCTATAGTATAAACAAGTAAGTAGTAAGTAAGTAGTAAGTATTATAAACCATCAATCATCGATTTCATTTAAATTATACGAGGGTGAAACCGCGAGGCACACCTAGTATCCTATACGTATTCAGTATTATAAAACTCATCTTCTGTCCGTCTGTGCGTTTATGTCTTTTTCACGCGAAAACTACTTATCCGATTTACATAGTTTTACCTTTAATTCATATATATATTATCTGGCCAAGTTATAGGATATATTTTTTAGATAAAGTAGCATACGATATAAGCAGAGACGACAATGGTGAATCAATTTATCGGAAAAAACGACCCTTTTGGGAATTGCGCTAAGTAAACCATATGAAATATATCAAAATAATGTACTACATAATTGTAGATCTTAAAAACACCTACAAAAAAGTTGGTAATAGCATATGTCTATCTTCTAAGGATAATCAGCAATTAGCATTTTTGTCTTTAAAAAGACCGGCGGGCGACCGTCATGATTGGGAACGGGGCAGTACGATTCGTGCGTCTGCTCGACCCACGGCATTCTGTAGAGCAAAATGTCCATCAGACATAAGCTCACACTCTATAAGACATATATCAGGCCGATACTAGGTCCGTTCCTCCGGTATGAAGCCCTCAAGCCAGCTGCTCGCGCGATACAGTGACACTGCAATCACTAGCTACCTACACACATGCATCACACTGTATTATGAACATACATGCATTACACTCAGGTACATAGGTTCTGTAAGGTTTTTGATTAGCCTTAGACCAATTTTCAGATCACTAAATACATGTACGCGTGTTTCTTCCTTCCTCCCAGAAGGCAAGAGATATGCATACATGTATAGTTAGTTAGCTGGAATTCAGATAGGAATTTAGCTAGGTCGCGTACTCACGCTCATTATCAAAAATTATTTACGTAAAAGAGTTTATTTGATTGTTTATGCTTAACATAATATAACACGCCCTTCAATCAGTGGCGATATTATCGTAATAAATAACATAATATTTATGTCACTGAATAAATCACTATCAATATGATAATTCTTTATGAAATCACTAGACTTGTTTACATCTGCCAGTCGAACAATCTTTCACTAAGATTTATTTCAATAGATTACTTTCAAGCAATAATTATAATGATTGTCATGTAGGTATTTACACAATTCCTTTCTTGTAAGTAAAGGATTTAACGATTTAACCATTTGAAAGGTTTTGAAACATTTTATATTGCTACACCCACAGTAAAGAGGTGGCTCGTGACACATTTTCATGGGTTTTCACTAAATAACAGGGTTCACTTTCTACTTAACAATGATGGCTCAGTGGTAGCGTGTATGACTTCGCGTCGATTGACGTGAGTTCGACTCCCTGCACTTAGCCTGAGCTTTCAGTGAAGGAAAACATCGTGAGGAAACCATAGCATGTTGGTAGGGCTTTCTCTAATGCCCGCCTGGCTACCTAACAACCTCAAGTTGAAAATCTGTCGCCAAGCACCAATAGGTGTGTTCCAGCAGCTGCACTTGAGAGCCAGTCTTCCACTAGGTTTAGCGTGTTATCATCTTGGGCCACATCGTCACTTAACATCAAGTGAGATTGTGGCCACTACGCCAAACCTATAACGATAAAAAAATACTCAAGTGATAGGAATAATAAATACAATTTTTCAAAGTTTCATGCGAGAATTACTGAGGCATAGTTCATAAAAAAATTGTGTCAACGTTGTAATATTAATTTATGTTAAAAATGACTAATAGCTTATTTTTAACTAAATAAGTAATTAACTATACACACAAACAACAAATATAATTAAATACAAGCAAACCATGCTATAGCTGGCAGTAGAGCCGAAGCTCTTTTTTTCATCTGACTACACTGTTAGCCGTAAGGTCCCTGAAGCCTGAGACGGCTTTTACAGATTTACCGGACTGGGGAAGCGCTTAAGGCATTCAGCCGCGAAAGCGTTGCAACAAGCTCCAAGGGTGCCAAAGCGGCCGAACCTCTGCCTGGACTGTTGCCGTAAGTAGTTGCAAATAACTCGTGAACTGTCCAAATAGCTACTGGACAAATATAACTGGCTAATTCTCTATCCGTAATTCGATCTAAACTAACTATACATATACATGTTTCTTTTCTCTGGAAGGACAGCAACGGCAACGGCAGCAATGTTAGGATTTTTATATACATACACATTTTTAGGACAAAAATGTACACCAGGATTCGGTGTATCAGAAAATTTGTAAAAGAAGTACACCTGTACAAACACAACTATAGATTTATTAATATAGATAGATTATATTAATAAATACATATACCGAAAATCCATAGATACATACATACATATTTGAAAACATACACTTTCAAAGCCACAGTTCGATCCCACTTGTTCGCGTCTGCAATAAAACACACACACACACACACGTTCACATATTTAATCTCGCAGTTCATTCCCTCACACAATTGTACAGTGATTTTCCACTGTTATTTTATAAGCACTGTGATAACAAGCTTAAAATAAACATAGGGTTTGCTGCGTCGATCAATAGTTTTACCTTTTGACTCTCAAGTTCACACAAAATGTACGTACTAATCTACTTATAGTAGGGCCAATTTAATAGATCACATTCGACACTAAATCGAAATTCAACAACGTAACATTGTAACGGGGAGCACATAATATTTTTTTTTTTTCAAAGTTAAAAATGCACAATTGCTATTGCACAATAGCAATTCTGAGAGTGATAGTGATGTCTGGAAGTGACTTCCTCTCTGTGCATCCACTAAATTATTAACTGATGATTATTAACTGTTTATGCTATTAACTATTAGCTGTAAATGCGCACGCATCTTTTGGCGGCAGTTTGTCATGACGAAGTTGACCACTATATTTTTTTAATTTTGTAAAAACAATTATTAATAAATAAACATTATTTTTACACAACCAAAAAAAAAGTCTAATATGAATTTATATTATTAGCAACCTACTCCGGATTCGCACGGCTAACAGTAGAATACATATATGTATAACTTATTGGTTTACGCGGCGCACGTCAGTAAAGCTCCCAGTCGGCATGATTTTTTCCGACATTTTCAACAGTCATCGTCATATTTCAGCCAATATACATTAAACGTTAATAAATTATACGTACACCTAAACCTTCCTCATGAATCGTTTCGTCCATAGATGCTAGTTTTTGAGTTTATCGCGTTCAGACAGACAGTAGTGGCGGGGGACTTTATTTCATAATATGTATAGATTATCGTTGATGGCCAACTTCATCATGATGTTGTCACGCGGAATAAATTTATAAAATTATTTTTGTCTAGTTACGACAAAGAATTATAGCTTAAGAATTATAGTTTTTTATTTCTATACACACATATAATAAAACTGGTGTCTGTTAGTAATATCACAATAATAGGTTTTTACTAAATGCATCAGTCAGTATTCAAGGTACCTATAACAAAAACCCAGTATTAAAATTGTACATGTAGTGGTTTTTGTTTTTCATTCATAAATTTGTGTTTTTAGAACCTGTATTGTGTAAAATAGGTGTCATTTTGGATAATAAAGCTTGGATATTGTATACAAGTGAAGTGGATTGAAAATAATAACATAAGACATGAATTCTGTGATGCCACAAAAACTCCCTCGAAAGTTCTAACAAGGGAGCCGCCATCTTGTTAGGATTTTAAATTCGTCATACCACTTGAAACGTTTTTAAATATGAAATTATTCTGATTTGGTTTTGTTTAATTCCTGGTACGGTTTAATTATTTTAATTAGCGTTAGGTATACGTTTCCCTCGCTTTGTTGACAAAATGTAAAATACTTGACACTGGCCCAAGAAGAAGAAAAGAATTTATTCACTAGTGAATGTCAAAATACTACCACCGCGGCACCGGTTCGACAACCAACCCCAGTCATCTAGAAGAGCTTGCATAAAAGAAATAATAAGCAACGTCTCTCTGTTATCTGAGCATTGAGAAATCTAAAATTCATGATCATTATTCTTATCTCTTTAATATACTGTCAGTTTTATTAAATACTGACTGTGTCCGCAGCTCCGCTCGCCTGGACTACTAATTTTGTTTTGCGGTACCCTAATTATTTTTCTAATATAAAAGTAGCCCAAGATATTCCATATAACATCAGCTATCTGCCAATGAAAGTCCCGTCAAAGTAGGTGTTTGCTTCGGAGATTACCCGGAACAAACAGACAAACAAACAATAATATTTAAAAACAGGTTTTTTGTTATAGGTACCGTGTATACTTTCATATGTATTTAGTAAAAACTTCTTATTTTGACATTATAAACAGACACTTCAATTTCATTAAATTTATAGATAAATTGAAAATTGAGAAAGACATCGGCACTAGTAACCTATTCATTGCGACCATTCCAATGAGACCAAACACTGTATTTCTACTGTAAGTTGGTGGTAAGTTAGAATATTCTGCAGATTCCTGATGATGCTGCAGCATCAGGTTTACAGGATACCTCTGTTTGCGTCGGGGGTTAAAAATTATAGCCTATTATACTAATTTTATTTGCTTCGTCACGTCTGCGTCTCTTAATCTATGAGCGCAGAAAGTCTATATATAATGCAGGCGCGCCTGTCTCGACGTTCAGTAAGTCTAAAATCAGTAGTGGAGCAATCTTCAGCGCGCTTAATTAAAACAATGGAACAGGTCAGTTATCAAACATTTTTATTTTAATACTTAACTGGTACTTACGACTTGGTGTAAAATATACATTGATGTTATAAAGTTCAGAGGATTATTTCTTTGAACATGCTGATCTCTGGAACTTCTAGGCAGATTTGTTTTTTATAGCTTATTTATTGATGAAGGTTAAAAGTTATATAACATCACGCTACAACCTTTCGAAGAGGAGCAGTAATCATGAACGTCAAGCAGGTATCAGGTTTACACGGACTAAATTTCCGCAACTTGACGTCTATGTGCGCTTATTTCACGTGACTTTAGTCGTACCAGGTCGTTGTTAAAAACCTCCGGAAGAGTCCTTGGCATGTCAAGGTGTTCAAACCGGTATTGGACCAACTCTCTGCACTCCTAGAGTACAGGTTTAGCTGTCTCTTCTACACCTATGCATGCTCTACAAAGAGGGCTTTCAGCAACATCTACATTAAAAAGATGTTTGTTATAGTACCCGTGCCCTGTTAAAGCTGCTGCTGACCATTTGTGTTTGAAGTCTATTCATGTGTAGAGAATGTCAATTTAACATGGGTGAAACCATGGGTCGCGGATATTATGTTATGTATCCATATTGTGACATCGGCATCCAGTAGTAAGGGACTGCCAGCGCGATGCCTTTCCACAGATATCACGATAGTTACTTTTTGTAATTAGCATAATTATGCTAGCTGATCATGGGATTTCATGATCCAAAACTCACAACCGGTATTAAGCCTTTATATCTAAGGAGAGACTTTGCCTCCCTGCGTGTTTTCTCCCGTTTGTACAATGGCTTGCGTTACGAGTATTAGTTCGACATGGCTACTTTCCACCATCGCACCGCTCGCCATTAGCAGGTAGTTTATCCTCACACCTTGAAACCTAAATGGCCGCGGACAGTCTGGTTTCAGAGTAGTTTTCTTCCGTGAACGTTCGGGATGAGGAATGAGTTACTGCTGAGGTTTTCTCTGGGTATTCAAACGCTCTTCAAGAGGGGAGGGAACCGGTTCTTAAATGATCTGCAACGTATATGTGATGGCATCATGCTGCTGTAAAAAAAGACAAGTTTCTAGGTTAACGCCACAAAGTGATTATTAAAGCCTATAGGGTATTTCCCGCAGACCGTAATCTTGAAATTAGGCGCGACGAGAGGTCTTTTAGCAAAAGTTAAAGGAAAAATCCGAAAACAAGGAATTTATAATCCCGGGTGAAATTATAATGCAACTAATTTGTGTTAAGCTTTCGATTAGTGGAAAAAAAATTTACAAATACTGAGCTTTTAAGTTATGAATACGAAAATTGATAAAAATATAATTAAATATAATGCTAGAGTTCTGGCACTAATACTTTTCACATTAATTAATCTTTCACTCTAAGTATTCACTGAACTTTTTCTACTTTTCAAAAGATTATTAAATCGTTGAAAATTTATCAATTCGCTGTTATCAAAATTGATGGGTTCGCGTTGCAGTTGTTGCTCAGTAATTGTTATATCTGGAAGATTAATAATTTGTAGTGTTGAAATCTTTAAATTATTTGTAGTAATGTGATTAGCTTTCAGCGTACTTTCTCCAATTAATGTCACCAAGGTCATCTAGGACAAGAAGTAAGTCCCTTTTACATTTTTTTTTTTTGGTTATTTCGTCATTACAGATTTTTTATAATATATTCTCAGCATTTCTGTGAAGGATCCATCTCTCCTTCCCAATTGATTGAATCTTGATAGTCTTGTTTTCAACTGGTATTGAATGGCAAGAACTTGTATTGGAAGAAAACTTAATTGATGCTGTTATATAAGAATCTTCAGGTGTCGGTCGAGAGTCATCCTCATGGCACAGGAATATCTCGTCGTGAAACTCGTTACACGGAAGGGAGATCGAGACTGTTTAGAACTTTTTACTAAGAGGTAGTGGTATTTAGGAATATTAATGGTAGTATGATTAGAAGGATTGGTCATAGGTATAGGGATTGCTCTATAGTATGTATAAATTTCGTCTCTAATTATAGGTATGTCCAAAATGGATGTTATTTGATTTCCTTTTGTATAAGCTTTAAGCTCTATACATTGCTCTATTTTAACTAAATTATCATATCTTACTGGGTACACAAATTTGTAGGATTATTCTATCTTTTTTAATAATTCCTACAATTCATTTGAATTTATAAGAGGCTGGACTAATAATTTCTGTTTACTATGGCACATATTTATAAATGCAAGAGAAGTTTCATTCATTCATCTGAATGTAAAGTAATTAAAAATTATGATAGAATAAATTATAAATGTTAATGAAATTATGTATAGTTGTATCAATATTAGTTTGTTTTGTTAATTTTCTTATTTCCCGAAGTTCTTTGTATATTTGAATGAAATTGTTCTTGATAAAGTTCGTTATCTTTACCGTAGATTCAGAAATTTCAGATATCAAAGTAACCTTTTTAATTCGTGTGTTTTGGCGTGTTGTTCATGTATCAATCATATTTTCATATCTCATAGCATCATTATGATCTAAGTTACCGACTATAAGTTTAGTTATAGGTCCAAGAGGATTCAGAAGTTCACGTCTAAATCTAGTTGATGGTGATAGCTGTCCTAATTTCTCAATGCTAATGTTCATTACATAATTAGTTTAAAGTTTAACATTATTAAGTTGAACATTAGAAGTTTTATTAATAAAATATATTTTTAAATATTGATTAAAATTTTACATATCTTTTAATATTAAATTCTAAATCCTCACGTATACTTAAATCTAAAATCTTAGTTATTGTTCACTTATCATAACTTACACTAGCTTGACCTTGCTTCACAAGGACTACACCAGGATTATTGTCAATCCTGTGAAGTTACAGAACGTGAATGCTGATGGTGTCAGAATCAGAAGCCCATGGATGTTTAATGTTCTTAATAGGTACGTTTTTGTTTCTCAATTTTCAGTTTAATGGGACAACAGTTGCTGTCAATATCGCTAGACACAGGTGCTTATTGGTAACGCGGTTTATCTTGTCTTTGAAAATAAAAGAAATGTTTAATTTTTGACTTTATAACAATATTGGTATTATCCACGGGTAAATGTACTTCTAAAATCTTTTCTTTTTCGTGAGATAATCTTTTTACTGGCAATCGATTTCTATTCCGTTCAAAGTAAGGATTTGACTAGGTTTATCTACGGCTTTTTCAGTAATAGGAATACTATTTGTATTGATATCTTTGGCAGAGTGTATCATTACAGGTAATGAACAGGCAATAATAATGTTATATGAAGGAGAATGATTTGTGTGAGTTAAAGTGTAATCGGATTCTGAAAGGATAATTAATGTTTCTACAGAGTCCGAAATAGATATTGGACTGTCGGGTCGCTTGGTGTCATCTGAATTAACCTGTAAGGATGTATCGTCGTTATCACTGGTAAGTACATTTAAATCTATATATGAAACGTGAACGTCTGCATTACTATTTTGTCTAGATAAATCATTAGAATTGATCATTGCATCGCTGTTAACTAGGGTCGTAGGCACATTAACATGAGTTTCAGTGCGGGGTTCTGAAGTTATTTCCCATGGGGAATTGGGGGACATTCTTGGAATTTGTTTCTTTTGTGTCTGTAATATTAGATTCTTTAGTCGACATAACCGGGTTGATAGTCATGGTGTTGGAATAACTCAGGGTCATTAATTTCTGGAGAGTCGATCATATTTTGCTTAAGTGAGCGTGGATTACGCTCGAGTAGATTTTGTGGTGGCATGCCAAATTTAAATTGCTGTTTTGGCATATTAAAATTTGGTCGTAACTGGGCATTATTCAATTGAGGTTTAAATCCTTGTTGCGTTTTAAAATTCAGTACGTACGGTCTGAATTGTTCACCTTGATTTGGTATACCAAATTTGAAATTATTATTACCGATTCTAAAATTATTTTGAGTTTGGTACGGAATTCCGAATTTAAATTTTTCATTTAAAGGTTGACCGATAAATCAAGATTTTAATTGTTTATTAATTGTTAAAAAGTGTTGTTGTTTATAAGTGTTAATTTTAATTGTCGTTATATCGACTCTCTCACTTAATAGAGCTGCTGCTCTCCCACAAAATCTAGTAGTAATACAGTGGAAAACGTACGTAGTGTGAATAGGGCTATTTGGTCCACTAAAATTTCTGAATATGTTGTATTCACATGTCTTATTGAATAAATTTAAAATGCCCTGATCTCCATCGAACTTAGGAATTAAACCTAAAAGTTCCTTCGGTATTAATTGAACCGTTTGTTCACCGTTTCGTTGCATTATAAACGTTTATTAATTCCTTTAATTAAAATAAAATTCACAGTATAATGAATTATCAATCAATTAAAATATAGTCCACAATAACTATAACAACACGATTAATAATATATATAATCACATAAAACATTATTCACAATACAATTCTTAGAAATAAAACTAATTTTCAATCAATTAAAATAAAATATTAGTCACAATACAATTCTTAAAAAAAATAATTAATTGAAATAAATTAAGTTAATTCACAATATAATTCTTAAAAAAAAATCATCAAATAAGATATAGTTTACAATATAATAACACAATAAAAAAAACTCAGTCAATTAAAATTAAATATAATTCGCAATATAATTCAAAAAAATAATAATTTATATTTCTTATTACTAGGCCTGCAAATTTTTCTACAGAAGTAAAATAACTTTGGACTATTTTTGTTGGAAAATTACGGAAATATCACACAAAAACAACCACGGAAAATAGCAAGGACGAGACAAGGATTGTAAAAATGGTCACTTACAGTCTGCTCAATCCAATGCCTTGCCGTGAAGCTGCTATCGTTTTTGGACAGGATCCCTCGGAGATCGAAGCCCAGACAATAACGTATTTGTTTGGTTCGCATATACTCACACCGCGAACGATTTGTAAAACTCGAACACAGCATTATTCAATGAGTATCCTACCGGCTGCGTCAATTAAGAGTCGTGGGCAACACAAACGGTTTTTTTTTAATTATATACAAATGATTCTTAAGAGATTTTACTATAGAATGAATAAATGGTTTTACAGTTGTCTTATATAGAATGTCTTATTATTGTAAACAAAAGGTGGTTATCGCCAATCGTAGTCATAACATACGAGTAATTATGTAACGTCAGCATTTTCTACGTATCTATGTACCGTATGTATGTATTGTATATATGTACCGTATGTAGGTATGTACCGATTAACACGCCATAATAAGGGAGGGTACAGACTGCATAACTACCTTATATTGAAATATACATAATTATAATTTAATCGAATAATGTTAAATTTACACAATGTTAAATGATTTTTACGCATTAATGAAAAAGCAAACACAAAGATAACATTGTTGTTATTGATAGCTAACGTCATCATGTCGCACTAACGTCAAGCTATCTGTCTGGTTCTTTGAAATCGTTTCAGATTATTTAGTGGGGTTTGTTAAGTCTAAAAAGTACTTATTTTTATTTATTTTGTATATATTTTTCAAATAATCGCAAATAAAACTTTACTATTGGAATAAGCGGCCAAACGCTATCTTAAAACTAGTGTGAGTTCTCTTATCTAAAAATGTACTCTGTCGACTGTCGAGTATTGAAGACCCGCTTACGTAGAAAATTATAACATTGATTTATTTGAAATGGCATAGTTAGTTAAAGGCATACTAAAATGTGATGGTTTAAAAGACGCTATTTATAATATGATACAAGAAAAAATGTTTTTAATCCAACCAATTGTGTATTAGGTTTATTTTAAGTAGCATATTTAAAAATAATTGATACTATGTTTAAAAGACATATTAAACTTAGTTTTAAGAAAATAACTATAGGTTGAATCTGCAAACAAAAGGGAAAAGAGCTTCAAAGAAAGGTTTGAACCGTCATGCTTTATTTAATTTGTTTGAAGACAAACTCGTTGAAGTGACATTGCATTTTGTTAATAGTGGAACTTTTCGTCAAAAGTTAGCCATAACGGAAAACTCTTTATCTGTAATTTAACTGTAATTTGGAAAGATAATAGCTTATATTATTCTGTATAACATAAATAAAGTAATAAAAAAAGGCAAATTGCAAAAGGCATTAAATAGTTTATGTCCAATGAATGTGAACGATTCTCTGCCAAGCACTTTTTCACTACCATTAATTGTTCTATCTTTTTGAAGGCTCAATTAAGATACGTCTTCTCTGCACGAGCTGTTTATCGATATTAGTTGCGTCCGTTGAACATAACAGCGGCGTCAAAACTTGTATTTTTGAGAGTTTTTATCAAGTGTTTGTGCGTGATCACGTGAGTCTGAAGAAAGTGGTATGACAATCTGTAGCGACTTGTAAAATATTCATGGATAGTTCTATTTTAATATACTTAGTCTAATTTTAAAGGTAAACTATCTAACATTTTAATAACACAGGAATACTAAAAGCACTTTTCATTTTGACAATAAGCAAGCAAGTTACCTATGCAGTGTGACACTACATGGTTTAGTGAATTGGGGGTTTGGCATTTATATTGCACAATTATCATTTTTATTCAAAGTAGAAGAATTCTTACTCTATCTTGAAGATTAAAATAGTATCATAGGTTACAGTTTATATACGTTCTCCTCGGTGTGACATGCTTTCGAGATTCTCCAAATTTGGAGAATGAGCCAGATACATTGAATAATAAACTGTTATAATTATTTACTTATTTATTACTGCGGTTATAATAAAAATATTCAAAGGTCAACTTTGTTTATACGAATCATAATCAGTATCTCTTTATAAAACAGAACTTGTTAAATATAATTATCATTATTTAGCTTATTACTAAAAATATGTTGGTGAATGAAATTATTAAAGAAAGTTTCAGATCTTATTCATGAAGAATAGGTTGGAGTTTTTTGCAGGGTCTTAGACAGTCATGTTTTTGTTTTTTATTCATAAATTCTTTATTTGCTCTTTATAGCATGTTATTTGGACGAATAATTTGGAAGAATAAGTACCTCTAGAACCGTCCTGTCACGTACGCTAGGGTTGTGGAATGGGTTGCCCAGCTCGGTTTTCCCCCAGGGCTATGACATGGGGCTCTTCAAAAAAGGGTTGAAATACAGTCTCCAAGGTCAGCAACATTGCTGTAATGCCCCTGGTGCTGTAGTTGTCTATAAGCGACGGTAAACATTTACCATCAGGTGGGCTGTCTGCCTGTTTGCACCCTTTGGCATAAAAAAGATAATGTAAAATTAAAATAATTGAACACTCGGCTCGGGTCTATAACTATAGGTGTAGTGGCGCGAACGAGCCGTGTGAGTGGTGACGCATAACCCTGGCTGTCTGATAAAAATATTGTCTATACTGAAGTATTACAAATCATCAATCAGCGATTTCTTTTAAATTATACGCGGGTGAAACCGCGGGGCACATCTAGTGTTAAAATAATAGACAAAATTATAATTTCGTATTCCCCTTTTCCTCCATCAAAACTAGATAGTTTTTTTAGATTAAACGCTTATACCTATGTTGTTTTATTTAACTTCGTTAAATTTGGTTGCTGGAAGACATTTCCGACGTTAAAAGATAAGAAGGGCGTAATTTTAGGTTTCTAGTTTATAAATATTTAGTTAATGGAAAAAAACAAAATATCGGAATATGATATAGATGGTATGTTATAAAAATATTTGATCCAGGAATGAAACAGTTTGCATGGACTAAATGCAGTGGGCTGACCGGATACGAAATATTCTCTTTTCCGTATTAATTTGTTCCCCTTGAACCACAAAGCATGGCACAAAAATCAAACGCAGATTGCGTTTCTAGTATTTATAAGTCGTATATTTTATTATCTCAATGGCAGTCGTACAAACTTCCAATTTTATATTTCTGGATGGTTTCAGATTAAAATTCCAACGTTCAAACTCAACAATGGGAAGGACATCCCCGCAATAGGCTACGGAAGCTGGCTGGGGGAAAAGGTAACAATACATCATAAAATGTAATTCAAATTAAATGTAAATGTAATGTAATCTTCGTATTTAATGAGAACGTGTCTTTAAGTATATACAATGATGCTAATTTTACGTGTATAGCAAGCACCCTTGTATAATCTTCACAGTTCAAGCAACTCTTTAACAAGATGGTGGCTCTCTTTTCAAAACTGTTCAGGGAGTTTTTGTTGCAACTCAAAATTCATGCTTCCAGTTTTTTTTTTATATAATGCATTTCACTTGAGCACAATAACCAAATTATATGCCACAAATATTAGATTATAAAATAGAGACGAACATCTAATAATAATATCATCATCATCATTTCAGCCGAAAGACGTCCACTGCTGGACATAGGCCTCCCCCTTAATAATAATAATATATAAATAATAATATAAGTTTTTAAATTAAAACTACGTCATGACAGGTCACGAATCCGCTAAAAACTCTCAAATTATTATACTTTTTTTTGTAAGATTTCCCTTTCTTCTTGAAAGGAAAAAGCAAAGGTATCTAGACCATGTAGCCATTCAGATGTTGTTTTTTTAAACCACATTTAAGTTAAAAGGCTAAAGCCATGTATTTTAAGTGTCATGTACATAAAGGCCGAAGCCATATCTTTTCAGTTTTCACTTTCCCCTTTTTTTTCAACAATGGTGAATGGAAGTCAATTGTGGCGTCTATAATATTTCTGCTAACAAGTTTCCTTCTTCTTCTTTTTATTTAGTTGCAAGTGTGTTCTTACAGAATCATGCCAAAACTCACGTATATAGAGTATTTTCCAATTATCTAACAATCATCAAACAGCTTTGACAATATGACGTGTTCATGCTTCCCATGTTCAAACTTTTCAGGAAGTTTTTGTGGTTTATTATGTAAAATGTCATCTGTATTACACAATATAGGGTCAATAACACATTTTAATGAATAAAAAATTAAAACAACTACATAAAAGTTTGAGATCCAGCCAAAAACTCCCAAATTAAATTCGTAAGGAAAATTGTATTTAAAATCTTCATTTTTCAAATTACATAATACTTGTATATATGGCCAGTATGAAATAGGGAAGCATTTTCTGATATTCTGCCTTTTTTGCGTTCGTCTAAATATGTCCATGAGCGTATATGTAGTATCATAGAGTTATCACTACAATTCTATGTGTAGTACTTATTAAAAGATAATAAAAGTGAAATACTTACTCTAACTTTATTTTTCTATAATGTCAGGTCGAGAAAAGCAGTGATCCGGATAAACCACTTACGGTATGTGACTGTTTTTACTAATATTTTTAAATGTGTAATGTTTAGATTTTTGTTACGGGATTACACAAAAACGGCTCAACGGATTCGGATGAAATTTGGCACATAGATAGGTAGTTTATAATCTAAATTTATTTTCATCCCGGTAAATATGCAATTCTGAAGTCCAAGCAGACGAAGCCACGAGCCGAAGCTAGTTACTTTTTAAATCATTTATAAGTATACCATTAGGTCCATAATCTCACCTGATCTTAAGTAACTCTGAAGTGCACCTGCCGGACTGATTTTCAACTTAGGGTGGGTGCCAAGCGGGCATTAGAAAAAGCCCAACCACCATGCTATTTCATCAACATATTTTCCTATACCGAATGAGCTTGCAATCAGCTCGGGCTTATTGCAAGGATTCGAACACACGTCCATCGACGCGACACTCTACACGATACCATTTTTTTTTTTAAATCATGATGACTCAGTTTTACGTTCATCGCATCGATCGACGAGAGTTCAAATTCTACAGTGAGCCTGAGCTTTCACTAAAGAAAACATCGTGAGGAAACCATAGCGTGGTATTAGGATATTTTCTAAGCCAATTTACTTTCCTACTCGAAAGTTAACCCGAAACCCACTAAAACGCTGCTTTAGGCTGAAGTAACAACTTAACATCAGATGAACTACATCTCTATTTGCTACATAATGTCATAATATAATTGGGCTTACAATTACTACAATAGCGGAACTAATAATCGTATAAAAAGTTCAAGAGATTGTTTGTTTGAACGAGTTAATCCCTAAAACTACAAGTCAAATTTCAAAAGACCTTTTACCATTCTATAGTCTATTTATTGAGAAATATTATAAGCTATATAAACACTACGCTGCAGCTTATGGAGGGGAGTAGTAACAATGAACGTCATGCAATCTGGAAAGCTGCTTATAAAATTGACAACATACCTATTTAAAAAAACTGTAAATGCTTAAAAATCTAATAATATTATATCGACATCTGGCGTTATATTTATGAACTACATAGTAAACCAAATCGCATACATCATAATTGATTTCATTATATGTAATTTATTCCTAGATGGCGCTGATACGGTATTTTATAAAAGTACATCAATTGCGTCTACTTTCTCAACAATAAATCAAGAGGTTTAGCGAGCAAATTCATAGTGTAGACTTTTTGTTACAATACGCGCGCGCTTAGTAAAAATAGATGTGTTTAAAAATATATGTTTCTACTACAGTTCGATTACGATGGAACTGATTTTCCGAAGATGATAGAAGCCATGTCCTACGCCATCGATGTCGGTTACCGGCATATCGATACGGCACATCTCTACCGTATGGAGCCCGGAGTCGGTATAGTGGTCAACGAGAAAATAAAGCAGGGAGTCGCTAAAAGGGAAGACTTTTTCATTACTACAAAGGTTAGCAGTTTTAAACCGCCAATATTATTGCAGACACTGGAATGACTAATCGGAAAGAAAACATTACGCCACAAGCTAGTAGTTGGATGTTAGGATACGAATACGGCACACCAGATATAACACTCGCTATAGTGGCAATTGTGATCAGTCGGTTTTTTTTTTGACTGACTATACTGTTAGCCTTAGGGGCCCTGGAGCCTTTACGGCTTTTACAGCTTTACCGGGCTTGGAGTCATCAGCCAGTGTATATTCACTAAAGCGGGTGATCGCGACCGTACACGTAACATAAACCCCTAATAGTGAATCTGTTTTGGACTGTTTTTTTTTGGACCGGCCAGTATATAACCAGTAAACTTGTGTAGCTCGCGAGCAAAAGAGTTAAATGATATATAATCCAGACAAGAGAACGAGTATATCAGTAGCTCACCTGTTTATAAATTACATCTTACGTCTCAGTAATAAGATTCATTTCGGTTATACTCAGAGCGGTTCAGATCATATGAATAAAAAGATAGACCATATTCTTGCATAAGAAAGAGATAGCTGATTCGATCGAGCAAGCCGAGAGCGGTAAAGCGAACATGTAAGATTGATTATAAGAAAGCTTACATTACACCTTGATAATAAAGCACAATATTGGTTGCGTAATTCCCGGATCAATATTTGTGTACCTAATTTGAAGTGTTTTTGTTTTTATAGTATCGGTATATCAACTAGTATTAAAAATTGTACATAAAAACATTCTAATATGATGTAGTATAGGTACATATTATTTTGTAGTGAATATCTAATATAGTGTACCTAATCTTTTCATACTTTTTTGTTTATCTCTCTCTTGGTTTATCAGCCAAATAGTTTTGTTATATAGCTCAAAACATTCAGTATGCCCGATCTCTCTCGCTCTCGCGAGGTATAAAAGAGATATATATATCATACATTGAAAAGATATATATTTGTCTTCTTTTCAGTGATATGTTTTGCGCAAGACTAATATCCAGATGTCGAGAGGCTTATAGCTCGGCATTACAACGATTGTACTATGCCTACAAAAGACGTAGTACAGTCATTTTGCCGTGACATGTCATAAACCACAGAACTACATTAATTAGTTGATGCAATATACACAAGAACAAATGAATCGATTTTGATTTCAAGACTACCAATTTACATTATTCGCTAATCCTCTTTTTGGATACACATTTAATAAACGAACTACAATAAAATGTAAGTTTATCCTTTTTAAAGACACAAAAACGAGTAAATTCGAATAGAGCATTCTAGATTCCTGGGACTTGGGACATGATTTTTTATGGAAATTTTATTAATAGTGGCTCTATGTTATTTGAGTTGCTTGATCGTTAAGGTATGGCATCACTTTCACCGGGAGGCTGACGTTGAAGTGTCAGTGAGGGGATCTTTGCGAAGAATGAAGATGGATTACGTCGATTTGGTGTTGATGCACTGGCCCATGTCTATATCTGTAAGTAATGTTGTAAGCAAAACTAGTGTATCTGTGTAGTACTTAGTGTAAGTGAATTGCACCCTTCAGAGTATCCAATTTCCTCTTATACTTTACTAGCTGTGTAATACTGTCGGTCGAGCGCATTTGCGAATTGTGCTACCCCAAAAATGCTTATTGTGGGTGATCCTTACAAGCTAAGCATATGTTACTAGCATATGTAACTATTATGTTAGTCTTTTTAAGATCTACAATTATGTAATACAGTCATTTGATATATTTCCTATGGTTTACTCAGCGTAAGCCATTTAAGCACCCCAAAAGTGTCTTTTTTCCGAATTGATTCACCATTATCGTCACTGCTTATTTCGTACGTAATTTTAAGTAACAAAATATATCCTATAACCTGATCAGATAACATGTACTAACTGTAAAGAACATAATCGGGCAGACTGACAGCGAGACGTTGAGTTTTATAATATGTATAGATGAAATAATTTTATATATGTAACAAATTATTTATTTAATTTCTTAATCATGAGCTTTGTAAAAGGCAGCTGCGGTGGAATGAAAGGAAGTCTATTATCAGGTAGAAAAATAAATGGATGTAAATTTTATCTGTATTAAAAACAACAATTCTGTAGTCTCCCTGATCAGAGGAAGCATGAAAGTAGCTCCAGTGATAGAGAAATTAAGGAGTAAAAGGTTAGCGTGGGATGAAGGTCATATAATTAGAACGGTGTTTAATATGAAAGTAGATGGAACACCGATGAAGGTATGGATGGATTTTGTGAGGAATTATATGTGTATAAAATGTGCGAATACTGAAATTACAATTGATAGAGAAGATTGAGAGAGGAAAACATGTTGCGTCGATCCTTTTAAGGTGGAATAAGAGCAAGAAAAATAAGAATTAAAATTCTACATTCCAGCAAGAAGGTGTGGATGAGAAGATTGATTATTTGGAGACATGGCGCGGCTTCGAGAATGTGTTGAAGAAGGGCCTTACCAAAGCGATAGGTGTATCAAACTTCAACTTGGAACAAATGAAACGACTCCTTGCCAACTGCAAAGTGCCACCAGCCACCAACCAGATTGAAGTAAGTGATATATTACTTAGAATAAACACAATTTTCTTACAAGCATCGCTTGTACTGTAGTAACAATATTCCTATGTATTTATTAGACAGAATATTTAAAATTTAATCTTTTTTTGGCTCGGCACTTAAATTAAATTCTGGTCTCTGGGAGATTTAGCCTTTTTAAAACACTTAAATTACCAGATAAACATTTTTGAATCGAATCGTAACATTTATTTAACAGAGTAAAACTAATCAAACACACTTATTTTAAAATTCAAAATATTTGAAAATGGTACTAGGTACTCTATGATGATAACTGTCTAAAAATTCTCAATAACGCCTGTGTTCAACGCGATTTACAGAAAGAACATTTGTGATATTTAAATAGATGTAATTAGATTTTTAAATTTTGTATGTTCAAAAATATTTATTTCTTTACTTACATACTTCTAGCCATTTCTGCATAATCCAAGCTCGTCGACTTATTGGCGGTGAAGCGCTAATGAAGCCAAAAATGCTCTATGTAAAGCATCGACGTAAGGTTGCTTGCCTTTGAGTGTTATACAGATTACACTTTGGAGAGTGTGCACAAGAATTCCACGATTTAGTTCCGCCCAACCCGTTACACCACAGGACAACTAGAGGCCGTGAGGGTTTTCACCTTTATGTGGTGGACATTCCTCCAATTCGCATGAAGCGGTTCACTTCGTTGTTCATTATGCGAACGGCTAAGGAGTAGAACTCATTCCTGGCGTCTGTCTGCCCGTCCACCTATAATTTGGGAGTCTTCAAGTGAAGAGCGAACAGGCATTTGATAAGTAAGCGCGATCCATCGTTGGCCTCACCTTTACTTACAATCAGGAGAGATTGAGGCCAACCGCATGCCAGTACGTCATAAAAAAATCCAGAATTGCCACTCTGTTGCAACTTTTTTGGTACAATATTTTGGTGAAGTGGCAGCACTCTTTTAAAATAGCATCAACTTCACAGCTTTTCTTTCAACAATAATTTCCTTGTGAGGTTGATTTCTGAAGTCAGTTGCAGATAAATTTTATAGCTGTCGTAATAGAAATAGATGTTAATTAAATATATGGTCTACGATCATCGTGTTTTTATTCAGTCTCAACAATAGATGCATTTTAGTCAATTTTCTAAATTGTATTTTCCAGATCAATCTGAACCTAGGACAAAAAGAACTGGTAGACTATTGTCAAGCCAACGGCGTGGTGATCGTCGCTTTCTCTCCATTCGGTACCATGGTTCCCTCCCACTCATCTCCTGATAGTCCTGAGCCCAAATTAAACAATCCCACGATGGTGGCCATCGCCAAGAAGCACGGAAAGTCTGTTACTCAAGTCACTTTGAGATATCTGGTAAGATAGTCAACATTAAAGCCCTGATCAGATGAACGCGCGTTTTCAAAACGCGCACATCGACTTTCTATATATAAATAATACTAACTGTTCCGCACGCATCACGCGCAGAATTATTGTTTTCTTTTATAAAGACTAAGTACCTAAGGAGTAAACCAAAAAAAAAGGGTGTGTGCTTAAGACCGCACGGCAGAAGTGAAAACTTCATAAAGACAATTATTACGTATGAATTGAATATACTACACACAGCGACACAACAGCGAAGAGCAGCTGACTGTATCTTTCTCTCTCGGGTACACTCCCACACAGTTCACCCGATCGAGCCTGTCTCATCTCAGAGCGTGACGGATCAGCTTAACTATTACCTACAAAAATCCGTGTGTGGTGCGCCAAAAGAAGTTTTCACTTCAACAAAATCTATCCTGTAGTTTTTGCGTGATGCGCGCACAACTGCAAATCTCAATCATTTTGTTTATATAAATTAACACAAACCGTTCAGATAAACACGCCTTAACGCACCTCAGCCCGCGTTAATTAGCGCAGTTAGTTGGTACAATATTTATTGCTTATGGAGATGTTGTAGAGTGTGAACGTCTCGTTTATTTTTTTACAATTTAATTAGGTTTTATTGACATGAACGCATCGTCTATTCGCTCTTTATGTTCTGTGATAAACGGTTATACTTTCTTGTGTTACTAAATACCTTCACATTTCAATCGCGAATAACTACGAGACTAACAATGTGATAACGCTTGAGGTCACAATGGATAGAGTATGTCTGTACGTGTTTCCCATGCAACGTTTGTTTAGCCCGTGACATCATCGTCCTAGTGTAGCGCGTGATTGTTGTGAATTAGCGTTGTGTATAATTATAAATTTATGTAGCACGAAAACGTGTTCAACTAGAACGTTGATTCGAGTGTCATTGTAAATATTTTGCGAAGCACTACAAGGAATTAAAGTGAAGCAATAAAAAATATTCGCTGAAATATATGAAAAAATTTGAACAAAAATTGCAAAAAAATAGTTAAAGATGTCGTCTTACATAAGTCGCAAATATGGCTGAATTATAGGAAATACAAATCAAAGGAAAGCACTCATGAAAAGGAATTTAACAATCCTAATAGTTCAGTGCCGAGTAAATATGAGAGCTACGGCAGCACCTAAAAGGAAATTAAAAAACGGCGCAAAGGAGAAAAAATTCTAACACGACGTTTTACACTCCAAACTAAGTTTAAGTTTCCATACACTAACAGATTTCAGGGATTTAGTTCCCTTCTTTTAAAAACGATGATGTAAGTTGTTTACATCATTTTGAGGTTTCGAGCGCCTTCCAGAGACTTCGTGACCGTCTCATTTGGGTATATAAGCGAGCCGTATCGCGCGCCACGACAGTTCTATTTCGGAAAGCGAAGTAAAAGAAGAACTATAAGAGGAACATACAGGTTGATTCTGCAAGTACATACAGGCTGATACTTCAAGTACATTAGAAGAACGATTTACAAGTTTGTTTTGTTTTTAAATTCCTTTTTATTTAAAGTGGAATTAAATTGTTTACGTGAAACTGCATTTTACTACCCATGGATATAAAAATACCTTCTTCGGCCTTCCTTTACTCTTATATCCGTCCACCTTCTTATTTAACATACTTTTTTTATATATCCCCTCCCTTATGACATGTGTATACCAAGCTGAAGTTATACCACTTCTATATATCTACTGATTTCGTTTCGTATTATGTATGGCGTTGAAGATAATTTTTGTAGAGAAATGATTGGTAATCCTAGGATTATCTTCAGAGGATAATGTATAATTTCTTGAATAAGACGCTACAGTATTTACTTGCTTTGCCGTATTTATATATTAAGAGTAATAGGCAATCCGCACCGCAATACGGGAAGTTTTGTCTGAGTAGGAGTCCTGTGAAGAAATAATTTATCCATGACCACTTTTAATCGCTTATCAATTTGTTTTCAGTACCAAAGAGGGATAGTATCAGTTCCAAAAACGATCACCAAAAGTCGGGTTGTCGAGAACGCATCCATTTTCGACTTCGAACTGGATTCTGAGGACGTGGCAACGTTGGCGAAGTTCGATATCGGATTTCGTTCGGTACGACCTAACTTCTGGCAAGACTACGAGAATTATCCATTCGGTAAAATATCCGAGAAAGCCGAAATACCTAAATATTTGTTGAGTTGGATGAACGGTGCTAACCTCGACATAGAATGAGAACTAATAATGTTATTATTGTAATATTTTGATCTCATAAAATAGTGATTTAAATGTAAAAAAAATGATATTGAATATGAATAATCAAAAATTTCAAAATTCGTATATATTGTCGGATATGATAATTACGTAAGACTCCGGTAATATGTATATAACGTTTAAGTAAACGCTAATATAGTTTATACATCATAAACATGTATTTATTTTTTTAAAACCTTTTCCTAATACAATTTGTTCATAGCTTAATTTCGCTTAATTTCTACAAGCTGTGTCCGCTGCTCTCAGTTGGTGGGCGATCGCACGCGAGAATTGTGCTGCCTCAAAAATGTTTGTTGTGAGTGATCTTTAGAAGATAGATACATGCAATATTATATTCTAGAAGGTTCTACATGTTGTAAAGGAAAATTTATTTACTATTTATAGCTTTGGTATTTCTCCTCAATCATTACAAATATAATAATATTAATAATGATTTATTGCCAAAAAAATTGTCAGAAAATCATATTTTGTACTAATGACCTAGGCGCGATAGACGGAAGTCGCGTGTAAGCAACAAGTGTGCTCTGTGTCCGCACGCCCCATCTAAGTAGGTAACGACCGGCCTGAAGACATTATCGATGGAGTAATCAAATTGTGAGGACCTCTGTCTATCGGAACACGAACACAAAGAGCATTTGCGTTCGAGCTGTCAGACAATGAGATCGCTTTGCTGCGGTTACCTGGTTGCTGCGTTACTTGGTTATAAGGCCACTTTTTCAAATCTGGGGATCAATGTGCTTGTGGGTGGGCAGTGGTGAAGACATATATAAGCCTATAATTTGACAATGGGATAGACTTAGCTTATGCTATACGGCGTTGTATTATAAATTTAACAAAGAGTTACTTACTATTGCAATTTATTTCAATTATATTAAATTAATTATCAGCATAAATAGAAATAAAATCAATTAACTAAACAATATAATAACAATGAATTCGATGTTTAATGTAAATAAAAAAAAGGAAAATATGAATTCTTAAATAGTAGGCATTAATAATCCTAATAGTACTATTAATCGGATATCCCAAACGGACGCATTCGCTCTAAAGTAAATTAGGGATGAAAAGGATAAGAGGTTTCGGATATGGATTCGGATATCTTAAGAGTATTTAATCGTTTTCGGTTATGGATACGGATAATTATTTCAGATATCCGATTGTTTCGGATAATTTCGGTTATTGATATTACATTTTTCAAATAAAGCTTGTCCGATCCTTAAAGGTGATTAAGTATCTAGATTCAGTTATATTTATGTAATCACTTTGAGATTATAAGATAAAAAGATATTCCGAAAAAAAAAACCCGCTTATAAACGTTCAAATTGTTTGATTACAGTCGTCCGAAACTGTGTTTGTGTATGTCTGTTAGTTTTGGACGATGGCTCATTCGACTTTGCCCTATACGAAATTGTCCGAAGCATTTATATCGGATACGGTTACGGCTATTTTTTATTTCGGATATCCGATAGGTTCGGTTACGGATACGGATATTCATAACATCCCTGAAGTAAACCATAAAATAGAGGCAGAATAGTATCGCATTCCATCCCAATTTCTTGACGATTAGTACTAAACATTGCGTTTAATCTCCGCACGATATGAGGAAGAACACGTGGCAATGACTTCGCTACTAATCAGTAGTCTAATGTGCCTAAAGATATCAAATTATATATTATACTAGCAGTGCCCAGCGGCTCCGTTATTATTATTGATTATTTTCATCCCTTAATTTCATTTTTCCTCATATTATTGACAATTCATATACGAGTATAGTCTATAAATTGAGAAATTACATATAGGTATAGTCATCGGGCAGTCCCATATACACTGGTGAAATACCTCCTTCATACAGAAGATCGCAGCCAAATGACCAAGTGTTGTGTTTCAGCGGTGAGTAGGCTTTCCAGAGCTCCTTGCGGTAGGGGGTTCAAGGTCGGCAACGCGCTTGTGATACCTATGGTATTGCAGGCGTTCATTGGCTTCGGTAGCCGCTTCCCATCAGGCGGGCCGTATGACTGTTTGCCACCTTTGTAGTATAAAAACAATCATCGAAATCGTTTAACAATTAATAATAATGTTTTATTTTATTATTTATTCTTTATCATTTGAAATACTGTTATTGAAAATTTATATAACTTATCAATTGACAAATGACATAAGCTTCTCCTGCATAAAATTTCATAAGTATAAAAAAAATTGAATTCAATACAGGCAGACATTTTTTTAATGGCATATTCGTGATCTGTGTCCTTCATATAGGATGTCTCGAAGGAAACTTGAACAGAACTAAAGATTTATTAATATAGATATCCAATTGTAATTATATAATCACGGAGTTTTAATGAAAGGGGCCTTTGAAATTAGAACCAATGTAATGAATTTGAAATGACATTTTTAACGTTATTTGAAATTGAAAATAAAAATCATGTTTGAGTTATTTATCTGGTACAATCAACTTATATGGGATTTATTATTTAATCTTATCATATTTTATCATAATAACGAATATGATTATTCCGGATTAACAAAGATGAATTTTATTTTTCGGCCTGATGGAAAATTCATTTTAACCGCGCTGAATTGTTTTTTTTTTTTCATATTGTTTCTATCTGATGAAGAAATAAAAAAAAACAGATTCTCGAAATATCTGGAATCATCTAGAGTGTACTTGAAACCACGAGTATTTGTTCGTAGCTACTAAAAACACAATAGTTTATTCATACGTTAAAAGTTGATCGCTTTGATTGTGTAATCCTACAAACAAAAGTCTTAAAATAGAATCATTCTTCTTCTAAACAATGAGAAAGTTTATCAATGGATCATGAGCCGCAGCAGAGAGCGACATTACTTGTTAATCTCTTTCCAGCTAATTCCCGGCTCGATGATCGTAACGCACAACCGCCTATAATTCCCAGCTGCGATGTAACAATGTCCAAGTTACGATTCAGGCAATATGACGTGCTTAGGGAATTGCGATGGCTCAATGTTCGGAAGTTCAATTGTCTCCAATGTTGTCGCGCCTTTAACACCAATCCTACCTATTCCCAAGAAGGGGATCGATCAGACCTTACAAATTACCGTCCAATTGCCGTAACCTCAGTGTTGTGCAAGATCATGAAGCTGATCATCAAAACCCGCCTTGTCCGTAATCTAAAGGATCACTCTTTGATTGATGATCGTCAATATGGTTTTCAGCAGAATCAATCAACTGGTGATCTTCTAGCGTTTGTACTGTACTACTGGGCGGAGGCAATTGATAAGCATGGTGAAGCTTTGTCGATCAGTTTTCACATATCGAAGGTTTCTGATAGGGTCTGGCACCGCGGACTTCGTTCGAACTTACCGACAGTGTGCAACTAGATCTCCAGTTTTTTACATGAACGCAGACTTCCTCTCCTTTTTGAAGAATATGATTCGCAGTTAATGTAAATAAATTTAGGAGTTCCTCAAGGCTCTGTGCCTTCGCTCATTCTGACTCTTCTGCTTACCTACCCACCCCCGTTCCCGCACCCTTTACCACCACCTCTTACCACTAGCCGCGGATGAGCGCAGTGACACTCGCCGCCCGCACGGCACCGGTAAGGGTTGAGTATTTGTGTCGCACACGCATCGCACCCCGCACCGCACCCGCGCCGTCACACGCGCCTTCGCAGCATATTTGAGCCCGCTCCATATAGGCAAAGTTTATATTGCTGGTCGTTGGATCGAATAGTGTATCAGAAGAGTGTTTACGAGTGCATCGGCGGCTACGTCTATCCTTGTAAGTACCTACCTCTTTATTTTATACAACCGTCCCCATTGTTGCGTTAATGTATTATAGTTCCGCAAAAATACAGTCCACTAATATGTTTTTTATATAACCCGTGCCACCGGGCCATACTGTACCTATACTTAAGCCTGTATGTGGTCAGGAAGAAATAGAAAAGAGACGGGAGGACTTGTCATTGAACTTAACCAATCCTTGTACCGCATATCTAAATGCGGAGCAAGTAACTAGGTTGAGTTGGTCAACTGCGCAGGAACATTGCCTCGCGTGTTCTTCGGTCTTTATCATGGTGAGTGCTCTGAAGATCTGTTTAAACTAATTCCCTCCTCTCCTTTGCACAACAGAACCACACGCGCTGGGCTTCAGAGTCACAGTTTTACGATAACCTCCGTCAAAATTATATATGTCTAATCTTTGTCGTACCGTATAACTGTGGAAACATCTCCCGGCCAGTGTTTTTCCTCCTTCTTACGACATCGGGTCCTTCAAGCGTTACATGAATATTTATGTAGGCTGGCATGAAAGCGGCGACCGCTGTGACGTCACTCATTTCATTTACAGATTGCACAAAAATAACAAATGTATATTAATTTATCAAGTTGATATGTTTATCTAATTTAATTTCAGACAACTATCGTTAATTTAAGATTCGGTGTTTGGTTTTTGTGATTACTTTTCGTAATGAAAATAATTCTACTCGTTCGTCCAGTTTGCTTGGTCACATTGTACGTTCATATTATTTATCTCACAGCTCAATCACACATACAACTATGAAGTGTTTTTCACATTTATTTTATCAACACTGTGATAACATAGATTAAGAATAAACAGATGGGACGGTGCCTCGATTATCACATTAATCGGATATCAAAGTTTTATGTCACTTTCATTATCATCATTTCAGCTGAAAGACGTTCACTGCTGGAAATTATTTTTTGATTTGATTTTTTAGCGTACTATTTTATTTAGAGAACTCTACGAACTATTATAATCATTTTTGTCAATATATTACAGAAAAATCCATATGAATATATCGGTAGCTCTGTCTGTACATATTTTTTTTCTAAATTTCTGGATAGACATCCTATATAAAGGACACTGGACACGAATATTCCATAAAAGAAAAGTTGACTATCTGTCTGTTTGTATATGCCGGATTCAACTCAAAAACGGCTTAACCGAATCTTATGAAATTATATACACGTGAAATTTATGTCACTGGTCAATTGACTTTATAAATATTCAATTAGATTTTTAGAAGTCTTCATTTTTTTTAAATTAAAAACCTGGTTCACATGTTCCTTGAACTAATTGTCCGGTGCATTGTGCATGTGCATCGAGATATTATTATAGAACCTAACACTATAACCTAAAAAACTTGTATGGGTCTTACTAAGTCTAAAACATGGTACGACTAATTTATGTCTATTTCTAGTATTAAAAGTGTGCTGATCTTTGACAAAAACAAGCTTTTAAAAATATATATCAAACTATCAAGAACATATTGGGACGGCAAAGTCAAGATATTAAACTCCTGGAATCAATAATATTAAAAAAAACCCGTGTAAAAAAACATCAAAATTGGTTTCTTTTACAATTCCTAAAAGCATTAATGACAAATCTTATAGTCTATCAAATTGGCCAATAACATAAGCTTACCGTGCACAAGATTTCATAGAAATCGTTTTTAAAGCCGTTTTTGAGTTAAATCTCAACCTAAAAGAAAAAAAAATTCAATACCGTGTCGTAGTCGTCTATCAGGTCATTTGAAAAAATCACATGTTCAGACTGTAACTAGTACAGATTTGTTAAAACTCTAAATGAAATAATAATCCACTAGTTTATTTTTAATTTAGCTTTGTCACGTCTGCGTTTCTTAATCTATGAACGTGGAACGTTAATATATAATATAGGTGCGGCCGTATTGACGCTCAGTAATTCGGTAGTGAAAATCCACCGCGGTCAATTTAAACGATGACACAGGTTAGTTATAAAAAATTAATTGCTTAATACTTATCCGATAGAATTAGTGCATTATTATGTCATATTGCTATACTGTGATGACAGCAACCAGCGGTAAGCGTCTTCCAGTGTTCTACAGACACCACCATAATTCCTTTTTGTAGATTGATACATATATATATATATATATATATATATATATATATATATACATTGCTAACTGATCCTGTGACGTCATGAAGTGACGAACTGAGTCATCGTGTCGAGATTTACATCCTGCATACAATCAGGTTCAAACCCCGTCAAATACCAACTATTTTTTGGGATTCGCGTACATTTAATGATTGGCTGGCGGTGAAAGAAAACATCGTGAGGAAACGTGAACGCTTGGGAAATATTCTTGTATGTGGGAAAAATCTAGAAGTGTGGATTTATCGGCGTTTAAAATCGCCAATACTTCTTACTAAATTAAGCCGCTTGGTATATGGCCTATTTGGCCAGCAGTGGGACACTTACAGGCTGGTATTATTATTACTATATATTGGTAGTAATAAAGTCTTATACAGTTGCCCTGCCTGTGGCCATCATGGTTTCAACGTTTAGAGAAAAAAAAGGAAATATATCATACGGTGGCGTGTCTAAAGAATTTTAGGCCGCCGATGGATTTTGATCTCTCGGTGGTCGCCGTTGTACTGATTGTACTGTGCTTACCATCAGGAATATTACCGTCAATGTGCCGAGACACTATTTAAAAAAATATGTCTTGAAAATTATGTCTCATTTGTTATATCGGCTCTGTAGTTCAATTCAGAGTATGTGGGTTCGAATACTAGAATGAAACTAAGCTTATTAGTCACTTATAAGAATGTGTTGTCAAGCACCTATAAATGTGTTTCAACAGTGACTCTCAAAGTCACTCTCTCTAGGTATAACGTTTAATTATCTTCGGCAACATCGTCACAAAACGTCACATGAAATTTCGGCCAAACGCCTCTAAAAAGAACACATGCCACATTAACACATCTGAAGCATGATCTTAACACTTCACATATTTCACACCCAGTGGTTTCTCAATTAGTTATTCGTCACCCGTAATTTGTAATTAAATATTATACGTTCGATTAGCAAAGTGACGTTGGAGAGATCGGTGTCTTTGTTAATTTGATTGACGAAGGAGTTAATTTGCGGAAAACCATCGTAAATAATTTATCCGACATTTCTTAGCTACTTCCGCCTGCAATAGATTAAAAGTAGTCTTACTACAACATAAAGCGTTTGAATCTATACTAATATAATACAGCGGAAGAGTGTTTTTGTTTGTTTGTTTAAACACGCTAATCTCATGAACTACCAGTCAGATTCGAAAATTCGGAAAATTATTTTTGTATAATATGGCAATAATAATACTCGTATGCACAATCATACAACTTTCATCCTTTTACCTAGTATCTGTCTATCCCTTTCTCCCCTACTCTTACACCAAATGTCAGTTCGAGTTTTAAATCGAGTTTTTGGCGGTAACTTAAAATGTCATGTGGTGGTTTTTGATTTAATTCATAAACTTATGTCATTTGACCCTATATTATGTAATTTGGGCGGCATTTTACGTGATGCAGTGTGTTTGTTGTGCACAAGTGAAGTGGATCACAATAAATAACTTGGAACATGCATTTTAAGTTGCTACAAAGGCGCCCTGGAAAGTTTTGACAAGGGTGCCGCCATCTTGTTGGAGCGATGTTTAAAGATTATTGAATATTTCCCTAGCTTTGTTGAAAAAATGTAAAATACTTGACACTGGCCTAATGCACGAATAGTGCCGAGCCATAATTAATAATAAGAAGAGTTTTAAATCGGAACGGCGAACATCAATGGTGACTGCGCTATTTATAAAAATTATAATAGTAAACTTTTAAGTACAATATTGATTGTGACGGTGCTTGGTGCCTTGCTGGAACATCAGTGAACCAGAGAAAGCCTCCAAAACTTATCATAACTGCATACTGGTGAGTCCCTTTGTTCCTACATTCCGTATCATTGTGCATACTTGCAAACGACCTAGGAAGGTTGCCCCTTCGTTAATCAGGCTAATTTTAAAAGTAACCAAACCAGCGCTTACAGCCTATGACTATGGATGTAGTGGTGCGAACGAGCTGTGTGATTTGTGACGCCGCGCCGCCCCGGTCGCCCGAGAAAAATATAGTCTATACTTATTATAAATAATTATTTAGTGATTTATTTTAAAGTATACGCGGGCACAGCTATAGTAAATAAATTTTGAAAAGTTATAGATAGTAATTGTAGTTAATTTAATAATACTAAAAAATAATTAAAAAATATTTCTTCAAATTATCAAATCGTGGTCGTTTCACGGCTTATCTGCGACATAGTTATTTTAATGTAATTCATGTTTAAATATTATTTATATTTTTTAGTTAGTTGAATATTTTTTATATTTATAATATTTTTCAAATTTGTATAAAATTTGGTATTTTTTAAGTATTCTTTTCCTAATTATTATTAACTTACTTTGTTTAAGATATTCATATACACATTTATTTATTAACAAATGTATTTATTGTTCAAATGTTTTATGTTGTAGAAGTAGCTAAGAAATTAAGGATTAATTATTTTCCATTGTTAATTAAATTGAACGTCATTGTAAATTGAAACCACGTACTCAGGTTTCAATTATTTATCTGATACAATTAACTTATATGGAATTATGTATAATAATAATTTTTTATCGTGTTTTATCGTAATAATAAAATTGATTGATTATGATTCTGGACTAACAAAGATAAATTTTATTTTTCGGTCTTTAAAGACATTCGTTTTCGCGCAGGGCTGGATTTTAGTAGTACAGAAAAGTTACGGTACTGTAGATGATGGTGAACTCATTGCAATCCAAAGCAATGGCGACCGCATAGAGATCGATAATCCGTTGACGGTTACCGTTGTCATGCCGGCCTGTAACCCTTTTAGTAGCTGGATATATACTGGGTAATCCCGAAACGCAAGAAACCAAAAGATAGTTATTGTTAGTGGTTTCTACAATAGTGTATTCGTACCTATATTACATAATGTTGTGTTTATTTTCTGATATAATATCACGTTTATCGGTAAAACCAGTGATATCATCATTATCATGATTCCATATATTTGTCAGTTCGTGTTTATAATGTACTATAAATAATCAAAGATTTTTGAAGTAATGATGGCTCAGTGGCAGCATGTACCGACATCGCGTCGACGGACGTGAGTTTGAATCCCTGCAATGAGCCTGAGCTTTCGGTGAAGGAAAACATCGTGAGGAAACCATAGGGCATGGTGGTAGTGGTTTTTCTAAAGCCCGCTTGGCTAGTTACCACACTTTAGTTGAAAATCTGTCGCCAAGCACCAATAGATGTGTTCCGGCAACTGTACTTGAGAGCTAGTCCTCCCACTGCTTAGCGTGTTACCATCTTGAGCCACATCGTTACTTAGATCAGGTAAGATTGTGACCACAACGCAAAACCTATAACGACAAAAAAGTATTATTTCCGAAAACAAAAATTTTAGCAGAACTAAACTACAATAATAAGGCCACCCGAGTGTCATTATAGAATTGAATAAAACTTTCTAGGTAGATTACAATAGATATTCAAAAAGGAAACCCCCATGCAATGATCTCGATTTATTGTCCACAGCTAATCTGCTATGTTATGGTGTCTAGTCATACTCGATTGTTGTCTATATGGTTGGATTGTTAGAACGAGTTTAGTATTTTCGTCAAGTCATGATATCCGTATATAGGATACGACGATGTGACGTAGTTACAAGTGAAAAGCGGAAAATGAAGCGCAACACTGTAAATTGATGTGAACTGTTGTCGTTCTTTAGATGTTTGTTTTATGAATTTCCTTGATGAATGCTGTGTCGCACGGTTTTATCCGTGTAACAGGGTTGTTCTCACTTCCCGTACTTGCCAAATTGCTTCACTTCTATGGTTATATGGTATGGCCTATAATATTCTTCAATTAATGGGCTCTTAAACGCAAAGTATGTTTAAATCTGATTAGTAGGGATTAGCGCATTCTCAAACAAATACAATCTCGAGCTTGATAATTTTAGTATAGATAGCGGTATCTTGAAAAAATCAGTTTTGTACGTAGAACTTGTCTCAAGGCCTTGTCAAACAGATAGCGAACCGAACGCAAGGCGAGGCGTTTTTTAACACGATTTTATTTTGTAATATGTAGTGTCATCTGTCTATCTAGACACATAGAAAGGCGAAAGTGAACTGTTGCCGTGCATCATGACAACCAGGCGAAGCGAGGCATGAGCGAATATTTGTAATAGCTGATTTTATATGTGTAGCTACGACGTCAGACAGAAAGCGAATACGCGAAGCGTTGCGAGAGCGAAGCGCGCTGATTGTATTTATTTAAAAGCTAGGTATTATTATTATTAATTCATCGTAAGACGACTTCTTCTTCTTCACTTGGCGCCGCAAAAAACACTTGCCAGTGTCAATGTGCTTAAATCTTCGTAGTATTATTCAAACATTCCAAGTTTGTCTGGCTCCTTTGTTAGAACTATCTAGGGAGTTTTTTGTGACATCTCAAAATGCATGCTTTCAATTTATATTTATAATCCACTTCACGAATGCACAATTACCAAACAATATCACGCAAAATGCCACCAATATTACATAATAAAGGGTCAAAAAACCTAAGTTAGTGAATTAAAATAAAAACCACAACATGGCAGCTCAAAATCCCGCCGAAAACCCTCATCGTAAGAAGACTTGCAAGACACATGTCAAATGTTTATTTTAGAGATGTAACATAATTTAAATTGTTAGTGGATTTTACGATTATCGATATTTTTTAGAGCTAAAAATAATCGATTATACGAATATGCTTTAAATGAGTAAAGGGTGTGTAAGCTGTGTAAATGAAATAACAAAAATAAAGTATAAAAACAATTGAAATCGCAATCTAGAACAATGCCTAACCCCAAACAATAAGATTAAGTCCAGTCAATATTTTACACTGCTTGTTGCTGCAGTAAAAATGTACGAATCACGTATATATATTCCAAATTAAAAAAGGAACTAATAAATTAAATGTAAAATGCCGTTCGATCAATTCGATTCATTTTCGACTTATACGATTAATTTTAGAATCCTTGATTTTATTATTTTGGTCCACTCTAGTTTTAAGTAACATAGAAAGTAACGATGCACGTAGTAAAAAAAAAAACATTATATATAGAACCTTACTTAGGATTTTATATTATATGAATTATATTATATAATGTTGAATGCATTAAAAATATATGCCGTATAATACATGCCGCAAGGAATATAAAAAAGAATTTTAAAAAGCATTTTAAAAATTATAGCCAGGGAAATGAACGCTTTTCCACGTGTTCGGTTTACGGTTTGCTGCGCCTAATATTTCCGCTTCGCGTTGGTCGCTTTCGCCACGCGTTCGGTTCGCTGTCTGTTCGACAAGGACTTCTAAGGCGTTTTTATTTTGTAATGTATGGTTTCACTTGAATCTACTCATCTACTCAGATATAAATGCGAAAGCGAACCGTTTCCGTTCCATTTCAGCGTAACAACACCCCATGACAAACCACAGGCGAGAAAACGAAGTGAGGTGTGAGCGAAACAATTCGTTGGTTTGCGAGAATAGTGACGCAATTAACAATGCTTGATTTCAGAGAATGGCGTTCTTAAATTTCTTTATAAATGTTTTAATGCATACATATGTAAATTGTTTATTGAAGGTTTGACTTTATTGATTAAAGGAAAATTTATCGTGGTATCAAAACACATAAATATTTGTAGAACTTTAATGGAAATTATATTTAAAAAAAAAAACATTTTTTCTATGAAGGTATCAGACATCGGTCATCATTCTCGATAAAGAATATCAAAAAATTGACTTAAGTAAGTCATCATTAAACTTTAAAGCCTCTTAAAAAATACAAAATAAAAACCTTAAACATTGTATAAAACATTTATAATTTAAAAAATAAAAATAGATTTATGTAACATATAATATTAAGTATTTATAAACTAAAAAAACAGTTCTTTAAAATAAATGAAATCAAAATAAATCATGAAAAAAATTCGTCAAAAATTGGGACATCAAGTTTAGTAGTAAAATCATTTTACAACCAATTATAAAATTTCCGATAATATTTTGGAATTATATTTTTATCTATTAAAGCTTAGTAGTCCTCCTCTCTGATTATTTTTAGAGATTCCGTTTTTTTATAAGCACTTTGCAACCTGTAATTCTCGTCCAAACATGTTGATATCCGACTAGACTTTCACACATTTAAATACATTATCAAATAGGAAATTTTACCAAAAAAAGAAAACCTTTGTGGTCAGTATGTACTTTTAAAATTTGACATATATATTTGACATTTTCACATTCTCATTCGTGAAAGATTTTGCCTACATTAGAGGCTATTTTAAATCATAAAAACGTTTGTAATCCATTTCTAAAACTTTTCAGATTTTTTTTTATCGCAGTGCGAAAAATAGAAAAGTATTGATCTGGTGTATAGATAGGGCCAGATTTCAGAGTGTTATTGATACTTATTTCAATGACAGAATGTACACTGTCACCTTCGTTTTGTGTATGCATTTTTTATTGGGAACTAATGCGTGATACTCTTAATTTCATCAAAAGTAGAAACCGCGTACATGTACATGCTAATAATGAATATTTGTACTGCCCGCAGCAGTTATCACAATAAAAAAAATACATGTAGGTAATTTCTTAGATCTCTGTCAAGACTTCTTAAATATTCTAAAACACAGGTCCCTATTTCTATTGCTTGCAGACAGAAAACGAATGCGAGACGTGAGTGAGACGAAAGCATCAAAATAAATGAACGTTTTCTCCGTGTATTCGGTTCGCAGCGTGTTCGCTCCTAGTTAGTTCGCGCCTCTCGTCGCGTCAGTTCGCTTTCGCCACGCGTTTGTTTCGCTGTCTGTTTGACGAGGCCTTAAAAGAGAATATCACTAGGGTTCGCTATTCACTTATCACAGACTTACATAACATACATTGAATAATAAAGTGTATGATAAAAATATCTAAAGTCATGTTTGTTTATACGTATTATAATCACTATCTCTGTATAAAACTTGACATGTTAATTACAATATCATTGTTTATATTATTACTAAAAATATTTCGGATATCGAAATTACTAAAGAAGATTCCAGATCTTGTTATACATTAAAAGCGAACGCGGTCAGCAAGATATTTGGATAATACCTACGTTTTACCATAATTCAAAGAAATTAGTCAAGATGACTTTGACTTTTGATCGACTTTGGCGTGTTTTTTTCGGTTTCGGTTCAGTTGGAAGGCGCCACTCCGAGGCTTGTTGACTAGTTTGCATGTCAAACTCGTAAACCCACATCTCGTCACCAGTAACAATGCGTTTCATGAAGGTTGGGTCGGAATTTACTCGTTCTAGCATGTCCTCAGCGACTCTTATGCGGTCGAATTTTTGGAGAAAATTTAGGTTATTGGGACTAGCCGAGCGGCAACATGTTTCATACCCAAGTGATTATTTAAATTGATACGGATCGACTCGTGAGAAACAGGAAGTTCAGCGGCTATCTCTCTCAAACTTTAATCAGGATTTTCAGTCACTATTTCCTTCACTATTTCAGTTGAAGACGTTGATGGCTTACCAGGGCGAGGCAAATCTTCCAGCATATCTCGACCCCTTTTAAATGCTTTATACCACTCATAAGCTCGGGTTTTTGATAAAGTCGATTCAAAGTAAGCCTTCTGTAAGATTTTCAGTTTCTCCGAACACGAAATTCCAATGGCGATGCAAAATTTAAGACAAACTTTTTGTTCGATGTTTTTGTCCATTATGAAATTCGCAATGCACACTAAATATGATCTAACTAAAAACAGCACTGTATTTAATCTAAATGACAGATGCAACTTAAACTCCGCGCCAAAATGAAAAACATTGTGCCAATCTAACAACAATAAAAAAAATTGAATTTGGAACCATAAACAAATGATCCATTCCCAGTACTTTTTTGACTGAATATATTATAAATCATCAATCAGCGATTTCTTTTAAATGCGGGTGAAACCGCGGGGCACAGCTATTGAAAGTAAATACGGTAACTATAACTATAAACCAATTTTTAAAATGTTTGTCTGTCTGTTTGTTCCGGGTAATCTCCGAAATGGTCGGACCGATTTTGACGGGACTTTCACTGGCAGATAGCTGATATTATAAGGAGTATCTAAAGCTACTTTTAGTTTAGAAAAAAGAAATAGGGTCCCGCACAAAAAAAAGCACAGCGAGCGGAGCCGTGGGCACATCTAGTTATAATATAAGAAGGACTTTGGTTATAACTTTTTAAATTAAACCTTAAGCGATATGACTTGAAACTCATGACCTCAAAACTTGAACGATTTTAATATGATTTTTTTTTTCAAGGATAATTGTAAAATATGGACTTTGGCTATTATCTTTGTAAAATAGGCGAACTCATAATTTCTTAATTCCCCTGTTATATCCTCCAAAATTTAAACTATTTTAACAACCTTTTTTTTTTTTTCAATATAAGATAAGAAGCATTTTGGCTATGTTTACGAGTATATTTTGTTATTCTCTTATTTATGTGTGTCTTTGTTTGCTGGATGTCTGATAATAGCAGTTTGCAGTGCAGTGTAGTGGTAGATTATAAATTATATGGAATAAAAGTATTTGCTTCAGTGCAGGTATAAATCCAGGGATAAAACAGAGGAATACGTTTATTAAGGACCAAAAATAGTCCACATTTCATAACTTACTGACCAAATACCACTTTTTTTCTGTTTTCATTGTTTCTCGTAAACCACCAAAACGTGGCAAAAAATAATGAAATGTAGTATTTATAATTTAACTCAGGCAACCGGCTGAGTACCTTCAGCGCTCGCCCCAAGCCAGGTGAAACTGTATAAGCCTTCTGAGACTTCAGAGCCCAGTTCGAAAAAAAAACAAGGCAATAAGTCACACAATATTACAAATTTTTTCTTTGATTTCAGGTTAAAATTCCAACGTTGAAACTCAACAATGGGAAGGAAATCCCGGCAATAGGCTACGGGACCTGGCTAGGGATTAGCGAACAGGTAACAATCTATTGCAAATTATAATTCTTATTGTTTTTATTTAATGGCAAAGTGTGTTTATATTCAATTTAACCAATACCCCATTGATAGACTACTTTTATAATCTTCAAAGGTCAACGCTTTAACAAATTAAGGACTTTCTTGTTAAAAACTCACCAACGAGTTTTTGGCATCTTAAAATTTATGATACCAGAACTAGAAACACTAGTCTAAACTAGACTATAATAATTAGAAGCATACATTATAAGTTGGCGAAATCTCCCACAAAAGTTATTACAAGAGAGATACCATCTTGTTGCTTGGACACTGAATATTCTATCCATGTGAACGTTTACATAATTGTGTGAATTATAAAGATAATAATTTATAATTCTCTTCACTTGTGCACAATAACAAAACTATATCACGCAAAATGCCACCAATATTACATAGTAGGTATAGGGTAAGCAATAATCATCAGTGTTACCAGATTATTTGTTCAAAATCTGCCATTTACAATATAGAAAACTATATAGTACTACGGATACCGCGTAGTTCGACGTGAGTTCGAGTCCCTATAATGAGCTTGAGCTTTCGGTGAAGGAAAACATCGTGGTGAAACCATAGCATAGCGGTAGGGTATTTTCTAATGCTTACCTGGCTAGCTACCAGCCTCAAGTTGAATTATCGCCAAGCACCAAAATATCTGTTCTGCCCGCTTCACTTAACATCAGGTGAGATAGGAGCCATAACGATTGAAAAAAATATTATAACAGCAAATCCAAGTTAAACTACTAGTATACAATCTTATTTTTCTATAATTTCAGGCTCAGCAAAACAGTGATCCGGATAAACCATTTTCGGTATGTAAACATTTCCCACTGAATTTTTGAAGCGATAATATCTCAGTGTTAGCATTTTCGTACACCGCATGGACTTGGGTTCCAATTCTAAAATAAGTCTGAGCTTTCGGTGAAGGAATATATTGTGATGACACTATAAGATAATGCCCGCCTGGCTAGCAACCATTCACCATTGCACTTGAAAGACAATCTCCTTTTAGGCTACAAAACACCATCACTTTACCGTAGTGATTGCACAGCTATAGGATACCATAGATTTAATTTAATTAAATAAAATTGAAAGTGTTTGTTTGTAATGTCAAAATAACAATTATTTACTAAATGCATACGAAAATATGTACGGTACCTATAACAAAAATTGTATGTTTTTTTCCGGCTAATCTCTGAAACGGTTGGACCTCTTTTGACGGGACTTTCATTGGCAGATAGCTGATGTTATAAGGACTAACTTTATTTTAGAAATATAATTAGGGTTCCGCGCAAATATAACAATAAGCCTTTTTATCACTAAAATAGCCGGCGGGCGACCGCCGTGGGTAGAATCGAGGTTACTACAATACCGATGGCACTCTGTAGTCCACGACAGCGAAGCCGCGGGCATAGGAAGTATATACTAAATCTATGTAGGCTACACTCAGAAGCATACTCAGCATAGTTTCCCCGAAAGCGCGCGTATTCCCAATATAAAACGTGGCGTTATAATAGCAACATTAATCGGATACACGAGTTGGACTTGTAGTCAATAATTATAAAAATAAAATGAAATAGTTTATAAACTAAACCAGGTAACCAAATTCGTTTCACTCTATGCAACCAATACATTTATGAAACTGCTTACCAGTACAACCTACTCGGCAACACATCGCTGACATAGCGCTATCTCTTTCTTACATTACGCGAAAATGTTGACTGTCTCAATCTAATTGTATTTCCTTAAGTTTTCATCTCATTTATCTTTGTTAGAATTCGTGACCCCGGCAGATGGCCCTTGCACTAGAGCTGTTTTTATACAGGTTGTTTCAAAAACATGTGATTTATAAAATTGTAAATAATTCAATAACAAAATTAAGATGTCTATAAAATCTGAAATTGCCTAACCAGATACGTGTGTCCATTTAATTTCGGCATTTTAGCACCACGGTTATTCGCAAGGTTATTCCCAAGCTCGTAAAAAGTCTCCTCATCTATTTCATAACGCGCCTAATGAGGTATAACTTCTAAAGGCATGGAAGGACAACACAAATTTCATGTTTCTGTTTTATCCGCTCTCGGAAACGCGTCACGAGCCACTGCTTGCAGTCTCTCATATCGTAGAAATACGAGATTCGTTTTAAAAATATGATTTTTTATTATTACAGTTTGCATTCGATGGCACTGATTTTCCGAAGATGGTAGAAGCTATGTCCTACGCCATCGATGTCGGTTACCGGCATATCGATACTGCGCATCTCTACCGCATGGAGCCCGAAGTCGGTATGGTTGTTAACGAGAAAATTAAACAGAGAGTCGCTAAGAGGGAAGACTTCTTCATTACTACAAAAGTGAGTAGCTTTAAACCGTCGAAATAATTGCAGGCACTGGAATATCTAATCGGAAAGCACATAGATCTTTCCACAACAGACTAGTAGCTGGTTAGGACACGACTTTTGTCTAACTGGATCACGATCACTTTAAACTAGGTGTAGCAGCCTATATATATATATATATATATACATATACAACTACATATAAATATATATATACAACAACAACAAAGGTGGCAAACAAGCGTAAGGTCCGCCTGATGGCAAGCGGTTTCCGTAGCCTATGAACACTTGTAACACCAAGGTAGCACTAGCACGCTGCCGACCTTGAACCCGCTTTCCCTAGGAGCTCTGAAAACCTTACTCAGTGCAAAAACACAAGGTTATTTTGGCTGCGATCTTCTGTAGGATGGAGGTATTTAACCAGACGAACAGCCCAAGTAGAGAGAAATCTCCAAAGATATTTATCTATGCCATAACTCTCTTTTCTTCTTTTTTCTTTCGCCGTGTGGTGCCGGCCTAGAATTGCACCACCCCAACTCTTCCCGTGGGTGTCGTAAGAGGCGACTAAGGGACATATCGGGGGGCGGGCAGCAGCGCCCCTGCAGAGCAACCCCACCACCAAACTGCGATCCCCAACCCGCCTGCCCAGCGTGGGGATTATGGGCATTTCCCCCTCATGAAAATTAATCTGCGAAAGACTGCAGGCACATGCTGGATGCGGACAGCTGAAGACAGGGTGCTATGGCGCTCATTAGGGGAGGCCTATGTCCAACAGTGGACTATTATAGGTTGATGATGATGATAACTCTCTTTTAAAACATACAAAGACTAATAAATTCGTATAGAACATTCTAGATTAGTGGGCCATGAACATGTTCATGGGAATTCTATTAATAGTTTCTTAACGTTGACCTGTTAATTTTCAAGGTATGGCACCATTTCCACCGGGAAGCTGACGTTGAGGTGTCAGTGAGGGGGTCTCTGCGGAGACTCAAGATGGATTACGTCGATCTGGTGTTGATGCACTGGCCCATGTCTATATCTGTAAGTTATTTCATTTTGTAATCATGACTTCACGAGCTTTGTGAGAAGCAGAAGACGTGAAAGAAGAGAAAGTATATGAAGTAAAAAAGAAAATAATATTAGGGACTGGAATGAAAGTAGCGCCAGTGATATTGAAGTTAAGGAGTTATAGGTTAGCCTGTATATATCATCAGGGGAGATTAAATTCATATAACTATAACGGTTTTAAATATGAAAATGGATGAATATAGGAGTAGAGGAAGACCGAAGAAGGTGTGGACGGATTGTGTGAGGAATGTTATATGTATTAAAGGTGTAAATACTGAAATCTACTCTGATATGAGAAAGAAATTATGCTGTACCGACCCTACTTAGGTGGGATATGAGCAAGGACAATAAGAATTAAAATTCTGTATTCCAGCAAGATGGTGTGGATGAGAAAATTGATTATTTAGAGACATGGCGCGGCTTCGAGAATGTGCTGAAGAAGGGCCTTGCTAAAGCGATAGGTGTATCAAACTTCAACTTGGAACAGATGAAACGACTCCTTGCCAACTGCAAAGTACCTCCAGCCACCAACCAAATTGAAGTAAGTCATAATAATAACACGCTTATATTAGCTTCACTTCTAACTAACCAACTAACAATATAATAAAATCTTAGAAGACAATTTTAAAAACCCCTCTTGTTTGGGCTCATATGATTTGTTTTGACAAGTCCAATAAACTGGGCTTGGTAACGAGGATCTGGTTATGGAGCCAGGAGGTGGATAGTGGAATTCTTCAGTGGTTACTAGCAAATCCCTCGAATTTAGGCTCATATGATTAGTTTTGACAATTCAAAAATAGATTGGCTTGGTAACGAGATGTTATTATAAGACTAAAAAGTGTCATTTTTAGTGCCTAATTAAAGAATTTTAGCTTTTTAAACTATTTAAAAAAAAACTCGTCTCTTGTACTGTGGTGACAATGATTCTATGTATGTACTCGTATTAGGTAGAATATTTGGAAATTAATCTGTGTTTGGCTCGGCACTTGTATGAAATTTGGGTTTCAAGAGGTGAGGTCGTCTTAAGAATGATACCATTTTTTATAAACCTATAAATATAAATAAATTGAGACTATGCCTGGTATTGAGACTATTTCTGGTATTGAGACTATGCCTGGTATTGAGACTATTCCTGGTATTGAGACTATGCTTTGAGATTGAGACTATACCTCATAACTAGTAGAGGTTAAAAAAACTATGTATTTCCATCGTCCACCTAACAAGGCGACCTAAGCTCATATGTCCTCAACAGTCAAAATAACAGATTTTTACTAAATGCATATGAAAAAATGTACGATAACAATAAAATTATAACAAAAAATCAATTTTAAATATTTTTGTCTATCTGTCTGTTTGTTCCGGGTAATCTCCGAAATGGTTGGACCAATTTTTACGGGACTTTCACTGGCAGATAGCTAATATTATAAGGACTAACTATTATTTTAGAAAAATAATTGGTATTTCGCGTAATTTTTTATCGTTTTAGTCGTAGATCGACGTGGGTTCGAATCCCTGCAATGAACCTGAGTTTTCGGTGAAGGAAACCATAGTATGGTGATACAGCATTTTCTAATGCCTGACTGGCTAACTACCACCCTCAAGGTGAAACTCTGTCGCCGAGCAACTATAGGTCTATTCCAGCAGCAGCACTTGAAGCCAATCCTCCCACTGACTAAGCTTAGGGTGTATATCATCTTAGACAACATCATTTCTTAACCCCAAACGGTAGACATATAAAAAAATCTACGATCATCGTTGTTTTATCCATTCTCACCAATAGATGCATTAAATATGTTTAAGTCTAATTTTCTAGTTTTATTTTCCAGATCAATCTGAACCTAGGGCAAAAAGAATTGGTAGACTATTGTCAAGCTAACGGAGTGGTGGTCGTGGCTTACTCTCCATTCGGTACTATGGTCCCTTCCCGCAGTGCTCCCAATAGCCCTGAGCCCAAATTAAATAATCCCACGATGGTGGCCATCGCTAAGAAGCACGGGAAATCTGTCACACAAGTCACTTTAAGATATCTGGTAAGCTATGAACAGTAAAATTTATAATATTTCAGGGCGTCTTTCAAACTGTATGATATAGACGTGTGACTGGCATAACCACATAACAATCCGTCTTTTCTTATAATTTAGATTTTGTTTAATTTTCGATTACATATTACAGGGAGTGTTAATAGCCTTAAATTCCAAACTAAATTTGAGATTCCCTGAATGAACTCAAGAGACTCCGGGAATCTATTCATAATCTAGCCTGCTGCAGCAAAGTTATGGCGCTTCAATATCTTCTTGATAATTCAATGTATATCAAAAACTTTGAAAAGCTTGATTTCGTCAAAAACTAGCACAGTTTTAATACTAGAAATATACATAAATTAATCGTACCGCGTTTTAGACTTAGTAAGACTAATAAAAGTTTTTTTTTGTAATGGTGTTACGTTATATAATAAAATCACGACGCGCATTACTGATTTACCAGACAATGAAGTCAAGGGGCAGGTTTTACTGTCAAAAGGTCATTATAGGGAGATCATTATGAGATTGATAGTGATGTCTCGAAGTGATTCCGTCTCTGTGCATCCACTAAATTAAAAATATAATATATGATTATTAAATGTAAATATTATTTATACAGTTGGATGGAAAAAATAATTAAAAAAAGATAAGTCCGATCGAGTTTCATCCCGGTTTTTCTCGATGGCTGGGATGTTTTCCGAACCGAGTACTATTTGACGTTTATAAGTGCCTTCTTAGGGCCTAAATTCAATAAAGTATTGTTTTATTTTTGATTATGATTTTGATATCTTTTCTTACCCTTTTCCCAATGAAGCAGTTTAGGCACAAAATGTGTTCCTCTTTCATTATCCTCTATCAACTGTCATCTAAGTTTTCACGTCTTTTTTACGCATATCATTCCTCACCTAGTCTACTTTTTTCGGTCTTTCCTTATTCATACATCCGTCCTACTTCATACTGATCATTCTTCTAGTTACATGTTATTCGTTCCTACCCATGACATGCCCGTAGCACGCTAAAATCATTTCACTTCAATAACAATCTGTCTAATTTACAAGAATTTTTTTTCGTACATTGTTAGCGTTGAAGAAGTCATTATAGAAAAATGATTCATCATCTCAGGAGTATCTTTGAAGAAAACATATAATTTCTTAAATAAAATACTACATTACACAGTATTATCAGATGAAAGAAAAGTTCGCGGTAGATGGTAGTTTCCGCGTCATATTTGACTGTGAAATAACCAATGTTGAAACAATTTTTATCGCAAATCAGAAAAGCTATCTTTGCCGTTTTCAGATTCGATGGGTGTAAAAGTAGGCAATACGCACGACATACGAAGAGTTTTGGCATAGTTCTTTAAACAATTGATTTATTAATTGGCACTCTTAATCGCTTGTCAATTTATTTTCAGTACCAAAGAGGGATAGTATCAGTTCCAAAAACGATCACCAAAAGTCGGGTTGTCGAAAACGCATCGATTTTCGACTTCGAACTGGATTCAGAGGATGTGGCAACATTAGCGAAGTTTGATAACGGATTCCGTACTGTACGGCCTATCTTCTGGCAAGACTACGAGAATTATCCATTCGATAAAGTGCCTGAGAAAGCCGAAATACCCGAATCTTTGATGAGATGGAAGAACGGTGCTAACTTAGATATAGAATAAATTATTTTTTTTTGTTATTTTTTATATTTAGTGTTGTTATTATTTGATTTTGATGCCCTAATGAATGATGTAGAATTGTTAAAAAAAAAGTTGGTATTGGATATTATTGAATAAACAAAATTTCTAAATTAATTGACACCTATTTATATATATTTATGAATAACTTTAACTCCGGTATATATGTAGGAATATATGTTTAAATAAATGCTAATATCATTTTTAGATTATAAAGGTGTATTTGTTTTTTTTTTTTGTAATCCTTTTCCTATAACAATTTTTTCGTAACAAAAATTCAACGTTTAATTTGTGTCATCAAATTAATATTATTTACATGTATTACTTACTTAACAGTCTTTGAATGTTTTTATAATATAAAATTCAGTCAGTGGGTTGTAACGAAGAAATTAATAATTGTGATTTGTTGCCCATTGACTGACGAAAATTTCACTATGTGGAAATCTATCGTAAATATTATAATTATTTCAAAAAAATATTTGCTACTTCCGTCTGGAACTGATTAACAGCTGTTTCGGAGTCCGCTCCAGGCGCCAAATGCCAGAGGATGTAAGTGATAAAGAAATTTCTAGGAAAAAACATTGTTTTCGCATTTTTATATTTTGAATACCAGGATGTGACAAGCATGTGAATGACATTATTTGTTGAGACTCGCATAATAGACCAGGGTCGATAATTTTTGAAACAAAAAATAAATAGTAGGATGAATCTACTACAGAAATTGATGAAAATATAAGAAAAATAAAAGGAAAAATAATTTACGGGTGATCTGAGGTCGGGAAGTGGGGGGAAGTGAGTTGCGATTTCCGGCAAAACTATAAGGCCTAAGGAGAAAAGTTAAATGACAAAGTTGTAGGTAATAAAAAGAATTACAACTTTTGTGTTTACACTTTTTTCACATAACCTCAAAATTTATTATGTGAATAATTCAAATAACCAAGTTTTTAGTTTAATATTTTTATCTTTTACAAAAAAAAATACCTTCCACGAAATTTGGTGAAAACTTACCTTATTATGTTCCGAACACACTATAATTTGACCTATTAACTTATATATTAAAAACGTATATATTAAAATATTAAAATTAATATATTAAAATAACTCTTACTCGACGGTAACCATTGCTCTTGATTTTTTTTATACTAACTCGTCAAATTGACTGTACTATCCTTAATGGTAAGCACAGTACAATCCATATACAAAGGCGACATTTCGAGAGATCGGCAACCCATCGTCAGTCATCGTTGTCATACCAGCCTGCAAACCATTACGCAGCTGGATATACTAGGTATACGATGCCATTTTCGTATGTGCTATCGGGCTGTACCGGCCTACGTGAATCATGACTTCCTGCTTATTTTTGCAAAATTGTTTAGTAGACGTGTTTAATTGTGGTTACGTGTACTGTAACTAGATGTAACTCGTATAACAAGGAAAATGAACAAAATAATACACACACTAGTGTGTACCGTTTTTGATGTGACATCTTTCCTCTCGGTTGCTGGTTATTTTTGTGAGAGTGATTTTGGAAAAGGGACGGAAATGTATTACAGGAAACCGGGGAAGCGTGCGCAATTTGATTTGACCAATGAGCGTGGTTGGGAGATAGTGCTAACTTTTTGGAAGTGCGATACTGGTTGCCTTAGCGAGTAGACGTGTTCGCGTTCTTGCTCGTTATCGTAATCTCTAACGGTCATTTTGCGATCTATTGTGTCACGCGTATACAAGTTTTTTGTATATTCGTCACACAATGCTGCAAACATCAAACGTACTTTTTAGTACGAACTTCGATAAAAGTGCACTTCTTAGTGGTCACTTGCCGGATACCTGACGGTGTTAAAGAAGGCGAGTGGTGCGTGACCCGAGCGCCCGCCGGTTGCCTCCTTCTGAGGCAAACAGCAAAACTCGGACGGCTCCATTTTGCGTGACGTTGGTACCACGACGTTCTTTCGGCCAACATAGTGTATGCGTGTGTGTGACGAGAAAGAGAAAGGGAAATAGAGAAGGAGAACGCATCAGCTGTGCTCTCATCTACAGTTATACAGTGTTGTATATAAAATCTGAGGATATATTTATATGTGTAAACTACATTAATAATTATCTTTACTATTAAGCATCTAACAAAGTTCATCATTCTTAAAATAAATGCGACTAAGTAATATGGAATTGTTCGAATAAATATTTTAGTGCGGATATTTTTTTCAGGATTTAAGTTACTATTGCGTATTTACCACGACTAGAATTAGAATATATTCGACCAATAATATGATGAATAAATTGACTTCACATATATTTCATCTCCAATTTCATAGTAGGGGATAATATGTCAGATGTTACACAACATATGCGACTACTGTAAGACTCGTTTTTTTTTGTCTCGTTTTATTCAACTTGTTACCGAAGTATACTAAATCATTGTAGTATATCAATAGACATAGAACGAAAATAATTTCTCTATTAATTCTTTAAGGCTATCAACACATGTCTAAAACACTTCGATTCAAATAAACCGCACTGTTCAATTAAACATTATTTTTCTGATAATAGTTATTAACGCACGTTTGAGATTTATACTTTGAATTTATATTAAGCAAAATTGTAAATAAAAAAAAACCAAATATACTTTTATGATGTAAAAATTATATTAACGTTTATATACAACAGACCAAAAGTTATTAATAAATCTTTTAATGTACTAAAAACTATATTTACTAGGGTATTATATTTACTATAAAAAACTATATTTTTAAACCTGTGAATATCGTTGCCGTAAAGGAGAATGAGATAGCTAACAAAATAAGGTTTGCGAGAAAACGCTGATTTAATTATTTTTATGGACAAAAACTTTAGGATCAACTCAGGGTATATTAAAGAAGTTTAAAGTAGATTATTGGGAAATTATATCAAAATTGAAAAAAATGTGTTATGAAAACTGGAACGAATATTTTGATGAAAGAAGCAAAGAAAAAGGCATTTGGTATAAAACAATACAGTGTCAGTCTCTTCATAAACCTTGGTTTAGAGAATGTTATTTAAACCGACAATATATAAAAATAGCATTAAGACTTCGTTCAGGGCACTATCCATCGGGAAAAATTGCAGATCTCATGAGGAAAGCAGAGTCACCCAATTGTAATATATGTGCAAAGATTGATGATGTGCATCACCTACTGACGGAGTGTGCCAAGAACAAGATCGAAAGAGAGTCGCTGGTGAATAGCATGAATTTAAACTGTCCAGATATGGGTGTTTTTCACAGCATTTTGGCAGAACCTTATTCAGATGAAGCCAAGATGTTGTATGACCTTATAGTCCTATCTCATCAGCAACTCTCCTGATGTGATGTTATAAAGGATGGGGTACAATGGGACTGATATATTCGGTAGAATAAAAAAAGTCCCAAAGAAAACAGAAAATAAGCTTTTACGTACAACTAAATTGATAGTCGGTAGTTTATATGTTATACAGTGGTACAATGTATTTCTTTTAAGTATGTTACTGAAACCTACGCTCTTTCATCTATGTGAAATATTCTATAAAGAACTAATATTAGTATTGTATTTATGTCGTTTTGAAACTTAGGTGCGATTAAAGACGAACTAAGATATCTAAGTGCGGTTAAAATCAAAAGATGTATCGTACTGTAGAGTTTATGCCAAAGTAATAAAGTAATTTACGATTAAAGTTTAGTTGTCTAATTATCCAATCTACAGCAGCGACATTTCGGATCCATTATCATCTGTTTTAAAACAAATTTTAACGTTTCATTTATGACATCTAAGTAATGATAATATAAATTAACAAAAGTATTATTATTCTATGTCGAGATTAGCACCGTTCTTCCATTTCAACAAACATGCAGGTATTTCGGCTTTCTCGGGCACTTTATCGAATGGATAATTCTCGTAATTTTGCCAAAAGATAGGCCGTAACGTACGGAATCCATTATCGAAATCGGCGAGCGTCGCCACGTCCTCAGAATCCAGTTCGAAGTCAAATATGGATGCGTTCTCTACAATCCGACTTTTGGTTATCGTTTTTGGAACTGATACTATTCCTCTTTGGTACTGGAAATAAATTAATAAGCGATTAAGAATAATGTCAGATAAATCACTTTTTTACATGACTAGGTTGGAATTCCCAAAGCCAATTCATACTTCCTACCACATTACTCATACCCAAATACGGTTCTACTGCTCTGACAGTCACAGATTTGAGAAAAAGGCAGATGGAGACGACGTCAGAACAACAAATGTGGGACCAGCATTTAGCTGTGTGTCCTTGATAACCAGATAACAACACTGTTTAAATATGTGCTTCCGTGTGAGAGTAATGTTGCCAGGTCAGTTAAAATAAGTTTCACTGTTTTTTAAATTAAAATACATAACACTTCAGCAGTGTAGTCGTCGATCCATCATTAAACTAACTAAACCTTTAACTGCCACCTTGATTATTTCATTATCACTGAAAATTTCTTGGTTCTCTGTGTGATTTGTGTTCTAACTTACTGTTAGGGTCTGAGTAAAATTATAAAATAAAATCACCATTCTCGAAATCTCATAAATCATCTAGAATTTACCTGAAACATCGAGTGTTTAATCATAGATTCGAGGAAGTACTTCGTTTATTCACATATACAAAGCCTTATCGCTTCGATTGCTTCAACAAACAATGGTCTATAAATACAACGTACCCCTCATTTTAAAAACGATGACATAAAATGTTTATAACATGTTTAAGATTTCAAACACCTTCTAGAGATTTCGTGGTATATAAGCCAGCCGTATCGCGAGCCACGACAGTTCTAATTTCGAAAGCTAACTGGAAACAAACTATATAAAAGAAGCCATCTACAAAAAGACCATACAGAGTGAGTCGGCAAGGTAATTAGACGAGCAATTTGTGACATTGTTTCTAGTATTTTTTTTTTTAGTATGAATAAATTGTTTACGTGAAATATAACGGCATTTAACAACCCACGGGTACAACATTACCATACTTATTTTTAATAGTTATGATGTCGTTAGCATTTGAAATTTTTGGTTGCCATATGTGATTATAGATTTTTTTCTTTGGAACTATATAGTTTCGCTTTCAGCGTTTCTTGATCCTTGTCGAACAAACAAATAATTACGTAACAAATATTAGCTTCTAGGAAAATATTACATTGTAACCTAGCAACATTGTTGTAGTCTAGCAATCAGTAACAAATAACGCTGAAAATATTATCAAAATATGATTTGTTACCCATGAAACGATTTTTGGGCTTTTCTTTTAGTTTGGGAAAGATTTTTTACTGTTTAATTTTACACAAGATGGTATATTTTTGATATAATATTAAAAACGATTATATTATTATTATAATATTAAACGATAAAAGCTATGGTTTACGGTCGTTCATGGCCAGTGTTTTTGTCACTTTCTGTGCGGGTTAACATTGTCGATACAATTTACATTTCGGGTAGTCATACTAATGTTATATATATAAAGCTCAAGCGATAGTTTGTTTGTTTGAACGCGCTTATCTCCGTAACCAACAGTCCATTTTTTGTGGAAGGTTCTATATAGGCTATATAAAATCGCGTTATAACTCTAAGAAGCGGCGTGCGTTGGCGGCGCGGACTGTTGACATTTCATGACGTTTCTTTTCAAAATACTAGTATTGAAAATGTTGGCGTCCTTTTCGTGTTCTAACGGCTTCATCTGCTTTTCTCTCAAATCTGTGTTGGTAGTGGTGACTTTATAGATATATATTCTACCGTAACTTTTCGTTTACCTAAAAATACTGTATTTAAAAATTATGTATTTTCCAAGGCTCACCACCTCAATCAGCCGGGTCATATAACCAATCATTTCCCTAAAATGATTTTCTTCAACGACATACAATATACGTTAGTAAATCAGTAGGTATTGAAGTTATATATGACATGACATTGCTCTATCAAGCTAGATATGATTAAGTCCTAGGAGTGCTATGGACATCATTCAGAGAAATTCAAACTTAGCTTAGCAAACCTAACAACTCTCAAAATACATTACCGGCAGGATTAAAATAAAAATAATGTGTACAAAATTGGAAGAGACGTCAACACTCTTCAAAATCTCCATAAACAACACCATTGTGCCAACCATCCTTCAATATCATTCAGTTTCATGTCATAAGGTACTTGCGGTAAACAAGGGCCACTATTATTTAAAGCTGCTTAAATTGTATTAATTTGAAAATTAAACAAAATAAGGAATCACATGAGAAATATTTAAAGCTTTATTCGTCTAGAACAGTACAAATATTTATGTTTCTATAATTATTTTTATCAAAACTTACATTTTTTTAAAACCTTAGATATGGTCCTTAATAAACCTAGGTAGTATAATAAAGACCACATATTATTTTAGTATTTTAAAGTGGAACTGTAATAAACACTCAGTGTTTTACTTCCTTCTAGTGTGCATTATCATTTTGGCATTGAATCACAATTTAGCTACAACGAATTAAAGGGAAAATACTATAGTGGACCTTAATAAACTTATGTAACAAATAAATAAAAATAAAAAGTTTTTTTAGTGAAATATCAACAACAACATTATGTTTTCCATTAAAGAATCCTTTACTCTTTCACAATTTCAGACAGGAAAGAAAAGTTGAATCAAATGTAATTACAAAAAAATAGTGATGGTCCTTATTAAACTTATGAAATAAGAAATTACGCTATAATAATTTAAATAAGTGTTAAGTATCAAATAAATCAGTAAATATCAGAAACTCAACAACAATGTTTATTATAGAAAATGTTTTTAATAGCATTTTCAAGATATTAGGATATAACTATTAAAACTAAAAATAAAAAAGAAATAAACAATGTAACATTTTCTAAATGCAAAAGTTAGAGAGATCAATAATTATTTTGTTCATTTAATTTAGTTGCAAATTGGGCAATCAAAATCTAAATCTTCTTTAGTTAAGCCCAGACATTGTTCATGAAACCATTTTTGGCACAATGGGCACTGTCGCATATCTTCACATTTTTCTGTATGACATGCGTAGCAATACCATTTATCACTATCATCTCTTTTATCACTTTCATTGGTTCTTTTTTTTGTTGTCGTCTGCATTTTACCTTCGTTTTTTAAGACAGTTTTTGTTTTACTTTCTCTCTTGTTATTTTTGGTTCTGTTTGTTTGGTTGTTCTTGGTTTCTGTCTTTGGTTTTTTAAGTTTATTTTCAATTCTTAGAGGATCGTTTTCTTTCATTTTCCTCTTTTGAATTCCTTTTTTCTTTTCTCTTTCTGTGAATAAATCCTTTGTTACTATAAGGGCTTTATAATTGATTGCTTTTTGTCTTGGATTCTGTTTAACCACAGCATAATTTGGCGTGGGTATTAACTGTTGAAATGGAGATTTAGTAGAGAAATGTTTGACTCTCAACCTTTCTAATGGAATATCATCTTCCGAATCGTCGTTGCTTGAAACAAGGTGTTGGTCATGCCTTATTAACTCAGCATGAGCACACGAAATATTTATCTGTTTGATAGGAGTATGTTGTTGCTTTGATCCTGGGTATTTGTTGCCGTCATCGGAAGAAGTATACAAATTTATTATAGAATCGAAACTCAGTGTAGGTCTTTGACATGAAATCAATTGTTCATCAAAAGAAGTGTCGGAGTCAGAACTGTAAATTATTGGTCTGGTGATTGGCTTAGGTTTTTTTACTTGAACTGATAAGTTCAATGTTTCAGAATCTGTGTCAGTTGAGCTGTAGTCGACTAATTTTTTATTACTGTGACTATATCCTGTTGAGATAAATGGTATAGACTCAGTTTGTTCGAGCAAAGATGGTGAACATGGACTTTGGTTAATATATGTCTGATCGGAATCAGAACTATCAGAGCTAGGACTATAAATTGCATGTCGTACATTTGTATTGGAAGGACCAGGAGTTGGAGATATATGTCCTGTGGAAAAAAGCTCTTTTTCTGGTGGTCTCTCAGTCAATACAGAGGGAGCATATGCTTCATCTGGTATTGCTTCTGGATTATATGGATAAAGCCCAGTAGCTCTGAATCCACTGACTATGTTTTCGTGAGTCATACATTTTGACCATACTTTATCGAAAATTGAGTTAAATCGAGCTTTTGTTATTTTTCTATCAGGGTATTGATAGAAAAATGATAAAGTCATGTGATCCCAATAGTGTTCAAATGATTTGTTTACACTTTTGTCTAATGGCTGAAGTTCATGCGTTGTATTAGATGGTAAGCAGTATAAGATAATATCCTCATCATCTGCTGCATCAACAATATTATAATCAAGATGGCATGACGCGCCATCAAAAACTAACAGACACTTACCTTCGGGTTTGTATTTTCCTAGGTGATGAATAAAGTCTACGAATAATGACGAAGTCATGCTTCCTTTTGGAGCCATCTTTACAAGTGACCCTGAAGGTAAATTGTCATTAAATTCTGGTTTTAACCTTTTACCCTTAAATATTATCATTGGGGGAATCGCATTACCCAATGCATTCACACAAGCAGCTACTGTCACGTTTTCTGCGTGTTCAGGTGCAACCATATGAACCCTTTTTGATCCTTTTTTTGCTAAAACTATTGGTTGCTTGTGTATAGTTAGTCTGCAACCTTTTTCGTCCATGTTGAATAAGCGCTGTGGATGGTCTCTGATATTTAACTCTTCATATATTTTTTTGTACTCTTCAAAATGTTGTGTTACAATATGCTTATTTAACTTTTGAGCTCTACCTGGGTTTAAAATCTGGACCATCCGTTTTGATATGTCAGGGTGCCTTCTAAGAAATAATTTTAACCAATCTCTTCCAGCTCGTTTTGTTGATTGATTAAATTTATTGGGTATATTGTGTTTTTCACAAAAAATAAATGCTTGATGACGTATTATTTTAGGCGTCAAAGGAAAGCCTATTGATGCAAGTCTTTTGATTCTTAACGCCAAGTCATTTTCTTGTTCTGCGGTCAGAACTGTGCGACGCCCTATTTGTTTTTCTACTTTTCCTGATTTCAGATGATTTACCAAAGTTCTTCTAGGAACACCATACGTCCTGGCCGCTTTACGTTGAGACATTACTCCTCCTTTAACAGCGTCCATGGCGTTTTCTAACTGTTGCAATGACCAACTTCCACGAGCAAGAGGTTTCAAGGCTGGTGTCCTGAAAAATAAACAAATATTGGTGTAGACTTTCAATTTGACATTTAATTAACATAACTAGCTATACAATTAAGAGTAAAAATTTGATCGAATGATATAAACAAAAATATGTATTTATGAAATGTACGAGTACCTAAATCTTAGTAAATTTAATTCCAAACATTTTTAAATTTATTTTTTTATTTTAAGAAATGTAACTCAAAATACGTATCAAAGAAACAATGAAATGTCATTAATTTGTCTAAAAAGATTATATGTTTCGTAAGTTTAACAAGGGCCGGCCTCTTAACCCACCCGGAATGTGGCTCTTGTTAGACTTTTAGAGTAGTTTTACAAAATTAAATGAAAAATGTACAAAAGAAGGAAAATGATGGTGTACTTACCTTGATTTATCCATAATGATGTTTTATTTGAACTTCTTAATAGGGGATTGTATAAAATTTTGCTTATTTTACCCGTAAACTTCTTGCAATCTTACGAATAAACTTACTAAAGAGTGGCGTACACCTACTCCTTGGACGGCGTCGTGGCTACTGACAAGATGGCGGACCGCGTGAGGTTGAGCGCTCGCATATTAGCCTTCTGATTGGTCCTTTAGATGTGTGCATGAATGGAATCTAAATAAATGTATTAGAAATGTGTTTTTGTTGTGGTGGACCTTGATAGACACCGGCTCTTTTTACCCGCAGGTACCTTATTACAAAAACGGGCAGTTTGAGCAATATACAACATGAGACCTTGTCAATCACTAAATAACAGGTTCCATGAGTTTAATATCTTGACTTTACCCTCCTAATATTTTCTTAATAGTTTGTAAAAACATTGACAAGCTTGATTTTGTCAAAGACCAGCACAGATTTAATACTAGAAATAGACATAAATTAGTCATACCGTGTTTTAGAATTAGTAAGACTAATAAAAGTTGTTTAGGTAATAGCGTTAGGTTCTATAATAAGATCCCGACGCACATTACTGATTTGCCGGACAATGAGTTCAAGACCATGTCAAGCGGGTTTTACTGTCAAAAGATTATTATAGGTTGGATCATTATGTGAAAGATAGTGATGTCTCGAAGTGACTCCTTCTCTGTGCATCCACTAAATTATAATATTATCTGTAAATATATCTTATACACTTTGGAAAAAAAATTATTAAATAAAAGATAAGCTCGATCGAGTTTCATGCCGGTTCTTCTCGATGACTTGGATGTTTGTCCGAACCGGTAGTCGTTTTTGACGTTCAAAGTGCCTTCTTAGGGTCTAAATTGAATAAAGTATTTCTTGATTATGGTCTTTTGTTTGAAACACTCGCTGAATAATAAAATAAAATCTTAGTGTTAATTATCTTACCAAATATCTCAAGGTGACTTGAGTGACAGTTTTTCCGTGCTTTTTAGCGATGGCCACTATCGTGGGATTGTTCAATTTTGGCTCAGGGCTGTCTGGAGATGCACGGGAGGGTACCATGGTACCGAATGGAGAGTAAGCAACGACTACCACTCCGTTAGCTTGACAATAGTCTACCAATTCTTTTTGTCCTAGGTTGAGATTAATCTGAAATAAGAAATTAAGATAATCAAACTGAAATTATCTGAATAAAACAAAAATAGTCGTAGATTCGATTTACGCAAGAACCTACAACTTTTTTTTATACGTCATCAATTGGACTGAGTGCTTTTTTTATTTTTGCCTTGTATATCTACAATAGAAGAAAATAATATAAATGAAAAAGTTGTCAAAAGAAAATTTTAGTAGGAAGAGAACCAATATTCAACGTGCTATAGTTATGGTTGTTTTTAATGTTTAAAGCCTGGATATACGTCTTCTTTGACTCCAAATTTTCTGTCTAATAAATACAAGAAATCATTGTCACCACAGCACAAACGATGCTCTTTATAACAAAATAGCCGCAGCGTGAATTTGTTCTAAATAATATTGTATATGACTTACTTCAATTTGGTTGATGGCTGGTGGCACTTCGCAGTTGGCAAGGAGTCGTTTCATCTGTTCCAAGTTGAAGTTTGATACACCTATCGCTTTGACAAGGCCCTTCTTCAGCACATTCTCGAAGCCGCGCCATGTCTCCAAATGATCAATCTTCTCATCAACACCTTCTTGCTGGAATACAGAATTTTAATTCTTATTCTTGTTTCTCTGATCCTACCTAAGTAGGATCGGCACAGCACATTTTCCTTTTCAAATAAAGGAGATTTCAACTGTTATTTCAGTATTCACACCTTTAATACACATATCATTCCTCATACTATCCACACCTTCTTCAGCCTTTTTCTACTCCTATATCCGTCCACCTTCATACTTAATATTAGTCTAGTTATATGACGGTCATCCCTCCTCATGACATGCCCATACCATGCTAACCTATTAACTTCTCAACTTCTCTGTCACTGGTGCTACCTTGATACTTCCTCTGATCACGGAGATTATGGAATTCATGTACTTAGAAACGTGGTACATGTTAATCTTTAATATTATTTACTATCTAGCTAATTAGTTTCATCTTGTTCCTTTTTTACTTTAAAATATTAGTGTGGATTATTTCGTAAAGTATCTTTTTTTTCTATTTTTTTAACTAATTTACATTGACATTTTTAATAGTTTTGCTTACAACATTACTTACAGATATAGACATCGGCCAGTGCACCAACAACAGATCGACGTAGTCCATCTTGAGTCTCCGCAGAGACCCCCTCACTGACACCTCAACGTCAGCCTCCCGGTGGAAGTGGTGCCATACCTTAAATATCAAGCATATCAAATAATATATAATAGTTAGGTACTATTCATAAAATTACTATTCCCACGAATCTAGAATGTACAATTGGAATTTTTTAGTTGTTGCATGTTATTAAACGGAAAAACTTAAATTTAATTATAGTTGTTTTTTTTAATATATTTAGCGGTAAACTCAGATGAACTTTAGTATTTAGTTGAGCTGAATCCGAAATCAATTCACCGTTTTCTATGTACAATAAATCTATATAAATAAGAATGAAAAAAAAATCCGGAAAATTTTCAAATTCGGCAAAATCTGAACATTTTTTTCTACCGATAATTTGTATGAACGAAAGCCTGGATATCTGTAATTCTTTTTTTATTGGTTATTGGCACGGGAAAGTTTTCATTGAAAAACGTAATAGGTGATACTGTGGTCAAGTCATTGACTACTAGGAAGGACAGACAAACTCGAAGGGTTTACTAGTAGCCACTGATGAGTTCCACTATCCACCTTCTGGCTCCATAAACAGACCCTCGTTACCTAGCCCAATCTATTGGAATCATCAACACAAATCATATGAGCACAAGCTCGAAGGGTTTACTAATAGTCACTGAAGAGTTCCACTATCCACCTCCTGGCTCCAGCATCAGAACAGCTCCAAGATACTAAATTATAGTTTTGTTATAAAAACTAATACATTAATTCATACAAACATATACATACACAGTTTCATTTCGATACAGCAATTACAAGCCAATGCTTCTAATATTTTAATACATTGTTTGATGCTAATAAAAGCGTTTTTAACACAGGTACGTTTTTAACAGTAGGTATATTGTGTATTGAAAATAAAAATAAAAGTATGTTTACCTGCAAATCAACACATACAATAAGACATATTGTTAATTAAAATATACACTATAACATTATTTTCAATATTTTCGCAATGTATTTGAAAAAGAACTCGCCCAGCGGGTCGTTCGGCTCTGCGAACGCGGCAAAGGTGAACCCGCTCTGCGGGTCACTGGCACTGAATGAGTTAAAACTAAAAATGTTTGAGTACCTTTGTAGTAATGAAGAAGTCCTCCCTTTTGGCGACTCCCTGTTTGATTTTCTCGTTGACAACCATACCGACTTCAGGCTCCGTGCGGTAAAGATGCGCAGTATCGATATGCCGGTAACCGACATCGATGGCGTATGACATAGCTTCTACCATCTTCGGGAAATCAGTGCCATCGAATTCGAACTGTAATATAGAGTAATATTTTAAAATGCATCTTGTTGTAGTTCTCCGTTATAATAGACTGATAGCAGTGGCGTAGCTAGCAAGTGAGTCGCCTGGGGCGGTAAATCTCGCCATGAACTCAAAAGTTCTCTATGTCTTATTTTTATCATACCGTGCAACTGTGGAACCATCTCCCGACCAATGTGTTCCCTCCTTATTACGAGATCGGATCCTTCAAACGTCATGTGAAGAAATATTTATGCAGGTTGGCATGTCAGCGGCGACCACCGATGGATTTTAATCCCTCGGTGGTCGCCATTGTGTTTGGTTTGTATTGTGCTTACCATCAGATAAAGTATCGTCAATTTGGCGAGCTACTATTAAAAAATCGCGCGGATGGAGCAGGAAGGTAAAATATTTGATAATTTTTAGGTTTGCAATGAAGCAATGATGGCTCAGTGGTAGCGTGTACGGACATCGCTTCGATGACGTGAGTTCAAATCCCTGCAATGAGCCTGAGCTTTCGGTGAAGGGAAATAACGTGATAAAACCATACCATGTTGGTAGGGCTTGCTACCACAAATTCAAGTTGAAAATCTGTCGCCAAGCACCAATAGGTGTGTTCCGGCAGCTGCAATTGAGAGCCAGTCTTCCACTAGGCTTAAAGTGTTACTGTCTTTTAAGATCAGGTGTGATTATGGCAACAACTGAAATGATGATGATGTTAATGATCTAAGATTACTTTTTTTTACGGCCTACTTGTCGCCATTCCCCCCTTACTACGCCACTGACTAGAAGCATAGTGCGTGCGGGCTACCCTTCAGATATCTATATAAATAAAATACGGGTGTCAATACCGTATTCATAAATGAAATTGATGAACGCATAGCGTCGTTCGGGCCTCAAGTATCAAATTTTGTATAGGTTTTCTGTACTTTGTGCGTTCGAGCGCACGTGAGACCTCATAGTAATCTTTATGAACTCTGAACTGTGTGTGTGTTCTACGCCCATTACACAAAAGTACTGGATACATTTTCTGCTTTACTCAATTGCTACATGGTCTTTATCAAACAAAAAAATAATCACGATATCTTCATGCGAAAAAAAGTTATTAAGGCTTTAAGAAACTACGATTTTTCTAAGCGCTACGCATTCTTCTGTCATCCACGCCAGCGAAGCCGCGGGTACAGCTAGTTACTTAATTAACTCTTTGAAACAAGTCTCTCACTATACTAAATATAAAATCTTCTCTTTTCTTCATGATACGAAATTACTACACTACCAAATTAATGTTTTCATTAAAGTTATAATAAAAAAGAATTTAATTAGAAGTGCCATCTGTTGAATGCAAATTAAAATATATTCAAGGCGCCATCTATTAAGATTCGTTTTAACTAACACGACAACTGTAAGATTGTTTACATTCTATAATGCGCGAAATGATATACACACTTGTCAGTTAATTATTATTATCTCCTTTAAAACTTATTAGATTTTATTGACAAAGCTGGATATTAAAATCCAGGTGTTAAGAGATGATATATTCTAAGCCATATTCTAAGCATAAAGAGACTGGTTCTAAAGTCCAGCTGCCGGAACACACCTATAGGTGCTTGGCGATAGTTCAACTTGGGGTGGTAGCTAGCCAGGCTGGCATTAGCAAATAACCAACCAGTATAATATGGTTTTCATCACGATGTTTTCCTTCACCAGCTCAGGTTCATTGTGGGATTGGAACCCACGTCCATCGATGTGATGTTCGAAAACGCTGGTCCAACATGACGTCAGTAGTAAATCATTAATAAATGGTTACATACCGAATATGGTTTATCCGGCTTACTGTTTTGCTGGGCCTGAAATGATAGAAAAACAAATTTATATTAGTCGTTTAACTTTGATTATACAAATGATACAACTTTTATATTACTTATTATCTTTTAATAAATACTGCATACTTGTATACTTGGCAGATTTTGGACAATTAATCTTGTAACACTGATGAATATTGCTAACCCGATATTATGAAATATTGGTGGTTTTTTATCTATATCTTCTATACATATTATAAAACTCAACGTCTTTCTTTCTGTCTGTCCGTTTACGTTCTTTTCATACGAAAACCACTTATACGATTCACATGGTTTTTTATTTTAATTCATAGCTATTTTATCTGGTCATGTTATAGGATTTATTTTGTGAGATAAAATAAAATACGATGAAGATAACGGTCAACCAATTCGAAAAAAATACTTTGATTTTACTATTGATCGCCTCATTTTTGATTCATTCACGAAGAGATACTCCGGGCATAGCCAGCTGCATTGCCCTTAGAGTGACCTTGAGCTTTCTTATGAGGTCCATCTTTACCATATGACAACACGCAACTGGTCAAAGACTTTTATCTTGACAGCTGTATCTTGGACGAAAAATGTTGAATAGCTTCCTGAAAGCTGCCCAGCCGAGCTGGATTGAAGTTGAACCTACTTAACAGGACAGTTTGTCCCAGGTAAACATAGTCAATAATAACTTCAAGCCTTTGATCTTTACGGAAGTTAGTACTACATGGACGTTCGAAATGACCAAAGTAGAAAATGAAGAATTAAAGGCTATTGTGGAAGCGGATTTATCACAAAGCACTTCAGAGATAGCTGCAGGCTTCGGGGTAAGTGAGATTTATCACAAAGCACTTCAGAGATAGCTGCAGGCTTCGGGGTAAGTGATAAAACTGTATTAATCCACTTGAAGCAAATCGGGAAAGTAAAAAAACTTGAACGATGGGTATCTCATGAATTGAGTGAATCGAACTTGCAAACACGCGTCGACTGCTGTGTTACTTTGCTTAACCGACACAATAATGTAGGGATTTTAAATCGAATCATTACTTGTGATGAAATGTGGATACAGTGCGATAATCGGAAGCGCTCGTTGCAATAGCTGAACCCTGGAGATCCAGACAAATCTTGCCCTAAACCAAAATTGACTCAGAAATAGTTACTTGTGAGTGTTTGGTGGACTAGTGCCGGTGTCGTTCACTACAGCTTTCTAAAATCTGGCGAAACGATTACGGCAGATATCTATTGTCAGCAACTGCAAACCATGAAGGAAGAACTAGCTGGAGATTGGTCAATCTCTCTAGGCCACTGCTGCTTCACGACAACGGAAGACCACACACTGCACAACAAATAACCATTAATTTAGATGAGCTACAATTGGAATGTCTGCGACATCCATCGTACTCCCTGGAACTTGCTCCAACAGATTACCATTTTTTTCCGGAATTTGGACAACTTCTTACAAGGAAAAAAATTCAACTCCGATGCGGCAGTCCAAACCGCCTTCAAAGAGTTTTTTGATTCTCGCCCCCATGGTATTTTAGTAAAGGGATCAATGAACTACCTATGAGATGGCAAAAGTGCGTAGATAACAACGGTGCATACTTTGATTAATTAAATATATTTTACAAAAAAAAATGCCTTTATATACCTCCCGTACAAAACGCCAGTTTCATATGTAAGGGCCTAATATTAAAATTTAATATGCCTCGTTACCATACGGTGATTGCTTTTGGTTTTGATAGGGTTAATTTAATATTTGCCATTTCGTCGACGCTACACCGTCTGGACTCATCCGAGTCTTCTTTCTTCCTGTGCTCTCGCTCTCTGAAGAAGGCGTTAAAAATATATAGAGTCCTTCCTTCTCATTGACTCAACGTGTAAGACTATATCCATATCCAGTAAATTGTTAAGATTAAAAAAAATCTCTGTTTTATAATAGATGTTTTTTTTTAGTTTAGACCAAGACTGTCTTATCTTAAGCTAAATATTAAAATGCTAATTCAAAACAAAACATGTACACAATGTCTTTTAATAATAAAGTATTAACTCTTAAACAGCTTTTTCTTCGCTTATGAGATTTCAACAAATTTATCTAGTTAAAATAGTCTACATTCACATTCCCATATAAATAAACGAAAAACCATGTCTAAAATCACATTACCATGTCAACCATATCACTATTTCACATAACCATGACTGATACATTTCTGAATAGAAAATGTCATTATGAAAACCAGACAATCAGGAGTGCCTTCTTCATTCCAAATAGTAGGGTAATCCACCATTCCGTAAATACGCTTAAATATAAAATATATAAAAAAAGGTGTGTGAGCGATTCAAGTGAAACTTCATTTTAAAAGACATTTTCTATTTTATTTAAACAGTGTGCAATATACATACACACCGACATTTACTCTCTCGCTCTGGCTCACACAAAGAGGAGAGACCGATAATGTGCGTTAAACGTTTAACGTTGTAATACAGGTAGCATTTTGCATAATAAAGCTTGGTTTGTGCACCAGTAAAGTAGATTGGGAATAATAACATGGATCATGAATTCTGAGATGCTGTAACAACTCCCTAGAAAGTTCTAACATGAGAGCCACCATCTTGTTAGAATACGGAAATCGTCATAAACCAGGACACTCTATATTCACTCGACAATGGCAGTAATCTTCAATAAAGAGTTGCCAATAAACTAGTTGCCAAGTTAAAGAAGGAAAAGTTATTACTTATGATAAATTATTGCCCTTTTTCGGTGGAATATTGAACTGACATGTGGTAGTTTTTATTTTAATTCCTAAACTTAATTGGGCTTATCTTATGTAATTTTGATTAAATTTTACGTGTGTACAGTAGATTATAAATAATAACTGAGAATATGTAATTTAATTTTCCACAAAAACTCCCTGAAGAGATTTAACAAGAGGCCACCATCTTGTTAGAGCTATGTTTGAAGATTACAAGAATAATTTGATAAATATTCTATTCACGTGACGTTGGCAGAATTGTGGAAGAACAGAGTTGCCATTAAAAAGTAGAAGAAGATTGTTACCTGTTCGCTAATCCCCAGCCAGGTCCCGAAACCTATTACTGGGATGTCCATCCCATTGTTGAGCTTGAACGTTGGTATTCTAACCTGAAAGTATCAAAGAAAATTATATTTTTTTTATTAATAGTTTCCAGTGGGTTAATTTACACAACGTAGAAATACTAGAGAGGCAAACTGCTTTTGATTTTTGTGTCACTTTTGGTTTACGTGGAACAAGTTAAAATAGATAAAGGAATATTTCGTATCCGGTCCGTTAATGCGAGCAGCGTTTAGTCCGTACAAACGTATTCCTCTGTTTAAGCTCCGAATAATGGCACTACAGCAAATATTTATATACCATACAATCTATATCTAATACTGTCTGGCATCTTCCTTCTGATTTTGTTCCATAACATAATGATTTTAAGAACTAGGAGCCTTCTACAATTAATAAAACTGCCCAGTTATACCGGTCTTTCCGGTCAAATTTGAAAAATATAAAAAAGAATAAAATAAAATATAGGCATAGCCAAAGTTATCTTTCTATATCTATATCTCTATCGTATATGTTGAATTCCCAAATGGAATAATATCGTAACTTTTTTACAATTAAATACAGCTACACTCTGTAAATACAAAAAAAGCTCTATATTTCAATTTTACAGCCTTATTTGTACGACTAATTGATCCATTTTTACTTGGCCAAAATTATCATTGTAAATTAAAAATATATTTATTTTAAACATAATATCATCGTTAATTAACTTACAATTCACAAAAGCAAAAATTGGGCAAAAGGGATTTTTTTAGTTTTTATAATAATATTGTTAATTCATATACAAGTTTTTTTAAATAAATTATCGGGAAAAGTAATTGTTGATGATATTGTATTTTTAGTTACAATGTTATTAACCCAAAAAAAATATATATATATATATAAATATATATAACTGCATGTTAAAAACTACACTACCTAATATTGAGAATAAAAATCAAACTTTATCACTCAATATTACATAATATAAGGCAACATAACATACATTTAAAAATTACATTAAAATCCACAACATGACACATGCCTATAGAACCCGCCAAAAATTGACAATTAAATTAAGCCGAAACAATAATGTGTTCATCTATTGCATGGGTCAAATGATCCTTAGCTGTGATTGTTGGTGAATTTTATTTTTATTTATGTTCAGATATTCATATTATAATCTCCACAGTGAACACACGACCTATCTTTGTCATTACCCACATATCATATTATGTGTAAAATTTATGTAATATGAGACGTGGGATGTAAATATGATATGTCAAACTAAAGTAACGTGTTCTTGATTCATAATTCACAATTATTTAGGGGTCGTACACTAATTACGTGAGGTGTTCTGGGGGGGGGGGGGTCAAGCTAAATCTTTCCAAATCTCACTTAGGGGGTAGGGGAGTGTTGGCAAATATCACGTAATTATTTTTCTCGCAGAAAACGGTGTAAAATTGCGTGAAAATTATTCCTAGAATAAAATATGGCCAAATCTGAGAAAATAGTATTTGTCGTATTCGTCCGAACTTCGCAGAGCAGCGAAGTAGCGCCCGATTGTTTAGCTGAACGATGCACGTGCGACTCGACAAACGTCGCGGCGCACAGTGGTTCAGGATTTGAAAAACAGGGACACAGGCATCGAAGTCGGAATTACGATATGTTTTTTTTATAGGATAAAAAAACATAATTCATACTACTTTTAATACTAGTCTTTGCTAGTCTTTAATAAAAGTAATAGAACAAGTTTTTTTTTCTCAATAATCCAACACGTTTACAGTCCAAATAGAAGTTTTGAAGAATCTCGCGTGAGATTAGGGGGGGGGGGGAGGAAGTTGAAGAAAATCTTACGATATCTCACCAAGGGGGAGGGGGGGTCGAAATATTCTCAAAAACGCCTCACGTAATTAATGAACCCCCCCCTTATTAGTCATATTATAACGGTAATGTTACATGATATGTCAATAAACAATACACTCGCTTTAAGTCAAATCTATAACAAAATGCAATAACACAATACAAAAAATAGTCAAAAATATAATATAGTAATAAATGGCAAAATAAATAAATATTAATACCTTACTTAAAGATTACTTATTCTACTAATACTATGTTCCAGGTCATATACTCTTTAATATTGTAATAAAGACTACTTTCAAAGTATTTTTTTAACTGTAATTTAAATTAATTGTACGATAGTTTGGTGATGTCCTTTGGTATTTTATTATATATATCTATTTTTAAATCGATTCCCTGTTTATATGTTTCTACCAATCTAGTTCTTGTTGAAATTATGTTTTCTTTCTGCCGCGTATTATAATTGTGGATGTCTTTTAAGTAAGGTATCTTTTTCTTTATGTACTTCCAGCAACGAGTTATAGATATAAAGGCAAATGACTGTCATAATTTTGTTTCTCTTAAAATATTCACTTACAGATTGCCGCCGGTGAACGCCGTTTATAATTCTTATTGCACGTTTTTGACAATACTCTATTTATTTCGGATGCGTTACTCCATACCGTTAATGCGCAGTTTATAGTAGACCGTATTGTAGTTACATAAAGTACAAAATTGTAGAAATAAATAGTGATAAAATAATCAGCGATGCAAGTTCGAATTCGGGTCAAATGACATCTCAGCTCCGTAGGTCATTACGGGTAGGACGCACTGATTGAAAACTTTCGTTTTCAAATATTGCGGCATGGATGACGAGAAGACTTACGTAGTTTTCCAAACGCTGCCCAGCCCAGCTGGATCCACCTCTTGGCCTCCTTCTCAAAATTGTTTTTACATAACTGCACGATCCACGAAAGAATTAGCAAGCTGAAGTGGCAGTGGGCCGGTCATATCTCGCGAAAAACTGACAACCGCTAAGGTAAACGGGTTCTAGAGTGGAGATCGCGACTTGGCAAACGTAGTGTAGGACGCCCTCCAGCCAGATGGGATGACGATCTGCGAAAGACTGCAGGCAGATGCTGGATGCGGACAGCTGAAGACAGGGCGCTATGGCCCTCATTAGGGGAGGCCTATGTCCAGCAGTGGACTATTATAGGTTGATGATGACATCTCCCACCTTTCTATATTCGATAACGAATAAATATAAACAAATCTTTCTCGGGGCGACAAAATACTCGAAATACAAACCTTGTATTATCGACTTAATTATTGTACTAGCTGTGCCCGCGTCTTCGCTCGCGTGGAATACAGAATAACATCGGTCGAGCGCACGCGAAAATCGTGCTGCCCTCGTTCCCACCGGTCGCACGCCGGTGATATAAAGACAAATATATCTACTTATTTTAGGTGATCTTTAAAAGATAGACATATACTATCTTTAATTTTTGTCTAGATCTTTTTAAGATCTACAAATATGTAGAACGTTACTTTGATATATATCTTACAGTTAAACAGCATAAATCATTTAAGCGACTCAAAAGCGTCTTTTTTCCGAATTGAAGCAGCATTATCGTTAATGCTTATTTCGCATATTAATTACTTTACCAAACAAAATATACCCTATAACCTGGCCAGATAACATAGGTTAAAGAAAACATATAAATCGGATAAGTAGTTCTCGCGTGAAAAGAACATAAACGGACAGACAGACAGAGAGACGTTGAGTTTTTTAATATGTATGAACAATGGAAAATTGTAATATTAAAAAAAACACATGACTACGAACGCGCCACGATTGATCGCCAGGTTTGTGACGTTATAATGTTATAGGAATTCATCGATTAAGAGGCAAAGCACTGTATCAGCTGTGTGCTACAATGAGTAGAAATTAACATTATGACGTCACACGCGCTCGGATTTATTCCGGAACGATCGGCGCGTTTTCGGTACTGAATTCAAAAATTATTTTTTATTTTGAAATAACTTTTGAAATATTGCGAAAAAAAAAGTTTTGTTATAAAACTTATATATGATCTTTCCATTTATCACAAAAAAAAACTTCACAACCCTATTGTCAAAAATCTTAATTAATTTTACTCGATAAAATTACCCCATAAAATAAATTACGAGGAGGGATCAAAAATTAGTGAGAATGAGATAGAATATAATGACTATTAATAACTTAATAATTTGTTTTTCTACATAGTTTCCTAATCTCTCTACACACCGAGTCCAGCGCTTTTCCAAGGCTTCAATCCCTTTCACAAAAAAAGTTTTGTCTTGGTCCTGCAAAAAGCTCTCCACGGACATCCATCACCTCGTTATCGTCTTCATACCTGTTTCCCCTGAAGTATTTTTTCAATTTGGGGAACAGATAAAAATCGCTAGCCGCCAGATCTGGTGAATAAGGCGGGTGGTCAACCAATTCAAAGCCAGCTTGCTGAATGGCAGCCATCGCAACTGCCGACCTGTGCGCGGGTGCTTTGTCGTGATGAAACAGCACGCCCCTTCGAAGTTTCCCTCTCCTTTTCTCTTTGATGGCATTCCTCAACTTGGGAATTAAAGCTGCATAATATTGGCCTGTAATAGTGGTTCCACGCTCCGGTAATCAATCAACAATATCCCTTCTGAGTCCCAAAATATTGAGGCCATAAACTTGCTAGCCGATGCCACGACACGAAACTTCTTCGGGGTCGGTGATGATGGCCGTTTTCATTGCGAAGATAGCTGTTTTGTCTCGGGATCAAAATTATGGACTCATGTTTCGTCCATTGTTACGAAACGAGACAAAAAGTTTTCAGAATCTTCTTGAAACTTGTCCAACAACATCTTCGAAATGTCAAGACGATTTTGTTTCTGACTGTCGGTTAACATTCTCGGCACCTATCTTGCGGAAACTTTTCTCATATTCAAAGATTGTTACAATATGTATTGAATACTTCCATTTGAAATGCCCGTTTCTTGAATTAAGTATCGGATGGGAACTCTTCGATAGCTCAATACAATTTTCTCGACTTTCGCAACATTTTCTTGGGTGACTGACGTCGATGGAGGCCGCAACGATGTTCGTCTTCCGTGCTCATTCTCCCTACTCAAAATTGAGAAGCCCACCTTACGACAGTGGAATACGGCAGAGCAGACTCTCCTAATGTTGCCTCCAAATTGCAATGAATCTCTTGCGTCGTTAACTTTTTTAAACAGAGGTATTTAATAACGGCTCGCACTTCGTTTTTCTCCATTTTCGAGCACACGTTCCGACAAGAAGCAAACAAATGACTACACTTAGAAAAAAACAAAAGAAAATCGAATTTTTTTTCTTTGTTAATATTACAAATATGTATCTGAGCTATGCCTGCCAGTATTTATTTATTTTTCTTACCAAGGAGTATGTCGTTCTCACTACTTTTTGATCCCTCCCTCCCTCCCTCATCAACGAAATTCAAGTACTCTAAACAATTTACAACATTTTCGCAAAAACCGTTGTCTATAATAATTTAACAATTACGATTTTTATAAAGCTATAAGCGATTCTTTATGGCCGCTCCAGACTCGCGCCGTGAAGTCGCGGCAAGAATTCACACCGTGAACTCTGCACGTCGTGAAGTATTTTCCACACTCACAATGTTCACAGTCGGGTTCACTCACTGGTACCAAATGGACGTAACTTCAGCTGCTGCGTCTTTGACTCTATGTGCACTGGCATTTTATTATTGTCTGCTTATTAAGCGGCTCCGCTCGCGTGGACTACTAAAAAAGCATTTTTTTGTGGAACCCTAATTATTTTTCTAAAATAAAAGTATGCCTATGTTATGCCTTATAACATCAGCTATCTGCCAGTGAAAGTCCCATCAAAATCGGTCCGACCGTTTCGGAGATTACACGGAATAAACCGACAGGGTTTTGTTTATCAACGTATACACTTTTATATGCATTTAGTATAACTTGTTATTTTCACATAACAAACAGACACTTCAATTTTATTATATGTATAAATACAAAACAAACTAGAGGGAAAAAAGTGTGTGTGTGTGTAATTCACACACGTCAGAAGTGAAACTTCTGAAAAGTTGCCAACGAGAGATTGAGATAGATATTAGAGTATTAGGATAAATGTAAGATTTGTTATTTTTTACCAAGCTTGAAAATTATAAAATATTTTAATGTATAAAAATATAATATATATGTATATATAGTTACGATTTTCTCATCTTACAAACATAATTTACTAGAAAAGGAATGTAACATTTTTATTGGCAGAAATAAAGGAATTTGACCAAAAAAAATAGAGTCAGCTTTGAATGAATCTTGAATAATGGTTTTAATGCCGTGTCCATACTCACGCCGTGAATACCCGTGAAGAGGCGTGAACGCGAGTGTGGATGAATTTCACGCCTGTTCGCGAATCGGTTTCTGTTCCAAAACGGTTATTTGTATCCGCGTCAAAGGGTTCGCGGCCGCGTAACGCTTATCCACCTTCACGACGTCGCAGGTCGTTTTGCTATAAATTGGATATGTAACCGCATTGTAATAATTCCATTAAATGTTTAAATTATTCAACATTTATGATATATTGCCAGATTTGACGGTGCTTTAGGTATATCATGTTAAAATAAACAAGTCAAAAGCATAATTAACTTGTTCTGTTGCGATGTAAACGTATTATCTACCATCTTCTTTTTGAAACTGATTCTGATTGTAACATTTAGTTATGGACACAAAAAAATACAATCCGGGAATAGACAGCTTTTAAAAAGTTATTTTTAACACTTTGCGTGTCGAAAATAATACGCGTGAATCAATATTTATTCATTATCGTACCATTATTACACACTTTTTAACTTATACAAAAAACTCGGCTTTATGTTCATATGACCGCGCGTGGCGTCATCATTCAATAAATAAAACTAAGCTTAGAGGTATTATGGGGTTATGAGTTTGTTGAAACTTATTAAATTTCTTCAGCACTTATATAATTTTAAAATCACTATTTCTACACTTAGTAATAATTTTAGAGTCACTCGTCACAAGATAACCTTATAAGAATAACACCTAAGAGATAATTGGATTTTTCATACTAGCTTCACACAAATCTTTCGTAAAAAAATTATACATCCTTCGTTTTTGTGCAGAATTAACTCGGGTGTCATTTTTGAATATAGTAATAACTAATATAAGCGATATCCGGCAAAAAATCCGGCAATTGCAAATTGAAATCCCTAAGTATATGAAAGCCCACAGTGCAGAGCTGCAGGTGTCTCTCTCGCACTCTATTCGGTCGTTCGGACATAACGCTACAGGAATAGATTTCTGTTAAAACATATTCTTCAAATGTCTTGCCGACCGCGTTTCCTCTTGAATGTAGGTATAAGATTTGAAATCTTCTATAGTAATTTCGATAAAAAGCATATTTTTAGTATAATTTAAACAATAACATTGTAATTAACTAGTTGTGTTGTATAAAGTAGCGATAGTGATTCGTATAAACAAACATGACCTTTGAATATTTTTATTATAACAGTTTATTATGCAATGTATATGTAATGCAACTCCTTGGTACATATATAATGATCCCTAGCGATATTATCTGGTTGTTGTTTTTGGTTTTAATTGTTAAGGTTGCTGGATACGCTTCCTTTAAGCCTAACTTGGTACTATTCTTGTAATCTTTTGTAAATAAGTTTTTGCGGCAATTTAAAATGCATGTTCCTAGCTATTATTTATAATTCACTTGTATTGTACATAATAACCAAACTACATCACATTAAATGCCGCCAAAATTACAACAAAAACCATTACTTACATGACAGACCCAGATCACTCCAAAATAAGCAATATTCTTTTATATTCCGCCAACTCATTATATCAGTAGTGAAAACTTATTTAGCCGCATTCTGCACTTTTTGGTAGAGGAAAATCTTATATGTTCGAATCACCGACATGCGAATGTTAATTGTATATGAAAACTTCTTTAGCCGCGTTGAGCACTTTTGGTAGGGAAAAATCTTATGGGTTCGCGTCAACGACATGCTAATGTTAATTGTATATCTATATTTATTAGTGTATATATCTATAGCACGTACTGCTCTGATATCAAACTGGCGCATGCGCAGCGGCCTGTGTACACGAATACATATATATACTTATACACGTATAACACATCGTATATACCTAACAAGGTGCTGTGCGCGTTACACGCTTTTTTGATGGCTGAAATCTTGTGAGTTCGCGTCACCGACATGCGCAATAGCAATATATCTGTAGCTACACAGGTGACGGTATTGTGCAACATTAGTGCTGTGTGTATCTTTACAAATAAAATTGAATGGATTTAGTAAAAAAGTTTAATGTGTATAATGTGTGTTACATTGTTCAAATAGTGTTTGAATTTGATTATTATCTCAATTGTTTTATTTTAGAATTACTGTGCAGTACAAGAGTGAGTACTAAATAAGTATACTAATATTTTTAAGTAGATAAATTAATAATATAAAATAACGAAGTGTTTTTTTTTTAATTATTTTGAATATTCGTTTTATATAGGCGTTTGAAAATAATTCTAAGTTAAAAGTTTTCACTTCTATCGGCAGTCCTTATTATTGCCAATATTTTAAAAGTAACTGGTAGTTACACAGATTGGCGCGTTCAACAATCTCTTCAACTTTATAATATAACTATATATAGGTATGAACTAACTCCACCGAATAAATGTGTGATAACTGACCTGTGTCATAGTTTTAATTGATGGTTTCAATTGACCGCAGTGAAGATTGTCCCTCTACTGACTTATTGAGCGTTGAGACGATTGCACTTATATATTGTCGTTTCGCGATCATAGATAAAGTACCGCAGATAGATACATATATAAATTACGCCTCTTTCCCAACGAAGTAGGCAGAGACAACGTCCTTCCGCTTGCTACGATCCTGACATACATCTTTTCCTTCCTCAACATTCATAAATCTTTTCATGCATGCTCGTCGGTTTAGAAAACTCTTGACCTGACCTTTCTTCAAAACATCCCCGATTTGATCGTGGAAAGTTCGTCTAGGCCTTCCTCTTCCAACGTTCCCATTTACACTCATCTTATAAATCAGTCCAGTCATTTTTTTTCATTCATTCTCTCTACATGCCCATACCATCTAAACATCTCCTTCTCAATCCGTATCACTATATCTTCTTTCACACCACAATGTTCTCTTACTACACTATTTCTTATCCTGCCACTCAATTTCACTCCTATCATACTTCTTAGCGCTCTCATTTCTACTGCATTTATTCAACTTTCATGTTTTTTCTGCCACACTCTGAAGTGAAACACTTCTCTACACGAGTGTTGGAATTAACACTGTTCTATGCACAGCCAAGCGAGCTTTGCTAGACATTTTCTGGCTGATCATAAAGGTGTGTAACGCCCCATTCACCTTATTACCAGCATTGACTCTCCTTTCAATATCACTTTCACACTTTCCATCACTAGTAAACATAGATCCCAAATATACAAATTCATTCGCTTCTTCTAGTTTGTCGCTACCGATCCGGATACACTCTTCTGTCATGCTCTCTTCCTTTTCAAACACCATCGTCTTTGCGTTCACTTTCATTCCCTTTCTTTCCAAAGCATCATTCATAATAGTCACACTTGCAAACACGGAGCACACTTGCTCTAGCCAAATATCAGTCATTAGTACAGACACGATTCCTCGACATGTTCGCCGTATCTTAAAAATATTGAGCGTCGGCTGCACTTAGCGGGGTATAGCTATGAGTGTCTGCACAATGACACGGTACATTTATGTACGTGTACAAGCATTGAGGTGGTGGAGGAGTCCAAATACCTGGGTTTAGTTATAGTCAACAGATCCGCATTGAGAACACGCATAACACATTTATTTGGCAAACTGAAATCAGTGCTTGTGAACTTCTATCAGCTTACCTTTGTATTGGATAGTGTCACTTTGTACATGGTTTACCTAAGAAAAAGATTTTTTTTTTTTAAATACAATGCAGTTTGATGTAATGCGGCTAATGACAACGGCTCGACCGATTTGGCTATTTTTTATTTTACAATGTACTTAATAGGTTAACTAATTAGGTTTTTATGGAAAGAAAAAATTTGAAAAGATTCTCGGAAATGTTTTAAATTCTAATAAAAAGGAAGGTCTTTTGACTCAAGGCCATAAGATTAAAAGGACGGACATGCGTAATTGTTCTTTGTTTTGTCATAGAAAGTTAACAGAAAAAAATCGAGATAGGTGGCGCCGCTTTTTAACTATTGGAAAGAGTAGAACAAAGTCTGCAAACAGCTAATCTATACTTAAGAAAAAATCGTGGAGTCGAAATATGTACATGAAATATATTTGAGTTAATGAATGATATGAACTTGTTACTTATGTCTTCTGTAAAATATCAGTTTATATCTAAAATTATTATTGTTCCGCGAGCATCCCGTAAACGCCCACCACATACTCTCACCCCGCGAAACCTGCACCACTATGAAACAAAGCACTTTCTCTCAGGCGTCTTAGCGGTCACACCCTTACATTATATTCATCTATTATTTCTTATTAAAATATTACCATTTGTACCATATTTTACAGCCCTACAACTGCACAAATCGAAGCTATCGAAGCATATCAAGCAATTATAATGGCTATTCTCAAAGGGCTCTCGATTCATTGTGTTACGACTTAGATGAAAATAAAATTAAAACGCCCGATAGAAAGTGGACGAAATATGGAGAAATCCTTTCTCAGTATTCCATTGCTCTTTTTTTTTTGATCTGACTATACTGTAAGCCTTAGGGGCCCTGGAGCCTTTACGGCTTTTACAGCTTCACCGAGCTTGGCGGCGAGCGCTTAAGGCACTCAGCTTTGCTACAACATCCGAGGGTGCCAAAGTGGCCGAATAAGTCGCGATCTGGCTAATTCCCTATCATTAGAGCTAAACTAACTATACATATAAACATGTTTCTTCCCCCTGGGAGGAGGGAAGGAACGTGTGTATGTGTATTTAGTGATCTGAAAATTCAATTGCTCTAAAAAGGATTGCGAACTGTTCGTTCACAGGAAACTGGGGAATATAGTCAAGTGATACTTGCTGCAAAACGAGATACTAAGTAAAAGTTTACGCACCCTAGAAACTTGTAAGGAACGAATTAATAGGTTAAATTCACAGCGTAGACGTATGGCAGAATATTGATCGATCAAAAGTAGTGTATTTGAAGCAATGCTGACTGCTAACCGTGATTACCACTTTGCGTCTTAGGAATCAGAGACACACAAAGCGCAAATGTTAAATCGCTGATGTTGAATTACACATCATTACACACATTACAAGAAATTCCACGCGGACGAAGTCGCAGACATAAGTGGTTTATAAATAAAGCTTGTTTAAAAAAATCTGTTTTATAAAACTATATTATTAATCTATGTTTTAATGTTATTGATAAATCAATAAAGGTGGAAAAGAGTTTATAGTTGTGTGCGAGATAATGTATCTTAACGTTTGTGAGGGGTGTGTGTTATTGGAGATCGAATGATTTTTATATGATTTTGACTGTTTAGATTTTAAAGTATGTAATTATAGCAATGAATGTTCGAGGTATGCATTTGTGAATATAATGAATTTTAAATAGGTGCTTTAAAAAACCTATGAGAGAACATTTTTACGATGCGCGCGCACATTGTAATAAAAGGTCCTACACCTATGCTCTACACTATGAAGTTTCTTGCTAAAGTCATCATATCTAATATCATTTCCAAAACTGGTGTTTCTATCAATGAGTCTAGTAGGGATATCAAGGATAGGGATAGCCATTGCACCCTCCCCTGGTCATAAATCTGTGAATTACTAACATTTTAGCCTTCTCTACGTGTAGTTGAAAAGGCATGAGACTTAACACAGCTTCCATAGCTGCTCGAGGAGAGGTCGGCATGGCTCCCGTCAATAGGATAGAAGTGATTATTTGTGGTGTAGCGAAATGAGTACTGACTGTCAACTGATTTGCCTTCCTACACCAGAGTGCAAAGAAATATGTTATTATAGTCCTAACCACAGCGGTTTAGAGCTTAGATCAGCTTAAGATTTGCCCATTGCTATCTTTGCTTTTATAATTAAAGCATCAATGTGTCAATGTGACCTCAGATGAAAAGCAAAATTGTTTTGGCTTTTAGTGAGGGTTGCATTAATTTGTCACAATGCCTTTTACTTGTAAAGTACCCTTTAACTGTTTTATCTACATTAACCCTCAACTCATTATCCTTGTGAATGTTACATAAGGCTTTCTGCATAATGTACGAAATGGTACTTTGACAGAAACATCGAACATCTCTCAGCTCTGGGTGTCTATCCTCAGTTCCTCCATCTTACGCAGGAGTTGTTCAAACGTCAGGGACCACAGTAGTGGCGATAAGATACCGCGTTGCGGATAACCTCTTATGACAATCTCCTTATAATGTATTGGCCATGTAATGGGATATGCCTATACTGTACTGTTTCTCTTTCGCATAGCCAGTTTATATATTAAGAGGAAATGGCAAGGGAATGGAATTTTAAAGCAATGATGGCTCAGTGATAGCGTCGATTGACGCGAGTTCGAATCCCTGAGATTTCGGTGAAGGAAAACATCGTGAGGAAATCATAGCATCGTGGTAGGGCTTTTTCTAATGCCGGCCTAGCTAGCTATCACCCTCAAGTTGGAAATTTGTCGCCAATCACCAATAGGTGTGTTCCGGCAGCTGTACTAGAGAGCCAGTCTTCCACTAGATTTAGCGTGTTATCATCTTGGTTCACATCGTTACTTAACATCAGGTGAGATTGTGGTCACTATACTAAACCGAAAACGATAAAAAAAATATTATTAAAATTGATCCAGTTTTAGAGGACGAAACAGGGGTATATGAAATTATAATACATATATCTTTTTATATGCTAAAAAGGTGGGAAACAAGCATACGGTATCACTAGCGCGTTGCCAACCTTGGACCCACCTAAACCAAGGAGCTCTGGAAACCCTACTCACCACAGGAACACAACACAACGTTATTTGGCAGCGATCTTCTGTAGGGTGGAGGTATTCCACCAGTCGGACTGCTCCAAGTAGAGAGAAATCTCCTAAGAAACTCCTCTGTGCCCTACCTCTCTACTCGGTCTTTTGAGCGTAACGTGACGGCTGTAGATTTCTGTTCAGATTCTTCAACTGTATTCACGACTGCATTTCCTCTTAAGTGTTCCGTAGCTTTAAAAGTTTAGTATCCGCTGATATAAGCCAATGGGTCCACCAATCAAATCAATACCAGTAACAAACCGATCAAAGAAGCAATAAAACAATTTAATATCCACAAATCTAATTTAATTTTTTTACCTATATATATATATATATATTTCTTACATATTAAACATGAGAGGACATTAAAAGAACTATAATATATCATGATTTTTATTCTCAATCGACAAGTAGGAGCAAATTATAATACATACATACATTTCTTTGAGTATATCTTTTTATAATGCACATATTTACAAAACTATATCATATAATTCACATTTCAAAAAAAAAACAAAAGGGTAAAAGAACAGATGGCAAATTTTAAAACAATGTTTAGAAATAAAAACAAAATTACAGAAATTAAACACACATTTCTGTTACTAAAGCTTTAAAATATTAACAATAACAAGACGCATATGGACGCCATTTTGTTTAACGTATTTAAATAACCTCTGCGTTCATATATCATGAATAATGACAAGTGTCATATTTTCTCACAGATCAGTCAATGCTAGACATGAATCAAAAATCCAGATAGTGTAATTTTTTTAATACAAAAATGTTTAATTGTTCTACGTAGCACTTTTAGTTACCACGGGCGTAACAGCATAATTTTCAAATTTTATTAAATAATCGATCTAGACCATTGATATACCATCCAATGATTAATATTCATATATCGCTGCCGTAGAGGGATAATCAGATAACTAACAAAATATTTGCAAAAAAACGTAGATTTAGTTTTTCTGACAAAGCGACTGTAATCTTTTACGTACAACAAAATATATTGTCGATGTTTCACATTGTGCATTATGCACATTATGTGCATATACATTAATCATTATTATTGTACATTGATACAATAATTCTTTCGATTCTTTTGTCATTTATGTGAAAGTCTGCAAGGAAGTTACATAAATTTACCGTTTCTGAAGTTTTGAAATTTATAGGCAGTAATCTGATTTATATTTTAGAATATTTTTGAGACGAACTAAGATATCAAAGCACGGGTAAGACCAAAAGACGCAGCGTACTGTTTACTTTATAATAAAGGAATAAAGTCAGTTTCGATCTAATTCTTCCTCTACGGCATGCGGATTATGAGTGGTCATATCATATCATGTACAGTTCGCGATAGGTCAAAATGGCAATCGGGGTATTGAAGTGAGTCGTGGAAGGGTGACGCCTCGCACACCCGCACAGCGCCCGCGTTGTCTTAGTCTTAGCGCCACGAGTCCGCATCGACCGCGTTTATCGATTCCAATCTCGCTCACGTATTGCTTGTACTATAGTTTTATATTGAAAATAACATTGTTTGCCTCTTCGTACCGTGTTAAAAAATTTTTTTTTTGTGTAGTTTATGGTTTTATAAAATCACGATGGAAGTGAAACTTTAAAAATAATAACACACATTAACATATACAATGTTCCGAATTTACGATTATAATCCTTGCCTGCACAGCATAAAATTCAATTTTATTTGCGACAGTGTAATGAAATGCGACATGCAATAGATGAATGAAAATTTTTGGGGCGATAGCATAAAAGTTACACTTTAAAAATAAAAAAACAATAATCCATTCTCAAACACGAGAACTAGCCAGAAAATGTATTATCTCATTTTGTCGCGTACCAAAAAAATTATCGATATCGAATACATGGTATGTGACGTCAAATCACTAGAAAATTGCCATGTCGACCTGTAGCGAACTGTACACATACGCTTTGCACCTAATCTACGGTGTGTTCGATAAGCACGTCCATTCATAAGTGGTCTCTGTGTTTTAACTGTACCTGCAGCCTTTTGCATATTATACACCTAAACGTATAGATAAAACATCCCGAAATACCAAGAATACGGAGTTTTTTTGATACAGCCATTATGCGCAAAGATATTTTGAATTTTAAAATTCGATAAAAATAATTGTACTGTCAATTTTAGATCCTCCCCAACACCGCTAGGAGTGTAATATTGAAACGAAAATATTTAAATGTATTCGAAAACCAAATTTACCCTTCCAGGCATAATTGAATAATTTCTCTCGTATAGACGTTTTTTTCTAAATAATTATAGTATAGATTAATGATGAGTTTCCGCGCCGCTTTAACTAGATACCGTCGCGACGCCGAGCTATAAAAAACCGGCAATCAAAACTACGCCAAATCAGCGCACACGAGTCAGTGTCATACTGGCAATACGGTTGTTACATTGACAAGCTTCATTTTATATGGTCAGTACACAGTACGATATTAGAACACTACTAAGTTGCCGTATTCTAGGATTTATTATTTTTACGTAGCGCGGTATTATAGTAGAAGCGAGGACCAATCATTAATCTATGAATAATAGATTAAATTTGTAATAAAAATTCTTAAAAATGTTAATAGATGGCACCACGAGTTTATAGTTGCTTTGGTATATGACAATTCAGCTTAAAATTATTTGTACAAATTACTTTGTAATATTTTTTCAATCTTTGTATCCTCAGTTGTGGTTGCCATGTCTGATAGGATAAATCCTGGGGAATAGGGACACAGGAAACTAACAGATTGTTTGGGCGGGCTTAGGTACGCCTTTTTAAATTTTATTATAGCTAACAAGCCAAACAAACTGTTTTTATCCTTGTCTAATGAATATCTATTGTTAGTGAAAAATAGAACTAAAGATCTGCATCGTTTAAATTTATATTCAAACTTAAGTAATTAAATAATAATCATACATTTTAAGTAATGCGCGTAGTGGAAGAAAAACATCAGTTTGTCAGCAATTCGGGTGAGTCCATTACTCCTAATTGTCAATGGCGTACAAGGATGTAGACAGCATTTTATTTGCGGATGGGGGGCCAAGGTAACAAGGGAAAAATAATATTATGCATATCTCGCTGCATCATTGTCTCCTCTAGAACTATGTGAAACTCCATTGACAATGTTTTCAAGATGTTTGTTATAAACAACAGTTTACTTTTCCGACCAGACTCCCAGTGGACTCCCATGACCTTTAAGTACTTGACATCAGCCACACATCATATATGTAAGAATTTACCTAAATATGACATATATGACGTAAATATAATGTCAAACTATGGTAGCGTGTTCACTAGGCTGTTACACATAATGCCGGAGCTCGTCCGATATCGTCGTAAAGTCGATTGTCTATCTATTAATCAATAGTCATATGCACAATCGATAGTCTGTATTAAAATTCGATAGTAGGAATGACTCTGTCGGCCTGATATTAAATACGTTACTAAGAAACAATCAATAGTTAAACGATAGCTTTTTACAAAACAATCGATACTATTCGATACTATGGCCCTCTTACTTCATTACCTGGCTACATCCTTGATGACGTATAATTCCAACATTAAACATTTCGCTTGATTTTGTTGATAAATAATAGTACATATGAAAGAAGTACTTCTCTGAAAGTTTTGGCTGACGAGAAACTAATATGCAGAATTAAAACAAGATTTTTCATCGTATTAAATAACGTCAACTTTGTTAACACCAATATTGACGCCGGCATAGAATTGAAATAATATGTATCAACAAAACCAAGCAGACAAGCCGTGTCGTAAGTTATTGTTTGTAAACGATAAATTCACCTTGAAGTTCGTCCTCAATCTGGACTGAGCATTTGGAGTTGGCTTCGTAGTCACACTGCTGGGTTAACTCGTTGAAGAACAGTCCATCGGAGCAAAACACAGCCTGGGGTATACCTGAGACGCATCGCCAGTACTTCTGGCAATCACCCCTAAAAGACACAAGATAAAATTCCTAGTCAAGTAAGGCGCTTGGAAACTAAACTGTGGTAATTCTATGAGAGCGGTAGAATATCTTATCTTTGCCGTACTCTGAAGCTATGGAACTGACTCCCAGCGAAAAATGTATGTGGGAAAAATATAAAACTGGATTCTTGGGCATTTGAAATCGCCTGGCATGGTGAGGCCCTTGTCTTTCCTTGGGTAGGGACCTCTTTGCACAGCAGTGGGACGCTTACAGGCTGGTATTATTATAGTAAGACAAAGACAGGTGGACTATGCCTTTTTGATAAAACTCACTTGTAAGCAACTTGTCTTGCAGCGGAGTCCGCCCTATGGCAGTTCAGCTCGTGCGTCATGAACCTCGTGCTGGTAGGCGATAGTGGCCTCACAGTCCCAGCTGCGTCTGCCGTAAGGACATCTGCAAAAATAACGCTGGCGTGGTATAAAAAACTGCATGATATGGTTAAAATTGATAGACACTTTAGTGCCAATTTTATTTTTTACTCACAGTTATTATGTGTAACTCGTCTGAAGGATCCTATTCATAGGAAGAAGCGAAAGCGTTGACTGGAAGAACGTTCCACATCCACACGGAACCACGAACACCATGCACTTACTAACATCTTGCTAGGTGGGAGGGGAGTGTGGTTGCATAGTAAACATTTGACTTTGTATATAGAGATCGCCACAACGATCAATCCTGTGCTGCTCGCATCCGGCGAGTTCCCGTAACCTGCCTTTTAAGTCTAGCAGTTCTTAGAGCTTTCTCGGTGTCTTTGATACTTCTGCGAATCTTCTCATTTCTGATTCGATCACGTCAAGATACTCTGAGCAAAGCCCTCTCCATTGCCCTTTGAATGACCTTGAGCTTTCTTATCAGGCCTATTGTTAATGACCATGTCTCAGTAACATACATGAGTACATACGTGAGTTTTTAGCGGGACCTTGAACTGCCATTTTGTGGTTTTAATTTTAATTCATTAACTTTGGTTTGTTGACCCTATATTATGTAATATTGGTGGCATTTTGCGTGATATAGTTTGGTTATAGTGCATACGTGAAATGAATTACAAATATAAAATGAAAACATGCATTTTGAGTTGCCACAAAATCTACCTTATGGGTAGTTCTAACAAGGGAGCCACCATCTTGTTTGAACTCAGTTTGAAGATTACAAAAGACTACGTTAATTGGCAACGTAAGTTGACGTTATTGGCTTAAAAGAATTGTATCCAATGACCATAATATTTTTTTTTTAACTTTCATCTTTAAATACTGCGGTATCTCGAGATATATACCGAGATACCGCAATTAATACAAATAAGATTTGATCCCAATTTCTTTGGTGTGTTCAAAAGTATCGTTTTTTATAATTATTGTAAATTAACTCACCGATTGGACCGTTCTCAATTTCCTCTCCGAAGAGTCCTATGACCTCCTCACCGGAACCAAACCCAGAACCCTCTGTGTCAATATCCTCTTTGGGAGTTCGCAGAGTGCAGTTCGTCGCCCATTTCCAATTACAAGTCTGCAAGCATGACATTTCTTATCAGTTACAGAAACCATTGTTATGACCTTACCAGATTCGTCTGTGTTTGTGTGTGTGTGTGTGTGTGTGTGTGCGTCACAACTCACATGACTCATTCGCGCCACCACACTTGTAGTCATAGACCCGAGCCGAGTGTTGAATTATTTTAATTTTCCATTATCTCCCAAACTATATGTCCAAATAACATGGAATAAGGCGCAAAAATTATCTTCATAGAATTATCTTGAGGATGAACTAACTTTCGTTCGTAAGGATTAACATGCCATACTTAATAATAATGCTCATGAAAAAGTTTCCAATTTTCAATCAAGTTTTACAAAAAATACCTTGTTGTGGCTTATGTATATGAGATAGGTATATGGTATCGCAGATTTTTTATTTATTTACTAAGTAGCAACATTTTTGTAGAACATTGTATTCACGTATCACTAACCATTACGCCAACACAGGCGGATAAAGCTTTCGGGTGGCTGTTTCTTCCGATTTACTTAACAAATATCAATATTTAAGGCTAACTGAAAGGTGTAGCCTAATTCTTTTTGAATCCGATTGATAGTTCTAGAGATAAGCGTGTTTAAACAAACAAACAAAAATACTCTTCCGCTTTATTATATTAGTATAGATTATACTAAATATATCAGTATAGATAATGATAGTAGCAAACAGGCATCAGGCACATTTCTTTCGCCTATAAAACTATCTTTAAACAATCTTAGAATGACCGCATTTTGAGACCAGTCAGTAGCAGGTTGTTACTGTGCTGAGTGAGTTGAAACGTCTCGTGTGTTAGTGCGTGTTAGGGTAGCCCTATTATATAAGCCTACTATATTAGGCGTCTGACTACTATATTTATAAAGAAAATATATAGTAGCCGCCACTACTATATTTTTCTTGGATAGAAAAAATATTGATTTCAAAATGTTTAAGCGTGAAACGGAACGCGGACCGCAGCCTTTATCTCTTGGAGTAATTATAATGTATTCTAAATTTAAGCTTTATCTCATTTTAACAGAGACTTGATATGTCATTTTCAATTTGATTATTTCTCATTATAAACATTATTTGGAGAGTTTTTGGCAGAATCTCAAACTGACATGTAGTGATTTTTATTCATAAATTTGTGTTCATTATTTTTTCTTATATTGTGTAATACAGGTGGCGTTTTGCATAATAAAGCTTGGTTATTGTGCACAAGTGAAGTGAATTGGAAATAATAACGTGAATAATGATCACTGAGATGCCCCGAAAACACCCTAGAAAGTTCTAACAAGGGAGCCACCATCTTGTTAGGATACTGAAATCGTCATATGACTGGAAACTAATTCACTCGATAATGGCAGTAATAGTCTTCAATAAAGAGGACCGGTTGCCAAGTTAGAAAAAAGTAAAAAATAATCATTATTTGTGTATCGAGCAGTAAAAAATATTCCTTTAAAATATTAAACATTTATTTGAAACCTGCAGTATTATTATTGTTTTTTGGTGCAACTATATTTTTCAGGTTATAGCCTCGAAAATACTAATATAAAAAAAGTTGGTAAACCTAATGCGTGTTGACAATCGCACTCTTTGATTTAGAAACACAACATTGCGGTACTGCTGCCTTGCGACCGAATTAAGTATACCTGTGGTGCTTCCGCAGTTGAACGAGGCACGGATTCCACCTCTCGTAAACTTTAGTTAAACCTATTATTTCTAGTATGGGTACTTTCATTCAAGTCAAAACATCCAGCTTGTCCTTATCCTTATCATAAATAACGCAACGTATTGCGTATTTTCTTCGCAATATATTTAGATAAGCTAGATTTAAAAATGACTGGCATAATTTTAATACCAAATAATAATATACTAAAAAAGACAAATTAGTCACCCATGTTTTTACAGATTCTTTTAATATCACTAGCGAGTTTCCGACTGTTATCCCCCTTTCCCCAAAGAGCTCTAGAAATCCTAAATACCGCAGGAATACAACGCAAGGTAATTTGGTTGAGATCTTCAGTAGAGTAAGTTAAGTAAAGAAATTTTAAGAGTCAGTAAGAGCAATAAAAGTTACGTTTTCCATTGAGCCGATTGGTCACGAGATAAAGAAGACATACTGTACCTGTATTTCGAAATCGAAAATTGTTCCGCCGCTGCAGTGAAACTCCACCTCCTCCCCATGAGCGCACATGAAAAATCTCGAGCAATCGGAAAAGTGGGGCAGTAATAGAAATACCTGTTGAATAAAATATCACATATGTTAATCCAAGTTTTTTTTATACTACAAAGCGGCTACCGTAGCCTATGGACGCTTGTCCATACCACTGCCGTTGCCGACTTTGAACCCTCCTACCCCAAAGAGGACTGAAAACCCTACTCACCGCGGAAACACAACACAAGGTTATTTAGTTACGATCTTCCGTAGAGTGGAGGTATTCCACCAGTCGGACTGGCCCAAGTAGAGAGAAATCTCAATTGAAATTTTTCTGGCGTCTCTAGTTTAACAACTAGTGATGGATCATTTTTTCTTCAAACGTTATGGGGTTTCATCACAGTCTCATCTGATGTTAACTGATGATGTGGCTTAAAATGATAACACGCTTATCCTAGACGAGGGCTACTTTCAAGTGCAGTTACCGGAAGACACTTATAGGTACTTGGTGATAGATTTTCAACTTAAGGGTGATAATTAATAAGCGGGCAGTGGAAAATATCTTATTACCATCCATCCATTCAACCAAATGACGTCCACTGCTGGATATATACCTCCCCTAAATATCGCCACAACGACCGGTCCTACACTGCACGCATTCAGCGTATCCTCGCAACCTTCACCAGGTCGTAGGTCCACCTTGCATCTTCCGGTACGTGGCCGCCACTTGAGAACTCTACGAACCCATCGGCCATCCGTTCTACGAGCGATGTTCCCCGCCCACTGCCACTTAAGTTTAGCAATTCTGAGAGCTATATCGGTGACTCTAGTTCTTCTGCGGACCTTCTCGTTTCTGATTCGATCACGCAGACGAAACTCTGAGTATAGCCTTCTCCATTGCCATTTGCCCTTAAGCATTCTTATCAGACCCATCGTTAGTGACACTGGCAACGATGGTTAATATGGTTAATCACAATGTTTTCCTGTACCAAAATCTCAGGCTCATTGTGGGATGCAAATTCAAGTCGATCGACTCATTGTTTTAACTTTACCACTGAGACATCATTGCTACCATCCTCAAATTGAGAGTGTGTCACAAAGCACTTATCGATGTTTTTCGGCATCTGCATTTGAGATCCAGTTTTTCTAGGCTTAATTTGTTACCATCTTAGCCGTATCGTCACTTAAAAACTGGTAAGAAAGTAATCAAAACGCTACCATGTAAAGAATTTAAACAAATCTGCAATTGATAATTACTCCTGGTGACATTAATCGTAATTTATAGAATAGGGAAAATGCAGGATGGATGAAATTGTGGCAAGTCTCGAGAATCACATGTTATCCACGAATAACCCTGAAACTTAAGGGAAAAGTGTATAAACCATTATAGGATGAGTCGTGGTGTATGGATCTGAGTGCTGGGAAGAGATAGATGCAAGAAGATTATTACATTAGGCAGAGATGCGAATGTTAAGATGGATGTGTGATTTAACTAGAAGGGATAAGACCAGGAATGAGTAAATCAGAAGAAGCATGAAAATAGCATCAGTGACAGAGAAGTTGCAGTGTAATAGGTTATCGTGGTAGAGGAAGACCAAAGAAGGTATGGATAATCCGCGAATTGACAGTATGTTAAAAAAAGTTAATTATTTTATAATAATTTCATTTTAATTTCTGCCCCCTATAACACTTTAAATCTTATAAATGGTACCCTAGGAAAACCAGTTTGTCACCCCTAGAATAGGGGAGAGAAAAAGCAGGTGGTGGGCATGGTGGTAGGGCTTTTTCTAATTCCGCCCGGCTAGCTACCACCCTCAAGTTGAAAAATCTGTCGCCAAGCACCAATAGGTGTGTTCTGGCAGCTGCGCTTGAGAGCCAGTCTTCCACTAGGTTTAGCGTGTGATTATCTTGGGCCACATCGACACAACATCAGATGAGATTGTGGCTACTAAAACCTAACCTATAACGATAAAAAAAAGAATTACTCACATGTCCTTCTGGGTCACACGAGAGTGTGTTGGGATCGATTCCTTGAAATGGCCTAACGATATTCGGAGCTTCCGTTGTGGTGCTCGTAGTGGTGCTCGTCGTAGTGCTCGTCGTAGTGTTCTCAGCGATGGCCGCCGTCATCGCGACGCCCACAACGAAAAGTAATACTATTAGCTTGCCTGCAATAAATTAAATATATCGTTATCCTTACATGTTGTAAAAGGTAACTTTTCTGTATGGCAGTCTGTTCGCCGGTATTCGCCAAATGCGCATTCGTAGGTCTAGGGTAGGCCACTATTCGTTCAGTTCATCCACACATTCGTTGGTATGCATTTAGTATTTGCATAAAATGCCGGCATTCTATATAATGTCAAATGAGAAAACGGCAAAGTATGAGATGTTGGCGTGTAAGTATTTTTATATATGTATATATTTCTTCTGTGTGTATGTGACTGAACTCCTTCTAAACGGCTGGACCGATTTCCACGATTTTTTTTGTGTGTGTTCAGGTGAATTCAATAATGGTTTAGATTCAGAATTGGACCCAGTAGGTGCGCTGCCATCGAGTTCTAGGATTTTTTTCATTTTCAGGCAAACCAATATTCGAGCAGAACAAGGTCATTTGGGTCCGCTAGTAAAATATAAAAATATAAAAGGCCTTTCAAAGCCTTTAAAAACTATTCTACATTTGCTTTTTAAATGGAGCAAAATAAAACTATTATAATTAAGTACTATAATTAACTATTAAAATTTAAATAAAACAAACTACTTCGCATTAAGTTTGAAGGTATCTTCAATAGATCAAGCTATATTTGACATATTTCTCTTCATATAATGCACTGTTACGTCCAATAAAAATACAACCACACGGTCCTACGGTTGAACACAGACTGGAGACTGGACGGACGACCAACGTGTAGAGGCCGTAGAGGGTGTCGTGAATGTTTGTCCAAAGTCCCCTCCCACTACACGTTCATCTTCGTCTCTATTCGGCAAATACTTATCAGCGCAGGCTCTAATAAACCAGAGTAGTGTCGGCACAACATGTTTTCCTCTCCCGCTCCCTCTATCGGCTGTTATCTCAGTATTCATACCTTTTATACGCATATCATTCCCACACAATCCATCTATACCTTCTTCTCCTATATTCATCCACCTTCATAGTTAACTTTCTCCTAGTTATATAACTTTCAACCCTCCTCTAGCACGCTCTATTACCCCTCAACTTCTCTGTCACTAGTTCTATTACACCAGACATCCATCTTAACATTCACATATCGGCCACGTAAAATTAACAATACTTCAACCGTCCCTTACGCCCAGCGACCACTGGCTGCACGGCACGGCAGGGGATCCTTTGGCATCCCTACGGTAACTATGCCGCGTTATCCTTAAATATATCATGCCGTGACGTCGTTAGGTATGCCGAGGCGTCCTTAGGTTATGAAGACGTGTTAGGTCACCGGCGCTGTCTTGCCTCGTCATCCCAAAGAATGCTAAACCTTCCAAAGTGAAACGAAAGTGTTCCGAAAGCTAGCGACAAGGCATGCCAATGCTTACCACAGCATTGTTTGTGTAATCAAAGTCATTATCGCTGAAATTGCAACTTTAGCGTCATGTAATTATCGTCTATTATTATTAATTACTTACGAGATCACGACAGGTCTTTCCCTTAACTTGCAGAGGCATTAAACAATGTACAAACATTTTCGCGCTTGGGAAATACCACGGTAATATTGCAGCATCTATACATATATTATAAAACTCAACGTCTCTCTGTCTGTCTGTCCGTTTATGTTCTTTTCACGCGAAAACCACATATCCGATTTACATGGTTTTTCCTTTAATTCATAGCTATGTTATCTGGCTAGGTTATAGGATATATTTTGTTACATAAGGTAACATACGAAATAAGCCACGCGTAACGATAATGGTGAATCAAGTCGGAAAAAATGCGTTTTTTGGGGCGATTAAACGGCTTACGCTGAGTAAACCATAAGAAATTTATGAAATTACTCTACTACATAATTGTAGATTAAAAAAAAACTAGTGTGATAAAAGTCAGTGATAGCATATGTCTATTTTCTAAGGGTCACCTACAATAACGATTTTTTGAGGCAGCACAACTCGCGCGTGAACTCGACCGACAGCATTCTTGGACTACGTGGACTACGTGAGCGGAGCCGCGGGCACAGGTAGTTCATAACAAAACTAAACATGCATAATGACTTGTCTCATCTAATCATTTAAAATCTATATTCAATCGTTTTAAAGTTATTTATAATCGTGGGCAAGGCAAGGTCATAATGATTTTCGTATTAGTATTAGCATATTATAGCAACTAATTAGAATTTAATTAACACTCTTTATTTATTTTATTTTCACTAATAAATTTACAAGAAGTTTAGTTAAAGGCATCCTTATTACACCTATAGGGTTTGCCTTAGCATGCCATGAACTGAGGTGTTATTCAAAGCGCTGTTTAATATATGTATGGTATAAGTGAAACGTTCAGTTAATATTTCTTTGTTATTTTACATACTTACTAGCTTTTACCAGCGGCTTCGCTCGCATAGAAGCCATTAAATAAGTATCAGTGACAAAAAAAAATATATTTTTTAAATGAAAAGTATCCTATGTTATTTCTAATACCTCCAAAAATATGTGTACAAGGTATATATATATATATGTAAATATGTAGGGATGCTATTAATAGTAGTAGTACTCTTTAAGTTTGTATTATGATCTTTTTACTATTTATTGAATCAGTAACGTCCACTGGTATTTTATTTATAGTATTAGGTATTGTGAAAGATACGGTACGTCTGCTATAAAAGCTATTTTTAGGTGGTATTTACAATGATTCGGTTAATGGTAGGTAGGGCACAGAGAAATTTCTTTGGAGATTTCTCTCTACTTGGGGCAGCCCGACTGGTGGAATGCCTCCACCCTACAGAAGATCGCAGCCAAATGGCCTTGTGTTGTGTTTCTGTGGTGAGTAGGGTTTCCAGAGCTCCTTGGGCAAGGGTGGGTTCAAGGTTGGCAACGCGCATCTGATACCTATGGTATTGCAGGCGTTCATAGGTTACGGTAGCTGCTTACTATCAGGTGGGTCGTATGCCTGTTTGGTACCTTTAAAGTATAAAAAAAAATGCTTGTCGTGTATTAACTTCGTATTTTACTGGTACTTGTATTGTCAAATTGTTATATTAAATAATAAGTACTCAGCGCGGTCATGAACAGGTAATACGTTACAATATTTGAATAAACCTGTATAGTTACTGTATATATGCTTTTTATATTGTTTGGTACTATCAGTTTTAAAAGACGTATTTGCAGATTATTTATCTTATCGAGATAGGTTTTAAATGTGCGTCCATAGCTGGTTAGACCATTCGACATGACAGATTCAACAAGAGCTTTGTACATTTTCAATAGAATTACATACGGCACATTGCGCTTCATAATAGCGCACACCCGTCACGACCACCCTCTGCAACGGTAACTCAAGCCTAGTTCCTTTCCTCCGGCATGGAGCCCTTGAGCCAGCAGCCGCTCGCGCGATACAGTGACACTGCATTCACTAGCAACCAACATACAAACATGATACTGCACTTCACACATTCACACCACTCAGGTACATAGGTTCTGTAAGGGATATACAGCCTTCCTCCCAGAAGGCTGGAACATGTATATATGTATAGTTAGTTAGCTCGAATTTCTATGGATAGCGACTATGGATATGATCGCAACTTCTTCGCATGATCGGCAACAGCCCAAGCGAAGATCGGCCAATTAGGAACCCTTGGAGCTTGTTGCCTAGCTTTCGCGATTAAGTGCCTTCCGCGCTCGCCCCCAAGTCCGGTGAAGTTGTCAAAGCCTCTAATGGCTCCAGGGCCCTTAAGGCTAACAGTATAGTCAGTTCGAAAAAAAGGTTCGTAATGGATAGTCTGGCGCGTACGGCGCGCAACTTACTACATACAGATTCTACCTAATAACTCCAATTAAAGCGGTCATCCACTAGTAGTCCCAGATAGTTATGATATGGTACCTGTTCTACTGGGGCGCAGTTATAATTCGGCACATTATTATGCAAATAGTCATGCGATTTTTGTTTTCATTATTGTTTTCATTTCGAAAGGCATTAGTCACTACTACATCTACTGATTTAACTATTTTACCCGTAAGTTTGTTTAATATTTCCCACAGCTTTTCCGATTATTTTTATTTTCTACTATTTCTGTTCTTTAATATTTATTTCTATTTGTGTGTATGATTTTAGAGATTCAAAAATACTTATTGTGGTTGATTTTTACATAAGTCGAGAATATATGTATGAACTTATGATTTAAATAATTAGGGTAAGCCATTTAAGCGCCCCAAAATCATCGTATTTCCGAATTATTTTTAATTGCGCAGAACGTTAATTATTTTTTCTTAAATAAAAGTAGCCTAAGTTACTCTTTATAATGTAAGCTATCTGCCAGTGAAAGTCCTGTCAAAATCCGTCCAACCTTTTCGGAGATTACCTGGACCTAACAGACAAATAAAAAGCTGTTATTTTATCATTATAAATAGACACTTTTATTTATTTGTATAGATTATAGGCCCATTGTTAGATTAGGCCCATGATTTATTTAATACAAAAGGCCTTGTCCCTCCCTTTTCCTGCCCAAGCCCGGTGAAGCTGTAAAAGCCGCAAAGGCTCCAGGTACCCTAAGGGCCCTCCGTTTTCCTATTACAATGTATTTTTGATGTCTTTGCTGGGTAATTGCTGTCACATGTAAGAATTCCACATGCTGGAGGAAAGGAGCGTATGTGTTCAATATTTGCCCAGGTTCGAAAAAAATCGTACACATCGCAATCGTAAATAGAGGTAGGGGGAGATTTCTCTATATTTGGGGTAGCCTGACTGGTGGAATACCTTCACCCTACAGAAGATCGCAGCCAAATAATCTTGTGTTGTATTCTTGTGGTAAGTATGGTTTCCAGAGCTCCTTGGGAAGGGAGTTCAAAGTCAGCAACGCGCTAGTGATATCTATGGTATATTACAAGTGACCATAGGCTACGGTAACCGCTTACCATCAGGCGAGCCCGTACGCTTCTTTGCCACTTGTTTTGTATAAAAATAACATTCGAGGCTGCTCATGACGAAGGGCAAGAACGAGTCATTATATTTAATTATTAGTCATTTCACGCGGACGAAACAACTAATAACCAATTCCTTCATGAGAATAAAGTCCGCGTCGTTCAAAGTCATCAAAGCCAATGCCTAGGCCTTGTGATATGTATCGTAATTTGTTAACATCGATTATTCATGTCGTTAACACGTTTTACACGTAAACCCATTTAGTTTGACAACGATTTATCGTTCTTGAAGAATTCGCGTTGATTGTTATCAAGTCGCGTCGCGAGACGGTTCTTTTTCGCGTTCCACGGCCGTTTCGCGTGATATTTGTCCATGGTTGTTAATTTATAATTTTATACAGTACACATAGTTTTTTTTTTTTTCCGGGAATATATTTGATGTGACAGTAGTTTTTGGCGGGATCTTTCATGTAGTAGTAATTTTATTATTTCTTCTTCTTTTTCTTAACTGCCATTATCGAGTGTATATAGTTTCCAGTGTTATGACGATTTTTGTATCCTAACAATATGATGGCTCCCTTGTTAGAACTTTCTAGGGAGTTTTTGTGGAATCTCAGAATTCATGATCCATGTTATTATTTCCCATTTCACTTCACTTGTGTACAATAACCAAGCTTTATTACCTATGCAAAATACCACCTGTATTACACAATATAGGGCAAAATAACACAAATTTATGAATAAAAAATAAAAACCACTACATGACAGTTTGAGATCCGCCAAAAACTCTATTTTATTATTTATAAATTTGCGTCAGTTGACGTATAATTGAATAATTGCGAAATTGCGAAAATTCATCGAAACAGCTTGCATATGTCATTGATGGATCGCTAATACATCTTTGATTCACGGGTACTTTCAAGACATCATTGTGATACCACAAGTACACACACTCACTCACAATATACGATTATAAGCGAGGGCATTTATTATCTTTGTTGGAATTAATTATTATTTTTAAACTATTTCTATCATTACCTTAGAGAATAATAACCAATTTGTGAAATTCTGTTTTGGCCTAATTAGTAGACTAAGTTAATTTGTAAGAGTATCATGTATAAGCTGTAGGATTTCCTTATAAATAAATAAATAAATTTTGCATGATGTGGTTTGATTTTTATGCACAAGTGAAGTGGATGATTTATTAACATGAACATTTTAATGAAACATGAACAAAAACTCCCAGGGAGTTCTAGGTGACTCAGAAACTTGAAATTTGGCATCAAGGTATCTTTCCCTTAAAAAAAAAAATACAATTTGCAACGAAATAATACGCATGAAACGGTATTTCCATCCTCTCACTAATATATAGCGTTGTGTTTTCCCGATTTATATGGGCATTAGAATATCGACTCTTTAATAATAATTAAATCAAAATGTATCACAACACTTCAAAAAAGTACAAGTATTAATTAATTTTAAACGAAATAATTCTCATAATGAACATCAACTACAACGGCGTTTCCATCCGCTCGTCAATAGATGGCGCTGTACAGCTTTTCAAAATGAATTATATCCCAACAAAATAGGGGCCAAGTTCGGTAGAAACGACGTTGTCGCTAACAATAAAAGAGGTGAGATTTAACAAGCGCCAAATTTCATATCTATTCCTTTTATACTTATAGCAATAGGAATGTACGTTCTTCAGTTGTACGTACCCCGAACGTTGTTTCTACCGAACTTGGCCCCTTTTTCACGTTTATAATTTTATTGAGATCTTATGGTTATGTACCGTGGAAGGCAATCAAACAACTTTGTGGCACTTTTTCGTAATTTGGCGAGCTGAATGTCACAAGGAGCTCACAGAATAAGGCCGTATGTTCCTTTCGTAGTTCTTCTTTTATTTCGCTTATTGTTTCACTTCGCTTTCTAAATTAGAATTCCCGTGACGCACAATACGGCTCGCTTTTATACCCAATTGAGACGATCCCGAAATCTTTTAAAAGGTCCCTGAACTCTTAACATTGCGTCATTGCTTTAAAAGGAGGCGAACGTTTGATTTATATCCCATTGTTTGTTGATAGTTGTAGCGATAAGGCTTTCTATTTGTACGTAGTCAAACCTATGATTACACGACACACGACTACACTATAATAAATACACGATATTTCGGGCACATTCCGGACGATTCTTGAGATTTCGAGAATGGTGATTCTTTTTCTATGTTCCTCTTACTCAGACTATAACAATATTATAAAACTCAACGCCTGTCTATGTTCACGTGAAACCATAATTCATTGCTATATTATTTAGCCATGTTATAGATATATTTTGTAAGATAAAATAACTTACGAAATAAGCAAAATGATAATTCGGAAAAAGACACTTTTGGGGCACTTAAATGGCTTACGCTGAGATAAATCATAAGAGATATATCAAATTAATGCCCTACACAATAAAAGACTTACAAAAGAGTCAGCGATAGCTAGAGTAGTAGCTTAGTCTATCTTCTAAGGAACACCCAGAATAATTTTTGTCTTTAAAACAACTGGCCGGCGGGCTCCTCGCTGCGCCGTTTGTTGGAACAGGGTCAGCCGACAGCACGATTCGTGCGCTCGATCGACATTATTCTGTATTTCAAGCGAGCGGAGCCACGGCCACTCCTAGTATTAAAATTAAATTAAATTTGAATGTTACTACTGATTATTCTAATATTTATAAGATATTTTAGTTTTATATCTAGGTAAAGAAATAAACAAATATATATCAAGATCTGGTAATTCTGAAATACAGAACACTCGACCACTTTAAGAAACACGCTTCACACGTAGTATTTAATTAATTATAACATGTTTTCAATACAAATTAGTAAGAATTAAGATGCGTTGATAATAAATTCAGATTATGATCACAATCGTGGTATTATCGCTAATTGGTTTAATGATATCGCGTCCCTATCGTTCGGTGTTTATTTGAATTCGATAAAAAAATATAAGCTTACATATTAAAGAAGCCGATAGTGTTTCGAGAAAATCTGATTATTGTTTACGGCGCCATTTTTGTGTATAAAATGTTACTGTGCGCCATTAGAAAAAATATAATCTATGAAACACATAAATTTGAGAGTTATTTGCGAGATCTTATTGTCATGTGATATTTTGATTCATAAACTTATGTTATTTGGTTATATATTATGTAATTTTGGTGTCATTTAAAGTATTGTAACAACATTATTGTTACACTACTTACTTTTTTTTAATCCTAGCACGGCTTAGTGACTACACTGTACCTGATGGTGAGCACAGTGCAATCCAATAACATCGGCGACTACCGTAGGATTTACAATCCAACGATAGTTGTCGCTGTCATGCCGGCCTGCTTAAATATCTCCTTCACGTTATGTTTGAAAGACTCCATGTTATAGGAAGGAGGGAAAACACTGGCCGGAAGACTGGATAGTTTAAACAAGGGGGACGCCATCTTGTTAGAGCTATGTTTGTTGAAGATTACAAGAATGATATTCTATTTACGTGGCATTGGCAGAAATGTGGATGAACATATTGTCATTAATTAAAAAGAAGAAGAAATAAGTTAGTTACATTTACCTTACAGCAACTCTTTATTAACCTTTGCATGTTTTGTAATACATTAATTTTTATAACGTTTTGCAGTTTTTGGAATTTTAGTCTGTCATGTAGTGGTTTTTATTTTTCTTCGTAAACTTGCGTTTTGTTAATTTTATTGTGTAATATTTATGGCATTTTGTGTAATATATCTTTGTTATTGAGTACGTACAACTGTAGCGAAATGGAATAATAACATAGGTAGGTACTTATAACATAAAATCTCAGATGTCGTAAAAACTTTCTTGAAAGTTCTAACATAACAAGGAGCCGCAGTTTAAGTAGAAAGCTGGTTTGAAGGTTAAAGAATATTAGAAAGTCTTCTTCTTATTTAAGCGCCGCAGAAGCACTTGCCAGTGTCAATGTTTTGAAGCCATCGCAGTATTTCAAATTTTCATAGTTGGGTCTGACAAAATGGTGGCTCCCTTGTAAGAAGTATCTAGGAAGTTTTGTGGCAACTCAACATGCATGTTTCCAGTTTATATTTATAATACACTTCACGTATACCTACACAATAACAAAACTGTATCACGCAAAAAGCCAGCAATGCCTATTACATAATAATTATAGGGTCAAAGAACCTAAGTTAGTGAATTAAAACCCCTAGTAGAAAGTCAAGCCTTGAAAACTTATATTCAGTGACCGTAATTTATATTTAAAAACATACGCTTGTTCTTCTTCTTTCAAAATGGCAACGTGTGTGTGTACACAATTCTGCCAATGTCACGTGACAAAATTCAGTGTCTCATTTTCGTCACTGGAAGAACTGGTTTTGTTACATGATAATAGATTTTCTAATGATACAAAACAACCTAAGTAACAAAAAGTACCTAACTACAATTAGCGGGACACCTTTTTCTTAATTTTAATTGGCTAGCTCAATAAAATAGCTCCATTCAGCCAGCCAATACCTACGGTCAGCACGTTTTAATTATTATTTTTTTAATTTAATTTTAATTCGTATAATTCGTGCTTGTTCAATTCAAAATGTTTTTATTATTGTTATTATCGATTAAACAAATGACCTTTTTTGAGTGGCAATGGTACAATAAGTATTTTTTAGATAACTATCTTTTGTCTCTCTCAACATACCAGGTTGCCTGCCTGCTACATAATCTTTAGATAACAAGGCTTCGGTTCCGCTTGGAATTATTATAGATATGCAGTGGCGGATTAAAAAAAAAACAAGTTCAATAAGTCTTCCTCAAAACTGTCCCATTCGTTAAGTATTTATTTATATTGTATATACTTTATCTGAAGTACATTATTTTTGTATTGGCACATAGAAAACGCAATCACCATGGGTACACCAGGTGATAAACTCTTAACTCGTCAAAATGACTTTTTTGGTTTCTCGCGTTTAATAATCAGCCAGTGTAGGTATATTAATTTGCTGAGAGGCTTGCAGGCCGGCAGGAAAGCGACTACTGTCGATAGATTGCCAATGTCTCGGTAACCGCCATTGTTGTATTGTACTGTACTTTATATCAGGAGCATTACCGTTACTATAAAAATAAACACAGTTTACAAAAGTAAGATCCTAAAAAACCTAGTCATATAAAAATAATGAAGATTTCAAAAAACACGTATATTGTCTGTGGTTTAAGCTGCATGCGTTTACAAGGATTTTATATAGGTACGTACTTCCTAAAAAATAATTGGCCATAACCTCTTTGGAATCGACGAACTTTTTACCACTAAAAGTGAATCCACACTAGGTGGAATTGAACTACACGACACGGCACGGTACGTTGATTCGCAGTCATTGATTCTTTATATGAAAATGTACGGGGCATACCGCACTACGCGGCAGCGGTACGGCGCATACAGTTTCATATAATTAATGAATCGCCGCGATACACAGTGGTTCAGGAATTGAAAAATAGGGACATGGCAGACATTAGGCAGTGAAACTTCTTATGCGACTTCCAAGCGTTAAACGTTAAATGTTAAACGTTTAACGCACATTATCAGTCTCTCCTCTTTTTGTGAGCCAGAGCGAGAGAGTAAATGTCGGTGTGTATGTATATTGCACACTGTTTAAATAAAATAGAAAATGTATTTTAAAATGAAGTTTCACTTCTATCGTGTGTGAATCGCACACACACCTTTTTGAAGTGAAACTTCTTATGCGACTTCCAAGCGTTAAACGTTAAATGTTAAACGTTTAACGCACATTATCGGTCTCTACTCTTTGTGTGAGCCAGAGCGAGAGAGTAAATGTCGGTGTGTATGTATATTGCACACTGTTTAAATAAATTAGAAAATGTCTTTTAAAATTAAGTTTCACTTCTATCGTGTGTGAATCGCACACACACCTTTTTTTTTATTTGTAAAACTACAACTTTGTAGTCTAACAACTTTTGTATTTAGGTACATTTCGATAAAGATCAATTAAAAAAAAAATCTCCAACTGGACAAAATGCAGTTTTAATTATTTTTTTCTCAAATCGGTTTTAATTGAGCAGCCTAAAATGTATATATTAGCATAGAGGAAGCTAATCTAAATCCTAATTAGTAATACAAATGTGTATTCATATGCCGACGCAAGAGTTTTTAGGGTTAAAAAAATATTTTGACATGTATCACAAAGATAACTTGAAATTTTGATCTGATTTTTATTGTTTGAATTCCTAATCATTATTGTAACATCTTTAAGTTGAAGCGTCATTGCAGAGTAAACTTTCTAAACGCCAAACAAAAAGAAACATGTAAATCCGATAGCCCCCGCGTGAGTTAATTCCTTTTTAATTTATGAATTTTTCTGTGTGTGTTTATGTAATAATAATTGGAGTTTTGACCAAATTTCATATTGTTTAGATTGCTAATCACTGAAGTAAAAACTGTCGTCTTAGATAAAGCCTATAAGTTTTGCGAATAAATCTCAGGACGAAGGTTGTAGAATTTTATTCCATTTTCTCAAAACTGTTTAAAATTGAGCATTATTTAGTTTGTATGCTATTGTAGAATAATAGACAGTTTCCAACCGAAATTATGACGAAAACCTGCGTTTAACCGCCACAACACGATGTTTTAATGACATAATCACAATAGTAAAAATTTAACAAATGTTTCGAATTTAGTTGTAGTTGAGTTACTTTTAATGGTCAAAGTTGACGGAAATATTACGATGGGAAAAATTGTATATCATCTTACAAATAAACCCGAAGAAATACCGAAAGTGGCAAAGCTACTTTTCCAGAACAATAAGTAAATGACAGAAGACAAGTCTCTAGCGCTCTGCACATCCCTCGCCCTTTCTAAAGAGAAGTAACGCCGCCATTTGTTTGGCTTTTGTGTTCCGCAAATGAAAATGACCATGTAATTATTAGTATCAAGTACATTATGTTGGATTTTTGTTAAAAAACGCCCTTTCTAAATAGCAATATCTGGCTCTGAGACCTTTACTCAAAGATGAAATTTGTGCTATATTGGTATCGTATCATAAGTTTTTTGCTGCTAATAAAAGATGTTATCCATCTAAAGATAGCGTGGAAGTTGCGGATTCAGGAGCTTGTCTCAAGTAAAGTCCAAATAAATAAATAATAATAATGTTAATATTAAAGACGTAATACAAAAATCAGATTAAAAGTTCTTTTAGACCACACAGTGCTGCGGATTTTGCTTGATTATCCTATCATATATATTGCCTATCAAAACTTCAAACCTATTCACTTTATTGGAATTTGTCTAAGAATAAAAGTGGTTAGAATTATTATATTTTAGCCTATAAAATAGAAATCTGATCGAAATTCCAACTTTAGATGCCCCATGTCTGTTTTTTTAATCCTGAACCACTGTGCGACGTGCCGTTCCATGCTGCATAGTTCAGTTCTGCCTAGTGCGGTTTCTCTTTAAGCATCTAAGTTTTAGTTAGTAATTCAACATTCATAACACGGGCTTTAAAACAGAACAGCAAAAGTACTGTTTTTGATCGTTTAATTAGCCTTAGATAATATTTTGTTTCTTTAAATTTAAAAGAAAAATTATGATATCTTTATCACACGAGTATTTATTATCGATAATTAACATCGCCAAAGGATTATGATATACCTAGATGAATAATAAATTTTAAAAACTATGTAGGCTTGCAAAATAAATAATAATATAAACCATCGCTTTTTTATCATTTTAAATATACAAGATTCTGCGATAACCAAACACTATCCAATGACATGTAGATAATGATGACTGTATGCAATAAATGCCATCGTGCTATCGATTATTTATCGATATAGCAGTAAAATGTTAATGTTATTGAAGTTCTTCCCCTCTATATAATACAGATATTGTTGTTTTATTTTAAATTTAATGTTATTATCAAGGCACATATGTATGCACTTCTTTATCGTTAAATTCTTGAAACTGATTTAAATTTTATTAGAGTAAAATATATTTTCGTTTATCGCATTTTTAAGTTATAAAATTATTTATTATACTGTAAAACAATAGAGCATATGTAGTAATTATAATAACTATGTTTATTAATATACATACTAAAAATATTTTATAGTGTAATGAAAAATAAAAAAGTATAACTTATCTAAATTAGACGTATAATTCATAAATGAAATGTTTTATTTAGATCAATCGCTTTTAATAACTTACTATAACTAATAGTTACGTCATGAAATACTGTACTGAGTTAACGAAGTTAAAATTATACTTCTTAAGTTACTGCAAAATCTGTTTACAAATATGTATCGAGTATATACGATAGTAACTCAATACAACGATAAATTATAGATATTAGGTAAATCACTATCATAATTGTCAATTTGTCAAATCAATAACGAAGTTTTGACAGTTGACTTTAGACAAATGTAATATATTATTTTTTCTTGATATTTGAGATTATTTAGGATCTGTGTGTACTGTGTAGGATTTTTAAAAGTTATAAATGATATATTGTGTTTGTTTTGTATAAATAATTCAAAATAGATTAAAAATGAACTCTTCAGACTCTGACGAAGATTGCTATGGTAATGTCGCTCAGAAACTTCAATTAATAAAGAAAAAATATCAGAAAGATAAGTTTATACCTAATATTTCACTTAACGAATCCACCGACTCTTTGACCTTTAATGAAATTGTGGATAATTGTTCAAATGATTCAACCGTTTTAATAGATGATGAAAATACTCCACTTGATGTTTATGAAGAGATAACAATAGACAGTATTATAGCTGAAAATAGTAAAAGACGGTTAACTAGATCGACTTCAAAACAACTTCAAATTGACACTATTATTGAGAAACCTTCAAGGCAGAATACGAAACGGAAACCAGCAGTAAGTAATTCAAAAACTGCAACGGAAAAGTCTAATGAAAAGAGTTCTAATAGAGGCAGAGGTGGTAGACGAAAACAAAATACAAGTTCAATAAGTAGAAGAGGTAGAGACCAGGGTGTTCCGGAAGGTGTTCAGAACATACCAACATACAGTGTAGGCAACACAGACTATTATCCAGATTTTTCAAATAACCAACAACTTTTCACTAGGCAAGCATCGAATGAAACAATAATCCTAGAAGAAGATACAATACAATCGATAAATGAAGAGCTCAAAGTAAAAGTGATTTGGCAGAGTACTGAATATAGAGCATTTACGATTAGGAAATATCAGAAATTTACAGATATATATGATTATTATTCTGAAAAAGAAAAAGTACCATATGACAAGTTAATCTTTATATATAATGATAAAATTATAAAAAGTGACGATACACCGGAAACAATAAACTATAACATTGTTAAGTTTATTGAAGGTGGAATAACTAATGAGAATATCTCTCAATTTACGACAAAGAAAAGTGTAAATATAAAGAATGGTTTAAAATTAAAATTCCAGTATGAGAATCTAAAAAAGCCCTTTCAGGTAATAGTGAAGGCAGATGAAAACTTATCTCTGGCTATGATACAATGTGCTGAGCACTTTGAGGTACCACTAAAAAAACTCAAGTTTATTTTTGATGGGGATAATTTGTCAGGTAAAATCTCTAAAAACATTTTTTTTATTATTTATAAGAGACAAAATAGCTCAAGAATTAGATTATGTATCATCAAATTGAGACCTCATAATTGTTTCACAGTGAGATCACTATATAATTAGGCGAAATATAAAATTACCAATTTTTTTCATTAATATTACATATTAAAAAAGTGATTTAACCATTGAGAATTCACATTTTTCAAGTCCTAGTATCATGATTTTGCTTATTTAACCCTTTGCACTCCGTTGTCGCCGTATTTGTGACATTAACAAGCTAACAGTAATCTGCTGGAGTGCAAAGGGTTAATAAACAATAACCTCTCAAATTCAAAATTTCTCATAAACTTCTGTTTCCATGCTTGTTTATTTACAGAGGATTATCCTCCACTCCAGTCCTCTTCTCCCCCACATTCTTACACCATACAAATCAGGGGTATGTAATCCAATCAACAATATACCTACTATGTTTTCACAGTACTGATGCCGAATCTATCATGTTACAGGGTGTCTTAAAAAGGTTTTACACTAGTGTGCATCTACCACCTTCCCTGTCTGCATTTTTCTCCTTATCTCACCAAATTTGGTAACATCTTACTACCTTTTGAATGGTTGCTCCAATAAGGAGTTTAGAAGCCGTTATAATGAAAATGGGTCAATCAACTTTTTTTAGTCAAGCCTATTTTAGGATTAGAGACATTTTTAAGAATTTTTTCCTAAAAGTGGAGTTGCTTTTTTCTAAAATGTATATTTACAGAATAACTAATATTATAATAATGATATATGTATAAGGTTCTATAATAATGTATGAAGTTTAAATTGAATTTTGGTGTTTCCGGGGCATTTTTTTTTTCATAGCAATTTGCATTGCTTAAACAATGAAAAAATATTGACTCAAATGGGAAAGTGTAGATTTTTTTACATTTGAAATTACTGATCATTGATACATTGCAATGATACCTTTGCCTATGTTTGGTTCTGTTTATAATTGTCTAATCCGTGTGGAATGACGACGCAATAAAAAAATAATTTTGGTCGATATTGGGCATATATGCCTAATAAGATCACGGCGGGGTTAATGGCAATGTGTATTTATACACAATTCTGCCAGAGTGACATGTATAGATGTATTTCTCTAATTTTCAAAGTTCAAATAATTATTTAGCAAAATGGTGAAGCCCTTACTAGGACATTTCAAGGAGTTTTGTGGCAACTCATATTTTATCTTCCCTATTATTATTTCAGTTAACTTGTGTTAACAGTTAAACTATATTATGGAAAATGTCACCAATATTACAATGCAGGTCAAATAATGCAAGTTTGTGAATAAAAACCACAACATGACAGACTATTCCGACAAAAACTCCCAATTTGTTTTGTTACAGGTACAAGCACACCAAACGATTTGGAACTAGAAGGCGGAGAATGCATAGATGTGAAGTTCTTAAGTTGATAAAAACATATATAATTATTAATCAAATGTTTTGTAATTTATTCATTGTTTTTTATTTCTAATCTATTTTTTAGAAGTAATCTATATTATTTCTCAAAGGTGTTTTTGTGACAAAGCCATATCTCTCTTAATTCTTCATCAAAATTAATGATTCAAACATACTTTTATAGCTTGAAGTTCCACGCTATTGCTGAAAAATAGACAAAAAGCTTAAAAATTATGTTTTGATTGAAAATATATTTAAAGCGCCATCTATGAACAATCTGTTTAACTAACATGACAGCTATAAGATTGTTTACATTGTATAATATGCGAAATAATCGTAATTTAAATGATTAATTATTTTAATACCTAGTTTATAGCCTCTGCTATAAATCCCGTGAAACACATTACTTATTTGTTTTTTTTTTTTTTAAATATGGTGAAAAGTTAAATGTCGCTTTCCACCAGATATTTTCTTTATAAATGTCGATGTTGCCGAATTGTAATATGCTAAGCCAAGAAGGGGCTCACAAATGCAGATGCCGGATAAGCACAGCATATTCCAATGACAACAGCAACCCAGAAGCCTCTTAGCACCTCGATATACTAGCTGTTCCTGGACAAACTAAAAAAGAGTCATTGTAACAGGTTTTTCACTGTGACCATACTGGTTGTGATTCAGTATAGGTGCTTGGTGACAGAGTTTCAACTCGAGATGGTAGATTGTAGGGAAGCGTTAGAAAATATCTTTAACGCTTAGGCTGTGCTCCGGAGTCACAGCTTTATGGTAATCTTCATCTCGGCATGAACAAAAAAGTTCGCTAATCATGTCTTTGTCGTACTGTGAAACTGTAGAACTAGCTCCCAGACAGTGCGTTATCTCTTTCCTGCAAGATGTAGCTTTTCTAACATAACGTCAAGAGATATTAAAACAGGCCGTTTTGACAGCAATTACGAAAACTACAAACGCTTGATTTTCCTACACCTACAAACTTAACGGCTGAGAATAGCGTTACAGTACGTATGATAGAGATATGCTAAGAATGTAGAACAGCATTTAAATTTTATGCACATACTAGCTGGGCCCCGAGATTTCACCCGCGTATAATTTAAAAGAAATCGCTGATTGATGTATTTAATAGGTAGATACATCAGTATAGACAATATTTTTATCGGACGGCCAGGTTTATGCGTCACAACTCACACGGATCGTTCGCGTCTCACTACACCTATAGTCATAGACCCGAGCTGAGTGTTGAATTACTTAATTTTACATTATCTTTTGAAGTATTAATCCAAATAACATGCTACAAAGGGCAAAGTTTAGCCACATAACATTGTCTGGATGATGAAGTAACTTTCGTTCGTAAGGATTAATATGCCATGCCTAATAATAACGCTTAAAAATCCATTTTCAATAAAACTTTGTCACAAAATACCTTATTGTGGCCTATGTATAAGAGATAGGCATATGGTATCTAGGACTCGTTTTGAGATGTACTAAGGAGCAATATTTTTGTAAAGTATTGTATTTACGTATCCCTAACCATTACGCCAGGGCACGCGAATAAAGCAGTTAGGATGCGCTGTTTCTTCCGAATTACTTAACACAAATCAATATTTAAGGCTAGCTGAGAATGTAGCCTAATGCTAGATAGCCTATACTAATGAAGCTGGATATCATATACAAAAATGATTTTTCTAATTCGACTGGTAGTTTGAGAGATTAGCGTGTTTAAACAAACTAACGAACAATAAAACTCTATTATATACATAGGTACGTATTTATTAAAAATTCACCTACGACCGGCGATGGATTGCAGGCGATTATTTATTATTTTATTCTTGCACCTGATGTGTATTATGGACCAAGAGAGCAAACGCTACGCCTAGTGGGAGGAAAGGCTCTCATGTGCAGCTACAGATTTTCAAATTGAGGGTAGTAGCTCCCAAGGCGGGAATTATAAAATGTCCTAACACCATGCTACGGTGTCATCACGATGTTTTCTTCAGCGAAAGCTCGGGCTAATTGCTAGGATTCCAACTCACGTCGATCGAAGTCCGTACACGCTACCACTGAGCCTCCATCTTACCAGTGCGGTGACTGCCGTGCTACGGTAAGGCTTAATGTAAGATTTATTTATATTCATGGTATCACAAAGCGCGTTGGCACATGATGACGTCATATGGAAGTAATTTACAGCGGCATTAGATTCTTCAACCCATCAATTACACAAAGATAGCGCTAGTCATTGTTCGGCTATCAATAAATAATTAATAATCACTTTATAATTGATATATGGCGGCTTTATATTCGTCATACAGTTACCGACACTCTGCTATGCGGAATATATGTAGGTACCTATAACTAGTGCCCCGGCCCGGCTTCACACACGTAGAAAAATATTTTAGTCTGATTTTCATACAAACTTTCGTCCCCTTTTTCAACCCCGGGGGTTGATTTTCAAAAAAAACTATTTTCTCGCGGCTTCGCTTGCGTCATAATTGAGATATGCCCCATCTTCTTTACTTTTTAACTGAATTGCTAAATACCAATTTTCATAGATCTGTCTTCAAAAATGATGGATTTTCTTACAAACTTTCATGCCCTTTTTCACCACCTTAGAGGTAAGTTTCCAAAAATCCTTTCTTAGTTCTCACCTACAATGTTCACGATTTTCACGATCTTAGTAGTTTGGGCTGTGGGTTGATTGATCAGTCAGTCAGTGAATAATTCAATTAGTTTCTTACATTATATATATAGATTACTAAAGTACTAATTGTGCCTTACTGTATCACCCTTGTTAAATTGCCAGGTTGTCTGACATTCATGCTTATCGCTCAGCTCCTTATCGTAGCGCGAAGTAATTATATTCCTTTTTCAATAAATGGGCTATAAAAATCCAAAAGGTTTCTTTCAAATCTGTCTGTTATTTCCAGAGATTAACGTGTTCAAACAAAATAAAAAATAGAATAGGTAGATTTATCATTAAATTATTTTAGTAACATATTGGTACTATCCATTTCGTACACCGTATACATTTTTTTTAAGCTATAGTAGCAAACCGGCTTGCAATCCATCTGACCTTTTCTTTATCGTTTTTTGTTTGGTGTAGTAGCCACAATCTCACCTGATGTTAAGTGAGGATGTGGCCCAGGATGATAACACGCTAAACCTAGTGGAAGACTGGCTCTCAAGTGCAGCTGCCGGAACACACCTATTGATGCTTGGCAACAGATTTTTAACTTGAGGGTGGTAGCTAGCCAGGCGGGCATTGGAAAAAGCCCTACACCATGCTATGGTTTCCTCACGATGTTTTCCTTCACCGAAAGCTCAGGCTCATTGCAGGGATTGGATCTCACGTCAATCGACGCGAAGTCGTACACGTTACCACTGAGCCATCATTGCTTCTTTTACTCCTATATCCGTCCACCTTCATACTTTATTCTTCCAGTTATAGGTATGACTTTAATCCCTCATCATGGCATGTTCATACCACGCTAATGTATTACTCTTCTTTGACTGGTGCTATTTTAATTATTTGTCTAATATACTTCTGTAACCTTTTTTCATCCATCTCTTTCGTTGCTCAGTACTCAGATCCATACATCAAAACAGGTCTTATAACGGTTAAAATACGTTTTTACGGGTATTCGTCGATCACATATGTTCCCTAGACCTGTTGCCATATCCTCCACAATGCATTTTTCCTATTATTCTTCTAAAACGAATTCTAAACGTATTTAACGATTATAAATTAATTATAATTAACTACCTACGTATAAATAGGTAGATTAGACGTATTATTAACATCACAATTTTATCTATATAATCAATTAGAAATATATTTATCTATCGCCTACGTAGAATTAGAAGTGATAAATTATATTTTCTATATTTTAATCGGAGCTACGTTCACTTTTTTTGCTAAAATGCGTTTGATTATCCTCGTCATTTCAGTCGAAAGATGTCCATAGTTGGACTAATGCCTTTCCCAAAGATCGCCACAATATGCAGTCCTGCGCTGCTCACATCAAATTTTAAAAATCCCTGGAGTTAATGTCGCTGTAAATATGCATAGGTACTCAGGATATTGAGGTTGTCACGTATTGCTAGCAAGACGAAGGGAGAAAACAGGGATTCTTTGGAATAAAACGCGTACACCAGAGTTTTTCTTGGCATTAAACTTAACCAAGTTACTTGCTCCGCGAGAATTTGCTGAAAGAATTGGTTTACTTGAATTTTAAGTTAAGTCTCCCATGAAGAGTGCTATCATGTGTATGACAATTAATGTAAGCCAAAGGCAAAATATTATTGATATTCCGAAGAAACAAAGTGGGCGAAAGTACAGAGCCTCACAGTACTCCATTTACTGACATGAACTGAGAATCACGTCCATCAACAAGGATACGAATTCTGCGTTTATGTATAAAACCAAAGAACCATGTGCACAAGTTGTCGTGAAGTCCGTACATCGGAAGTTTCGAGAGAACTCGACGATGCCCGACCCTATCAAAAGCTTTGGCCATGACTAATTCATTAATTTATGACTAACCGCCAAGGCCTCGTCGTGTTTTTAATGAGCGGTGCAACACGTACGCTAGAAGATCACCTGTCGATCGATTCTGGCGAAACCCATATTGATGATCATTAATAAAAGAGTGACCCTTCATGTAGCGAACAAGCTGGGTGTTAATAATCCGCTTCATGACTTTGCTCACTGTAGTTACGGCAATTGGTCGTTCAGTGTTAGGGTTGCATATTCGCCTCTCTCCCAAACCGTGGCACGACACCAGAGAAGTAGGATAGCCGGTTTAGGCGCGTTAATACTGGAGACAACGCAGTTGCAAATTTTTTTAAGAACTGCCGTCCTGATCATTGGACTATACTAGCCTTTCGACATCCACCACACTTTCTAAGATGCTTTAAAGTCCCCAAAGACTACGAAATCTGCAGTAGGATACTGCTTCTGCATATCGGCTGTCGCTCTGCTAATGTAATCGAACAGCCGGCTTGTCTCTTTGTCCCCGTTATGAGATCGGTAGAGGCACACGTTGATACGGTTTTGAATACCCAGGTCCACGTGTACCCAAAGGACGAAAAAGAAAAGATCCTTTATACAGCGCAGTCGGCGACAACACACATCCGATCGTACATACACACACACTCTGGCTTTTGATTGAAAATTTTCTTCAAGCAGATAGCCGGAGTAGTGTAAGTAACATGTATCAGCCGGACGGCGAAGACGAGTCTTCATTAAGAAGCGCATTGCAGGTTGAACCGTCTTAAGATGTTGGATTTAAGTTAGAGTGAACGGATGCTAGTGAACTCCACCGTAATAGTGTTATGTCCACTTTTTCAACAATTTTCACAAGGAATCAGAAGTAGAAAAAAATGTTAGAGGTGTGCGAATAACATTGGAATCGAATATCACTATTCCATTCGAAATTCGTAACGAAGAATTCGTGAATTCTCTAAGCACGAGTTGTTTGAAGTTTCCAATACATATTCAATTTCAAACCCGAATTATCGATAACAATTTCGAATGTAAAAAATTAATGAAAAACTCATGAAAATTTTAAATTTGAATCAAATAGTTCCAAAACCTACAGATTATTCGAAAACCTAACAATAATTTGACATTTCCGAAATATTCGCAAAACACCAATAAATCGATTTGATTGGACTAATTCGAACTTATTCTGACGAATTATTCGCACATTTATATAACCACATGCAATGCAATTAAAATTCACGTGAAGGCACAACTTGAACGCGAAGCTGTGATATTTTGGGCACATCAGAGTTCTAAGTATTTATCGAATATTCCGATATTGAAATTTTAGTATTCGGATATTCGTACATTCGAATGCAAACCCTAATAGGTGTACACCAGCTCATCCGGGAACACGACACGCGTAAGCGCGCTAACATGGCACCAATACTGTGGTTTCACCTTTCAACACAATGTTTTCTTACAAGTACACTATAGGATTCCGCCTAAGATACACAATAAGCCTTTATCATTTTAAAACTTTTCGACTATATTTTCGTGATACAATATTTAAATAATTATCAAAAAATCTGTGTATAAAAAATATTTGCCAAGTGCCGCAATATTTTTAAAAGTCTTTTCCAACGATGCCCCACTGGGATAGACGAGATACAAAAATTTATTCTCTCTTTACGTGTAGGGGTGGTTAACCTAAACATTTTTTTTTCAAGATTTTATTTTACCAATTTGTCGGCGTGATTAATATCTATGTTTATACCAAATTACAGAGTTCCGTTTCACTTTGGATCTCCTGAAATAAAATAATATTTACAAAAACAAGGAAAGTTCTGGCAAAGTGTAAACAGTGTTTTTAAAGAAACAGACATAATTATAACAATTCACAATATTGTCAAATCCTTTAGTTCAAAATAAAAATATTGTATTTTGCTAACATTAACATTAACTTTACCTTGTAATGGAACTGCAGATTTATTGTAATAAAAAATAAATAAATATAACTTTTTATATCTAATAAAATATTAAAATACGATACCCATTTTAAGTTAAACATAACTGGGAAAAAATAGTCAAAATAAAATCTATAAAAAAGAATTACATAGTAGTTAATTAAAAAAAGAACATAAAGGCTATTAATTTAAATTGTAAATTATAATGAATAAAAAAAATATTACAAAAACGCTTTTGTTCAAGAATATTATTCAAATCATCAAAGGTTAATTAAATAATATAACCTGTGACAATAAATCGAGAATATATCCACCAATCACCCATTTTCAACAATGAAGAAGTTCGTTAGACTTACCGATAGTGTTCATTTTGAAAAAATAAAAATAAAATAGTAATCACTATCACAACACAAAATAATATTAAACTGTTCAACCACTGTTTACTCTATAACATCTAAAAGATTTCTTTCCAACCCTTTATAACTTTTATATAAACAAAGTTATTTCATTTATTTTACCATCGAATAAAAATATAATCAACCTTAACCGTTGGAAATAAGATTGCGAATAATACTTTATGGCAGAATAACCCACGGCTCTATCTATGAGGAAGAAAAAAAAATCAGATTAATTTTATTATCTGTAGATAATACAATTTGTTCGATAAATGTCAATGTACTAATTCATTATTTTTAATAAACATTTTTTTAGGTTCTTTTTTTAATTTCATTGTGTGTCACCCGGTTTTTTTTTTATTTATATTTATAGTCTATACCTACTCAAGTTCCTTACAAATTTTTACTAATGGTTTTAATAATTATAGAATCAAAGAAGTATGTTGACTAAGGATAAGGAGTTTTTGGCGGGATCTCAAGATGTCATGTAGTAGTTATTCATACATTTGTGTTATTTGACCCTATATTGTGTAATACAGGTGGCGTTATGCATATTAAGGTTGGTTATTGTGCACAAGTGAATTGGAAATAATAACATGGATCACGAATTCTAAGATACCACAAAAACTCTCTAGAAAGTTCTAACAAGGGACCACCATATTGTTAGGATCCTGAAATCGCCATAAGATTGGAAACTATATTCACACGATAATGGCAGTAATGGTCTTCAATAAAGAAGAGCGGTTGCCAAGTTAGGAAAAAGAAGAAGAAAAATACTAAGGATAATCGTAATGGCGGCCCGGTAGCAAGTCGATTATTAAAGCAATTAGGGTCAAATGAAAACATATGGCAAAAGTATACACTCACAGTCTCAGACGGAATACCTGTAGAGATGTGAACGGCCTGCCGATCAAAGAGATGTTTTATTTGGTGTTACTCCCTGTGGCCTCTAATCTCCCCAATAGCCACTTCGACCCTCGCTAGACTGAACTGATTATCTCATTACTACCTGCATACTTGCACAGGAACCAATCCCCAGATTTTCAAAGCGGCCAAACACAAGTAACTAAAGTAACCAAACTCAGACATTTCTAAAGAGAATGATCTCCGAGGGTCCTGGTACAGTAAGCAGCTTCGAGCAATCCCAGGATAACGAGCTTCTCTCTATCTGACAGCTCGAGCAATCCCAGGATACAGAGTAAGACTGTCTCTCCTCGGGGTCTGACTTAGTTAGCTGCCCCGAGCAACACCATGACACATCCGACGGTTCGAACCAGACTGTTTTCAAACTTTTTTTTCTGACTACACTGTTGGGCTAAATAGCCCTGAAGCTTCAGGCGGTTTTTACAGTTTCAACGGCCTTGGTGCGAGCGATTATAGCTTGAGTATTATCCTACAAGCTCAGATTCATTGCAGGGATTCGAACTCACGTCGATCGACGCTGTGTTTACACGCTACCTTTCGAGCCATAATTGCTTTAAAATAAAAGATAAGTAATTTTAATAACATTGATATTTTATAGATAATTATCTGAAAATTTAGTTTTTTTTATTTGTGCATATTTCAATATAAAAAATACTAGCTATGCCCGCTCCGCTCACTTGGATTAAATAATGCTGTCGGTCGAGCGCACGCGCGTGTTGTGCTGCCTCAAAAATGCTTATTGTAAGTGATCCTATGAGGATAGATATATCCTATAGCTGACTATTTTGTAGGTCTTTTTGAGATCTACAATTATGTATTACATTAATTTGATATATCTCTTATGATTTACTCAGTGTAAGCCATTAAATCGCCCCAAAAGCCTCGTTATTCCGAATCGATTCACCATTATCGTCACTGCTTATTTCATATCTTACTTTATATAACAAAATATATCCTATAACCTGGCCAGATAACATAGCTATGAATTAAAAAACAACCATGTTAATCGGATAAGTGGTTTTCGCGTGAGAAGAACACAAACGAAAAGGCAGACAGAGAGACGTTGAGTTTTATAATATGTATAGATTATTAAGCTTTATTTTTCACATCTGCTAGGCGTCTTATGACGTCCCACATTGTTTTTATTACTTTTCATGTCCTTCTAAAATATAAGTCTGCAAGAGTATGTGGGTCAATGAACTAATATACCCACATTTTGGAGAGGTTAAATAACATTTTTTTCGAAAAATTAATAAACTTTTCGTTTAATCTGATTAGAGGCTCTATCAAAGAGCACTGCTAACTCCTGTGCAAATGAAGGCAAACACAATGGAATCTACTTACGGCGAAAAAAACCCATATAAGGTATGTGTTATCTGATAAAATTTCTGAAGGTAAATCAGTATACACATTTTGTAAGGGACACGAATTATAAATTTTTGTTTTGTAAAAGTGATTACACATGATAAATTAAATCATCGCTTGTTTTTATATAATAAAAAATTACTCCAATGACAAGTCAAAGTTCATGAAAGTTCACGAGTTAATATCGTCTTCGGACAGGAATATTTTATATAGAACGGATATTTAGTATTCTGAGTTACTATGAAATTTCATAGAAACAAAAGATTTTTTAGAACCTAATCATTTTCCAGTACTGCCTCACAATCTGAGATACAATGTTAATACCTAGTACATATTAATAATAATAAGTCAGGGACAGCAAAGTGTGGATGAAATAGTTGATTGACTTATTTATCTACAATAAGATATAATGAATGAATGACACACAACAGTCAAATGCGTGTTAAATGATGTAGGAAAAAATAAACAATCATAAAAACAAGCATCGTCAGTTAATTTCATAAATAATAATTTTATTATTAGAATTATCGCTTGTGATTTACAAAGAATTGTTTACTTGCAAATTTACATTGATAAAAGATAAATAATAACAAGGTACATACTTACCTATTCATAAAGAATTCCATATATTGTTTTTCATGATATTCTTCAATTCTATATATCTAAACATATAAAATTCAACGTCTCTCTGTCCGTTTATGTTCTTTTCACGCAAAAACCACTAATCCGATTTGCATGTATTTTTATTAACACGCTTATAATTATTTTCACTTGTAACTAACTAACAATTAATTTAATTTTAACCTACTTCTAATTGTCGTATCAAAATGAATCTTTTTATTATATGTAGTTCTGATGACAACACTATAATTTAGTATCTTGGAGCTGATCTGATGATGGAGCCAGGAGGTGGATTGTAGAACACATCAGTGGCTACTAGGAAACCCCTCGATATTTGGCTCATATGATTTGTTATGACAAGCCCAATAGACTGGGCTTGGTAACGAGATGTTACACTTTTTAGTGCGTAGTTAAAGCGTTCTTTTTACTATTTATAATTATTTTATTTCATAGCTGTGTTATCTTGCCAGGTTAGAGGAAATAAAGTAACATACGAAATAAGAAATGACGATAATGCTGAATCATTGCGAAACAAATACACGTTTGGAGCGCTTAAATGGCTTACGCTGAGTAAATCATACGAGATATATCAAGTTAATGTTCTACATAATAGTAGATATTTAAAAGGCCTATAAAAATGTCAGCAACAGCATATATCTATCATCTAAGAATCATCCACAATAAGAGTTTTTGTTTTCCGCAATTCGCGCGTGTGCTCGACCAACGGCATTCTAGTCCACGCGAGCGAAGCGGCGGCACAGCTAATAATGAATAAATATTAATTCAAGGTTATTATTTTCAACATTATAAAGTGTTTAAAACAATTTTCCCGGATTGGCGTAAGGTACCTTTCAAAATCTCATACTCGTAAACGTGTGAATAAGTTTAAACTTCGTGCTCATGTTCGGTTAGTTCCTTAGTGTCATAGTTAAAAAGGTAGGCAGCCGCCATCTTTGAAGTGGTTGACAGTTTGTCAGTCACGTTGCAAATTGCCTACGAACAAACTTTTTAGTGATACTTTAAAAAAAACAATCTTCTTTTGTGTTTTTTTTTTAATACAAAGTTACTTACGGTCATGGCTATTCCTAAAAATGTAAGCATTTTTGGTATCCTTTATTGGCTTTTATTAAAAAGTAGTTATTGTTGCCGGGAAAAGTTCCTATAAAGGCCACCACACTGGTTCCCAAGATGGCCCCGGCCTTATTAAAGCAGACAAAAAAGTCATTTTGGGTAAATTTAGAAAAATATGTTGTTTTAGAACACTGAAATTTATTTAAAGCATGGGTACTTAATTAAATTTGGTTTTGAAATTAAAAGTTCTCGAATCTTTAAAATGTTCCTCCTAATAAGGCCCACCGAAATTGTGGGGAAACTTTTTTGTATTAATTTGGAAAATTATTCTAGTTTCACTTTAAAAAAAGTGTTGTTAATTGTTTTTTATTCAGAGATTTTTGTTTAGTAGGTAGATTAAGTTTTGCTAAGCCTGAGATAGCCCCCTGTACAATTATGATAAAAAAACTGTTGTACAAGACTAAGGAGTTTTAGGTTAAGTTTAACGTAAAAACATGTTTTTTGGTTTGATAGCATTAATAAATTACTTGTTTAATATCAGGCTATGATAGATACCTATGTTCCTAAGAAGGCCCACGAAAGAGGTTTTTAAAAATGATTGTTTTTTTATAAATAATTTTAATATATATGTAAAAGAGAAAGAGAGAGACATCAGAATATACTATCGAAGTCACCAGGGTTTTCCTTGATATCATTCTTCATTACGGAATAATAAATCTTGTGGGCGTAATCTGGGTTAAGTGCAAGCATTGTAGAGATGCACATGGTCCGACAATCCAAGTGCATGATGTCTGTTTTATTTGGGGTTGCCCCCAGTTGACTGCAACCTCCCCTATAACCACCCCATGCCTCGCATATCTGTGTTATCGCTGCCCATAGGTGACCTAGTAATTCATCTTGAACATCTTCACGAGCCGACAAGCTCCAGCCAGAATAATCTTCTCTTCGGGTTCCGACTTAGTAGGTGATCTCGAACAATCTTAGGATCCAATATTAATGGAGATCTGCACGTTACGAGGGCTCCAGCTAGAACCATCCTTCAAGCCCGTCGTTGTCTGCTTATGTGATTGCGTGGATCACAGAGCACACCTGTTGCAAGCGCGTGGCGTCATCTCTACCTTATTCTCATTTATTTTATGTACGCCGTATTTTTGAATAACTGTCATGATCTGTTATCTCGTTACTATGAGACATCATTTCTTTTTAAACAGTGACATAGACACGATTCTCTGACATATAGATTTGTATTTTGATTTTATTTACTAATAAATGAGGAATATTGTGATAAAGTTTGTTTTCATAAACTATTTCAATTTTCATATTTAAGTTTTGCAAAAAATGGGCCTTAGGTACTAGGCGCCCGCGCCTTATATCACTTGTAATAAAAGGTATTTTTACGCGTTACAAGCCTACTTTGATTTCATCTAAACAATTTGATAAAATATCAATCAACTTTTAATTACATGATAATATAGATTTATATCAGGTTTAGTGCATAAATAAAAAAATATTTGCTAAAAGTTTAAATCGAATGGTAAATTATTGTATGCTTTTAATATCGTTTTTTTTCTTTTTGATAACAATTTTCTGTAACAATATTTTTTTTTTTACAACTAATATGGTAAACAAGAGTGTGTCCCGATTGATGATAAGCGGTTACCTTGGCCTATGAACGCTTGTAACACCAAAGTTAACACTAGTGCTTTACCGACTTAAACAGTCCTTCCCTATGGAGCTCTGGAAACCTTACTCACCGTAGGAATACAACACTAGGTTATTTGGCTGTGATCTTCTGTAGGGTGGAGTTACTCCAGCAATCGGACTGTTCCAAGTAGAGAGAAATCTCCAAAGAAGGTTCTTCGCGATATTATTATTCACCGTCTTTTTAACTTATTAATCTTTAAGAACCCTGGATACACGTCCACATTAGGGCTAACTTCATCCTATATCTCTAATCTTCAAACATCACTCTAATAAGATGGTGGCTGCTTTGTTTCCATGTTTCTAGTTATTGTTTATAAGTGATAACCCAATTCGCTTTTCCATAACAACCAAACTACATCACGCAAGCAATACATAAGCTTAAGGCAAGCTTAAGCATGTCACGTTCCGGGATCAGTCAATGTATTTCCATTAAACAAGCTGGGTCGCGATGATGAAGTAACTTTCGCTCGTAAGGATTAATACGCCATGCCTAATAATAATGCTCATACATCACTTTTCAGTTTTCAATAAAACTTTGTCTTAGATTACCTTATTGTGGCTTATGTAAATGGTATCGCAGACTTTTTTTAGATGTACTAAGGAGCAATATTTTTGTAAAATATTGTATTTACGTATCACTAACCTTTACGCCAGAGCACGCAGATAAAGCAGTTAGGTGCGCTATTTATTCTAACTTAATTACCAAAAATCAATATTTAAGGCTAGATGTAGCCTAATGCTGGATAGCCTATACTATTCATCGTGAATGATTAGCATGTTTGAACAAACAAACAAAAAACTCTTCCGCTTTATTATATATGTGTGTATATATGTATTTATTATATATATATAGATGGCTGTTTTTACATATTTATTAATTGTTAAAACTATACTATCGAATCAATAGTTTATAAGTTGTATGATATATTAAATCAATGGTAAACAGTTATACAAATTTTCACATATTTTTTCTGTGGATATTTTCAGGTTATAATACCAACAGTCAAAAGCAACAATAAAATTGACACCCCATGAGTGAAATACGAAACTTGGCTCGTCATTGTGCTAAAAAGCCAATACTATTTTTTTTTCGTTATTTAGAAACGAGTGTAGTCGTTAACGAAAGTTAGTGCATTAATAAAGCATAATCTGATCTCTGACGTCATCGCTGATAACAATCCATTTGAGATTAGATCGTTGTTATATAAATTAGAAATGATTTATAGATTCCTATCAATGTTGGAAGGTTATGGTTGTTTATACACTCTAGACGTGCGTGCCGTGTGGAGCCGGGCTGAGAATAGCTCCACCCCATCTCTACCCGCGGTAGTCGCAGAAACCGACTGAGGGAATACGGGGGAGTGGGCAGCAGCACCCTTTTCTAGGGGAGGCCTGTCTCCAGCCGTGGACGTTAATAGGCTGATGGATGGATGGATACATTTTAATGGACAGGAGGTTCAACTTGCATGGTGGTTGGACATTTTCTAATGTCCACGTGGCTAACTACAACCCTCAACTTCAACTATCGCCAAGCACCCATACCTGTGTTCTGGCACTTGAGACCTTGAGAGCCAGAACTTCTAGACTTAGCGTGTTACCATCTGGGGTCACATCGGCACTTAACGTCAGGTGAAATAGTAGTCAAAAGTGAAACCAACAAATGTATTTTAACTTGCGATATTCCTAAATATTATTTGTCACGGTGATATTATTTAACAGCCAAAATAATTCAACGAAAAATGTAAATGTTTTGCGGAGCTGGGAACCCATGTGACATTTCCACGGAACCCACTTTAGGATTGTCGTGTAGCGAGTCACTGGCTAGTCTACTGTCCTGAGTAATACGATTGTAGGCTAGTCCGTCTAAACCTTTAAACGTGCCTTGAAGTGACTACGGGTCATTAGAGAACAAAGGCCTAAGATACGCCCATTTTAAGATGGCCACTCATTTACATCTATCAGCACATTCATCGCGCCGCATCGAAGACGTGATTAGTATTAATTGTAAATTAATAGTTAAGTGCTTGGAGTTTCTCTGCGTGATCGAATCAAATATGAGGAAATCCGCAGGAGAACCAAAGTCACCGACATAACGCGAAGAATTGCTAGACTTAAGTAGCAGTGGCCATGTAGCTCGTAAAACGGATGGCCAATGGGGCCAAAGAGTTCTCGAGTGGCGGTCACGTACCGGAAAACGCAGCGTGGGCAGACCCACTACAAGGTGGTCCGACGACCTGGTAAAGGTTGCGGGAAGCCGCTGGATGCGGGCTTTTTTTTTTTTTTTTTTTTTCGAACTGACTATACTGTTAGCCTTAGGGGCCCTGGAGCCTTTACGGCTTTTACAGCTTTACCGGGCTTGGGGGCGAGCGCTTAGGGCACTCAGCCACGAAAGCTAAGCAACAACATCCGAGGGTGCCAAAGTGGCCGAACCTCGGCTCGGACTGTTGCGCGTATGCAATTAAGTCGCGATCTGACTAATTCCCTATCCGTAATTCGATCTAAACTAACTATACATATATACATGTTTCTGCCCCCTGGGAGGAGGGAAGGAACATGTGTATGTGTATTTAGTGGTCTGAAAATTTTTGTCTAATCTAACTAGGCAAAAAAAGAAAAAAAAAGGTCCCTTACAGAACCTATGTACCTATGTGTGTTGTGCATGTGTGTATAATGCAGTGTCATGTATGGCTGTGAAAGCTAGTGATTGTAGAGTCACTTGTATCGCGCGAGCGGCTGCTTGGCTCAAGGGCTCCATGCCGATGGATCGGACCTAGGCTTGAGTTGCCGCAGAGGAGGGCGGTCGTGGCGGGTGTGCGGGAGCGAAGTTAACCGTACGTCCCCTGCGGAGGGAACGGTGGTTTCGCGGGCGTGGGCGCGAGCACGCATATGTTGCGGGAGCGGACGCGTAGAAATTGTTAGCGTTCTCGATGTCGTCATCGGGATCGACAAAGAGATTTCGCGGACGGCGTTTATAACGTTTGGCAACGGGGATCGAGTTGTCTGGGACGTAGTTCACGGTGGATTTTACGAGCGGGTTGGGATGATTCGAAGCGCTATCGAAGTATCTCCTGGTGAGATATTTCACATAGGCTTCTATCGAGGGAAGCCTCATGTCCCTGTGCAGGTCCATGTTCCTAACGAAGGCTGGAGGGTCAAGCAGGCGACGGAGAAACCGATTTTGGACTCTTTGCATGCGGGCAAAGTTATGTTTGGACATATGTGCGAACGCGGCGCAGCTATATGTCAAGATCGGACGGACGCACATCTTGTACAGTGTGAGCTTATGTCTTAAGGACATTTTGCTTACCGAACTGAGCAAGGGTCGCAAGCGGGAAAGGATCCAGATGGCCCTATTCCTGACTATAGTAACGTGTGCGTTGAAGTTAAGCTTCGAGTCGAGGGTGACACCCAGATATTTAGTCTTGGTGGCCCAAGGGATATTCGTACCGAATAATGAGAGGGGTCCTACCGTGCGTGGTAGTTTGCATGTATGCGGTTCGAACATAATCGCGGCGCTCTTTACCGGATTAATAGCTATTCGCCACGTTCGAAACCACTCCCCGAGAGTGGTTACGGCACGTTGGACTGCGCAGGCGAGATTTTTTCTGTGTCTGTTTGACGCATATATGACTGTGTCGTCAGCGTAGAGCCCTACCTCGACCCCGGGGGGCTTCGGGAGGTCGCTGACGTACAGATTGAAAAGGCAAGGCGCCAGAATGGAACCTTGCGGGACGCCTGAGCGTATAGGGTGGGCGGTAGATAGTACTCCTTCCACTCGGTAGTGGAAGGTGCGGTCGCGTAGAAAATCGTGAACTAGATGAACTAACCTATCCGGGACTTCTAATTGATGTAGCTTGTGGACTAGTCCGGCATGCCAGACCTTATCGAAGGCCTTAGCTACGTCGAAAAAGACCGCAAGCGTACGGGCGGGGGCGATACTACTTTTGGCAAAGTTGCTCGTGATGTGCTCCGTGAGGCGGTGCACTTGATGTGTACACGAGTGTCGGGCGCGAAAACCGAACTGTTCGGGAGGGTATAGATTTTTAATATCTATAACGGTTTTGAGACGGTTCAGAAGGAGCCGCTCGTAAAGTTTCCCTAGTGTGTTTAAAAGGCTGATCGGGCGATAGCTATCGGGAAGCGAAGCTTTTTTGCCGGGCTTGTGAATACCTATAACTATAGCTTTTTTCCAGACGGCTGGAAAATAGCAGTGGGCTATGGCTACATTGAAGATGCAGACCAAAAGAGCTATGAGGTGATCGGGAAGAAGTTTAAGTACTTCATTCCTGATACCGTCGGGGCCGGGGGACTTTCTAGGCTTAAGGCCTTTAATAACAGAACAAATCTCGTCATGCGTGACCGGGTTTAACGTTTCCGCGGGGGGAATCGTCGTTAGTTCCTGAACGGCGGTCTCGATGGTTTCGATGTGGGCAGTGTCTACGTTGTCGCAGTTTGGAGAGCACTGGCTCTCCAAGCTTGCGGCAAGGCATTCTGCCTTATCGTCACTATCGAACGCGGGTGGGAGATCGGGGCCCCTTTCGAGGGGCGGCATCAGGGCGGAAGCTTCTAACTTCAGAGAGCGGGCGAGGTTCCAGTAAGCCAGATGGGACGGCTTGAGACCCTCTAGGAGGTTATCCCACCGGTGACCTCTGTACTCGCCGATGCGAGTTCTAACCTCTCTATGAAGCCGCCGTAACCTACAGGTGTTATCCCTCGTCGGATAAGAATCGTGTGCACGTGTCGCGGCGTTCTTTTCAGTGATTAACGCTCGTAAGCCGGGGGGGAGTATAAAACGGCGTTCGTTTGCCGCTTGCACCTCTCTCGAGGCCTCCCTTACACCGGTTTGGAGGTAGTCGACCAGGGAATCGATCGCTAAGTCGGCGTCTGCTGTTGACTCTAATACGTCGGGGATCCTAGCTAAGCTGGACGGGGTAGCGTTATCGGTTAGGTAACGATTTAATATCGCGTAGTCAACTACTTTGACTTTTGGCGGACTGGGGTCGAACGGTTGCCCGAGTTGTAAGATAACCGGGCGGTGATCGGAGTCCAGTTCGTGTACGACTTCTATAAGTCGTAACCGAAGTGAGACACCTTTGAGGAGGGCTATGTCAAGTACTGTCGGTTGACAGTTATCTTGAAAGTGCGTGGGCTCTAGCGGTGCTATGACGTTAAAGCCGAGCACATCGCATAGTAGGTCGAGAATAACCCCGTTAGGGGTGTTACGCGAGTTGTTGAAATGGGTGTGACCGCTATTGAGGTCGCCTGCTATTATTACGGATTGACCGAGTGAAAGTAGCGCCTCCAGATCGGACTGAAGGAGTCTTTTACTCGGGGAGAGATATGCAGAGACAAGCGTGATTGACGGATGGCCAGTCATGCCTATTCTACAGATGGACACTTCCATATTGGTAAGTGCGGGAGGGTCTATTGGCATGCAATAGAGGGAACGCTTGTAGTAGATGAGCGTGCCGCCTCCTCGGGTGGCACGGTCATTTCTGACTATATTGTAATTTGCTATCTTAGGGTCGCGCCTACTGGGTTTTAGAAGTGTTTCTTGTACTAGAAATACGTCCATCTCCCGTTCCCTAAGAAAGGTGGATACTAGGTCCCGTTGTGGAAGGAGGTTTCGCGCGTTAAAGAAAGAGATGTTGAGACTCCTAGGTTTAATGCGAGCCATTTATAACCGTTGTCTATTTCCCGGCACGGGCCAGGCGCATTAGCGTCGCTGTCATCAGGGGAAAACGCCTGATGGATTCGGCGGGGCCGTACTCAGCGACGCACTGGTCGTATGCCAGTACTTCCTGAGGGTCATGCTCGCGGAAGAGCATGACCATGTAGTCAACGCCGCGGCGCGTGCTAACGGGCGGGGAGGCCTGAGCCTTAGGAGGCTGAGGGCGGGGAGTAGAGACCCATGCTGCCTGAGGGGCTCGCATGGCCGGAGGGGGTGCGCGGGGTGCGGGGGTGGCCGCCACCGGGGCGCGGGAAGCGCCCGGGAGGCTGGGAAAGGCTTCTGGCGTGAGCAGAGGCATGGGTTGACTATTGGCGGCGGGACGTGCCCTCTGAGGAGGGGTGTGTCGCTCTTGCCTTGGGCGCATAGGGCGCGTGGGACGCGGGGCACGGGGACAGCCGCGATAGTTCGCGGGGTGACCCGCGTTGCCGCATAGCACGCAGCTCGGAGGGGTAGACGACTCGCGAGTGCGCGTGCACTCGTTTGTCGCGTGGTCACCGAGGCACTTAACGCACCTGGGACGTAAATGGCAGTTACGGGCCGAATGTCCGTACAGCTGGCAGTTGTGGCACTGCGGAGGGCTGCGGTTTTTGTGTGGGGGCTCTACGGCTATTCCGGAGAGCTCGCACACTTTCCTGACATTAAAGATGGCTCTGCCCTCGGGGGTCAGATCCAAGATAACTACGACCATATCTAATGGTCGGTTTTTGGATTGTCCGCCGTGCATTCTATGCACTTCGCGGACAGGGAGGGCCTTCGCTAAGAGGTCAGTTTTGACCTCCTCGGGCGTGATTTCCACCGGGATGCGGCGGATTACAACCCGGAGGTGACGCTCATCGTCTAGGGTGTATGAGTAGTAGTGTAGGTTGCTTGCTCGGAGCAACTTTGTGAACTGACGGTGTTCGTCAGAAGTGGTTACTTGTACGCGGATACCGTTGGCCGTGTTACTGGCCGAGGTATAATTAATTTTTAAGTCTCTAAGCTTGTCCGCGAGCTTAGTCCAGACCGCCTTGTTTTGGACTACTACCGGCGGTGGGCGACGCGCCTTTCTGCCGGCAAAAGTACCGGCAGGCGCTGAGGGCGCTGCGGAGCGGGGGGCGTGGCTGTTTAGCCCAGTTTTCTGCGCCTTTTGTGGGCGGGACTGAGTCTCCGGAGACTCGGGACGCGAACGCGATGCCCGTTTGGCGGGCTTGTTTTTTTGAACGAGGGTGAAGCCCTCGTTATCTGTGACTATCGCCGTGTCCATTTCGTTGGACTCGGGTTCGGGATCCGGATTAGTCGGCGAGTAGCTATTGTTCGTAGCTACTAGCGTCGGCGTGTCCGCTTCGGGAACTAACGACGCGAAAGAGTTCTTGATCGGCAGCGCAGAGGGCGCTGGGATCGTGACTTGATTGCCCGGGGAACGCGAGCGCGATGACGGCCGTTTGTACGGCGTCTGACGGTGAGCGCGGGGTGCCGTTGAGCGGGAGCGCGAGACGGGCTTCTTGTCCGTCGCGTGGGGCGCGGCGGGGTCGCTGGTGGCCTCGGTGGCCTGTGCGACAGCAATGGCGGGTTGCGCGGCCGCGATGGCCCTATTGAAATCCGTCCATATCGACGGGTGTAGGCTTGTTGCGAACGCAACGAAGCTTTCCAAGTCTGCCATTCCGGCGGCGGCGGTTGGGCGGGCGGGGGTGAAGTTAAACCTCCCTGCCGGAGAGGCAGGGGGGTGCGCCGAGTGAATTTAAACGGCTATCCCGAGCCGTGTAAAGGGACCTGCGGGTCACGGTGTAATGACTCGCAGGAAAGAACCTACCGGGCCCTACGTGGAGGTCCCTATCAATCCCGAGGCAGAGAACGCAGCCGGTATAAATACCTAGCTACGCCCAAACAGACACTCGGGGATGGATGTGTAGCAGGATCGGAAGGGTGGGAAGGAGACACTCAGGGCTTGACTATGACTCTATCAAGGGCCAAGATTCCTGAGCCCGACCAAGTACTATCGTTTGCCTCTGAAGGAGGCAACCGAGGGGCGCTTGGGTCACGCACCCACTTGCTTTAGTTGGCACCGTCAGGTATCAGGCAAGTGACCACTAAAGTGTGGATTTCGTCGAATAGAAACAATTTGCTCTTAAAAGAGCAGTTTTATGGTTGTGCAGCGCGACACAATGGGTGCGAGCGAGACGGCGATACGCAGGTGCGATGCAGGTGTGCAGCAAAGCCGGTCGGTCGTAAAACTTCACAAAGGCGGCAGAGAGCGGTCGTAAACACGTCCGTTCCCGCCGGCGGTCGTGATCGGTCTCCCTGGATGCGGGCAGCACAGGACTGTCGTTGTGGCGATCTTTGGGAAAGACTTATGGCCAGTAGTGAACGTCTTTCGATTGAAATGATGATGATGAATATTTAAGTCGATGAAACATCACTCAAATAAAATCAAAAGTGATGTGACATGCAAACACTTAGCCAGATCGCGACTTTTTTACATAATTGGCAACAGCCCAAACCGAAGCTTGGCCACTTTGGCATTCTTGGAGCGCTCGCCTTCAAACCCAGTGACACTGTAAAAGCCATCTGAGGCTCAGGACCTTCATGGCTAACATTATTGTCAGATTGAAAAAAAATTATACAAACACTTGTTGGAGAAATAAATCGTTGCGGTAACTTGTTTTTGCTTCCATACCCTCGCGTTTGAAATAAATTAAAAGGATTGATAGTTGTTTCGGGTTTTGAGATTCCAGGAACATCTAAAGTGGCAACTAGATTTATATTTTATATTAATATTTAACTGTAAATCTATTACTGTAAACGTTTGCAAACGCCGAGCGGTCCGAGCGCAGGTAGTCAAAGTTCCGAGGAATAACGGAACGTTAACCGGCAAACCCTTCTTTCCTACTATTATTTGCCCGCCACGCCCATCTATAAGGCTAAACGTCGCATCCCCTTTGCTACGTTCAGTGACACTATTATTTTTATATCGTAGTATTTGTGTAAAAAACTGTAATAAAATTAAACTCAGTGTCAAACCCTCCCTCATCCCTCTCATATACGTACCTTACAACACACTAAAGGATTATTATTACAAAGATGTTTTGTATAATTTTTTTCTTCTACACCCAAAGTGTTCGATTTTTTTTTTTTTTTTTTTTCGATCTGACTATACTATTAGCCATAAGGGCCCAGGAGCCTCGAACGGCTTTTACAGCTTCACCGGACTTGGGGCAAAGTGTTCGAACACTTTCGTTACCTTATATAATATTATTGTAAATCGGCAATGATATCTTAATTTACAACATAATTCGTTCTGGAAGTCGGCCATAACGGAAGAGATATTGATAAATAAACTTATTATAAATACCCGACGCTTTTATAACGGCAATAAATATTTATTTTGATTTGATAATTATAAAATTCATACGTCAACTGTAGTATATGCGGGAAATAACAACTAGGTAACAATTTTTTTTCGTACAGGGCAATAATAACTGGACTAGGCTTCGTAAATATTATTTTTTTCATTCTGGCTTTGCCCATGGCTCCACTCGCGCTTCAGTCATGGTCGAGCGCACGCACAAATCGTGCTGCCCCCGTTCGAAGTTACGCTTATTTTAAAGATAATGCTTATTGTAGGTGAACCTTAAGATAGATATATGCTACCGCTGACTTTTTGTAGGATTATTACATATCTAGAATTATGTAATACATTCATTTTATATACATATCTCTTATGGTTTACTCAGCCTAAGCCATTTAAGTGCCTCAAAGGCGTCTTTTTCCGAATCGATTCACCTCGTCACTGCTTATTTCGTATGTTACTTTATCTTACAATATATATATCCTGCAACCTGGCCAGATAAGAACAAGTAAAACGGATGTGGATTGCGCGTAAAAAGTACATAAACGGACAGACAGACAAAGAGATGTTGAGCTTTATAATATGTATAGATAGATATACAAGCTTGATTTTGTCAAAGACCAGCACAGTTGTAATACTAGAAATAGATATAAATTAGTCGGACCGTGCTTTCGATTTAGTAAGACAAATAAAAGTTTTTTTTTGGTAATAGTATTTGGTTCTATAATAAGATCCCGACGCTCATTACTGATTTGTCGGACAATGAGTTGAAGGACTATGTCAAGAAAGTTTTACTGTCAAAAGGTTATTATAGAGTGGATCATTAGATATGTGAATGATAGTGATGTCTGGAAGAGACGCTCTCTCTGTGCATCCACTAAATTATAAATATGATAATATGATTGATGACTGTAAATATTATTAATAGAATTGGAAAATGTTGCTGGGATGTTTTCCGAACCGGTAGCAGTATAGTAATGTTTGACGTTCATAAGTGCCTTCTTAGGGCCTAAATTGAATAAGTATTTTTTGGGATACATGGGAATACAATTGGGATACAAGTATACATGGGAAGCAAGTAACAATGCCAGGAAAACTCAGGTGTTAACTGCAGGGATTACATCGGGAGTGTCATCTTCACTACATCTCGGAAACTCGGAATCCTGAACAGGTTGCGACGGCTTTTCACGCCCGATCAACTGTATCTTCTTTACAAGGCATAAGTTCGGCCCTATATGGAATACTGTTCGCATCTCTGTGATGCTCGATGCCCTGGACAGGTTGCACGAGACGGGCTGTTCGCATAGTTAATGATGCAGACGTTACCAAATACAACAAGCCGCTTCACCTACGCAGGAACACTGCCTCGATGAACATATTCTACCGTCTGTATCACGGTGAGTGCTCTGAAGAACTCTTCAATTTAATTCCCTCCTCTCCTTTCCACAACAGAACCACACGCGCTGGGCTTCGGAGTCACAGTTTTAATAAGGAACCTTCATCTCGACACGAACTAAAAAGTTCTGTCTTATTTTTGTCTTACCGTGAAACTGTACCTACCGTAAACTGTAACTCTCCTTACATCAGGTCCTTCAAGCAGAACGTGACGAGATATTTATGTAGGCCGGCATGACAGCGGCGACCACCGATGGATTACATCTCTCAGTGGTCGCCGTTGTATTTGGATTGTACTGTCCTTACAATCAGGCACAGTACAGTCAAATTATTGAAACACTATATAAAACATTTTTTTTATCAAATAGTTTCTCTATAAATTATCTACTTTATTATTCCGCTTTTAATTTTCTAATGGTATCTGGTATCTATTAGGCGAATTGATAATGTTTTTATAATTGCAAATATAAATGATAACTCCGTATCACATTGTAAAAGTACAAGATCAAGGTATTTAGTTTAATAATGCTAGCTTGTATACTATGTACAGGTGGACAAATGCCTTTTCCCGAATGAAGGCACGGGCTTAAAATGAAATGCGGCCGGCATTTAGTCCATACGTATTCCTGTTTTATCTCTAGATAATAGCATTAGAGAATATTTATTTATGATACTATAGTGTAGTTTCTACAAACAAGTAGATCAATGTAAGCCCGAGTCGAACACGCGCCTCATTCAAGATATCAGGTGAAGTAGATTCAAGTACAAAATAGTACCGGGAAAAAAACAATATGGTAATACACAAAATGTTAGTAATCCGTCCAAATTCATTTTATCGCCCTCGAAGTATGCTCCTTCAGAAACAAAATACACTTACGTCAACGAATAATCCAATCATCAAAGTAAATCATCAATGCTGATTTCTTTTAAATTATACGCGGGTAATTCGCTGGGCGCAGCTATAGGCACATGATAGGTATAGGTAGTACATAAATACTTATAATGGTTCTAATGAAACAAAAATGATCATTAAATACTTTAATCGATTAAACATTCGGATAGGCCTTAATCTAACATAATCTATTAATCAAAACAACTTGTTCTCATTCGATCTCTGTTACACCTATTCTACAATTTCATTCATATTTATAATAACAAAAAAAAAAACGTTTACTTAAGATGTATTTATTAGAATTTACAATTTCGAGCAGTACATTTTTCCAATGACTCTTAGTTTAGAGGGAGCTAGCAATAGTTATACATGTCATATAGGTGTGAAAGAGACAAAAATTGGTCGAAACCAAAACGCATAAACAAATTAATATAAAAATTATATTTCTGGCTACAGTATTGAAGATCGCCAGAAACCTTTTTTCTAATAATATTATAAAACTTTTCTTGATTTTATCTCTTCACTTACATACTAAAAATATATAAATCAATTTTTCGTAAATTGGAATACAATTTACTGTCCCCTGTAAATACGCCATTGCCGAGTTTGAGAATCTCACCATTACACAAGTCATAATTTCTAGGGATGGGCCGAAGGTCAGTAAGCATTCGGTATAACCGAAGTTCGGCTAATTTTGTTAAGTTGAACCGATGTTCTGCTGAATTTCAAAATAAAAATGATACAATAGTATAAAATGTAGAAGAAACTAAGTTATGTAAATAAAACAATATTTCACTTTTTACCAATCAAATGACGATGGCATAGAGAAAATTGCACTAAGCCAATGAACAGATACTAGAATACAAGAAATTGTTCATTAAAGGTCCACATATCAATTGTCACAGATGTAATTCTAGCCTTTGAAAGCACTTTTCAGAAATCTGAATTTTATCTACCTGACTAATACATTTCTAAGTAGATACTTAGAATCGGGTTTTCACTAGATATGTCAACCGATTAAATGGACGGTCTTCCAAAATTGAAAACGGTTGATTATCCGACGCTATAATTTCTGCTAAGGCTTCAATAATTTGCAAAAACTGCTAGTTCTAAAGTCGAAATCGACGGTGGATAAGTATCACGACTTGACTGTATCCTTTGAATTGGATATTGTAGCCACTTTTTTCGTTTATTTATAAGATTATCGTTATTTATGGCCACAATCTCACCTGATGTTGAACGACGATGTGGCCTAAGTCGGAAGCAGGCTAAGCCTAGTGGAAGACTGGCTTTCAAGTGCAGCCGCCGGACCACACCTTAAAGGTGCTTGGCGACAGATTTTCAACTTGAAAGTGCAAGCATTAGAGCAAGCTCTACCTATCACCATGGACATGCAACTGCGCTTAAACTCTTAACATTTACTTCTGAAATGATTCGATAATACAGTGGGACGATTAACACATCGAGCGCTCTAAGCGCTAAAATTGAAACGAAGTTCGGGTCCGGTGTAAACCTCGTTCGGCCCATCTCTAGTATTCCTTAAAAATTACACATAATATAACAAAATTCTACAAGAAAACCTTACTATTGATAGCCATGCCACTGTTCATAGATGCCATAGTTTAAGACTGAAAAAATAGTTTTTCAGATTCTAGTGACACAGATTTTAGAAGTACTAGGACATTTGAGAAAAATGTCTCCCCCAAGAGTCAATAAGTGAAGTCAAATAGGTCATCATACATTAAAAAAAATCTACGATATTTGAAATACAAGGCACAACAGACAAGCAAATTAGAACAGAAATTATTGTGCCATTTCTACATCCTTGGTCTAAAGGTCAATCAACTATTTTACCCACAGTTTGCTGTCCGTGACATCTTCGATACATATTATAAAAATCAACGTCTCTCTGTCCGTTTATGTTCTTTTCACGCGAAAACCACTTATCCGATTAACATGCATTTTATTTTAATTCATATCTATGTTCTCCGAAAAGGTTATAGGATATATTTTATAAGATAAAGTAACATACGAAATAAACAATGACGATATTGATGAATCAATTCGCTTACGCCGAGTAAGCCATACGAAATATATCAAATTAATGTTCTACATAATTGTAGACCTTATAAAGCCCTACAAAAAGTCAGCAATAGCTGTAATCTTGTAAAGATCATCGACAATAAGCATCTTTCTCTTCCGTCTATTGAGCGGGGGCAGCACAATTCGCGCATGCGCTCCACGGGTGGCATTCTGCAGTCCACGCGAGCATCACAAAAGTACTATACACAATTGTATCTAAAATTATTAAGCACAACGGGAAACTTGATTACGTTCTCAAAAAATCTTTCGTTTCTATGAAATTTCATGGTAACTCAGGATACAAAATATCCGTTCCATACAAAATGTTCCTGTTCGAAGACCACATAATTGATCAGTGACCAATTTAGACTAAAATACAGTTTCATATGGGTTTTACTAAACAATACTTAAGCGTTTTTACTGACGTGCAATATTATTTAAAAAATCTCACCATACATCGAGAGATAAAGTTTATTAAATGCCGCATTATTTGTTACAAAGCTGCGAGAATAGATACAAATTGATTTCATTATAAGCTTATTTAAAATAACTTGTGAACCACACAAGAACCTTTTAGAACAATACGGCGTGATATACTTTATCATACTGCAAAATACTTTAACAAAAAAAATATCTTTGTGTCCCTTGCAAAATTCGTATTTAGAGTTACCTTCAGGAATTCGGTCAGAAAATACATGAATGGGTTTTTCGCCGTAAGCGACTTCCATTATATTTACCTTCACTCGCACGGGCGAGACGGTGATCTTTCGTCAGACTAAACGAGAAGTTATATTTTATTTATCGAAAAAAAAATTATATAACCATTCCAAAGTGTGGGTTATATTAGTTGATTGACTCCTAAACAGATATGGTTTACAGATTATCACCAAATACCGAAAATACTTTGAGACCGTCCCCTGGAGCTTTCGCCCTGTTCGCCCTACGGAAGGGCCGGCCCTGATCGTATGTATCCGGAATCACAATTAATCGAACATGTATACTTTTTGTTCGGAATTCTTATTTTAGCCCTTAGTACTGCTTACAAGTGATACGCGAACTTAAAGTTGACCATATCGATTTTTAAAACATAATCGATAATCAATTTTTAATCGATTTTGCAACAAGGGAGCAAACTCGAAAAATCAAGACACAACTATAATCCATTTTTTTAATTCCGCGGAGTAAAATGTCATTTCATTTGTTGCTAGTGAGTATTTTGCCATATTAGGTACATTTAAAAATAGCAAATTATCAGGTACGTTGAATAATACCAAAATATTTCCATTAATAAATAAAAACTCAATTAGATATTTAAAAACTTACTATTCAAATAATTGTTATGTAAAATAAACGGTAACACAATACTGGGCAAATTTATGTAACAATATTATTGAAGTGAAACTTCTTATACTTAATTCTACAACACGTTAAACGTTAGACGTTAAACGTTTAACTCACATTATCGGTCTCTCCTCTTTGTGTGAGCCAGAGCGAGAGAGTAAATGTCGGCGTGTATGTATATTGTACACTGTTTAAATAAAATAGAAAATGTCTTTTAAAATGTAGTTTCACTTCTATCGTGTGTGAGTGCGATTCAACCTTTTTTTAAGTTTGACATCAGTGATTGTCAATTTACTCCGCGGGATTGAAAAATGGATTACAGATGTTTGAATTATGACAAAGATGTAAATCAATCGATTGAGAATTCCGATGATTACGATTCTGTCGATCTTTAAAATATCTCGCAAAAGCGACTATCGCTACGCTTGAACTTGTTAAAAGCTGTAAAATTTATTTTAAAGCATTTACTAAAAGTTAAACACATAATTAAACAATGCAAACGATAAATATGCAATAATATTAATTTAAAAAAAATCTAGTTTAGCACCTGCAAAAATATCGTATCAAAATCTTAACTTAATAAAAATCATGTAAACATACCTACACCTACCTACCTACCTATTTTTATATAAATATATATGTATTTATACAGGTGAAAACTTTAAATCTGTTAATAGGTGATTATTTTCATAATCGTTTAAAAAATACTTTATACGAAAACAATTATTGGTCACATTGATAATAAAATGTCTAGAATAAATTAATAAAAAACAACGAAATATACACGAAAACTGTATTACGAGTATATATACTGACAGACACACAAACTGCATTAAAAGTTCAGGATTACTTTCTAAAGAATATTTTTAATAAGAATGCAAACTTTTTAGATTTACATAAATGAAGTGAAAACTGGCCATTAATCATAAAAAAAATATACAATTTAAAAATGGAACTGCAGCAAAACATGGATTATAGAGGGGAAAAGAAAACTTACGCGTTGACTCGGATTTGTGTGTTATTAGGGTAAAGTTTTAAATAGATTGTTATTGATGTTTTTTTCATTTTCCATTTGAATTACTGTTACCAATAGAATTGTTAGGTAGTCTTTTTAACTCAACAAGAGTTTCTGTTATTCTTATACTGTCGAATTGTGGCATTGGTGCGGCAAAGCTTGGATCAACAAACGATTGCTAGAAATATAAATTTAAACCAGTCTACGGTTTTTAGAGTGTACAGGCGGTTTCTAGAGACAGGTTCTTACAAAAGAAGACGTATTTACGGCAGAACTCGGGTAACCACCCGTCGTGATAACCGATTTATTGTGTCAGCTTTCTTGCGAAATCGTTTTCTCACGTCAGTTAAAATCAAAACAGAGCAGAGTGAAGTACGTGGAGTAAGCGTGAGTGCACGAACAATAAGAAAGGCTAAAGTAAGGGGCTAGCACCCCTTTTAGACCAGCAAATGGTCCAAAGTTGTCTGCGCTCACAGACAAGCTCGCTGAAGATTTGCGCGTGAACACCTCAATTAGTCTGAAGAGCAATGGGTCTCCGTATTATTCACCGATGAGTGTAGGACATGTTTATATGGTGTAGATGGTCGCAGAAGAGTCTATCGACGACGTGGAGAGAGATATGCTCAAATATACATTGAGGAGCGTGTTCCTTTTAGAGGCGGTTTGTGTATGGTCTGGGGTGGCATATCGATGAACAGACAAACGGAACTTGTGTGCATCGACATGGTTCGTCAAAACGATAATAGCGGGGGTCTGACGGCACATCGCTATATAACAGAGATTTTAGAAGCTCACGTGGCACCTTACATGGGATTCATAGGCGAAAATTTTACTCTAATGCAAGATAACGCCCGATCACACACCGCTGCAAAAGTTCGACAATATTGCGAATAGGTTGGGAGACATACCATGAATTGGTGAGCATGCATCCCGGACCTTAATCCCATTGAGCACGTTTGGGACGATTTAAAAAGTGCTGTATATGCGAGAAACCATGTACCCACAACAGTGGCAGCACTAAGAATAGCAATTTCACAAGAATGGGACAATATTGTCCTTGAAGCATGAATTTTAAGTTAACACATAACTACCTGGACAGTTTTAACAAGAGAGCCGCCATTTTGTTAATGCTTTGTTGGGACTTTGGTGTCGTGTGTGGCGACGCGTCGCCGTGTCATGCGTCGCCACACTATATATGATAGTGTGATATGAAACATCTAATACGGTGTGGTGACGCGTCGCCATACGCAACTGACTGTTTATTTTTGATTAAGCCATATTTAACTCCATTCATAAAATATCCTTTTATGCATATTATCTGTATAAAATGTATTTTTTCACATTTGCCACACAAATTAATACCCAATGTACAATACTTATATGGTACCATAGAAAAGGTGAGAATGGAGTTAATTTTTTTTTACAAAAAAGTGTGCGTGTCAGCTCCGACGCGCGACTGGAATTTACTCCTAAAGAATTGCCCCCGCGCGGCTTTTTTTTTTGTCGAACTTACTATACTGTTAGCCTGAGGGGCCCTGGAGCGTTTACGGCTTTTACAGCTTTACCGGGCTTGGGGGCGAGCGCTTAGGGCACTCAGCCACGAAAGCTAAGCAACAACATCCGAGGGTGCCAAAGTGGCCGAACCTCGGCTCGGACTGTTGCGCGTATGCAATTAAGTCGCGATCTGATTAATTCCCTATCATTCGATCTAAACTAACTATACATATATACATGTTTCTTCCCCCTGGGAGGAGGGAAGGAACATGTGTATGTGTATTTATTGGTCTGAATTTTTTTGTCTAACTAGGCAAAAAAAGAAATAAAAAAGGTCCCTTACAGAACCTATGTACCTGTCTTGCGTGCATGTGTGTATGATGCAGTGTAATGTGTGTCTGTGAGAGCTAGTGATTGTAGAGTCAGTGTATCGCGCGAGCGGCTGCTTAGCTCAAGGGCTCCATGCCGATGGATCGGACCTAGGCTCGAGTTGCCGCAGAGGAGCGCGGCGTTCCCGTTCATTTCAATGGTCAATTCTCGTCTGGTGGCTTTCGCAGCAAACGAAAAACAGTTGAATAAATCTCAACCTAATTTGAATACCACTAAGGTAAAAAAATATTTGCGTGATGTTGCACTTTCAATTTCACTCCTCATATTTTTCTATATAGCTTCTTAGGGAGTAAACTCTAATTAAGTCATTTTACTCCCTATGCATTTTGATATAAGTTATTCTATTTTTATTTAGTTAAAAATCACCTATTAACGCTTCGTTTCCACCTTGGATATTATAAAAAAAATATGAAATGACTTCACAAGTAAATGAGACATCGCAAACCGGAGAGAAGATAAACATGTCAGACGAGAGCATTAAATTATTATACATAAATCTAATGTGTCAAGAATCACAAATCAAGATTTTAAAAAAACCGTCTAAGTGACATATCTAATAATGCCCAAATGGGTCCAAGTGTATATCACTTCCTTTCTACTTATAAAGAGATAATGTAGCCATGCGATTTAAGCGCCTGTGTACTTGCAGTCCAAAACGGCCAGCGCGTGTGCTTGTAGAAAATTGGAAACAAAACCCTTTAGATTTTCAACCCTTCAATTAATATCGTAATCGATTTTACCGGTAACCCAATCGATAAAACTCGCGAAATCGGTAAATATGTGGAATGTAGTTGTTATTTGATATTCAATTAGTGGATATTATAGAAATTACTTAGGAATGGATAACCCTGATAAAAGTTTCGATATTATTTTATCCCTTAGGGCAATCCCTTTTCAGACTTGATACTGACATCTTGACTTAACAGGTGAAATTTTAGACAGACATACACCCCTTCTCCACCGGGAGGTCAAATTTACAGCGCAAGGCGACTGCTTAAAGACAAATTTACCGACAGTGATACTGAAAAACTCGTAAGTCCGATGTATACAAGGATACATATATACATCGCAAAAAAAACTTCTACACATTTCCTAACATAACATTTAATTATTAAAAAGATAAATTGAGGTTTTAACCACGATTGTAAATTACGAAAAAATATATGTATATAGAAAAAAATGTCAGATAAAAAAAACTATTACTTACAAACTAAATGTACAACTAAAGTATGCTCTAATTTTGTTGATAAAATGAAAAAAAAAGCTTAAAAATAAAGTCAACATGGAGTCTATCTTTTTTTTTTGTTTCCTACATAATACGAATTATGAAAACTCACAAAATAATCATAAGCAGCCAAATGAACACATTTCTTTTAAATAATCTAACATCTAAAGATATTTTTTTACGTATTTTTTATAATAAAAAAATTATAAACGAGTTTCAATTCTACAAACATAATCACAGTTCCGTTTTCATATATTAAAGGAAAAAAATCAATAAAAAGCATTTTTTCAAACAAATTATACCTTTTTTTGTTTGTTTGTTTGTTTACATGTAGTAAAATGCCGATTCGTTTTTCAATAAATTATTTAGAATATAACATTATTACAATCGCTTACATGTCTAATATGGAATCTCGTGTATTAAACGATCATAAATGATTTAAAAAAATCGTATCTAGACGTTTCTGGACGTAAACGTGATCGAATCTTCTAGATCTAGGCAATACATTTACTAACGGACAATTTCAAAAAAACTACCATGAGTTGAGAAACATTAAGTTTTATTTCATCTTTGTATTATATACGTCCAATGTTTTAGGAATTTTAACACAATATGGCGACCCACTATAACAGCAGCCAAAAAAAACTAAAGAATGTCTATAAAATCGTAGGAAAAAGGGAATACACTAGCCGGGAGACCAATCTACAGCTCCTCAAGACTAGGGTAAAAATAGATTTTCGTTCACTTAGCTAAAGAAATTTCCAGAGAATATTCTCGAAACTTCTAAAACTTTCTGTTCTCATGCCTACACCTGAAGTTATACGAACGTTTAATACACGAAAATTATAGAGAACTACCGATTTTAAATATTTATTAAAAACCATTTCACACGTAAACATTTTGGATGCTGGACGACTTTCCACAATCAAAAATTATATACTAATTTTCAACGATTTTACCGGTGCTGAAAAGAATGTTGCCAGCTTACACGATAAAATCTCTAACGTGCGCCATTAATAAAACATGTTACCCTATTTCCCTAAAAAAAAAGTAACCTAGTAAACCAAGACTTGTACGACATTCGCAAAAAATATAAAAAAGTACACGCAACTTATTAAGTTCGCGCGTTAGAGATTATACTTTCTTGAATAGTCACACTCGATTTTATGTGACGTATGACAACGAGTGTGACTTTCTTCACAGCAATAAAAAAAGAGGTTTATTAGCTGGCAACTTCATAGTGTACAAGTTTTGTTACAATATGTGATAATTCAACCACATAATTTTTTCGTAACGCGCCTAAACAACAAATATTAGTCAATGACGTAACACACTATACCCGAGTCAAATTGGATAAAGAATGTTTACTAACAAAGCGTTACCTAGCAACAAATGGCAGCCAGATATCAGGAACCTTTTCCGTCAGACAACATTACAAATATTTTAATTTAGTTTTTTAATTGCATATCTTTTTATTATATCAATTATAAAATTTTACAATAAATAAGTTTCATATTATTCTAAAAGGAATGTTACACCTTTATAAAAAGTACCAAGACCATAGTAGGATTAAAATACATTTAATTTGGAGTTGATTTGAAAGTGAGATAAGATAAGCAACCATGTATGAAAATGTTTGTCAATTATATTTAGAAGGATAGTCTAAATTACCTAAATTGTTTAGAATAAACGGTTTGTTTACGTTTATAGATCAAAATATCGACAACACCCAATTGTTACGTGTGAATCGGTTACATATATGATATAGAAAAAAATATATATAATATAATTTTATATAGATCGTAACATTGGATTTAGTCCGGCGGCAAATAGCTAAACAGTTTGTATTTATCCCTGATGTACGGACGGACATCGTCCTTCTGAAATGAACAAAAACAACTACGTCAATTACTGTATTCTCCCAACCGTCTGTTTCTGTACCGGGTAGTAAAATGGTAGGACATCACACCGAATTGCCAATATGTTTAAAAATTATTTAATCATATTGATTTATGGAAAAAAAAATACAAATCTGGGGAAAATACTATTAATAGTGCAAGTTTTACATAAAAATAAAACTTGTATTATTGAGCATTGACGATGCACAGCATCTGTGAGAGGGCGTTGTATACTTCCGCTTGTTTTCAACCAATCACAGCGCTTTAAACTGATGACCTTGTGCTCTGCAGCGCCATCTACTGAGTTTAAGTCACAGGAGGCCGGTGGGGGCATTTAATCAGTCATAGCAGTCTCTCATCAGGAGCTTTGAAATGGATGCTGTGCATCGTCAATGCTCAATAATACAAGTTTTATTTTTATGTAAAACTTGCACTATTATCGGCATGTGACGATGCACAGCATCTGTGAGAGACGTGTTTATAACTCCTGGTGACGCGATAACGACGCTATGTGAAGTGGATGTAATTAGTATTATTAAGCTGTAATCACACAGAAACAATTTAAACTAGTCACACGATGACACTAGTAAAATAATTCTATTATAGTAAATATTATTGGTAATAAATCCAATACTTAAATTTATCATCGTAATAATAAGTTATACGAGATAAAAATAACCAAGTACTTTTTAAATTATTGAATTTTTCTTAAGATTTGTATTTTTGTTACACCAGCAACTATGGCTAAGAATATGAAATCCCGATACCATTTTAAAAAAGACGATCGATTCCAATCCAGATACCAACAAGAGTTCACTAAGCAGCTTGTGTCTTAGCTTTCATAGTAATAAAAGATAACTATTACACTCGGCCAAGTTTGTGTGGCCATGATACCAGTTTCCACTGGCAGGATTCCGGAGAATATGAATATTATTTATTCTAAGATATTGAAACTCCATAGCCTCTGTCTAAGCTTGCGTCAGCTTTACATAGAGATGGGAATCAAAATGACAAGCATCGTTGTAGAGGTTTTAGAACGCCTCCAATAAAACTAGGCAGTGTAGTCGTCGGCCTGACGCCAAGAGCAGAATGAAAGCCTACATGACGCCTTATGTCCTTCGCGGTGGATTATCCTATTACAACCTCAGACAACCATGGCACTTGGACACCAAATTGACAATTTCTCTGCTCTAAATTACGAAGGGAAATTGCTTTTACACTTGTTTAACTAAGAAAAATTTGAATTAAAGCTTTTGCTATTACGACTCTCCCGCGAGTACATAATGTTAAGCAAAAAATTTGAATTAAAGCTTTTGCCATTACGACTCTCCCGCGAGTATATAATGTTTTAAGCAATAAAATAGAAGATAATGTATCTTCTAGGAATTATAATGTTAAGAATCTAAAATTCGATTCCACAGCTTGACCTAACCCATCAATCCCATGAGGCTTTGTATGTTTTTAATATTCTATAACTTAAGTTTAAACGTTATTTGCGGGTTTGATCGGTTTGTAATGCCTTCACTCCGAGTAATAAGCCGACATCCTGGATGGGCTGTGTGACGTCGACTATCCTTCTAACGTAAAAGCCGACATCCTGGATGGGCTGTGTGACGTCGACTATCCTTCTAACGTAATTTCTTCATAACTATTTGTATGGAAGAGAACGAATGTTTTCCGAGAATCCAAATAAAGAAATTTTGTCCTCGGCGCTGGCTACTCAGCTGCTTGCTTTCCTCGTGAGAATCTATTCGTGACGAGATAGTAGATATCAAAGAGATCATGTCAAGATGCTTGGGATTAGTGACAATGTCCGCCTTCTTTGCGAATATATAATACGGATTATTCCATTTGGGATTAGTGACGATGTCCGCCTTCTTTGCGAATATATAATACAGATTATTCCATTGACTGCCTAGAAAATCTGTCTCTGTCAACGGTAGACTTTTCAGGCCCAATTATCTGCTGACCTGGATTCAATACTGACTTCACGTGAATGACAGTACATCTCAATATATACCAATATATACATTCACTCACTCCTTTACTTTGCATCTGGGCTTGAAATAACGAACATCACCAGTTAGATGAAAGTCGTCCCGAACTCATGTACTCCACACCTGAGCTTGAAGTAACGAGTGTGACCAGATAGACGAAAATCGTCCAGAACAGTAGCACTACCTCAAAGTTCTTTGTACAAAGCCAACGACGGGCCAGTCACCTTAGTAACACAAGGTGTGTTGAAAGTATGTATGAAATAAATTGAGCTAAACGATCCACTCTGTCCTCCGAGGGAATTGAGGGATCTGAAAGTGCCCGATTAGTGTTGTATATCTTTGACCTGGTTCAGCAGGGTCTTAAAGAGCCAATGTTTTAGTCAAAAACATGTCATAAAGAAACTGTGCTTCGAGTTTCAGTCAGTCAGTAACCTCAAGAACATCATGTACTTAGAGTGTTCAGCAGGGTCTTAAAAAGCCAATGCTCTTAACAAAAATATGCTCGTAAAATGACTGGGCTCCGAGTTGCTGCCAGTCGTCAACATCAGACTGGGCTCCGAGTTGCTGCCCGTCGTCGACATCATCGTTCACACCATCGTTCTTGGATTCTTATCTTTTGTGACATATCAGAGTCTGAGCAGTCTGCCGCTTTCCCCAATACGCTTTCGGAATGACTGTGATAAAATTTGAAGCTATTGACGATTATTAATCGGATGATGTTTCATTAAGCTGACACTTTGTTGAACTTGGAGGGTGAATGGCAGACACATTCCCAAGATAATCTTGAGAAGGGCCTACGGAGCCTACAGCGTCTGCCACTGTCCAGGATACGCTCGGGGACAGCCCTCGTAAGTTTTGTACTGAAGCCACTGCTTAATTCAATTGTCTCTTGTCAATTGTTACTTAAGGTTGACTATAGAGGGTAAATAAACGCATTCTCGTAATAATCTCGAGAAAGGCCTATGGAGCCTACAGCGTCTGCCACTGTCCAGGATACTCTCGGGGACAGCCCTCGTGAAAATTTGAAACCGCTGATGGTAATTGATCAGACTGTTTCACAAGGCCAAACTTGAGGGCGAATGCAGACACATTCCCGTGAAAATTAGAAGGGCTTATGAGGCCTGCAGCTCTGCCACTGATCCCGATACGCTCGGGTACAGTCCTCGTAAAATTCGGGTTGAAGCTGCTGATAAAGACCCATTTTAATTAGACTGTGTTTTAGAATGAGACGAGAAGCTTGGGCTTAGGGGGTGAATGGCAGGCGCATTCGCGTGATACGAGAAGGCCTGCAGGGTCTGCCACTGTCACCAATACTGCTCGCCCTCCCTTCTCTTCGCCAAGAAGAAAATACTGGCTTATAAACTTTGTTTGAGAATACATTTTTCAGTTTCAAACCACTGGATCCAACTATTTATTCCACCAGAATCAAGAGTGTAAGCTTCATACAAAAGAGTGAAAGCTTCATACAATTTTCCCTTCGAACAAACATTTTATTTCATTGTGGCCCGATCCCGGTGGCACTGCCATGCCGGGACGACCCGTGACATGAAGTGGAGTAAGCCCCGAACATCTAGTCAGTTTGCAAAAATGTTAGTATAATATTCTGATGCCGCGACACAAGAACTTCAGATCGGAATCTAGAGCAGTAAAGCAATACTGTAAAGTAAAAGTAAAGCAATAGCGGCTCTTTGTCGAAGATAAAATTAAAACTTGCGCGGATTTTACGCAAATCCTCACACAAATCAATCAGGATACGCTCCTTGCGGTTTTAAAGGTGTTGTGACTGTATGTCACATATCGCGTTCATAATTCCGTACATAAATTTTACGCAAATCTTCACACAAATCGATCAGGATACGCTCCTTGCGGTTTTAAAGGTGTTGTGACCGTATGTTACATATCGTGTGCATAATTCCGTACATAAAATAAATATGGGGTTTTTCTTCATATGCACACGCGACCATTTCATTCCAGTTAAGCATAACTTGTACGACGTTTAAAAACTAATATACACATATGCAAATATGGATGAAAGACTTCAGTACTAAATAAAATAAATATGGGTTAAATCCCCATATTTACACGACCACTTAATTCCAAACTAAACAGCGCTTGTACTATGGTTACTTGTATGTAAGTATGGTTGTTTGTACTGTGGTTAGTACTATGGTAATAACGGCTGATATACACATATGAGTGCATGATTTCATTACTAAAAGTATGGGCGTGTGTCCCCACATTTATAAACGACCACTTTAATTCTAAACTAAGTAAAGCTTTGGATGTACACATATATATTATATGGTATTTAACACCCAGACAACTAATAATTATGTTCAAATGTAAAGGTCATATGCGGGGATCGAACCCGCGATCTCTCGGCTCAATAGTAAAGCTTACTAACACTGCGCCATGAAAGGTCTGTGACTACTACGTGAAATTTCGAATAAGGTGAGAAATCTCAAATATACTCTTATCATAATAATACTGTTTTGGCGATAACATCGTACCAGAAGAAACATTACAGGTTAAAAGTTATTAAAAAATTTACTCCAGGTCTACGAAACCGAGTATTATTTTCAGTATCGGATACTGAATGTATATCCAAGATGGACCCGATATGCAATCATTCCAAACGCTTTGAGCGTTCAGGATCAAACAGAGGTATTCTAATGGCTTTTAATGTACTCATGAATTAAAAGACGCGATTGTAAAGGAAAGGTCTCAATAGTAACTGCAGTAAGCCGCTTTTAACCCGGTGCCAGATGGCACGCGTATTGGAGACCCTCCGATTTTAAAGCGCATAAATTATTACACATTGTTTTTGTAATAAAATATCCTCGCCCCGTAATGAGGGTAAGTAAACTAGTAAATGAAACTAGACTCACCGCGTCTTCTCCATGTGTAAGTAAACTAGTGATTGAAACTAGACTCACCGCATCTTCTCCATGTTACCTCGCTATCCGAAAAATTTAGGAACAACGATGACCGAGTTAAGATGTACTTGACGAGCCCAAAGCGTCGCCTGTCGGGCGCGACAGTGCTAAACCGGTGTTAAAACGCTGCGTGCGCACTAACATTCATTACGCTTGTACTAAACACTCGTCACTTGCACTATTTTATTTAACACTTTTTTTTTTTTTTTTTTTGAAACGAACAACAAAAAATATAACTCAAATTCACACAACAAAACCCAAGTGGTTTTTAAACTTCGGCGAATATAGGACCACGTAGGTCTGTAGACGTGTTGCTCGTTCGGGAAGTAACGACGCTATGACTGATTAAATGCCCCCACCGGCCTCCTGTGACTTAAACTCAGTAGATGGCGCTGCAGAGCACAAGGTCATCAGTTTAAAGCGCTGTGATTGGTTGAAAACAAGCGGAAGTATACAACGCCCTCTCACAGATGCTGTGCATCGTCACATGCCGATAATTTTTCCTTATTCTTGGGAGTCACGTGATGGGAAACGCCAATCAGAAAACGTGACGTCATCGTACAATATTTATATACACAGTTCAGTGTGTCTTCAATCATCTAATGCGGCTGGCCAATTGGCTGTTGGCGTGGCGACGCTCAGTGGGACAAAACTACAATTTGATTTGTCGCGTTTCGGGATCACCCTATGTATATCCAGTAGCCTTGATCGTTGCGCAACATAGAAAGTTATTGTAACTATCTACCGGTACAATAGCGGATAGCTGGTTATTGTATCGTTGCGAAACTATATATTTCTTAGAAGCATTACTCAAACACTAAACGTTCCGTGCGACGAAAAAACGTCGCTGTTTTCGCTATCGAATCGAAGTTCGTTGTACGCGGTTACCGAATTCATTGTTGTCTCGTTCCCACACATAGGAATTTGGATCGTTGGCGACGTTGGCCCTCATCTATACAAATGTGGCCTTGAAGTAAACAACCACACTTATAAATATTTGTAAAATGTGCCGTATAAATTAAGGTATTTGTCGTGTTTGAGTTCGTGTCGTTTTAAGATATTAATTGTGAATGTGAATATAAAAAAATATATTTATTTTTAGATCTTTAATTTGGTGTACATTTAAAATAATGACTATTAGTTGATAATTGGTATAATATATGGTGTAAGGTTAAGAACGATTGTTTTTCAAGTGCAACGTGTGATGGTTACATCTTGCTAGTCATTTATATCAGACTGGTCATGGTCAGCAGCACTATTGCTCAAAACAAGTATAGAAAGCAGAAACAAAAATAACTTCAAAAAATAGTATTATAGTGTCAACGATGGCTTCGTAATGTATAGACTACCTATCAAAACACGGCAGCGACAACAACCTCATGCCGGCAAATTAGCTCCTATAATATAGAGTTTTAAAAACTTAAAAAACCAGCTAATAAAATAGATAGTTCTGGAAACCGTTATCATTGTTGAATAGATAGTTTCGTTTCCTGGCATATTTTTTTATTGAAATTAAAAATGGAATCAAGTTGTAATAATGAATGAATATTAATTCACATTTTTAACATATATTGTTTTCTTATTACACATATGTAAGTTTGAAGTTATTTTTGTTTCGGGTTTGTATACTTTTTTGAGAATAGTGCTGCTGGTCATGGTCAGTTGCAGTCTGATATAATTTACTTTCGAGATGATCACCGTCAAGATGTAACTGTCCCGCGTTACACTTGAAAAAAAAACATAATTGGTCATAACCTGCCCTATACACTATGCCTACTTATTTTATTAGTAATTTATATTAGTATATAATACTAACAAATATTATATAATAATATAAATATGTATAATAAATGAATAATAACTAAATATTAATATAAATATTTAATTAAAAAATAATTAGTCAATAATAACTGTTATTGTTTTAAATGTACACCAAATTAAAGTATCACGAAAGATTCAAAAATAACTATAAAATAGTTTCCTTTTTATATTCACATACACAGTTAAAATTTAAAAACAATACGAACTCAAACAAGACGAACACCTCAATTTATACGGCACATTTTACAAATATTTATAAGTGCGGTTGTTTATTTCAAGGCCACATTTGTATAGATGAGGGCCAACGTCGCCAACGGTCCAAATTCCTATGTGTGGGAACGAGACAACAATGAATTCGGTAACCGCGTACAACGAACTTCGACTCGATAGCGAAAACAGCGACGTTTGTTCGTCGCACAGAACATTTAGTTTTTGAGTAAAAATACTAAGAAATAGATAGTTTCGTAACGATACAATAACCCGCTATCCGCTATTGCAACGATAGATAGTTACAATAACTGTCTACGTTGCGCAACGACCAAGTACCCAACATAAAGTACACAACTGTCGAGATAATTTCATACATATACAATAACACACATATTTAATGGACATTTTTAATCAATGCAAAGAAAAGTTAAGAGAACTCACAGTGGCCAAGTGTTCGAGGAAAGGCAACAGCTTGAGCAGCTCGTTGTCGCTGCGGTCGACAAACCAGCTGTCGATCGGTATCCCGTTCTCGAGTTGGTATCCAAACGCCTATAACGTTACCGCTATTAAAATACAAACCGTCGGTAATTCGTAATCCAACCTATCCTAACCTATCCACCAGTGAAACACAATTCAAATACAACAGAAATCTCTTTGGAAATTTCTCTCTACCTGTGCTATAAGGAGTACTTTAACCAGTGTATATTGAAATGCCTTCATGACAACAACTATGTACAACTTTATTTTTTACTAATATTATAAATTTTAAGGTTCTTTAAACGTAACGTGAAGAGATATTTATGAAGGACAGCATGACAACGGCGACCGCCGATGGATTTCGATCCCTCGGTGGTCGCCGTTGTATTTAGATTGTACTGTGCTTGCCATCAGAGACAGTGACGTCACTACCGTGTTACTTATATTTACATATATACACGTTAACACTTACTTCTGTGACGTAAGCAAAACAATTTTTAATTAATAAAAATATAAAATAAAAGTAACGAAAAAAAAATTTTCAATACTAATTATAATTTATTTTTAAATGCCACTTGATACAACATATTCAAAAAGTAACATGTGACCATAGATTTAATATTATATAAAGATCGTCAACTCGAAAGAGAAAGAGCATAGTATAGTATTGTGTTAGAACGTGACAGGGATATGAGACCATTTTCATATGTGCTAACGGCCTGTATCCACCTACGTATATCGCTATCAAAATAATTCCCGCATATTTTTGCAAAATCTATGGTTTTAAAGTGTAACTTAATGTTTAGTAGACGTGTTTAATTGTGGCTACGTGTACTGTAACTGGATGTAACTCATATAACAAAGAAAACGAACAAAATAATACACACACTAGTGTAATCCGTTACTGGTCTCGTCTTATTCAAAATATCTATACTATACTTAATACTAAATCTATAAGCGTGACTGTCATCACAGCGTTAACTTTTTGTAACAGAGTGTAAAAATTCTCTCTCTTATTTGGTTTTTATAACGTATTTAAAAAGTACAATAAAAATTGTAAGACTTTTCTAAAACTCCCGATCGGGTAAACCTTATGACAATATGAAAAACAGTTAGAACTAACCTGAGGACTATTGTCCACAATGACGGTCCTGCGCAGGTCCCGGCCCAGGATGGACAGGTCCTTCACGTAGTTACCGTTCACTAGCAGGCAATGTTCCCTGAACAACCTGGAAGTAATGTCGCCTTTTAAAATAGTATTTTGATATGAGACATTTAAAGACTCGTTTGGACGGTAGTAAAAGCGTTCTGATGGGACGTCGCTACGTGCCGTTCGGCTAGCGTCGCATATGGTCGGCTATTTCCGACTCAGTGCTTCCCCCCCCCCCACCATCTCAACAGTCGTCCTGAACGCTTCTCTCTACCACACACTCAATAATTTACTAGCACGATGAATTACTTATAGTTCGACTTCCGAAAGAATGTGTTCCTAACATCTGTCACAACAGACGACTGTTTTACCGACACAAAATGGCGGCCCATCACGACATTTGGGGTTGGCGTTACAAACATCCCTAAATTACGGTGACCGCTTACAATCAGGCGGGCCGTACGTTTGTTTGCCACTTTAGTTGTATTATTGCAAACTTATTATTATTACAGCCGGTTTTACTGTCAAAAGATTATTATAGGGTGGATCATTATGTGAAAGATAGTCAAGTCTGGAAGTGAATCTCTCTCTGTGCATCCACTAAACTATTATTATTAACTGCAAGTGTTATTTGTACTTTTTTTTAAGATAAGCCTGATCGGTATTCTTGACGGTGCTCCTCGATGACTGGAATGTTTTCCTAACCGGTATTAAAATAGTATTTGTTTTGACATAAAAAAAAATTGCAGTGATCACTTGACATCACGTGGACAGGACGTCTGTTTTTTTCCTATGTGCAACAATAAAGGGTCCAAGATAGAGGTTAACCTGTATTTGATCCACCGGCGAGAGGGGTCCAGCAGGTTGAGCAGCCGGTCGGCGTAGACCCGCTTGCTCGCCGTGAACAGGATCACCTCGTAGAGGCGGGACACGCGCGACAGGAACTCCGCGAAGTGAGGCCGCGTGCGGACAAACACCTAGCGATAACGTTGTTGAAGTGATACTTCTTTAGAATCGTTGTGATTTCAAACCGGATGCAACGGAAAAAAACGACAGGTAAGAGACACAAATACAAAAATGTGTAGGATGAAGCCGGCGAGAGAGTGAGACAGAAATATAAAATATCTTTTAAAATGAAGTTTCACTTCTATCGTGTGTGAATCGCCTTTTTTTTATACTGCGTATTTTACTTCTACTTCTGACAAAATGGCAACGTGTGTGTGTACACAATTCCGCCAATGTCACGTGAATCTATTCTATCCATATTATAAAACACTACCTCTCTCTGTCTGTCCGTTTATGTTCTTTTAACGCGAAAACCACTCATTCGATTTACATCGTTTTTTTTAAAGTAACATACGAAATGAGCAGTGACTGTTATGGTGAATTATTTCGAAAAATATACGCGTTTGGGGAGATTTAATGGCTTACGCTGAGTAGACCATACGAGATATATCACATTAATGTTCTACATAATTATAGACCTTAAAAAGACCTACAAAAAATTCAGCGATAGCATATATCTGCCTTCTGTATATGATTATTAAAATAGAAAAGGCTAACATGACAACGCTTACCATAGCAAAAGTATAATATATAATTATATTTAAAATAATAAATAAAAAAATAATGTTTCTTAAACTACAAAATCTAAAACTACTATAAAATCATACCAAACAAATTTCATCTTTTAATTTATGTGAAGAATTTTAAAAAATCTGAATTTTACAATTGGAGAGTGTATGTGGTTTAACTGTGATTAATAATTATCATAAAATGTTTAAACAAAAAATCATTTCACCATACAAAATTTCAATCCTTATTTTACACCCTTACATGATTTTTTCATTTTCTTTTTATTAATAGGTCTTAGTACACAATTTCAAGTCATTTCAACCATTATTTTACACCTTTAAATGGTTTTTCATTATTATTTTATTAAAAGATCTAATAAGTACACAATTTCAAGTCAAAATACAATGTTTGCAGCGCATACAAACTTTTAAACACCATTTTTCACCCTTAGAGGTTTAATTTCCCATAATCCGTTCTTAGTGAGCGTCTACATCGCGAAAGGTGCTAGTATAGTATAATTTCAAGTCAGTCGGACCTATAGTTTCGGTAATCTCATGATGAGTGGTATTACGCTTATATATGTATATAATAGATAAGCTGACCGCCTTAAGCGTGACTCTCCTAATGGTCTGCGGGACGCGGGAGGGGAACAAGACTGACCAATAAGCTAGTCTGTTGCCGGCCGCCGGCAGCAATACACGTCTGACGTGGCGGCTTTCGCGGTTTTATTTTTGTGACCGCTACACATGAGATTATTTTACCAAGATCGAATTACCGACGTTGCGTTTTAAAAAACTATGCAGTCAACTAATAATGCAGTAAATTATATTGTCAATATATACCTATTAAATTCATATTAGTTTTACTTCTACACAAACATTGTTTGTTCAATATAGTAGTTTTTTTATTTATGATTTTAATAATGGCAACAATATTATGTATATGTTTTTTCTTATTATTACTAGCTATGCCCGTGAGTCTGCTCGCGTGGATGACAGTAGAACACGAAATGCTTATAAAAACGTATTTTCTTGAAACATTAATAACTTTTTTATTGAATAAAAATTTCGTAGGTTTAGGTAACTAAGGAAAAGAACAAAAAAGAACTAACCAAAATCTACCCAGTAGTAGTTTTTGCGTAATGCGCGCACTACGGTAAACGTCAATAATTTTCATTAGATATTTGTAACAGTTGCAATAGCATTTATAATATATTGATCTTACGATATAGGCTAATTTCTCAATACCGTGTATATCCGTGCACACTCGTCGCCCCACATCCCGCAAACCATAGGAAGCGATATGCGAATGTCCGTATAACTCAGCTAAAATGACGTTGGGCAGGTCATTTGACCAGATATGGTGACGGCGGGTGTAGTAGATACTTGACGGAATGGAGGCCGAAAGAAGGCAAACAAAATGTAGGAAAATGGGTGGCAAAATGGGTCGTCGCATCAAAAATCTTGTAGGCAAGACCCGGACAAGATTGGTATAGAACAGATACAAGTGGCGTAAGAGGGAGGAGACTTATGCCCTGCACTGATTTAAAAAAAAAGCTGTCCATGGTGATAAATATTATGAATAAAAGGTCATTCATAATATTGATACCAATAAATATTAGTAATAATTATTTTGTTCTTTGTTTGTAACAACGTTCGTGGTTTCTTGCTCGTAGTTCTGCTGCTTGCCGACTTTTTTCCGGTGTTGTTAATCATGCCATGCAATTTTTTTTTCGAACTGACTATACTGTTAGCCATAAGGGGCCTGAAGCCTCAAACAGCTTTTACAGCTTCACCCGGGCTCAGTGATGCTATGCCACTCTCCCTCCTATCTTTAACTTCGCCCTATGCCTCGCAATGGCCAGTGCGGTAGCGACTGTGCGGAGCATCGCTCAGCCAATGAGCGCTCTCCACAGACCAACCGTGGGAGAGGGATAGCAATATCATGACTCATCACACCAAATCTTACCCAGATCTGGCAAAATGTTATATTCACAATCCTTACAACTAGTAAATTCTTATTTCTATCCTTACAACTAGCAGTTTTTATTACCAACATATTCCATTCATACTTAACATTATAAAACAAACTAGCTATTTCTATACTATTACCATATCCTTATTCTATACTATTCTAATGTCCTCGACATTGTCACTGTCGGCAATGATGATGATCATGAGGGTCGTGTTATTGACAGAATATTGTTTAAACACACGTCGCCAGTAAATACGAAGAAGGTAAAGAACAATCTAGAACTTACGGTGTATCGACAATCCTGGAACAGTACCGGAAAATGGAAACTCGCGTCCGGTAACTCTTGAAGTGAACAATGGACTAGAGTCTCGTCTAGATCTAGTACCTGTGAACAGAACATATTATTTTAAGTGTTTTGAAGCAATGATGGCTCAGTGGTAATGTGTACGACTTCGCCTCGATTGACATGAGTTTGAATCCCTGCAATGAGCCGAGCTTTCTGTAAAGGAAAACATCGTGTGGAAACCATAGCATGGTGGTAGAGTTGGCTAGCTACCACCCTCGAGTTGAAAATCTGTCGCCAAGAACCACTAGGTGTGTTCCGGTAGCTGCACATGAGAGCCAGTCTTCCACTAGGCTTAGCGTGTTATCATCTTGAGCTATATCGTCACTTAACATCAGGTGAGACGCTATAGCCAAAGTATAGGTTAAATTAAAGGGGCTTAAGTGTCACGTCGCTATAACCAAAAAAAAGGTGAGTGTGCGATTCATACACGATAGAAGTGAAACTTTATTTTAAAAGATATTTTATTTAAACAGTGTGCAATATACATACACACCGACATTTTCTCTCTCGCTCTGGCTCACACAAAGAGGAGAGACCGATAATATCTTGCTCTCTCGCTCTGGCTCACACAAAGAGGAGAGACCGATAATATATTGCTATCTCGCTCTGGCTCACACAAAGAGGGGAGACCGATAATATATTGCTCTCTCGCTCTGGCTCACACAAAGAGGAGAGACCGATAATATATTGCTCTCTCGCTCTGGCTCACACAAAGAGGAGACACCGATAATGTGCGTTAAACGTTTAACGCGTTGGAAGTCGCATAAGAAGTTTCACTTCAAAAGTCGTTATAAATAAAATCCATTGTATTTTGTTACATGGAGTAACGAACAAAATAAAAAGTGATGACAATGCTGAAACAATTTGAAAAAAAGACGCATTTGGTGAGCTTAAATGTATTACGATGAGTGAACCATGCGAGATATATCATTGTAGATCTTAAAAAGTCCTAAAAATAAGTTTTTTTTTCTTCCCTCTTTTGAGCGGGGGTAGCACGATTCGCGCATGCGCAGAGCCGCGGGCACAACTAGTAAATAAATAAACAGTATAAAACTACTTTGAAAGTAATCCTTATTATATTAATAAGTATATGACCTCGAAAATAGTATTAATAAAATGAGTAATCTATAAGTAGGTTATTAATATTTATTTATTTTGCGAATTAATTATTATATTTTTGACTAAATTTTCAATAGTGTTATCGATTTCACTGTGTATTGTAATATTGACATATCATGTAACATTACCGTTATAATATGATAAATAAATAATTATGAATTACAATTAGATTTGCATTCGTACTCACGAGACTGAAATCGGGGCTGGTCCTAGTTTTAAGCGGTAGAGCCGGATAGCGAGCCCGCAGCGCTCCAGTCGCTACGGTCTCCAGCGGCGGTAACTACAGAACGACATCGATATTATAATAATATTACATTAAATAATACATTATTTCCTTCATCATATTGGTTTATCGCTTAAAACGCATAAAAAAATACAAATGTGTATAAAATAATTGTTCATTTATTCAATATTCCCTTGGGGGAATTCGAGATTTTTTGTCTGTGCGTTACGTGATTGGAAACGCCAATCAGAGAACGTGACGTCATAGTACACTATTTATATGTATGTATACACCGTTTAATGTTATTCTTATTAGGTTATCTTGTGACAAGCGACTCGTAGTATTATTACTAAGTGTAGAAATAGTGACTTTAAAATGATACAAGTCGCTAAACAAATTTTACAAGCTTTAACTGAAATTCTAGTAAACTCAATTTTACATTCAATACCTTTGGCCTTAGTTTTATTTATTGAGTAATGACGTCACGCGCACATGAACGTAATGCCGCGTTTTTGTGACATGAATTTATTTTAAAAAATGTGTAGTAAATATGTAATAATGAATAAATATTAACTCACGGGTATTATTTTCACGAGCATAATTTCCCGAGCTCCTTGGGGTAAGGGGGTTCAAGGTCGGCAACGCGCTAGTGATACTTCTGGTGTTACTAGTGTTATAAACGTCACTAGGCTACGAAAACCGCTTGCCATCAGGCTTAGTTGTATAAAAAGTATAACTTCTAACACGCATATACACAAGAACACGCATATACACAAGTACACGCATATACACAAGTACACGCATATACACAAGAACACGCATATACACAAGAACACGCATATACACAAGTACACGCATATACACAAGTACACGCATCTTTTTTTTATCTTTAACAAACTCACCTGTTTGATGAACAGATAAGGATCGAAGGCATCGACCCAAGAGGATATCTGTTCGCAGTCGACGCGGTTGCTGCATGAAGATATGACGTCACCGGCCTCCTCCTACATATTCAAATTAAAGTTGTTCATATTGAAACGTCTAGAAACTACTATAAAAATCGTGTATTCGCAAAACCCATTCAAATCTTATAGGTCCAATTACGTAATAAGACAAACAATGTATAAAAAATAGCACACTTCCCCTTTTTGTAAAAGTTCAAGGCTATTCTAGTAATTACGGCCTCTTGATTTATTTGGGTATATAGGCGAGCCGTGTTCCGACGGTAGATAGATCTGTTTTGGACAACCAACAGAAAATAACGAGCGATAAAAGAAAGATATCCGCAAGAGAAACACAAAGTAGTATAAACAAAGAGACAGTTAGTACGACCACAGTATAGTGAACATCTCAATAGTGAGTTCGCTTCACTTTTGTATGCATGTGTATCAGGTGTTTAAGTACCAGAAGACAAGCTTTACTTAGTTTGGAATTAAATGACAGTATGTGAAATTCTGTCCCTATATTTATTTATTTCTTACTACAATTATAGTTTAAACTAACCTCAATATCTGACGGCGTCTGTTCGTCGTGACAAACCAATGCTGACGACTCGTCTGGTGCGATGTCGGAACCATTCTGTGATATAAAAAAAATACACCATTCAACAACCTGATTAGTTGATGAGGGAACAGCTCTTTAAGAGTATAAAGAAACAGTTAAAAACGAAAATTTGAACAAGTTTATATGTGATAAAAAATATTTTTAGGTAATAGCGATGGGTTCTATAATAAGATCCCGGTGCACATTACTGATTTGCCGGACAATGAGTTCAAGGACCATGTCAAGCGGGTTTTACTGTCAAAAGATTAATATAGGGTGGATCATTATGTGAATGATCGTTATGTCTGGAAGTGACCTCAGCTCAGTACATCCATTAAACTATTATTAAGTACTAGCTGTGCTCGCAGCTCCGCTCACGTGGACTACTAAAAACCTTTTTTTTTTTTTTGTGCGGAAACCTAATTATTTTTCTAAAATAAAAATAGCTTAAGTTATTCCTTATAACATAAAAAAAAACATGTGATGTTAGTGCGGCACGATGATGTTAGCCCTCAATGATAATAATGTGATTATCTTTCATTTCAGCAGCAGTGGAGGAACTAATTATGAACAACAAAAATACTAAACGTCGCGTCACGTAAAAACGCTGGAAGAAAGTGGAGGGGGTGTGCTTGCGCATGGGTACACCCACGCACGAAAATAATAAGCCTATTGTTTTATTTTTGAACTAGCCTTTCGCTCGCCGCTTCATATATTGGTTATTGGTAGGTACAATGAAAAATATATTAGATAGAATATCATGAAATACAATTAAATTACAAGATAAAGTTAAAACTCCTTCCATTAACTCGTCGTTGGTGACGTGAAAACCAGATGAGGATGCGGTGTTGGCCATTTCATCATCATCGCTTTCGTCACTTAAGCTTTCATCATCACTTGAGCTAATATCATCATCCCCTACGCGAATCATAAATGCTTCTGTCATCATGTTGACCAAATGATCTTCACTGTAGACTTGGAACATTTTGTTGCCTCTGCGGTCCTTTTTATACATTGTTTTAAATTATCAACTGCATTATTATCAGCTTCTCTCTTCATAAAACAATATACGTCATAAATCATTTTTCTCACTTTTCTATGTACAACCATTTCGTAATTAAAGAGTTTTACACAGTGCGGAAAGCAAAGGTCGACTAACTGGAACCAATTGGGTATTTGAATATATTTTTTGTCATAAATGGAAAGATCATATATAAGTTTTATAACAAACTATTTTTATTTTATTGTTTTTCGAAATTTTTCAAAATTATTTGATAATAAAAATTATGTTTGAATTCAGTACCGAAAACGCGCCGTTCGTTCCCGCATAAATCCGAGCGCGTGTGTATAAATCTCATTGTAGCACACAGCTGATACAGTGCTTCGAGACTTAATCGATGAAATTCCTATAGCATTATGACGTCACAAATCTGACGATGAATCGTGGATCGTTCGTAGTCATGTGATTCTTTATAAAATATTACAATTTTCAATTCTTTATTATTAATAAAAAAAATATGTTTTAAGAATTTTTCCAATTGTTATCATAATGATGATGAAGCTTTAAAATACATTAAAAATATATATTTTTTTAAAATACGCACTGGCAAGCATGCGGCGCGTGACCCTCTCGCCCCGCGCCGCACCTCATACCACCAAAGAGACCTATAAATCGCCTACTGCACAGCATGACCGCCAGCATTCTTTTTACATGACACGACTTATACCACTGGTTTAGAAAACGTGACCAGGAAGTAACGTAACTCACCCATCCGGCTGCCTCCGCAGCCAAGCTCTGGCTGATCTCTGCCAGGAAGCCGGTGCTAGGGCTCCTTGCAGACAAAGCTTCGAGATTCTCTATAGCGGTGCCCTGCGTGTCGCACGTCGATGATATCTCGCACTCAGAGTCGCGCACATAGCCGTCCTGCTCCAGCATCGTTACGAGATCAGGCTGTGAGACGAAGACGAATATATAAAAAAAAATTTGCTTCCATAGCGGGGGCAATTCAAAATACTAATGGTAAAAAATTGAGGGGTTACAGTTTGGCATTGCAGCTACATATCGCACCTTTAGAATTATAGAGACCCATTTCAAAATTTTCAGATTTCCACTTTACAACATAAAAAGACATTGGATGACCATCTTCATCGACTCTTATTAAAACAGAGCCTATTGTGGCGAATATGAATTTTATGAAAGTACAACCGAATACTTGCCTTTTTTACAAAATTGATAAACATTCACGAACCTTTATTCAACGTTTTCCAAAAACTTATTTTTTTTGAATAGGTCTCTATAATTCTAAAGATGCGATTATTTATCGTCTACTGCCAAATTTTACACCAATCGATCTAAGAATGCATTACTTAGAGCGAATACTATGACGCATCATCCTAGGTGATGAGGACGCGCCGCTATTTTGAGGTCGTACCGCGGCGTCACATAATTTACAATATATATAAAATATGAGTTGGAAAAGCTACGACGCTCGTTTTAGTTTCAATCGACAGCTCTCGATTGCTTATTTATCGACTGCGTAAACAAATTTGGAATAATTACTGTGAATATAATATGGTGTTAAAGTTAAAAATTAAGAAAACTTAATACAATTTCGGCCTATACTCGCCAAAAAGACAAATCAAAATCGTATACTGTTGGAAAGGACATCTCGACAGCAATCTAGTGATACCCATAAAATCATAAAACACCGTAAAATAGAGCAAAGAGGTGCCATGAACATATTTTTTTTAAATTAAAGCAAAATTTACATTGAAGCACAAATTTACTCATTGGAAATGTTGAGATCAATCTTATACATGGCAAGAAAAGGTGAAATTACATGTGATAAAAACCACTTTACCTGGACATACTTCTCCCCTGATGCAAGGAAATCAGCACAATTGTCAATGTCATCGGTTGTGGACGTCGGTTGGTACATTTCCAAGTCATTACTAGACTTTCTACGCTTCATAAGAGTCCTTTTTTCTTCAGAATTAGTCCTTGATTTTTTCTGTAATTTATCATATTATTAACCCGGTCAATGTAAATATAATTGTAATAACATTGAGCAATTGGGATAACTTAAAAAAACCCAAGCTCACCATCCATAAAATCTACAGTAATTTTATAAACCTTGGTCAACCCTAAGTACATATTTATATCTTTTTATTATTTTTATTTAGCTTCGACTTTCATTATAATTTCACCTGATATTAAGTACTAATATGCTAACAGGCGACACATTTTCTATTTCAAGTTCGTAGCTAAATAGGCGATCATTAGAAAATACCCTACAACGATGCAAATCATCAAATGGTCAAAAAAAAACAATAAATTTAAATGTGTTATTACAGTTATTGTATATTATTTAAATAAAACAACATAATATTTGATTTCCTTTTTATATTTTTCATCATTTTTAACTTTAATAATAATTTTGGAGGGCAAAAAGTTTTTAGTGGTGGGATCTAAGTCTGTCTTAATATTGTCTTTAGTATGATCTTTTGTAATATTGGTGGCAATTTTGGGAAAAATAAAAATTACCCATTTTTTTTTTTTAGTTATTCATTGTTGTTTGTTATTCATTGTACTTGTACATGAAAAATATTTGTCACAGAGAATTCTGATATGTCAAATAACTCCCTGGAAATTTTGTCACAAAACTCAATGGAGATATATCCAATAGCCTTAATAAAACAAAAAAGGTACACACATAAAAAAAATTATAGATCACCAATGGTTTTGTATCATGTGCGTAATAAAATGTAATAAAATATATGAAATACTCACATTACTGTCTTCCGCCCTTTCAGTTGTCATGACCCTGGCAGCTTTATCAGCTAAATAGTTTATATCATCCTCCGTTGCTGAGGCACTGCCATTAATAAGCCTGGCACATTCCGCAATAACTATGAAATCATTTAAACAATCATTTGGAAGACACAACTCTGATGATTCTACATTATCTGAATCAGATTCTTCAGATTTTGCATTTGGGAAGTCAACAAATGTTGTTGTATGTGGTTCGTACATTGTGATATCATTGTCATCAGTCCAATTTGTTTGTTCCACAGGATTTTTATTTGTCTTCTTTTTTGGACTTTCATTAGTTGAACTGACAGTTTTCGAGTTAGTCAGTCCAATTTGACGTACCTTACGTATTGGAGAACTATTCAAAGAAATAGACTTGTTATTATCAATCCGTCTCGTCTTCCTTGGTGAACTGATTGCTGATGATATTTCAGTCTTCCTCAATTCTCTATTCAACGAACTATGACGTAATTGAACACTTTTGGTTGTACGAACTTCACGTTTGGTTGTGGTGGTGATTTTATCATTTTGTGGTTTTTTGATGGACGTAGAAGATGTCACTGGATCTTTATTCGGACGTACAACTGTTTGGAAGATAGGTTTGGTAGCTGTTTTTGTGTTATCTCTGTGTTTAGTTTTATTCTTGTGTATTTCAACTGGTTTCTCCATACTTCTGATAGTTCTGACAGGACGAGTTTTCAATTTCTGTGACCTTGTGACGCAAAACTGTTGATTGGATATAACATTTTTCACAGCTTCACATTTCAAGGCCTTCTTCCATGCTGCAGTTGGTTTTGGAAGTGGTTTATTGATTTTTTTCTTCAATTTCGTAACTTTCTTTGTAGTGCTACTTGAGAGCGGCCGCTCCCTCTTCCTACTTCTTAACCGCATTGCAAGATCAGATGAAAACTTAACCTAGATATAAAAAATGTATAGCATTAAATGTTTATTGGACAATGTTCTTAACAGAAAATGACTACAGTTCACACCCTAATTGCAATAGCCATAAGAAGTAGATTATGAGTTCCAGTACACATTACATATTTCTATGGGTCCTATGGCTAAGGAGAGGCTTCTAAACAATATTTTAGCCAATATATACTACATATACTATTCTACTCCAAGAAAACAGGACTTACAGGAAGATATTTGTATATTTTTTTATGCATTTAATTAATTATATTGAAATAATTTTCAGAAACAAAGACAAAACAACAAAATTATACATAAGAATGTATAATATACAGTATACATAAGAATGATTTATTTATTTATTATACTACTCTGTCAAAAAAGTACGAGAAAAGTTTAATAATACACAAAAAGTTAGTTATTCCCCCAAATTTACTTTATCGCCTTCAAAGTATTGCTCCTTTTTCCTTCTGTATTTTTTAGAATATTTTTCCACCAAATGATGGATTGTACTGTAGACTTCATAACAAAGTAATTAAGTCAATTCCGAAAAAAGTGTAATTGCCTAAGTCTGGTTGTTCTTTGTATCACATACTGCTGATTTTGATGGTGTAAGAGGGTGAAGGAGAAAGGGATAGTCCTAAGTGAATAAAAAAGTTGAAGGATCAGTTTGTTTTTGAGCAGTTTTGAATTTTTGAAGTCTACTAAATAAGCAAAATCATAATAAGACTGCCAAAATGTAAATTTTCAATGGCTAACTTGTTTTCAGCACATGCCAGCAACTAACACGGCCCGACTGCTTCACATGCGTTATGATCGCAGTTATAACAAAACCTAACCAATCCGATACACAACCAAGACTGTATACAATACAAACTAAAGTATTAAAAAAATACAATATTACTATAACAGTGTAAAAGATTCATTATTGAAGTACCTAAATAAACCAAACAACGATCATTGAAAAACAAACCAAATTAAATCAAATTTTATAAGATTAAAAATTATATCTAATGGTTTATAATCATAATAACAATTGAATATTAATAATAACAACGTGAATTAATGAAAATAACATAAAAACTCAAAACATAAATTGTAAATCTTCTTTAAGTACAAATGTTATTTAAAAAAGAATTCAATCTAAAATTGAGCCCTAATTCTCTGTCAATTTGCTAACTCGATATATACATATTTTACAATATTATTGACAACATGCATTTTTTGAATTTATTTTAATTTTATTATTATAAGTTTTTTTTATATTGTACAAGCTGTGCCCATGGCACCAATCACATGGACTACAAAATGCTCTCAGTAGAGCACACACCCGAATTGTGCTGCCTCAAAAATGCTTATTGTGGGTAATCCTTAGAAGATAGACATATGCAATTGCTGACTTTTGTTGTAGGTCTTTTTAAGATCTAAGCGTAAGCTATTTAATCGTCCCAAAAAGGTATTCTTCCTGAATTGATTCACAATTATCGCCCTTGTGATTTGACAAATAAATGCCATTTTCTTTCATATACAATAAAATTATATGTTATTTGCAGCAGTTAACATTTCTGTCATGGTATATTAACATAATATAAGACTCTAATATTATTGTATAAGAGTCTATATTGAAAACAACTTTTAAACATGTTAAGACCTTAGTAATGGTATACAATGGAAGTGTGAAGGGATGGCTTTCAAATTAATGCTTTAAAAATAATTCAGTAAGGCTCCTTATGCACTAATTATTAGAATATGTACTTAACTTTCGTTTTATTTCAGCAAACATATTTTTTTTATGTACAATGGTATATTATACAATTTTATCAATGTTTCTATGTGTTTATATGTTTCATAAAAAATAATTATTATAAGATAATTGCATACTTACATGAAACGGTGATATTTATACTCATGTTCTGCATTTTTAAGAAATTTTCAGAAGTTATCAAAACTTTTTAGTTCGGATAGATTGCTTTCTAATAGTGATAAGTAATTTTTAATAAATTTACTTTAATTTCCGCAATTGGAGATCAGCGCGGGATACGTTCGCGCCTTTTTTACATTACAGTTTACACATTAATTAAATGTTATCTTCCAACGCCAATGCACTAAAGGAATCCTATGGTTATTACCCTAAGAGATTTTAACAACTCTAATGCGAATAATACTAGAAAAACTAGAATTTTTTTGTCGCGTAACAAAAAGAGCGGCACAAGCACTTTATTGATTTTTCCGCTTTATAACTTCAATAACTTACGAAGTTGTACGCGATATAATTTATTCCTTACACTAACTATATAACTATTTAGCAAAAATCCAACATAATGTACTTGATACTAATAATTACATGGTCATTTTCATTTGCGGAACACAAAAGCCAAACAAATGTCAAAATGGCGGCGTTACTTCTCTAGTAACATTACTTTTTCTTCAGAGGGCGCTGTCTGTGGGGAAAGTAGTGTTGCGCATGCGTTTTTGTTGTATGAAACGTCGATAAATATGTGGAGTGTGTATTTACGAGTTTGTACGTATTGTATATTAAAGTCTATATATAACAAAAAAAATACATTTGTTTTTTAACTATTTTCTTTTTTAAATCAAGTTGTTAACTCCGGTAGATTTATTTTCGACTAATGTTTAAATGTTCCTTATTTATATTAGCCTAACCCAATGATATTATATACTGTATGACAGTATATAACATCGTTGGCCTAAATTTCGCAAGGATTTATAATTGCTTAATATTTTCAGAAGATAGCTTTAGCGGTACCTTTTTGTGTTTAGGACCTTTTTAAAAACTTTCTTGTTCTCGAAGTGCAGCATCAAACAGTTTTACAAAGACCATTTCAGTTTTTAAGGGTTTTGAGCTTAGTTAATGTTTTATATCAAATAAAATTACATATTAAAAACTTGGCAACGATGGTCAATAGTTGGGTGATAGTTTATAGTTTTTAATCTAATGTGCTTACTTGTCCGTATATATATAGATATTTAACTATAATAAGTAGGTACTCAAAATGTGGTATCTATAAAAATTCACTATAAAGAGCCACTTCTTTATTTGAATACGAAAAGTACAAGCATCATTCAACATTGTTGTCGTCAATGGTCCAGTTCAAAGTATATAATAAAGTATTTTAGTTAAAAATTCTAGTATCAAATTTGAAAATCTGTTCCGAAAAAATGTTAGTTTTTTTTTCTTATTAACTAAAGTGATAGCTTAACGGGTTTTCAATTTTAATTTACTATGTTTTAGTTTCCAGTTTAAAAATTTAACTATTAAATATTTTTGGTTGTAGTCGTTCATTGTTTTTATAATTTTTGTCGTTATCTTCATCTTTCATGTGGTGATTTTAATTCATAAACTTACGTTATGTGATTAATGTGACCCTATTATGTAATTTTGCGTAATATAGTTTGGTTTGTTGATTGGTAATCTCAGATTATACATACTCTTTTGATGTCAACTCTGATCTGTTAGGTTTATGTATTATGTTTGAATTACTTTAAATTTGGAATGTTAGTTTTATTTCTTCAGATAGAATTGTCATATTTGATTGATTCCGTGAAAATCTTTTGAGTAAGAAGCATGTCTAGTCATCTGACATAACTCTTGTATTTTATATATATTTCACAATGTTAACGTTTCATTTAAAATAAATTAAAAATGTTCAAGTTAAAATAAATAGTTTTCTAATCAGTCCTTAAGCGTCTTTTTGGTTTGAAAGTGATCCCACTAGTCAAATCTACCATTTTCAAGAGGTTATGGGCCCATAATATCCAGAAAAATTTATATTTTTCCATTTTTTGAGCAAAAGTGACAGCTGCGTAGAAATTTTCAAAGATGGACATTCCCATCAAACAATTGTTAGCAAAAGAACTACTATAGCTGGAAACAAAAGATTACTTTGAAAATAACTGCTGCGGTTTTATGAAAATATTTTTAAAAATAATGAGCAGACTGCGAACAAGACGACAAGTGAGGAAATAATCATAAACCAAATAATTAGTAAAGAAAGAAGAGAAAAAAGTACTAGTAGCGCATACGAACAATACAAAAGGAAACAACTGAAAAAGGAAGAATTCAAAAAGAACAAATGAAAAAAGAAAAAAGTTGAAGAAGAAGTAACAATTAGCGGTATTGGAGAAATTGGCAGTATAGGTGGTTTAGGAGCTATCGGTGGTGTAGGAGGTGCTGGTAGTGTTGGTTATATAGGAGGCGGAGTAGGTATCGGAGGTGGAATAGGAATAGGTTGTATAGGAGGAGAAGGTGTTATAGTAGGATTAGGTGTTATAGGTGGAGAAGGTGTTATAGGAGGATTAGGTGTTATAGGAGGAGTAGGTGGTATAGGCAGTATAGGAGGAGAAGATGTTATAGGAGGATTAGGTGTTATAGGTGGAGAAGGTCTTATAGGAGGATTAGGTTGTATAGGAGGAGGTGTTATAGGAGGTATTGGTGGAATAGGTGGCGAAGGTGTTATAGGAGGTATTGGGAGGTATAGGAGGAGTAGGAGAAGTAGGTGGTATATTAGGTATTGGTGAAACAGGTGAGGGTAGTATAGGAAGTATTGAGGGTATAGGAGGTATTGGTGGAACAGGTGGCGAAGGTGTTATAGGAGGTATTGGTGGTTTAGGAGCTATCGGAGGGATGGGAGGAATAGGAGAAATTGCAGGTGGCTTAGTAGTGTAGGAAATGTAGAAGGTATTTATTCTAAACCTTTTAGTGTATGTAGTGCTTAAAAACGGAATTCAAAACGGAATTATTCAGAGAAAGTTTTTACAGAATTTTTATATATCCTCTTCCTTTATAGTGTATTGTGTTTTTTTTGTATTTTTTGGGTTTTTTGTACTTGTCTGGTGTTATGATGTATATCTGAGATTAAGGGGGTGTGTTGATTGGTAATCTCAGATTATACATACTCTTTTGATCTCAACTCTGATCTGTTTGGTTTATGTATTATGTTTGAATTACTTTAAATTTGGAATATTAGTTTTATTTCTTCAGATAGAATTGTCATATTTGATTGATTCCGTGAAAATCTTTTGAGTAAGAAGCATGTCTAGTCAGCTGACATAACTCTTGTATTTTATATATATTTCACAATGTTAACGTTTCATTTAAAATAAATTCAAAATGTTTAACTTAAAATAAATATTTTTCTAAGCAGTCCTTAAGCGTCTTTTTGGTTTGAAAGTGATCCCACTAGTCACATCTACCATTTTCAAGATGGTTATTGTGGACAAGTTGATTAAATAATAACTATATTATACAAAGAAAGTAGAAACATGCACTTTGTGTTTCCATAAACTCACTGAAACTAGTCTTGGGTAGTTCGCGAACGACCTAGGTGGGAAGAGCGCTCCTTTAGGTGAACTATGCGAACTAGTTCATTGATAATCCTTTTTTTTTTTTTTTTTTTTTTTTTTTTTTTCGAACTGACTACACTGTTAGCCTGAGGGGCCCTGAAGCCTTTACGGCTTTTACAGCTTTACCGGGCTTGGGGGCGAGCGCTTAGGGCACTCAGCCACGAAAACTAAGCAACAACATCCGAGGGTGCCAAAGTGGCCGGACCTCGGCTCGGACTGTTGCGCGTATGCAATTAAGTCGCGATCTGACTAATTCCCTATCCGTAATTCGATCTAAACTAACTATACAGATATACATGTTTCTGCCCCCTGGGAGGAGGGAAGGAACATGTGTATGTGTATTTAGTGGTCTGAAATTTTTGATCTAGACTAACTAGCCTCAAAAAAAGAAAAAAAAAGGTCCCTTACAGAACCTATGTACCTATGTGTGTTGTGCATGTGTGTATAATGCAGTGTCATGTATGGCTGTGAAAGCTAGTGATTGTACAGTCACTTGTATCGCGCGAGCGGCTGCTTGGCTCAAGGGCTCCATGCCGATGGATCGGACCTAGGCTTGAGTTGCCGCAGAGGAGGGTGGTCGTGGCGGGTGTGCGGGCGCGAAGTTAACCGTTCGTCCCCTTCGGAGGGAACGGTGGTTTCGCGGGCGTGGGCGCGAGCACGCATATGTTGCGGGAGCGGACGCGTAGAATTTGTTTGCTTTCTCTATGTCGTCGTCGGGATCGACAAAGAGATTTCGCGGACGGCGTTTGTAACGTTGGACAACGGGTATCGCGTGGTTAGGCGTGTAGTTCACAAAGGACTTTACAAGCGGGTTTGGATGGTTCGAAGCGCTATCGAAGTATCTCCTAGCGAGATACTTCACATAGGCTTCTAACGAGGGAAGCCTCATGTCCCTGTGTAGGTCCATGTTCCTAACGAAGGCTGGAGGGTCAAGCAGGCGACGGAGGAATCGATTTTGCACTCTTTGCAAGCGGGCAAAGTTGTGTTTCGACATATGTGCGAACGCGGCGCAACTATATGTCAAGATCGGACGAACGCACATCTTGTACAGTGTAAGCTTATGTCTTATGGACATTTTGCTTACCGAACTGAGCAAGGGTCGTAAACGGGAAAGGACCCAAATGGCCCTATTCCGGACTCTAGTGACGTGTGGGTTGAAGTTAAGCTTCGAGTCAAGGATGACACCCAGATATTTTGTCTTGGTGGCCCAAGGGATATTTTTACCGAATAATGTTAGAGGTCCTACCGTGCGTGGTAATCTGCATGTAGTCGGTTCGAACATAATCGCGGCGCTCTTAACCGGATTAATAGCTATACGCCACGTTCGAAACCACTCTCCGAGAGTGGTTACGGCGCGTTGTATTTTGTGAGCGAGAAAAGATCTGTTCCTATTTGACGCGTATATGACTGTGTCGTCAGCGTAGAGCCCTACCTCGACCTCGGGGGGTTTCGGGAGGTCGCTGACGTACAAATTGAATAGGCAAGGTGCCAGAATGGAGCCTTGCGGGACGCCTGAACGAATGGGACGTGCGGTGGAGAGTACTCCTTCCACTCGGTAGTGGAAGGTGCGGTCGCTTAGGTAATCGCGGACTAAATGTACTAGCCTATCCGGGACTTCTAAATGGTGAAGCTTGTGGACCAGTCCGGCGTGCCAGACCTTATCGAAGGCCTTGGCTACGTCGAAAAAGACCGCAAGCGTGCGGGCGGGAGCGATATTGCTCTTAGCGAAGTTACTCGTGATGTGCTCCGTGAGGCGGTGCACTTGATGTGTACACGAGTGACGGGCGCGAAAACCGAATTGTTCGGGCGGGTATAAATTCTTGTCGTCTATAACGACCTTGAGACGGTTCAGAAGGATCCGCTCATAGAGTTTCCCTAGAGTGTTTAGGAGACTGATCGGGCGATAGCTATCGGGAAGCGAAGCTTTTTTGCCGGGCTTGCGAATACCTATAACTATAGCTTTTTTCCAGACGGCTGGAAAATAGCAGTGGGCTATGGCTACATTGAAGATGCAGACCAAAAGAGCTATGAGGTGATCAGGAAGAAGTTTGAGTACTTCATTCCTGATACCATCAGGACCGGGAGATTTCCTAGGCTTAAGGCCTTTAATGATAGAACAGACCTCATCTGGCGTGACCGGGGTTAACGTTTCCGCGGGGGGAATCAACGTGAGTTCCTGAACGGCGGTCTCGATAGTTTCGATGTGGGCAGTGTCTACGTTGTCGCAGTTTGGGGAGCACTGGCTCTCCAAGCTTGCGGCAAAGCATTCTGCCTTATCGTCGCTATCGAACGCGAGTGGGAGATCGGGGCCCCTTTCGAGGGGCGGCATCTGGGCGGAAGCTTCTAACTTCAGAGAGCGGGCGAGGTTCCAGTAAGCCAGATGGGACGGCTTGAGACCCTCTAAGAGGTTATCCCACCGGTGACCTCTGTACTCTCCGATGCGAGTTCTAACCTCTCTCTGAAGTTGTCGTAACCTACGGGTGTTATCCCTCGTCGGATAAGAGTCATGTGCACGTGTCGCGGCGTTCTTTTCCGTGATTAACGCTCGTAAGCCGGGGGGGAGTATAAAACGGCGTTCGTTTGCCGCTTGCACCTCTCTCGAGGCCTCCCTTACACCGGTTTGGAGGTAGTCGACCAGGGAATCGATGGCTAAATCGGCGTCTGCGGTTGACTCCAATACGTCGGGGATCCTAGCTAGGCTGGACGGGGTCGCGTTATCGGATAAGTAGCGATTTAAGATCGCGTAGTCAACTATTTTGACTTTTGGCGGACTGGGGTCGAACGGTTGCCCGAGTTGTAAGATAACCGGGCGGTGGTCGGAGTCTAGTTCGTGTACGACTTCTATAAGTCGTAACCGAAGTGAGACACCTTTGAGGAGGGCTATGTCAAGTACTGTCGGTTGACAGTTGTCTTGAAAGTGCGTGGGCTCTAGCGGTGCTATGACGTCAAAGCCGAGCACGTCGCATAATAGTTCTAGTATAACCCCGTTACGGGTGTTGCGCGGGTTGTTGAAAAGGGTGTGACCGCTATTGAGGTCGCCTGCTATTATGACTGATTGGTCGAGTGAAAAAAGCGCCTCCAGATCGGACTGAAGGAGTCTTTTATTCGGGGAGAGATATGCAGAGACAAGCGTGATTGACGGATGGCCAGTCATGCCTATTCTACAGACGGACACTTCCATATTGGTAAGTGCGGGAGGGTCTATTGGCATGCAATAGAGGGAACGTTTATAGTAGATGAGCGTGCCGCCTCCTAGGGTGGCACGGTCATTTCTGACTATATTGTAATTTGCTATCTTAGGGTCGCGCCTACTGGGTTTTAGAAGTGTTTCTTGTACTAGAAACACGTCTATCTCCCGTTCCCTAAGAAAGGTGGATACTAAGTCCCGTTGTGGAAAGAGGTTTCGCGCGTTAAAAAAAGATATATTGAGGCTTCTAGGCTTAATGCGTGCCATTGATAACCTTTATCTATTTCCCGGCACGGGCCAGGCGCATTAGCGTCGCTGTCATCAGGGGGAAACGCCTGATGGATTCGCCGGGACCGTACTCAGCGACGCACTGTTCGTACGCCAGTACTTCCTGAGGGTCATGCTCACGGAAGAGCATGACCATGTAGTCAACGCCGCGGCGCGTGTTGACGGGCGGGGGGGCCTGAGCCTTAGGAGGCTGAGGGCGGGGAGTGGAGACCCATGCTGCTTGAGGAGCTCGCATGGCCGGAGGGGGTGCGCGGGGCGCAGGGGCGGCTGCCACCGGGGCGCTGGAGGCGCCCGGGAGGCTGGGGAAAGCCTCTGGCGTGAGCAGGGGCTTTGGTTGTCCTACGGCGGGACGTGTCCTCTGAGGAGGGGTGTGTCGCGTAGGGCGCATGGGTCGCGTAGGGCGCGGGGCACGGGGACAGCCGCGATAGTTCGCGGGGTGACCTTCGTTGCCGCATAGCACGCAGCTCGGAGGGGTAGCCGACTCACGAGTGCGCGAGCACTCGCTTGTCGCGTGGTCCCCGAGGCACTTAACGCACCTGGGACGGAGATGGCAGTTGCGTGCCGAATGACCGTACAGCTGGCAGTTGTGACACTGCGGAGGACTGCGGTTCTTGTGTGGGGGCTCTACGGCTATTCCGGAGAGCTCACACACTTTCCTAACGTTAAAAATGGCTCTGCCCTCGGGGGTCAGTTCCAATATGACTAAGACCATGTCGAGAGGTCTGTTTTTGGATTGTCCGCCGTGCATTCTGTGCACTTCGCGGACAGGGAAGGCCTTGGCTAAGAGGTCAGTTTTGACCTCCTCGGGTGTGATTTCCACCGGGATGCGGCGGATTACAACCCGGAGTTGTCGTTCTTCCTCCAGGGAGTATGTGAAATATTCGAGGTTGCTGTCCCGGAGCAACCTAGTAAATTGACGGTGTTCGTCCGAGGTGGAAACCTGGACGCGGATACCGTTGGCCGTGTTACTGGCCTGGGTGTAGTGGATGCGAAGTTCTCTCAGTTTCTCTGAGAGTTTTGTCCAGACCGATTTGTTCTGGACCGTGACGGGGGGCGGGCGACGCGCCTTTCTGCCGGCAAAGGTACCGGCAGGCGCTGAGGGCGCTGCGGAGCGGGGGGCGTGGCTATCCAGCCCGGTTCGCTGCGCTTTTTGGGGTCTCGACTGAGTCTCCGGAGACTCTGGGCGCGAACGCGAGGCCCGTTTGGCGGGCTTGTTTTTTTGTACGAGGGTGAAGCCCTCGTTATCTGTGCGTATTGCCGTGTCCATTTCGTTGGACTTCGGTTCGGGGTCCGGGCTAGCGGGAGAGTAGCTGTCGTTTGTTGCTACAAGCGACGGTGTCTCCGCTTCGGGAACTAAAGTTGCGAACGAGTTTGATGTTTGCAGCGCAGAGGGCGCTGGGATCGCGGCTTGTTTGCCGGGTGGTGAGCGCGAGCGCGACGTTGGCCTTTTATACGGCGTCTTGTTAAGTGCTCGCGGTGCCGTTGAGCGGGACCGCGAGCCGGATTTTTTCGCGGCGGGGGTATGGGAGGTCCCGGGGACCTGTTCGGACGCGGGTGCGGGATGCGGGGCCCCGGCTATCATCGTGAACTTCGCGAGAAGATCATGGTCCTTGAGGAATTTGAAAACTATTTCATTGAACCTAACTTGGTCTAAGTTTGCCATTCCGGCGGTGGCGTTTGGGCGGGCGGGGGTGAAGTTAAACCTCCCTGCCGGAGAGGCAGGGGGGTGCGCCGAGTGAATTTAAACGGCTATCCCGAGCCGTGTAAAGGGACCTGCGGGTCACGGTGTAATGACTCGCAGGAAAAGAACCTACCGGGCCCTACGTGGAGGTCCCTATCAAGCCCGAGGCAGAGAACGCAGCCGGTATAAATACCTAGCTACGCCCAAACAGACACTCGGGGATGGATTTGTAGCAGGATCGGAAGGGTGGGAAGGAGACACTCAGGGCTTGACTATGACTCTATCAAGGGCCAAGATTCCTGAGCCCGGCCAAGTACTATCGTTTGCCTCTGAAGGAGGCAACCGAGGGGCGCTTGGGTCACGCACCCACTTGCTTTCGTTGGCACCGTCAGGTATCAGGCAAGTGACCACTAAAGTGTGGATTTCGTCGTAATAGAAAGAATTTGCTCTTAAAAGAGCAGTTTTATGGCTGTGTAGCGCTACACAATGGGTGCGAGCGAGACGGCGATACGCAGGTGCGGCGCAGGTGCGATGCAGGTGTGCAGCAAGGCCGGTCGGTCGTAAAACTTCACACAAAGGCGGCAGAGAACAGTCGTGAACACGTCCGTTCCCGCCGGCGGTCGTCATTGATAATCCCGTTCTTAGTTCTTTTTATATTTCTTTTAGCGTCCACTTTACTAGACAGTGGCGAGATTTTTCGATATCGATACTATTTTTCTATTATTTTCTAATATTGTAATATGATAACTATTGTACTAGGAACGATACTAGTTATTGACTAAATATTAATGTAAACTATTTTATTTTTTCGTTTTTATTTCAATAAATAATTTTACGTGCCATAACAAACAGGTCAACTTTAATTGTAAAAATTCATATTTTTTAAGTATTCTAATATAATTACGCATTATACTAGGAACTAGCCTAGCTGTTGATTAATTATTAATATACATTATTTTATTTTTCATTATTTTAATAAAAAATCTTATATTACATAAATAGACGTGTGAACTTTTCATGTAATACTTTGTACTTTTTTAAATAAAAATAAACTGAACTTGCAATAATCATAACAATATATTTTTTTCTTTATTTATTGTTCTTACTAAATTATTACAAAAAAAAGAACTAATGAACTAATAGAACGAACTAGTTCATCATTGGATTATGAACTAAATTCAGCACTCTCTGTGGTGACCGGTTAGGCCCAAGACTAACTGAAACTGAGCCAGTAGCAGTAGGCACCTACTTGTTAGGGCAGTGTTGCCAGGTTAGATTTGAAATTTTACATTATTTTGTACATAAAAATATAAAAATACATAAGAGAAATAAAGTGTATTTTATATTGATTAAAGAATGACATGGCAGGGTCGTAGGAAGTGGAAGGACATGGTCTCTCCTTACTTCGTTGAGGCGTGATTTATGTATGTACTAGCTGTGTCCCGCGATTTCACCCACGTTTAATTTAAAAAAAATCTGATTGATCATTTATAATAATTCAATATAGACAATATTATTATTATCGCACGGCCAGGGTTATGCGTTATAACCAGAGATCAGAATAGGCAGACTATATTTGAGTTGTATAGAATCAAAGGTAGCAATCTCACTTTTTTGCTGCTTTGAGTTATGTTTTGTTAATATATACAAATATATTTTATAAAATTTTGAAATATTATAATTCTATAATATTATGTAATCTATAATATGTTTGTTATTATGTAATGTTTGTTAGTACGTAATACAAAGTTTTCTCTTTCACCGCCAACCTCAATCAACTTCCCGTTATGGTGGTAAATACCCCTTGGTCTCCAGGTGATAGTAAGAGGGTTTGGTCGCGATGGGTGGAAGTGGGTGGTTGTGGGTCGCGAAAATGTTAAAACAAATATTTCTGTCCTTTTCTAACGCATGAGAACTTCTGAAAAGATCTCAAAATTTTTGGAATGCTCTAGAAAGTTCCAAAATGTGCAAAACGGTTGTAATTGACCTGGAATGTTCTAGAAAGTTCTAAAAATTTCTGGAATAATCTAGAAAGTTCCGAAATGTATACAACTATTATAAATAGGCAGCGCTAACGCTCGCTCGACCAATCACAGCCATGCATTTGGTCAAGCGATAACATGGCGCAAAATAAGTTTTAATTCATTTTACGTGTGTGAATGTAATTGCATTATTAATTAATAAACTTTAATAAGCTTGTCGTGAAAACAACCATGGATATCTACCTTACAGTTCCAGTTAATCATTACTGCAGAAAACGTTTAAGAAATCCATAAAAATGGAAAAACAATAACGCTACATGAAACAGGTAAAATTATTACACAGGGCTGGAATATTGTATTTCCCTTTTTAATAATACTCGACAAATTTGAAACTATCCGGAGTGTAAGCATATGTCTTCATTCTGGCCGCTTATTCTTTTAACGCGACATGCTGTCACTTCATTCCGCACAGCTCGCTTCATTCACACCTCGGCTCGGACTGTTGCGCGTATGCAAATAAGTTGCGATCTAGCTAATTCCCTATCATTCGAGCTAAACTAACTATACATATATACATGTTTCTTCCCCTTGGGAGGTGGGAAGGAACATGTGTACCTATGTGAATTTAGTGTTCTGAATTTTTTTGTCTAAACTGACTAGGCAAAAAAGAAAAAAAGGTCCCTTACAGAACCTATGTACCTGTGTGTTATGCATGTGTGTACAATGCAGTGTCATGTGTGGCTGTGAAAGCTAGTGAATGTAGAGTCACTGTATCGCGCGAGCGGTGCTTGGCTCAAGGGCTCCATACCGATGGATCGGACCTAGGCTTGAGTTGCCGCAGAGGAGGGCGGTCGTGGCGGGTGTGTTGGAGCGAAGTTAACCGTACGTCCCCTGCGGAGAGAACGGTGGTTTCGCGGGCGTGGGCGCGAGTACGCAGCATATGTTGCGGGAGCGGACGTGTAAAACTTGTTAGCTTTCTCGATTTCGTCGTCGGAATCGACAAAGAGATTTCGCGGACGGCGTTTATAACGTTTGATTCGAAGCGCTATCGAAGTATCTCCTGGTGAGATATTTCACATAGGCTTCTATCGAGGGAAGCCTCATGTCCCTGTGGAGGTCCATGTTCCTAACGAAGGCTGGAGGGGTCGAGCAGGCGACGGAGAAACCGATTTTGGACTCTTTGCATGCAGGCAAAGTTATGTTTGGACATATGTGCGAACGCGGCGCACTTATATGTCAAGATCGGACGGACGCACATCTTGTACAGTTTATTATGTTTTAAGTACATTTTGCTTACCGAACTGAGCAAGGGTCGCAAGCAGGAAAAGATCCAGACGGCCCTATTCCGGACTATAGTAACGTGTGCGTTGAATTTAAGCTTCGAGTCGAGCGTGACACCCAGATATTTACTCTTGGTGGCCCAAGGAATATTCCTACCGAATAATGAGAGGGGTCCTGCCGTGCGTGGTAGTTTACATGTATGCGGTTCGAACATAAACGTGGCGCTCTTTACTGGATTAATAGCTATTCGCCACGTTCGAACCACTCCCCGAGAGTGGTTACGGCACGTTGGACTGCGCAGGCGAGTTTTTTTCTGTGTCTGTTTGACGCGTAGAAAGGTGCGGTCGCGTAGAAAATCGTGAACTAGGTGAACTAACCTATCCGGGACTTCTAATTGATGTAGCTTGTGGACTAGTCCGCCATGCCAGACCTTATCGAAGGCCTAAGCTACGTCGAAAAAGACCGCAAGCGTACGGGCGGGGGCGACACTACTTTCGGCAAAGTTGCTCGTGATGTGAGGCGTGCACTTGATGTGTACACAAGTGTCGGGCGCGAAAACCGAACTGTTCGGGAGGGTGTAGATTTTTAACATCTATAACCGTTTTGAGACGGTTCAGAAGGAGCTGCTCGTAAAGTTTCCCTAGCGTGTTTAAAAGGCTGATCGGGCGATAGCTATCGGGAAGCGAAGCATTTTTGCCGAGCTTGTGAATACCTACAACTATAGCTTTTTTCTAGACGGCTGGAAAATAGCAGTGGGCTATGGCTACATTTAAGATGCAGACCAAAAGGGCTATGAGGTGGTCGGGAAGAAGTTTAAGTACTTTATTCCTGATACCGTCGGGGCCGGGGGCTGTCACTTCACTGACGTACACTTAATACAATGGAATTACATTTTATATGACTATTTTGACTCTAAAAGGTGCATTATGTTGTGGTGGTTTATGGGTATGTGAACAACTACGAGAGTTATGAAACAAACTTCTATAAAATACACGGTATACGTTAATAGAACAAGATACCCATATAGCAAAAAAAATTGAGCATTTTCGGGATCACAAAGGGACGGCATTCTGAGGAATACCGTTTAATCTAAGCAACCGTGGAACACGTTTTTAATCTAAGGAGTCGCCCGACTGCAATAACATTTTCATTTCTGTATTTAGTCAGCGAGTAAATTCATTTCCCTTCGCTTTTTATATACAGATTAAGTATGTAATACAACTTGTTTTTTACTTTTTAGTTCTTTTTTAGGCGAGGCAATCGCTTTTTATTTTATTTTTTATTTTATACTTTTTAGTTGCAAGTTTTATTTTAAAAACATGTCATGCTAGGAGGCTTTAATTTTTAAGCGCTGAAGGTGGTTCTACGAACTCACGGCTAGGGATATTCACTTAACATCGATATATCGCATTTATTCGATATTTTCAGTGCAATACATCGTATTGATTCGATGTTTTGACAAACATGTATTGTATTCGATATATCAATATATTTATATAGACACATTGAATATTTGATTTTTTTCCAATCTATTAAAAACAATAATTTTAACACTACTTAATGACTTAAATTTCAAATAAGTTACATTAAGATAGTGACATCTGTGAGTGACCAGCTTAATTACCTAATCTATCCTGACAGATCGATCGTCCATTCACTATTCATTATATTTACTTTCACTCACTCTCATTCTTCTTGCATCGTCTTCTGCTGTTTGGTTAGCTATAACACAATTAAATAATTGTTTTGTTTGTTAATCTAAGACAAGTTTATGTAAGATTTTTACTTGCTACTACAATTAATTACTCTAAAATAACTTATTTAACGCATTATCAGATAGCTAGTTCGAAGTTGAAAAGGAATGTCATATTATATTTCTATTATGTTTCTGAACCTAACCTCTACTCGTTTGTGACAGTGTTTTATTTTGAAGATATAACATAATGATATTTTATATTATCATACATTTCATAATAATAAATATATTTTATATTTTATTTTTATAAATGTTATATCATTATAATAAAGTAAGTAGTTATTCGATATGTTATGTAGCACTACTTACGTGCATTGCTACAAATAATTTATTATGTGCCACATCTCAGTCATCTCACCACTATCATAGTAATACAATTCTATTCAAGTAACACTCATAGAAAATCACTATTATTATACTACTAGTTTAGCTATGTTACTCTGGCCTCTGATTCTACATTCACACATACAAAATCAAGGACCACAAAATGCGCGTTTCTCTGGAAAAAGGTTATATTAAACTTTTGTGGAAAGTATTCGATATTGAAAATATATCGATGTTTTCTAGCGACATATCGATAAACATCGATGCTAGGATCCGATATTTTACATCAAATATAATAATCGATATATTTTTTAAGTGGACACCCCTACTCACGGCGATGCGAGGTGTGGATGGGATGGCTTACCTATGTAAAATGTATGCCAATAAATTGTATAGTTTTTAAATATACTGACCAAGGCCTTTAATTTGATAACCATATTGTAAAATTTAAAGATTTTTTTTACATTTTAAAATAGAACCATACTGCCCCATATTGATTTTTTTAAAAGGTTGATGTAAGGAATCTAGGATTCTTAGCCCCATACTTTCAAATCTGTTCAGGCATTTAAAAGTTATGGTGGAATATAGAAACTCATATACATTAACCCTGAAAACATTAAACTCCTTTTTTGGACAGTCCTGTAATATGTTTATTCTTAGTTTATTATAACGCACTCGCTAACGTTTTATTTTAATTCAATACCTATTTGCTTTGTGTATTTAATTTTAATTTTCACAAAACAACTATTGATTTAAATAATTATGTAAAGACGTGACAAAGAAAAGTACAATATAAATAATTTATTATGAATAATTAGTTTGTCATTTAGCACAACCCTTATTTCTTCATAAGTTAATTGGAATCAAACATGGTTATATTTTTATGGCTTGGTGTCAAAAATGGCCATTTTTAAGAAAATGCCCCTAAATGTCCGAAAGTGAGATAGCCCGCATTGATTCTATATGATTCATTTATCGAAACTTAGAAGAACAGAGACGAAATTTGGAGACTTCCTTAGTACAATTTTTTTTTTCAGGCCATATGGTCTATGTTTTGGTACATGGCTTAAGTATATTAAAACTAGTTGTGCCCCTCTGTTTCATTCGCGTATAATTTAAATGAAATTGTTGTTTGATGATTTATAATACTTCAGTATGGACAATATTTTTATCGGGTGGCCAGGGATATGCGTCACAACTTACGCGGCTTGTTCGCGTCACTACACCTATAGTCATAGGCCCGAGCCCAGTGTTAACTTTACATTATCTCACAAACTATTCGTCCAAATAACATGCTATAAAGGGCTAAGTTTATCGCACATAAAATTGTTTTGATGATGAAGTAACTTTCTTTCATAAGGATTAATTTGCCATGGCATGGCATGGCAGCCATGCCTAACAATAAAGCTCATAAATCATTTTTCAATTTTTAATTGAATACCATAATAATTTTCGCCACTGGTTAACTATTTACTGCTGCTTTGCCAAACATTTTTATACCAATCGTGAATATGGTTCAATTAATAGTCATTGAAAAGATTATGGTTAATACTTAAATAGATTACAGTAGGTTAAACTTTGTACTTTTATGCTACAGTATACAGTAAACTCACTAAAATTACAGTGCACCTGTCAATACTATGTTAGAATAATGTTTAAAGATTAGAAAATGTATAGGACGAAGTAGGGTTAAAAAACGCGTATCCAGTTTTCCGCTAGGAGTTTTCTTCTTCTGTGATTCAGTGGCAAAAATTGGGACGCGAATCTTTCCGAAAAATATCGATTTTTAAATCGATGCATACTGTAATCCATCGAATTGATTCACACAAAAATTTAGGCAAAAATAAGTTCTTTTCAAAACAAAAAATCTAATCCCTGTTTTCTATGTCGAAATATGGATTCACTAGACCGACTGAGTTTATGTTTCGATAGTAAAAGATTGGTGTTATCAAAAAAATTGGATTCATCGAAAAATCAACTTTTTAACTTTATTTAACATCCCTAGCAAAACCGCTAAAAAGTTAAAAACTCAAACAGATTTTAAATTGTAAAGTTTAAGTGATTAGGACTTGTATGTACATTTACTAAATAATATTATTTGTTATTTATATGGTATAAGTACTTAAATATTTGTCAACGAAAATCACAATATTTAGTTTATTAGAAAAATTCAGAGAATATGTCAACTGTATCTGCGCTATCAAGTATGCGTGAGGTATTATAAAATAATATTTGTCTTTAAATCTTTCTACGTTATTTTAATTTTCTAAAGCTCTGTACAGATTTCACGCATGAAATGGTCTATATCTGAATACTGTAAGCATTTTACTATCGCCTGTGAAAAATATGTCTATAATACGTGTATATTATTTGTAACTAGCAGTGCACCATGGGTTCACACGTGTTAAATTTATAGTTCATAGACTCTCATAGTTACTGCTCCGCTCATTAGGATCACAGCGTGAGGTTATATAGCCCATACTATTTCTCATGAATCTGGCTATCTTACACAAAAATATTTTTTCGAACCCGACTGGTAGTTCCAAAGATTAGGCGCATTTAAACAAACAATCAAACATAAATCTCTTCAGCTTTATTAAATTAGTGTAGATTAGGTTCTCGGAAACGGCTCTGCCGATTTGGATGAAATTATCTACTTAGATAATGTTATACTTTCCAAGTTTAATCTATTTCTCCATGCAAAGTCATACTGAATTAGTGGCCGACATACAAATACAATAAACAAAAACTAAATAATGAAAGCTTCCACTCTCTCAAAAGTATCTAATTATCAATATTCTTGAAATGTGCTGATTAAGCCCTTTCATTTGATATACAATACATCATCATTATTACCTTGGACAGCTTTTAGCAATCTACAACAAGGCATAAGCCTCCTACCTTTTACGCCACTTGTCTGTCCTGTGCCAACCTTGTCCAGGTCTTCCCGACAACATTTTTGATGTTGTCGAACCATCTCACCACTGGTCTTCTTATAGAACATTTCTTTTTATTTTATTTTATTTAGGAATTTATATCCTTTAGAGGACACCATATTCAATTCAGTGTGACGTCATATAGCCTATGAGCAGCGGATGCTCAAGATTCTTTTAACATTATCTCTTATGTCAGATTATGATGATAGTTTAGAAAATATGCAGTAACAGATAAACATATGTACATAGCCTGATGAAATCATAATCCTTATTTTGGCTTGGTCGTAGAATGATAAAATAGCTTGAATGTTTCAGTATTAATTTAATTATGAAAAATATGAATTTCATTTTCAGAAAAGTGTTGCTGAGTTAACACAGGAATTAGCGTCGGTGAGAGCCATGGTGAAGAGTCTCAACTTGTTTCTTCTTCAATTACGTAAATTAAAAAATGATTTACGCGAAATGAACAATAAATATCAAGAACTTAGTAATATAAATTCACAGTTTGTAGACTTAATTGATCAAAAGTGAAAGTTGGTTAGATAAACTTAAGTCCTGTTTATTATCTTATTATTACTTATGATTTGTTTTCTTTCACCAGGTAATTTAGGCTGGGCAATTAGGAAATGGGTATTAAACCAGATTAAAACTTATATTTAGAAAATACCATAGTATAAGATATTAAACAATTAGTTAGAATTTTAACAGTTTTTCCATATAAATACTTTTATTTTTCTATTATAGTTATTATTTAATTTTTCCCTTTGTTTTTGTTTAGCAAGTTTAGAAAGTTTTGCTTAGTCTATAGCAATAATAGCTGTAATAATTATGGGGTATCCCATTTGAAGTTCACAAAATGCTACTTCCATCTAGACATAAGTCATACCGCAGGGATTGTCACCAATTTTTTTTCTTTAGTCAGTTGTGTGCACCTTTTATAGTTAAAGGTCTTTCCCTATTAGTTGTGATGATATAAATTAAAAAATATATACTACCCTGATATGGGGTCATCTTACACATTTTTATCTATAAAAACATTTATTAATGCTAAATTGTTTTATCATAAACAAAAACAAAGGTTCAGAACTATACTTTAACAGTTTAAAGGATGAAATTCTTAAAATAATAAATTGAGTCAAACTGCAATGTTGTGTCCACAATATAATATATGCCAGCTTGATCTAGCATCCGCCCTCCTGTTGCCCAGCATACCGCTCATGATTGCTCCATCAATACATGTGGGTTGACCGACTATAGTTCTTTATACTGTGATATTAGCGATTAATTCACAAAAAGCCATTGCAGGTGCACTTGTTATATCTTTTTAATTAATATTTAATAAGTGTAATTAAAACGAGATATTGAAAATAGCTTTACTAATAATAATTTTTAATTGTAAGTCTTGTAACTGATATAGTTACAATATTTTCATTGTTTAAATTTAATGTTGTTAGCATCTATATTAAGTGTAGAAGAAAAGCTATGTACTGTATCTGATTACTTATTAATATATATTTTTTTATTAATTGTTTATTAAAGCTAAAAGAAATGTTACTGCTAATTCTAACAATAAGTTATTTCATAACATTGTTAACTTTCAAAATAAAGAAAAAATTGTCAAAATTTATTTTCTAAATAAAACTACTTAATTTTCTGTTTCAAATGCCTTTTATTGTTGTAATTTTACTTAATTAGTACAAGGTTAAGTAGTTTACAATTTTATTTGGTCTTATAATTTTAAAATACAATTAGAATAACCGAATTCGTTTCTGTGAAATAGAATAGTGCTTGTAGGAGGGATGAATGTCATATAACTATAAAGAATGTTAAGTACAAAGGTGGGCGTATCTATATCGAGAACGAAGAATAAATGGATGGATTGTTTGAGGAATGGCAGGTATGTATGACAGTTGATAGGGGAGAGTGGAAGAGGAAAACGTGCTGAACCTGTTTAGATAAGATAAGGGCAAGTAAAAGAGATTCAATATGAATTCTGCATTGATTTCTCTTAACTCGTAGGTATGTCATATCTTACAACTTGTTCTTATATATATTATACAGACATATAAATCAATACAATATTCGTGTATAAATGATTAAATAAAGAAGGAAAAGTATTTTGTATTAACATTCTCATGATGAAAAAAAAAAATAGAGCAAGTTTGATGTTAAAAGATCTGTTTTTGTACTGCACTTTTGTTCTTCATGGCCAATGTCTGTTTAAACACATTTTTTTAATCATTATGCCAATGCCACATGGATGAAAATATTTTTTTACAGTTTAATCAACGCTAACAAGATTTGTGCTTGTTTGCGTGTTTTTGCAAGCGAGGAAGCTAAAAGTTTTGCCACTGCGGAAGGTAATATTTTGTGAAAGTTGACATTAGTGCACTAAGATAGAAGTGTAAATGCTAGGTTTAGGCTATGATGGGACTGTCATGTGCTTTTTGAACCGAAGTCCCTAAATTCAAATACATAGATTAAAAAAAAACAAGATATTATAGTGTTTCTTGTTAAAACCGTTCATGTAGTTTTTTAGCAACTTAAAATTCTTGCTTGAAATTATTACTTATTTACAATTTATTGTACACGATAACCAAATTATGCTTATTACGCTAAATGCCACTAATTATATAAGGCCAAAAACGCAAGTTTATGAATCAAAATAAAAAGCACAACATGACAGATCTACATGCCGGGAGTTTTTGGCGGGATCTCAAACTATCATGTAATGGTTTTTGTATTTTATTCATAAATTTGTGTTTGACCCTATATCGTGTATACAGGTGTCATTTTGCATAATAATACCTTGGTTATTATGTACGAGTGAAGTGGACTGGAATTAAAAAACATGGACCATGAATTCTGAGATGGCGTAATAAAAACTCCCTAGAAGGTTCTAACAAGGGAGACACCACGTTGTTAGAATACTGAAATCATCATAAGGCAGGACACTATAATTATATATTCAATCGATAATGGTAGTAAAAGTCTTCTATAAAGAGGACTAGTTGCCAAGTTAAGAAGAAGAATTACTGTTGTTAAGAGGTATCATAACCTTCGGTTACATTCTCTGTCGTTGTTCTGGATGTTTTTTCTGTAAAAGATTAAAATACCTAATTAGTTTTCATTCATTGGGGAAAAATAGAGCTCGCGTTGGTGCGCATTATTTTCAAATCCAATCATCACGCTAGCCCACGATCTATAGGCAATTTCAGATACCTACCTAAAGTGAAATCTATACATCTTTGTTATCGACCTTAAGTATTTCAAAAAAGAAATCGCAAAATATTTGCTTCTAAATGGAAAATTTGTATTATGTATCGATCATAATAGGCCGCGGCCTTCTAATTGTCATAACAAAAAACCTCTTGTCCACCCTCTTGTCGCGTATTGGCTAGCGAGTATTTCGAGTTTTCGACAACTTATAGGCATGGTATTATTATTATTTTTATAGCAGTGAAATTATGTGTCATCATTTCTATTTCACGGGTGATAATGAGAACCTGCCATATATAAAAAAGTGCTTATAATGGCTGTATTTATTTCTGACTGCTAGAAGTACTTAATCAAGTGTTTACACTAATGGCCCGTTTTTGCTCTTCGTCACAATTATCATGACAAATCATTTTTCATTTTATATAAGTAATAGCAGTGACAAATTAATGTTCCATGACAACTTTGTACAGACTTTGTAACAATATAATATAGGAATTGATTTTCCACTGACCTATCATACAAATAGAATACTGTGGTGTGTCGCAAGGTAAACCATAAACCAGCCCGTTTAAGTGATCTTGTCTGTCCAAGTTTAGGCATGAAGAATCGGTGGTGTATTCTTCGTCCAACCACGGCGGCATCTGGCGATGGAGAGGACAGTTACAAAATCTTTTATACCTATTCATCGGCGCGACTATTAACGACGATATCTCATGCCGGTCATAATAAAGAAAAAAAAAACAGACTTCGACTGACCCGACCTGACTGACTGACTTTGTCCCAAGTGTACAGATTATCCCAGTAAAAGGATCAAATACTTCAATGGACCAAATTATATGTAATTATATATAGAAAAAAAAACGAATTACACATACTGAGAAAGACTTTTTTGTATTTCTAGGAGGTAATTGTAATTGTGTAAGTAATTACATAATCAGTATTTATTTTTCATAAACAATTATTTGTGTCGTCAATAAAAATTAATTTGCCTAAGAGCTCAAAATAATCCAGAAAAAAAAATTGTTATGAAATGTTTAACTCACGTATAGCCCTATTGAAGCATCACCATAAGTTTTCGGGTCTGGTATCCGTTTTCCATTAGATGGATTGTACCAGGCATAAATGACGGAATCTGTGGTGACATCTTTCGTCATATTCAAACGTCCTGACACCCATATATGTGTTATAGCTGGAAAATTAATTTATTAAATTATATTTACGTATATTTTAACATTACTGAAATGAGAAAGTTTTATAAAATGGTACTTCTTTAGTTAAGGGGGAACTCAGTAACCGAATGCATTGAAGAGTAACGGAAACGTTACAGCTGTACCACTTTGATGCTTTTTAATGTTATTAATTTAAATTTATTGATAATAATAATAGTCTTTTAATACAAGCTAATTAATTCTGTAAGCTTAAATAAGGTAAGGGAAATACCTGGGATTCCCATTGAAAATGTCAGTATTAATACTTTGGTATCTAGTGACTTGAAACAAAATACATGCACATATCAAATTAGTGTAATTCTTTAAAACTACGATAAAACTCACGCGAGAGAGGGAGGGGTCCAACTACATCTAGGATGTATCAAATCTCCCCAAATAGTTCATAATACAGCTGTCGAAACACTAATATATGCTCAGTGTACGATATTTAACATAAGGGTAGTAAATAGCCAGGTGAGCCCTATATTTTTTTAATGGTACACCTTGACGATACGTTTGGTCAAAGCGTAGCCTATAACATGTATGACAATTATTAAAAAAGGAACCCAAATATTTTTCCATTCTAACGCTAAATACCTATATTTAAGACATGCCTACTTCCAAGTGCTTACTCACGACAACAAAAGCGGTAACACTTTTGATGCTTAAAGTTAAAATAAAACATACGATCTTCCTTATTTTCCCCCATCAGCAGCAGCAGCTGTATGAGAACATCGTTGCTTTCAAGTGTAGCCAGGCTTCCATTCATCTTCTGGCAGTTTTCGTAAGCGTGCTGCCAGTAAAGCAGTTGGCGTACAAGAACGTAGTGGTAAAAGTCGTCGCTGGTCAGTGCAGCACCAGATTTGAGAACTTGAAGACCTGAAAATTAGAACCAAGTAGAAGCAAGAAAGTAAGAGATGATTGCAGAATAAGTACTATCATATTTGGTTCTCAAAATAGGATTTAGCTGGCTAAATAGCCCTCCGAACTTAGATCTTAGGAGTAGCAATTACATTCATTGTTTTGAGAAAAGTGTAAAACGGTTCCTAATATTTGCTTTATAATTGCACACAGTCCATCTGATGTTAACTGATAATTAGAGCTTAAGTTAATAGCTGTTTAAGTTTGAGGAGTGAGTTGTAAAGCCTCCGGTGCCAATATAATTATGTGATGTCAACTACAACATTCTGATTGGAACACAGCATGTTCAGTCTTGCCCTGCTTCTACCAAACTTTTTACCCTATTGAGTATATTAATTGGGTATTAAAAAATATCACTTGAATGTGAATAATCACTCGGTCTCTTTAAAGTGTCGCTGTGATATTTCGTAAAATATCATGTGACGTCGAAAAATCACGGAATCATTTTAAAGCGTCATAGCATGATTTTTCATAAATAACGCTACAAAACCTTGCTCTGTCAAACATGGCTGGAAAATATGAATATACTAACTTACCTTGGTAACATATGAACTGCATTTTTCTCTCACATCTCGCTTCCATAAACACGGGGGGGTGGGCGTCGTGCCTGTCCAGTTGTAAGCAACCGCTCTGTTTTATGTTCGTTCTATCTCTGTTATACAAATTAAATTAGATAAATAAAATATATTAACCACAAATCACTAGTAAATTCAAAATTAATTTTCCGTTTAAGGTCCCCCAAATCTAATAAATACGTCCCATTTTACATCCCTCACTCCTCTACTAATTTAAATTTATACTGTCCAGTGAGTAGAATTTCTAAAACTTATAATAAATTACATTAATCTTGCGACATTATTTCTAATAAAATTGCAAAATAAGAATTAGACTACCTGTCTAATATTGAAATACAATCTTAATTCTATTTTAGTTTCTAATTATATTTCAGTTTAAATATCTCTTATTTTTATAATATAATTATCTTATTATTCTTATTTATTTTAAATCTTTATGTTTAAGTCCTTCTATTTTATATGTATATAGTTAAAATTAATACGTAAGTATGTTGTCTGTCCATGCCGTGTTCTCCTATAAATATAAGGGAATTTTAATTTTATTGTATGAATAGTTTTATAAATCACGTATAAAAGTTATGTTGGATAACCATAATAAATAAATAAAATCTGCATTCAATTTCCGTACCCATAATTTTCACCGTAATTAAATTATTTAACCACCGCGCTACCGCTAACGCATCCGTCTAGCCAGTCGTTATTTAAACTTCCCGCACTTGCCTACAGCTTGCCAGATTGCTTGACGGTCAAGGTTACTGCTCCGCTCCTTAAAGTTGTTATGTAACCTATTACCATTCTCAACAAATAGGCTACCTGGTGCCTAGTTCCAGAGTTAGCGCATTCAAACAAACAAATAATCTCCTGAGCTTTATAATATTTACATTATAACTAGCGAGCCCGTCAGACGTTGACCTGCAATTTGCAGTAGTAAATTGGCTCGACTACAGCGCCACATATCGGATCCTAACATAACTATGAACTTCTTCTTTTTGTCCTAATTTGGCAACCGGTCCTCTATATTGAAGACCATTACTGCAATTATCGAGTGTATATAGTTTCCAGTGTTATGACGATTTGTGTATCCTAACAAAATGGTGGTTCCCATGTTAGATCTTTTTAGGCAGTTTTTGTGGCATCTGAGAATTAATGATCCATGTTATTATTTCCAATTCACTTCACTTGTGCACAATAACCAAACTTTATTATTCATAACACCGCCTGTATAAAGGGTCAAATAACACAAATTTATGAATAAAAAATAAAAACCACTAGTACAATGGCAGTTTGAGATCCTGCCAAAAACTCCTAACTATGAAATTTCGCCTCGATAAAACTGTTGAAGCAAAGAGACTGCTATAAAAGTAATGTACCTAATCTCTTTGCAATCATTGCATGTATATTTATTTAAAAATATAAAATGTAACGTTGATTTGAGATGTCAAGTGAAAATATGTATTTTGTGGAACATATATCTATTTTCTATTATCATGGTACAATTGTCTAATCATCATCATCATCATCATCATCATTTAAGCCGAAATACGTCCACTGCTGGATAGGCTCCCCAAAGATCGCCACAACGACCGGTCCTGTGCTGCCCGCATCCAGCGGCTTCACGCAACCTTTACCAGGTCGTCGGACCACCTTGTGGCGGGTCTGCTCACGCTGCGTCTTCCGGTACGTGGCCGCCACTCGAGAACTCTTTGACCCCATCGGCCATCTGTTCTACGAGCTACGTGGCTCGCCCACTGCCACTTAAGTCTAGCTATTCTTCGGGCTATGTCGGTGACTTTGGTTCTCCTGCGGATCTTCTCATTTCTGAATCGATCACGCAGAGAAATTCCGAACATAGCCCTCTCCATTGCCCATTGAGTGACTTTGAGCTTTCTTATAAGGCCCATAGTTAGCGACCACGTCTCAGCACCATATGTAATCACTGGCAAGACACACTGGTCAAAGACTTTCGTCTTGAGACACTGCGATATCTTGGACTAGAATATGTTACGTAGCTTCCCAAACGCTGCTCAGCCGAGTTGGATTGTATAATTGTCTAATAATGTTACGTATTCTAATGTGTATATTATTTGTTACAACAACAAAAAATTTACAATATAATAAACAAGCGATTCCTAGCTAAACTGTGTTTCTTATAAGACTCCTTATAGTGTGAACAAACACACACACACAACACAAAAACAAACATAATACGTGAATATGAGTTCAATCGGCCAAGTCGTTCAACAGTTACACGATCACCAACAAATGCACTATAGGACTATAATGTACTCGTCCGTGGAAAACTACAAACTTTAATTAATTAAGTAATTAAAATAAATACGTGTTTTTGGCTGTCGTTTATTTTACTAAGTTTAAGTATTCAGTATAGGCCCTAAGAAGGCACTTATGAACGTCAAACATACACCCGGTTTGAACAAACATCTCAGTCATCGAAAAGAGCCGGCAAGAAACTCGATCGAGTTTTTCACTGTAATATTTTTTTTTGCCTTATCTGTCTACCCCACCCTGGATAAAATCCGAGCTACATTCATATATATAGTTTTAGCGGAATGTATGTGAAATAAGAATGGTAGAATATTACTATAGAATCTTACCTCATCGGAGGCCACAAATCAGCCTGCACGTCGACTGAGGCGGGCGGTTGAAAAATGCTTACACCTGTGTCAATCCAACTCCATTTTCCTAGTGAACCTGTGGCTCCAACCCAAGCGTTCTCTATACCTGCGAACATCCGAATTTAGGATTACTGAAGATGCTTGCCGATTCCCACAAACTCCAAACCTCTACAAACGCTTGGATAAAATAGGCAAGCCAAACATCGGTATCCACACGTTTGCGAGTTAGCTAGTGTGTTTTTCATAAGCAAGTATGGCGGAATTTGAGCTTGTGTCGGTTATAACATTTGGTTAAAACTATTTTTATTGTAAAAAGAAGCATAATTAATCGAGGAAAAATAATAGGATACGTGAAATTCAGTAACGAAGATAGTTAAATATTCACAGAAACCGCACCAAGTTTTATTTTTCTTTATTTTTCGATTATTTACTTCGTGCAAGCGAGTATCGCTACACACAAACGTCACAAACATGTGGACACATCATAAGCGCTTGCCGCAATCTCCTTTGACTTGTGCATCAAATACCGACTTAGCTCTGATCGGTGGCAAGCCTAGGCAAACGCCCTATCCACACGTTTGGATTTGTTAATGTTTGCCGAGGTTTGGCTGACGTGTGGATGAAGCATTAAACATTTTTTTTGAAATTATATTATACAAAAATAACAAAGTTATACGATACGCGCTGACATAGTAACAAAAAGGCTACACTATGAAGTTGCTTTGTTTTAAGGTGGTATTGATATTCACACTCGATGTTATGCGTCACGTTGTTCCTGCCCTATACGGTTGTTAATGGCTCGACTACAGCGCCACCTACTGGATCGTAACATAGTTATGAACCATCGACTCGATAAAATATATGTCAATATGAGTTCAATCGTTCAAGTCGTTTAGACGATCTTACAAACGTAAGGGAGATAAGGACACTGAGAAATCACTGAGAAAGTACAGAAGATAGCAGCTAAATAGCCTTGAGTTGAGTTTCTGTGGTGAGTAGGGTTTCAGAGTTACGAGGGTTCAGGACGAAAAAGCGCTAGTGATACACATGGCTAGTGATAGTTATAGTAATATATAGTTATAATGATATTAGATAATGATAGCTATCGCTAGTGATATTATGCGTCCATAATCTACTACCGTAGATTACCGTCGCTTACCATCAGGCGGGGTGTATGCTTCTTTGCCAACTTAACTTAAAAAAAAAACTATGTTTTCCTTCAATTACGCTTGGAACCCAAATCTTTTCAAGGCAGCGGCCGTCTCGATCGCCACTTTTTTTAAACCCAATAATAAATACGGTTGTAAAGTAAATAGAAGGAGCTTAATCGTTTATAGCTTACTAGGTCTGGTTTTAAGCATGGTCAAACCTAACTTCTTTAGGCATCTCATGGTAGCTATGTTCGCTAGGCTGAAACAATAATCATTATTAGTTGACGGTATGTTTAAAAAATTACTGTTATTTAACTTATAATATTGGTATAAACAATAGAATTCTGGAAAAAAATATTGTTTATTTATTTAAAATTGCTTCCGAAAATTATTATGAGTATAAATGAGTCACGTGATTTGAAACGCAACATAGAAAATATGACGCCACCGTACAACGAAAATACTGAAAATACACAGTTGAGTGTTTTCTTCTGATAAATGATACTAAAATTATTACTAAGCCTTGAATTAGTAACTTTAAAACTATATATGCTGAAGAAATTTCATTAATTAAATTCTACTAAAGTCAACTTTGTACATAATACCGTTTACCTTAATTTTATTTGTTGTATGAAGACATCACGCCGCGTTTTTGGAGAAAATTGTTTATTTAAATAAAAATAGATTTTTATATAACTTTAAAATGTGTCATAATTAATAAATAATAATTCACGGGTATTATTATCAACATAATTATGTTAAAGTTGTGTACTCCCGCATTAGGTTTATGTACGCCCAATCATTGACGTCAAGCAACAACGGCTGCGGGCAGTATTTGCATGGACATGACGTTGACTTTTTATTCTTCATTATTCAAATTTATTTTATGTGACGTCACATATCTGAGAGGAACGATTAAATAGCTACATATAATTGCCAACGTCCATACCACGTTGAAAACACCGGTTCTCGTCCGATCACCGAAGTTAAGCAACGTCGGGCGCGGTCAGTACTTGGATGGGTGACCGCCTGGGAACACCGCGTGACGTTGGCTTTTTTGTTACTTATTGTTGCATTTACAGTGACATCTATTGCTAAGAACTAAAAGCTACGCGCTTATCTACTCAACAATAAATGGCGGTGCAAGTAATTAATTAAAATACTGTACACTTTCAAGATAAGAAAAAAAAAATCTTATAATAGAACGACAATGTGCAATTTTTTTATGAATACATGTCGTTTTTTTAAATCATAATTTATATATTTTTTTAAACTTCAAAATATTTATTCTAACGGTAATTAATTATAGTTTTGATTTATTTATTCTTCCACGAACTGTAAACACCAACAACAGGATATACAACAATACGTTATCTTTAGTTTTAATTGTACTTGTGTTTTTTTTTCACTGTTATTATTCTTTAACTTATTAAGCATTTTTACTTTTTTGTCTGTGTAACAAATAAATGTTTTTTTTTCTTTCTTTAATACACATATTAGCAGCGCCCTTAGTGGAAAGACGCAATACTTTTAATTTGTATAATTCATGTTTTACTAGGTGACAATAGATGGTGTTGTAAACAATATATTAAATTTATGAACGCTTAGTTTTGAAGGAAAACCAATAGCCAGTGTCTTATACAATGACTAAGAAGACGTAAGAATTCTGAATCAAACTATTATTATTATTGTTAAAAATAAATAATTGAACTGGTGATTTAGAATAGCATGCGAAAGAGAGAGAATAATAATAACCAGAACCTTAAGACCATGTTTAGACACGTGTATAATTTTATTTATAAATATATTTAATTATCTCTACATATAATTCCCTCAACGATGTTTTATGTCGCAAGTCCATTTCCCCCTTAATTCTTAATCAAAAACTTATATTGACGAAAATAGTTTGGAATTAATGTTTTTTGTGATTTTTTTTTTCGAACTGATTATACTGTTAGCCATAAGGGCCCTGAAGCCTCAAACGGCTTTTACAGCTTAACCCGGGCTTTTGTGATAAAAAATATTCCAAACTATTTATTTTTCATCAAATGGCATTCCTATTTGAAAATATATTTAACTAACAAGCAGGAGGCGCCATCTATTAACAAAATATTTAACTAAATTGACGGTCAAATTGTTTACATTCTACAATGTGCGGGATATTCGCACGGATATTATAATTATATTGTAAATTAGTTGTGCAAACAAAACTCCACCAACCTCATCTTCCTAAGCACGCAGTTAGCAGCAGCCTGATGCCAGTTCAATCTCCCATCGTAAATATGGTAAAGACCGGTTCTACATCTAACAGTCTTCAGCTCGCTCACTCTCACTTCAAGATGTGCTGCTGTATTGGTGCAATATGATAAAATCACTTAAATGTAATATATACATATACTTATATATGTTTTATAATAGCTCGACATAATATTTTTACAGCACCTGATGGTAAGTACGGTACAGTCCATAAACAAGGCGACCGTCGGTGACACATATATCATCGGCAGACGTCGATGTTATGCCGGTCTGCTCAAATGTCTCTTCACGCCTCGTTTGAAGAACCCAATATAATAGCAAGGAGGGAACACGTTGGCTGGGAGACTATTCCACATCTGCACGGCACGGCAATCGTAAGAATTAGCAGACTTTTTTGATCGTGCCGTGACGGGCGCTAACGTACAGCTGTGGTTCCGTAGACCAGACCGCGTGGTTCTATAGTGGAAGGGAGACAAAGGGATAAGGTCAAACAATTCTTCAGAACATTCACCATGATACACGCTCAATCTATCCAGGGCATCGAGAAGGTATCGGGCGGAACCGTCCCAGAGATGCGAACAATATTCCATGCACGGTCGAACCTGAGCCTTATAAAGTAGGTACAGTTGTTCGGGCGTGGAAAAACGTCGCACTCTATTCAGGATGCCCAGTCTCCTGAATGTTGCGGAGATAACACTTCCAAAGTGATCCCTGAGATTGAGGTCACAACGAATCCTAGGATACTGAAGCTATCACGCTTTGCGACTTTGCGAGTGAGACATTTTCAAGAGTAGGGAAAGGGGGAAGTTATCAATCACAAGAAATATTTATGTTTTTACAATTACTAAGTCCGTGGCATCCAGGAATTGTGTCCGACTGGATCACAACGACTATACAATAGTCGCGTTCCGGTATTAGCTATTTTGCCAATTTGCCACTTTCCTGCATTTGCCTTCCTGCACTTTCCTGCCTTGCATTTTCCACCGTTGGCTGGCTGCTCATCGGTGACCATAGGCTACGGTAACCATTTACCATTAAATGCACTTACCCCTCTCACATACAAAGGGTCTTTCGACATTGCAAGGTAGGTCTACAAACACGGGCTTGTCGTGCTGGACTCTTTCTATGGCCACGCAATCAGCCCCTCCTTCCGGCACCGGTACGTGTGTCCTGTTCAACCACTGGAAAAAAGAGATTCTTGATAAAATACATTTAAATTTTGATTATCAGAAGAGTTCTTTTTGAATTTAGTAGAGAATAAAGTTGATAGTCGCGCGAGCCTCATGTAACCGTAGTGAGACATGATGAAGTTAGCAAACAATGATAAAAATGTAAATTCATTTCACTAACTTTTTTTGTTATTTATCTAACTATGATAATAATGGCTAACTCCATCGTGTTGTTGAAACTCGCGATAAGATTTTTGGCACTCGCTACGACCACCCTTTCCAGCGGCAACTCAAGCCTAGGTCCGTTCCTCCGGCATGGGGCCTTTGAGCCAGCAGCCGCTCGCGCGATACAGTGACACTGCATTCACAAGCTATCAAGATAGCAAGTTAAACGCTAAACCTACCTTATATATAAAAATCTTTTGTGCGTCTTTTACATAGTGATAGTGTAACTTCTAAATCACTTGACTGATTGATCTCATATTCACTCAATATATTTGTTTTATCGAGACGACGGCTTATAGATATGTTAGGATCCGATAGGTGCCGCTGTGCTCGAGACTTTAACTACCGTAAAGAGCTGTACAGCGTCTGCCAGATCAGTTAGTGAAGTACAAAACGGTACAATAATTGACTTTGAATACAATTAGATATCTTAGAACCCGCGTTCGTTATTAAAATGTAACCCCCTCCCAAAAAAAAAAAATTAAATACAATGTTCAATTAGGAAATTCTGTTTCTTTTTTATAATGTTTTCTGTGACGAATCTTCGAACATCCTCGATGTATGACCCCCGCATACTTAAATTCTAAATCCGCACATGTTCTGTATGTTATTTTTTTATGTGATGCTTTGGATGTCTATAATCACAGCAATAATCCCAATGAAAACGTTACCTTAGCTTGATATCACATTTACATAATATGTGTCATATTTACATAAACTTTACACATATGATGTATGGGTGATGTCAAATATAAGTCATGACATGTATTAACTAAGATGTTATTGGCATCTCTTACTCCTTACACTATACATTTTTCAGGATTGTCCTAAGCTTACCGCTGGAAAATGTCTATGGATATTGCCATCCTTATCACTCTTCAGTACGTCGATAGCAGTCCTTCTCAGTTCCACTCCATGACTCCATCTGTAACCGGCTGGATCTTCAGCTGAATCTCGCCTGGCGCCGATCCATACAGATTCTACAGCTAAAATTAAATACCATTCCAATATTAGAAGCTCAAGAGATTGTTTGTTTTTTTGAATGCGCTAATCTCCATATATACACCCATTAGATTTGAAAAAAAAAAATGATTCGTTTTATAAAACCACGATGCACAAGTGAAACTTTTTTAAAATTTAAGAAATTACTGTTTTTCACTAAATTACTCAAAAACTCGCAAGATAGCTTGGCTGGATTAATGGCAGTTCCCTTCACCTTTCCTTAATAGATAAAAGAAATAATACAACATATAATATTATGTATTATTCCTAAGCAAAAAGCCATATACCATGATCCCAATTTACGAATATAATCCTTGACTGCACGGCATAAAATTCAATTTTATTTGCGACAATGTAATGTAATGCGACATGCGATAGATGAACGTTTTCTTTGGGGGCGATCGAATAAAAGTTTAAGTTCTACATAAATTTACGATAGAACTCTAAGGAACGGAGCAGGAACCATGAACCTGAGTTGACCTACACTGAGTTTGCCGTATAATTTTAACACAGATGAAACCGTGGGGTACACCTAGTAACACACAATAACTTACAGAATTGAGATTCAGATAAGGCTTCGGCAAGAAATTCCGCTTTATCTCTCGTGTCCAATACGGCCAGACTTCCGTTGTGATGACCCCTGTAAAAGTGTATCTTATGTCATAAATACAGTAAGCTACAGTCTATGATTCTATTATGAAGTGTATATAATCTCAAAAACTAGGGTACACCTGAAATATTCTTCGCTCGAATATAACTCCGCTCGCGTGAATTACAGAATGCCGTTGGTCGACTCGTGCTGCACCCGCTTAAAAGACGGAAGACGGAAATGCTTAGAAAGCAGATATATGTTTTCGTTGACTTTTTTGTAGGTCTTTTCAAAATCTACAATTATGTAGAGCATTAATTTAATATGTATATCGTATGATTTACTCAGCGTAAGCGCCCTAAGTGCGTATTTTTTCCGAATTCATTCACCATTATCGCCACTGCTTCTTTCGTATGTTACTTTATCTTACAAAATATATCCTATGACTTGGCCAGATAACATAGCTATGAATTAAAATAAAAAACATATAAATCGGATAAGTGGATTTCGCGTGAAAAGAACATAAACGGACAGACAGACAGAGAGCTATGAGTTTTATAATATTAGGTTCTTACATATGAAATTGGCGTTTTGTTAAACTGGTCACATTGATCTCAAATATCTGGGCGTTTGGTTAGGAATTCCAAGTTCAAATTTATTTCAAATTTGTTCAATGATTCATTTGTTTTCGCACCATTTGAGTTTTTAATTGACATCCTTCTCCTCATAAAATGGAAAACTTAAAATATCGCGTTATTTACGAATATGAGTTCCACCGTGGCATCAGCCCTGCAGGAACAGCTCGAAGAATTAATGATGTGTATGGGGAAGCTACTGTAATAGAAAGCACTGTACGTTTTTGGTTCCAACGTTTTCATTCTGTAAATTTGACCTACGAAACAAACTCCGTGGACGGCCGGAGACCCTGGTTGAGAATGAAGAATTATAGGTGATCGTGGAAGCGGATCCATCGTCAGAGTTAGTGACAGGCTTCGATGTGAGCGATAAAATAATTTTAAGTTTCTTGAAACAAATTGAAAAAGTGAAAAAGCTCGAGAAATAGGTACTACATGAATAGACTACACAACACACAAACAAACACGCATTGAGTGCTGCGTTACATTACTCAACCGTCACAATAATGAAGACATTTTGAATAGTATTGTTACTTGAGATGAAAAATAGGTCTTTTACGACAATCAGAAACGCTCATCACAGTGGTTGAACCCACGGGAACCGGCCAAATCCTGTCCCATGTGAAAGTTGATTCAGAAAAAGGCACTGTTAATGTTTGGACCAGTGCTGGTGTCATAAACGACAGCTTCCTAAGATCTGGTCAGACGATAACGACATATCTGTATTGTCAATAATTGCAAACCATGATGGAAAAGCTAGCCGTTAAACAACCGAGACTAGTTCTCTAGCTCACTATCTCTCTAGCTCACTGCTACTTCAGGACAACGTTAGACCTCATACTTCAAGACAAACCGTCGCTAAATTAGAGGAACTGCGGTTGGAATGTCTCCGACACCCACCATACTCTCCGGATCTTGCTCCATATATCACCATTTTTTTCGGAATTTGAACAATTTCTTGCAAGAAAAATAATTCAATTCCGATGAGGCTATCCTTCAAAGATTTTATTGATTCTCGCTCCCACATTTTTTTCAGCAATACTACCTATAATAGCAATAGCAACTACCTATAAAATGACGAAATTGCATAAATAATATTGGTACATACATTGATTGATTAAATTTCTTAATATTTTTTCCTTTTTCTTTTTCCATATAAAATGCTAATTTCATATGTAAGGACTTATTATGTATTGATGTAGCTTTGCGAAATAAACTCTAAGATCGGTTCAGTAGTTTTTGTGTTTACCCATTATTGAGTTTATCAATTATTACAAGCATACATAAAATCATTATTTAATTAATACACTAGGTAATGCTAATGTTGGTGTACCATTAAAAAAATATAGGGCTCATGTGGCTATTTATTACCCTTATGTTATATATCGTACACCGAGCATATATTGGTGTTCCGACAGCTTCATTATGAACTATTTGGGGAGATTTGATAGGATGTAGTTGGATCCCCTCTCTCTTGCGTGAGATTTATCGTAGTTTTAAAGAATTACACTGAATTGATATGTGCATGTATTTTGTTTCAAGTCACTAGATACCAAGGTATTAATACTGACATTTTCAATGGGAATCTCAATGGGAATCCCAGGGATTTCCCTTACCTTATTTAAGCTTACAGAATTAATTAGCCTGTATTAAAGGATTATTATTATTATCAATCAACTGAAATTAATAACATTAAATAGGGTCAAAGCGGTATAGCTGTAACGTTTCCGTTACTCTGATGTGATTCAATGCATTCGGTTACTGAGTTCCCCCTTACCTAAGGAAGTATTGCATCATAAAACTTTGTCATTTCGGTAATATTATAATATAAGTAAATTTAATTTAATAAATTAATATTCCAGCTATAACACACATATGGGTGTCAGGACGTTTGAATATGACGAAGATTCCGTCATTTATGCCTGGTACAATCCATCTAATGGAAAACGTATACCAGACCCGAAAACTTACGGTGATGCATCAATACTAAAGGGTATACGTGAGTTAAACATTCCATAACAAAAATTTTTCTCGATTACTTTGAGCTCTTAGGCAAATTAATTAATTGTTAATTGTAATTGTTATTAACAATTTTTATTTCGTTATACTCATCATAGTTTTAAAACGAATGTACTAATTCGAATAATTCAAAAAGTTATTTACGCCTACTCATTCATTACCTACCTCATCCACATATTGATATCGTAATACGAATAATAATATTTTGTTCACATCAGTGTTTATAGTTGACTAATTTGAACATAAAACGTTTATTGTAACATACTTAACCATAATAATTACATATAATGTCTCGCGGACTTTTTTGTTCACATTAGTGAGAACGTTAAATATGTATAGTATTTTTTAACTATGAAATTAATACCAATAGTTTTTGCAGCGCACGCAGAGTAAGCATACTTTTAGGGTTTTTTTTTATGTTTTTTGCGTAAAACTATCGACATTTTTATGAGGAATAAATTATTTCTCAAATTAAAATATAACTTATTTTACTCGCTGATAATATAGCTTTATACTGGTGAAAGAATTTTAAAAGTCCAGTAGTTTTTGATTTTATCCATTACAAACAAATAAAAAAGGTGTGTGTGCGATTCACACACGATAGAAGTGAAACTTCATTTTAAAAGACATTTTCTATTTTATTTAAACAGTGTGCAATATACATAATAATGTGCGTTAAACGTTTAACATTTAACATTTAACATTTAACATTTAACGCTTGGAAGTCGCATAAGAAGTTTCACTTCAGAAATTACATCTTTCCTCTTTATTATATTAGTATAGATGAGTACCTACAATCGGTCAGAAAAGTTTTTCTGTAAAAATCAGGCGAAATACAAAGTTCTAAGCAGACAACCTATATTTTTTTGGGTGCAACTTATGAAATTGTTGACTGTTGACGGCTTTTTTCATAAGAAAAACTTGTGTATCTTTTTATACTTTGCTTACATACGTGTTACGCCATCGCAACACATCATAATTATTGACCGAGAGTGAATATGGAGTCCGAGTTCCCAGTGCCACGGTGCACCTCACATAGAGTCAGCAATTTCAGTAGAAACGTTCGGCAACCCGACTCCTCATTATGTTTGTATTAATTATTAAACCGCACTGTGAGCCTAGCATCGGCAACAGTCACATCTTATTTGTTTTAGACTAGTTTCTAATTTAACTTAAAATTAAGTTTAAAGTAATTTTGTTTTTTTTTGGATCCTCCGTCTGACCTTCGTAATTTACGGACCTTCGAAATTTATTTACAACACAAATATAGAAATATCGATATTCGATGTTTTTGTTCCTAATATACAATATATTTGACATATCAGTGTCAAAACACCGATGAATATCGATCATCCATATCGGTATGTTCAGGCTTGCTATTGAGAGCTGATTTCTTTTAAGTGTAGCGTTGTGGAACCTTTGAGTACCTTGTCAATGAAACAATAATAAAAAATAATACACACCGGCACAGGATTTTAGAATTCTCCCAATTCACTGCTAAATTCTGTATCAGGTACTCTCTGTCGTTAAATATATATGATTCCCATTTGTCTGAAGATTCCTGTGGCACTGGAAAACAAAAACTTGTACAATAACGATTAAAATTAAAATTCCGACTTTATACTTAATATAATAAATCAGAAAAGTTTTTAGTTTAATTATTTGTTTGTTTAAACGCTTTAACCTCAGAAAATACCGGTCGTATTCGAAAAATAGCAATTCGATAACCAGATTGATCAGGAATAGTATAAGCTACACCTCTCAGCTAGCACGATTTTTAAGGTTTACTGCTGGGATACCATTAAGATCACTGGCTTTCCAAGCATCAAGATAAAGTAGCTCTCTGCTCACCTAATACGTATATTGGACATCGCGGTAACGCTATTTAGTATTATAGGCGATTGCGACTACGATCTTCGAGCCTGAAGTTAACCGTAAAGATGTTAGCCATTAAAGTTGCTTTCTTCCATAGGCTTGGCGATACCCCAAAAGTTACGACTGTTAGTCGAATGTTCCACTAGTTTCTGGCCAAAACGGACGACGCGGTGGGCATGATATATTGTAAGAAAGCCTCTTACAGGATTTGGTGGCACTGTTGTTATTTTCTTTGAGGGAGCTGTCATTGGGATCTTTATTTGTACAACCCTTAATCTAAGCACGATACACAGCCTGCCTCTGATTGACAGCGTCAACTCATTCGTGACTGAACCAAGAGTGTCTATAGTGATTACTGACCAACGAAGGAATGTCATATCCAAGGTAGCAGTAGCAAGCAAACGTAAAACGCTCGAAGCGAAGTCATTATTGAATGATTTTAACAATGCAACTCCTACCGAGCGCTTACCTTGCTAGGAGTGGCAGCGAAATATATATTTTTATGCTTTTAATATAATGGTTTCGCAGCCTTCTTTGTAGATATATTAAGAGCAATATTTTTGTAGAAAATTGTATTTACGTATCACTAACCATTACGGCAGCGCACGCAGAGAAAGCAGTTCTGGAGCGATTTTTATTCCGACTTACTTAACAAAAATGATTTGAAGCAATGATGGCTAAGTGGTAAAGTGTACGAACATCGCGTCGATGGACGTGAATTTGAATCCCTGCAATGAGCCTAAGCTTTCAGTGAAGGAAAACATCATGATGAAACCATAGCATAGTGGTAAGGGTTTTTCTAATGCCCGCCTGGCTAGCTACCACCCTCAAGTTAAAAGTCTGTCGCCAAGCACCTATATTGTGTGTTCCGATAGCTGAACTTGAGAACCGGTCTTCCACTAGGCTTAGCGTGTTACCATCTTGGGTCACATCAGGTGAGATTGAGGCCATAACGCTAAAACCTATAAACGATTATTAAAAACACTTTTTAATTGAGGTCTTCACAATCCGATAGCTCGAGAGAGAACGTTAAGGTAGGGACAAATTGAGCCCACGTACACCACGTATACAACGCATTATAACATCTAGACTTCTTAATTTGTATAAAAAGAGAGGTCTTAGAAACATACTTATCATACGCATCGCTGTCATACGCGTCCTGCGCAACGTTTGATCTGTTGATCCAGTTTTTTTTTATCGTTATAGGTTTGGCGTAGTGGCCACAATCTCACCTGATGTTAAGTGATGATGTGGCCCAAGATGATAACACGCTAAACCTAGTGGAAGACTGGCTCTCAAGTGCAGCTGCCGGAACACACCTATTGGTGCTTGGAGGCAGATTTTCAACTTGAGAGTGGTAGCTAGCCAGGCGAGCATTAGAAAATGCCCTACCACCATGCTATGATATCATCATGATGTTTTCCTTCACTGAAAGCTCAGGCTCATTGCAGGGATTCGAATTCACGTCCATCAACGCGATGTTCGTACACTTTACCACTGAGCCATCATTGTTTCGGCAATCGGCATCGGTATGGGTAGGTGGAAGGGATATCATACGCTATCCCACGCGTAAGACCAGTGTTCTTATAAAACTTACACTCGCTGCGCGTCAGACACGAAGAGAACGTTTGGGGAAGTATTTACGCTTTAAAAATGGGAGATGAACAACTGATTAATTTGGTTAGGCGATATGAAGCCATTTATAATCTTAAATGCCTTGAATATCGTGATGCTACATTATACAAAGCAACTTGGGAAGATATAGCAAAACTGCCTAATATACAACAGAAATAATAACTCATCCTCAAATTCACTCTCACAATTATGTAAAACATTAGTGCACCTGAGAAATGACATCAGCGTCTGATGTCAATATGCGTTGCATACGCGGGACAAGTGAGCACACCAATTATCCTACGTTGCATGGCATATGTGGCGTACGTGGGCTTAGTTTGTCCTTACCCTGACTATTCCACGGCTAAAATAAGAATCCCCTTAAGTTCCTTGCTTATAAATTGTGTGCGGTCATAAAATACACCTGTTGCTACCGCGCTCAGCGAATAGTGATAAAGTCAATAGTACAGATACTAAGTCATTAGTACTATTTCCATAATTACATCGACGATTCTCCGACATATTATACTAAATAGTATGTTATTTGATATGACGTATTATTACAGAAAGCCGGCCCTTGTCACACTTAGGCCAAATCTTCACTTCTGGTGAGATTTTGACCAAACCTTAAGTCTATACAGTTAAAAAAAGTTTCATACCTCTGTATTGTTCATGATAACTACCCACACATAAAACAAACGATAAAGAATAAAAACTAAATTTTAACACAAAATCCATCCTAACGCGTCCGACCATCACGCGACACTGCGATAAATATCCCAATTCCCACAAATTTATATAGGTACTCAATAAAAAAAAAAGTTCTGTATTTAAAATATACAAAATGGCCGTTGATGTTATGAGAACTCATGACTTATCGTGTACAGTACTCAATGGATTTATTTTAAGTTTATATTTAATATTTTATAAATATGTAATTTTCTAACAATCACGTGGTTATATTTCCTAGACATGATGGTTCACATCGCACACCTGGTTGAATGGAACTGTATTATAATATAATGGAATGCAATGACTTATGTGTTACACTAGAAGCGCTGTTTCGTCCTTAAAACTGGCTTCCGTGTAGCAGGCAATTACTACAACTCAAGTGACCAAATGTTGTAGAATTTTGACCATGGCAACAATCCTTGTTATAAATGATTATTACCGGCTGTCAAAGACATAAATTAGTTGTTACCTAGCAACACTTTAGACCTTGCAAGTTGCAACAAATACATTTGGTATAATGTCCTTCACAGTTGGAAGTCTCTCATCTCCATGGGCGTAACCAGAATTTTGCCGGGGCGAGGGGAGCAGGTAAGGGCAAATTAATTTTGAACAATTTTTTATACTAGCTTGGCAATATCATTCTATAGCAACTGATGGTAAAAGTACGGTAAAGTCCAAAAACAATGGTGACCATCGGTGACAGATTCCATCGACAGTAGTCGCCGTCATACTGGCCTGCAGAAATTACCCCTACAAGCTTCGTTTGAAAGACGCATAGGAAGGAGGGAACACGTTGACTGGAAGACTATTCCACATTCACACGGTACGGCAAAGGCAAGAATTCTTTTCTCATGCAGTGATGGCTGCTACCGTGTAGCAGCTCCGTAAAATAATCTGCGTGGCTTTGGAAGATCATGGCATAAGGTCTAACAACTCTTCAGAAGTTCAGAAAATGTATGTTCATAGTGTACCATGATACAGACTATGAAACCCTCAGCGAGGCAATGTCCCTTCGCAACTGAAGCGGTTCTAAGTATTTAGTAATGTCTGTATGCTGGATGATTCACAATGCGGATAACCCGTCTCTGCAATCTGTCCAAGAAATCAACGACGTATTGGAAGGTACTTTCCCAGAGATGCGAACAATATTTTATACACTGCCACACTTGAGTCTTATAAAGAAAGTACGGCTAGTCGGGCGTGGATAATCATCGCACTCTGATCAGGATGCCAAGTCTCCTCGATGTTGCGGAGATAGCGCTTCAAATGTTATGCCTAAGATTAAGGTTATAATAGATATCCATTCATGTTATATTGAGGCTGTCACACTTTGCGAGTAAGTCATTTTAAAAAGAGAAAAGCAGAGTTTTTTACAAGAGAATATACAAACTTGAACTCAAGCATGTTACGAAGATATGAGGTTATATAGAACTGATTGAGGTCAGTAACAATATCTGTCTGCAATTTCTCGGCTTCAGTTCGAATACAGGTAGACATACTGCTTTAATCTCATCTCTCAAGCTCATCTCTACAGCCATTTATGGAACCAGAGCCTAACATACTATCTATATCTAGGAAACAGGGTAGACGACAATACAGAACCTGGTAGAACTCCTACTTTAACTAGCATGAGCTGCGAACTGTATCCATCAACGAGGATACATATTATACAAACATGAAAAATTTAGGTTTCTACGTATACAGGTTGTCAGGGAGACTTTACGCTTTATAGTCTTTTGACCGCGGCTCAAGACCCTATCGAATACTTTTCTATGTTGAGGCTAATTGCTGCAGCGTCGCCATGTTCGTCAATCACTTCCTACTCCCAGCGATGCAGCACGTACACTAGAAGATCACCTGTTCATCGTTTCTTACGAAAGCCATATTATTGCCGATCATTAATTAAGGAGTGATCTTTTAGGTATGTGTATTTATGATTTGTTCCATGACTGTGCACAAGACTAAGGTTACGTCGATTGGGCTAAAGATGTCACCGTTGGTATCTCTCCGCAAAGGCACATTACCATGATCGTGGCACAGGTGTTATAGACGTGTCAGTGCTGAGGACTTCTATACTGCACAGTTTTTGAGGAATACCACTGAGATACCAATAGGACCACTGGCTTTCTAAGCATCGAGAAAAAGTAGCTCTCTGCGCACCTCACTTTGCGCAATACGTATGCTGGACTTTGTGACAACGCTATTTGGTATTATAGGTGGTTGTGGGCTACGATAGTCGAGCCTGGAGTTTACCGCGAAGATGTTAGCCATTAGAGTCGCATTCACGCATTGGTAGTGGGCGAGTACCTTAGCGGGGCAGCGATAGATGATTAAAATAGGCTTGTATTCATTTAGCCATACTAGAGTTACGACTGCCAGCCGAATGTTTCGATAGTTTCTGAGCGAATCGGACGACGCGCTGGGTATCTGTTATAATGTAAGAAGTGCTCTTACAAGACTTCGTGGCACTGTTGTAATTTGCTTTGAGGGATCTGTCATTGGAATCTTTATTTGCACTACCCTTGATCTAAGCACAATACGCAGCTTGCTTCAGATAAACAGTGTCAGTGCATTCGTGATTGAACCAAGTGTCCATAGTGATTACTAACAATATCGAACGAAGCAATGTAATATTCCATTTCTAGTCATATCCAAGTTAACCCGATTGCCGCCCGCAACATCTTCAAGTAGCAAGCTAGTGTAAAACGCGCGAAGTGAAATCATTGTTGAATGATATTAATAGCGTTTTTTTAATATTAGTTATTCTTCGTTTCGGATACACTCGGACTCCGAAAGAGCGCTTACCAACCACCTCGCTGGGAGGGTAGCGAAATAATTTTTGAATGATTTTAATGCAGTGGTCCTTAAAAACATATTAACTTTTCGTTTCGGGTGCACTTCGACTCCGGCCAAGCGATTAGCAACTCCATGCTAAGGGAGCTGCCCTTCCTGCCATTGCCAAATGGGTTCCTGCCCGTACCGTACCAATTATTATGTATGTGCGCACGAAAGTCCAATTAAAAAAGTAATTATAATAACTCTTGTCAATTTGGCGCGGTTCGTCACAATTAACTACTACCATTGTCAAGTGAGTATTTGTTTCCTTTCACAAATTCAGTGTCTTCTGATAATTTCAGAGAGTTTTTGTGACATCTCAGAGTTCACTTTGCACAAAAACCAAGTTACAATAGGCAAAATGAAGTAAATATTAGTTACTTTAAATTTATTAATTGCGTCGTATCACAATTATTAAGTTTATAAGCTTTAACATCAAAATGATTTATTAATTTGGGTAGAATTACATAAAAACTTGGCCGAAACTGTCTTGTTATATTGCGTTTTATATTCCGAAAAATCTTAGGTAGTCTTATTTTGTTCTATGAAGAAAGCATCAATTTCTATGTTTGGTATTTGTACTATTTTTATGTAATGTAATAATAGATAGTTATTAAATTAAATGTACTTATTTTGACGTAAGTACTAACGTTTACGTATTTAATTCGTCATCATCCCATTGAGCGAAAAGACATCTACTGACAGATATGTCTTCATGCCCGGTCCTGCGCTGCACACATTCGCCGGTTTTCCGTAACCTTGACCAGGACCATTTTGTAGAGGGCCGGCTCACGCACCGTCTTTTGGTGCGTGGTCGTCGAACGAAAACTTTTTGACCCCATCGGCCATCAGTTCTACGAGCATTGTACCCCGTCCACTGCCACTGCAAATGTAACAATTCTTAGAGCTTTGTCGGTAACTTTGATACTTCTGTGAATTCCCTCATTTCTGATGCGATCACGCAAAGAAACTCCAAGCAAGCAAGGGTGTAGTCTGGTATACGAGCAAGGGGTTAGCAGGATGCAGGTAAGCTGTGTGCTGGATGACTAGACAAATTTAATATTCCAGCATTATGTGTAACACATTATGTGGCCGCATGTGTCGAAGAACTGATAACCAATGGGATATGGTAGTGCTGGAGTGGAGACTGCGTTTAGGCAAACAAATTGTTTTTTTTTATCGTTATAGGTTTGGCTTAGTGGCCACAATCTCATATAATGTTAAATGACGATGTGGCCCAAGATGATATAACACGCTAAACCTAGTGGAAGACTGGCTCTCAAGCGCAGCTGCCGGAACACACCTATTGGTGCTTGGCGACAGATTTTCAACTTGAAGGTGGTAGCTAGCCAGGCGGGCATTAGAAAATGCCCTACCACTATGCTATGGTTTCCTCGATGTTTTCCTTCACCGAAAGCTCATGCTCATTGCAGGGATTCGAACTCACGTCAATCAACCTGAAGTCGTACACGCTACCACTGAGCCATTATTGCTTCAATGTGTGGGACGTCCTTGTAAGAAATAGAGCGAGGACTTGCTCAGGGTGATTGGATTCGATTGACTGCGAAGGACCGAAGAGCGAGTCCACTGATGATCTTTGGGGGAGGTCTATGTCCAGCAGTGGACAGATACAGGCTGATGATAATGATAATGAGTAACCCTATGGTTGGAAAAATATAATTATTGCTTATTTTCAATAAATATTTATTAGACATTGTCAATGGAACTTCTAATATTCCTAGAGATGGCAATGTTGCGGTGATCTATACATGCCTATCCCTCTTCTTCTTGAACAAAAACCTGCCTACATGGTAGCTAGTGCATCAGGATTATTAAAAAAATGAACAAAATTAATAGATTTTTTTATGAATTTTCGTTGACTGTATTTTTCTGTTCGTTTCCAACTGAAAGCTGTGTTTTGGAAACAATGTAATATTAAAATAACAGACTGGGTCTACTGACACGTTGCGAAAGTCGATTTATTCTTATTATTATAAATAGCTTGAAAACGGTTATTCGTTTTATTTTGGACGGGTTTATACAAATATGAACAAGTGCACCGACATATCTATGTATTTTTAAACATCGTAGCTCCCAAACGGCTGAACGGATTTAGACCTAGTTTTTTGTTTGAAAGGTGTCTTGATCGAGAGTATTCTTATTAATAATTCAAGAAAATCTGTCGAGCCGTTTGAAGATTATCAGCTCTTTTCTAGTTGATAAACGAGTGTGATCATCTTTCACAGGTCTTACTAGGTCGAAATTTGGTATTATGTTATTTCAATCATATTAAAAAAAACATGGCAATATTGTGCAGATGCTGCAGTATCATCAGGAATTTGCAGTATACCCAACTCTTCGCTAAATTACAGCATGGATATCGTGTTTATGATTATTGGAATGGCCTCAATGAATAGTTTACTTACGTCGGTAATTTTTAAATTTTCAAATTATCTTGTGTTAAAAAATATTGTTTATCGATTATACACTTTAGAGACGTTTTAGTTTCATAAAAGCAAAAATACAAGTTTATTTATCTAAATCGATATGATCCACTTCAAAGTACTCCCCATTGACTGCAACTCATTTACGCCAGTGTTTGATCTAAGCCCCGAAATATTGTTGGACCTCAATTTTCGGTATGTTCATCAGAACCGTCTTCAATTATTTTATGATATCCTCTCGGATGCCGTAACACGTTCCCTGAAGCGTTTTTTATCATTATAGCTTTGGTGTTGTGGCCACAATCTCACCTGAACTTAAGGCAACGTGCTACCACGCTAAGCTTTGTGGAAAACTGGCTCTCAAGTGCAGCTGTCGGAAAACATCTATTGGCTTATATGCATTTTTAGCCTAAACAGATGTTGTATAATATTGACGTTTTGATACAAAATTGATTTTCGTTGTTTGATGTTTTTCTTCATTATGTGGAGTCATAAAATCTTTTTTTATACTACAAAGGTCGCAAACAAGCATAAGGCCCGCCTGATGGTAAGTGACTACCGTAATTTAAGGACACTTATAATACCATAGGTATCACTAGCGCGTTGCCAACCTTGAATCCCCCTTCCCCAAGGAGCTCTAGAAACCCTACTCACCGCAGAAACAACACTAGGTCATTTGGCTGCGATCTTCTGTAGGGTTGAAGTATTCCACCAATCGGACTGCTCCAAGTAGAACGAAATCTCTAAATAAATTTCTCTGTGCTTTACCTCTCTTTAATCTGCCACAAGGTCTAAGAAGTTTTACTTCAAAAGCACGTACACATCTGTTTACGCGCGTCTGTCTGTCTGTCTGAACGCGATAAACTCAAAAACTACCGAACTGATTTTCATACGGTTTCAGTCATCAGTGGACGGAGTGATTCATGAGGAAGGTTTAGGTGTATAATTCATTACGGTTTTGTGTAAATTTACTGAAATATGACTATGATTGTTGAAAATGTCGGAAAAAATCATGTCGACTGGGAGATTTACAGGCGTGCACCGCGTAAACCAATAGAGTTATATGTATTACTCTGCTACCTGTGCAAAGCCAGGGCGGGTTGCTAGTATAAAAGAAAATGGAACCAAATTTGACTACAGATTTTACTCGTTGTTACATACGTCCGGAAAAAGATCTAAGTTACTTGAATCAACTTGCAACTAAGTAAGTTATAATTCAAAAATGTTTATTACAATTATTGCAGCAATTCTAAATAATATTTATAACAGTAGAATCATTAAGCGCTAAAATAATTCAAAAAGTTCAATCACAAATTTAATTGATACACGGAACCTTGGTGACTTTCCAGGGAGTTCACTTTAGAAATCGCTGTGTTAGACTGAAAAAAACGGTACAAGAAAAGGTTGGAGATAAACAGAGGCCAAGCGCAAGCGGTACGACCTGAGTGACCTGAACATTAGTGATATTTTTAAAGTTGAAAATTAAATGATATTGCATAAACTGATCCAATCTAACTTCACTGTATACAACTGATAATAATGATTATAAAAAATGATTCCAGTGTATTTTATTATTAAACTAGCGGTGCCCCGCTGCTCGGCACGTGCTTATTACGCATTAAATAGTTCCTTCTAGTAATTCTATGTGTACTTTGCGTTAAGCCCGTCACAATGAGTCTCTGTTGGACCGACAATGGATTGTCGATCTCACGATGATCAGTTGGCTCCTATAGCGAATGTTACGACTGGTGAATAGTGGCCGCGATCCAGTCGTCTCTTATCACTTAGCCCCAGAATACGCATGATTATTTTAGGATTAGGTAAACACATGCAATATACCTCCTCAATGCTCTGGACACGTTGCAGAGACGGGCTGTTCGCATTGTTAATGATGCAGACGTTACCCAATACATCGTCTACCGTCTGTATCATGGTGAGTGTTCTGAAGAACTGTACAATCTAGTTCCCTCCTCTCCTTTCCACAGAACCACACACGCTGGACTTCGGAATCACAGTTTTACGGTAACCTCCATCTCGGAACGAACTAAAAAGTTATCAATGTCTTATCTTTCCCGTACCGTAAAACTGTTATTTCTCCTTACGATATTGGGTTCTTCAAGCGTAACGCGAAGAGATTTTTACGCAGAACGGCATGACAGCGACGACCGCCGGTGGATTTCGATCTCTCGGTAGTCGCAGTTGTGTTTGGATTGTACTGTGCTTACACCATCAGAGACAGTACCGTCAATTTACCTAGCTACTTTTAAAAAAACTCAATTTTTGTACATGGCATCCGAGATTAACACCGATTACTATCTTCGGTATAAACCAAAATATATTTTCACAAACTTTTTTTTTTATACTACAAAGGTGGCAAACAAGCATATGGCCCGCCTGATGGTAAGCGGCTACCGTAGCCTATGGACGCTTGTAGTACCATAAGTATCACTAACGCGTTGCCGACGTTGAACCCTTCTACCCCAAAGAGCTCTGGAAACCGGGAACGTTTCCTACTCACCGCAGGAACACAACACAAGGTTGTTTGGCTGCGATCTTTTCTAGGGTGGAGGTGTTCCACCAGTCGGACTGTCCCAATTAGAGAGAAATCTCTAACGAAATTTCTCTGTGCCTACCTAATGATGGCGCAGTACGCAATGATGGCGCAGTGTTAGCGTGTACGGACATTGCGTCGATGAGCGTGAGTTCAAATCCCTGCAATGAGCCTGAACTTTCGGTGAAGGAAAACATCGTGATAAAACTACAGCATGGTGGTAGTGCTTTTTCTTACACCGACCTGGTTAGCTACCACCTTCAAGCTGAACTATGCCAAGCACCTATAGATGTGTTCCGGCAGCTGCACTTGAGAGTCAGTCCTCCCACTAGACTTAGCGGGTTACGGTTCTTGTGCCACATCATCACCTAAGACCAGGAGATATTGTGGTCACAATGCTAAACCTATAACTATAAAACAAATTGTAAGAAGTTAGACTTTTTTGGCGTAACAAACTAAAAATCACTCCAAAAAATTGTATCCTGCGTGCAAACAACACTACATAGTTATCTGTCAATGATAATAATGCACAATGTACATGTTACATTCCGTACTTTTTGCCTATCCATTTAAAGATAATACTCACTGCCTACCCCATTCGAGTTGAAACGTCGTGTTGTAAAATGTCACCGCGATGACTGTAGTTAAGATTCATCAAAAGTTCGTAAAATCGAGCTTGAAACGGAACATCTCATCAAAAGGTTTGTTCACATGGAACATACAGATAATTTTTTTTTTTACCATGCTGTTTAATATATTACCTACTATAATTATATACTAGCTGATGTGTACGGATATTTCGTACATTATAAAATGTAAAACTAACAGCTGTCATGTTAGTTAAGCAAATTGTTCATAGATGGCGCCTTGAATATATTTTCATTAGCATCAACAGATGGCATTACTAATGAAAAAGTATTTTTAATCATTTTTAGCGAAAACATTTTTCAATAATGGGGAATATAAACTTTAAAATGATATTTGAATCATTGTTTTTTATGGAAAATTAACAGGGATTTGGCGTTGCAGCGCCTTTAAGTAATAATATATATGATTATCACATTTCAATTTCTATACGATGTATATTATAAAGGGGAAATATGTTAATGCAGATAAAATTAATATTAAACATTATTACTAGAGAGGACACACATTACAACAAACATACGCTTTCGGTGGAGGAAAACATCGTGACCAAACTATAGCATGGTGGTAGGGCTTTTTTTAATGCTGGCCTGGCTATCTACTACTCTCAAGTTGAAAATCTGTCACCAAGCACAAATAGGTGTGTTCCGGCAGCTGCACTTGAGATCCAGTTCTCCCACTAGGCTTAGCGTGTTACCATCTTCGGCCACATGGTCACTTTAGATCAGGTGGCAATAACGCTAAAACCTATAAATATGTGTGCAGCAGTTCACACGTGTCAGAAGTAAAACCTTCAGAAAAAAATATGTTCTTAAAAATTATTTTTATTATCCTAAATCAGCGGGATTCGAACTATCGACCACTCGTGCGTACTGCGTATGAAGTCTGGTAGTCTCACACCACTAGGCCAATCCGACGACGATCGCAATCATGAAAATCAGGACTTTGATTCATAGTGTAAATGTATTCTATCTAATTCTCTCGTAGGTTAAATCCTATAGATGTATATGGTTGTCTCTTTTTCGTTTCATCGAGTTTCAAATCACAACGGTGAGTCGCGTGCACAATTAAATATATATAAATACCAGAAAATAAATATTTAAGAGGTTATGGAATGAAATACAAAATAGATTAATAAGTGTATTCCGAAGGCATTTCACAATAAGAGAGATATAAAATACAGAGTACCTTATTTATAGCCTAATAAATTCAGTAAACCTTCACTAGAAAGATAATCCACGTATGTATCTATCTGGACCAGGGCTGCTTGTAAAATCCGTCTTGAGATGCTTGTGTATATATGAATTTGGTAACAAGCATAAGATATACAATCCGCTCCATTTTTATAGCTGCATCGCCAAACCAGCATGAATGAAAGTGTCCGCCAGGTTTTCCACTAGTTTAATAAACATTCTTGACTTTTGACAATTTCGGGTAAATAGTTTCAAATCTTTCGAATATCGAGTACAATGTGAGGGGTCTCTTGCAGTGTAAGTATGACTCCAAATAATAAGGTAGAATAAGAAAATATATATAAACTTGTAAAAATCTTGTAAAATAATGGACGTATTAAGCCACAGATGTCTGATCGGTAAGTCATATTGAATGCTGTCCGAATTCAATAATTTTTAGTATCCTTCTATATTTTAAATTTAAAATATTATTTCAGTCTAAAATACAATCTTTGTATACAGGCTTCTTATTTTATATATATACGAACGTAAAAGAAGTTCGTCTTACAATATATTAATAATAAAATAAATTATGCATGAAAAAGATGCCTTCAGAAAGGACCGTAAACACAATAAATGAAGTAATCAGAAATCAACTAAGTTAACATAAATATATATAATTAAAAGATAAAAATGATTGATAAAACAATCATTACAGGTGCTGAAGAAGTTTTCACTTCAAAAATAATAATTTCTTCAGTCTTCATCTATTCCTATATCTGTCCACCTTTACACATAACACACTCTTCTAGTTATATGATTTTCATCGCTCCTCATAATACCCCGAACTTAGTTAATTTCGTTGTAAAAAACGTTGCGTTTACGTTACGTGTATGTGCGTAATGTCGTTGCGTTCTTAATTACAAAAAGCCTAAAGTCTCGAGCTGCGGGGTGTGTAGCCGCCACCGATGCGTTCTCCGTACCAATATAAAAGAACAACCGAAGGAATAGAGTCGATATAAATTATCAGTTGTTTATTTATCATAATATGTGTTCTTTTTTTTTTCAAAAATTCTAATTTAAATATATTATAACCTATGTATTGAGGAAAGTTATAGATTATTTATTTCACGACCCTTAGAACTGGAGCAATTACTATACAAATCGTAGATCAGAAATCACGCTAAGCTTTTTTTCGCTCTGACTATACTGTTAGCTTTAAGGGCTCTGAAACCTCAGAAGGCTTTTACAGCTTCACCAGGCTTGGGGACGAGCACTGAAGGCAGTCATCCGTAAAAACAGGGCAACAAACTTAACGGTACCAAACTGCTAAAGTAGTCGAACCTTGGCTTGAGCTGTGGCCTTCGTTGCAATTGAGTTGCGCACAGACTAATTCCCTATAAACAGAGAATTCGATCTAACTAACCATACCTATATACATGTTTTTGCCAACTGGGAGGAAGGGAGAAACATACGTATATGCATTTAGTAATCTAGAAATTTGGTCTAAGACTTACTAGCCAAAAAAAGGAAAAATGGTACAGAACCTATTTACCTGAGTGGTACTTACTCTAAGCGAAAACTAAGAAATAGTGAGGACGGGCCGTATAGCGTGACGCGGTGTATCGGAGGACGAGGGCAGATTGACCGCCCGACGAGAACTGAGCATTTCGGAAAAGGGCCAAACTATGAATGCCTACACAAAACATATTGTTTATGCCAAAGTACTGTAAGTTTTCTATCAGTAATTCAAAATTGAAAATATTTAAGACTCGCGTGAAATTTTGGTGCGCAAATAGTATTTAATAAATACTAACTGTTATTGTTGTAATTCATGAAGTTTCTTTACTATTAAATTACGATTAATACTTTATTATTTAAAAAATTGCGCGTGCAGTATCGTATACATGATAGAAGTGAAACTTGTTAAAAAGAAAGTCAGTGATGGGTTTATTTCTATGTGTATGGTAGTCGCGATCCCTACCACTTCGCTTTATTACTGCATATATACCGAGTGATGAACCAGAAGAAAATCAGGGATGTGTCGCTGTGTCTGGTGTAGTAATTATATGCCAATATGAAACATTTAATATCTATAAATAAATCCAACCTAGTGTGAACGAGCAATACGATATACAATGTATATTTAACTTTCTCCTTCTCTCTCCGTTATATCTTTCTTCTCTCTCACTTAATAAACTGTGCCTAAAGTGACGCATCTACGAAATTTCACTCTCAAAATAGTCGCCAAAAAAGTTTCGCTTAAAAAAATGTGTGTAGCAGTTCATAAGAGTCAAAAGTGAAACCTTCAGAAGAAACATCTTTAAAAATGCTTTTTAAATCAACGGGATCAGCTGGATTCGAGCTATCGACCACTCATGCGTTTGGCTGGCCACTCACCAGTCTGGTCGTCTCACACGATAAGGCCAATCCGACGACGATCACAATCATGAAAATTAGGACTTGCATTAACCGTGCATAATGTAAACGTATTCTATCTCATTATCCCTTAACCTAAATCCCATAGATGTATATAGTTGTCTCCTTTTACTATCGCTTTTTTGTTTCATCGAGTTTCAAATCAGAACGGTGCTAAAGAAGTTTTCACTTCAATTAACAAACAAATATTTATTAGACTGCTCCACGACCTCTGTGCTATATCGCTCCACCCACCTGTCGCTTATGTTAAACTCACGTGGGCAATAAAAGGCGCACTTTGGGCCGCTCTGATCCACTCTCAACCCGACCGCCGCGTAGTCAACTGCCTCTGAAGTTATTAAAACCTCCTTGATTAAACCTTTCAAACTTCGCCGGATAACTTGGGAGGTGAGTTTTATTATAATTTTTTTTTTAAAGCTAATTTTGATAATTCTCTGTTTGATGGAAATTACTTACGTTTCTTCCCTATCTCTCGACTAGCAGCGCCCCGCGGTTGAAACCGCGTATAATTTTAAAGAAATCGCTGATTGATGATTTATAATACTTCAGTACAGACAATATTTTTATCGGGCGGCCAGGGATATGCGTTACAACCCGAGCCGAGTGTTGAATTATTTTCATTTTACATTATCTCCCATACTATTCGTCCAAATAACATGACATAAAGGGCGAACTGTCTTGATGATGAAGTAACTTTCGTTCGCAAGGATTAATATGCCAAGCCTCATAATAATGCTCATAAATAACTTTTCAATTTTCAATAAAACTTTGTTACAAAATAACTTATTGTGGCTTATGTTTAAAAGATAGGCATATGGTATCCCGGACTTCTTTTAGATGTACTAAGGAAATTTTTTTTTGTAGAACATTGAATTTACCTATCACTAACCATTACGCCACCGAACGCGGATAAAGCAGTTAGGGTGCGCTATATCTTCCGACTTACTTAACAAAAATCAATATTTAAGGCTAGCTGAGAGGTGTAGCCTAATGCTATATAGCCTATACTGTTCCTCGTAAATCTTACTATCCTATACAAAAATAACTTTTGGAATCTGACGGGTAGTTTTAAAGATTAGCGTGTTTAAGTTTTAACAACCAAAAAAACCCTTCCACTTTATTATATTAGTATAGATTAACGCGAAGGTTCTCAAACGAGAAATTACTTTCTAGTAGGGTCGGATGTGCAAATTCAAACCTTGGGAAGGGACAAAAAAGAAGACCTTACTAGCGCACCTCATAAATTTGTGTCATCGACGCTCGTCGTTTTTTGCAGACTGTACCGTACTTACCACCATGTCCAGTTATTCAGCCGAGCTAGTATTTAAAAAAATCTAATCGGTCTTACAACGTTTAATAAATACTAATAGTACGCCCGCGGCTCCGCACGCATTTATTACGCAATAATTATTTTCACCCGGTTATTTAATTTTTACTCATATTATTTACAATTCATATATTCTATCAATAGAAACATATATACTTCCCGTGTACAAAATTTCATCAAAATCGGTTAAGATTTTTTAAAATGATTTCTATAAGTATTATTGTCAATTCTTATGATTTCTATAAGTATTATTGAAAATTCTTATATTTTTTGCTTGACCGCTGATATACGCTTTCCGTATCCGCCACGACCACCCTCTCCAGCGGCAACTCAAGCCTAGGTCCGTTTTTCCGGCATGGAGCCCTTGAGTCAGCAGTCGCTCGAGCGATACACTGACACTGCACACACGCACATGACACTGCACACCACTCAGGTACAAAGGTTCTGTAAGAGACCTTTTTTTTTGGCTAGTTAGTTTAGACAAAAAAATCCAAATAACTAAATACATATACACATGTTCCTTCCTTCCTCTCAGAAGGCAGAAACATGTATATTTGTATAGTTAGTTAGCTCGAATTCTATGGATAGGGATTTAGTCAGATAGCGACTTTTTCGCATGATCTGCAACAGCAAAAGCCGAGGTTTGGCCACTTTGGCACCCTTGGAGCTTGTTGCCTAGCTTTCGCTAGCCTTCGTTTTCTGAGTGCCTTCCGCACTCGCCTCTAAGCACGGTGAAGCTGTAAAAGCCGCAAGGCAACAGGGCCCCTAAGACTAACAGTATAGTCAGTTCTCAAAAAAAAACGCTCAAACTTGCGTATCTTCTAACAAATTAATGAATGCTCTGCCAATCGCGCTAATACTTCGGTTTTATTCGTAACTTGGCTTTTTTGCCCTTTGCATTTATTGGTGCAGTTTTTCTTGTACGCGTGCTTAAAACGGTTTTTAATCTTACACAGTACACAGCAAAGTCCTGTAATTCAGCTACTTTCTCATTAAGCCACTTATCTTCAAAAGTAAGTTCGGCCTCGCTAGTCACATCGAGTTCACGCTCGAAGAAAATGAGAAGTTTTTGGAGTTGCCATCATCGAAATCGATGAGGAGGACTCTATAAATATACAAGAAATAGGATCTTCCTCACAAGGAGTCTCAATCGAATCTTATCGTGCACCTCCCGTGCGCCAGACGTAATGGAGTACATTTGTCTTGTTTATCTTACGCTATCATTAAAATGCGTTTAGGGAACTCATTTTGGCATTGTTACGTAACTCAATTTGTAAAATGTTATATGTCTATCTTAGCTCTGTAGAGTGACGTAATGTGGGACGTGTGCCATTCTAACAACTTCCTGTGAGAAAAATTATGAAAAGGTCTTGTAAAAATAAACATTAAAAATGTATATTTTTAACTACAAAAGATGTTTTTCCACATAATAATTTAATAGCGAGGCGTAGGAAACGGGAAACAGCCTTTCTGCGGAACACTTTGTCCTCATTTTTTAAAATAATGCGATTTAAAAATATTTATTTTCGTTTTTAGTGTTTGCCTGTGCTTTGTATATCATTGTTTAACCAACCTCAAAAAAACCGCCCGTCTTTTCGGTTTTTTTTTTTCGATCTGACTATACTGTTGTCCGGGAGGCCTTAACAGTTTCACCGGGCTTGTGGGCGAGCGCTTAAGGCACTTAGCCGATAGCAGTCCGTCACTAGTAGCTCTATATTTATACTAGCCGTTATTATTTATATATTTCACTACTTATTTCGTATATTACTTTATGTAACAAAATATATCCTATAACCTGGCCAGATAACAGCTACGTATTAAAGGAAAAACCATGTAAATCGGATTAGTGATTTACAAGTGAAAATAACATAAACGGACAGACAGACAGAGAGAAAACTCATCGTGAGTTTTATAATATGTATAGATTAGATTAGAATAGTCGTCCGTGCCGAAAAAGTGCACGAAGTAAGGGAGCTTGGTTCGCTATCACAAAGCCTACCGAAATCAACGAAATGCTACTTATTTCGTTTCATCTAAGTTATATTCAAATACTAGCTGCACCGCGGACTCCACTCACGTAGACTACAGAATACCGTCGGTCGAGCGCATGCGCGAATCGTGCTGACCCCGCTCAAAGGACTGAAGACAAAAACGCTTACTGTGGGTGATTCTTCGAAGTTAGACATGTGCTTGTAGGTCTTTTTAAGATCTATATATATGTAATACAATAATTTCATATATATCTTATGGTTTACTCAGCGTAAGCCATTCAAACGCCCCAAAAGCGTATTTCTTCCGAATTGATTCATATGATACAAAATATATCCTATAACCTGCCCAGATAACATAGCTATGAATAAAAATAAAAATCATGTAAATCGTATGTGGTTTCCGCGTGAAAAGAACATAAACGGACAGACAGAAAAAGAGGCGTTGAGATCTATGAAAATTTATAATTTTTGAATTTTTTGTTAAATACCCGTGCGAAGCCGGGGCGGTCCGCTAGTTTATAATATGTTTAGAAGGCGAATCTTAAATTTTAGTTTTCTTTACTTATTGTTTGAAAGAGATGTTCGTGCGTACTGTTATACCCCTGGATTGTACCTTATGTTGCATACACCTCACTTATCCTGCCCACTATGCATTTTGGTAGTATATTTAATTAAACAGACAGTCCCTTTCCCAAGTCAGTCTCTGCCCATCCTCCAACCGAGCTAGACGACTGCGAAATCAAATAATTTCTTTTTTTTTAACACTGAATTCAAAAGAGACTCATAGCAGTACGTTTATTTTTTATCGTTGTATGTTTAGTATATTGGCCACAATCTCACCTGATGTTAAGTGACGATGTGGCCCAAGATGATAACACGCTAAACCTAGTGGAAGACTGGCTCTCAAGTACAGCTGCCGGAACACTGCTATTGGTACTTGGCGACAGATTTTCAACTTGAGGGTGGTAGCTAGCCAGGCGGGTATTAGAAACAGCCCACCACCATGCTATAGTTTCCTCACGATGTTTTCCTTCACCCAAAGTTCAGGCTCATTGCAGGGATTCGAACTCAAGTCAATCGACGCGAAGTCGTACACGCTACCACCGAGACATCATTGCTTCGAACGTGAACATTGTACGTGTTTATGTGTGCGTGTTCCGTTATCGCTTGTTGTATAGAGCTGGATTTCTGTATGTATATATTAATGTGATTTAGGTTTAGTATTTAAATACCATATGTCTACCCTCTAACACGTTACTACATTTAATTACATTCAACAATTCTTCAACATTATAACTGCTATAAAGATTCAAGGAGAATTGTTACAAGCATATAGTCAGTAGGTACTTAGTCTGTTATTTGAAACTATCAAACCATTTGTAACATAGCCGGTAGTTAGAAGCATATTTTTTGTACAGTAGCATAATAAGTGACCGTACTGTTCTGACGGTAAGCACAGTACAACCTAGAAACAACGGCCACCACCCTGAGATCAGATCTGTTGCTGGTCGCCGTTGTCATGCTGACCTGCATAAATATCTCTTCACGTTACGCTTGAAGGACCCAATGTCGTATGAAGAAGAGAACACAATGGCCGTAGATGATTCCACAGTTACCCGGTACGACAGAGATTGAAAACTTTTTTATTCGTGCCGAGACGGATGTTACCATATAAATGTACTCACGTCTCACGGTTTCACCCGTGCCATTGGGCTCTGTACAATCATTATCAAAATAAATAATTAACATGTAGTTTAAAAAACAAAAAATACGCTTTAACTACGCACTAAAATTATAGAACTCTTTAGTCTTATAATATCATCTCGTTACCAAGCCCAGTCTACTGGACTCATCAAAACGAATCATATGAGCGTAAACTCGAGGGGTTTACTAGTAGCAACTGAAGAGTTTCACTATCCACCTCCTGGCTCCGTCACCAGACTCTCGTTACCAAGCCCAAATTATTGAACTTGTCATAATAAATCATATGAGCCAAAAATCGAGGGGCTTACTAGTAGCCGCTGAAGAGTTTCTCTATCCACCTCCCGGCTCCGTCATCAGATCAGTTCTAAGATACGAAATTATAGTGTTGTAATCCGAACTACATACACATACAAAGCTTCATTTCGATACGACAATTAGAAGTAGGTTAAAATTGACTTCTAAGATTTTATTACATTATTTTTAGATAATTATGTTATTACTCGTACAAGTGAAGTTAATAAAAGTTTATTAAAAATAGTCATAATACTCATGGATAATGTAGCTTTCGATTACTGAAATAATTTTTAAAATCGGTTCAGTAGTCCCAGATATTACCTACCTCTCAAAAACATTTTCACAAGTTAATAGCGGGCTCGGGAATTGTTGCTCGGACCTTTTCAGTATTCACTAACTCAATCACAGCGCCGCTTATCGCGTTTAGGGATAGCATAAATACCTTGTCTATGAAAAAAACACATCTATCAACTTTCATCTGCGTTAAAGTTTTGCTCTTCTCTTAGCAGCCCTGGCTTAAATAACCAAGTTTTTTTTTTATTAATGGGTAGAATAGAAGTACGACACCGCGGAAATTTCTTACTACTTCATGCAGCGTGACTGGTGAAATACCTCCACGTAGAAGATCGCAGTCAAATATCCTTGTATTGTGTTCCAGCATTGAGTAGGGTTTCCAGAGCTTTTTAGGGAAGGGGAGTTCAAGGTTGGCAACGAGCTAGTGGTAGTATAAGCGTCCATAAGCTAAAGTAACCGGTTACCATTAAGGAGCCGTACGCTTGTTAGCAACCTTAGATGTATAAAATTTTATTATCTAATTAAAAAAAAATACAAATTGAACTGGTAGTTCCAGTAAGTAACGCATTTAAACACATACTCTTCCCAGCTCTTTGATATTAATATCCTCTACAACAATCTGTCATATGGATATATGACAAATAGAATATTCTTCTATCCTTTTGCTCAAATGAAAACCTTTGCTTTTCGAATCAAAGAGTTTTTGATTCGATCTCGATAATGTAATAGAATCCGGTCTTGCATTGTCGCAGGGCTATTTTTGGAGAGCTTATTAAAATAAGAGATTTTATCTCGCCGCCATGAGGGATCTTTACATCTCGGTATAAAGATTTATAGAACTTGTACACGGAACGTTTTATTCGGAAAGTATTTTAATTTTGTACTTATCGTTTTGTTCATTCACTATTTATACAGCCAGCCCTCGAGTTACGACGTTTTGATTTACGTTAAACATTATTTTGACACCATTCCTCAAACAAATGTTACATTTTTCGATTTACGTCATAGGCGAATTTACTTGTCATGGTCGAATAGACTTGGTGAATTTGAACTGATACGTTCTTGAAGCCTAATTTTTAATTTTTTTGGTGAATTTATTTGTATTGTGATAAAATCAAAATTAGTAAACTAATAGGCACCAAAATAACGACTAGTTCTATAAATAAGTATTCTAAGTACTTGCTTTGAGTAATGAAGCATATTTTCTATGTAACAAATGTAGTTTTCAATCCTATAACCCCTGAATTTTGTATGGAAATGTATGAAAAAAAAAGAGTCTCGAATTACGTCCCGTATTTCGAGAACCTAACATGCTGTAAGTACGACAACTACCTGTATTATAAAATTTTATAGATTTTTTTAAAATTTAAATACTTCTTTAAACACGTTAGTTATGCGTCACATAACATGAGTATGACTATTCAAAAAAGTTCTTTTTTATATAATAACCTTTGCAATTTCAAGACACTGTCTCTGATGATAGCAAAGTACAATTCTACCGAGACAGACAAGAGTGGTAGGGCACAGGGAAATTTCCTTGGAGATTTCTCTTTCCTTGGGGCAGTCCGACTGGTGGAATACTTCCACCCTACAGAAGATCGCAGCAAAATAACTTTATGCTGTGATCCTGCGCTGAGTAGGGTTTCCAGATCTTCTTAAGGTAGGTTCAAGGTCGGCAGCGCGCTAGTGATACTTATAGTAATACGGTAGCAGCTTATCATCAGGCGGGCCGTACGCTTGTTTGCCACCTTTATTTTATAAAATAAATAAATATTCAAAAACAACGGCGCTCACTGAGAGATCGACAATCTATCGGTATAGCTTCAAATCCGTCATACACTCATCAACATTTTTGTTTGGCTTTTTATAAACTTTAATAATATAATACTTAAACAACCATCTCATCTAATTTACAGATTAATAAATACACATACACATGTTCCGTCCCTCCTCCCAGGGGGAAGAAACACGTATATATTAGACTGCGTCAGAGTTTTTTTTTTTTTAGAGTAAGTATATCTAAAATGTTTCCACGTTAGACAAAAAAAAGCTCCTTAATGGTGAGCTTGATATCTTGAAAATTGAACTGGCGCATGAGGGGGTCCCTTTTCCCATATAAATTACATTGAAAAAAAACTTTTTCTTTATTTTCATTGTAATCGTCGAAAAATTTCAAATTTGCCTTTTAGTTATCTTGTAGGAAATCAAATTCTCTACAAAAAGGTCATTTCATTTCTTTTTTCGCTAAAACGCATAGGAAAAAAGTTACAAGGCTTTAAAAAACTATTAAAGATTTTGTAACAAAAAGATCTTATATTATTCGACGATTTACAATACAAATAAAGAAAAAAGTTTTTTTTTTCAATGTATTTTAAATGGGAAAGGGGACCCCTATGCGCCAGCTCAATTTTCAAGATATCAAGCACATCTTTTAGGTTTTTTTTTTGTCTAAGGAAGAAACTTTTTAAACGTACTTACTAAAAAAAACAAAACTGACGCAGTCTTGTATATATGTATAGTTAGTTTAGAGGCCTTAAGCGCTCGCCCCAAGCCCGATGAAGTTGTAAAAGCCACAAAGGCTCCAGGGCACCTAATGCTAACAATATAGTCAGTTCGAAAAAAAAAAAAAACTCATATCATGATAAGTAATGGCCTATGATAGTGATATGCTAAGCCTAGATGTAGCTGCCGGAACGCACCTATAGGTGCTTGGCAATACTTCAACTTAAGGGTGATAGCTAGCCAAGCGGGTATTGGAAAATACTTTACCACTGTGCTATGGTTTCATCTCGATCTTTTCCTTCACCAAAAGCTCTCATACTCATTGTTGGATTCGAAACCCAATCGATCGACATGGCGTCTAAACACTCAACAACTCAGCTATCTCAGCTATTGACCTCATTAAGAATAGGACCTTTTTAAATGATTATTAAAATAAATACAAAACTTCACTTGAAGTAACTCGTGATAGACATATTTGTCTCCTCGGAAAATGAATTCGCTGCTTTAAGTTTCACGATATCAAAAACTTCAAGTGGCTTCGTGTCACTCAAATGTCTTACCTTTTAATTCGGACTATTGGTTTTTTAGATGTTACTAACTATATGCGTGCGACTTCGCTCGTGTAGACTATAAGATTTGTGTTGTTTTTTTATTGAATTTAAACGTTGTTATGTCTATTATCTTCTATACATGTTATAAAGCTCAACGTCTCTCTGTCTGTCTGTCTGTTTATGTTCTTATCACGTGAAAACTATTCCGATTTATATGTTTTTTGTTTAAGTCATAGCTATGTTATCTGGCCTGGTTATAGGATATAGTTTTTAGATAAATTAACATACGAAATAAGTAGTGACGATAATGGTGAATCGATACGGAAAAAAGACTCTTTTGTGATGCTTAAATTACTTACGCTGAGTAAACCATAAGAGATATATCATATTAATGCACTAAAAATGTAAAAATTAAAAAGGTCAACAGAAATTTACAATACCATAATACGTTTATCTTCTCAGGATCACGCACAATAAGCATTTTTATCTTTAAAACAACCGAAGAGTGACCGGTGGGAACGGAGGCAGCGCGATTCGCGCAAGCGCTCGACAGACGGCATTCTGTAGTCCAAGCGAGCGTATCTGTAGACACAGCTAGTTCATGTATAAATCAACAAACTATGAAAACAGTTTAACTTAATTTATGTGAAAAATGCTTTTTGTAGTATCTCGGCAAAGTCGCAACACTGTGGCAATGATGGTACTGATGGTAAGCTCAGTTACAACCTAGACACAATCGCAAGCACCGTGTGATCGGTAATCCATCGTCACTGTCATGCCGTCCTATAAGCCACCGGGAAGCTGACTAATCTGACTGACTGGCTGACTAATCCCGAATAACGACAAAGCAAAAGAGAGTCACTGTCACGGGTGTATCACTACATGCACGGTATTCGTGACCCTGTCGACTACAAATCCCTACCACCTCACTTGACCAGTTGATTCCGGAATTAGACACTGCGTACCACAATGACGGGTGTGAAACCTGGTACACGATGGTCGTGATCTAGTATTGAAGCAAGTTGAAGCATGATGGCTCAGTGGTAGCGTGTACGGACTTGGCGTCGATAGACGTGAGTTCGAATTTCTGTATTGAGTTTGAGCTTTCGGTGAAGGAAAACATCGTGGTTTCAGCGTGGTGGTAGGGTATTTTCTAATGTCAGCCTGGCTAGCTACCACCCTCAAGTTGAACTATCGCCAAGCACCAATTGGTATGTTCTGGCAGTTACACTTGAGAATCAGTTTTCCACTAGGCTTAGCGTGTTACCGTCTTGGACCACATCGTCACTTAAGATCAGGTGAGAAAGTGGCCGCAACGCTAAACCTATAACAATTAAAAAAAAAGTTTTTTTTTATACTACAAAGTAGGCAAACAGGCATTCGGCCTGCCTAATGGTAAGCGGCTACTGTAGCCTATGAACGCCTGCAGTACCATAAATATCACAAGCGCGTTGCCAACCCGAACCCCCCTCTACCCCAAGGAGCTTTGGAAACCCTACTCACCGCAGAAACACAACACTAGGTCATTTGGCTGCGATCTTCTGTAGGGTGGAGGTATTCAACCAGTCGGACTGCCCCAAGTAGAGAGAAATCTCCAAAGAAAATTCTCTGTGCCCTACCTCTCTTTCATTTCAATTTCAAATTCATTATTTGTATGATCTTACGTCCAAAAGTACCAATTGTCTAATTCTTAATCAAGGGCTTAATTTAATTAAGTTAAATCTTAGAGGCTTAAGTTAACGAGAGATTCAAATGTAACTCAACATTTTAAAAGGACTTAATATGTCGTATAATTTAATTACTTACCTTGATACATTAACGGTTTAATTTTGTCTTGATTCTTTCGACTATAAAGTCACGTACAGACTGCTGCTTTTAAACGCGCATTAAAAAAAAGTTTATCTGTGTTTAACGGCGAGAAAACAGCTTGTCATGAATAAAGCTGAGGTATTTTCTTATAAAGAAAGAAAGAAAACATAAGATATTACAAACGAAACAAACAAAAAAATATGATATGACAACAATATTTGGCTTCAGCATACTATCGTTTATGACGTAAATCATCAAACAGCCCTGTTTTCCAGCCAAGGTTTTTTTTTTCTTATTTAATGGCAACTTGGTGCTTATACACAATTATGCCAGTGTCACGTGGATAGGATATTTTATCTAATTTTCAGAGTTCAAACAACACTTTAGCAAAATGGTGACTCTCATGTTAAATTTTTCCAGGAAGTTTTTGTGGCAATTCAAAATTAATGCGTCTAGTGATTAATTATAATTTAGTTCATTTGTCACTCAAAGGGCAATGGAGAGGGCTATGCTCGGTGTTTCTCTGCGTGATAGAATCAGAAACGAGGAGAGCCGCAGGAGAACCTTAGTCACCGACATAGCCCGAAGAATAGTTAGGCTTAAGTGGCAGTTAGCGGGCCACGTAGCTCGTAGAACGGATGGCCGATGGCGCCAAAGAGTTGTCGAGGGGTGGCCACGTACTGGAAGACGCAGCGTGGGCAGACCAGTTAGAAAATGGTCCGACGACCTGGTAACGGTTGCGGGAAGTCGCTGGATGCGGGCAGAACAGGACAGGTCGTTGTGACTACCTTTGGGGGAGGCCTATGTCCAGCAGTGGACGCCTTTCAGCTGAAATTATGATGACGAGTGCACAATAACCAAACTATATCAGGCAAAATGCCACCAATAATACATAATGTAGGGCCAAATAACACAAGTTTATAAAAAGGACAGATAAGATCTCGTCAAAAACTTGACCTTCGAATTTAGCCGGCATTGTTTTGACATTCTTTTAATTATTATCAATTTTAACGTCATCTATTATATTTATATCGTGCGTTTATTATAACTCGGTCTATAATAGAGCCTAAGTTGCTTTGCACACAATAATTATACTTTTAACAGCTAGGGTACAATAGACTTCTAAGTTTAATATAATACTAGCGATGCCCGCGGCTCCGCGCGCGGTCTTTACGCAGTAATTATTAACGTATAGTAGTTTTACCTTTACTCATATTATTGACAATTCTTATAGCCTATCAATAGATGAGTGATATTTTTATATCGATTATGTTCATCAAAAATGGTTGAGATTATTTTTACTAAAAGTATTGCTGACAATTCTTATATAATTATGAAATGACGTATGACTCTCGTGTTCATAAATTAAATTAAAATTGGTAGAGAAATAATATCTAATTTTTAATTCTTTTTTTTTGTGTTTTCTAAAAGTATTATTGACAATTTTTATAGTCTATCGATTATGGAATGATATGTATCTACATCCGGTGTACAAAATTACATCAAAATCTATTGCGAATTAATACATTTTTTTTTGTAATTATTTTTATACGATCTCTATCAGTATTATTGACAATTATTATAGTCTATCTTATGGAATGACATGTATCTACATCTCGTGTACATAACTTTATCAAAATCTATTGAAAATATATACAAATATTTTTTTTGTAATCCATTTTACGATTTCTAAAAGTATTATTGACAAATCTTATAGTCTATAGATCATAGAATGATATGTATGTACATCCAATTAAAAAAATCATCAATATCTATTGAGAATTAATACAAATTTTATTTTTTGTAATTATTTTTATACGATTTCTAACAGTATTGTTGACAATTATTATAGACATAAGAATCAGTCAAGATGTTTTTGAGTTTAATCCGTACATACAAAGAAACAAAGAAAAAAAATTAAGGGCATATTCCTGACAAGTGTCCTTTATATAGGATGTCATTCAAGCAATTTTCAGAAAAAAATGTGGAAAAAAACTTATACAGACAGAACTATACAGTTATTAATATAGATAACAGTAACTATACGCATAGGTACATAACTATTTGCAACGTTATTATAGAAGTTGGCGAATAATCGGTGGTAGGACACCGACGTGTATCCGAATGGATCGCCACCACCAAACGCCAGGGGCCCATGCCTTCTAAAATAATAGTGTTTTAATAGTGTGTCGATAGTATCTCAATAGACATTTGACCACCATTTGGTATTCTCCTATTTGTTTACCATTCTATCGGGAAACCCCTGACTCATTTGGTATACTGCTCTACAATCCCGTCTCAATGATATTTCGATAGCAACGTGATAGTAGGTAAAATGGTATTATCTTAAATATTTGACAGCTTTATCAATAGTACTTCTATGGTGTTTTTACTATTGAGTAGCCATTGAACAACAACAATTTTTTTAGTACGATTGCTTACACGTTTCATAAAATCAATATCAAAATAATATAAAATTTCGTTATCAACGTCATCGAATCCATAAAATGTCGATTATGTGAAGTGATGACAATCGAGATGTGGTGACAGTCGAGCCGGCGACAATCGATATGGTGACAGTCGTAATAGCGATAGTCAGGTGGCTACAGTCGAGATGGCGACAATTGAGATAGTGACAGTCGATATGGCGACAGTCGAAATGGTGATAGTCAAGATGGCTACTGTCAAAATGGAGATAGTCAAGATGGCGACAATCGAGGTGGTGATAGTCGAGACGGTGACAGTCGAGATCGCGATAGTCGAGACGGCGACAATCGAGGTAGTGACAGTCGAAATGACGATAGTCAAGATGGCGACAGTCGAGATGGCAACAATCGAGATGTTGACAGATTTAACATAAAAAACAGCACTAACAAGTATTGTTAACTAATGGTAATATCGATTAGCAACACTGAATCCATGGTAGATTTTGATAAGCAATACCAACGACGTATAGATATTGCCATCCCACTGACACACTATCACAACACTATAGAGATTCTATCAAGACAGTAGTACCTAATGAAATTTTAGAAGAATACCAAATTTGTTACAATTTCGATATAATATCAGCAGAGTTTCGATATAATGACACTGGTATATTCTTAACTGTGAAATAGTAGACTTGCGCACCAGGTGCAACACTCGTAATAGTGGAACGGTTAGACGTGTCGCGTTCTCAGATAAGCCGGGGAATGTCCAGTATCCAGTAATTGCTTATATTTTGGTGGTGGCCGTTGTTTTTGGAATTTATTCCGTTGACCATCAGGCACAGTGTAGTCACTTATCGTGCTACTGTACAAAAAAATATGCTTCTAACTAGTGGCTGGGAGTTTTTAGCGGGATCTTGAACTGCCATGTTGTGGTTTTTATTTTAATTCTTTAACTTAGGTTCATTGACATTAATATTATGTAATATTGGTGGCATTTTGCGTGATATAGTTTGGTTATTGAGCATTCGTGAAGTGGATTATAAATATAAACTGAAAACATGCATTTTGGGATGTCACAAAAACACCCTAGATAGTTCTAACAAGGGAACCAAGATCTTGTTAGACCAACTTTGAATGTTTAAAAAATACTATAAAGACAAACACATTGACACTGGCAAGTGCTTTTTGCGGCGCCAAGTAAAGATGAAGAAGAAGAACTAGTGGCTGTTATCAAAGGTTGAAAGTTTCAAACACCAATAGGTACCTACTAACAAATTTATTCTTTGTAACTTTACTGCAGTTATAAAGTTGGAGAATGTTTGAATTAAGTTACTGTACTAACGTGTTAGAAATAAGACATACAAGTATTTAAATTCTAAACTTAAACTTAGTTTGTCTGTAGCGGGTTCTGAATAGACAATGATTATAGTAGAAGAGTTAGACACAAAGCTAGATCTTTGTAAAAAAAATATTGTTATAGATTTAGCGTTCTGGCCACAATGTCACCTAAAGTTATGTGACGTTGTGGCCCAAGATGGTAGCATGCTAAGCCTAGTAGAAGACTGGCTCTCAAGTGCAGCTGACGGAACAAACCTATTGGTGCTTGGGGACCTATTTTCAACTTGAGGGTGGTAGCTAGCATAGCGGGCATTAGAAAAAGCCCTACCACCATGCTGTGGCTTCAACATGATGTTTTCCTTCACCGACAGCTCAAGCTCAATGCATGGCTTCGAACTCACGTCGATCGACGCGATGTCGGTACACGCTAACACTGAGCCATATTTTTTTTGAAATGTTAATAAAATTATCTTCTTGCACAAGAACATTGTAATATATTTTAATTAACACATGTTTCAGAGTAGAAAAATAATACGTAACATTTTGAGGATTGCAAGTAAACGCCAGGCATGTTGTCTTACCTGCTATCACAATGTTGAAATTTTGAGGAAATATTCTTTGAATAGTTTTAACCATGTATGTAAGCAGCTAGTCTTTTCTGGTGTTTAAAAATGTACAAATATTAAAACATTCTTCACTACAATTTTAAAATGTTCTTTGAATCTACTTACGAAACGTAACTAGAAATTAAATAGTGATTTTGATTACACAAAACTACCAGTAAATGTTAATATTAGATAAATATTATCAAATAATAATATTTAAATATGATATAATAGTAATTAGCTTACATAAGGATAACAAACCGTACAACTTCAAAGGTTTAAAGCGACAGAGAATTCGCACCGCACTTACGCGCCGCCATATCGCATCACGTTCCGTTTCTAGTTACTGTGTTGCCGAGCGTGAAAATAATATACGACGTTCTATGAATTCTCGCCTTTGAGTTGGCCACACTGCAAACGTGAGAACTTTATTATTCAACGTTTTGAATTCGTGCGTTAATTTTTGAAAACTTTCCAACATTTATATGATACCCCTTTATGTGGTATTTGTTTTAATCTTTGATATATACAATGTATGTAGATATTATTTTACAAAATATATGAAACTAGCTGTGCCCCGTTGTTTCACCCGCGTATAATTTGAAAGAAATCGCTGTTGATGATTTATAATACTTATAGACAATATTTTTATCGGGTGGTCAGGGTTATGCGTCACAATTCACACGACTCGTTTGTGCCATTACACCTAAGAGATAGGCATGTGATATCGCAGATTTTTTTTTTATTTACTAAGGAGAAATATTTTTGTAGAACATTGTTACGTATCACTACGTAACTACCATTACGCCAGCGCACGCGGATAAAGCAGTTTGGGTGCATTGTTTCTTCCGACTTACTTAACAAACATAAATATTTAAGGCTAGCTTGGATGCGTAGCCTAATCCTAGATAGCCTATACTATTGTTCGTGAATCAGGCTATCATATACAAAAGGTTTTTTTTTTATTCCAACTTGTAGCTTCAGAGATTATCGTGCTTAAACAAACAAACAAAAACTCTTCCACTTTATTATATTAGTATAGATTAAATATTACTTGTTAACTTGTATAGCTTACTTACCTTTGATAATTGTCCATTTAACTTCATTATAAATACTACTACCATTACTTTTTTACATCAAAAGTATTTAACTGGCAGGGGTGGGGACTTGGGTGGGGGAGACTTGACTTTAACAAAACTCTTTAAAGGCGTTTTTAACCGCCTTATCGATTTGAAATTTATCCATTAAAAATATACCGATTAAAAAAAGAAACATCTTAGTTATAATATAAAATTACTTTATAATATAAAATAAAATATAAATAATATAAAATCACTACATAGTATAAAACAAAGTCCCGTCGCTCTGTCCGTCCCTATGTATGCTTAAATCTTTAAAACTACGGAACGGATTTTGAAGCGGTTTTTTTAGATAGAGTGATTCAAGAGGAAGGTTTATATGTATAATACATGCATAATATTGTAGAGAAACGCTGATAAATTTAGAGGTTTCTAATGTGATGTCGTAAATAAACACATTTTTTGCGCTTACATTGCAAACGCTGGCGGAACCACACGAGATAAATTAAAATAATGTACTACAGTATTGTACACCTTATATAAAGGTCAACAAAAAAGTCCGCGATGGTATATGTCTATGTCTTAAAGAAAACCCACAATAACCATTTTTTATCCTTTACATTTTACGGGAAAAAATGGCTTATTTACGAAGTGATTTTAAGCAATACAGCATTAACCCTTATCTAATTAAGTTGATATAGATCTATATGACCCTTTACAGCATGTAATTTAAATGAATATTTCCGAAGATATTACAGATTTAAAATGCAGGGACATAGCGATGCGCCGGTACCGGCCCTATATACCATGGTAAATTACATGTCGCTCTTTCAAGAGTAACCTCTAAACAAAACATGTTTGTATTGTCTAATGACAAAAAAGCTGTAAACGTTGTTTATAAGGACATTCTGTAGTTGGTAGGTAAATTTAGTATCAGCATTGCACCCGTGCGAAGCCGGGGCGGGTCGCTAGTTATAATATAAAATTACAAAAGACTTTACAATATTAAGTAGAATGAAAGATATCGATATTCACACTGGTCAATATAAAAAATCGGCAATTTTATTGGTAAAGACCTAATACATATATGAAAATTCGTAAAAATCAGTCAAGCCGTTTTTAACTTAAATACATACAAAAAGACAAACAATTTTTATATCATATTCGTGATCCTTTATAATAGATGACAATCGGGAAATTTGGAAAAAATACATATATGGACGTAACTTCAGATTTATTAAAATAGATTAGATTACGTAATTAGATTATATTCTCGTCCAATCGGTGAATGGATGAGAGTTGAACAACTCCCCACTAGCCTCCCGCGCGCCATCTATATAACGAGACTACAGTCTATATTACTTATTGATGTTCACTATAAAATATTTGTAAAGAAAAGTCTATGGTCAGTTCGCGATTGACCGACGCGGACGGTTTGAAAATCGTTAGTTACCTCTATTGTTCGACGCTCTTCAAATCAACAGAATAGTGTTGGCCTAAGTTTATTCGATATCGACATTATCAAACTTGTAAGCAGTATTTTTATACTAATTTATTTATCAACCCTTTAGAATTTTATTTAGAACGCTTATTGAATCGTTAAATGGGGTGCAAGGGCGCAAGCCGATCTCCATAAATCTTGAAAAGTACTTATCTTGATAGTACTTATTAACCTACTACCATAACCACCCTGACTAACTCTGTAGCCTAAGGGAGCAGAGCCGGGAAGACAGCTAGTTCATTATATAAAAATATTGATACCAATAACTAAATCTATCTATCTATTAAGGTTTTGCCGCTGAGCGAGCATTTCGCAAAAACTACTAGAAAGATTATGATCTTATTTTTTTGTTTTTCTCCTTACATAGTTGGTCTGCAATCACGATATCATCATTTAATAAAAAGTTATGAAAGTTATAAGAAATTATGATTTTTATAAGCACTACGCGTTCTTCTTTCGTTTACGTGAGCGGAGCCGCGAGAACAAATAGTTTTTTTTTATCGTTATAGGTTTTAAAGTAGTAGCCACAATCTAACCTGATGTTATGTGACGATGTGGCCCAAGATGATAACACGCTAAACCTAGTGGAAGACTAGCTCTCAAGTGCAGCTGCCGGAACACACCTATTGGTGCTTGGCGACAGATTTTCAACTTGAGGGTGGTAGCTAGCCAGGAAGGCATTAGAAAAAGCCCTACTACCATTCTATGGTTTCCTCAAGATGTTTTCCTTCACCGAAAGCTCAGGCTCATTGCAGGGATTCGAACTCACGTCAATCGACGCGAAGTCGTATACACTACCACTGAGCCATCATCGCTTCACAACCAATCGCTAGTAATCAATAATTAAATAATCATAGATATCGTTTTACTAAAGACACCGTGTCGATTTCGATGCGTGACATACCGCTCGCGTGTCATAAGTCAGTTCTTATTAGTACATATGTATACGAAGAATTAAATTGATGTTCCCACTGATAAACACGCGCGCGGGGCAAAAATCCATTTCAAAGATATGGTATGCCCCTTGACATTGCGTCTCCGCACTTGGAAGAGAAATGACTTCTACATACCTAAAATTAAGTGTAAATTTGTTTGGTGTCGGTGCTTATCGGTCACTGATTGGTTTTAGTTAGGAGATAAAAGAACAGACAAAAGACAAAAGAACACAAAGTTGAGTCTTAATTTTTGACCTTGAACATTGATTTTGTTTGAAAACACTTTATGCTAATTTTGAGTAGTGGTTAATAAAATTTATCGATCCTTCAGATACATAGCAATAACCGATTTTTTACAGATACATATTACATACAGTATAGAGTTACAAAATCCCAAATTATTCGTCAACTTCTACCCCACATACCCCCCTGCATAGAATAGCATATAAAATCATGGCAACCCAACCCTTCTCTAAGTGACAATACGTAAAATCTTTTTACCTTTAAAGTTTAATGACATTACATTTTAATGAAATGAAATTCAAAATAGTTTTATATGTGTATTCCGAAGGTATTTAACATTAAAGTGAAATATAAAATACAAAGAACCTTTATTTATAGCATATTATTTTTCTAAACCTTCAATGGTAAAGATAGTCCACGTTTATGCATCTATCCGAACCAGAGCTGCTTGTAAAAAAACCGTCTTGATAACCTTGTGTGCATATCAATTTGATAGATATATTAGATCAATATCAATATCAGATTTTCTTTAATTTATAAAAAATCTTGGCTCTTGTCAATTATGAATTAATAGTTTCAAATCCTTCGAACAGAGATTACAATGCGAGGAATCTCTTGTAGTGACAAATTAACTTTCTGTACAGACTCCAGATAGGTAAGTGCGACTCCAAATAAAAAAGGTGTGTGTGCGATTCACACACGATAGAAATGAAACTTAATTTTAAAAGATATTTTGTATTTTATTTGAACAGTGTGCAATTTATTTAAACAGTGTGCAATATACATACACACCGACATTTGCTCTCTCGCTCTGGCTCACACAAAGAGGAGAGACCGATAATATATTGCTCTCTCGCTCTGCCTCACACAAAGAGGAGAGACCGATAATGTGCGTTAAACGTTTAACGTGTTGGAAGTCGCATACGAAGTTTCACTTCAATAAAGTAGAATCAGAAATATAAATCAACTTATAAAAATCTTGTAAAAAAACTGCACGTGTTTAGCCAAAGACGTCTGATCGGTAAGTCACGAATCATGAATGATGTCTCTCTTCAATTATTTTCTAGTACCGTTCTGTATTTTAAATTCAAAAGTTCTTCCAGCCATTAAATATAATCTATGTATACGGCTTTCTTAATTTATATATATCGCAACGCAAAAGAAGTTTGTCATATAATATGTAAATATAATAAATTACCTATAGACAAGATGCCTTCGGAAAGCGACCGAAAACACAATAAATGAAGTAATGAAGACTAAGGTGAAATAAATATATATAATTAAAAGATTAAAATGATTGATAATCAATCATTACAGTACATAAAATTATGAAAAAGAAACCGTTTCATCGATATCGATAATTTTAAAATATGACGCTGTCGCACGACTCTAGACCTGTTGAATGTTGCGCTTAGAAAGTAATTTCCCCGGAGGTCTATTGAGGGTACGTTCGGAAAATATTCGGAAAATTGAAGATAAATGAGTCTATTTTATGAATAGACTAGGATTTCGATTATTTTATAATAAGTAATTGAACTATTAGCTATTGTAGTGTATCGGTCAAGACTATTGGATTATGTATTCGACATTTACAGGTTCGATCCTACAGCCTTGATACGTTTTAGAAACAATGAATGATGGCTCAGTGATAGCGTGTACAGACACCGCGTCGATCGACGTGAGTTCGAACCCCTGCAATGAGCCTGAGCTTTTGGTGAAGGAAAACATCGTGATGAAACCATAGCATGGTAGTAGGGCTTTTTTTAATGCCCGCCTGGCTAGCTACCACTCTCAAATTGAAAATCTGTCGCCAAGCACATCGCGTATTATGCGTGTGAATAAAAGCAAGTCGTTTGTTCCGGAAGCCTTACTTGAGAAACCCACTAGCATTGCATGCCCATCACTTAACATCAGGTGAGATTGTGGTCAAAGGCTAAAACCTATTTTTTTTTTATCTACCAGTCCTGTGCAAATTTATCGCACATGGTAGAATGGCAAAAATCAAACTAACAGCTATGATTTTAGTTCAAACGATTGTTAACAGATGGCGCCTTGATTATAATCAAGGTTGATGCTAATGAAAATAATTATTTTCATTAGTTCGTAATGAATTTAAATCTTAAATTCATAAAAGGTTCGTAATGAATTTAAATCTTAAATTTCAGTAGAGTAAGCACGATTAGTTTGCGAAATTTTCTTGTTACTACTGAGCCATTATTTTCGAAATGTATAGAGTTGCAGACTCTGATTGGAAGCGTAATATTTAATTATTTTAGAAGTTTAATGTCCTCTTGTGTTTCAAGTATGAAGTTGTTTCCAATCATTTGACCATGGTCCCTTTTAGTACTGTCTTGGTTTAGCAGCTTCTGTTATCATTATTTTTAAACGTTTCTTTTTTAAGTGTAACTTTTATTCTATCGCCCTAATTTTTTTTCTTTCATCTATCGCATGTTGCATTACAGCTGGCCGTGGAGTATGGAAGTGTGAGACTCGAGGCGAAGATGAAGTTATTGATAGAATAATTGAAGTTAACAACGATTCAATTATAAAAAAAAAGTATATTGTTTATTATTTCAAATTTATATTGGCGTTTCAAAATAATTCTAAGTTATAAGTTTTCACTTCTATTATATATATCTACATATCATGGCAAATTAACGGCACTGACCCCGATGGTAAAGAAAGTGCAATCCGGATTTAATCTGCAATCAATTGGAATTCAATCGGATCAAAATTCAACCACAAATAGTAAAAACGAGTTAAAAAGTTTAGCTAAGAAATATTATTGTTCGTGTCAGATTTACTTTATGTGGCCTCTTTCATATTTAATTCAAACAGCTAGCCTTGTAATTTTAACACCATGTAGTAGAATCACCAATGTGGTATATTATAGAAGAGAATTCTTTCGTTTGCATAATAGGTATGTTGTTTTATATCTAAATAATAGTTAAACAACACATCAATTCAATCGTGTATATTATTTCTCAAAGGTCTCTTTCCTTGCAACGCAATATCTCCGTTAATACTTCACCAAAATTAATTATTCAAACAATGTAAACTTATGTTAAATAGTTTAAAATTAATATTTTCGTTAAAATATGATGAAAAACTTTTTCAATAGAAATGAAGCCTGTTGGTGCTAATGAAAATATATTTAAAGCGCCATCTATTACCAATTTGTTTGACTAACACGAAAGCCGAAATAACATCCGGTATCTGCCAGTGAAAGTCCAGTCAAAATCGGTCCAACCGTTTCGGAGATTAGCCCGAATAAACCGACATACAAACATACATTTTAAAATTTGGTTTTTGTTATATGTACCGTATATACTTACATATGCATTTAGTAAAAAGCTGTTATTTTGATATTCCAAACAGATACTTCGATTTTATTATATGTATAGATTTCCGAAATATTCGCAAGGGTCAGCTAGTTAAAATAAAATAAAAATTGGCAGTCACAGGGATTACCGATAGAAGTGAAAACTTATTACTTAGAATTATTTTCAAATGCCAATATGAATAGGAATATTTAAAATAATTTAAAAAAAAAAACGTTTTAATATACAATTAACATTAGCATGTCGTTGACTCGAAACCATAAGATTTGCCCCTACAAAAAGTCCTCAACGCGGCTTATGAAGTTTTCATATACAATTAACATTAGCAGGTCGGTGATGCGAACCCATAAGATTTTCCCCTAGCAAAAAGTGCTTAACGCAGCTAAAAAAGTTTTCAGTTCAAAAAAACAGTACAAACTTATAGTCTACGCGAGCCAAGCCGTGGGCGAAACGCTAGTGTGATATAAAAGCATTCCATCAAATTTATACGAGAGATAACCAAACAGCGGGCTCTGTATGCAAAGCTGTTGAATGCCAGGCCGTTCTAAAACATATTTAGCTCCATAGTTTAAACAGCCAATATACATATAATAGGTCTTTACCTATGAAATTGCCGTTCTGCAGTACTGGCCATTACAATTCAAAATAATTTTTGTTTGGCTAAGAATTCTAATTTCAAATTAATTTTATTTTAAAAACATGGAATTCTTTTTCCAAATGTAGTCATTTGTTTATTGATTAGCATTTAAATCTTTTTTGTCATCATGGATACGTTAAAAATTCGAGTAATTATGGAATATGAGTACCGTCGTGGCAGTAACGCGGCACAAGCGGCACGCAACATCAACGACGTTTACGGAGCTAACACTACAAACCAACGCACCACCTGTTATTGGTTTGCTCGCTTCCCTTCTGGGAATTTCGACCTGAAAAATGAACCTCGCGGTCATCCGAAGACTTTGGTCGACAATGACGAATTAAAGGCGATTGTGGAAGCTGATGATACACAATCTATGGCTGAATTAGCAGCAGCTTTCGACGTTAGCGTCAAAACAATATTGGTCCATTTGCGTCAAATTGGCAAGGTAAAAATGCTTGACAAATGGGTGCCCCACGAACTCAATGATCGCCAGCGCGAAGTACGCGTCGAGACGTGCCTTGCACTGCTCAACAGACACACAAATGAAGGAATTTTGAACCGCATTGTTACCTGCGATGAAAAATGGATTCTGTTTGATAACCGCAAGCGCTCAGCAAGTTGGTTGGATCCTGGTTCAGCACCTAAACTATGCCCTAAACGAAAACTTACCCCTAGAAAAGTGATAGTCACTGTTTGGTGGTCTAGCGCCGGTGTGAATCATCACAGCTTCTTAACAAACGGGGTGAGCATTACTGCAGGTGTGTACTATGAAGAACTGAACACAATGATGGAGAAGCTGGCACATCTCCAACCAGCATTGGTCAATCGCTCGTCTCCGCTGCTCCTGCACGACAACGCGCGACCTCATACTGCACAACAGACGGTCTCCAAGTTGCAAGAACTGGGGTCGGAAGTTCTCCGTCATCCGCCCTACTCACCAGACCTTGCGCCTACAGACTACTACTTTTTCCAGAATTTGGATAACTCCTTGGCGGGAAAAAAATTCAATACCCGAGAGGCAGTACAAAATGCCTTTGAAGAATTTGTTGCCTCCCGTCCAGCTGATTTCTTTAAGAAGGGCATCAATAAACTGCCACTGCCTGGCAAAGATGCATTGATTGCATGGGTGATTACTTCGATTAATACAAATAAAAAATACATTTAAAAACATCGTTTAAATTTTTTCATACAAAACGGCAATTTCATAGGTAAAGACCGAATATTAATCAATCTATAGATCTAGGATACATGTATTTTTTTCCAAATTTCACGATATACATGAAGGACACTGATCAGAAATATGCCATGCTGTTTGCTCGTGTATTTCTCACACTGTATTTGTCACACTTGACACTGGCGAAATTACCTTCATAGGCAAAAGCCATAAATTAAAAAGAAAAATTGAAGTCAATAAATAGTTAGAAGTATCTACTTATTAGAACTATCTAGCCAGCTTTTGTGGCGGCAACTCAAAATGCATGTTTCCAATTTATATTTATAAAACTATATGACGTAAAATGACAATAATATATAATATAGGGTCAAAAGTTAATGAATTAAAACAAAAACGATAACATAGCAGCTCAAGATCCCGCCAAAAACACCGAGAATCTTCTTCTTCTACTTATTTAATAACAACGTGTGCTTAAACCCAATTCTGCCAGTGTAAACGGATAGAATATTTTTCTAATTTTGAAAGTTCAAACAACGCTCCAATAAGATGGTACCTTCCTTGTCAGAACATACGGGAGTTATTGTAACAACTCAGATGCATGTCTCTAGTTATTTATAATCCATTTTACATACATGCACGATAACCAAACTATATCACGTAAAATTCCACCAATAAGTATAGCGTCAGTTTATGAATTAAAATTTAACCACTATATAACAGATTAAGATTCCGCCAAAAAATATCCGTGGTGCCATTTGCCTATCTCTTATACATAAGCCACAATAAGGCTAAAATTAGAACAAAAATAAATAATGACAAAATTCATGAAAACATGATTTATGAGCATTATTATTAGTATGGCATATTAATCCTTACGAACGAAAGTTTCTTTATCATCAAAACAATTTTATGTAGATAAACTTTGCCTTTTACAGTTTGTTATTTGGACGAATAGTTTGGGAGATAATGTAAAATTAAAATAATTCAACACTCGGCTCGGGTATATGCCTACAGGTGTAGTGGCGCGAACGAGCCCTGTGACGTGTGACATAACCCTGGCCGCCCGATAGAAATATTGTCTATATTGAAGTATTATAAATCATCAATCAGCGATTTCCTTTCAATTATACGCGAATGAAACCGCGGGGCGCGTTTAGTATATATATATCGGGGCCTTTAAACGAGACGTGAATGTATTTCTACAGACCGGCATGATGAATAAATTTGTTACCGGTAGTTATAATTATTTCTAGACGATATCGTACTTTCCATCGAGTACAGTGAAGTCACTTTATCGAGCTATAAAAAAATCTGACCCTCGTCTTCCGATATGGCCAAAATATTGCAGAGACTATTCGAGATACGCAAATTGCTGATTTATTTGTTGTCTCTGTACACTGTCACTTCTTAGGCGTAACAAAACATAAATAACTCCAAAAATATTAATCGTATTTAAAAATCGTAGTTTCTTAAAACTTTAATATTTATTTATTGATTGAAGTTATCATGATATTTATTTTTAAGGACTAAGGAAGGATCTAAGGAGTAAAAAAAAAAATATATCAAAATATCTACAGTAGGTATTTGCTTGATGCGCGCACACCGGCATACCCGAATCATTTGATATATATAGATAGAAGATAAAATAATAATGTAAATTCCATTTCATTGTCTAATAATAATTTAACGGTATATAAAGAAACGTTAGTTTACAAAAAAATATAATTAAAGTCAGTTAAATGAATTCACATTATTATCATTGGTGGCTAACTCCATCATGTCCCACTTTAAATTTTACCCTCTATTAAACGCATCATATAATTAGTATAACTTCTAAAATACGTTAGTGAAGATAAAATCAATGTGCTTAAAGTAAGGCCCACGCGGAAATCTGTAATTACAAACATTTGTTTCTTACGAATCGTTTGAACGCGGTTTCGGGGACTGTGAGTTATGTATGTAAGGACTATTTCTGTTTCTCCATCGGATATCAATCACTTTTTTTACTCATATTACTGCCAATTCATATTGTAGTCTATCAATTTCGAAAGGGCATATTTGTCATACTTTCTATTCGTCATTATTATTTAAGTTTCAGCTTCGTTTCAGTACACAATCGTTAAATATTTAACAAAGAATCCTTTATACTGCAATAGGCATGATGACTATAACAAAGAATCATCGAAATATAAATAATGAAATAAGATCAAAAGACTTAAAATATTTATATAAAAAGCGAAATGAACATACATCTATTAAAACAAAAACACAAAATATTAGCAATTCGCCAAATTTTGCAAGCAAATGACGTCACGGCCTTTCGCAGCAAAGTAAACATTATTTTGTTCCATTCGAACTTCTCTTGTGTTAACGCTTATCGATGATCTATGCGTCGTTTATCAATTATTTCATGGTTTCAAATTATAAAAGTGCCTAGTTTTGTGTTATCACAAACAAAAACCAAGAAATATTAGCGATAGAATAAGGATTTAATTTGTCTATATTTGAAATGGTTTCTACGCCAAACGAAAACTTTTGCTCAGCAGAATTTCGATTTATCTAAACTTCTATGTAAGTAAAATGTGCATATGGAAATTGAAAATTTGCCCCGAGTATAAGATACATTTAAAGTAGTATTCAGTTACCCGCCACGACCGCCCTCTCACCATCCTCTGCGGCAACTCAAGCCTAGGTCCGATCCATCGGCATGGAGCCCTTGAGCCAAGCAGCCGCTCGCGCGATACAAGTGACTCTACAATCACTAGCTTTCACAGCCATACATGACACTGCATTATACACACATGCACAACACACATAGGTACATAGGTTCTGTAAGGGACCTTTTCTTCCTTTTTTTTTTGCCTAGTTAGATTAGACAAAAAAATTCAGACCACTAAATACACATACACATGTTCCTTCCCTCCTCCCAGGGGGCAGAAACATGTATATATGTATAGTTAGTTTAGATCGAATGATAGGGATTTAGTCAGATCGTGACTTAATTGCATACGCGCAACAGTCCGAGCCGAGGTTCGGCCACTTTGGCACCCTCGGATGTTGTTGCTTAGCTTTCGTGGCTGAGTGCCCTAAGCGCTCGCCCCCAAGCCTGGTAAAGCTGTAAAAGCTGTAAAGGCTCCAGGGCTTCTAAGGCTAACAGTATAGTCCGTTCGAAAAGTATTCAGTCACATTAATACCCAGTAAATAATATAGAAGAAGCAGTTATTTCCGCAGCATTCTATGTGTCCCTTCTCAAAGGTTATTAAACAAGATAAAATAAAGTGTGTTCTAATGTTGTCAAAAAACTACCCTATCAAACCAAGATCACCAGATGGGATTTATCACGATGGCTTTATTTAAATCACGTGTCCCATGAATGCAGAGGTTAAGTGGCTACTTAACTTGTACTTTAAGGTGAACTTATTTTTTCTATACTTCATTTTAGTTATCTATATCATACATAAAAATGTTGTAATTGTAATATTTTATTATAATTATGGAAATCTAATATCCATATTTTTTATACAACTAAAGTGACAAAAAAAATTTAGCAGCTGCCTGATAGTAAGCGGTTACCGTAGCCTATAAAAGCTTACAAGACCACAGGTATTACTAGCGCGTAGCTGACCCTGAAACTCCTTTCCCCAAGGAGCTTTGAAAACCCTACTCACCACAGGAAAACAACACAAGGTTATTTGGCTGCGATCTTCTGTAGGGTGGAGGTATTTCACCAGTCAATCTCACCCAAGTAGAGAAAAATCTCCAAAGAAATGTCTCTGTTACCCTACCTATCTTATTATTGTACCAAAATACACTATACATATATTGGCATAAGCTAATTTTGTAGTTTTCTTTATTATAAACACTAGTTTTGTGACATAAAAAGGGTGTGTCCATTAATTATGTGATGCATTTAGGGGCGGAAGGGGGTAGAGCAAAATCTCACGTGGGGGGTCTCGGAAAATATCACGTAATTTTTCTTTCCGCTAGAAATAGTGTACAATTGAGAGAAAACTGTGTTAAATTAAGAACAACATGTTTCTCCACCAAAATGTGCCTAAATACTATACAACAATTTTATCGCGGTAATATGTGAACGCAACAAATTAGCACAGTAGCCCTTCGATTATTTTGCCGCTATTGGCCACTGCCTACTACTAATTCAAAATTGTTACGTTTTGAGCTCTCTATGACTTCTGCTGCCCAAGTGTACGTGGTGATCTAGAAAAGAGATGCTGCAGTACATGCGGTATCTAGTTTTCATCCATCAGCTGCAGAGAATCTGCATGTAGTCCATAATGCACTAGCTACATCATCGCGCAAAGTACGAACCTCACGGATTGTCACACGTCGAGCTACTGAGCTTCTTCTGTGTGCAAGCGACAATGGTTTACAGTGGCTAATCAGGACGAAGTTGAAAGAGCAGACGATTTTAATGAAAATCACATTGACATGATGGTTCCAGTGATCAACCTTGGAACCACACATAAGTCCCCGTGGACTGAATTAGAAATAATATTATTTTACAAATTTTAGTAGTGCCTATTTAAGTTTTTTAATGTTCGATTTTCTCACTGTGATTCTAGAATACGTTATGTATTAAATAACAATAATTAAGCAAATTATGTTTTTTTAAACAAATTTAATGCAATCGAGCCCAGTTTAACGTGAGCCAAATCTCACGAAATCTTATCAAGGGGGTGGGGGGTCGACAAATTGACAAAATCGCCTCAAGTAATTAATGAACGCCCCCTAACTTGTAGAGAGTTTTTGTTGTGTTTTTGGTGGACTATTTATTTTAATATTCATTACTTTAGAAGTATTATACTGTACCTGTATTTTATGCAAAAATAAGTTTTTTGTTGAATAATAAATACGTAAGATCATTTAAAAAATGCTTTTCAAAATAAGGCATTATGGCTATTCATTTAAATTAAGATAATTTATATTTTGTCAAAAATTATCCAACTCTCTCCGTCTACCCTAATATTTCGAAGGCACGTAGGAAAAACATGGCAGCTTCACTGGTCCAGAGCTACCAATTCCAGAACGATATTTTTTAAATTACAATACGCTTAAGGTGATGATTACTATTAGTTGAAAATAGTGACATCTCGTTTTGAAATCTGAAACTAACTCCTATCTCATATTATCTCTGCTTTGTAATAATTAGTATTGATAATATTTATACAAAATAACACTGTAAATAACCGCGTGTTAAAATAAAAAACTTTTATCTAATATCAAATAGTCAGAAACACTTCAAACAATATCTCATTATATCCTAATTTTAGGATTGAGAATAATCCACGGGTTTTGATACGCCGAAGTAATTATACGCACGCGGCATGCTTTAAGCGAAAGGTTAATCGGCTTTGAACCAAAGACCGTTACTATCGGTTCATTATTAGAACGAAACCGATATTATAATATTCACGTTGCTAAATTATATTTGGATTATCATCTAATTCGGAATTAAAATAACTTGCGAAAATGGCGATGATAATAAATAAAAATATTTTCTAATTAATTTTAGACACGTAACCTGTAAAGGAAGAGATAATAATAGGTCCTTACATATGAAATTAGCGTTTTGTATGAAAAAAGTAAAAAGAAAAAACATTATGAAATTATACATTTAATCAATCGAAGTATGTACCATTATTATTTATGCAATTTCGCGATTATAAAAGTAGTTCATTGATTCCATTGCTGAAAAAATTGTGGGAGCGAGAATCAATAAAATCTTGGAGGCGGTTTGGACAGCCTCATCGGAATTGAATATTTTTCCTTGCAAGAAATTGTCCAAATTCCGAAAAAAGTGTAAAGGTCCGGGGAGTATGGTGGGTGTTGGAGTCATTCCAACCGCAGTTCTTCTAATTTAGCGACCGTCTGTCGTGAAGTATGGGTTCTAGCGTTGTCCTGAAGTAGCAGTGGGCTAGAAAGATTGACCAGTCTCAGTTGTTTAATGGCTAGCTTATCCATCATGGTTTACAATTGTTGAAAATACAAATCTGCCGTTATCGTCTGGCCAGATATTAGGAAGCCGTAGTGTAGGACAACAGCACTGGTACACAAAACACTCACCAGTACATTTTTCTGATTCAACTTTCGCTTGGGACAAGATTTGTCCGGTTCTTCTGGGTTTAACCACTGTGATGAACGTTTTCGATTATAGTAAAGGATCCATTTTTCGTCACAAATAACAATACGATTCAATATCCCCTCGTTATTGTGACGGTTTAGTTATGTAACGCAGCACTCAATGCGTGTTTGTTGGTGTCCATCAGTCAATTCATGTCTGCTCGAGCTTTTAAACTTTTCCAGTTTGTTTCAAATGAATTGAAATTGTTTTATCACTCACGCCGATGCCTACCGCTAACTTTGACGTGGTTTGCGATGGATCCGAATTTTATGATTCCTCTGTGGTGAAGATTAGTATTGTTCCTCTTGGATTGGTTAACGCGAAAGAGTTAGGTATTTTGGACAATCCAAGTCCTTGTTCAACTTATTACTGTCGACCAGTCAAATTTACTTTTACCTCTGAATCAGCGGACTTCATAAAACAAATAATGCAGCAGCAAATTGCAGAATTGCTACAAATGAATTTCGGGAAGCAAAAATAACATACGAATATGATCATGATTACAGAAAAGTGGTTAATATAGTTGCAAATATACCGTCATCAGCGGTCATAATCGACGAACAGGATTGATAATGGATTTTGAAGACATTGGAGATTCATTGCTTTGATTCTTGTTGTTGCACTGCAATATTTGATGCCCTAAACTATTGTAAAGCTACATAAAAACACTTCTTAGGGCTGCATACCATTTTATGTTTTTATTGTTGAACGATTCTAGGACTAAAAATTTACAATGTTTGCTCATTTAAAATATAAAAAATTCTCGCAGCCTATCATCTATATATAAATTTATATAAACTAGTGATTACCAATCTAAACATTACATAATTAGGTTAAAAATCTAAGTACTAGTTGAAAAATACACAAAGAAAAATTCATAAATTTGAAGGTAAATAACTCACGCGGGGGCAGTCGGATTTATTTATTTTATTTATTTAAAGAAATCTACAGCTCTTAAATTCATATACCATACATACTAAATTAACATATTGGTTTAGCCAAGATGATTTTAGTTGTTTGAAATATAAAATAATAATAATAACAATCTTATACCATAACGAAACTATTAATTGCATCGAAAAGAACTTAACAATGGTATTTTGTGCGAATGGGTGTGTATGTGTAAGTGTGTGTGGCGTGTCTTTATGTATTTACTAATTATATATATTCAACGAAGTCTGAATAATATCAATCGTTTTTCTTTTAAACGCTGCATTTCTATCAAAGAATATGTCTAAATTTTCTGCCTTCCTATTATATGAATGCTTACACCTTATCAACACTGAATGACGGAATGACTGTAGACCTTAGACCAATACGTTCTAACAAACATGAACAATCGATTTTACTATTTATCAAATTGTATAAGAACATCAGATTAACTACCAAACGTCTTAGTTCCAGGGTTAACATACCCAACTCCCGTAGGTTCTCGTTTAAGTCCGCCGACAAAAGCACACCCCTACGCCTCAGTATCTTCAAGAATTTATTTTGAATGATCTCAATTCTACGGCTATGTATATCATAACAAGGAGCCCATATTTGAGATGCAAATTCCAAAATACTTCTTACATAATCACAAAATAAAACTTTAATAGATGAAATATTTTTAAAAGGGACAGATAATATACTTATGAAACATAACATTCTATTAAATTTCTGAGCAATGTATTCATAGTGATCTACATATGAATTTATGATCGAGATATATTCCTAGATCACTAACGCATGATACTCTGGAAACTATTGTATTATCAAGTCTATAATAAAATTATATTTAAGGACATTTTTTGCGGTATGTAATGCATTGGCATTTCGTCACATTAATATCCAAAATATTAAGTGAGCAGTATTCGCATAATCTATTTAATTCTAGCTGCAATTTATTGCATTCATCGACAGCCCATATCGATATAAATATTTTAGTGTCATCAGCGTACATAGAAAAACATGCATAATGAAAGCAAGAACCTATGTCGCTTACGTATACATTAAATAATAGAGGCCCGAGATGCGATCCTGGGAACACCCGATGAAATGGATGAGAACCAGGAATGTTGCACCTCTATTCTAACTGCCTGAGATCGGTTATCAAGATATGATGTTAACCATCGCAATAGATAACTATGAATACCTATGGCTTCAAGTTTCTTTATAAGAACAGGATGAGAGAATCGATCGAAGCACTTCGCATAATCGCTATAAATAGCGTCAACCTGCATACCATTATCCATTGCGTCAATTACATAAACTGTAAAGCTAGCGAGATTCGAAACAACCGATCTTTTTTGCATGAAACCGTGCTGATTAACGGATATACATTTTTTTAATAGACGGTAAATTTGATTATGAACTATCAGTTCAAAAAGCTGACTAAAAACTGGTAAAATTGACACACGCCTGTATGTTTCAATTTTAATTCTTGAACCACCCTTGTGAATAGGAACGATCAAAGCTTCCTTCCATTTCCGCGGAAAAACTCCTTCCCTGATTGATTTATTAAAGATGATTTGTAAACGATGCGCTAAAATCGCTGCTTGTTTTTTCGCTACCTTCACTACCTGGACTCTTATTACAGTCTTGTGATCTTAAGGATTTAAAAACCTCATCCCTGGTTATCATTATTTTAGAGATACTAGCACAGTTTGATGTGGAGATACTCAAATTGAGGTAATTTAAATCACATGATTTTCTAAAAACAGAACCAAAATGTTCTAGAAAGACCAGGCATATCTCACCTATCTCAAAAGAAGATTTACTCTTAAACGTTATCCTTTTCGGTATTAGTACCTTTTGGCTCTTTAGCATATCGCCAAAAGGATTTTGGATGATTAATATTAAATTTCTCACATCTGACTAGATAGTTACGCCAACAATTACCCTGAATACGCTTTTGTCTCCGTCTAAGTAAAACAAAAGAATTATAATCCCGTGGATTGTTACTGTGCTTACACAATCTATGATATTTAAGCTTCTCATTAATTATTTTCACTAGACTTTCACTGTACCAAGGAGGATAATTATTAGATACCGTAGTGAAACTAGGCACCAAATCCTAGATTACTTTAGAGATCACAGAGCAAATGAAAGCTACAGCATCGTCCACACTACGACATACACTATTTACATGTTTCTTTTTGTTTAGCCTTCAGAAAAGTTTACTCTGACGTAATGACACAACTAAAAGTCGTGCAAATAACAAATAAAAAGGAGACCACGTTAAAGAAAAAAAATATATTTCTAAACATTATAATTAGAAACTTGTATTTTAATTTTAAAAAATTACATTAATGATTAGTGATTCAAATATTAAAATTCAGGTTGAAATTCCAATTAGTCTTTATGATACATGTCAAATTACAACCCATAAATTATTATTTTTTGAACCCAAAAAAATCGGTGGCAAATGTATGCACACGTGTATTTGTTAAATACAAATACAGAATTCAGAATATCTTGCTCTATACTAATATATACATTTTAGATTACTCAATTGATAAAGTTTTAAGAAAAAAAAAACTGCAGTTTGTCCAACTTCCCCCTGGCAGGAGGGAAGGAACATGTGTATGTGTATTTAGTAATCTGAAAATTTTTGTCTAACTAACTAGGCAAAAAAGAAAAAAGGTCCCTTACAGAACCTATGTACTTGTTTGGCGTGCATGTGGGTATGATGCAGTGTCATGTGTGGCTGTGATAGCTAGTGAATGTAGAGTCACTGTATCGCGCGAGCGGCTGCTTGGCTCAAGGGCTCCATACCGATGGATCGGACCTAGGCTTGAGTTGCCGCAGATGAGGGCGGTCGTGGTGGACGCATTCAGTCTCGAGAGCAGGGCAACAAGCTCAAGGGTGCCAAAATGGCTGAACCTCGTCCTGGACTGTTAACTTAGATGCAATTAATTCGCGAACTGACTAATTCCCTATCCGTAGAAAATTCGATCCAACTAACTAAACATATACATGTTTATGCCTTCTAAAACTATGTAGTCAAAAAAGAAAAAAACAAATTGCACCATACAGAACCTATGTACCTGAGTGGCGTATGTTGACCTAGTGATTCAGTGTCACTGTATCGCACGAGCGGCTGCTGGAACACACCTATAGGGGTTTGGCGATAGATTTTTGTATTTTTTTTTATCGTTATAGGTTTGGCTTAGTGGCCACAATCTCACCTGATGTTAAGTGACGATATAGCCCAGGATGGTAAACGCTAAACCTAGTGGAAGACTGGCTCTCAAGTGCAGCTGCCGGAACACACCTATTGATGCTTGGTAACAGATTTTCAACTTGAGGGTGTTAGCTAGCCAGGCGGGCATCAGGAAAAGCCCTACCACCATGCTAATGTTTCCTCACGATGTTTTCCTTCACCGAAAGCTCAGGCTCATTGTAGGGATTCGAACTCACGTCATTCGACGCGAAGTCGTACACGCTACCACTGCGCCATCATCGCTTACGTTACGAAGTCGGGTGCATCACGTGCAGATGAGTTCTATAGATGTTAATTGACACCCCTTACAGTGTTCCTTACACCCTCGTGTGCCCCGGCAGCTGCAATTGAAAGCCAGTCCCTCTAGGCTTAGCGTGATACCATCTTAGACCACATTGTCTCTTATATCTGGTTTAAAGGGGAAAAAATTATAATGTTCATAAACCTATTCGACTCTTTTCAGTGACAGAGATATTTTTTGAACCAGAGTGATACATATGATCTGTCTTGTAGATTAATATATTCTGTCGCTTGTTCAAAGCGTTGTACTGCTAAAGTGCTCATGACAGAATATATTTTTTATAAATACTAGCTGTGCCCACGGCTCCGCTCGAATGAACTACAAGAATGCCGTCGGGCGAACGCACGCGCGAATCGTGCTGCCTCCGTTCCTACCGGTCGTCCGCCGCCAAAAACTGTTATTTTGGGTGATCTTAAAAAGATCTACAATTATTTAATACATTAATTTGAAATATCTATTATAGTTTACTAAACATAAGTCATTTAAACGACCCAAAAGCGTATTTATTCCGAATTGATTCAGATAAGTGGTTTTCGCGTGAAAAGAACATAAACGGATAGACAGAGAGACGTTGAGTTTTATAATATATATAGATGCTATTATTATAAAGAAGTTTAAGATTATTGTTTTTGTTTCGTTTGCTCGTCCACGCTAGGAGATACTGGTTAACAGTAAATCACAGGATAAATTGGATTATTTGATGTAGTTCTCTATATATTATGGGGATAAATTCGAAGAAACGCTTCGTTCTACTCTTAAAAGGGGGCTATTTTGCACTAGGCGTCGCCACGTTAGCAAAGAGGGAGGGCGCGCTGTAACGTTTCGGCACACTGGCAAGTAAAAACATTTTTTTTAGTTGTTTTTTTTTGTTCTATATCCAAATTAGTAAAAATTTGTTGTTACTTATTCAGTTTTGATACCTACTTGGAACTTCCTTTATTATTTGTAAACTGTTTGTTGTATTTAGGAGGGTTATTTATTTTTTATTAATTATTTATTTCGATCACCACCGTTGGGTCACACTGAATTCATTTCGTTTTGGGTCACAGTAGATTGTTGATCCACTAGTGAATTTGAGATAAAAGCAGGAAAAATTACTAAGCAGGAAAAGTTATAGGTAAGAAGGGGAATGGAATGACGTTGAGTTCAGTTTTCTTAACTGACAATACTTAACAATATTCTTATATGCCAAACGTGCCAGAGTCGTGCCAGTGTTTGAGAAATACGAAGGGGAAGCAAGGCATGTACCACTTCGATTTGAACTTTTTAGAGTCAACTTTAAACAAGAAGAAACCCTTATAGTATCCGTCAGTATGTCTGCGACTTAACCCAGAGACTCTTAGTACTAGAAAGCTGTAATTTGGTATAGGTATACATATTAATCACGCCGACATAGTGGTAATAATTAATGCTAGAAAAAAAATAGTGTAGTACCTTCGCTACACGTAAGTTGGGGATGATTTTTTTGTCGTCTATCCCATGATGTAAATATTGTGGGTGTAGGTACATGTGCATAAACTATTTTTCGATTCAGGAATCCGTCACCGAAATATTAAGCTTTAAATTGCTAACTTTTGTTAGAGTCGTGTCCTACCTAAATAAAAAAATCACCGCAGTGGTATGTATAACGCAGTTAAAAGGAAAACTATCACAGCTAAGTAGGCTTTAGAAGTTAAGGAGTAATAGTCGACCAACTTATAAAATGTACTTGGAGAAGTAATTTCGTATAAATAACATTGAAAATTACTTACAGCCCTCTTCTAAGTTTGCATATTGTGACGGGTAACTACAAAATCCTACACTGCATGTGGCTCGACACATACTTGGCGTTTTTTTAACATTAATATACCTACGTTAATTGCTTATTTGATCTTCAGTTGACTCAGTAATCCACTTGATTCACTATCACCCATGCAATGATCTAAAAGGACCCATTCGTGGGTCATAATTTATTAATAAATGTATTCTAGTCAACAAATTTCGGTCCATGAAAGTTGGATAACTCTTTTAAGGATTTAATTTAATAAAACAATGAGATAGCAATATATAAACTTTACACGTACAGGAACAAAGTGATTGTGACCCACTCTGCCCTACATAAGTGCCTTATGGGGACTTAAATTAAATAGATTTCCTCTTTTTTATTTTCAGACAATATGCGGCTCATCCTAGCAGCCATTTTGTTGCTGTCCGCCATCTTGTTGTGCACGGCGCAGGCGCAGTACCCACGTCTGCGTCGCCCCGAACGATTTGACACCGCCGAACAAATATCTAATTATTTGAAAGAACTACAAGAATATTACTCTGTTCATGGTAGAGGAAGGTAATATTATTTATTATTAGATATATCAGCTGAAAACCGCAGTTTCATCCGCGTGTAATTTAAAAAAATCGCTGTTTAATGATTTATAATACTTCAGTATAGACAATATTTTTATCGGGCGGCCAGGGTTATGCGTCACAACTCACACAGATCGTTCGCGCCTTTACACCTATATTCATAGGCCCAAGGCGAGTGTTGAATTATTTTAATTTTACATTATCTCCTAAACTATTCGTCCAAATAACATGCTATAAAGGGAAAAGTTTGTCTACATAAAATTTTCTTGATGATAAAGTAACTTTCGTTCGTAAAGATTAATATAATAGGCGTGGCCTAATAATAATGCTCATAAATCACTTTTCAATTTTCAATAAAACTTTGTCACAAAGTACCTTATTGTGGCTTATGTATAAGAGATAGGCATATGGTATCGCGGACTTTTTTTAGATATACTAAGGACCAATATATTTGTAGAACATTGTATTTACGTACCACTAGCCATTACGCCAGCGCACGCAGATAAAGCAGTTAGGGTGCGCTGTCTTCCGACTTCCTTAAAAAAATTAACATTAAGGGCTAGCCGAGAGGTGGAGCCTAATGCTGGATAGCCTATACTATTACTCGTGATTCTGGCTATCATATACAAAAATAAAAAAATTTAATCCGACTGATAATTTCAAGTATTAGCGTGTTTAAACAAAAAAAAACTCTTCCGATTTATACATCCGCTTTAGTATATATTATATTCATATTGTCTTGGTCCAGTACATAGTATTCTATTAATGTCATGGTTTAAAAATTAGTGCATACTCTTTGTACGTGCACGTAAGGAGTTGTACTTTAAGAATCCAAGTTATTATCATTAATGGCTTCATTTAGTCGTACAGCCGTCACACGATGAGCACGCGCCGCGCATCTCTTAATTGTACCCTCTACACCTTTACTAAATGCGACATTATAATTATAACTACAATAGGTATGTCTAAAAGTAATTCTCTTTTCTGTAGGGCAACTTCAAAAGTGTCCGTAAGCAGCAAATTATAATTTAAAAACCCACCAAAATGGTGCTAGCGTAGTAGTAGGAATTATTCTTTTTCGTGATTTTTTATAATGGGAAAAGTTTCTGGAGTGAAATGTTGTCCAAGTGGGCGAGAATTTAAAAAACGCCTCCTAATTTGTTACTTTTTCATACACAGAGTTGTTTCTCCTAGCTTCTCTTAAGTGATAGGTGTCGCTGATTAAACTTAGATAGGGCAACAGTCCTATTTCAAATTGTAATGTAGACTTACAGTAGCCATTCAACAACTCATCATAAGTGCAGGTCGTGGTGCACCTCGTGCTCGCTTTTTTAATATAATGCTGAAAAATTTCGTCTTCTTCTTATTTATTTGGCGCCGCAAGTAGCACTTGCCAGTGTCAGTATGTTTAAGTCTTCGTTGTATTTTTTAAACATTCAAAGTTGGTCTTAAATTTATAATCCACTTCACAACGCCACTTGTAACGCCATCTATTGAGGACTTTTAAAACTTTTGTTTTTATATCTACTCGATAGTAGATGGCGCTATACATTAATCATTTATTTGCAGATATGGCAAGAGGCAGATGCATATAGCGGACGCATCAGTAATTTTCAGAGAGAGTCCATTCTTTGAACACAATACCAACGAGGAGACCCTATTTAAAACACTTGGATATAAGTAAACAAGAATAAAACATTAAAAAAAGCGATGTCTAAATTGAAAAAGTCATAACCAATAGGAATCACTTTTACATGGACTTCAACCATTGACATAAAATATTGTACCCACCCATATATATACCTATATCGATGACTTCAACCTAAAACTTTTATTTTCTGTAAATTGTAAAATGAGACGCATATTGTTAATTACTTTATATATTCATTAACTTAATTGGTGTAAGATTAAAGTGGACCTACAAAATATAATTTATAAGATATGTGATTAAAACTTAATATTGTTTTTAAGTTTTGTTGATTTATATTATGAACTGTTTTTATCATTGAGTATTTAGATAAACACAAAGAAATTAAAGTAGAGTCGTTAATAATCAATAAATTATGCAAACAGATGACAATTGGCAACTACACGTTGTTTACTAAATTTAGACTTATGTAACTCATCTATGCTACCTTTGGATAAAATAACGCATTATGAAAATAAAGTTTAAATTTCAAATCAAATATTTATGAATTGCAATTCCAATATACCGATGAATCCTATGTATAAGGGTTAAAGTAACAATTTCGCCGTTTTGTCTCTTTGTCCGTTTTGGTTTATTTTAGTAGATATTCTTAATTAATGAATAATTCGTGTTCTTCACTGTTTCCTTTGCAGTAGAATGGAATATGTAGTACATATTTAAACGTACAAAGGTTAGAATGTTGTTTGGAAATCTCTCTTGTAAAATTATGATTTTGGACTTTGGCCCTTATACAAAGGACCCATCGATACCTCAGTTGTGTTGTGAAAGAGAAAAGTACTTCTTTGGATATTACAGTTGACGTACATTACAATTAATTCAATCTGAAACAAATATACGTTATTTTACCGCTTACATTGGCATATTTGTAGACAGGTTGGGACTCGGTAATTAAAAAATGACTTATTTGTAGAAAACAAACTTTTTTCTGTAAAATGTACCCGACAGCTTGTCTACAACTCGGCTTAGCTTATCTCATCTCGTTGTAACTAAGCTATAAAACTAACGTTTTAAATCTACAAATTTTGTATTTAACACCCAAAATATCCACAACATTAAAAAACTATTGCGCGTGACTTAAATTTAAAAAAAAAACGCTAGTCAATTTTAAATTAAGAACTATCCGTCTTAAATTTCTAGTCAATTATAGGTATATTTTATTGGGGATTATTAAAAACGGTTTTCAGGCTGGGTGATAAACTGTTTTTAAAAGTTATCGATAGAATAAGTCTTTCATTCAAACTATATAAAATAATGATAAGTTATTTAATTGTAATTTAATAAAATGTTTACTCAAAAAAAATGCAGAATTATCCCATGACGAATTTGTTTTATTTCTTCATACACCTATTACCTGATTTTTAATGTGACCTTATTTTATTTTTTTCTAACTGATTATACTGTTAGCCTTAGAGGCCCTGGAGCCTTTGTGGCTTTTACAGCTTCACTGGCATTGGGAGCGAGCTCTTAAGGTACTCAGCCGCGAAAGCAAGGCAACAAGTTCCGAGGCTGCCAAAGTAGCCGAACCTCGGCTCGGACTGTTGCGCGTATGCAATGAAGTCGCGATCTTTCTAATTCCCTATCATTCGATCTAAACTAACTATACAGTCAGACACACTAAGCATACAGGATCTGGTTCTCAAGGACGGCTGTCGAAACACATCCCTCAAGGGCGGCTGTCGGAACACATCTGATATTCAGGAGAGAGATTTTCAACTCAAGAGATTGGTTAACCGCTTGCATTAGAAAATATCTACCAAAATCAAAAGTATCTACTTTATTCATTACTGCTCCTAAGAAGGCACTTACCTATTATGTCGAACCTCTACTACCAGTTTTGAAAACGTCTTAGACATCGAGAAGAACCGGCAAGAAACTCGATCGAGTTTTATCAATATTTTTTTAAACTACATAAGTATTCCGAACTATCATTCACGTAATAATCCAGTATATAATATATGCTTATGACAATTAAACTTGCTTATCATTCATTATTCTTGTACTTACTCTCCGGCAAATCAATAATGTGCTTAGGAGTTTAATTGTAGAACCTAACACCTAAAGAGTGGTAGGGCATGGAGAAATTTTTTGGAGATTTCTCTCTACTTGGAGCAGCCCAACTGGTGGAATACATCCACCCTACAGCGCTATTTATTCCGACTTACTTAACAAAAATCAGTATTTAAGGCTAGCTGAGAAGTGCAGCCTTATGCTAGATAGCCTATACTATTCAACGTGAATCTGGCTATCATATATAAAAGTAATTTTTCGAATCCGACTGGTAGTTCCAGAGATTAGAGTGTTTAACAAACAAAAATCTCTTCCGCTTTATTATTATAATATAGGATAGATAAAAGAAAAAAAAAACAATCACATCAAAAAAACTTTTATTTCCCTTATTTAATTATGATTTTATTACGATATTTTCCATCAGCGACTCCAAATCCACATATATCGACGCGGTGTCCATGCAATGGTATATTCGAACATCGTTTTTTATTATTATTTAACGACATCTGTCGATTATAGGTGATGTATCTACGACAGATTTTCACTACTTTGTTACCAGTAGTAAAAAGTGTTCTTAACATAATCACTACGAACCACGAACCTTTCTATTATTTAGTACTTTATTAATAGAACTTTATTTCTTGACTTTACAACTAGTAGTAGTAAAAACAAATAACAAAAAAGTTAAAAGATAGCAACTATGAATTTCTATTAGACTTAAATATATATTTCTTCTAATGTTACCAGATCAGGACATTTCCTCAAAAATAAAAGATTATTTTAAAAGAGCGCTCGAGAATTTTGAAAGAGAAGTATAATTAAACAGAGTGATTACTTAATTATGAGGTTGAAAAATATAACAAAGGAAACAGGATTTTTGAAGTAAAACTTCTTTAGGCGCGATTAGGAGGTAACTGGACGACAATGCAACGGAATTCCGTTACGGCAATATGGAGTTATGTTTCTGTACCACCATGTTATAAGTATAAGTAACTTAACGCTACGAAAATAAAGAGCGAAGCAGTAACCACAAACGTAAAGCAATCTGAAAAGCTTTAGGCATATAAGCAGGGGCGGATTTGCAGTCTTCGCCGCCCTAAGCCGTGTAGAACATTTCAAATTTGATGGTATTAAAGTACAGCTTTACGATGTCAATATTGTAATTCAAAATAGATTTTTATCCGTGTCTGGAGTCTTAATATATACTACATATTATGCTTTACGGTACTGTTATTTATTGTCATCATACGTTTGCATTTGGGAGTATATTTTTTGCCACGATTAGCGCCCCTACTATCTGGCCGCCCTAGGCCTGGGCCTAGTTGGCCTTAAGGGAAATCCACCACTGCATGTACGGAAAGTGAGATCAACGTAGGGTCTATAGGGTTGCATTGGGGGCAACACAGTAGAGAATTGGTGGAATATATTTAATACGGATGGAACCGAGGGGCACAGTAAGTAATAATTGGCAATGCCTCCATAAACATATAATGCTTAAGTGCTATTCGTTATCGTACTGTTAATTGAATTTGTTCAATCCAATCTCCAAATTCAAAATCCAAATTCCTCCAATCAGTTTCTATAGAGATCATATGCTATCCCGCCATACATTTAATAAGTGAACCCGCGATACCGGTCACTCGAACTGAATGGGTAAAATCTCCCAAAATTGCCAATAAAATACTTTAGCATAAATATTTTAAGGTTAAATCAATATATATATATATATATATATATATATATATATATATATGTAATAAAACATAACTATGAGTACATATGGTCTATTTTTACAAAACATATTTGGTTTATTTTTGCGACGCTTGTAATTCACCAGGCCCTTGGAAGAATACATCATGACAATAATGAAATTGAAACTCTTTTCATATGAAATAAGGTTTAAAATGACTCAAAGGTAAAATTAAATCGAAACTAAGTGGATTATAAACAAAATGCGCGCGCAACTACGAAGTTGCAAGATGGCAGAAGGTTCTTTTAAGGTAGAGATTGGTACAACCTTTATTTCGTTCATCAATAATAAAAAAACTGAAATCTGTCTTTCTGATTACATATTTTAAAGATCTGTTTAAAATTGCTGTTGCAACACAAACTAATGTTCAGATTAAAATACAGACAGACGTTTGAAAATATATTTTTAATAGACATTTTTAATTAAAGTGCTTACAAAATCGGTGTATGAACACTTTTGCTTCGTAGAATCGCTATAAAAATAAAATAAATAATTACGAAATAAAGCGCAATAAATAAATCAATAGAATAAATACTTATTTAAAAATATTAGAAATATGAGTATGTGGTACTAGAGATTTGCCGAACATAAAGACCTAATCCAGTGTTATTGGTCGAATACAGAAGGATACACATTTTTTATCGGAAAAATCTATATATCCTCAAAAATATATCCAAATATTATATATTTTTACGTTGCTTTATACAAAATAATTATATTTGATAAAAATATTATTAAAGCTTCAAATTTATACCTTTACAATAATTAAAATATTAAATTGAACTTAAAAACCTATCGCGAAGTGAAAAGTATGGATTATTAGTGATTTTTACAACAATTTAGAATTGTATTTGTCAACAAACCTTCGTGAATCGCAAAGGTAAGTAATAAATTACCTTACGTGTTTAAATACACAAATAAAATAATTAAATTTGAATAATTTTCATATATCGGTGTACATTACCTTTTTTTATTCTAGCTCCAAAAATATACAACACTGTCCCTGATGGTATTAAAAAATAGAATTAGTAATTATTATTATTATTATATTATTAGCACAGTACAATCCATATACAACGGCGACCACTGAGAGATGGAAATCCGTCGACGGTCGCCGCGGTCATGCCGGTCTGCATAATTATTTTACACTGTCATTGCACAGCTTGCCAGATTGCTCGACGTTCATAGTTACTGCTCCGCTCCTTAGGGTAATAGCGTAAAGTTATATAGCCTATACTATTCTTCATGAATTATGCTATCATGCACAAAAATAATTTTTCGAATATGCCTAATAGTTCCAGAGATTAGCGCGTTTAAACAAACAAAGAATCAAATAAAAACACTAATAAATCTAATAAATATTAGTATAGATTACGATGATAGGGGAGATGAAGGAGGGAACGCACTGGCCGGGGGATGGTTCTACAGTTTCACGGTACAATAAAAATCAGTCATGGAGAACTTTTTAGTTCGTGCAGAGATGGCGTTTACCGTAAAACTGTGACTCCGAAGCCCAGTGCTTGTGGTTCTGTTGTGGAAAGGAGAGGAGGGAATTAGATTGAACAGCTCTTCAGAACACTCACCATGATACAGACCATAAAACTAGCTCAGCGACGAGGTGGGGTTAAGAGATGTAGTGCACAGAGAAATATCTTTGGAGATTTCAGTCCCACCAGGATACCTTCACCCTATAGAAGATCGAAGACACCATTTGTTGTGTCCCTGCAGTGATTAGGGTTTCCAGAGCTCCTTGGAGTAGGGGGCTCAAGGTCGGCAACGCGCTAATGAACCTATGGTATTACAAGCGTGTATATCCCACGCTAGACGCTTACCATCAGGCGGGTCGTATGCTTGTTTGCCACTTTAGTTGTATAAAAGTTGTTGAAGGAGATTTGTGGGTTTAAAAAACAAGTGTATAATACCTATGGGGTTATCTGCTAGACCCAGTTTTGGGATGATAACGAACAATTATTTAGAACTAGTTATGCTCGCGGCTCCTCTCGCGTGGACTACTAAAAAAGGCTTTTTATTTTTGTTCAGAACACTAATTATTTATTTTTCTAAAACTTAAATAGTCTAAGCAATGCCTTATAACTTCAGTGAAAGTCAAAATCGCTCCAACCGTTTCGCAGATTACTCGGAACAAACAGACAGACAGACAAAATTACAAAAAATGGGATTTTTGTTATATGTACCGTGTATACTTTCATATGCATTTAGTAAATCCCTGTTATTTTGACAATACAAACAGACACTTCAAGTTTATTATATGTATAGATAAACAATATTTCTGTAGTCCACGCTAGCGGAGCCGGGGGCACAGCTAGTAAGGAATAAAAACAAAACATTGAGCCTATCCTCAATATACTAAGAGTATAAAGCTTATATCGGGTTTTTCTTGCCTAAGAAATACGCCCATTGCATGTCATTTTTTTTAATCTTGAAAAAATTACCTACAGGTCATGGCCCCAACGAAGTTTGGTCTTTTTAAAGCTCGCAGCAGGGATTCGCAAGATCAACCGTCCACTGAATACCTATTGCATACCAGCTGTAGTTCTGATCAAGGTAATTTTAGTTTAGTGTCACGTGGACAATTGTATGGTTATAAATTCTGAAATAAATATATTAAAAGGTTAATGAAATGAAATTCAAAATAGATTTATATGTTTATTCCGAAGGCATTTAAAGTGAAATATTAAAAACAGATTACCTTTATTTTATTAAATAATATAGCCTATTAAATTTACTAAATCTTTACTAGTAAAGATAGTCCACGTTTATGCATCTATCCGAACCAGAGCTGCTTGTAAAAAATCCGCCTTGAGAAGCTTGTGTGTATATGAATTTGGCGAACAAGCATTAGATATCATTCCGTTCCTTTTTTATAGCTGCATCGCCAAGCCAGCATGAATGAAAGCGTCCGCCAGGGCTTGCATTAGTTTAATAATCATTCTTGACTCTTGACAATTTTGGGTGAATAGTTTTAAATCCTTCGAATACTGATAATAGAATCTGATATAGAATATAAATAGAATCAGAAATATAAATAAACTTATAAAAGACTGCACATGTTCAGCCATAGACGTCCATCCGTAAGTCAGAATGAATGATTTCTCATTTAAATTATTTTATAGTGGCGTTCTAATTTTTAAATTCAAAAAGTTCTTCTAGCCATTGAATACAATCTTTGTATAAGGCCTTCTTAATTAATTAAAAATGCTCGTCAGCAAGAAACTGGGCGCCAATTCACAAACAATGTAATAAAATCTTAGAAGTCAATTTTAACCTTTTTTTATTGTCTTATGGAAATTAAACTTTGTATTCATTCGTAGTTTGGATGACAAAACTATAATTTGATATCTGGGAACTGATCTGATGGTTGAACCAGGAGGTGTATCAGAACTCTTCAGTGGCTACTAGTAAACCTCTCGAGTTTGGACTCATATGATTGTTAAGACAAGTCCAATAGATTGGGCTTAGTAACGAGGGTCTGGTGATGGAGCCAGGATGTGGATAGTGGAAGTCTTCAGTGGCTACTAGCAAATCTCTCGAGTTTAGGCTCATATGATTTGTATTGAGGAGTCCAATAGAATGTTATTATAAGAATAAAAAGTTTTATAATTTTTATTGCCTGATTATAAAGAGTGCACCCAAGCGCCCGCTGCCAAGCCCGCGTGAAGTTGTATAAGCCGTTTGAGGGTATATTAACAATATAGTCAAATCGAAAAAAAGTCACGAATATGATATTTCAAAAATTCTGTCTGTTCGTATGTCAGAATTTAACTCTCGGAATTAACGGCTCGAACGATTTTTATGAAATTTTGTAGATTGGAGTGATATGTCAGTCAATAATTGGTCGGCTATAAGAACTGTCAATAGCAATAATTACATTTAGAAATCGAAAAAAAAAAAGAGTGTGAGCTTAAGACCGCACGGCAGAATTGAAAACTTCATAAAGACAATTATTATGTATGAATTAAATATACTACACACAGCGACACAACAGTGAAGAGCAGATGACTGTATGTATCTCGCTCGGGTACACTCGGGCGGTTCCGAATTCACCCGATCGAGCCTGTCTCACCTCAGAGCGTGACGGGTCAGCCTAACTTACTACCTACGGAACTGTGTGCGGGCCAGAAGAAGTTTTCACTTCAAAAAAACATTTGTATTAATTCTCATCTGTTTTTGATGAAATTTTGTACACGTTTTAATATCTATACGAATTGTCTATAATGTGTAAAAATAAAATTATGGGATGAAAATAATTACTGAGCAACAAACGCGTTCGGAGCCGCGGGGCACCGCTAGTTCTATCTGAACATCTATTTACAAGGATTAAATATTACACTTTGAAAATAAAAGACATTGCGCCGTCCGTTCTATTAATTCTGTAATTTACAACTAACTAACCGTCTCCAAAAATGTCACGCTTAGCCACGAACCCCATTATCGCGATCTACACACACTGAAAATTAAAAAAAAACGCACTGACAGATGTCTACGTCAAAATAAGAATGTCTTGTGGAGAGGCGAAACACGTGTGATCGATTATACTGCCAATCACATCCAGGTGGTAGTAGCAAATAAATTATAAAACAAACTATTCGTAATATTCTACCTTTTCAGTGGCAACACCACAGTCACCAATACCATCTACAAGCAAGGGAATTACCGAGTATACGGCTGCTACAGAAATGTCCACACTTCGTTTGAACTCTGACGAGGCAGCGTTCTCTGACGTAACGTACTCTGACGTAAGCATTTTATATTTTGTTAAACATAACAAATTGTAGCGATGATTATTAAATAGAGCGAAACAAGGAGCAGAGTTGGATCAGCCATATACCAGAAATAGTACCTAAATGTTACGAGACTAGGAAAGAAAAATAAAACGTATACAGTCAAACCTGGATAAGCGAGAGTTCAAGGGAGCACAATCTCATTCTCGCTTATAGAGGTTTCTCACTAACTCGAGTTTCTCGCTAATGTAGGTACATGGGTATCGTTTCTCTCTTATAGAGGTACGTAATTTTATAATAGGTGGATTCTGGTAAATTAAACTCCCTCTGAATTTCATTTCGCGATTTTCCGGATTCAAACGCATTCACTATTTTAACTTTATCACTTAATGGCAGTACTTTAATTTTCCGTTTTGACATGATGCAGAACAGAACTTTCCTTCGCAATTGATCAACGATAAACTGAGTAAGTCCGACAAACAGGACGGTACACAGGCACACGTGTCCATTCGAAAAGAATGCGATAAAATAATAACGTTATTTAGTTCCACGAAATAGAATAGGATACAATATTGACGAGAAAACAATACAAAAACGATGGTAAGAAGTTCCACGAAAGTTAAGAATGAGTCATAAAATAGCAGATGTTAAATTTGTAATTTGTTTTGTCATTTGTTCCTCCTAAATAATATATATAAATAAAGCTCGACTGTCGTTTATAGAGGTATAGATAAGTAGCAGTGTCACTTACGGAGGTCCATGAGGGAAAAACGACTCTCTCTTACCAAGGTTTCTGTTTCTCGCTAATAGAGGTTTTGGGAGCTTAAAATGACGGGTCCTGGCTATTACTCTCACTTATAGAGTTTTCTCACTTATCCAGTTCTCACTTACCCAGGTTTGACTGTATTAAAAAACTGTACATATCTGGTAATATATATATGTCATATTCGTATATGGCAATTCGTATAAGGCTACATTTATATATATATATATATATAAATGTAGCCTTATACGAATTGCCATATACGAATATGACATTTAAAAATAATGTTTGAATGTCCATATTTAATGTAATACGAAGCGAGATGAGCAGCGAGACGGCACTCAGGAGCTATCAGTATAACCCTGGTCGCCTGATAATAATATTGTCTATACTGAAGTATTATAAACCATCAATCAGCTATTTCATTTAAATTACACGCGGATGAAACTGCGGGCCACAGCTAGTTACTACATAAACTGTAATAATTTACATTCTGACCGTAGGTTATAAACTTAATTGATCCGCAAAATTCAATTTAAATCTAATTTATAACACAATATATCCAAATCCATTTGAGAAACCGAACCGAAGGAAAATATCGTGACGAAACCATAACATTGTTGCGGAGTATTTTCTAAGCTTGCCTGGGAAGCTAGTTTAGTGTATAGCATCTTCGGCCACATCGCCATCACGTGCGATTGTGAATAAACGAATGAAGGAAAAATAAAATGATTCAATGAAATGTATGATTGATTGGTTGAATCAATATTTAATTGCACCTTTTTATTTTTCGGAAATTGGCAAGGTTAATAATTCAAGGCAATTTATTCAGCTCACCAGCGGCATTGTATTTTTTTTAATTGTCGATAGTGCAAACAGACTTAAGCATAATAAACAATTATATATGGATCTTGCAAAAGTATTAGTAAACTAGAGTAGTAACAAAATGTAAATAAATAAATATTGTAATTAAATAAAAAATATAAATTCATGAAAAATACATATTAAATACATACTTACATATTATACACAAATAATAATTGTCAATTGTTAATCAAGAACCGATAACAAGTCTTAATTTGAAAACAGGCTATCATAATTAAATACTAATTCAAAATTTGGTGTCTGTGCTGCTGACTGTTGAAGAGTTCCCTCGTCAAAAGCCAGCCTTAGGTGCAGCAGTCAGGTTATGATGCAATTTAACCATGCAATCAAAATTAAATGTGTATACAAAACTTCGTGACCAAACTGTTGACTTTTAAGGAGTTCTTTCGACTTGAGTCAATCCTGGGTGGGGAATTTCTCACGAAGAGTTATATAGAAACCATTGTTATTGGAACTGAATCAACATGTATCAGTTCATATCGTAGGATAAGAGGAAGTGGATAAAATTTAACTAGAAAGATTTAATTACAAACAGACATCGGGACAGGTGCAACTATATAAAAGCTTATAAAATAGTACTCCTTTCACTCGCGGTCTAAAAATTTGTGTTGTTTTATTCAGGTAGACTATCAGTCCCTTAAAAGCCGAGACGCATCTTCCACACCGTGCAAAGACCAGGATCTAGATGACGCATCCACGACATACGATGCGAAGTCTCTTCAATTCGACGACAGCTCCGTGGCCAGCAGTAAGGATGTTCCCGCCTACTGCAGAACGTCGAAAAAGACCAAGAAGATCAATTCCAAAACTGCGAGACATTTGAGAGATCGCAACATGTGGACAGCAAGCAATGTTGAGGTTATGCAGGTATGGGCTATGTATACAATATGGTGCTTAATGTATCTTTGTAAAAACTTAGATTAATTATAAACTAGGTATTGGTAATGACTGGCATAATATTAATGCTACACTGTCTAAGCCCCAGGGTTTCACTTGTTTTAAATGTATTCGACCTACTATAGGCATGAGGCGTACATACTGATCCAAGTTAATACTAGGTATGAGCTTATCAGTACGCATACCGGGTGGGGACAGAAATACCCTGTACATACCTTAAAGGTATTACGTCATCCGTACAAGCCGGTCGTGTACGCGTCTTGCTTACCGAAGCTACACAAAAGTAGGAATTATGGGTAAATATTGGTACATGTTTTAATACCAAGCATGTGCTATCCAGTATGCATACCGGATACAGATCCAAATACCTGATATATATCAATATACCAATATACAATAGTTACAATACTTAGGACCGATTTTCCAATCAACAGATAACTTTATTTAAGGAATAATTTTAAAATTTTGACAGGTATTCCATACATTATCTGTCGAAACGTCAAAATTATTCCTCATATAAAATTATCTGACAAGTATCTGAGCATTGACAAATCGGCCCTTAGAAGTATTTTGATATCTGGTATTTCTACCAGGTATTCGGCAATACCAGTGCCTTCTAGATCGGGTATTGATATTTGCAGGTATAACTCTCCTTAGAGTTATAGCGTTAAGTTAGATAACCTGATAACCTTCCTCAATAAATCTATACCAATATAACAAAGATCTTTTTTTTTTGTTTTTTTTTTTAAACGCACTAATCTCTGGAAGTACCAATTGGATTCACATAATCTTTTTGTATAATATACCCAGATTCATTAGGAATGGTATATGCTATATAACTTCACGCTATGACTCTAAGGAGCGGAGCAGTAACTATGAACGTCGAGCAATCTGGCAAGCTGTATACAAATACGAGAAGTACGACAACTACAGGGCTACACGTGATCACGTTAACAAATTTAACACGGGTGAAACCGTGGGGTACAGCTAGTGTAAAATAATTATTTGATACAATGCATAAAAGATTCATCAACTCAAACTGGTAGTCATATAAATTAGCGCGTTCAAACAAATAATCTCTTGACCTTTTGATAATGTTAGTATAGATAATCATTTCACCTACCTACCTCTTCATCTACATCATCGCCCAATACCTTCTAATTACAGAACCTACTCCGTGGATGCGGAACGTTAGACGAGCAGATTAAATGGGAGGCTATAGCGACGGCTCGTGGTCTTTGCACGCTCACGGACAGCTGTATGTGTAGTGACTGTAGAGAGCGCAAGTTCCTAGCTGGTATGGCTGATGGCGATGGGGGACTTGGGGCAGCGCCGCCGCTCATGGGCATTTTCAGCCTCGGCTGTCGTCTGCAGTGAACCCATCCTTATAATATCCCCTTTTCCCTTATTCCCCTTATGGAAAACTTACAGTACTTCGGCTGAAATAGTGGTTTGGAGTTAGCGAGCCTAACACGCTTGATATTCGGCCCAACCGACGCCTATACAACTACAACGGCATACATACCTCACCCGGTAAAGCTGTAAAAGCCGTAAAGGCTCCAGGGCCCCTAAGGCTAACAGTATAGTCAGTTCGAAAAAAAAACACACCTCATTCGCTGGCTAACCCCGAAATGATAATATGCTCTAAATTCAATACTCAATATATTTACTTTAATTTTCCAAACTGTAATGGTATATTAATGTGGTGAGTTAGCCGGATTTTGGCTCTTGAGGCTCTGTGGAGCAATCAATCGTGCCCTTAGGTTAAAAGGTTTGGAGACCCCTGGTTCAAACCCCTACCATCTCGAATGTTTACTAGACTAAGCGTGTCACTATGGCAATTATGTTTTTATTGTTATCAGTTTAACGTTTTGGCAACAATCTTATCTTAAGTGAGGATGTGGCACAAAATGGTAACACGCTAAGCCTAGTGGAAGGCATAGTTCTCAAATGCAGCTGCCGGAACATACCGATAGGTGCTTGGCGATAGTTCTACTTGAGGGTGGTAGCTAGCCAGCTCTACCACCAAGCTATGGTTTCATTACGAAGTTTTCTTTCACTAAAAGCTCAGGCTCATTGAAAGGATTCGAACTCACGTCGAACGATGTGATGTCCGTACACGCTTCGAGCCATCATTACTTCAAATCGCGTCGGACGCAACAAAATAAATATAATCCATCTCCTCTAGTATATTTCGGCTAGAATAACACCATTTTCTCACGACATCTTCTTCACTTAGCTTGGTCTAACATTTTCTGAGGTGAAATCATTAGCATCATGCCTAATAATAAAACAGCAAATTATTCTATTATTAAAAATTATTCTAGCAAAAGTCATTTATTATCATTACTATACTGCTGTGATTTGTGTGCCAGAATTATGTCGAAAATATCTAAGACGACAGAAATAACTGGTATTTTATAAAGTACTTTTACAATATATATAAATAAAAAAAAAAACATATTTTTGATGTTTAGAAACTTAAGTGTAAGTGTAGCTTTTAGTAAATTTAGTATAATAATTGTCATAGGATTAACAGTATACAAATTATATACAATTACTAGCTGTACCCTTCGGTTTCACTCGGGTATAATTTAAAATTAATTACTTATGATTTGTCAGTATAGACAATATTTTGATCGGGTGTGCGTCATACGTCACTCGACTCGTTCGCGCCCCTATCTACTTACTATACTATTCGAGCCGAGTGTTGAATTATTTTAATTTTACATTATCTCCCAAACTATGTGTCCAAATAAAATGTTAATTATTGACTTAATGATAAAGTAATTTTCATAAGGACCGTGCCTAATAATAATGCTCATAAATCACTATTTAATTTTCAATAAATTAATAATATATAATATAATTGGAAGAGGAGGTTCAAGGTCCGCAACGCGCTTGTGATACCTATGGTATTGCAGGCGTTCATAGGCTACGGTAGCTGCTTACCATCTGGCGGGCCGTATGTCTGTTTGCCAACTTTGTAGTATAAAAAAAATGTATAAAAAATAGGTATATGGTATTATTAACTTTTTTTAGATACACTAAAGAGTAATATTTTTGTAGAACATTTTATTTACGTATCACTAACCATTACGCCAGCGCACGCGGATAAAGCAGTTCGAGAGCGGATTTTCTTCAATCTTAACAAAAAACAATATTGAAGGCTAGCTGAGAGGTGTAACCTAATACTAGGGAGCCTATACTATTGCTCATGAATCTGGTTATCATAAACAAGAAGAATTTTTCGAATCCGACTGGTAGTTTCAGAGATTAGCGAACAAAGAAAAAAACTCTTCCACTTTATTATATTAGTATAAATTAGTTAAATCGGTCCTGTCGTTTTCAAGTGATACCATTACCAACAAACAGCGTTTTTTTTATATAGATATGAACTTTAACTTTGTCTATGACTTCACCTAATGATATATGTTCATACATTAACAAACGAAATCAAGATTCACCAATGTGTGTAGGTATTATAATGTTCTTAAAAAAACAGGCAATCTTCAATCTATCTTAATCTTTGATATGTACTTAGGCTATAATCAGTACATACATACATATTATAAAACTCAACGTCTCTTTGTCTGATCTGTCCGTTTATGTTCTTTTCAAGCGAAAATCAGTAAACCGATTTACATGTTTTTATTTTAATATTTTAACGCATAGCTATATTATCGGGCCAGGTTATAGGATATATTTTGTAACATATAGTAACATACGAAATAAGCAGTGACGACAATGGTGAATCGAATCGGAAAAAAGACGCATTTAGGGTGCTTAAATTGCTAACGCTGAGTAAACCATAAGAGATATATCAAATTAATCTACTATATAATTGTACATCTTAAACAGACTTACAAAAAAGTCAGCGGTAGCATATTTTTATCTTCTAAGAAGCACCAGCAATAAGCATTTTTGGGGCACCAGAATTCGAATTCAAATTCAAAATTCAAAGACTACAGATAGCATTCTGTAGTCCACGCGGGGGGAGCCGCGGGCACAGCTAGTACTGTATAAGGAAGATCAGGACAACAGATTAGTAGTTTTTTTTTAATAAAATCTTTAAATGCATTTTCATTCCATTTCAAATCTACAAAACATAAACTTTAGTAAGGACCATCAAAAAATTTAAACAAGTCTAATACAGACGTATACCTATTCATCACCTTTTTTTATTACCTGTTATATTATTAGTGCTCGTAAATCTTAACGTTTGTTGTGTGTGTATAATTCACCTCCGTAAATACATAATTCTGTATGCAGGATAGATGTATTGTACATGTATAGTGAACGGGAGACAGAACCTCCCGGAAACTGGGGAACACCCCAGCAAATTAAATAGTTTTGATTACAAGTATTACGAGTATGACTGCATGTGTAGGCAATTAAAAAATGTCTATCGAATATTGCAATTTTTTATAAATATTATATCCTTATAAGTCAATTCTTGTCAGTTTCGTAGAACCTGTCAATCTGGTAATCTGGCAATTCTGTCATAATTGATTCTACCTGCCTTTTCTCTAATAAAATTTTATAAAGTGACAAAATTTAGGGTTCGTCTTTGATTTGAGATCAAAACTTAGAAGAATTTCCCTAGTGATAGGTAATCAAATATAATCAAATTGTAAAGATTGTAGTCGAGTTAAATTTGACTCGTTTTCTTGCCGGATTATCGATTAATATACTTTTCCATTTTTGAAGTGAAACTTCTTATGCGACTTCCAACACTTGAAACGTTAAACGTTTAACGCACATTATCGGTCTCTCCTCTTTGTGTGAGCCAGTTCGAGAAAGCAATATATTATCGGTCTCTTCTCTTTGTGTGAGCCAGAGCGAGAGAGCAAATGTCGGTGTGAATGTATATTGCACACAGTTTAAATAAAATATAAAATATATTTTAAAATGAAGTTTCACCTCTATCATGTGTGAATCGCCCACATTTTTGCCCACACCTTTTTTTATTTATTAATTGACTGTAGTGCAATTCCTCGAGTCTACTGATGTATATTCATCTCTTGACAGTCACCACTGATTTTGAATTGAACCGTACTAACTAGTGGCGTGTAATCTGTAGAAAACATTTATATACCCACTCCATACGATTATCCCAAGCACATCTCTACAAAAACAATATATATTACTCGTACAAGGTTAGAATAAACTATATTTATAACGAAATCGAGAGATTTTTTTAATATTAGATTTAGGTATATTGTATCTATTTACTTAAACGATTGTATATTACAATAATTTGATAAAATATTATACCTTATTAGGTACACACAACTTTCGTACGTAATGCACTGTGTTTTTATAAAGATAATTGTTCTTATGATATATAATAACTTAGCCTTTAATTGCAGTTCCTATACAATGTTTCTATTTGTCTACACCTCGATTTTTATTTTTTTATTTACCTATGTATAATTTGTGAAATTATATTTAGGGTATAATATACTGTCTATGAATTATAAATGTGCATGTTTTAAATATAATATAAACATTTTTATATTGTCTATAGAAAAGAAACCATGTTTTACGTGTATAATCGACTTGTTTGCACTCATCAAATGTAATTTTTATGTGATCACTCCTAATGGTAACATAAAAAATTTAAAACAGTTTGTGTCTCGATGTTAAATAAATTTAATAAAAAAACTGTATTAAAATAATTATGTCTTTTATTTTGTACAATGTAGGTATATCTTTTATTCTGTTGATTTATATATATATACGTAATACATTACATTTTTATATAATAACCTCGCCGTCTTGAGCTTGTCTTACTGGTTGTATAATGAGTTGTATTCTGAGGAATTGTTTAACATAATTCCAAAGGCTATCTTCCACCACCGTACCGCTCACCGTCGGCAGGAAGTTTATCCTCATATCTTGGAACCTAAATGGTCACTGACAAAATATTTTGTACAATATTTAATTTAATAGACCTTATCATACTGTGAATTAAAACATTATTAAGAAAACATGGTGGCTGATCATTTTCTATAACTCAACCCACGCATTTCAGTTTACACTGTCAAGATAACGAGCTTCTCATTAAGTTGGTAACTTTCGGTGTGTTCCCATGCTGCATTACCAGCTAATTAATCTTATTTAGCCAGTTATATACAAATTATTATTTTTGTTTTAATTTTTCTTTCTTAGCTAAATAAAAATAAAGAAGAAATTATATCACGAGCTCCACAAAACGTTTAAATTGACTTTGGTAGTATAAACTATGAACACCTGACTCTCGACAAATAAACTCAATTAATAATGATTATATATTTAAGAAGGTTAATTTACCTTTTTTTTTCTCCGGTCAAATAATGAAAAAACGTAACTCAAATCAAAATATTTATGTTAAGTGTAAGTCGATGTATCGACTCGATTGTTTGTCTACTTTTGAACTTTAATAATCTGTGTTTTGAGTGGAGATTGCTCATCTCTATTCATAACCTCATATTTAACTTTGACAGTTGACAAAAACGAAAACCAGCGTAAACAATAGGTAAAAATACATTATTTTTACATGATAAAAATTGAAATAAGCACAACATGAGTGGCCCGAACGGCATGTTGTACGGCGGCGACGAGATAGGCGCGCTAGTGTTCGATCCAGGTCATCATACATTACGCGTCGGTTACGCTCAAGAGGATACCCCTAAAGCCGATATTCCCGCGGTAGTAGGCGTTGGGCCGGCGACACACATTCCAGAACCTGAAGAAAAGGTTCCCGATGGAAATGTTACGCAAAGCGGTAAGGTTTTTATACCAATTACTATAATTAATATTCATTCAAATATGCTTGCTATCAGTATACTACATAGTGCAATTCAAATTCGTAGCTGTAAATGTATAGTATAACCAATGTTACAGGAACTAAAGCCGGTAATGAGTTAAGACACTACATAGATGTAACAGAACTGCATGTACCCAGACCTGGGATGGAGATACAGACATATATGAAAGATGGACAGATTGACAACTGGGATTTGTTCGAGAGAGTGCTTGACTACTGCTATGCTAAGGTTTTCTTTTTTTATCATGTTATAGTCTATGGTCTCATCTGACATTTAGTGATGATAGTTTTGATAATTGTAAAAATACATTCAATCAAGATGTGACTGGATTTTAAAGCTACACATCCTTGATAATTTAATGCATGTTTGAAAAAATGTAAATAAATCAGATTTCGTAAAACTGGCATATATTTTTAATAGTACAAATAAATATCAATGGGACTTCGTAAGGACAATAAGAGTAATAAGTAATACTGTTAAGTTCTATAATAAAGTTTCACAGTACATTAATTTGCCAGACAATAATTTCAAGGGCCATACCATGTCAAGCAAGTCTGTTTGTACCTGAATGATAGCAATAACTCCCTCTCTGTAGATCCACTAAAATAATAAAATTATTAACTGCAAACAAACACAGTTAATAAATAAATAAAAAATAATTATAATATAATTGTTTTTCTTGCCTGCTCATTTCGATGACTGTGATTTTTTTTTTTTCGAACTGACTACACTGTTATCCTGAGGGGCCCTGAAGCTTTTACGGCTTTTACAGCTTTACCGTATTGCGTATTAATTCAGGTCGTTTCATACCCCTAGGCCAATCCGACGACATGACTGTGATGATTTTCCAAACTGGTAGTAGCATTTTTATGCTACAAGTTAGTTTAGAACCTTCCTTACATCATATTTCTCGAGACACAGGTGTTTATTGTTTTTTTTTTTAAATAACATTACTATTTTTTATTAAATAACCTTAACCTTATTCAAAATATAAGTTTCATAATATTTTGGACTGAGATGGAGTCAAGTGTAACACTGACAAAAACAAACAAACTAATAATTACCTAGAATAAAGTTGATATTGTTCACTATAGGGTTTCTGATTTCTCTGCCTTTTTTTCTCGAGACTCCAGAATATTTGACTAATAATTTCTGGGAAAAGTTGTATTTTCGAGAAATACCTAAAATTTCATAAAATTGATAATTAAATACAAATTAAAATTTCGCTTACTAATTAACAATCATCAATACCTATATATAATAAATCTGTAGTACTGTATTTACATCTTTCCAAATTTCCCAGTAGACATTTGGTTACAGTATGGGAGTTCTGTAACTATTTATTGTAATGCAAAATTGTATTTATTTATTTCAATAGAATAGGCTATGTAATATGTATATTATAAGTAGTTATTTCTGGGTAATAATTGTGTTGTCAAAGTTACCAATATTGTTGATACAAATGCCATAAAACCATAGAATTTCAGTTTGACTTCCTGTATTTCTTATAAAAGAATATTAGATGAATTAAAATGTTTTAGGTAATACGGTCCCCATCGGAACACCATCCTGCGTTGTTCACGGAAGCAGTGTGGACCTCGCGACCAGCCAGAGAAAAACTAGCAGAACTGCTCTTCGAGAAGTACCAGGCTCCGGCATTCTTCTTAGTCAAGAATGCAGTTTTGGCGGCTTTTGCCAACGGCAAGTCTACTGCTTTGGTGATCGACGCTGGAGCCAGTCAAACCTCAGCTGTTCCTGTTATTGATGGGTGATTGTTGCCATTTTTTTTTTGTTTTTCTCTTCTTAATAATTATTTCATTGATTTTATTTGTCGTTACACCTTGTTCATCATAGGAAGGCTTGCATGACTTATCCAAAAAACGTGAATTTTTACGTCGGGCTAATTATGACATAACCTAAACAAATTATCATACTGATAAACATTATAAAAACATTTTGCTCAAGAAAATCCTAAATAACTTCCTCTGTCCGATGATTTTTTTTGGTTACTATTAGCATAGTTAAAGTATATTTTTTATTTAATTTACACAGCTTACATACACATCCCTCAATTGATTTAAAGCATAATCGTATTCATATATATCAATCATATCATATCGATTATGTTTAGTTGTAAAAAAGAATCGATAAACGTAAAATCAACTAACAATTTAAATTATTCTACATGTTTCATGCAAGCCTTCTTATGATGAACGAATAATAATTGTTATTTGATATTAAAATTGTTAATTAATAATGACTCCGATGTTAATTATCATTAACATGAATGATTTATTGAATGCATGCGAGAATGTGGGTGAGTGTAAAACGCCTGGATTTATGAAATTTATGTTTATATTAAGTATCTACCTTTTTGAAAAGTATTTGTTTATTTATTTACTAGCTGTGCCTGCGACTCTTCTCACGTGAACTACTAAAAAAGTATTTTAATTTTTTGTGCGGAAAACTAATTAATTTTTCTAAAATCAAAGTAGCCTATGTTATGTCCTTTATCATCAGCTATCTGCCAGTGAAAGTTCCGACAAAATCGGTCCAACCGTTTCGGAGATTACCCGGAACAAACAGCCAGACATAATTTTTAAAATTTGTTTTTGAGGAATAGTATAGGCTATCTATCATTAGGCTACACCTCACAGCTAGCTTTAAATATTGTATTTTGTTAAGTAAGTCAGAATTAATAGCGCACCCGACCTGCTTTATCCGCGTGCGCTGGCGTAATGGTTAGTGATACGAAATACAATGTTCTACAAAAATATTGCTCCTTAGTACATCTAAGAAAATAAACGCAATACCATATGGCTATCTATTATACATAAGCCACAATAAGGTATTTTGTGAAAAAAGTTTTATTGACAATTGAAAGGTGATTTATGAGCATTGTTAGTAGGATGGCATATTAATCCTGATAAAAATCTTGTCAATATTGAAGTATTGTAAATCATCAATCAGCGATTTCTTTTAAATTATACGTGGGTGAATCCGCGGGACCTTATAAAGATTAAGAGATTGTTTGTGAACATGATAATGAACCTACCAGTCAGATATAATAAAAATATTTTCGTATTTCATGGCCCCTTTATTGAGGAAGATTATAGGCTATATAACTTCACGCTACACTCCCAAGGAGCGGAGCAGTAACCATGAACGTCAAGCAATCTGACAAGCCGTAGGCTAGACGGGTGCGTATACGGCGGTGTGGTGGATAGTTGTTCGAATAAGTTTAACACGTGTGATACCGTGGGGCACAGCCAGTGTTGTACAAGGTGTACCATTGAGATGGGTCAATCAGGGGAACTCTGAAATTATAAAAGATAGAGAAATATGTTTTAAAGAACCCTGACCTCGATTTTAAAGATATCAAAAATTGCATTCATAGATTTTCAAAAAATCTTATACACTAGTCAGTAATCGAACCTAATCATTAAAAAAATTGCCAAGTGCGTGTCGGGCCACGCGCAATGTAGGGTTCCGTAGTTGCCCGTCACAATATGCAGACTTAAGGATCATACATGTTACACCGGGCCGGGCGCCGCAGGCCGGGACACGGTCAAACATTTATAGTATACTTTTGTGGCCCGCATCCGTGTCCCGTTCGATCACGGTGACTGGGATCCGGCCAGACTTTAAATGATCGACCGTGTCCCGGTCCGGTGTAACTTGAATCGTCCACTAGAGAGGGGTCTTTAATATTCATGTCGTTTCTTTAGAACATATTTCTCTATCTTGTATAATTTTAAAGTTCCCCTCATTGACTTATCTAATGTTACTGTGTAGTCAGTTATAGGACTGTATTGTAAGAAGATTCTAAGAGTGTATTATAGGAAGATTCTATATATACGATACGACAGTACAGGCTTTACTATCGCTAATTTCTTTATCGTTTTCAACAATTCCTTTTTAGAATATTCCTATAATAGTCTTAGAATCTTCCTACAATACAGTTCTATGACTGTCTAAGTTTATACAGTAACATTAGATGGGTCAGTGAGGAGAACTATACTTACTTGGTCATATATATTGTCACAGCATTGTAGTAACCCAGATATTAAGTTACTGGCAGATATTAGTCAGTCTGTAGGTTCCTTGTTAACTGTGAGGTTTATGTCTACTTATTTCTGGTCAAGATATGCCCTGGTGAGCGCAGCTGCCAGATCTCCAGTGGGGGGTGATCATCTAGTGGCACAAGCAAAGCATATGCTGTCCAGCCTACACATACAAATGCTACCAATATACAGTATTCAAGTAAGTTTTTATACTAACTTTTCACTAACCTCCAAAGTGACATTTGGGCATATCATGATGTGATTTTAAGTTGTCAAGCAGAACTGTGCTTTTGCCTGTCGTTAGTTAAAGATAGTGATTGCTACTCTGAGGAATCGTAGTTATGATGGCTTACTATCATCGACCCAGATGTGAATCCTATAATGAACCTGAGCTTTCGGTTAAGAAAAACGTTGTATTGGTTACATGTTTGTAGACAATCTTCTAATGCACATCTGCCTTGTTACTACCTCCAAGTTGAAAATCGGTCACTAAACTCTTTTGTGTGTGCTCCAAGCAGCTGCACTTGAGAACCAGTCCATCTTTTTTACTTAATTTAATATCAGGTGAAAAATATGATCAAATGCTAACCTAGCTAGGTAAGTTATAGTGATATCAAAAACGGCTCATGTGTAAGTGGGTGTTGCACCACCACATCTTTCAGACCAGAACAAGGTATGTGGCAATAAGTATGGTAGTAATCTTGTAAAGCTTCTCTCGATTTCCATTTATAGCCATAGTGTATCACTATTTTCAACTGTATATTGGTAACATAAGTGACTTGATTAATAGAGCAAAGAGGTGGTAAGAGAACGAGAGAGAGCGCGCTACACCTTGAAAACACTCCCAGCCGGATTGACGAACTCCTGGCAGCAGTACATGCTGAAGCGACAGTATGAAGACTTCTGCCACTGTGTTGCACAAGTAAGTTGCTCATTTAAAGAAATTGTATAAGTGAGTTGCTAATTTAAAGAAAACACACAATTGCGTTATTTTTGAAAGAAATTGCACAAGTGAGTTACTTATTCAAAGTAAACGCACGAGTGAGTTACTCATTGCAAGAAATTGCTCAATTGAGTTACTCATTGAAAGAAATTGCACAAGGGAGTTACTTATTCAAAGTAAACGCACGAGTGAGTTACTCATTGCAAGAAATTGCTCAATTGAGTTACTCATTGAAAGAAATTGCACAAGGGAGTTACTTATTCAAAGTAAACGCACGAGTGAGTTATTCATTGCAAGAAATTGCACAATTGAGTTACTCATTGAAAGAAATTGCACAAGTGAGTTACAATACAAAGAAAATATAAAAATATCGTAGTCTATAAACTATCCAATTATATTGTAAAAGGTTCGATTGGTGGAAATGTAGAAAGTGCATGTAAAGCAAGGCGATCTCGTTCGCAGGTGTCGGAGACGGCGTACGACGAGCGCACCGCCGCCATAGTCCCGGGCGTGCACTACGAGTTCCCGGGCGGGTACCACCAGGACTTCGGCCCCGAGAGGTTCAAGCTCACGGAGACACTCTTCGAGAGCACCCTCTCGCCTTCTCATCTCGGTAACTTTTTCTTTTACAAACTACTTTTATTTATACATATAATTATTGGAGTGTATTAAAAAAAAAATTTTTTTCATTGGTAACTAAATACCAACAGATGATACCGAAAAAAAGATTAATAAAATTATAGCTCTTAATATCAAGAGGTTGTGCATCAAAATTTTACATTTTCCATCTAAAAAACTATTAATATATTAAATAATGTGAAATAATTAGGATAATTTCAAATATCTTCTATATATTTTAGGCTGTAAAAATTAAATCTTGTTAAAAAATCTAAAGACCCATTAACCAATATTATTATATTGTATTATAGTGTAGCGAGATATACAATGCTATATTTCGCTAACCTGAAACTGTACAACGCCATCTGTTGAGTTCGGTAAATATTAAACTAAATGTCATTATTAACGCCATCTTTGTGAATAGATAAATATTGCGACGTATCAACTTTTTTTTTTTGTTGCAATAGTAAAAGCCATTTAACAGACATAGTATTCGCTTGGTTGTCCAAAATAAAACAAAACTTTAGAAATATGATTCGCTTTTATGTATCCTAATATTATGAGTATATTTTTTTTTATTCCAAAGGCCGCAAACAGGCAGGCGGTCCACCTGATGGTAAATGGTTACCGTTGCCAATTGATAACTGCAACACCAGGGGCATTACAGCCATGTAGCTGACCTTGAAGACTGTATTTTAATCCCTTTTTGAAGATCCCTATGTCATGGCCCTGGGGGAAAACCGAGCTGTGCAACCCATTCCACAACCCTAGCGTACGTGACAGGAAGGTTCTAGAGAACCTTACTCTTGCCGCGAAATAATATAAGTAAATGAGAAAGTTTGGATGTTCGTTACTCAGTCACCCAAAAACAGCTGAATGGATTTCAATGAAAGGCACACAGATAGTTTATAATCTGGATTAACACATACGATAATTTTTTATCCCGGCAACAATTTCAATATGTGCGTGTTCCACGATGCCTTTTCGTACCCACGAATACATACTCGATGTTTTTAGTGGATTTTAGACTTGTCCAGATATTTCTAGAAAAGTTTTTTTTTATATATACTGACCGTAACGTTATGTGTACAACTCTGTATAATTTCTTTTATAGCGTGTTGTGCGGCCGGCGCGTGCGACGCGGAGGCTCGGCCAGCGCTCTGGGGCGGAGTCGTGTGTTGCGGGGGCGGAGCCTGCGCTCAGGGCTGGCCGGAACGACTCGCGAGGGATCTAGCGTCCCGGGCTCCTTCCTCGCACAGGCTCAAGACTCACGCAGCCCCAGCTCTCAATGAAAGGCGCTTCGCTGCGTGGATAGGTACCTAACTAACTTCTTATTCTTACAGAACTTTAGAAGTTAAATGGGTAGACGATAACATATTATTACTAGAATTAGGACTTGCCAGGTTTCATGATAGGAGATTGATTTGTAGGTGATATAGCTAATAAGGCGAAATAGTACAATTATGATGTTTGCCTACATCGAAAGCTGCTGTTCAGAACCAACAGCTCTGATAGATGTCAACATTCCCTAAAATATACAAAATGTTATATTATAAAGATAACATATTTATTTCTTTATACTCTATAGGTTTCGGGTACGACCACTATTTCATCTGATGTTAAGTGATGATGTGACCAAAGACTGTAATAGCCTAAACCTAAAGAGATTCGCTCTAAGATGCAGCTGGAGGACCTATTGGTGCTCGGCAACAGATTTTCAACTCGAAGGTTGTAGTTAACGACCTGGGCCTTAATACTATGGTTTCTTCAATATGTATTCCTTCACCGAAAGCTCAGGCTCATTGTATGATTTGAAGTAGTCTCTGACTTTACCAGTGAGCCATCATTGTCTCACATCATAATATATATAGATTGGCTACTTGACAGAGAAAGAGCATAGTACATACTTGTGTTTAGAACAAGATAGCAATACTAGACCATTTTCGTATGTGCTATCACGTCCTGCATAATTCGTGACTAAAACAAATACTGCTTATTTTTGGAAAATCTAAGGCATTAAAGTAATTTAGTTTTTATCCCCCCACGCAAAACAGAGATGTTAACAGTTGAACATGTGTATCTGTGGCATCGTAGCTCTCAAAGCCTGAACTGATTTTGATCTTGTTTTTTTTTTGTTTGAAAGGTGTCTTGATCGAGAGTGTTCATTGATTCAAGTATATCTGTTCACCCATTTGAAGATTATTAGCTCTTTTCTAGTTGATGAATGGATGTGAGCATCTTCCACATGTTTGATCGAGTCGAAATTTTGTATTCTGTTATTTCAATGATATTAGAAGAATATGGCAACATTTAGCTAATGCTGCAGGATCATCTGGAATGTGCAGTATACATAACTCTTCACCAACTGACAACAGAGGTATCGCTTTTGTGCTTATTGGAATGGTCTCAATGAATATGTTACTTGTGTTGGGTGTTTCTCAAATTTTAATAATTTTAAATAAAATAATACACACACTAGTGTTTACCGATCTGGTCTTATTCAACCTATTGCCTGTCTATAATACTGTACTAAATCTATGGTAACACTTTACAGGAGGATCGATCCTGGCTTCAATAGGCTCATTCCAGCAGATGTGGATATCGTCCCAGGAGTATGATGAAGGCGGCAAGGGGCAACTCGAGAGGAAATGCCCTTGAAGTGTATCGGGACACAACCATACTCCGCCTGCTTATTTTTCTAGGGCCATTATTACACATAAATATTATTTACATAGACCACATGTTTGTTAAAAATGTTTTTAAGCCGTTCAAAATTGTCACAATTCACAGCCTATACTTTTTTGAATATTCAATGGCTGACGTGAAGGGCCTTAGGTTGTGTATGGTCGGTACAATCGATATTAACGAATGTAATGTTCCTGACGAACTGATGAGTTCACGAGAGTCCCCCACGAGGGATCGAGCTAGGGTATGATCCTGGTGGACTTCATTATTTCTATGGAATTACTACAACGCAATAATCGATATGTTTCTGATAAATCTATATATCGTATTTTATCGACACATTTTAGTAACAATGACATCTATAATCAACGAATACTGTTTACCGTGTGGGAACATTAAATTAAATTAATAAATGATTTTTTTTATTTACTCTAGCCATAGTTCATACATTCTAGGAGTTTAGTGGGTCAACCATAATATTGAAAGAATCTTGTAAATATGGCAACATTGTAATGTTTTTTTAGGATTTATGAATAAACTGATTTACATAACATTTTTTCTTTTCTTTTTATCGTTAGAGATTGATAGATAAAAAATCAAAAATATTACCACCGAAAACGAATTTTCAGTTCTGCCGTCCCAAGGGAAGAGAAATATATTCAAGTAAACAAAAAAGGCGCGCCTAGTAGATTCCTTTTTTGTTTCCATACGAGCTTTGGTTCCCGAGTTACAGTTTGTCTAAAAGGACGCAAGTGACATATTTTTAAGGATTACAGGAGTTATTTTGTCTCCGGTTAGTGATTTAGTTAGATTGTCGGCTTTGTGACGATGTTATCGAGCGTGTACAGAAAAGTCTTCACCAAGAATCTTATGGATATCCCTTTCGGCGGGTCTGGTAGTTAGAAACGATTTACAGAAAATGTGACGTCATCGTTCAATAAATATACGCAGTTAAGGGTTATCCTGTAATTATAATTATTACTAATTATTGAAACAGTGGCTTTAGAATTGTATAGATGAATTCCAGTAAAATCACCTTTGCACGTAATACCTTTAACCTTTTGAACGATGACGTCACGCAGCGTTTTTGCGTCATATTTGTTTATTTAAATTATTAATAAATAATTATTTTTGACATATGAAGTGTGTAAAACAGTATTTTTAAAGACTGTCTACTCCCGAATTACAACAATGGTTATAATTCTGCAAGCAAAGTTCTCCATTACAAATGTCTATTCTTATCGTATGCAGTTTCTAGAGCGAGTTCATTACAAGGATGGTAAATAGTGGGCCAATAATCTTGGTACAGATGTCTGTAAAAGTTGGTATTTGAAACTGGTAACATACTAGGGTCTTAGTACTGTTGACTGCCACCTGGAGAACTTTTTTAGCTCTTCGGTGCACAAAATTACCAAAACCTCAGAGGCTTTATTCCGTCTTTCTCCCAACACGACAACCCTTTTTTAGCTCCTCAGTAAACAAAACACCAGGGGCCTTGATCGATACTGAAATTTAGTATTATTGCGTACCAGCATAATGTTTACCTGGTACATGGTACAAGACCCTGAAATTGGTATTTTTACCAGGTCCCTGGTATGTCTACCATCCCTGGTTAATTATCCCACGGACTAAAATTACATTTCATTGTGTTGCTAGTTAAACGAATTTTAAAAATAGTGATGTCCAGCTATCTCGACTAATCGTAAAACTGTACGAGATATTATTTCTGTTGTTAGCTTTTTTGAAAGAAAAAAAACAATGAACCTTCCAAAGGTGGCAGCCGAATAATGTAGAGTAATTCACATCAGTCTTGGGCCAGCCGGAACATTTTTCTTTCGTAGTATTTTCTTTGCCTGAATTAAGCAATAACAGTTTTTATCGGGTATATTAAATAATAAAGAATATTTCAATTAACAAAGAAAAACCTTCAATTCAGTATTTAACATTTAACGATTACTTAAATTACACTGTAAAATATAGCTAGCTATATGTAGAACAACAAAAATGAATGTGGCAACATATTTTCAATTTTGACAGTGGTGATTGTATATTTACTCTCCGTGGGTTAAAAAAATTCATTATATCTCGATTTAAAACAATTCGCGAGTTGACAATATGATTAAATTTTAAAGTTAATTATTTACATTGATTTCATATTTATATTTCCCTTGAGAAAATTTGAGATTTTTTTTCTGAGAATCACATGATTAAAAATGCTTACCAGAAAACGTGACGTCATCGTACAATATTTATATACACACAGCTGAGTGTTATTAGGTTATCTTGTGACTCTAAAATTATTACCAAGCATAGAAGTCACTATAATGATATAGGCACTGAAATTTTAAAAGTTTCAACTGAAGTTCTAGTAAACTTAACTTTGCACATTATCTTTAACCTTAGTTAGATTTATTGAATGATGACGTCACACGTGGCACATGAACATAATGCCTAATTTCTGAGTCATATTTTTTTAGTTAAAAAATTAAATAAATATGTAGTAAAGGTGTAATAATGATTCATTAACTAGTATTATTTTCAACATATAAAGTGTTTAAAAGAACTTTTAAAGAGTCGTTTACTCCCGGATTGCGTCCGACTTGATTTTTCCACTTCTTCAGTACCAAACAGTGCTTCTATTGTAACACACAAGTCACTGATGTCTTCGCACTTTTTACATTATAATTTCACTTTCGTTACACTGCACACAACAGTTCAATTAGACGTTCAATTCACTTTGAATCTGAAAAAAGACAAGAAATACATATTAACTGGGGATGTATAATACCAAAATATTGACGATGCTCGGTTAGTTTTTTTGAAGTCCCTATCGACACTCCTAACTTAGTAAGGGATCTTGTGTCTTCTAAATTAATAATTAATTATGTGCCCTGCTATGAGGAATCTCCCCCCAAATAACCCCAGGCTAATTTTTTTAACAATTCTAAGAACTAATAATCCTAGTTATAAAAGCTCGGTTGGGTTAGGTTGGACTTGCGAACAAGTACCAACGAGCCGGCTAGAATTCGTAGGAAACGTTATAAATGACGTACATACATCAATTTACAACAGTTCGTACAAGTCTGGTCATCATACCGCTAGGCCAATTCGACGACGAATATAGGCGAGAAAATCAGGATTTGGATTAACCGCGTATATTCTATCTAATTTTCTCGCAGGTTAAATTCTATATATATATAAGTGGTCTGTCTCAATCATATGACACTTTGCGGCTCCGACAAAAACTCTTACGTGATATACTAAGCGAGTCGGAGATGTATTTCATACTGTGCCGGTTGCTCATTTGCCATTCTATAGAATGCTTAGGCAATGTATTAAATATGGATTATTTCATACATTGCCTGCTAGTTTCAGGCATTCTATAGAATTCCGGTATTATATGTACACATTGCGTATAACATATATAATTTCACACACATTCAGAAAAACACTAGTCCTAAGCAGTGGTGGATTTAGGCTTGCTGCCGCCCTAGGCCCCGTATGATATGCCGCCCTTTTTGATTATATGGAGACTGATTATCAAAATGAAATAAAATCTAATTTTCAATTATTTAAATTGTTATGTATTAAATTTTATTCTTTTAATTACAACTTTTTTAGATTTATTTGTAATTTTTCAAATAAAACTTTAAATATGAATGATTAATTTACATAATTTTAAATCATCACTTTTTATATTAATTTCTTTCTTCCTGGCTTTGGTTTGCACAAAAACGTCGAATACATCTTCATAAACAATTTCTCGAACTCATTGTTGAGCTTCAATAGAAAACAATACAGATTTTTTTTTATCTCTAATATCTTGAAGAAATGAAGCCAAAGAACCATATATTTGGACAATAGATAATAAACCAACTTGAGATTCCTGATGCTTCTTCTTAACAGCGTTGAAACGATTTACAATAACATTCAAAACAATAACTAGAATTGCTGTTTCTAATAAGTGCTGTAATTTTCGTTGCAATCCAACATCTCAATAGTCGATTTCTTGTCTGGTTTCCTGATATAAGGCCCAACGCATCACCACTCTATTTTAAAGCATAACATGAATCATGTCGAGCAGATTAACGAGTTTGAGAAAGACTAAGTCTTAAATTTGTATGCTGCACTAAGATCTTCCAACTAAGTGCAGATATTGTAAAGAAATCATAAAGTTTGCAAAGTAGCAAAAAATCTACTGCTTCGGGTACGGATTCTGCTACAGAAGTGCAAGTCAATTTAAAGAATGGCCAGCGCAAGCAATGTAATCTGCTAAAGGATTCATTGTGTTAATTGAAGTGAAACTTCTTATGCGACTTCCAAGAGTTAATTAAACGTTTAACGCACATTATATTATCGGTCTCTCCTCTTTGTGTGAGCCAGAGCGAGAGAGCAACATATTATCGGTCTCTCCTCTTTGTGTGAGCCAGAGCGAGAGAGCAATATATTATCGGTCTCTCCTCTTTGTGTGAGCCAGAGCGAGAGAGCAATATATTATCGGTCTCTAATCTTTGTGTGAGCCAGAGCGAGAGAGCAATATATTATCGGTCTCTACTCTTTGTGTGAGCCAGAGCGAGAGAGTAATATATTATCGGTCTCTCCTCTTTGTGTGTGCCAGAGCGAGAGATCAATATATTATCGGTCTCTCCCCTTTGTGTGAGCCAGAGCGAGAGAGCAATATATTATCGGTCTCTCCTCTTTGTGTGAGCCAGAGCGAGAGAGCAATATATTATCGGTCTCTACTCTTTGTGTGAGCCAGAGCGAGAGAGTAATATATTATCGGTCTCTCCTCTTTGTGTGAGCCAGAGCGAGAGATCAATATATTATCGGTCTCTCCCCTTTGTGTGAGCCAGAGCGAGAGAGCAATATATTATCGGGCTCTCCTCTTTGTGTGAGCCAGAGCGAGAGAGCAAATGTCGGTGTGTATGTATATTGCACACTGTTTAAATAAAATATCTTTTAAAATGAAGTTTCACTTCTATCGTGTGTGAATCGCACACAGACCTTTTTTTTATCTAAAGTAATGAATATATTCCAGACATATTACTTACATTGTCATAAGATTGACCACAACAGTTTATTACGTATTTTTAGTGTTTGACACAGCATTTGCAATATCTTTAACCTTATGCCTTTTACCTGAATCAATAATATAATCTCTTCATAGATTATTTTAGATAAGACCTTTAATGTTCAGATAAAATTTGATTATTAGCAAAAAGCTCAACTTTTGCTAAGAATTTGCCATTATGTTATCACCAATTCATTCTGAATGTCTTCAGAATGGCAGTCTTCTCATTGCGAGTGATTTAGACATTATAACATTACATACGATAACAAATATATGTAGAAAAAAGAAAGAAATAACGTCAACATTATTTGATAAAGGCTAATTATAATTTACTGATCTATTGAAAAATTAACATTGCACCAATAATATGATTAAAAAAAAATTTAATATTTGAATTATTTAATATTTTCATTGGTTTTATTTTTTACATTCATAACAAAACTAAACCAAATCAATTGTTATTCATCACATTTTTTGTCTTTTAAAATTTTGCCGCCCCTAAAATGATGCCGCCCTAGGCCGGGCCTCACGGGCCTAGCCGTTAACCCAGTACTGGGCCCTAAGTCCTTTTTTTTTAATTTTCAGTTGATTTAGTTTTATGCTACAATCTCAGAGATGTTAAGTGATAATATGACCCAAGATGGCAACACGCTAAGCCTAGTGAGGGGTAATGTCTACTACCATGTGATGGGACATTGGTCATGGGTACTTACGTTCAGCACGTGGCAGCTCCGTGCTCGTCTTCTATATGTATCCTGAAGACCTCCTTCGAGCTGGACTCGAACCCGCACGCGCCGCAGACGAGGATGTCGGCCGCCTCCACCTCCTCAGTGTTTAAATGTATGGTCTCTACTGAAATTAACATTAGCCATTATGCAAAGTTCTAAATCTATACTAATATATCTCAAGAGATTATTCCTTTGTTTGAATGCCTTATTTAACCTCTGGAACTACCAGTCAGATTTGAAAGATTAATTTTGCATCTTATAAAATAATTGTTATAGACTGTATAACTTTACGTTATGAAACTAACAAGGCAAGGCAATTATAAGCAAGAACGGTAGGCCAAGCGGGTCCATTGGTTGAATAAGTTTAAAACATGTGAAACCGTGAGGCACAGCTAGCAACATAATAATTTCAAAGCAGCAGGGCTTTGCTGTGTTCTGATTTGAAGATGTATTCAGCAAAACACACCAAAAGTCATTCCTACTCGTCCTCAACAGTAGCATCCTATAACTGATGGACCCGTGTTAGGACGGCTGTCCTATTTCAGGTTGGTTACAGATAACTATGGGCTTCAGTGCTCACTTAACAGGAATTTCACTACATTACTCATTTATATCCCAATACATAAAAAAAGATATACATATTTAGTATTGCAAACTGCATTTTAATATTTTTGATTGATTGAAGAATATTTTTTATATATTATATGATAATAATATGCAATTTTTTATGCAAACTCAAATAGGACCGTAGTCCTAACTTAGGTTAAATAATAGGTCGCTACTCCTGAGAAGTAAACTGGAATGGTCCAGGTGCTAACATGATACCAATCACACCCTACATGTGAAATACACATGGCTCAGTTGCAGACAAACCTTTCACAGCTTCTACAACTCTTCAAGATATCTTTAACAGTATTTATATAAATAAAATGTAAGTTTCCTCGCGGGGGCTAAAATAATCATTAATACCTAAAATAATGAAGTCACTATATAGCATTTATAACTCTTACCTGTGTCTTTCAGATGTATGTCTTGCACATGTCTCATCAGCTGAAACAAAATTATAAACTATTGTAATTTTTTTTAATCTTTTCTGTGATACTTTTTTTAATACTACAAATGTGGCGAACAAGCATACAGCCCGCCTGATTGTAAGCGGCTACCGTAGCCTATGGAAGCGTGTGAAACCAAAAGTATCACTAGCGCGCTACCGACCTGAACCCCCCTACCCTACTCGCCGCAGAAACACAACACTAGGTCATTTGGCTGCGATCTTCTGTAGGGTGGAGGTATTCCACCAGTCGGACTGCCCCAAGTAGAGAGAAATCTACAAAGAAATTTATCTGTGCCCTACCTCTCTTAAATCTCATAAATCAGCTTGAATATTTTTTGAAGTGATACTTCTTATGTGACTTCCAAACGTTAAACGTTTAACGCTACCATGGAGGGGATATGAAAGCACATTATCGGTCTCTCCTCTTTGTGCGAGCCAGAGCGAGAGAGCGAATATCGGTGTATGTATATTGCACACTGGTTAATATTTGCTTGTATTTGAGCATTTAACGTGTGTTAGTATGTGAGAAGTACGTGAGCTAATACTACTGTACACTGTATGTGACTGCGTATTACAGCTATTTAGTAAGAAGTCTTATGTAACATATGTTAAATAAAATATAAAATATATTTTAAAATGAAGTTTCACTTCTATCGTATGTGAATCGCACACACACCATTTTTTTTTTGCATTTGTAGTAATGATTAAAACCGTTACAGTACTACACCTATTGTACCCTACTACAACCGCAAAAACGTCTCTAAGCTAATTTGGCTGTATGTCGTGACGAAACCATAGCACGGTGGCAGGACGTTTTTAATGTTCGTCTGAGTGGCCAACAAGTAACCTGGTTGAAATTATGTTCCGGTAGACGCACTTGAGAAGCCGTTATATTTCTAAGCTTAAGAAAGTGTGCTATCATCTTCGGACACGTCAACACTTAAAGTCAGATGATTGTGAACAAACACTAACTGGTTATGATCTAGATAAAAAATCAGGGTAGCCATCGGAGGCTTTTTAACGTTCTCGGCACCGCGTCACCCTGGATTGCTGTTGAGAAGCCCTTTTCAACCGTATACGATTTCTATATTCTGATCAGGATTTTTAACGAGTATAGGCCGTAATTGTGTTAAGTTCTCATAATTTTTAACTTTAATACCTTATATATTCACAATAACTATTCCACACTAAGTTAGTAAACGCAACCGATAAATCTTGACGAGATCTGTCGATTGAAATTAAAACGAAATGGAAATTATGTCAACTTCAAAATGGCGGCGCGTCCTCTACCCGACGCGCAATGCGTCGCAGTCCTCATTTAACTATCGACTGATGTAATAATCTATTTTATGTAGATGATGGATATGCAGCTTCAATGCAAAATATATCCCCCGATATTATCAATTTTTAACAAGTTTTATTTATTCAATTATAGTAACTCAATATTAAAATTTACTTTATTGACTAACATTTTTCAAAAGTGGTATAGAACATGTGCATAGTTCATGGTAATCAATGGCATGGTATGCTAATTTATGGCATGGTATGGTAATCTATGGTATGACATGGTAATCTATGGTATGGTAGTCTAAGGCATTGTATGGTAATCTATGGCATGATATGGTAATCTATGGTATGTTATGGCAATAAGGTAGAAAACAAAATCTATGGCGCACTTCACATAGCCCACACAAAATCTATACATATAATAAAATTGAAGTGTCCGTTTGTAATGTCAAAATAATAGATTTTTACTAAACGTATATGAAAGTACACACCGTATCTGTGACAAAAAACCTATTTAGAAACTTTCTGTTTGTTCCGGATAATCTCCGAATCGGTTGGACCGATTTTGACGGGACTTTCACTGGCAGATAGCTGATGTTATAAGAAAATATAAGATTTTAGTAAAATAATTAGGGTTCCACAAAAAACAATAAAATAAAATCTTGTTTAGTAGTCCACGCGAGTGAAGCCGCGGGCACAGCTAGTTTTACTCTTTCTTTTTTGGCAAGTGTGTTTAATGTTTTGTTTTTAATAATTTAGTTTAAGTTTTTGTGTTAATAAGGGGGACTTAAATGATATATACCTGTGTGTGTGAGCCGGCTCTGTACGGGCAGCGCGCGCACTGTAGCGTGGTCCCCGCCCCCCGGCCGCCGCCGCCCCCGGCCCCCGCACCGCCGCTCCGCCCCCGACCCCCGCCCCCGTGCTCCGCAGTCTGTAAGACGATATATGTTTAATGTCAACACCAACACGAGTGTTAACGGACTATAAAATATAATAATTTTTTTTCGATTCAGACTGTTAATTCCAGAGATTAGCGCGTTTCAACAAACAAACAAAAAAAACTCGTCCGCTTTATTATAAAAAAAAAAACAATTACGTATTTCAACTGGATAATCATTAATTCTGTTAAAGCGATGTTTGAATATTGAAAAATGAGTACGAAATTAGGCTTAAACGGTAGTAGTCCAGTGGCCTTAACAATTGAAAAGAAATAAATTGCGTTCCTGTTCGTTCACACATAGGTACTGGATGGCTCGGTTAAAATTTAGTATATTTTTTATGCACGGTTTCACTCAGCTTTCTGGTGATTAAGGAGCACACACGGCACAGTTTATGCTAGATTTTCTTTTTCAATTATTTACTAGCACGATGAATTACAGTTCGACTCTTGAGAGAATGCGTTCCTGACGTCGGTCACAACAGACGACTTTTTTACCGACACAAAATGGCGGCCCATCACGACATTTGTCACCAGAAATATAAAAGTATTGTAGCTACTCATATGTATGGTCGTCTACTTTTTGTACAAGAAATAACGTATATTAAGGTCGAAGAATGAAAATAAATAGTATTTTAGAAAAATGAAAAGTATTTTATCATTATTAACTTTTGTATTTTTGGTAAAAAAAAATGGCAACCCAAAATGGCGTGATGGGCTGCCATTTTATGTTGCTAAACAAACGTCTGTTGACGTCAGGAACGCATTCTCTCAGCGGTGGCACTGTAGGTAGTGATGAACGGGTATAGGACTCGCGAGATGGCTCGCAGCGCGTCATAAACTCGGACGAACCATTATAAGAACGAGTACCTTATGCGCGGACATATCCTTAATGGCGTTGCATTTGAAGTTGCAGAGCTTGCACGAGTACAGGTACAGCTTGAAGTTAGGGGAGGAGAGCAGCTCGTGCGGCGGGGGGAGGTCGCCCTTCCGCTTCCGGCCTCTGTTCCGCGACGACTGCGCGCCCAACAATGCCCTGATCGATACAATTTTAATAAGTACATCCGTAAATACCATAAACTTGTATATATTGTTTTTTTTTTAAATTATATTAACGGTAAAATGTCGGTACTGTCGTACCGGCCTGCGAGCCTCTCTGCAGCTGTATACACATTGGCTGATCACAAAACGCGACACACCGAAAGAGAGTCACTGTGACTGGTTTAACACCATGTGCATGGCGGTCGCGACCCAGTCAGGGTACAGATACCTACAATTCTGTATATCTGTAACGATTGTAGGTTTATTCAAACTGTAATTATATGAAGACTAGATCTTTATAGACTAAGTCTGTAAAAACTGTATGTCTATAAAGACTAAGTCTGTAAAGATTGAAGGTCTATAAAACTGTTGTCTATAATGACTAAGTCTGTAAAGATTGAAGGTCTATAAAACTGTTGTCTATAATGACTAAGTCTGTAAAGATTGAAGGTCTATAAAAACTCTTGTCTATAATGATTAAGTCTGTAAAGATTGAAGGTCTATAAAAACTGTTGTCTATAATGACTAAGTCTGTAAAGATTGAAGGTCTATAAAACTGTTGTCTATAATGACTAAGTCTGTAAAGATTGAAGGTCTATAAAACTGTTGTCTATAATGACTAAGTCTGTAAAGATTGAAGGTCTATAAAAACTGTTGTCTATAATGATTAAGTCTGTAAAGATTGAAGGTCTATAAAAACTGTTGTCTATAATGACTAAGTCTGTAAAGATTGAAGGTCTATAAAAACTGTTGTCTATAATGATTAAGTCTGTAAAGATTGAAGGTCTATAAAAACTGTTGTCTATAATGATTAAGTCTGTAAAGATTGAAGGTCTATAAAGTCTAAGTCTGTAAAGACTACATATTAGCTACTATCGAATACTTGGTGAAGGAAAACGTATCGTAATGAAACAAAGTACCAAGAAAGAAGAGCACATTCCAGTGCTCGCCTGGCAAGCCATATAACCCATCAGAGTGTTCTGCCAGCTACACTTAAGACTCATAGCTTCCTATTTAAGCTCAGTGGTAGCGTGTACGACTTCGCGTCGATTGACGTGAGTTCGAAGCCCTGCAATGAGCCTGAGCTTTCGATGAAGGAAAACATCGTGAAGGAACCATAGCATCGTGGTAGAGCTGGCTAGCTACCACCCTCAAGTTGAAAAGCTGTCGCCAAACACCAATAGGTGTGTTCCGGCAGCTGAACTTAAGAGCCACTAGGTTTAGCATTTTATCATCTTGGGCCACTACGCCAAACCTATAACGATAAAGAAAACCTTCAAATACATTATCGCTTAACATCAGACCAGACTGGTTAAACACCATAATTGATCAAATATTGACAATATCTTTACTTTGCTTTTTGCAGAGCCCTCGCTCTTTCCAATATCTCGGCAGGCGAAGGCGCCTTCTGAAAAAAATATTTTTAATATATTTTTTATTATGGTGATGAATGATGAGATGGATCCAAGCATTTGGAAATTTTAATGAAACTCTTAAAATATGGAAGGGAATTTACTGAAAAAAACGAAAACATAAAATCGAAAAAACTTTTTTTATACAATACTGTTTATGATTTTGTTAGTGAAACTAAATTATTTAAATCATGATAAAAAAACTCACATTCTTATATAAAGATTCTATCCTATATACACTTATGCCCATGTACTATCCCTCTTATGCACAGATTCGAGGAAACTTATGAACATGTTTCAATCTTAATAATTATAATAATATGAGCCTGTAAGTGTCCCACTGCTGGGCAAAGACCTCTTCCCAAGAAAAGGTATAGACTTAATCACCGCGCCAGCCGACAACTTATTGGCAATTTAAAACACCGATAAATTAACAGTTCTATATTTTCCCCACAGTGGTACTACGCGAACATTTCTCAGGCGTTCAGGTTTCCTCGCGAGGTTTCTTCCTTCACTGTCAGCCGATAAAGTTACCAATTTGAATTAGTAAAAGTATGTTAATTCCGCAAAATTCATTGGTACATGCCGGAGTTTCAAAATACAGATATCCCGCCTGTCTAAACTACTAGACCACCACGACTTTTACTCTTTTCAAGTTTAGTAAAAACTTCTTTAGCACCTTTGTGATTAGAAACTCGATGAAAAAAAAAAGCAACAATAAAAAGAGACAAAAATATACATCTATAGGATTTAGCCTACGAGAGAATGAGACAGAATACATTTACATTATGCACGGTTAATGCAAGTCCTGGTTTTCATGATTGTGATCGTCGTCGGATTGGCCTAGTGGTGTGAGACGACCAGACTTCATACGCAGTACGCACGAGTGGTCGATAGTTCGAATCCCGCTGATTTAGGATATATGATAATAATTATTAAAGAACTTTTTCTTGTTGAAGGTTTCACTTCTGACTCGTTTGAACTACCGTACACATAATTTTATTTTTTTAGTTTTACTATCCTTATGAGCAAAATCTAACTTTTTTTTGTGAACATATTCTAACATTCGTATGCATAAGTTCTACTCTTATGCATGGGTACTACAAAGTCTTAGGCACAACATGTCCTACCATTATTTTTACCTTTTTATCAAATTAAACTGAAACAAAGTACTGTGGCTGTTTTACCACTGTTATTATAAACAGGTAAAATTTGTATGTTTTGTAGAAGATAATCTCTGTAGTCATTAGTCCCTGTAAGCATTTTTTTATTTATTTTTTTTTTTTAATTAAGGCGAACGAAGTCAGGCGATGCTAGTATTAACATATATTAATAATGATTAACCTTAGGCTCCTCCTTCTGATTGTTGGCCTGTGGTAATGATGATTGCAGAAACACCAAAGGCCCCTCCCCGTTCTCACTATTCACCATAACATACTCCTGATTGTTGTGTTCTGCAATAGAAAATATTCCGACCATATAGTCCGACTGGTGGAACACCTCCACCCTACAGAACATCGCAGGCAAATAAGTTAGTGTTGTGTTCCTGCGGGGGGTGGGGTTTCCAGAGCTCCTTGGGAAGGGGGGGGTTCAAAGAGAGTTAGGCCACAGAGAAATCGTTTTGTAGATTTCTCTCTACTTGGGCAGCCCGACTGGTGGAATACTTCCACGTTACATAAGATCGCAGGCAAATAACCTTGTATTGTGTTCCTGATGTGAGTATGGTTTCCAGGGCTGTTTGGGGAAGGGGGTCTCAAGGTCTGCAACGCGCTAGTGATACCTGAAAAAGATCTAGAATAAGACAGCAATAGCATATTCCAAACTTCCCAATATGGAAGTGTCAGAGTGCTGCCTCGGTACAACTGGCCACCCGCCAGTCGCTCTCGTACCTGTAATGGTAATAATTCTCAGACAGTAGGTACCTTCGGTTTCGTTATCGCTGGACTGCAACACACACGTGACGGTGCCGTCCTCCGTCACTTCGCCGTCCAACGATTCCGCGTTGGTCACCACCTGGTAAGACTCCTCGCCATCTTGACATCTACCCACAAGATCGTAGTAGTTTTTACAACAAAACCTTATGGAATATCTTTACTGAGTAAATTGTCAATCGATTGCTATTGTCAAACTTGAAAATCAATGATGGTTCGGTGGTAGCGTGTACGAACATCGCGTCGATGGACATGACTTCGAATCCCTGCAATGAGCCTGAGTTTTCGGTGAAGGAAAACATCGTAATAAAACCATAGCATGGTGATAGAGCTGGCTAGCTACCACCCTCAAGTTAAAAATCTGTCGCCAAACACCAATAGGTGTGTTCAGGGAGCTGCACTTGAGAAAAAGTCCCTCCCGATAGGCTTAGCTTTTTACCATCTCGGGCCACATCGTCACTTAACAACAGGCAAGATCGTAGTCTAAGTTAAAGCTATAACGATAAAAAAAAACATGTTGCCACATTAATTTGTGTAGTATTGAGTGAGATTTTAAATACTGAATTCAGGGTTTTTTATTTATTAATTAAAATATTTTGTATTATTCAAAATACCCAATAATTTACTATAACCATTATATAATCTAGGAAACTAGAAAATGTACACTATAATGGCAAAAGATTTCATTAAAAAAATCCAAAAAGGGGACACTTCGGTCGTGATTGCTCTAAATAACACTAAATATTTATTTATTTTCTGAAATCCTCATTTATTATTTAAAAAACAATAATAATAATGTTGTTATTGCACGGTCAATTTAACGTGAAAATGTGGGCCCCTCGTGAGCACTTATTCAAGGAACAATGCGTTTTTATTTTTTCTTTTATCGTAGCACGATACAGTGACGTCACTGTACGTGATAGTAAGCACAGTGTAATTCAACATCAGCCAACACCGAGGGATCTACAATACATCACCAGTCATCGCTGATGCCGGCCTTTTAAAACGTCTCTTCACGTTATGTTTGAAGTACTCGATTATTGTAGGAAGGGAACAAGAGTACGGCAAAGGTAAAGCTGTGGCTCCGGAGCGGAAAGCGGATAGGAGGGAATTAGGAATTGAAACAGACTATAGGTTGTACATTTTAGAGTATCATTTAAGTTAAATAGTACCTCACAAGTGTTAAATTGAGAAGGTCCAACTGCATAAGGCCCTTGCTTGTGTTCACCTGTACGTATTTCGGTTGAGAGTCTGTGTTGTAGCAATTCTCGTCCGCCGTCACCGCGGTCTCAACCTGTTTATTGACATTTATCATTAATCTATACCATAACAAAGCGGAAGAGTTTTTTGTTTGTTTAAACAAGCTATCTCTGAAACTACCAGTCGGATTCAATAAATTATTTTTGTATATGATAGCCAGATTCACGAGGAATAGTATAGGCTATCTAATATTAAGCTACACTTCTCAGTTAGCTTTAAATATTGATTTTTGTTAAGTCGATAGAAATAGCGCGTCCTAACAGCTTTATCTGCGTGAGCTGGCGTAATGGTCAGTGATACGTAAGCATAATGTATAATCCAAGTGGTAGTTTTACAGACAAGCATGTTTAAACAAACAAACAATCAAAGAAAGAAAAACTAATAATGTGTTCAACAGTTCACATGAATCAAACCTTCAGAAAAAAAAGGTTATTTAAAAAATATTTTTAAATATCCTAAATCAGCGGGATTCGTACTATCGACCACTCGTGCGTATGAAGTCTGGTCGTCTCACACCACTGGGCCAATCCGACGACGTTCACAACCATGAAAACCAGGACTTGCATTAACCATGCATAATGTAAATGTATTCTATCTCATTCTCTCGTAGGCTAAACCCTATACATGTATACGGTTGTCTCTTTTTCGTTTCATAGAGTTTCAAATCACAACGGTGCTAAAGAAGTTTACACTTCAAAAACTCTTCCGCCTTATTATATTAGAATAGAATAATTAAAAAAAATCACATACCGTTTCTTTGTCGAAAGGTGTTACTTCAACAATTTGTAATTGACCTGAAAAAAAAAAGATTTTTATTTATAAAACTTAAGATTAACTTATTTCTTCTAAAGATATAACTCCTGTGCAAGTGATAATTAATCATTTAAATTTTTTAAAGATTTAATTAAAGACTTTTAATGAACTGATTTGTATGTTTTCTACAAGCCTCATAATTGAGTTTTTAGTTTAGAATTATTCTTCATACTGTTTTTTTTTTGTGAACGGTTGTGAGTTGGAATGTGTTTGGAAATTCTTTATTAAGAGAACACCTCAACTTTATGCATTCCTTGCCATAAAAAACCTTATTACTCACCATCTTTAAACTCTGCAGTTAAATATTTTGGTGCCGTTTCTTGACTGTTTGTAGCTTCGGATCCTGACATGATTGGCTTTGACCTGGAATAGAGAGACAAACTAATATTATATACAATAAAATATTACATAAGAGATATGAATTAAAATAAATAAAAGTCAGTTAATAGGGTTAGTGTACCTGACTTTATTATTACCAATACATACATAGTGATAAATCACGAAAAAACCAAACAAGAGCTTGATGAAGCACATCTTTTCTTGTGAGCTAGAAGCAGGCAAGCGAAAGCAAAGCGGACAGGTTTTACAGTATGAATATGTGCTAAAACGACACGAGAAAACCAGCAAAATTAACTCCTACATGAGAATCAACTGCTGATAAAGGTTCAGAGTTGAGAAACTTTACAAATGAAAAGATTTACTCTTTTGGGGATAGAAGAAGATAGCGACCAGACCACCTCTAGCTATACATCACAACTACTGTGACAGTATTCTTACTCGTCCCAAGTGTGATCACACTTTCATTGCAAAGACAAGATACTTCAGTCATGTACATGCACACGAAAGAGTGGAGCAGTCAGAATGTTATAATGGAGATATCAAGCAGTTGCTGGAACCGAAGGCTATTGAGAGCAAGTGGTGAGTAAAAATGTAAACAGTGACTAGGTGTGTTATGTCATACAAGCAGACAACAGAACCTGACATAAGCCTTAATCATTACTGTTGTATCTGTGATTTATTTATTTATTCAAATAGATAGCTAGTGGCCAATACACTAGATTACTTTTGTAATTAAACAGAGAAGACATTTTCAGTGCATTAACCATTTAAGTGTTATTGCATTAATACTAAATAATTTTTAACACTAACATATTGATTGATTTATTTTATAAGAACTTCACAGGACATCCCTAGTATTTTTAAAACATTAAAATATAATTTCAAGGTGCTAATTACAAAGTAGGTAACAAATGTTACAATACAATTATTTTTTTTCAACTCGGTGTTGAGGTCTCTTGAACTATTAGAGGTTTTGACAGCTTCACCGGCAGGAGCTGAGCGCAGAAGACACTCAGCCATGAAAGCGAGGCAACAAACTCAAAGAATCCTAAGTTGCAGAACATTGGCTTGGGCTGTTGCCGTACATGCAAATAAGTCACAATCTAATTCCATATCTGTAAAGGAGATGGGTATTTCTGGGCCAAGAATGTAATTACTTGAAGTATGGTTTATATAATCAATTATATTTTTTTACTTATAAATGTAAAATATCAATGCAATTTACAACTGATAAAATGAGAAAACTAATAAGTAAGTTAAAAAGTAAGTAAAGATTTTCGATAATCTTAATATCTCTTCTTAGTTTTTATGTTTACCATAGATGAGAACAGTACCCCACATAGGTAGGAAGTAGGGAATGCCAATATTACCTTTAAAGATTTACTTGCCAGCTCTGAAATTTCTCTTTTCTCTTCATTCAGAAAAGGGTAATCATTTCTAATTAAATTTTTGTATGCCAACAGCTGCTAAATCATACCGACATGTCATTTTTAAAATGACTGATAAAGTTTTTTATGAACCTGGTGGTTCACCTGATTTTTAAAGTGAAACTTTTATTCTATCGCTCCATAATTTTTCGTTCATCTATCGCATGGCACATTACATTACATTGTCACAAATAAAATTTAATTTTATGCTGTGCAGTCAAGGATTATAATCGTAAATTCGGAACATTATATATGTTAATGAGTGTTATTAAAGAATGCATGTCACATGTCTTCAAGAATTTATATTTTTTGCTTAGGAATAATACATAATATTATACGTTGTATTATTTCTTTTATCTATTAAGAAGACGTGAAGGAAACTGCCATTAATCCAGCCAAACTATCTTGCGAGTTTTTGAGTAATTCAGTGAAAAACTGTAACTTCTTAAATTTTAAAACATTTTCACTTACATTGTGGTTTCATAAAACCACACAATATTTTTTTTTATTACTTGTAAAGGAGTAATCGCGATTTCTTGAACTTTGAAAAACACTGATATAGATAATGCAAGAATGCCAGAATGTGGACAGAAACTGGTCTATGCAGTCTAAATTAGTAAAATACTGACCGCAGGAATAGGAAGAGATATTTGGAATTAGTATTGATCCCTGTATAGTACCCTAATTACCCTACTTATAGATAGTACTCTGTGGGATAGATGCATGTAAAGATTTTATTTTAAACAAGCGTTTGACATAAAAGAGCATGGATAGAAATGGTTCTTTTTTATTTCTATCCATGTAGGTAGATGTTTGCTGGTCACAAACACATTTTCATTAAAAAAAGCTAAGATAAATTTATAGGTTAGCAGTACTTTGATGATTTGCATAAATAAAACAAACAAAATTTCAAAGTAATCGGACAAGTTATTTAGTGGAGCGCCCATTCCTAAAAACCATTATCTATTCGATGATACCTATGACTTTTACAATTCAAGAGAGATAAGTACGTGAACCATTGATATTATTTTTTGTTTGCGAATTTGAGAACTTTATACTATTTTTAATGTAATAAGCAAACTAAGCATCTACTAATGTTTTTGCATATCACATTTTGCATTTATTGGACGGTCATCGGCTGATGTTTTTATTGCTACACTAAAAACGAAATCAGTTTTGCGTCCGTCAGTGTTTCTATTTAAATTTCAAAAATAATAATTTTATTATTATTGCAACAATTAATACTTACGATTTAATGGCAACAATGAAAGTATTATTTGTAACCGTACACTTATAAACTTTATTTTATATATTATAAGTTAACCACACAACTCAATGCACATTTTGGTTTATAATATACACAAAAATATGTGGCCGCCATTTGCTGAAACACGATTTTTTCGTTTAGTAAAAGTGTGAGAGTTGCTAACATCTCTCGACAAAATAACTCTAAAAACCTGAAATAAACAAATTATAATAGTAAATGACGACCAAAAATTATTAAAAAGTGTTTTAAAAATGTAAATCCAACCAAAAATTTTTTATAAAATGCATACTCTTACAATTATTTGCTTACTTAATAACGTTAAAAATTCTTCACTCCTAAAAATCCCAAATAACCTAAATAAGCCCCTATTTAACGCTAAAAGTATGCAGTGGTATGCAGGATGACTACTGATAAGAACCCATTGAATGACTAACCTCCAAACATTATTGGTCTAATATGAAAAAAAATTAATGAATGTAATATATAATCATTGTAATATATTGAGTAATAAGTGAAAATAATTAAATGTAAAAATTAGAGTCAGGTTTTTGTTTGACATTAATTGCCAGTATGAAAACTAAAGAAAAATGTAGCAGAGGACATTTATTTTTAGAATATGTACATAATTATATTTAAAAATTAATAATGTATCCTAAATGTAGATTATGCATTTAATATAATTTTTGTTTCATTCATTTTCATTTAAACTCAATCACCCGTATCTTATACAAAAATAACAATGGTAGAGACACGTAGAGTAGAATCGTAAACAACGCTGCCCTGGAAAATCCGGATGACGTTAATGAAATCTTTATGCTATCTCTGTCCTTCTACAGCGTCAATCCATAAGAAAATATACAATTATTTTGGTATAAACTATATAAAAATTACAGAGCAAACTGTAATATGAATATCAGTATGACAAACAACTTAAAATTCCCTACCAGATAAATGTAAACACTTTTAACCTTGATGGTTGCGAAGTTCCAAAAGTAGCATGTATGAATACAGTCTACATCGCGCTAGTGAAATTTATCTCTATCTTGACTATATATACAGGCGTAATAACCACGTGTAACGGGGAGTCCGTAGCTACTGCCGCTTCCGGTGCTGGCAGGTAGCCGGTCTAAATACCTGCTGTCAGATTTGCAAGTAAAGAGATATTGCTGATTTAAGTATAAAAATGCCTAATGCCAAGAAAATGAAAATGATAAAGAGAGACATAATGTCTCAACCACACGGTAGTAGCTGATTTGACTTCCTTTTGTTCAGATTTTTTTTATTGTGTAATAGGTTTTGGCGTAGTGGCCACATTTTTTTTTTTTCGAACTGACTAAACTGTTAGCATTAGGGGCCCTGGAGCCTTTACGGCTTTTACAGCTTTACCGGGCTTGGGGGCGAGCGCTTAGGGCACTCAGCCACGAAAGCTAAGCAACAACATCCGAGGGTGCCAAAGTGGCCGAACCTCGGCTCGGACTGTTGCGCGTATGCAATTAAGTCGCGATCTGACTAATTCCCTATCCGTAATTCGATCTAAACTAACTATACATATATACATGTTTCTGCCCCCTGGGAGGAGGGAAGGAACATGTGTATGTGTATTTAGTGGTCTGAAAATTTTTGTCTAATCTAACTAGGCAAAAAAAGAAAAAAAAAGGTCCCTTACAGAACCTATGTACCTGTGTGTTGTGCATGTGTGTATAATGCAGTGTCATGTATGGCTGTGAAAGCTAGTGATTGTACAGTCACTTGTATCGCGCGAGCGGCTGCTTGGCTCAAGGGCTCCATGCCGATGGATCGGACCTAGGCTTGAGGTGCCGCAGAGGAGGGCGGTCGTGGCGGGTGTGCGGGAGCGAAGTTAACCGTACGTCCCCTGCGGAGGGAACGGTGGTTTCGCGGGCGTGGGCGCGAGCACGCATATGTTGCGGGAGCGGACGCGTAGAAATTGTAAGCTTTCTCGATGTCGTCATCGGGATCGACAAGATTTCGCGGACGGCGTTTATAACGTTTGGCAACGGGGATCGAGTTGTCTGGGACGTAGTTCACGGTGGATTTTACGAGCGGGTTGGGATGATTCGAAGCGCTATCGAAGTATCTCCTGGTGAGATATTTCACATAGGCTTCTATCGAGGGAAGCCTCATGTCCCTGTGCAGGTCCATGTTCCTAACGAAGGCTGGAGGGTCAAGCAGGCGACGGAGAAACCGATTTTGGACTCTTTGCATGCGGGCACAGTTATGTTTGGACATATGTGCGAACGCGGCGCAGCTATATGTCAAGATCGGACGTACGCACATCTTGTAGAGTGTGAGCTTATGTCTTAAGGACATTTTGCTTACCGAACTGAGTGGCCACAATCGCAGCTGATGTTAAGTGACGATATGGCCGAAGATGATATCACGCTAAACCTAGTGGAAGACTGGCTCTCAAATGCAGGTGCCGGAACACACCTATTAGTGCTTGGTGACAGATTTTCAACTTGAGGGTGGTAGCTAGCCAGGGGGGCATTAGAAAATACCCTACCACCATGTCTTTTCCGAATCATGCAATGAAAGTTTTTGTTTTAATGACACGTTAGTGTAATTTTACGTTATAAATAAATATGATCAATTTATTTACCTACTTTGAAAACGGTTCACAGTAGCGACCGAATGCATTTGTTTTTAATTTTATTAAATAAACATAATAAGAAATGAACGTAATATTATCAATTATTATAAATTTTTCTAGTGTATTGTAATACGAATATTATGATTCAATACATCATACGATAACCTTAAAATATATTAAAAGTTTTGTTTTCATTGATGAACGGATAAAGTAAATTAAGCATGATGTAAAACTTTTCATAAAAATTGTAGAGCAAGTTATGGAAATAATTTTCTGCCATCAACTTGATTTCTATTGAAAATTTATTAACTCAGTGACCTACTACTGATATAGTAATTTTTATAATGTTCAATATTTGCTGGAATATTGTAGTGTAAGTAAAATTGTTACAGGTAGAGCTTGTGAACATTTTTTAGATAATTAACTATTTAGCATATCTGAGGGACTCTTTTGCAGAAGTTCCATTTTAGACTTTTTAATTTGATAGTATTAACGTGTATATCTAAATTACATATGTACAATTTTTATTTAAATATACATAAAGTTATTTTTTTCTATACACCGCGAGCTTTTATTTTCTTCTCTCACTTTTTATCTTCAAATAATTTAACTAAGTTTGGGTTCAGAGAAATTTAAAAGTGGGCCTTTCATTATTTCCTAAACGACTTGCACAAATTTTACTTTGTATTTTTTTATGTAGAGTCATCAACTAACTTTTCTTGATATCGAAATAAAATTTTGGTAAATACAAAATTATATAAATACAAAATTTCATCTAAATACTTAGAGCAGTTTCCGAGAATCAGATAACATTATAGATTAGCATCGCTTACATAATAGTTGATAACGAAGTAAACCTTGTTTGCGGATTTTGTTGAAAAAAAAAACTAAAATTTTGGTTCTGTGAACAAAACATTTAATTTATATTCATTGCGGATTCTTAAAGAGAACTTATGACTATTTATTTGTTAATTTACCTATCAATGATTTCAATTTTTCAATATTCAGCTGAAAATGTAGAGCAATTTTTAAAACGTTTCATTTATTTCTAATTAATAAATTCTAAGAAAAGTTATGGATTATATGCCTGTGAAAAGTTATTAATTTCAACAGAATCTTATTCGAACTCGAGCTTAAATTAACATTTTTCAAATATCAGCTGACCTATTATTTTATTTTTCAAATTAGCATCGCCCCTAGCGGGAATGCGCTTGAACTAAAAGCAGCAGTACAATAAAGTCTTGATCGCATTTATTTAAGTGTGATGAGACCCCAATATATCAAAAGGGCAACATAAAAATAGATGCACGACAAAGTTTTAAAGGGTTTTATAAATATATACACAATCGAGATAACAATAGTTTCTTACGAAATTTGTATAGAGTACAAAAAGGAAAACGAAGACTTGAGAAAATACTCTCTTAGTATCACCATCTAGTGAAAAATTAAGGAACTCACGTATCAAAATAGTCAACGTGTGGTAACCAGTAACGTGGCCCGTTCTTTATGAAAAAGCTTTTGCTGTTGAAATGTGGATATTTGAAGATTGGTTTTATTACTCGTATAAAAATAAACCGTTGTTACGTGCTCTTAAATTCATTTGAACCAATAATGCCCGTTTTAAAAGTCCCGACAAAAGTCCCCGACATTTAGGGAACATCTAAAATGCATTTCGGTGACGATAGGCAGATTTCGTTTTCACCAAAGTCTAACAGTACACCTGAGACTAGGTTTACCTAAATTTTAAGTGACGGAAATCAAACTCTTTTCGCTAAGTGACGCTTATTTATATATGCTACATAATAAAATAGCAATTTATTTTATTCTCTACATGTAGGTACCTATTATTATAGAAATTATATTCAAAATTATGACCTAAGTTATACATGACGTTTATGTAATTTTAAGAGTTTATTTAACGAAATACCATTTTCAGTTTGATAGTCTGTTGTTAAATACTTATCGATGAATTCGTGTTACGCTTGAGAGTCAATTTGCCCTGGTCAAAAGCTATTGTTAAACTACAAATATAAGCTAGCGGACTTTATTACTCTATGTAAATAATGATGCGGCAAAAAGGGAATCAAAGTTGCTGCATCGGTGTCGGCGACGAATACACATCAGCATTTGTTTCGAACTCCCAAACTTAGACCCGTACGTAGTACTAGTTGTCAGCTTAATTAGAAGTAGAATATAACTTTTTTGATGAATACATTCATAGGACGGGAGATTATGACCGGCCTCCCGCCGTAACCGGCTCACCCTGCAGCTCAGGACTCCCCGACAATTATTATACAACTCACGTATATAAATGTTTGTATTTAAAACATTTTTATATCGCGATGCAGACTACGCAGTTCGATTGGTTGGATGTTGTGACGCTGCAGCGTAAGAAGTCTACGTGTGTAAGTCTAGATTGTAAAGATTTTCGTTACGAATTTCATTAGGTTGTTTTTAGTAGTTCGGCAAATTGACGCTCTGTTCCTGATGGTGAGCATAGTACAATCTTAAAACAACGGCGATCACTGACATATGGGCAATGCATTCGTTGTCACCACAGTTATGCCGGTCTACATTAATAACTCTTCACCAGTGGCAGATTTCCCTTAAGGCCAATTAGGCCCAGGCCTAGGGCGGCCAGATATTAGGGGCGGCTAATCGTGGCAAAAAATATACTACCAAATGCAAACATATGATGACAATAAATAACAGTACACTAAAGCATAATATGAAGTATATATTAAGACTCCAGACATGGATAAAAATCTAGTTTGAATTACAATATTGACATCGTAAAGCTGTACTTTAATACCATCAAATTTGAAATGTTTTATTAAATAATGAGCTGAGAAGGGGGCGGTGCTACACGGCCTAGGGCGGCCAAGACTGCAAATCCGCCACTGCTCTTCACGTTAAGCTTAAAGATCGTAAGATAATTTAAAATAATCTTATAATTAAATCTTATTAATTTAACCCGTAAGCCGGAGTTTTTGGCGGGATCTCAGACTGTCATGTAGTGGTTTTTGTTTTTATTCATAATTTTTTTTTACCCTATGTTATGTAAAACAGGTAATAAAGCTTGGTTATCGTATACAAGTGAAGTGAATTTAAAATAAAAACATAGAACATGGATTCTGAGATGCCACAAAAACTCCCTAGATAGTTCTAACAAGGGAGCCACCATTTTGTTAGGATCCTGAAATGGTCATAAGACTGGAAACTATATTCACTCGATAATGGCAGTAATGGTCTTCAATAAAGAGGACTAGTTGTCATGTTAGGAAAAAAAGAAGAAGAACCCGTAAGCCATTATCAAGTTAACCTATTAAAAATCCAGTTTACAATCTACACATGTGAGTTCTCGTCCAATAACTAAAATATTTGTATCATTGGTAGAGCACAAGGTGTAATAAAGAAATAAATGATTAGTGTAATTAATAAGAGATAGATCAAAATAGAGAAAGTTTGTAAATTATCCTGTCTAAATTCACCATAAAATCATATTTGATAAAAATGCACTGTATTCATCTTGACATATACAATAGCAACTTAGCTAAGACAATAAATAAAACACAATAGTAAAGGAGAAAGATAAGAGCATATACTTTACAAACAGATTTTTCTTGGACAGAGTATTGCATAATGTAAACATGTTCATCGTTCAAGTTGATAATATACTACTCAAAAAGCTAAAATAAGTATGCTAATTTTTATCCAACTAGTATCGGATAAACAAAATTAACAAGTACAAAACATTCAAATCTAAAGAAAACATGTATATTTTTTGATAGAGCACAGCAAGTATTGTAAATTAAGCAGACTTCAATAGGTCATTCTTTGTGTTCTGTATAAGAAAATCAATAAAAAAAAATGGTACACTTTTAGTTTTTCTAGACTTACGTCATTTGCTTTGTCTGTAACTTGTGCATGCGGGTAGACACGTTTGGGTGAGCAATGAGTAACAATAAAACGTGTATACTATTCTTGTTATTTCGATATGAACATAATTTTTCGCACGTGCGTACACTTTCTTATTATATTACGCTCATTGCTTACTTTTTCTCTCTCTCTGGCCGAGTAGTTATTTTACGTTAGAAATGTTGCGTATAATTATAAAACGATGCATTAAAATTTGAATTTGGAATCGTAGCTTTCATAGTGCCCAATTATAAATAAAATAAAAATATTAAGCATTAAATATTAAAAAAAAAGATTTAATTTATTTTTCATTATCCTCCGTTTTTGGTCATCACCTGTTTTCTACATAGGGTGCACTAAATATTTCCGGAACTGTCCACTTACAATTACATAAATATTTTGTGTCTACGTTACCATGGATTTAGCTCGTGTAAATTTTGGCAGTATGATTTACTACGATATTAAGTGTAGTTTGACGCCTCAGCAGTGTCGCTCGCCTTCAAACTGGTTTTGGCAATAAAGCACCAAGCAAGTCGCCTGTTTATAGCTGATTTTTATGCCTGATTTACACTCTCGCGCGAGCAGAGAGTAATCGGTGTGCTCGTGGCTCGCCTCGCAGCTCGCCTCGTCATTCGGAGCGCTCGCGTCGGAAGCGGTTTTTTGGGCACGAGTCAAAGGGGCTCATAGTTGATGGTTCGAAAACAACTGAACGCGCCGCAAGAGTGTGAACATAACTTCACGAGTGAACGAGCTGCGGCCGAGACACAAGACGAGCCGCGAGGCGTGAGTGTAAATCAGGCATTAGAATTCCAACACGGTCGTGTTAATCTCAGTGACGAATTTCGTGATGGTCGTCCGTCTACCGCTGTGAATAATGAAAACATCGATGCTGTATGCCATATGATCGAAGCAGGCGGTCATATGACCTACCCTGAGATTCCGGCATCCTTAGGCATAGGCATGAGTCAAATACAATCAATCCTACAAGAATATTTGGGTGTGATAAAACTGTGAAACCGATGATGTGTCTCTCTTTGGCCGAGTAGTTATTTTAAGTTAGAAATATTGCGTGTAAATATAACAAGGTAACTTTAAAATTTGAACTTGGAATCGTAAGTTTCATAGTGCCCAGTGAAGTATTACTTCATAAATAAAATACAATAATTATGTAATAAACTTAAAAAAAAAAAACTTTTAGAAATACTTTCAAAAAACATGTTTGCAGATATTTTAGAATATAATATCGTCGATATTATGTCGAGCTACCGAGAATAAGCGATAACAACCAGACTGGAAATAGTACGGGCGATGACGCGGCCGGTGGGTACATTGACTCTACATAAGGCATAAACGGAGATTATAGTCAAAGAGTAATTTATATTATAATGACACAGTCTAAGAAATGAAATTATGCAAGGAACCCACTTTCTTTTGATTTATTTGCTTAAATTTTCTTAATTATTGCGTAAATTAAAAAGAATAGTACAATATAGAACAAACAGATCAACTGTGCCTTTGCGGTATTTAACAATTGCAACTTAGAAAATTTAAAAGTTTTTTTTTTTAAAGGATACTAAAGTTTAACAGGTAATTAAAAATAGAGTGTTAAAACGCTTTTAAAAATAAGCTCAGGAATTATTAAGGCACTTTATTATTTTTTTATACATGAAAGGTGGCAAACAAGCATAGGGCTCGTCTAATGGTAAGCGGCTACGGTAGCCTATGGACGCATGTAATACCATAGGTATCATTAGCTCCTTGAATCCCCTTACCCCAAAGAACTCTGGAATCCCTACTCACCGGAGGAACACAACACAAGGTTATTTAGCCGCGATTTTCTGTAGGGTGGAGGTATTCCACCAGTTTGAGTGCCCCAAGTAGAGAGAAATCTCCAAAGTTAGTCTTATTACTCTATTAAGTTCTTCATCTGTATTAAGTTAGTACCCTATTAGGTTACCTTCCTCTCTCTTTTTCTCTGTTAATATGTAATGAATATTATTTGAATAAATAGGTATATTTATTGAAACTTTTTATTGAAGACAGAAAACGATGCATATTTTCCTTTTTTTTAACATCCTTCGAGAAAATTTTCACCAAATACTGCAATATTAATACCGGTCAATTTTTACATCGGATTCATCTGAAAAAATCTTAGAAATGTTTTTTTTTATAGTAGCTAGGCACATTGACTTTATTGTCCCTGATGGTAAACAAAGTACAATCCATATAGAACTGCGACCACCGAGAAATCGAAATCCATCGGCGGTCGCCGCTGTCATATCTCTTCCTGTGTCATAGCCTGCTTAAATATCTCTTCACGATACGCTTGAAGGACCCGATGTCATAAGAAGGAGGGACATTATTAGCACTCCCGGCTAACTTCGTCATGTTTTACTTCCGTCAAATGATGCGTCAAAAGAAGTATAAGAATTTTAAATAGTTTCTTTAATTATTGAGAAAAATAGGAGTCAATTTCTACCACGGCGGTCATATGAAAAGTTACTTCAAGCATTCATTCGGTCTGACTTCTGTGGTCTTAGTAAAGGGTACATTCATATTTTAGAATACACCTGACAGGATATTGAATATGAATATTGGTTCTATAAGACTTCACTGAAAAAAATGAATAGCTGAACTAGTTTGACTAATCAGAAAATAGCTTAAATTTACTTCTTAGTAACCAAACTTTTGTTAAAATAGCTAAACTGGTTTTGCTGCACTTCCCAAACTAGTTCAGCTATTCGTACTTTTGTTGCTATTAAATAAAAAATTGGCTATTATTTAATGAAATGGGTTTGCTAAACTCGTTTATCTACTTTATACAAAACAAAGTTTAGTAAAAAAATACAATTTGATTACTGATAGGCAAACACTTTAGTAATTATTATACAAAATGTTTAGTTATATCTAAGCAAGTATTAAGTAAATAATAGACTAACAAATCCATTAAATGTTTATTAATTTATTTTCCTATTGTAGCAAAAATTTATTATCAATTAGAAGACAAACTTTTACAGTTATATGTAACTAAGTTATTAAAAACATTCCTAGCTAAAATTTGGTTATCTATTTCAAATTGTTTAATAAATAGTAGATAAATTAACAAATTTTTTCAACTAAATGAACTTGTTTCGACACGAATCTCCTATACACTCGCGGTACGCGTTTCTGCGCTTATTAGTGTTGCTACCTTAGCGATTTATTCTCTAGATTCGGTGATTTTTGTCGCCCTTTTGCGAAATTTTTCTATAGTTAAGTGAATTATTTTGCTTTTGCGTTTTTCAGCGCTATTTGATCGCAACCATAATAATTATGAAGTTTCTTTAAAATACAATAAGTTAATATTTTGTTATTTATTTTTACGTATTTTTGAGACCCTGTAACTTTAGGCGACACTCTTCTCCACCACTGCATTCCACAGATTTATTTACTAATTAACTTCACGCAATGTCTCTCACGGGAAGAAAGGTAGAAAGAATAGAGCACCACTGCAATCTACTTTTGCATACCTCTTTAAAAGTTTACATATGTTTTTATCGCCCGTTTTTTCTTTTTCGGTGCGCTTCCTTCAAGAGTTTTTTGAAGACCCTAATAAAATTGTGCCAACCATATGATAAGTTTTAAAAATATATGTTTCACCACTAGAAAAAACAGGTTTCGAAAAATTATAGAAAGTTTTAGTATTAGACATGATTTTTACAAGATTTGTCTGAAACTGTCTTTATTATACAAACAAGATATTTTTTTTTTATTTATGCGCGGTATTTCTAGTTCTGAACACGATAATTTCAAGCTACAAACACGGTAGTTTTTAATTTTCATATGGAAACACTGGTACATTGTGTTAAAATTATATTATTCTTCTCCTTCTTTCCGTCGACGACAGTTGCTGAATTACTTTGTTGTTATGAAGAGTATTCTTTATGCGTTTTTCAAGTGCCTCTGTTTTAATATTCATGGTGTATGTTAAATTACTTTCAAAAACGAAACACCGACGACTTTCTTACATGGAGAAAGATGCCAGTCGATCCGATGGCCGATGAGTTACGATCATGGGGTCTTGAAATCTACATCGATAATTCTGCAGGTACGCAATATTATTTATTATTTAGTTTTCTAGAAAATAGGAATCAACTGGCAGGTTGAATTAAGTTTTGGCGGGATTTTAGTCATTTATGTAACTATTAGTTTTAGTATTTTTTCGTAATCATGCGTAGTTTGACTCTATTTTGTGTAATGTTAGTGGCATCTTGCTTAATATAGCTTGGTTATCGTGTACAAGTGAATGGGATGTCAAAGAATAACACGGAATATGAATTCTGAGATGTCACAAAAACTCCCTGAACTGATAAGTTTTAACAAGGCGGCCACCATCTTGTCAACTTTTTATATGTGATAGGCTAGAGGCTGACCACTATCTCATCTATTAGTAAGTGATAATGTGATACAGTTTCTTAATTATATAATACATTGTATAAATATAGTATTTAATTATACTTTTGCAATACGTAATTAATTTTTTGCAGTTTTTGAAGAAGAACTTCAGGGTTTTGTATCCTAAAAATGATGACAAACTAAGTAATAATTGGTATATAACAAGACCCAAAATGATTGCAATGAAAAGAACTGACAGAATTTTAAAAGAAGTTATAGAAGACATAGCTGGTAAGTTCCTATTTGGGCTAATATGCTAATATATTTTACTATACATTTGTATTACAATCAATTATTAGAGTAATCTTTTTGTTGCAGAGGGTAACGAAGAGGCTGCAGACTTAACTACATTTATGGCGACACCAATTTTAATTGTAAATTTTTGTTATTACATCAATAAAAACAAAATATAAATTGGTATAATCTTTTATTTATTGTACTGAAACAAAGTTTATTTTTAAATATAACGTTTTGGTTATTAGTACCTTTACTGTATATTTATTATTTACTGACAATGTTTTGCTACCTGTCGCTAGGTGGTTAGCTGATTCTTTATTTGTTTTATTTAGATTAACTAATTAAAACGATTGCAATTGGCTAATATTGTTATATTAAAAAAACAACAACAAATCAAATGTTGACTAGAGAACTTCCCATAAGGATTTCTACGCAGGCCAGATCTCTACTTTAGAAGTTTCATGTAAGTTATTTTAATGTAATTTAAATTAATGGCAATCGTGATAATTAGTTTAATAAAACAAATAAAAATTCATCTAACCAACTAGCGACAGGTAGCAAAGCAATATTAGTAAGTAATAAATAAACAGTTAAGTTATTAATAACTAAAACATTATATTTAAAAGTAAATAAACTTTGTTTGCAGTAGCCAAATTAATTAAATCTGGTAACAGAACATTTTATTTAAAAGTAGATAAACTTTGGTTGCAGTAGCCAAATTAATTAAATCTGGTAACAAAACATTTTATTTAAAAGTAGATAAACTTTGGTTGAAGTAGCCAAATTAATTAAATCTGGTAACAAAACATTTTATTTAAAAGTAGATAAACTTTGGTTGAAGTAGCCAAATTTATTAAATCTAGTAACAAAACATTTTATTTAAAAGTAGATAAACTTTGGTTGCAGTAGCCAAATTTATTCAATCTGGTAACAAAACATTTTATTTTAAAGTAACTATATAATTAAGTTAGCATTAGCTTAATAAATCTGATCGGGTAACATAAAAAATTTGTTATTAATAGATAAACAATTAATTAGTAGTAACCAAAAAGTTAAGCTAATTTAAGCAATTTAAAAGCTGTGTTAAATAAACTAAATTTTGAAAACAGCTAAATATTGTTGTTATTTTTAAACAAAGCAGTTTGATTAGTAATTGCAAAGCTGTTAAGCTATTGGTACATAAACAGTTTTGTTAATACCACAAAACTAGTTCATTACCAGCCAACAAAATAAATTTATCAAAAAGTAACTAAAATTATTTTACAAAACTGAGTTTGGTTACTAGTAGGCCTCAGTTTAGTAGTCCCCCGAATTTTGTAACTAATAGATAAAATTTGAGCTACAATTATCAAAACTTTTTTTTCAGTGTTGAATCATTAAGTTTGAGTTAGTCTGCGATGCACACTATTCTGTCTAGTGGTTATTACGTATACCACACTCTACCGCGTGTAACAGGACTCCCTGTTAACAACAATTCGATTTTCACTTATAAAGAAAGTAAGGAAAAAAAATCACAAGCGCGATTCAGATATTGCGGTAAGGCGAGTGTGTAATAAATGGGTTGGACAAAGAGGACTTGTAAATAAAACAAGTCACCGAGGGTCGAAAACAGGTTTCTGATATGAATTACATAAAACACTATAACACACTGGATGGATTTTGTAGACTTTATTTTTGTATTTTCTTTATTTACGTTGTGGTTTTAAATTGTCAGGCATATATTGAAGTTATTCATCTTCTTTCTTTCTTCTTATATATTATACTAGCTGTGCCATCGGCTCCGTGCGCGTGTACTACAGAATGCTGTCGGTCGAGACGCACGCTCAAATTTGGAGCCTCAAAAATGCTTATTGTGGGTGATCCTTAGAAGATAGATATATGCTATCGGTGACTTTTTGTAGGTCTTTTTAATATCTACTATTATGTAGTATTTAATTTGATATATCTCTGATGGTTTACTCAGCGTTAGTCGTTTAATCTTCCTGAAGGCGTCTTTTTCCGAATTTATTCAACATTATAGTCACTGCTTATTTCGTATGTGACTTCATGTAACAAAATATGTCCTATAACCAGGACAGATAACATATCTATGAACTAAAGAAAAAATCATGTAAATCGGACCAGTGGTTTTCGCGTGAAAAAAAAACAAACGGACAGACAGAGAAACGTTGAGTTTTTTATACCTATTATGAAACTCAACATCACTCTGCCTGTCCGTTTACATTCTTTTCCGATTTACATGATTTTTCCTTTAATTCATAGATATGTTATCTAGCCAGGTTATAGGACATATTATGTTACAAAAAGTAACACATCCTTCATAGTGGCACGCTTTATTACAAGTTATATTAGGTCCGATCCATCGGCATGGAGCCCTTGAGCCAAGCAGCCGCTCGCGCGATACAAGTGACTCTACAATCACTAGCTTTCACAGCCATACATGACACTGCATTATACACACATGCACAACACACATAGGTACATAGGTTCTGTAAGGGACCTTTTTTTTTTCTTTTTTTGCCTAGTTAGATTAGACAAAAAATTTCAGACTACTAAATACACATACACATGTTCCTTCCCTCCTCCCAGGGGGCAGAAACATGTATATATGTATAGTTAGTTTAGATCGAATTACGGATAGGGAATTAGTCAGATCGCGACTTAATTGCATACGCGCAACAGTCCGAGCCGAGGTTCGGCCACTTTGGCACCCTCGGATGTTGTTGCTTAGTTTTCGTGGCTGAGTGCCCTAAGCGCTCGCCCCCAAGCCCGGTAAAGCTGTAAAAGCCGTAAAGGCTCCAGGGCCCCTAAGGCTAACAGTATAGTCAGTTCGAAAAAAAAAAAAAAAAAAAAAAAAAAAAAAAAAAAAAAAAAAAAAAAAAAAAAAAAAAAAAAACAAGTTATACAGTAGTCAAGCGGTGTTGTAGTGATATGTGTGCATATGGGCCGCAACCACTATGGTTCAAATCTCATGATAAAATCTCAGTTCAGGAATAATGTAAAGAAAATTAAGATATAACACTAAATAAGAATTTTGTAAAAAGGGAGCTACGTCTGCCAACAAACTGCGATACAGTTTGGCAGAAGTAATATTAACAGTGTTATTTGAGTAACTATGAATAAATGTATTTTTTTTTATAAAATTATAATCGCGTTACAGTAACTCACAATTGGTTTGTCACGTTTTGGGATGAGTCATTATATATGCGTGACAACGAGGACTGGCAATGGATTTAGGTGGTCACTGTTCCTTTTGGATTTTATTATCATTAGGCACAATTCCGTCACTTTGACCCTATATAAAAAATACCTAATCCATAAAAGTATTTTTATATGGCAGCCCCATATCCTTACTGCGCAGGTCAAAACAATGTCAAATCCGGTTTGAGTCAATCGAAGGCAAGTAAATTATTACTAGATATACATAAAGTTTATCAATAATATCATATTATTTTACGTGTAAACATTCAAAATATATGATTGAAATATTACATTATATTATGCTGGTTAAAAAATAATTACAATACTTTTTAAGGTACCCAGACTTTTTTATTTTTATTTAACTCAAAATATAAACACTTTGCGGATGTATTGTGATAAATATTTGGCTTTGTATTTATTTGGGACTATTGTCTACATTTAATTAGTGCCTAATTTTAGACATTTTAAGATTCCTAACACGTATTTTTAGTTCACCACGGAACACAAATTATTGCTGGATAAATAAAAAATAATAATTAAAATAATTAGATAGGTACGTTAAAAATTCCAAACGCATTATGGAATTTCGACGTCACAAGTTTTTGACATTGTTTATGTTATTATTTAACAAATCTTAGCGTATAGGGTTGAGATGAAGTTTTTTCGATATTTTTTTGTACGTTTTTGTTTTATGTTGCTTTTGATAACTATTTCTTAACCACAATGACATAATAGGCTGTTATGTGAAATGTGATTCGAAAATTTTAAGATTTAAAATGCGGCTGCTGGAAACGTATAGAAGTTTGACCGCATTTTGTCAACTTGAGAATTACAACTAGTCAAGCGAATACGCACATTCAAAGTTTTTACAAAGAGCCACAGTCATCGAATTTTTAAATGAAAGGAATTCATTCTAGGTTCTGAGTTCCGACGTTACAGTTACGCTCTTATGGTTTGTTACGTTTCGGAATCAGCTGATGTATATCCAGATGCCGAGAGACATCTGGATAGACAGCGACGACAGGCGATCGATTACCGATCTCTCGGTGGTCGCTGTCAGGCACAGTGAATCACTTTCTCATGCTTCTATAAAAACTTTAGCATGGTGGTAGGGCATTTTCTAATGCCCGCCTGGCTAGCTACCACCTTCAAATTGAAAATATGTCGCCAAGCACCTATAAGTCTGTTCCGGCAGCTGCACTTGAGAGCCAATATTCGACTAAGTTTAGCGTGTTATCATCTTGGGCCACATCGTCACTTAACATCAGGTGCGATTGTGGCCACTACGCCAAACCTATAACGATAAAAAAAGTGACAACAAGATTTTACTCATGAAACCATCGATGAAAATAATGATTTGAACAGTTTTTTTTTTCAGAGTACACGATGGCGTCTGGTGGTACCGGTGCGGTATTCTTCTTGGGCAGCCGAGCTCACTATCAGGTGTTTTTTTTTAAATAATGCTAATATCGAAATGTTTGACTGTAACAAAATACCATATTAAATACATTCGTGGCGTATAAAGGCACATTTGACAAGCCTAGGATATTTAGTTTATACCCCATCTTTGATTAAATACTGGCTTCTGTCTTGAAAGTGAAACGATTTGTCCGCCATCTGTTGGCAAATGCTCGTACTAATACAGAAACATTCGCGAGTGTGTATACAACAATAAGATTTATCGTATTAGGATGAATGATTTAAAAAGGCGAAAGGGAAAACAAAGAAAAATGCGTTTTTATATAATAGTAGCTGTGCCCGCGGCTCTGCCCACGCTTATTAATTATTTTTCTAAAATAAAAGTAGCCTAATTTACTCTTTATAAGATCAGCTATCTGTCAGTGAAAGTCTCGTCAAGATCGGTCGAACCGTCTCGGAGATTACTCCGGGTAAACAAGACAAAAAATTAAATAATTGTTTGTTTGTTATTGTTACTGTGTATACTTTCATATATGCATTTAGTAAAAAGATGTTATTTTGAAATTACAAACAGACTCTTCAATTTATTATACGTATATAAGTTAGCGATTACCCGCGACTCCGCACGCGTTTCGCGTTTATTACGCAGTAATTATTTGCGTCTCGTAATTTTATTTTTAACCATATTATTGACAATGTTTAAATTTGCCTATCAATTAAGTAATGACATATAGGTACTTCCCGTGTACAAAAATTCATCAAAATTGGTTAAGATATTTTTTTCGATATCAATACAAAGGCAATGTTCCTCTACTTGATGGTAAGCACAGTGCAATTCGCAACATCGGTGATCACTCTGGCCTGCTCGAATGTCTCTCCACGTTATGTTTAAAAGGTTCCATGTTGTAGGGAGGAGAGCACACACTGCTCGGGTGACAGTTCCACGGCTTCACAGTACGGCAAAGATATAACGTAGCGAACTTTTTTTTGGTCATCCCGAGATAAAGGTTAACGTAAAGGTTTGGCTCCAGTCTACTCGTGGATTGTTGGTACTATACAGAGCTTCATCTATAGCGCCGGCCTTAGCTCTTAATCAAGGTAGAGGGGGATTGTCTTTCGGCGCCCTTTAATCGACGTTCTTACTGCAGAAATTGTAGAGTATCATACGGTAAGAAGTGCAGGCAGTTTTCATTTTCACGCGGACAAGGCGCCATAAAATATATATTTTTCCCTTAAATTTTTTTTTCGTATTTGTCATTTTGGCGCCGCTTGCTACCTTTTTTTTTAACGTAGGGAAATCATGCATTGGATCCGCCTCCCGAGCCGGGCAGCTCAAGGGAGGGGTATGTCGGACTCTTACCGACTAAAACCCCACGGTGTTCCTTCTTCACCCATTGGGCCGGGGAGTAGGGACTGTGTATGCAATTACTTCTACTCGCCGCTTGCTACCTGGGGTCTAGAGCTACCGAACCTCTAGCTTTACCCCAGGCCTGCCGTTGATCACGTATCCGCACTTTTGTAAACCTTTACAGAATCCATTGTATTAACTATAAATTGAATAAGACCTTAAAACCTTTCCCATTTTACTGAAGGTTCTGCAGCAGCCACCTTCAAGGTACGACTTGGAGAACGGTAATGCTTCCACCGAGACGATCTACCAGAATCCGTCAGTCCAGGAGTTGTGGCCGAAAGACCAAAGGACCGGTGACCGGGAACAGATTGACAACCAAATGAAAGAGAGAGGGAAATGGGCATACGAGAACGAAGTCCACGGTGAGTGTCTCTGCAATTCCTTCTTTTATGTACTCTTTCAATTTTTCGATACAGCTTAAGGTAACCTCCATCTTGGCTCGAACAAAGAAATTTGCTACGTCGTATCTTTGCCGTACTGTGGGGCTGTGGAACCGTCTTCCGGCCAGTGTTTTCCCTCCTTCCTACAATATGGAGTCCTTCAAACACAACGTGAAGAGATATTTAAGCAGGCCGGCATGACAGTGACGACTATCGATGTATTATAAATCCTGCGGTAGTCGCCGATGTTATTGGATTGCGCTGTGCTCACCATCAGGTACAGTGTAGTCACTATGCCGTGCAACGATGATAAAAAAAAAAACAAATGAAGAGGATGTTTGGTTTGGTTGCGAATTAATGCTGTAAAGCAAATAAAGAGAGGTAGGGCACAGAGAAATTTCTTCGAAGATTTCTCTCTACTTGGGGCAGTCCGACTGGTGGAATACCTTCATCCTACAAAAGATCGTAGGGTTATCAGAGCTCTTTGGAGACGGGAGGTTCAAGATCATTTTCAAAACAAATTGTTACTTTCTTTGATGTAGGATTTCTAACTTGGCAAGGTTTATGGTCAATAAATATCTATGTTAATTTATTATTTAATAAGTTGTTATATTTATTAGTTCAAGAAACAATTACGTTAATTTCTCCTCTTCAAGAGTAAAATTTTTAGATCGTAATTTATTGACAATTAAGACTTTCAAGTTAGAAATTCCATATCAAAGAAAGTAACAACTTTTTGTAACTGATTTCAAGAACTTACATTTCTACAGCTATAATTAAAATAACAGCTATGGAACTTGGCACCTGTAAGATATCAGCTCTTTTATCGGTGAAAACGACTACCCCGGACGTTGTTTCTACTGAACTTGAGCCCTTTTTCACATTTAGTTTTTGTTGGGTTAAAAATACTCTCAATTTCTGACAGTTATGGATGAAGTGAGAATGGAGGATGGTGATATGAAAAGGCGGCCCAGACTTCGTTCGAGCGAGACGGCACTATGTGAGAACGAGACAGATATAAAACCGGCGATGTTGAACACAGTTGGAGAGAGGTAATGTGGGTTAACGTCAACGACCGGTTTATTCCGAAATTATAGGTTTTTATTTATTGTAGCTCGGCAAAATGAATGCAAAGTACAACTCGCCCCAAACTTTATGACCGCTATGAACATAAGTGCATTAGTTCGCACAGAAAACAAATTTTATAGTTACTTTGCAGTCTGACTGATGTGATGTGATGATTTGATGTGGCCCAAGAGGGTAACACGCTGAGCCTAAAGGATCTGCCTCTCAAGTACAGCTGCTGAAACACACCTATTGGTGCTTGGCAACAGATTTTCAACTTGAGGGTAGTAGTTAGACAGGCCAGCATTAGAAAAGGCCCTATGACCATGATATGTTTTCATCACAATGCTTTCCTACTGCACTGAAAGCACGGGCTGATTGTAGAGATTCGAACTCACGACGATCATCGTAGTTTCCGTTCACGCTACCAGTGAGCCATCATTGCTTGAAAGTTTGTCAAATTTTCAAATGTTCCAAGTAGAAATTACGTTTCACAGAAACTTGAGACAGCTAATCGGTTATTGATTGGAGACTAGTTCCACAGATGCCATAAATATAAATTAGTCTGAACATAGCTTTCTATCAGCAAACCGATCAGTAGTTTTTCTTATAATATTAATAAATTTCTAGTTCTGTTCCGATAGACTTCCTATATAACGAACACTGATCACGAATATACATTTTTTTTATCTGTCTACATGTCCGGATTTAACTCAAAAACGGCTTGCATACGAAGCTTATGTCATTGCTCATATTATAGGCTGTAAGAATTTTCAATAATACATTTAGGAATTACAAAAAAAAAATGTATTAATTTTCAACGGCTTTTAATGAAACTTTGTACATTTGATATAGTCAATGTTAAGTCAAGTTATTCCATGATTATTTTTGTTAATTTTTAGTTATAATTGTTACATAACTGTTTGTTACTAACTTTGAAAATTGAGTTAACTATAGTATAGAGTAACAACTCACTTCACTATTTTAACAGAATGTAAGAATCGTTTATAAGCTTTAAGAAATCATAAAAAAAAGTTACAACTGATTTTGATTAAAATTTTACACGGGAAGTAGGTACCTACCTAAATGTTATTATTCCTCGAGTGATAGGTTATATGATTAAAAATAACATTAAGATATGATAATAATTACTGCGCAACCTAGTAGTATTATAAATCACTAACTACGGGCTTCACAAAATAGCTCGAGGTCACTCAAAGGGGAATGGAGAGGGCTACTGTCGGAATTTCACTGCGTAATTGAATCAAAAATGAGGAGATTGCACAAGAATAACAGTTACTACCGACATAGCTCTAAGAATTGCTAGAATTAAGTGGCAGTGCGCGGGGCATATAGCTCGTGGAACGGGTGGCCGATGGGGCCGCAGAGTTCTCGAGTTCTCGACTGAAGACGCAACGGGGACAGACGTGGGCGGTGTACGTCTTTCGGCTAATATGATAATGATGAAATATATAAGTATATCAAATATCGTATATATTGCTATCTATACAGACATTTTAAAGCTCAAGACTTTTAGATTTTTGTTTGTTTGTTTGAACGCGCTAATATCTGGAACTACCAGTCAGATTTGAAAACACCTTTTTATATGATATAGCCTATTTATTTAGAACGGGTATAGGCTATATAATTTTACTCTACGACCCTAAGTAGCGGAGTAATAACCAAGAACATCAAGCAATGTGGCAAGTTGTAGGAAGTGGATAATAAACACTGGTATAATTAGTTGACTTTTACAAACCCTGCAATATTCCTGACAGCCCTGCACCGAAGTCGAAGCCGCGGCGCAAAATGCCTCTGATGGCCTTTCTGTCTTCACTGGCGCGGCGCAAGAAGCGTTTGGACACGGACCAGATCCATTATCTCCAGCATATCGAGAGCGTCCTCATGTCCTGCACTTACAGAGAGTCTTGCAGATGTTTGGATTGCCAGGTAAGTGGGTGAAAACTTTTGTAGTATCGTTCTCAGGAAAAGATAACGCTTATGATAAGTGTGCGTTGTCTGACATAACGTTTAAAGATTTACTTTCCGGGATCAACCGGTGTATATGCTACTTAATAAAGCGGGGTGGTAGGGATTTGTAGTCGACAGGGTCACGAACACCGGGCACGTATTGATAAACCCGTCAGTGTCTCTTTTGTTTTTTCGCGTTTCGCGATCAGCCATTGCATATCCAGCAGGCTTGCAGGCCGCCAACAGCAGTTATATAGGTTATACTTTGTTTACGATCAAGCACAGCCCCAGTGAACACGTTGCCTTACTTTGACATCACACATAAGTTATACCTACATTTCTCGCAGCATTTTTATATGACATAAAACTGACATGTTTGCTGATATCAGCGTTATGTCATACTCTGTGATAGTGATAGTTGTAAGGTAATTAGTTTTATGTTACGTTCATCTGATGTAACATTTTACTTAAAATTAAAGGTTTTTTGGTACAGCTGACATAACGATGAAATTGTACCTTCACATAACTGACATGTCACATTTTTACGTGTTACATGTCTACATGGTAATAAATGCAGAATTTTATTTTACAAAAAAGTCAATTTATTACGTATAACTGATATAACCGTGAATCTTATCGTTAAATAACTGGAAAGTCACTTTTTTACATACTGTTTATATATCAATGAAGTCATATATATTTCAATGGCTACTGCTACGATTTTGTGCTGGGTATGAAGGTTTGTTTATATGAACAAATTATTAGCTATTGTTACAGGTTACGCGAGTTTAATCTATTCACTTTCCAGTATTGACTGGACGAGGCACTTTCACAATAGGATAACTATTGAGTTATTTTGAAAATATGAACTTTGTTTACGGTTACTTTAGCATCTTAGTTCGTAAGGACACGTTCTCATTTTTACGCGCTTGATTTTGAGGTATAGAACCTTACTACTACACGTACACAGCTCACGCATACAGCGACTATTGATATTAGTTAACGGTAAATTATAATGCTAGTGACACAACGTCATACTTTATTTTAATATACTCGAACAATAATAAAGTATGTTCCAACTACTGTTACGTTCACGTTTATCTTAGACTAACTGTGCCCGTGGCTCCCTTCTTATTGAGTTAGGTTTTTTTTTTAATATTTAAAAATAGCTCCCCGAAATTCGTCTTTTCCAAATTGATCCACCATTATCGCCACTGTTTATTATGTAAGTTTTTTGAGTAACAAAATATATTCTATAACCTGCCCAGATAACATGGCTATGCAATAAATAAAAAAATGCCAAATGCGTGTTGGGTTAGGTACACGCGGTGTAGGGCTCCGTAGTTGCCCGTCACAATATGCAGACTTGGAGAGAAGCTTTAAGTAATTTTCAAAGGAATTTTACGAAAATCCTTGTCCAAGTATATTTTATAAGTTGATTCGGTAACTTGTAAAGCCTACTTACCTCTGATAGTTTTCATTTTAACTTCAATATTTAAACTTGTACAATGAATGTTTTCACATATCTAAAAACAAATTTTTACCAAATTGCCGCGGCCGCGCCGGCGTGATTTATATATATACTCATACCAAATTACAGCTTTCTGGTACTAACAACCTGTGAGCTAAGCCACGGATAGACAGACGGGCATAGCGAAACTGTAAGTTTCTTATTGACTTCGAAACCTTAAAAATAATTTAATTCCGATATGTAGTTCTCGCCTGAATAGAACATAAACGAACCGTACCGAAAAACAGTGAAAATTAACACTTTATAAGAGCGCGTCCTTAACATCCTACTTGCCCCTAATTCGAAAAATAACTTCGACAATAATTTTACTGACTATTAAATTATTTCTTAATTGTGAATAAATAATTTAATGGGATATAAATAAACTTAATTTTGATCTTAAATTTCTTAATTTTAATAGTTCAATAAATCATATTACACATTTTATTTTGTGTCCATAACAGCTATTCTCCAATAATTCGCCAAGATATTCCTAACACTGCGAAATTTATGGGTTTGTCAGGATAGAATAAAAGTCAATAAATACCTATACATTAAAGCACTTTTTTATTGCTCGTTGAGAAAATTTCAGCACCAATTATTATTACCGTAATAACTACGTAATTGTTTAATATGAAAAATAATATTAAATAATAAAATTATTTACAATCTTATAGACGTACCAGTCATTTTTTAAAATATACAAAAACATTAAATATATTACAATTAAGGTAATTTAATCATTTTTATTTACACAATCAATCAATATCAAAATCACCCAATATGAATAACATTATAATGAAAATTACAATAAAATACAACTATATAGTATGCGAATACAGAGAAAAACTTTTTTTAAAGTTTAATACTTTATTTCTATGACTAATGCATCCATTTTACTCGACTAAAATTATCATGTATGTAAATAACATGTTTTGAGGTTTGCCATTGTGCGCGTAACACGAAAAAGCGACTGGATAGAATTATGATCATTTTTTTATAAACAAAACAATAACTTGTTGTAAAATAAAAAGATATTTAATTAATAATAAACATGATTGTTAACTCACAAATATTGAACGGAAAGAGCTTTATAATTAGGTATTTACATTTTTATTATAATTTATAATACCAAAAAAAGAAATAATGAGGTTGATGTTTTTTTTTTTAAACTGCAATCCTCAAAACCATAGCTAAATTATTTATGATGTTATCCATATTGGGTTTCAGTATATTGACGTTAAATGAATCATTGTTTTAATATGTAATAAATATTTTACATATAGTGGATTACTGACTGTAATCACAGCATTATTTATTTTTATATTATTTCCCTTTCATTGGGAAAGGAAAAGGCAAAGTCACATATTTTTCAGTTATTATTTATACACGATAACCGAACTACATCACGTAAAAAGCCGCTAAAATTACATAGTATAGGACCAAACAACATAAGTTTATTAATTAAAACAAAGACCACCACATAACACTTCAAGGTCGTGCCAAAAACTCTCACACCATTCATCAGAATCTATTTTTTTGTTTTGGGAGTGAGGTATAGGTCTAATATATTCATAAAAAATAAGCATAGGTTGAACTATATACTTTTAAAAGATATAATATCTAGTTCTTCTGTTATTCCATAGATTTAGATTAGATATATTTGTTTTTTATGATTAATTTTCTGTGGTGTTTCAAGGTTCTTCTATTATGTAATAATTATGAAAGGACTGGTTATAAATACTATTTTTCCAGTATACATTGTTTACAATAATGTTTATTTGTAAATATTATCAAGGACAATGCCACATATATGAAGAATAGGCAATAAATAAACTGTGATCTTATAAAAAAAATATTAATAAAACCATTTTAGTTTTAACTTGTAATTGATAAAGTCATTTTAGCGAAGGTCAAAATTAGAAGAATTCATACATGTGATTAATAAAATAAGCTTTTTTACAAATATCAAGCCAACTTTATTATTAAACTAGGCACAAACATGGCATCGATAGATGTATTGTCCACAGATTAACAATTTACATCCTAGATTCTAGAATTTATAGTCCTTTAAAAATTGTATAGCGTTTTTGATTTAATGTATTTTTTCTTTTAATAAAACTGCTTCACAACCCATTAATAAGTAAATTTTAATCAACAAACTTGTCTATGTCATATTCTAAATTTGAATCTGTTGCATCCTTCTCACTAGTTTTATTATTCCTCTCACCTAGCCTTACACATTTTAGGCATGTTTGTCCTTTTCTAAGCCAACAACTTCTATGATACATAGAGTTGCATTTATCACACATAAGGGCGCCACTATCAAAGGGGTATAAAATCTCATTATTGCCACAAATTTCGCAAAGGTAACCTTTGCCTGAGCACAATGAGCATTTTGTTATGTGTGCTCTACAAGTTTCGGTTAGTTCAGTCAACTGAGTTTCCAGTGAACCATCATTGATTGCTTGTAAATGTGCCATACTGTATTTCTTATTAACATCACCGAGTTGTACAAATAATGGTGAAAGCAAACTTGTGCCTTCACTACAAGCGCAAAGATATCTTCTCATCCATTCTAAATCTTTCCTCATTTTATGCACCCATTCCAATTCAGCAATAAAAGTGAAAAGACTTGGATTAATCCTTTCCACATCAATGTAAGGACGTGACCAAGATAATGTCAGCATTTGATATGCAATCCGAGACACATTTCTTTTATCCCAATCCCAGTTGTGTACAACCCTTGCCGGTATCGCCGACTGATCGTTCCAGTGGCAAGTGCCACAGAAATATAGGCCTGTATAATCGCATAGTCGTGGCTCGTTCCATGCATCCTTAAATGTTAATGCGGTCTGGCATTCAGCACACTTATAGTCCTGTGCAGCTAAACCTTTTTCTGGACAAATATTCATTTCGAATTCACCTTTCTCAGTCATTAAAACATGAGCACACACCCTGCATACATGATCGACACATTTATAATGCGTCATATAGCCGCAGTCATTGCAAATATAAGAACTCTGAACTATACTCCATATAACTCCACTGCAATGATCACAGTAAAGTTTTCTGTTGCCAGGGTTCAGCTGTTGTTCGAAATGATGACCTTTTATTGAAACTCGTAACCTGGTCTCGCCATCGTTCTCTTTTAAATCTTCCAACCTTAATCTTAGCTCGACCAAGTACCTCACTAACCATTTTCGTTCATCGGAACACTGTGTGCTGTTCAAAATTAGCTCTTTGCATTGACTTATAGCTTTTTCAAGGTCGTCCCGCGATCCGCAGTTGTGGATTTCCAGTTTTTTATTCGCTATTGACTTTGGTATGTAATTTGAGTCGTAGCTTTCGTCTGCTGAAACACAGCCTGACGTAGATGATGATGATGCTGTTCTGATAGTGTCCACAGCTCTGGGACTGCAGCATATTAAACTGGCACGATATTTTGGTGAATCATTCGCAAATGCAGCGGCCATTGTTTACACACACTGTTTTTAATAAAAATAAAGATATTACATTCAAGTTTCGCCACTATCTTCTATTTACCGATACTTGTTTCAGGTGGCTATTTGGCACTATTCTCACATGTGTGACGTCCTATGTCTCATGTTTATTAATAGTTACGTGTCGCTTCCTCGTAGTGGTTGCTTTGTTTAGTTAAAAACAACAAATTTCACAATCAACATCAACTCACCATATCATTGAGAAATGACAGCATCTGTCAGATTTGCGTTAGTTTTGTAAGGTTGGCTTTCGAGCGTTCCATATCGTCGAATTTTCTTACTTAATTTCTCTCTACGATAACATTTCTTACGAGAATAATTTTTTACATATTTTATCATACGGTATTATTCTAAAGTAAACAAGGCATTATATGTCATGAAAATATAAACAGTCATGGGATGTAAGTTGTAACTACGATCAATATTCAACAAATAGGAACGTTTTGCGCAGGTGCGCCAACATAACACGTCAATACCAACAAACCGCGGTGTATTTGTCATTTTTGTAACTTTTCAACAATTTTAAGCGATAATGACTAATGCTAAAATGAGATCAGCCGATTTTGTCCTAGTTACCTATCTACACAAGACTTGTATGCTGTTTTGATAAAACGGACGACCTATGCCCTTCCTTACACGTGTTTGATAAATGTCTAGACTAGAATATTAGTTATATGAAAATTCTTATTTAACAATAATTATGCCTTGTAGTAAGGAAGCGTGGAGCGTTTTTTCTTCTATACTTTCAGACCCAGATTCACTTTTTTACATTCAGTAATACATACGCTCCAGTTTCGAAAGATTTTTAGTTTTCTTACATTCACTAGGTTTTTTTATTTAATTGACCCGCGTTACATATTTTATTAACATTTTTCATAATTTTACTTTTAAGTAGGTATGGTTTAACGATTAAAATTAATATAATATTGCGGTAGCTAACCGCAATATCTGTTATATAAAAATTTTCTTTTTTTTGGAGTAAAAGAATTGTTCTGGCAACCTTTACTAGGTTATCAGCCCACTTTGTAGCGGGTCCGCTGGATTCGGGCAGCACAGGACCGGTCGTTGTGGCGATCTTTGGCGGAGCCCTATGTCCAGCAGTGGACGATTTTCGGTTTTTTTTTTAAAGCGAAGATGATAACTAATTATTTATTTTATGGTGTGAAGTAGCAAACAGGCGCGATGCGGGCAGTTGACGTGATGTTAAGTAGCCACTGCAGCCTATAGCTAAATATAACCAACTTCAGAAAGACCCGGGTCTTAATAGAGGCCAGTCATTAATAGGTTACTTACTACTGAGGAGTGAGTTGGAACAGCTCGTGTGTCAGTGCGTCTTGCCAACTTAACTCTACGGACCGGGACGTGACTGAACGAGTACTGCTGCTTTGCGGTAGAAATAGGTGTGACGCTGGTGCTTATTCATTAGTTCATCTTTTCAATAGTACTACCATTTTGCACAACTTCGAAAAAATTTATGAGAGTATTTATTTTTTTATAAATACAACTATGGGAGTAGACAAGCGTACGATCCGCCTGATGGCAAACGGTTACAGTAGTCTATGAACGCTAACTCTCTTCCCTAAGGAGCTCTAGAAATCCCAATAACTGCAGGAACACAACACACGGTTATTTGGCTGCAATCTTCTGTAGGGTGGGGGTATTTCACCAGTCTGGCTGTCCCAAGTTTAGAGAAATTGCTAATGAGATTTCTGTGTGTCCTACCTCTATATTCTTGGCAATCCTCTTCACATCCATCACTGCTTCTTCTTTGTCTCAAAAGTAAGCTTTTTCGTGACGGATTTTATTTAATACTTTATATATTTAGCATTTGACCACAAACCCACCTGGGGGTGGGGGGCACTGGCTCTCAAGTGCACCTACCGAAACACACTTGTAGGTGCTTGATTACAGCTTTTCAACTTGAGGGTGCAAGCTAGTCAAACAGGCATTAGAAAACGCCCTACCATCTTGCAATATTATGTAATCGTGACGACGAAATAACTAACACAAAGATATAGTGGATGTCTGTTATACTTTTGTACATGCGTTAGAAGTTATACTAATTTGAGTAGTCACACGTGTACTATCTTCACCACAATAAAACAAGAGGTTTAATAAGCAACTTCGCGATGTAGAATTTGTGTTACAATGTGCGCGCGCATCTTATTAATTCACTCTTATCATTCTTTAATAGCCCATAGCGCGCCTAAAAAGGTGTAACTTCATAAAAATGCTTAATCTATTTGAGGTTTAGGTATTTATATATTTTTGGTGTAAGCAACAAAGTGAACAGTATAAAAGTGTTATATATTTTGCATGTTACAGAGCCGTTATTTCGAAGTCGACGAGAGTGATGATGACAGTTCGGATGATAGCGATTATTTTCCAAGGTATATACCACCGGCGCATCCCGATGTTGAATATCAACCGTCTGACGAGGACGATGAGGTAAGTAGCAGGTATTATATTTTTGAAGTGAAATTTCTTTGGACATAATAGTAAAATTCCAAAGTCGAATTTTACTATCATATCCAACACTGTCTCTGACGCAAAAAGTATGAAATATATAATATACTCGGCAACAGAGCCAGTCTTCCACTAGGTTTAGCGTGTTATCATCTTGAGCCACATCGTCACTTAACATCAGGTGAGATTGTGGCCACTACGCCAAACCTATAACGATATTAATTATTTTGTGGTTTTATTAAACCACGCTGCAAATGAAACTTAAAAAAAAATTAAAATTTTAAAATTAAGATTAATATTTATTTAAATCATTGAATCACTGTCAACTTCAATTATTCTATCAATAACTTCATCTTCGCCTCGAGTCTCACAGTTCCCTATTCCACGGCCAGCTGTAATGCGACATGCGATAGATGAAGGAAAAATTTTGAGGCCATAAAATAATAGTCTCACTTAAAAAAAAGGGTTTGGTAAAGAAAGAAGTATGCTATAAGCCGAGAGAGATAGACGATAGAGTGGCAACGCCACTCCCACGCCGGGTGGGGTATTATACTTTTATGCAGATAGTGGACTGTATTTTAAAACTGGTTGGAAGTAGATACCTTATACCACACAAAAATAACCGCCAAATATGTAACAACTAAGCTGTATCCCACGGTTTCACACGTGTTGAATTTTTTCGACAAACTCTCCATGGCAGCGCCGTCTACGCACCCTGTAGTTCTTCCACTTCCAGTACTTTCCAGATTGCTGACTTTCGTAGTTATTACTCCTAGTTATATAGCCTATACAATTCCTCGTGGGTCTGGCTATCATATACAAAAAGAATTTTATATCCGACTGGTAGTTCCAGAGATTACTGTGTTTAAATAAACAAAACTCTTCCGCTTTATTATATTAGTATAGATTTGTTCATCGGCAACCGGTTTTTCTAATACAGCTTGTTCTTGGACAAAAGCTTCCATCATTTCCTATCTCTTACTATTCGGGTCCATGTTGGACCAGCTACTGTTTTAGTATCATCCTCCCATCTGCCTACCTCACCTTTTTTATTATCTCTAAGATACCGTTCTGTTATAAGCCTAATTTATTTCTCTTTTTTTTATCAAAAGAGAAATGAAGCCCTGTTAGTTTAAGTTAAACATAATTTATGTTCAAGGTGTTCGTTGAAAATGTTCCCGGAGATAACACTTCAACTGATTTACTAATTGACAAGGAAAAGATGTCCATATCATCGGACGAAGTGGAAAAGAGTGAAGAAGAGAAGAATCTTCAACTGGAAGTGGCTGCAGGGACACCGATTTTTCTTAATTATCTGTTAACTCATCCGATTACGTGCGCTATACAGTAGACTGGATGTTTTTACTTAAGCATTATTTACTTATAAAGGGTAGTGAAGTAATTTAAGTAGCGCCCACTCCAGGATCTTAGGTTACGAGCCCGACATTGGGCTTTGGTTTAATAAACTACCGCTTTTCATGGGTCAGCCCCTATTACACCGATTTTCTGTTATATGATTGATCGATAAATACTAATTTATAACATAAAATTTTCAATAATAAAACCAGTGTAACTACATCGTACATTTTGATTATGTGGCAAAAAATTTGGTTCACTATTTAAAAAAAAAATACTTTGTGCATATATATTTGAGAAACATCAAACAATAATCAAAATAATGTTATTTTTATGAAAATGGTCTAGAAACGTCATGTTAACAGTAGAAAACATAGTTAAATTTAAAAATCAACACGCGCCAATTAACTTTGTTGCTTTGAAGTTAGCTCAAAAATGACAGTAATTTGCATTGACTTTCAATTTTTTGAAGTGAAAACTTGTTTTTTGGCACACCGCAGACAGATTTTCCGTAGGTAGTAAGTTAGGCTAATCCGTCACGCTCTGAGGTGAGACAGGCCCGATCGGGTGACCTCGGGAGCGCCGAGTGTACCCGAGCGAGATAGATACAATCAGCTGCTCGTCGCTGTATTTAGTATATTCAATTCATACGTAATAATTGTCTTTATGAAGTTTTCACTTCTGCCGTGCACTTAAGCACAGATTCTTTTTTTTAATCATGTTATTCCGTCGGTATCTTATCAAGCCTGCATGACGGTGATAACTGCTAATTGAATTTATCACCGCCTTATCGGTGATTACAGTCATTTCTGGACTGAACCGTACCTTCCATCAAGTACTGTGCAGTCATTATTCTGAGTTTTCTTTTTAAAAAAAGCTAACGCGAAATTATAGAGATGTGAAGCAAAACTGTCTTTTGTTGATTCTATTTATATCTTCTATACATATTATAAAACTAAATATCTCGTTCCCTGTCTGTCCGTTTATGTTCTTTTCACGCGAAAACCACTAATCCTATTTACATTTTTTTGCTTTAATTCATTGATATATTTCATTCATTTCATATTCATAGATTTCTGGCCAGGGTATAGGTTTTATTTTGTTACACGAAGTGACTTACGTAATAAGCAGTGACGATAACGGTGAATCAGTATGGAAAGAAGACGCTTTTGGGGTGCTAAAATGGCTTACGCTGAGTAAACCATACGAGATTTATCACATTAATGTTCTACATAATTGTAGATATTAAAAGGACCCACAAAAAAGTCTGCGATAGCATATATCTATATTGTAAGGATAACCCATAATAAGCATTTTTGAGGCAGCACAAACCGCACGTGCGCTCGACTGACAGCATTCTGTAATCTACGCGAGCGGAGCCGCGGACACAGCTAGTTTTGTCTAAGCACAAACGTCCATGGAGTGTTAGTGGAAATGCCGCCTTTTAACAAAAGCACAATCAAGGAAATAAAGTTACTCTAAAATGTGAAACAATTCCTCACTTAATAAGGACAGTAATAAAGTTCATAATTGTTAAAAGTCTATGATGTCTCGTAGCTAACTTCACATCATCAAACATGGCAAAATGGCAAAATGGCAAATCTATAAAACACTTCATACGCTGAATTCTTATGTAATGTTGTGATTTTATTTAGAGTTTTAAGTCTGTAGTGAATGATCTCGTTAATATTAAACAGTTTTATATTTTTATTGTATAAAAAAACATACGTATTATTTCGATTTCATATCAGATATTAATCAGTTGCTAAAATCTAATGTCATTTAACTTCTTTTTTTATAACATCTGATTGCGGAAGCACTCCGACTGAGTGCTTACTCATGACTTTCTAGTGAGGATTTAATTCTATGTAAATTCCTTTTTATATATAATTGTTATAATATATAAAAAAATGTTAATATTCTTTATCAGAAAATGTTGTGATCAGTTTTAATTAGCTAAAAAAAGAACTTTAAACCATTTTCGTGTTACCAGTATTGAACATCCAATATGAATAACATCACTTTACCTTAGTTTGACATTAAATTTACATCACACATGTCATATTTACATAAATTTTACACGTTTGATGTGAGAGTGATGTCAAATATAGATCGTGTGTTCACTGGGTCGTAATCATAGATTAATGATAGCTTTCCGCTGCGGTTCAAGCGGAAAACAATCATTAATCTATGATCATAACTTTAATTACAATAAATACAATTTTATGCTAAGAAAATACAAAAAAAAACTCTATATTTAAGTTTTGCAGCCTTATTTGTATGACTAATAGATTTATTTTTACTTGAATACAATTATTTATTAATTATAATAAATAAATGAGTCGAGAGAGCTTTAAAAATAGATATCATCCATTTTAAATTTGAATCATGATATAAAAAAACATTGTTTATAATTTATTTAAAACAGCTCTCCTGAAACCAATCTAAATGAGTCACGAGCTTAGAATAAATATAAACTACATGTGCCGGCGGCTTCGCTCGTGTGGATAACTAAAAGAAAAGTTTTTTGCGCGGACTCTTATTTTTCTAAAATGAAACTAGCCCGAGTTACTCCTTATAACACCAGCTAGTAAGCAAATAAAATTACTATAGTAGGACTTTTATAGACTTTCGTTCTGAGCAGTGTTTTTAATTTTAATGATGATAATGTTTTACTTTCTAGGTCTATTTAGATGTTTTATTTTTTCAAGACTAATATTTTTTTTTTCATTTCATTTCATCTTTAAATTTTGACCACATTCTCACCAGATGTTAAGATAATGTGGCTCTCAATTGCAGCTGCCGGAACACATCTATTGCTAATGGTGACAGATTTTCAACTTGAGGGTGGTAGTTAGCAAGGTGAGTATTAGAAAAAAATCCTACCACCATGGTATGGTTTCATCACGATGTTTTCCTTCACTGAAAGCTCAGGATTGTGCAGGGATTCGAACTCACGTCGATTGATACGGTGTCCGTACACGCTACCACTGAGCTTTCATTGTATTATTTATTCAATAACATTACACCTACTAAGATTATATAATTCTTCTCACAGCCAGTTTCAATACACTTAGGGCCGGCACCCACGGACGCCCTATATAATACCGCACACTACGGTAACCAACTATGCCGCGGTATCCTTAGGTATGTCGTGACGTCATCAGGCGCCAGGGCGTCCTTAGGTTATGAGAAGCGTGCGGGTCGCGGCCGCTGTCTTGCCTCGGCATCCCAAAGAATGCTGAAGCGTCCCGATGGATGCCAAGACGTTCTGAAGGCTACCGACACGGCATGTCAATACTTATCGCGGCATTGTTTTTGTAATTAAAACCATTATATCAATGAAATTTCAACTTTAACTTCATGTAGCTATCGTCTATTATTATTCATTACTTGAAAAATCTCTTGCCCGTGCCGTGCCGCCATTGAGCGCTGGCCCAAATAGATCTACACTTTTTATAATCTACCCTACAATTTCAATACTTATTTGGACACATTTAAATTTTACTACAAAATTGTATAATCGAATATTTAATGTAAATTATAAAAAGCTTGAACGAAATAAAACAATATAAAGAAATCAAATTTCATTTTATTTCAAATATTAACATAATTCCTTTAATGAAATCGCGTACGCTCACACGCCATTTTGAGATGTCAAAACTTTTTTTTTTTGTATAACATAAATCTACCCTCTTGTATCAATAAAAAGAGGTTTAAAATTATTAATCTTCGAACATCGCGCTCCGATCAGAAGTTTTGGTGGGAAGATGCCCTTATATATTGTTTTTTTTTTCCAAGATGGCTGAAGTCTTCTGTCAGGCGTGATGTTTTTACAAAATATCCTATAGAGCTTATCAAACTAGTAACCCATCGTTGGGCGAACCGTTGTTAAAAGTCCCTTACGTTACATTTCGATGTAACCACCTAAGTTAAGTAGAAAAATCTCAATCTAAGTTATCTTAAGTTACAATACATAGACAAACGATCTCTGAAAATCTTTCGCCCGATTGTTCATGATTTTCAATGGGAATCAAAAATGCTTATTTTCACATTTTATTATTTGCGCCATTTCTATAAAAATACGATGACTGGCCAATGTTTGCGTTTACTTTTCTCACGGCAGACAATTTTTTTCATCGGCACGAAGGAAGCTAATCTATAAACATAGATAAAGTAGTATCCTCACTATAATTACAGCTCATTTTATACAATATTATGTTCAAACGTAAAGTAAATAATAAAAATTCTGAGTCGTATGTACTATGTATAGAAAAAAATATGATAACGACCGGAGTGAACAATCACCTTAAGATCATATAAGCTCATAGCTTACGATTGGGATTGGAATAGCGTTAACAACTGCATCTTTATAGATAAGAACACTTCTTAACATAAATTTATTAGAATGCTTCATGAATTAGAAAATCGTTTGTGCGTATGGGACCTTAATATCAATTTTTTTAGTTATTTAACTACTTGGCTGATTGGACGAATAGTTAGCGATTCCCAATGAAAAAAAAAAAGAATCGCTCCGTTGATTATCCTATTAAAATAATATTGTGCATGTATTTCAAACAGGTACAATAATCTCTCGTCGACGAGATATGTGTGGTATTACGAAAGAGTATAAAATCTATTGAGGAGCTATTCCAACTTAGAAATAGATTGGAAACCATGATAATTATACTCCAGTGAAATTATTGCACGCGTTCCACGGGGACGAATAATGTCCGAGTCGAATCAGTCTTGACAACCGATCGGCTGAAAACGTATTTCGGCCTCTCGGTATATTGCTCCAAAAATCGCTCTATAAAACCGTGCCGAATAAGCAATTTTGCTCTACAAATCCATCATCTTAAGATCTTGATGCTTATTTACATATATATAGCACGATTTTCTTTTAAATATTTTTATTTGCGGGATATAGAAAACTGTCACTATCACGCGTTACGTGTAAAGTCTTTACAACTGACAAATAATACAATACCAAAATTTTAACACATTGTTATTTCGTTATTTTGTCAATTAACATATACAGCGTGTTTTGTATTAGAACAATAACTCAAAATCTAAGTTTTATGTCATCTCACTAAATGTTTTATATAACTTTTATGGATATCGCGTAAATATTTATCGAGAAAGCAATAATACATTTATATAAGATCGTTTTTGAACAACATGAAAATAGAAGTAGGAATGAAACAAAAATTAATGCCAAGTGACAAAATGTTTTAGTGAAACTGAAATGTAAAAGACAGATACTAACTTCAACGTGAAAGCAAAAAACAACATGAACTATGATTCAAAGTGATACATACAGAATATTTTAATATTATACTTTTCATATAGGATTTAGTTTATTTGACAGTACACGTGATCTATTTTAATATTGTAAACACGTAAGCACACTGTATATTTATTTATATTGAACAAGAAAAACCTAAAATATATAACGAAAACTGAAACCTGAAGTCGTACTTGTGAATCTTTAATCCAATTATGCGTACAATTAAAAATATCGACAATTATCAACAAAAAATATCGATTAATCGACAAAATATAACACTACAGGCCGACATATTTCAACTAGAATTTATAAACACGTCATGCGTGTAAAAATTAATCTATTCTTGTGTTTACGTTAAAAACTTTACCACTCACGATACAAAATATGTATTGGGAGACGGATACTTTCATACAATGTTGGGGCTGAATGTAAAAAGATGAAAATGGTGTCAAAAAATTGCTAATATATTATAATAAAAATTATGCGGTTTTTGGCAATCGGAGAGCAGTTTTAAGATATTTAATAAAACTAAGGTCATTTAATACGCTAATTAAACAATTGATTTTTATATAATATTTTCAAAGTGGGAGGATTTTTGGAGGACCACAAATAATAGTGTAAAAGATATGATATTTAATAATAACAAAATTGTGATCTATAAGGGCACAGGACTATTGGAGTCCGGAGCTGTCAGACGTCAGAACAGGCTAAAAATACAGTTCCGAAGAAAATATAAGTATTGAACCGATTTTAAGATTTATTCTATTAATTCTAATGATTCCTTTTGATTGAATTAATTACGTGGTGTCTAGCGTCATTCTATTTTTTATTGTTTGAGCTCATTTAAATCGATCTATTATCGATAAATCATTATTTACTTTAAAACTTATTTTTTTCTTTTCTCGTTTTAATTTTTTAAATATATATTCATAAACCTAGAAGGTACAATTATTTTACTAATAAGAGGAAGCTACATGCTCCCTGAATGACAGGCTATATTATTTTGTTCTAATAAATTTTATATTGTAAATAACGCAGGCGGTGGCTAGTAAACCATAGTTCAACTTATTACAATCAGGCAAAGAAATAACCTTCTCGTTTTCTGCACTGCCATAATATAACCCACAAACACGCATAACGTGTTCCCTACTGTTTACACTGAAAGCGTGTTGTCCCGTTATGTCTCTTATTTTTTCTTTATAAACTAATAATAATTACCTAAACGTACATAAAAATAAATTTAATTAGACTAATTATATTATGCAATTAACTTATTCCCTAAGAATTAATGCTATTTGAAGATTTCACATAAGAATTATTAGGTTATCATGTATTTTCTGGCAGGTCTGCTGTTTAGCTATTGACACGGTAGCTGTAAATATAGCATAATTTCGATAGACATTTTATTAAATTTAAAACAATACCTGTTTGATAACCGATTTTTCTATTAAATGTTTTTTAGCTTAAATATTAGGTGTACAAATAAGTTTTAGGACACTTAGATTTTGTATCATAACAGCTATTCTAAATTAATTTAAAGGTCCCGCTCACTTATCATAGATGGCGCTTGATATGTAGTATCGAAACCTAAAGGAGTCATAAACATAACCTATAAATTCTGTAAATTAATCATGCAGACCGATAAGCTATTTATTAGACACTGCATTCGCTTGAATTCCATCAAGGAAAAAGTGTTAGGAAAGCGTGTGAATCGATATGTTCTGTTCTTGGAGACAACATTATATCTAAAAGTACATGTGAGTATTGGTATAAGCGATTCAAAGAAGGTGATTTCGACGTTAGTGACCGTGAACGCACCGGGCCTCCTGTAAAGGTGGACGATCAGGAACTGCAAGCGTTGCTGGATGAAAACTCTTGTCAGACGGAGAAACAACTTTCGGAACAGCTTGGAGTAACTCAACAAACTGTTTCTTATCGTTTAAAAGCAATGGGTAAGATTCGAAAAGGAACAAAGTGGGTACCACACTTTCTAACTCAAGAAAATAAAAACAGCCGTCTTAACATTTGTGTGAGTCTTTACAACAAGCAACATAGAAAGTCTTTCTTGTGGAAAATTGTGACTGGCGATGAAAAGTGGATTTATTTTGATAATCCGAAACGCAAATATCATTGGGTTGACCCCGGCGAGCCGACAACATCCACGCCAAAGCGCAATGTTCATTGTAATAAAGTCATGCTGTGCATATGGTGGGATATGAAAGGCGTACTGTATTATGAACTTCTCAAACCTGGTCAAACAGTTACTGCCGATCGCTATTGTCATCAATTGATGCAAGTGAATCAAGAAATTGAGAAGAAACGTCCATTTTCTGGTAAAGGAAAACGTCCAGTAAAACTGCTCCATGACAACGCGCGGCCTCATGTGGGTAAACCGGTCAAGGATACGTTACTAGCGCTTGGATGGGAACCTGTACCACACCCGGCGTATTCACCAGACTTAGCCCCATCCGATTATCATTTATTCCGGAAAATGCAGAACGATTTGTCTGACGTGCGATTCAAAACATTTGAAGAAGTGGAAAAATGGGTCGCTAAATTTCTCACCTCACAAGACGAAAGTTTCTTTGCGAAAGGCATCCGCGAATTGCCTGAGAGATGGCTGAAGGTCATTCAATGCGATGGAGATTACTTCGATGAATAACTGTGTTTTACTTCTTTTTTAATAAATCTTGAATTTTTTGAAAACTGTCCTAAAACTTATTTGTACACCTAATAAATAAATAGTGAATATGATTACAATAGATTCATTTAAACTTACTCGGTATTTGGATTTAATTTTAATCAAAATATTGTAATTATTACTTCCAAAGGTACACATATCGTGAAACGAATGACGTGATACACGCACAGCGTGACAGTAATGACGTGATACACGCACAGCGTGACAGTAATGACGTGATACACGCATTGTAAATAGCTAACATGGTCGAAATGTCCGTTATACCAGCAGCGTGAGCCGCTACAATTCCACCTCCTACATTATAAAAATTGAGCAAACCAAAATAAACATACAGTCACGATTATATTTGTCTTCATACGTTTCTTACATATTTTATTAAACCGAAATATTGAAATTATTCACAATATCAGTGTAATTCATAAGTTAATAATAGCTTTAGACAATGCTGTCAATATGACGATTTACTCAAACGATGTGGAACGCGCGTCATTACTGTAAAATGCACACTAATATATATAAAAACCTATCAATTAGTCCAGTATCAGGTATTTTTACTCCGAATAAAATATTATGGCAATTTAACATTTATTTATTTATTTTAAGTCTGAAGAAGATAACTAAGTCTAACTAAATGGAGGAAAACAGTCTTTTACAGTATTTATAAACAAACTTGTTCCGTTAACTCGATCAGAAATAGAAAACCCCATTATAAAATCGATTCTATTCCACGATGTAAAGTTTTATTCCCAAAAGATTATTGGGGTGCGATAAGAGTATAATTCTAAAATAAAATTTTAGTGCATCGTTTTGCACCAAACGATTCTGGCTCAAAAAGGACAGAAAATGGGAACTTGGCCGAAGTCAGAGAGAGAAGGAACTAAGCTATAAACCAGTAAATTAGACGGGCGCGATAGTATAAGACAAGATAGGGCTCAGCTTTGGAAACGCTACCGTCGGAATCACACTCGCACTCCTTTTTTACAGTTAGATCACTTTATAACTAGGCTTATTATAAAATTTTACACTCCGGAAATTTATAGTTTATGAGATAATCACAAGTTTATTTTTATTAATTAAATTTTAAAAATCGTATTTAAATTAGTAAATTTGACAATACAAATGTCAGATCAAGCTATTCTGAACGTATAGCACAGAGTACGTAATGTATAGACAAGAGAATTTCACTCATAGAGCCTAATTATCTTAAAGTTTCTGAACGTTTTTTTTTAACTTTTACAAAATTTTCGTATATTATTGCATATTATTATTAATAATTAATACATATTGTTATTAAAATACAAGCCTTTAGTTATATATATAATTTAATTTAAAATTTCGTATTTTTTTTCTTAACTTGTTTTTATTGGTTTTTGAACGATCAATGTTTTGTTTGTTTATTCTGTTCCGAGTTTTTCGTGTCTGGGTTATTTTCTTTGTTCCGTTTGTTATTTCTTGGTATTGTTCGTTGTTATTGTTCATTGTTATTGTTAGTTTTAGTTTGTTTTACTGTACTTTTGTTTTTAACTATGTTGGATTGTATGACGATTGCCGATTGCTCGGATGAAGCAGCTGCAGTTGTGGCTGCGCAAACAACGCTGACATCGTACTGTATTGATACAATTGGTTAGGTTAGGTTTGTATTGTGAACAAAACGCACGAGCCGAGCGAGCGAAGCGAGCGGGCCGCGGCAGCGGCCGGCGAGTGCCAGAACACTAATTACCTGTTGGGAATTTATATACAAGTCTCAGTAGGTAACATAATTTTGCTTATTGAATGACTTAACCTCAAAATTTTCAAATATGATTTCTCGAAAACTACTTGTTTCCGCACTTTTTCTTTCACTGTGGAGTTCCCTTTCACCCTCCCGACCCTCCTCCGTCCCTTAGCGTCATCAAATTTAGCGTAGGTGACCTAATTTTGCTTAATAAATGACATAACCTCAAAATTTTAAAAAAATAATTTCTCGAAAACTATTAATTTCCGGAATTTTTCCTTTATAGGGGGATTATCTCTCACCCTCCCCCCCCTCCCCCACCCCCTTCCATATTCAAATTCAGCGGTAGCGTTTCCAAAGTCCAACCCAAGATAGATTTGTCTCTACTTGAGGCAGCCCGACTAGTGGAATATTTGCATCCTACAGAAGATCGCAGCCAAAGAAATTTGTGTTGTGTTCCTGCGGTGAGTAAGTAGGATTTCCAGAGCCCCTTGGGGTAGGGATGTTACAAGCGGGCTGTATGTTTGTTTGCCATATTATTAGCACAAAAAAAATCCACGTGGAGTTGAATGGCCATTCGTGTCTTATAAGACGCGCGTAGTCATACCAGTATTTAATTTTATTTTTCGGTTTCGGCTACTGGTTATGTAAAACGCATACCAGATTGAAAAGTTATTTACAGAAGTATCACTTCTGCCACGTGTACCCGAGTAATACACGCTTTTTGTTAGCGTTTCCACGTGCCGGTTGGGTCACGATTTAATACAGGTAGGTAATATGTGATATTATTACAATCGGTATAAAAAATTCTCGAAATATCTGGAAATTTTAAATATCTACCCAACTGAGAACAATTCTATTTTGGACAACCGATCGAATATAACAAACGATAAAAAAAAACTACAAGAGGACTGCAACCACATAGTATTTATATATACAAAGATATACACAGCCCAAACTACTGGAGCTAGCATAGTGAAAATAGGCATGCTGGTTCCATTTACACTGTAGATGAGCACTAAGGAAAGATTTTTGGAAATTCAACCCCTAAGGGGATGAAAAAGGGGATGAAGGTTTGGAGGAAAATCAGTCTTTAAAATATTTTTCTACCCGAGCAAAGCCGGGGCGGGCGGCTAGTTTTGTTTAAAAAAAGATACGACGGCCTTTCTGTTGTGAAGTGGACAATGAAGCCTTGTTATTTATCACCAGCCTTAACAAAACCAGAGTCTAACTGACTCCTGTGACTGAGTCGGAACAGCTTGGATGCCAGTGGTATTACTTCCGAGGGAGGAATAGGTGTGGTAGTGGTGATACCACAGGTAAACCTTGCTCAGGTGCTCCTACTCTAATTTGTATTATATCCGTAAAATTGCTCCAACAAAAAACACTATTTTTTCCATATTCGCCTATTCACTCACACGAATTTTGACTCCACCAAGAATACGTACCTACCTATTAATGATTATATAGTGTTTTTTATTTGCACAGAGTAAATTGACAACCACTAATGTCAAACTTGAAAATAATGTTGCCACATTCATTTCTCTAGTGCTACTGTTTGTATTACGTTCCTTTTATTTAATTTATTTGAAAATACTGAATTGTGGGCTTTCGTTTAACAACTGAAATATTTTTAATTATTCAACATACCCATTGCTATTATAATAAAATAATTGTAAAATGTACATACTGTGAATTATTTGAAATAAAAAAAAGAACGCTTCGGTTGGCCAACGACAGACGCGATTTTGTCTACCTTATTCGGCTTTCACTTTTGGACGGTTCAATGTTTTTTTTTTTCAGAAAAACTTAACAATAGGAATAATACCTAGTACGGTTTTACGATTGGTTCGGATTGGATCTGGCAACACACGAAATGTCATTTTACTCCGTGAAAAAAAAACCCGTGCTTTAGTTATACTTAATTAATTAAAAGAACGTATTGGGACAAATGGTATATGGGTAAAATTTTGATAAGTAGCTAAATCAAAACCCCAACATTTTTGACTTGGCAAAATTGCTATTTTTTTCTATTAAATGATAGTAACATTCAAAATATGTCCTAATTATTCATACCATGTATATACAAGTTAATAAAAAAATAAAATAAGTATCGAATTTTCAAGGCCGTCATATTTCTTTCAATTCCAAGTTAGCACATTCAGTTCATCATAATTTTAATTTTTTTTTGTTACATACGATCTTGCAATCGGAGTTTAAAGTAATTATTCATATATAGTATAGAATGTAACATGACAAATACATTTAAGTTAAAATAAAAATTGGTAATATTTCAGAAGTTTTTGTAGCGGCGACTATAGTCATAGTCATTTTCCTGCCCCAAATTAAAATTGAAAATCCCGCGAATTTAAAAATAATACGAGGTATGTCCGCTAGGTGGCAATAAGAATCACTCTGACTCTAGCTGTGGTTGACTGCGTGAAGCCGCCATCTTGTTAGTGACTTGCCAAGCTTCGACAAGTGCCACGTGTTCTTACATGTTTTTTATATCATCATTTGATTGCCGTGTCATTTTTACGCGACTTCACATAATTTTCACCAGAAACTTCATGGTATTAAGAAAGGTATGTAATATATGAGCAAGTAAATTATCGTTAAATTTTCAAGTGTAGTGTATAGTTGAGGTTATATTCGTGATCATCATTTTCCTGGCTGGACAACAACGGCCTAACTAATGACTGCGCAACAGGAAAATGACGTTCAATCCACTTGTCTTTGTTGTAATAAGTTAATTACGAAAGAGAAACCATTGAAAACTTCCAAAGACATACTTAACTAGCCAACGTTTAAGTTTAACACGAAAAATCGCTACTTTTTATGCGGTGGCCAGTATTTTAGTATGAATTGTTTAGTATGTAATTTAGTATTATTACAGATGGGAGACTACAAATATTATTTTTTTTATTAACGCAGGTGTGAAGTTATGAATTCACATACTAACAAATCAAAAATATTAACATGTAGTAACAAAATAAATAGTGCCTTAATAAGTTCTTAATTTTTTAGGTCAGAAATGGCACCTAGATCGCGATGAAATGCTTACTAGAAAAAGAAAATTGGAAAAGGGGAGATACCAACGTATAAAACAACATCTAGCAAAGCTATTAGAATTGAAGGAAAGAAGAAACAGTACCACAAAACGAAGAAAAATGATGGCAAAATAAAGAGTATTAAAAAATTATCTCCCAGAAAACAGATCAAAAAGAAAGCAGTGGAAAAAATAGCAATAAGTATGGAAATAAAAGAGGAATTAGCGGAGCAAGCAAACGGATACATGCTCAATACAAAACCACCTGGTTCAGAAGATGAGGCAAATCTAGTACCACAACAGAAAATAGATGAAATACAAACCAGTTTACCAGCATCTGTCAGTAGAGCTATTGTTGATCGTTAAAGAGTCTTAAGAAACAAGATTATGGAGAATAAGTTATTAAAGAAAAAAAGATATACACAATCTGAAAGAAAAACTTCACTTTTATCAGAAGACGCTTACAAAGTCGATATCGAAAAAGAATATTACCAGTTCAATGTCTAAAGTACAAAGAACAATAAAAAATAACAGAACTTCAGAAATTAAAAATAAATTATTATTCGCTGAGGTAATGAAAGAACAGTTATCTGAAAATGTTAAGTAATTGAAATCACAGAAAGAGGAACCGATATTTGTTGGCGCTGTGGTCGAAAATGTAGTCAAAAAGTACAACGTTTTAGATAAAGAAAAAAATTTGATACAATAAAGTAAATATCTTTTTTGTTTACCTTTAGTTAAAGTTTTCATTATCCAGAACATATACGGCTGTGATTATCTTGTTCAAGGAAACGGAAACAGTTAACACCGATGACAGAATATTATCTATTAAACGTAAAGCCAGAAAAGATCAAATATCAGAAGAAACTAAAGTAAATATCATCCGTTTCCTTGAACAAGATAATCACAGCCGTATATGTTCTGGAAAATGAAAACTTTAACTAAAGGTAAACAAAAAAGATATTTACTTTATTCTTTAAAGCAGTTCAATACAAAATATGATTGAGAAAATACTCATGTTTCTCTTACGACGTTTTTACAAGTGTCGACCAATTTGAATCATAAAGCCATTCTCGATCAAGACACATGCCTTTGCATGGTACACTCTAATTTTGATCTACTCTTTGAAACACTTTTCAAGCGTGCAATTGTGAAGTAACAAGAAATGATTTTCTCAAAACTATCTGCTGTGACAAATACAATGTGGCATGTTTAGCGAGGCAATGTCTCGGATGCAGAACTCGAAAAGTGAACTATGTAGAATTTGGCAATAATGTGAAAATGAACTATACATGATGGGATAATACAGTGGAGGAAATTTATTTGAAGAAGACAAAGACATGCAAACTAAAAAAAATAGTTAACAATGTTGTTATGAAATTGGAAGACTACATCCCAAAATTAATGCAATCAGGTGACTATTACCGATCAATATTCAGCCATCAAATCTTTAAAAGACAACCTAACTGAAAAGGAGGTACTCATTCTCACGCAGATTTCAGTGAAAATTATTCTACCAAATATGGTTCTGAAGTACAAGGATTCCACTACGGTGGTTCGAAAAGCACCTGTTTGCACACTGTCGTCGTGTATTATAAAGACTGTGATGGAAAAACAACTGCTCAATGTTTTGCACTTTATCAGAAAGAAACATGAATCTGAATTCTGAATCCGAGATGACACTGGCAGAGTATACTAGAGCTAGAAAAATAAAGAGAATACCTACCCAGATGTTGCCAAAGGCCGTGCGACCTTTTCCAGAGAAAAACATATAGGTGCCTCTACGTCAGAACTACAAGACGTGACTAACCTACTATTGAATGCTAGACTGTCCTCATTTGTTAAATCAAATAAACCTTCACACTCCTTATAAATTACCGAGAAGAACAGCATATGCACAATTTAAACCCAAAACCTTTAAAAGTAATCTGGTGCACTTCTGTGTTATTAAAATCCAAAAACAATACAATAGCATAAGCAAAGATCCCAACTTAGACATATTTGATCAGAGTTACAAATGCTACAGAGTCTATGTTTTGAAAAATATGTGTAGTGACTAAGTACTTATGTTATTTGTTTGTATCTCGTATTCTCTTGATTTCATGAACATTTAAACTCATATACACTACCTTTTTTGCATGTCAGAGCTACCTTTAATTAAGGCAACCCTTAGATTCTAAGTTAAGGATGTTTTGTATTTTTTTTCAATTTTGGTGAAGTGTGTATGCCTTGTTGGGTGCTTAAATAAACAAATAAAGTACCAGGCAGTTTTGAAAGACCAAATTATCGTAACGGAGACTATGTTTTTGTCAAATTTAAAACGAAAAATTCCGAATATAGATACGCCGTAATGCGCGTGAGAGAAATGGATGATGTGGGAGAGATAAAGGTAACCTTTTTAGAAATAGTCAGTAATAACGGTAAAACAATTTAAGGTGATGAAAATGCAATATATGATGTACCTTTTGAAGATATCATAGATCACCTACCACAACATCAAAGAACGGTCCTTTAACAATTTAAAAAACCTGTTTCTGTTTTTAAGTAATAATCTCTCTAAAGTTCTCGCCAAAGATATTGATTAAGTTAAAAGGTCTCATTTCTCGTGTAACTTTTTAATTTTTTTAGGATTTTTATAAGAGGTTATGTTATGTTGTTTTTCATTCATGAGAATATTTTGATTTTAGTACATAGATAAGCTAATTAAAGGACTGTTATTGTTCTTTATATTAGAAGTAGTAGGTGGTTACTATGCAATCAGGTTGTTGTTACTATGTACTAAGGGAGCGATCATTATCCAGTACTTTATCATTCACTTTTCAGTGAGTCATTTTCCTGCAAAGCTGATCATTTTTCTGCCACACAAATTTTAAAATTTCTATGTTTAAGCGATAATTCTTAATTAAGTGTATGAAAAGTGATTTTGATGCCAAGTTTAAGTAAATAGTGTGTAACATTTTTTCAATTTTTTTACTATTTCATCATTAGCCGTTTATCTAATTTTTACCCACATATCGTTCATAATGGCAAACTGGCCAAACTTCCATCGCACACATTTAAAAAACAATCTATCATTAGTGTTAAAAAGTATGTGTAAATGTATAAAATTTAAAATGGGACCATTCGATTTTTCTATTCATTTGTGTACTTCAATCTACCGAGTCCAAACTACTATGAAATTTCCAAAGATCCTCTCCATCATCATAGCAGTAACTGGTTGATAAATTTCACTTTGATTTTTTTTACCATTCTTCTTGTACGCACCTTGTGTTTAGTATAAATCCAAATCACTAACACGAATTTTAATAGCCGAAGCTTTGATTAAAAACGGTTTAAAACACAGATTTAAAACATCCCTAAAGTTTGGACCACGTTGGTCGTTTGCCTTTATTATTAAAGTCATATAACGCACTTTCTTAATATTTTGTCTTAGTTCGGAAACTATAATTCAAGATTATACATTTTTCACTAACTGTTATAGTCTTTATCACACCGGTCATCATGGTCCCAGTACTTATGATTCCTCGGGACATCCGTCACATTTCTCCTCAGCGGAGTCTTCCCCGACTCGATACTCTCACCACTGTTCCTCCTATTTAATCTACTCGCGAGTCTCTCCTTTGAACTCTTAAATTTATCCATAGACTCATTTTCATCTTCATTCACATTGTCTCTTGACCGCTCACGTGTCCAATTCCTCTGCTTGCTCCGGTTTGAATCCTCTTTTACATCGCTCTTCTCTCTTCTCCAATTCTCTAACGGTCTCCTACTGCTCTTCTGCACCTCGTTGTTCACCTTTTCTGGCAGTAACGGGTGTTCCGCTGACCGTTCACTGATCTGACCGGTGTTTGTTGTTATTTCTGTCTGTGGCTCATACTGAAACTCTGTCACATTATTGAAGTTCTGTATGTAGGAACCATCGCCTTGCTGTAGATAATTTGGATAGTTCTCTTGATAGTTGAATTGGTTGTATGGCGCTGTGTAATTCGGTGGGAGAACTGTCGGATTGAAGACCGGTTCGGTTTCTTCCTTCTTCTCCTCTTCAGTCTGCCTCCAGGAGTTTAGGTCGTACCGCTTAGTGAGACCGCCCTTCGTAGTCCACGTATCATAATTGTCCTGGATTGAGGAGAATGATTGTTCCTGCCTGAGCAGACCAGCCCCGGCTCCCAAGATCGGTCGTAGCTTTGGCTTGTCGTCACTGTTGAGACTGATCTGAGAGAGATTCTGGCTGACTTTCTCAGCGTTTTCGGGGTCAGATTTCTCATCGTCCTTCTTCCAGGACCCGTAGGTGACTTCGTTATAGTGCTCGTCGGACGTGAGCTCCAAATGTGCAGCGTAGAACTGCTGCAGAGTGTTAGGCAGCGGCAGGAATTTATTTAGACAGAGGTCAGCGGAGAGCAGGAGCCATATGATGCTGACAGGTGGTGGTGACAGTAGACGGAGACGGATTGATATGGATAAGTCTTCGAGCTCCTGTGACAGCACTGTTAGTAGTTCTCGGCCGTTTTGCATTAACTGTAACGTTATTAGATACGAATATTATATAGCTAAAGAGATTGTTGTTTTGTTTGTTTGTACATGCTAATAATCCCTGAAAGTACCGGCAATGTATCTAAGAGATTTGAGCATGACTGCAAACACCAGCGAGGGATTACCATCTGGGACAGTGCTTGGACATATAATAAGCGAATATCTGGAATTACTTATGGATTTATTATCACTTTACCTGTGTTGCCATACTCCTATGTGCTCGGATATCGTCACTGGCCAGTAGTGCTTTGATGTATTGCAACAGCGGAAAAGCCAGAATGTGAACTTTATTCCCGTTACAAAGCCTTGCCTCTGTAAACAGATTCAATCACTTTATAAAACATACAGTATTATTCAAAGTTTTCTTTTATCAAATTCAGCTAACATCTGCTATTTTATTATTATTTTTTATTGGATATTATGAAATACTAGAACCGACCTTGAAGCCCCCTGCTCCAAGGAGTTCTGGAAACCCTACTCACAGCAGGAACACAACACTAGGTTAATTGCCTGCGATCTTCTGTAGGGTGGAGATATTCCACCAGTCGGGCTGCCCCAAGTAAAGAGAAATCTACAAAGAAATTTCTCTGTGCCCTACCTCTCTTTGAACCCCCATTAAAATGTAACCCCCATAAATTAAGTGATATGTGGAATTACCATAAAAACACGTTTAAGTAATAATACATAGAGATAGTTATAGCTACCTGCAAAGTAGTCGCCCATTAAGTTAGCAGCGTTTATGAGATACTGCGGGTTCGCCCTTTCCAATAAGTCTAATTCTGAAACACAAATAATAATAATTGTTGATGTACGTTTTGAAGTGACAATGGCTAAGTGAGTAGTGGGTCTGAACACTTGAAGCAGGTTCGAATCTTGCCTGAGTTTTTGATGAAGGAAAACATTGTGATGAACCCATAGCATGGTGTTAGGGTATTTTTTAATGTCTGCCAGGCTAGCTACCAAACTGTACTTTGAAACATGCCTTTTGAGTTGCCACAAAAATTCCTTTACAAATAGTTCTAACAAGGGAGTCACCATCTTCTTTGAAGTCACTTTGAAGATTAGAAAATGTTAAAGTTAAAAGTTAAAAGGTTTAAAAGACTTGTATCCAGTGGCCATAATAAATAAATAAAAAACAGCTCGACTGAAAGACAACACACGTAGCAGATTGTATATATGTATACCCCAAATTTTAAATATGAGTTCATCATTCTATAATTTTCATATTATAAAATTCGGAAGTTGAGTTTCTTTCTGTCTGTTTATGTTCTTTTCATGCTAAAACCATTATATCTATATATACTAATATATCCTATAATCTGGCCAGATTATAGGATACATTATTTAAGATAAAGTAAAATACAAAAAAAAAGGTGGCAATAATTGTGAATCATAACAGAAAAAAGGCGCATTTGGGGCGCTTAAATAGCTTACGTTGAGTAAACAATAAGAGATATATCAAAATAATATTCTACATAATTATACATCTTAAAAAATCTACATAAAAGTTACAGATTGTCTATCATCTAAAGATCATTTTTGTCTTCCGTCTTTTGAAAGGGGATCAGCTCGAATAGCGCGCGCTCCACCGACGGCGTTCTGTAGTCAACGCGAGCGGAGCCGTGGGCACAGCTAGTAACACTATAGATCAGCGAGCTAACCGTTTTATTGGCCACTCCTCCCATTAGCGTTTGGCGTGTTAGCATCTTGGGCCACATCGTCACTTAACATTAGTAGAGATTGTGACAATAACGCTAAATAAAAAAAAAACTTGCATGCAACACCATACATATAGCAGTGAAACTTCTCACAAAGTTAGAGTCAGAGACCCTAAATTGTATGTAAGATAAAGGTACAATTAATAGCTGTCCTTCTCCTTCTCTCTAAGTTATATCTTTCTTCTCTCTCATGTAACGAAATGTGATTATAAGTGACGCGTCTTTTAAAATCCACTCTAATTCACGCCCCCAAATAATTTATCTCACCGCCGTTCCGGGGAATAGTATACATACATTCAGTCAAAAAAGTATTGGGAATGGATGATTCTTTTATGCATCTGTCATTTACATTAAATACAGTGCTGTTTTTAGTTAGATCGTATATCTAGTGTTTACTGCGAATTTCATATAGAACGAAAACATCGAACAAAGAGTTTGCCTTAAATTTTGCATCGCAAATGGAATTTCGTGTTCGGAGACACTGGAAATGTCACAGAAGGCATGGATGGCATAAAGTGCATAGACTTAGATAGAAGGCACAGAGTGGTTCAAAAGCGGTCGAGCAATCACCTTATTCACTAGATATGTCTCCAACCGACTTCCTTCTTTTCCCTAAACCCAAATTACCCACTGCGTAACACTCGTTTTCATTCGGTAAGAAGACATAAAGCAGAATTCCCGACGAGAACTGAACTCAATTCAATGTTTTGATGATTGGACTATTCGTTGGCGTAAGTGTGTCGTTTCTGATGGAGGATACTTCGAAGGCGATAAAGTAAATGGACAGTGTCGTTTCTGATGGAGGATACTTCGAAGGCGATAAAATAAGTTAAGAGAGTAGTAGTTGGTACTAACTGGTGAAGGTGCCCTGCATGACGACGTTGAGGAGCGCCGCCCGGAGCGACTGCCGGCGCTGCTGGCGCGTGAACGACGCGCCCACCGCCGCCAGCTTGCGCGCCGTCACCGCGCTCTGCAGCGCGCCCGCGCGGAACGTCGCGAACACCGCCCTGCAACATTAACATAAATATATATAAGGTCAAACCACCAGTAATTGACACTGCACCAATAGTTGACACTCTGACGAAGAAAATTATATATTTGATACTAAATTTATTTGAAGTCTTCAGTTTGTTAACCGACTTTTATAACTGACTGTACCTATATGTATTTATAACATTAAAAATATATCAGTAATCAGTGATTTTGGCCATCTCGATCTTTGGCTTCCTTTTTTTTCTTAATATTTGATTTTCTTCGTCAGAGTGTCAACTTTTGGTGCAGTGTCAATTACTGGTGGTTTTACCTTACTCGTATGCACAATGATACAACTTCCATCCTTTTTCCTAGTATCTGTCTATCCCTTTCCCCCCTAACCTTACACCAAATGTCAGTTCGAGTTTTAAATCGGAACGACGAACATCAATGGTGACTGCGCTATTTATAAAAAAATATAATAATTAAATTTTAAGTACAATATTGATTGTGACGGTGCTTGGTGCCTTGCTGGAACATCAGTGAACCAGAGGAAGCCTTCAAAACTTGTAAAACTGCATACTGGTGACTTCATTATTTTCCTTCTTTCCGTATCATTGTGTATACTTGCAAACGACCTAGGAAGGTTGCCCCTTCGTTAATCAGGCTAATTTTAAAACTAACCAAACCAACGCTAACAATATACATCAATCACACCTCTTTCCCAACGAGGTAAGCAGAGACCGCGTGCCTCCACTCGCTACGATCCTGATATGCATATTGTGCTTCTTCAACAATCATCAATTTTTTCATGCATGCTCGTCGGTTTAAAGTATTTGATTGATCGTGGAACGTTCGTCTAGGCCTTCCTCTTCCAACGTTCCCATTCACAATCATCTTTTAAATCTGTCTAGTTATTCCCCTTTCATTCATCCTCTCTACATGTCCAAACCATCTGAGCATCACTTTCTCAATCCGTGTCACTACATCTTCAATTATTTCTTACCACACTATTTCTTATCCTATCACTCAGTTTCACTCCTAACATACTTCTTAGCGCTTTCATTTCTACTACAATTATTCTATTAAAACACAAATCTATATTATAATATTACAGAATATAACAGAGCTTCACCTACATACGAACGATAACGGCACACGCACACATGAACGCGTATTTACGAGAATCTTATGATATGTCAAGCGAACGGCAGCAGCGAGTATTAAAAGGTTATCGAAGGCACGATTATTTACTACGAAATGTATGAGAAAAGATTTTTGCAATTTCTGCCAATTTTAGTACTCTCATAGAGTTTATTGATCCTTATAAAGGACAGGATCTATTGCCATGAAAAAAAGTTTTTGTGTAAATTGCCAATTTTCCTGGTGCCTGTGCACTTAAAAAAAATAACTGCGAATACAGGTCAAAATATCTCAAAAAATTAAGGAAAGTCTCCTCAGAAAGTTTTCCTGTTGCTACAACAATTAAGGTACCTACCCTTACTGCCCCATCTCAAAAATATATTCAGTATATATACGTTTCTATAATATAATGTTTTGTAATTGAAGATTGAAGAAAACTATATTTTCATCAAATATTGTAGACGTCATCCCCGACACTACAATCGGGTGTAAATAAAATTTAAGTTCAAGTTCGGCCCGAGAGGCCCTCCTGTTATGTTCTGTGTTTTGTGTATTATGAGATTACTAGCGGCCCGCCCCGGCTTCGCACGGGTAGATAAATATATTAACGACAGATTGTCATACAAACTTTAACACTTTTTTTCACCACTTTAGGGGTTGAAAAAATTGTCCTAGCCATAGTAGTTTGGGCTGCGCGTTGATCGATCAGTCAGCCAGTCAGTTTCTTATTTTATATATATATAACTAGCTGTGCCAGCGGCTTCGCTCGCTTGGACTACTAAAAAAATATTTTTTTTTGTACGGAACCCAAATATTTTTTTCTAAAATAAAAGTAACCTAAGTTATGCCTTAAAAAATCAGGTATCTGCCAGTGAAAGTCCCGTCAAAATTGGTCCAACCGTTTCGGAGATTACCCAAAACAAACAGACAGGAAGACAGACAAAAACTTTAAAAATTGTTTTTGTGTTATAGGTACCGTGCATTCTTGTATCGCGTATACATTTAGTAAAAACCTGTTATTTTGACATTACAAACAGACACTTATACATATGTATAGATATAAATGAACACTATGCTTAGGAGATCGTTTGTATGTTTACACGCGCTAATCTCTCGAACTAACAGTCAGATTTGTAAAAATCTTTTTCGCATTTTAAACCCTATTTACTGAGGAAGGTTTAAGGCTATATAACTTCAAGCTACGACCCTATGGGGCAGAGCAGTAACCATGACCGTCAAGCAATCTGGCAAGCTGTAGACAGGTACGGGAAATAAGAATAACGATAAGGTACATTGATTCGTTGGCGGCATCGCTTTGAAGAGTTAGTCGAATTAATTTAACACAGGTGAAGCCGAGGGGCACAGTTAATAAATAATGTAAAAGTATCTTACTGTAGTCTATTTTCGTCCGGGCACATATTCGTAATTGTTGTTTCAAAATGTCGCAACTTCCTGTTAAACTGTATGCCGTCTTCCCCGGGAGAGAATTGTTCTAGCTGTAATTATAAAAAAAACGCGGCTTTAACAGGTAATATAAAAAAATACAATTAAAAAAGTTGAGATATTAGAAAAAAAAAATACAAAGCGTCATGGCGCGCGTGGTAAATGGGAAACGTAAAAATTTAATCATAATTTTATTTTAAAAATATGAATTATTAACGTCTCTGTTATCTGGCCAGGTTAGAGTATATATTTTGTAAGATAACTATACTGTGCCCGCGGCTCCGCTCGCGTGAATTACAGAATGCTGTCGGTCGAGCGCACGCGCGAATCGTGCTGCCCCCGCTCAAAAGACAGAAGACAAAATTGCTTATTGTGGGTGATAATTAGAAGACAGATATATACTATCATTGACTTTTTTGTAAGTCTTTTTAAGATCTACAATTATGTACAACATTAATTTCATATATCTCTTATGATTTACTTAGCGTAAGCTATTTAAGAGCCCAAATTCCTAATTGATTCACCATTATCGTCATTGCTTATTTGGTATGTTATTTTATTTTACAAAATATATCCTATAACCTGGCCAGACAACAAAACTATGAATCTAATTAAAAACCATGTTAATCGGATGGGTGGTTTTTGCGTGAATAGAACATAAACGGACTGACAAACAGAGAGACGTTGAGTTTTATAATATGCGTGTGTACCGGCCAAAACTAACCGGTACATGGGGGTTGTATAGACCCTAGGAAAAGTATTTCAAGTTCAGACACCTGGGGTTCTGAGTGTAAAAACCTTGACAACCACGTACCTTTTGGCCCAAACAGTGTGTATGTATATATTGTATATACAAGTAACATACGAAATTGTGAATTAATTCGAAAAAAAGACGCTTTTTTTGAAGCTAGTTAGTCTGGTCAAAATTGACAGATTACTAAATACCTATACACTTGTCTCTTCCCCTCCTCCCAGAGGATATATGTATAGTTAGTTTAGATCAAATGATAGGGAATTAGCCAGATCGCGACTTATTTGCATACGCGCAACAGTCCGAGCCGAGGTCCGGCCACTTTGGCACTCTCGGAATTAGTTGCATTGCTTTCGTGGCTGAGCGCCCTAAGCGCTCGCCCCCAAGCCCGCGTGAAGCCTAAAAGCCGTTTGAGGCTTCAGGGCCCTTATGGCTAACAGTATAGTCAGATCGAAAAAAAAAAGTTCGCTGATCGCAAAATGCGAGAAACCACGCGCACGGTGATCGCGGCCCAGTCACGAACCCATCACATCATATCAAAAAAGGAACTGTAAATATGCTTACCAGGACTAGCAGCGGTTTGTACTGCTCATCGATGTACAGGAGTTCTTTGAGCACCGTCTCATCAGCTCCCGACGAGTCCCTGCCGTCGACTGGCTTGTCATGGTTCTCCATCTCCCACTTGTCTTTCGGCTCCCGGGCTGGATCTGCAATGGGTGATGAAACTATCTCTTTCATTACATTTAACACCTCATGTAGCGAGACCCATTTTATTATTTAGCGAAAAGAGTCACATTTTTTTTAACACGTTTATATTAAAAAGTAAAGCCACTTATAACTAATTAACAAACAATGTAATAAAATCTTTAAAGTCATTTTTAACCTACTTCTAATTCAATCGAAATGAAACTTTGTATGTATTATGTAGGTCGGATGACAACACTATAATTTGATATCTTGTAACTGATCTGATGATGGAGCCAGGAGGTGGATAGTGGAACTCTGCAGTGGTTACTAGCAAACCCCTAGGGTTTACGCTCATATGAGTCGTTTTGACAAGTCAAATAGATTGGGTTGGTAACGAAATGTTATTATAAGACAGAAAGTTTTATAATTTTTAGTGCGTAATTAAAGCGTATTTTTAGTTTTTAAACTTATTTATGTGAAACATCTAATGGCGCATAACTTTAGTAAATGTATTTGAGGGACATTTCCATTTATAATGCGGAACGTGGATAAAAACTCAGGAGCTTGCTGCCAAAGTATAGGAAGACGATGAATATAATCTTCGACGTGTGTTCACTTGTACTTCTGCCCGAAAGTTTAACCGTACTATAAAGGACTCTGGCCACTAGAACGTATCATAACCATGACTGTTACCGTATCGATACTTTTTTCGGTCTTACTATACTGTTAGCCTTAAGGGCGCTGAAACCTCAGGCTTTTACAGCTTCACCGGGCTTGGGAGCGACCACTGGGGGCACTCGGCCACGAAACAAGGGGAAAAAAACTCAAAGGTGCCAAAATGGCCGAACCTTGGTCGTATTTGGTCTTAAACCAACTAGCCAAAAAAACAAAAAAGGTCTCTTACAGAACCTGTGTGGTGTGCATGTGTGAAGTGCAGTGTCATGTGTGTATGTCGATAATTAGTGAATGCAGTGTCACTGTATCGCGCGAGCGGCTGCTTGGCTCAAGGGCTCCATGTCGGAGGAACGGACCTAGGCTTGAGCGGCCGCAGGAAAGGGTGGTCATTTTTCTCGTCCAAAATCATAGCAATTTGTTTTTTGTTTTAAATTAATAATTTCCAAGTGCGTGTCGGGCCATGTTCCGTAGTTGCCCGTAACAATACGCAAACTTAGCGAGGGGGGGCTTTAAGTAACTTTCAATGAAATTTGATTCCATTACATTTACATCCAAGTACATTTTATAAGTTGATTGACTATTACTCGTTAACTTATAAAGCCTACTTACCTCTGATAGCTATTTTTTTAACTTCATTATATATACTACTACTATAAGTTTTTTTTTACATATCCAAGAACAACCATTTAGCTTTCACTTGGCTCTAACAAAAATGAGTACTTAAAAGCTCGGATTAATATTTCGCAAACGGATCCCTGAATCGTAAAATGGTTTTGACACACCCGCAATATTTTTGAACAAATTATCCAACGGACACACCACACGATGGAATAGACGAGAAAAAAAACTTTCCCACTTTACGTGTAGTGCACCTTAAATATACTTTTTTTATGATTTTATTTTACCATTTTGTCGGCATGTAATATATACATAGCAATACCAATTCCCTCGACAGCTTTAACAAAGGAGCCACTTGTTAAATCATAGTTTGAACTCTTGAAGATTAGAAAAATATTCTATCAACATGATACTGGTATAGTTGTATATAAACACACGTTACCTTTAAATAAGAATGTTAAAAATTTAAGATTCAGTTTCTAAATTTTACAAAAAGTGTGTTACCTAATGGTTTAGTAAAAAGGTCTGCAACATTTTCAGAACTCTTAATGTACTCTAACTTCACTAATCCATTACATACCTTTTCAACAATACAATGATATCTTCTAGCGGTTATCGACACTGAAGAATAAATAAATTTACAACTACTCAATCTCTATGATTTGCTTTCTTCTCAGTATCAGATAGATATCTGATAGGTTGTATAACTTCACGCTACCACCCTAAGTAGTTGAGCAGTTACCATGAACATTAAGAAATCTGGCAAGATGATAAGTGCGAATAACGGTGCTAACGTATTGGGTCGAATAAATTTTATTACACACACTGGGACACAGCTAGTGTTTAATGAAATAAATAAATCGTGCAATACTATCATCGTACCTGTTGACCTAGGACTAAGTTCAGCAAGGGTCCTAGCTGCTTCCAGCTCCTCAGTGAGCTCGCCGTCACCAGGTCTCGGCTCGCGCAGGTGGTGCCGCCCCGTGTACCCACGACCGCGGCCTGGGGTTGTCATCCTAATTTATCTGAACATGAAGATAACATTTTTAACTTTCATATTAATTATAACGCTCTGCTCACAACAGGCACTACAATAACAATCAGTATCTCTGCTTTATATCTACCAAGATTACTCTAATCTAAGGCCATTGTCATGGTGGTCTAGTGGTTTAGACAGGCGGAAAATCGTTTCCATGTCCGCAGGTTCGAACCATGGTATGTACCAACGAGTTTTTCAGAATTCGCGTAAATTTGCTAATTCATATTGGTAACACTATTGGCTGACGGTGAAGACAAACATCGTGAGGAAACCTGAAAGAAATAAAAATAAAGAACTATGAATTTCTTGGTGTTTTAAATTGCCAATACGTCGTGGGATGGCGTAGTGATTAAGCCCATACCTTCCCTTGTGAAGAGGCCTTTGAAGTGGGACAGTTACAGGCTGAATCTATTATAAGGCCATTAGTACTAGTGTGGATCCAAATGAAAAATAGCGCTATGGCAATAGTGGTAGTGACCAAGTCAAGCTGTACAGCCGTACCACATAATATTCTCATCTTAATATAAATAAAAATAAAAAATAATTCATTCAACTAAGGGCCCTAAGTAGACATTTTTGAACGTCAAAACACTACTACCGGGTTCGAACAAACATCCCAGTCATCGACTAGTTTGTTACTGGTTTTGGCGTAGTGGCCACAATCTCACTTGATGTTAAGTGACGATGTGGCCCAAGATGATAACACGCTAAATCTAGTGGAAGACTGGCTCTTAAGTGCAGCTGTCGGAACACATTTATCGTTTCTTGGCGACAGATTTTTAACTTGAGGGTGGTAGCTAGCCAGGCGGGCATTAGAAAAATCCCTACCACCATGCTATGGTTTCCACACGATGCTTTCCTTCACCGAAAGCTCAGGCTCACTGCAGGGATTCTAACTCTCGTCAATCGACGCGAAGTCGCACACGCTACCACTGAGCCACCATTGCCTTTTTCGAACTGACTATACTATTAGCCTTAGGGGCCCTGAAGCCTTTACGGCTTTTACAGCTTTACCGGGCTTGGGCCACCATTGCTTCAACTTGCCAAAGTTTAGCACGGTTTTAATACTAGAAATAGACATAAATCAGTCGTGCCGTATTTTAGACTTAGTAAGACTATAAAGTTTTTTAGGTAATGGTTTTTGGTTCTATAATAAGATCCCGAGGCACATTACTGATTTGCCAGACAATCAGTTCAATGACCATGTCAACCAGGTTTTGCAATCAAAAGGTTATATAGGGTGGATCATTATGTGAATGATAGTGATGCAATGATGGCTCAGTAGTAGCGTCTAAGACTTCGCGTCGATTGACGTTAGTTCGAATCTATGCAATGAGCCTGAGCTTTCGGTGAAGGAAAACAACGTGAGGAAACCATAGCGCATGGTAGTAGGACTTTTTCTAATGCCCTCCTGGCTAGCTACCACCCTCAAGTAGAAAATCTGTCGCCAAACACCAATAAGTGTGTTCCGGCAGCTGCACTTGAGAGCCAGTCTTCCACTAGGTTTAGCGTTTATCACACTTTGACAAAATATAGCTTGTCAACGTTTTTACGAACAATCATTAGATTATCAAGGAGAGAAAAGTTAAGAGATTAAATTCCTACAACTTATTCTTAAGTGATTCGTGAGTTCTCATTGCTATAGATTGCTCGGATAACCCACTTTTGTAATGCATGCATGCATGCATATCATCTGTTTGATTACATTGTATCTCTATACTGATAATGTAATTTAAGCTACATGTTTAAGATAATTAATTAGGTACAACAATGACAAAATTAATCATTTTCTAATTTCTATATAAAGATGTTTTAGGCACGCGTTTTGTTAAATTATATTCTGACTAGCTATGCCCGCGGCTCCGCTCGCGTGGATTTTAAACGCCTCGAATGTGTTTTCGAATTGTTTCACCATTATTGTCACTTCTTATGTCATATGTTATTTTATCTTACAAAATATACATATAACATAACTATAAATTAAATTTAAAAAAAAAACACGTAAATCAGATAAGTGATTTTAGCTTGAAAAGAACATAAACAGACAGACAGATAGAGAGACATTGAGTTTTATAATATGTATAGATGTTCCATTTATCTGCTTAAGTAAGTTTTATTTGATTAGGTATACATTTTCTTATAGATGTTGATGAACTACATTAATAAATTAGAAATTTAAAATGTTATAAATTCTTGATTTATAGCAGGTCAAAGAGTAGAAAGTATCCACACTATTAATAATACATATTGGTGGTGATATTGCAAAACGAGCTGTGTTACTATGAACGAATTATACATGAATTATTTTTTTTACAATTCGCTTGTTGTGTCTCATACATATTAAAATTTAACAAAGTAGCTAAAACTTGCCAAGTTAGAAGTCCCATATCAATCAAAAAAAGTAACAAATTGTTTTGTAAATGAATTAAGGAATGTACATTCTTAAAGCTATAATTAAAGGAACAGCTATAGAACTTGGCACCCGTTAGATCTTAGCCCTTTTATCTGTGACAACGATTACCATTAACTTTTATACCAAACTTCGTCTTTTTTATATTTATGTTTTTGTTAGAATACCTAATTGAGACAGTCTTTTGACACCTAACATAATGCAGTATCACTGATTATATGTGAAAGTAACTCTGTCTGTCCGTCTGTTTGTTAATTACTTTGTCAAAAACTAAACCACTGTACTGATTGCAATGTAATTTGCCATAGAGATAGCCTGAGACCTGGAGAAGGACACAGAAAGTCATAGAGAAGTTTTAAAAATCAAAGTTCCTGAGATGGTGGTCTATGTATTCACATATTGGTACACACATTCACATAACGTGTTGGCACTTGCAGTGAAAGTTTCTGTCATCTCATAACAACATTCAATAGGTGGGTCATTTCAAAAAATAAATGTATTCTATACATATTATGTAACTCAACATCTCTCTGTCTGTTTATGTTCTTTTTATGCGAAAACTTCTAAACCGATTTACATGTTTTTTTACTTTAATTCTTAGTTATGTCACCTGGTCAGGTTATAGTGCTCGAAATTAAGTGGCTTATGTTGAGTAAACCATACGAAATACGAATATACGATACGATATACGAATACATAATTGTAGACCTTAATAAGTCTTACAAAAAAGTCTGCAATGTCATATCTATACTATTCTACGGACTCCTACAATAAGCATTTTTGCCTCTCGACTTTTGAGTGGGGGCAGCACGATTCGTGCCATCGCTCGACCGACGACATTTTGTAGTCCGAGAGAGTGGAGCTGTGGGCACAGCTAGTTTCATATATTTTTATATATTTTGAATGTAATTTTCAAGACTGAACTCTATGATGGCTCTATTATAAGTCATAACACTTTTCACTTAATGTTTCTGTGTTCATTTTCAGTAATAAAAATAAAATGTAACCTACTTTTAATTCAGACAAAACAAGTATCAGAAGCAATATCTTTTGATCAAAGTTGCCAGTACCAACTAGGATTTTATAATATAAAATACTTTCTGTATTATCTATATATGCCAGTAAGCAATACTTACAGGAAGACTAGCCTTTTGTTATTGTTTTATTTTTAAAAGACATTTATTTTACACAGTCTCATATATTATAATTATATATTATAATATTAAATTATTCTTTTCAATAAGAGAATTAATAAAATGCTTATTAAGTCTATACAATTTGTTAAATTGAAAATAAAGTTCAAGATTTTAGATAGTTAATTATATAATTAATAAAAACCACAACATGACAGCTCAAGACTCCACTAAAAACTAAATTTTTTGGTCACAAACATTCCGAGCAAGCCATGGTTTTATAAATTCCGTAAACATAGCAAACATGCTGCATCCAAGATCTGTAGACTCAGAATAGGTAACACATGCTATCCAGTTCACTTTGCTAAGCTCAAAATCAGGGATAGCTCAATATATAAATGTGGGTTAGATGAAGGTACTCTGGAACACACATTCTACAATTGCCCTAATTTATTGTATTCCTTGTATAATTATTTACCTAATAATATACCTCATCCATTTGATTTTAAATCTTTGGTCCCACATGTATTTTCATTCTTTGTCAATACTCTGGCAAATTGTATATATATTAACCAAAAAAAACTTTAACATATCATAATAACTAAGACTAATTATATTATATTATCATGCAAGTATTTATGTAACTAAAGCATGGTATTTATAAGTGTTGTGTTTGTCTGTGTCTTATTCAGCAGCCTAACTTGGAAGAACAAAATTACAAAAAAATCAATATAAAGTGACTCTTCTAAGACTGACTTGACACTGGCAGAATTTGTATTAACAAAACGCCATATAAAAAAAGTTGAAAGGTTGGAAACTAAGTTTCTATATTCCAGTTTGGCTTACAAGTTATTTATTTTTATCACTACTAATATTATAAAGCTCAAGAGTTTTGATTTGAAGAGATTGATTTTTTGATTTGAATGTGCTAATCTTTAGAACAACTTATTTGTTTTGGATTTCATAGTCTATTTTATTTAGGAAGTTTTAGGCTATAAGCTTCATTCTCCACCCTAAGGAGTGGAGCAGTAGCAATGAACGCCAAGCCATCTGACAAGGCAAGTATGAGTAGTGAGAACTATGATAGGCTACACAGATGTGTTGCCTGTGGCACAGTGAAGAGTTAGTTGAATAAATTTAACATATATGAAACTTACTTCTAAACTGCATATTAACACATACATTAGTATATTAAACACATTTTTCCCCAGAAGTATAATACTATTAAAAACTAGGGCTAAAATGCAAAATGGTGAGTAGCAGCCAATTTTGTTGTTACATTGCAGTAAATTGTGTTTAATTAACATTAACAAATAATTTTGCTACAAAATATCTTACAAATTGAAGCATGTACCTTTCAAAATGATCATATTTAGTGATGATCATGAATCCAATTTCTCGATACATTAAATTTATTGTGCTGTTTTATAGGAAACATTATGTTAAATAACACTGTCTGATTTGCAAATTTATATTTCCTAGTGACGCTCTAAATGGCGATATGAAAAAACTATACTTATTTCTACACAGAACAGTACGTAATATTGTATGTTTAAACATGTGACAGCCTTGAATAGAGTTCCGCGTAAACACAATATCTTTATTTATTATCATCACTTAATGTTCTCAATGTGAGGAGCGAATAGATAAAATGAAACACTTCAAGAACAAAGACATAATAAAATTATAATTATATTGTTGAAGACTTTGTTTCTTTTTTATATATCCGTTCCTTTTTTAGCTATGAAGCTATTAGCACCTTTTTACGTTTTAGGCACAGGTATAAAATGAGAACAACGATGTCATACATTTTAATATTTGTTTCAACTATATTCATATTCTAAATATATATGAAATAAATATTTATGATATTGAAAACACGAATAAATCTAAATCATCTACCGGTAAACGCATCGATGACGATATTCAAAAAAAGGTTGAATTATTAGTAAATTCTTTATGAATGTTAGAAAGCATTATAGTTTTCAAAATTGCAAATATAACTTTACTCACCAAAAATATAGTTTCTGGGAAATTTAGAGTTATTTTTATTTGATGAATTGTTTAGTCGTGCTACAGTTGTCAATACGTTTCACTTCCATATTGGTCTAGTGATTACAAAGCATGCAATTAACCATAGACTATGACCGCTTTTAACGATTAGTAACGGTTCGAAATGTTATTCATGCTACATTTCATTTACTGTTACCTTAAGTTTCATTTAATAAAAATACTGTAAACTTGTAAAATTATTAAAAAACAAAATATTGAAATCAAAAATTAAAAAAGTAATGAGGAATAAGAGAGACCTAGCAATGTGACACTAAGAGACTGGTATTATTATTATTGTATGTGTTTACGTATTATTGCATGAAAATAATTTATTTAGGTAACACACAGCCATTACATTATTATGTTTACATATATTAAAATATAGCAATATATTTTTAAATCGTATCGTTGCAATCGCTTATAATAAAACTATATACATTTAGAATTCATAAGGCAAAATAATAAAAGAAAATTCTGAGTAAAAATAACATAATTTATGATTCTATGAAATCGTACACACAAATGTTGTTATATTTGTTATAAAGAAAAATGAAAACATACAACAATTAAATTTTTATTATAATATGTCTTTATATAGCAAATCATATACTTTCTTTTTGTATGATGATAAATTATTTGAAAATATGTCAACACTGCTAAGAAACCTGATATAATAATGAAAAGAACGCTGAAAGAAGAAGTTTTTGAAATAATTTGTCCGACAAAGAGGAATATGAAATGTGTCCTTTGAATCGTGCATTAGATCGCAGAATTTTAAAAGTAATATGTTCCAGAAGCGGTGATGTGTCAATATGGTAGTTAATTATTTTATGCAAGAATATTGCATCAAGACAGATCTTCCTATATTGTGTCTCGAAGGCTCTCGAGGTACTTATTTATAGTCAATAAAGTTGTTACTAGTTCTAAAATCGAGTAACTTTGAAGAGAGGTAGGGCTCAGAGTAATTTCTTTGGAGATTTCTCTCTACTTGGGACAGCCCTACTGGTGGAATACCTCCACCCTACAGAAGATTGCAGCCAAATGACCTAGTGTTGTGTTTCTGTGGTGAGCAGGGTTTCAGAGCTCCTTGGGGTACGGGGGTTCAAGGTCAGCAACGCGCTTGTGATACCTATGGTATTGCAGGCGTTCATAGGCTACGGTGGCCCTTACCAGCTGGTGGGTCGTATGCCTGTTTGCCACCTTTGTAGTATAAAAAAACTTTTAAAATTAAATTCTCAATCCTGGCGATGTGTACTTCATATTGTACGTTCCAAACTACACTAGAAAACTCCAGTAAACTGTGAACGTCAGCGAAATATAAGACTTTTGCTTACTGAAAGGTTTACCCAAACGTAGAAATAAGCCGGGTTTCTTAAAAGCTTCAGAGATGATGGCTATATGAAGATTGAAGTGCAATTTAGAATCCAAGATGACATCTAAGTCACGAATTTCATTAACGCGTTTAATTATATGGTACCAGATAGTTCATAGTTGTAAATGTAAGGATTGTTTTCGTGTGAAAGAAATAATATGGCATTTGTCATTGTTAATAAATAATTTATTGACTAGCTGTACCCGTGGTTGAACTACAGTTACTACTGTCTGTTGGTAGAGAACACGCCAGAATTGCGCTATCTCAAAAATGCTTATTGTGGGTGATCCTTAGAAGATAGACATATGCTATTACTGACTTTTGTGTAGGTCTTTCTAAGATCTACGAATACGTAGAATATTAATTCCGAATTGATTCAACATAATCGTCACAGCTTTTTTGGTATATTACTTAATGTAACAAAATATATACTTTAACCTGTCCGGATAACATATCTATGTATTAAAGGAAAAACCATGTGTATCGGATAAGTGATTTTGGCGTGAAAAGAACATAAACGGACAGAGAGACGTTGAGTTTTATAATAGGTATAGAAGATATATTTTTATTTAATTTATCCTAGACTTTGGCGTACCAAAGTCTAGAATAAATTCTTTTAGACGTATCTAAAAGTAACTAAAACTTAGGAATCATATTCCAGTTCTGTTAAATCATAAAGATATTCATTTGCTTTGATTTCTGTATGACTATATTACATATTACACATATTACAATATAGTATATACAAGGTAGAAAGTGAGATCTTTTTATTTTGATGATCAATCCTTCATAATATAAAATTATGAAACGCCTTTCAGAAATTTCATGAAATATAGTGGATTTCCCTGGCTTGAATGTATTAATTAATTCTGAATATACCATCTGAAGATTGCTCTTTGTAAGCAAGTAAGCAAGGTATAGTATGTACGTCACTAATGTTTAACCGGACTTAGGTAATTTTCATAAATTTGTACATTGATAAAATAATATTATTTTGTAAGAGTAGGTACAAAAACATCTATTGCGGAGTAAAATCTCAGGTATTAAGTTGTAATCTATGCAGAAGACTAATGATGATAAATAATAGCAATAGACTGCTATATGTTTTATTTGTTAAGTCACGGATTTAAAAGTAAAACTAAAAAAAAATGGGAATATTTTATGATGAAACGGAGATTTTTGTATAAGAAATAAGTAATAATAAAATGATATTTTATAAATTGTCCTAAAATAGGATTACATAAAATTATCGGTTGTATTCATATTTACTAACCCACAATAAACTGTAAACCGTTATTCTCTTCATCGGTATTGCAATCCTTAGCGGAAACCGATCGAAAAACTGACGTTTATTTTCTTGGCAATGGAAAGACGAAGTGAGGGGGGATTACAATTGAAATTGATGTGTTCGGGCGGATAATTAAAAATGGTGTTTTTTACGCGCACTGTATAATTCGCATTGATTGATGCATTCACAGATAATTCAGAACCATATGAATGTTGTAAATAAATTTATTTTAGTCGTGTATTGTGTTTTAGTGCTTTGAATAATAAGAAAATACGATTAACACTGTCGCACTTTTGTTATTATAATTTATCTATATATATTCGTACGCGTGCCTTTGCTATTAGGAATAAAAAATATAAATCGATTTGTTAAAAGTAGAACGCAGGGTTGATAATGTCGGAGAGTCAAGGGGAACCTAACCAGAATAGAAAAGAAAGCATAGCTGCTGCTAATGTGCCCAGTGATAGTCCTGTCACGGATCCTGGCCAAGTGAGAGGTGGAAACAGCGACGCTGGTGCTGCTAAATTCGATGGCCAGCGCGGGAAATCTGGTGCATTGAAGAAATCCGCAAGATATCGGAGCAGATCTCTATCGGCATCATCAGCTGACTCCTACAGTTCAACATCATATACTGGTAAGCTAATTTTCATCAGGAATTCTCTAATCATTGCAAAATAGCTACAATTCTTTAATTTCTTTATTTATAAATTAAAGCAATTAAAAAAATAGCAATGATGGTTAATTGGTAACATGTTCGGACATCTTGTCTATCAATGTGGGTTTGAATCCTTCAATGAGACTGAGCTTTTTATGAATGATGAAATCATTGTAGCTTGGTGATAGGGTGTTTTCTAAAGCCCGTCTGACAACTCGGCTAGCTGCCAGCCTCAAGTTTGAAATCTGTTGCTTAACATGGTTTAAGTGTGTTCAGGCAGTTATACTTAAGAGCCGCTACCCTCGAGGCTTTTGCGGCTTTTGTGTTGGCAATCTTATGCCTCATTGTCACTTAAAATCTGGTGAGACAGCAAATAATTAAGTTTGAAAAAATGAGAATGAGTTTACTATTGTGTTAGAAGATATTAAAGAATTCATAAAGCAGTATTAGCTTTAGCAATGTGCACAAAATTTTAAATATCTTCAAATTACTCTTTTTTTGTGCTTCAAATTAGGTATGTTAAGGAGGTGAGGTTTCGGATACAGATATGGATATCTTAAGATTTTTTAATTGGTTTCAGTTATGAATATGAAATTATTTCAGATATCTGATTGTTTCGGATCATTTCGATTATAGATATTACATTTTACAAAAAAAAATACAATATGTAAAAAAACAGTCCAATCTGAAAAGGCGTTATTAGGTATCGAGATTTAGTGTAATCATTTTAGGATTGTAAGATAAAAAAGTACACAAAAAAAAAAACTAAAAAAGAAAAGTTCTGCAATAGTTTGATTACAAAGATTGGGAAATTAAAAAAAAAACTGTTTTTTTTCTCTATTAGATGAAGGATATGTATGTATAATACTTACTTATTTATTGTTTTTGGTTGTAATTAATAATAATGATAATCTATTAATAATATCATATTGGAATTTTTGGTAAAATCCCTATGGCTGTTTTCAAGATTAAAATATATTTACTCACATTAAACTCTGACACAGCACTTATGATTCTAATGAGTTAAATAGTAGTACAAAAACTTTATTATGTTTGGAAAATTACTTAGAATAAGGTTTAAAATAATAATTACAATTAAATTACTACACTTATGGCCAATTTTTCTATCGTCAGATAATATTATTTGAGGAATAATTTTAATGGATAATGTATGGAAAACCTGACAAAATTTAAAAAATATTTCTCAAATAAAGTTATCTGAAGATTGAAAAATAATCGACCCTAAGAAGAACTGTCAAGGTACTTGGTAGTAGCTAAGTATATGACATACTAGATGCGCCTGTGGATGTGTGCAAAAATCGTGCTGCCCTTGCTCATAAGACGCATATTGTGAGTGATCCTTAGAAGATAGATATAAGCTATTGCAGCCTTTTTGTAGGATTTGTACATATAAAGGAATGTATTATTAAAAAGTATGATAGGAAATGGCCCATTTTCACAATTATAGAATTATATAATTTAGGAAAAACTTGACCGATTGAGGTATTATTCATACATTTGTTATTTCGAGTTAAATACTACCATCCAATAGGTGGCACTATAGTCGTTAAATCAAAATCGTCACGCCATCTACCGGATAGTGCAGAACAACAACTACCACCAACCAACTACAATATGACTAGCACGTTTTTTTTTATCATTATAGGTTTTGCCATATTGTCCACAATCTCACCTGGTGTTAAGTGACGATGTGGCCCAAGATGATAACACGCTAAACCTAGTGAAAGACGGACTCTTAAGTGTAGCTGCTGGAACACACCTATTGGTGCTTGGCTACAGATTTTCAACTTGAGGGTGGTAGCTTTGCAGGCGAGTATTAGAAAAAGCCCTACTACCATGCGCTATGGTTTGCTCACGATGTTTTCCTTCACCGAGAGCTCAGGCTCAGGGATTCGAACTCACGTCAATCGACGCGAATTCGTGCATGCTACCACTGAGCCATCATTGCTTTAATTTATGTCTAACACAGCATTAATTAGAATTTGTCAATAAATAGTGTATATTTTTTCTGTCGTTGCGTCCCGAAAAGAGTCTTGTCATATATGGCAACTCACGGTATTTTCAGACATAGTCAGATCGCGACTTAATTGCATACGCGCAACAGTCCGAGCCGAGGTTCGGCCACTTTGGCACCCTCGGATGTTGTTGCAAAGCTTTCGTGGCTGAGTGCCTTAAGCGCTCGCCCCCAAGCCCGGTAAAGCTGTAAAAGCCGTAAAGGCTCCAGGGCTCCTAAGGCTAACAGTATAGTCAGTTCGGGGAAAAAAAAGTATTTACAGACCAAATTTAACGCGGGGAATCCGCGGAGCACAGGTAAGTACGTAAAAAGTATATCTTTGGAAAATATCTTTTCCAATATAATTTGTGGAAAATTGCATATCAATTATCAAGTCACGAGTATCACTGCGCCGGTAAGGTGGCCGCGGCGCGTGGCGCGGCGGCACGTGACTCGTTTGTTGCAAGTCCGTGAATCTGTGTCACGGTGTATTTCCTATAGACATATTATCGTGTTTTACCGATCAATTGCTGGAAACAGTATAGATTATTTGGTATTTTTACGGTATGTAGAACTAAGAACGTCGGTACAGAACAACGAAACTATAGAATGTAATGTATAGATTATACAACATTTGTTTGTGTTTGTGGTTTTTAAGTTAAACTTATTGATCGTAAATAGTTTTATTTGATAGATATAAAAAATATTTATTTATTTTTTAGGTTGAGCGTTTGGCTTCAATCTCACCTGATGTTAAGTGACGATGTGACCCAAGATGATAACACGCTAAGTTTAACGGGTAATAGGCTCTCAAGTATAGCTGTCGGAATACGCCTATAGGTGCCCTTGGCAACAGATTTTCACTTGAAGATGGTAGTTAGCAAGGCGGATACTATAAAATACCCTATCACAATGCTATGATTTCATAACGAAGTTTTTCCTTTGCTAAAATACCAGGCGCATTGCCGTCACTGAGCCGTATTACTTAGCTGCTTCCGTCTGGAACTGATTGGCAGTTGTGTCGTCTTTAGACGCGTAAAGACCACAATCGATTACACTTGCTTCACCCACCCACGAGGCACGGTCAGATCAATTTAATATTAACAATCCCGAAGCTGACGGGCGAGTTAACATTGATCTGAGGATACCTCGTAGAGGGGAGAAACATCTAATTGATTGTGGTTTTTACGCGGCTAAACTAAAGACATAACAACTGTCAATCAGTTCCATACAGTAAGAGCAAAATAATATCACTTACTTATATAAAATACTAGCTGTGCCGCACAGTTTCACCCGTGTTAAATATATTCGACCAACTCTCCACTACGCCGCCGATAACGTAGCCGTGTAGCTTATAGTTGTTCTCGCTTCCCGTACAGCTTGCCAGATTGCCTGATGTTCATGATTACTGTTCCGCTCCTTAGTATCGTAGCGTTAAGTTATAAAGACTATAACCTTCCTCAATAAATAGTCTATAAAATTCAAAATATTTTTTTCAAGTACGACTGGTACTTCCAGTAAATAGCGCGTCCAAACATACAGACAAAAAAACTTGAGCTTTATAATATTAAGTATAGATTTCCGCAAAATAACCTCTTTTATTAATCAAATATCATTGATCGTAAAAATGATTATAGTGTCTTGCAAGTTTCTAGGAATAATATAATTGAACCGGTGCATATGTACCGGATATAGGCGCAACTAGTAACGTGTGAGCGAGTTGGTTGACCAATCAATTGAATGCGGACGAATTCGAGCGTACTGCGGCGGCTGACGTTATGAGGCGGCGGCTTTGGTTGCAGTTATACTAAATTGTTTTCAAGTGACATACGTATTGTAAGTGTATATTCGTACAAGCCGTGTTCACGATTTAAATCCAAGTATCCGTAATAATTAAATAAATTAAATTTTAGTTACATTCAAAAACACAATGTGAATATCGAAAAAATAATTTATAAGCAGGTGTTATGTTTGTATTTTAATGTTTCGGGTTCGTGAAGGAGGAAAAATGAGTTCAATACACCTTCTATAGAACCTCAAACTAGTGTCTTCGACCTTCGACTAAAATTAACCTTAATTCTAACGTTTCAAAAATATCATAACATATAAAGCTTATGATCCCAAAAAATGATCGCCCCAAGGGTATCTATAGAGAGAGCCTGTTAAAGCAGCTTCAAATATGAGGAGTGAAGGTGACTTTAGTGCCGATATATACCGGGTAAAGATATCGCGTAAAGTGGCTGGATAAGCCTTTACAATAACATTTACGTCCATGAATTATCCCGAAGATATAAATAATTTATAATGTAACTTATTTCTTTTATACTATAACTTAACCCCCCCGTGTCGCGCGCAATACACAATTAAGCTTCACAATATCCAGAATCATAATCAGATTATGATAACATTTAGTTAATGTTTAAACGCGCACAATACTGTGGATCTCATTTCAATGTTCATTATCTTGTAATATTGTTACTTATTTTCTCATTACCTTCAATTTTCTATTATGTTACTATGCGTATGCGACAACGTAAACGTGTGGAATAACGCCATCTGTCTGTGTAATTCAATAAACATTAATTACAGTATGTATAAAGTTATGCAGAGTTAATTGGAGGTGGCGTTTAACCCATAAATGCATGTTTTTTTTCATTGAAAAGTCTATTACATGAAAATGAAAAAAATAGTACGTTTCAAATAAATATTTCATTTTTTTAACGGAATATTTTTACTGCTTGATACAGAAAATTATGATATAAAAAAATAAACAAATTGACAGTGACACACCAAAAGTGTTGTTGAGAAAGAGATAAAGGACGCGGCCTGCGTTCCATTTTACGTTTAAACATTTTGGTGATATTAATGTTTTTACCCAATAAAAATATTGTAGTTTCGTATACTATATATTTTTTTTAGAAATATAGTAGTTGGACGCCTTACATAGTAGTATGCTATATTATATAGTAGGGTTGGCAACCCTAGGCTCCAGGGTAGCGCTGCGCTCACATTTGTCAGGTTCCTGGCGTCTGTTTTCTTATACTTAATATTACTTTGTTTACTACTTTGCGATAAGAGTGAATTTTCAGAGTAGTATTTTAATTTAAAAAACGGAATAGTGATTTTATATACAAGTATATTTGGCCAGGTTATAGGATATATTTTATTACATAAAGTAGGTAACGTACGAAATAAGCAATGACGATAAGGGTGAATCAGTTCGGAAAAATGCGCTTAAACGGCTTAAGCTGAGTATACCATAAGTCAAATTAAGTTTCTACATAATTGTGATCTTGGAAAACCTACAAAAAAAATTGCGATAGCATATACCTATCTAAGGATCACTCACAATAAGCTAATAATAATATTTTTTGTCTACTGTATTTTGAGCGGGGGCAGCACGATTCGCGCGTGCGCTCGTCTGACGACATTCTGCAGTCCACGCGAGCGGAGCCGCGGGCACAGCTAGTACTCGTATATGTGTCCTAGCATTTGACTTCGTAGATATGCGAGATGTTATGTTTTTTTTAATAGTTTGGCTAATGTTATGAATCGATCTCATGGCCTTCCAACAAGTGCCTCAACCGAATGCCCTATCTGTATTAAAATTTCACTGATAACTAGCCCAGGTATTTGTTTTAGTTACGACATGTCGTGTCAGTCGTGTGACTTGCTATCTCTCGTAAAATGATCAACGTATTATTTGATATTGCCAGTCGTTGACTCCTTTAACAAAGTGAAATATTAAATATTTGAACAGAATCATGATTATAAAGATGATACGTAACGAACTGTTAGGTTGTTAGGATGTTGTTAGGATGATACGTAACTTAAGTTTAGGTCTCTTAAACACGGACGGTAAGTAAGAATTGAATTAGAGAAAATGGCAAAAGTTGCGTTAAAGAAAATTCCTGGATAGATAAAAAGGCTTACCATTTGTTCTAATAAAACGTTTTCTAATGCGCGTGTAAAAAAACCATTATGGGTGACATTTAATTCTTTATTTAAGCCAGATTTTACACGTTTTAAATATATATTTTTTACTACAAAGGTGGTTAACAGGTATATGGCCCGCCTGATGGTAAACGGCTACCGTAGCCTATGAACGCCTGCAGTACCATAGGTATCACAAGCGCGTTGCCGACCTAAGACCCCCCTACCCCAAGGAGCTCTGGAAACCCTACTCACCGCAGAAACACAACACCATGTCATTTGGCTGCGATCTTCTGTAGGGTGGAGGTTATATTTATGTTTATAGCCACCACACTTCTGAGGTGGAATTTCCTATACAAACTGATAGACATTTAAAGAAGCATGGGCATGGGTGGTAGAGCATTGTCTAGTACTCGCCTGGCTAGCTTCACTTATCAGTAGATAATTTGTCGCCAAGCACCTATAGGTGTGTTCTACGCTACACTCACCTTCTACGCTTAGTGTACTTATTTGCCATGTTAAGTCACAGCGTCACTTAACGTCAGGTGGGATGGTGATTAATACGTTGTTAGACACTATAGTTTTTAGGAATCGGAAGTCAATCTGGAACCTTTATAATTTTGTTATGTCCGTCTGTCCGTCCACGGCAGAGATTCTTAGTACTAGAAAGCTGTAATTTGGTATAAGTATACATAATAGTCACGCCAACAAAGTGGTAAAAGATAACCTAGAAAAAAAAAATGGGGTACTTCCCCTACACGTAAAGTGGGAATGTTTTTTTCTCGTCTATCCCACTGCGTGTTGTGTCTTTGCAGTCTTTGCATAGGTCGTTCAAAAATATTACGGGTGTGTGAGAACCATTTTTCGATTCAGGAATCTGTTTGCGAAATATTAGACTTGAAAGTGCTAATTTTTGTTAGAGTCAAGTGTCCCTTTCCCCTGCCGGCTAAATGGTTGTTTTTGGATATGTGAAAAACTCATGGTTTTATTATAATGATGTTAAAAGAATAGCTATCAGAGGTAAGTAGGCTTTACAAGTTAACGAGTAATATAGTCAATCAATTTATAAAATGTACTTGGAGAAGTAATTTCGTACAAATTCCATAGAAAATTACTTAAAGCCCCCTCTCTAAGTTTGCATATTGTGACGGGCTACTACGGAACCCTACACTGCACGTGGCCCGACCACGCACTGGGCAAACTTTGATTATCTATGACAAAGCTAATATTTTCACTATTTGATAATTTAATTGAGCAATGCTTTGCACGTTGGACGAAGAAATCACATAAGATAAATATGTCACTATAGATAAAATATTTCTACAATATTATAGGAAAGGCCGCTCCATGGTTGCCGAGCACGTTCATTCAATTCATTGCGAATGAAGTCGATTCGGTCAGATTATAACCGTTGTTCACTCGGAATAAACGTACATAATTACTCTTAATTAGAAATACGCAATTCATATTTGGAATTTGGTTTTTCGAATAAAGAACAGTGCACGTGCGCCGTTTTGTGACAGTGGTGTGATTAGTTTTCTTTTTAGCGTTGATTGATTTGTCGAAGCATTTCTAGCCTGTTTTTTTTAAATAATTTTATTGTTTTATTTTTTTACTCATTGATTTGATTAGGTTGACATTCTTTTTTGTTATAGGATTTTTTCCTACATCAAATACAGAAAGATTGTTCATCGTGTTGCCTGACTTTGCTTACTTATACACATTAGCTAGCGATTTTCCGTGGTTCCGCTCAAGTTTGTTACGCAGTTATTAGTTTCGTTTCGAATATTATTTTTATTCATATTGATGAGAATTCTTAAAGCCTATCAACTGAGGAGTGATGATATATAGGGAGCAACATAATGTCGCAGGCTTGAACATTGTAACATCTTCACATAAATATCCATTGTACGTTCGTTGCAATTTCTGTTTATTAAGACTATGCACAGATGGCGTCCCGAAGCAAACTTCCGCTTTACAATAATAATTCAGACCGGATACAACAACTGTTAATGGTAGTCGCTAGTATTTTTGTATGAATCCAACAAGGACTTCCAATGTACAAAATTTTATTAAAATCGGTGGAGAATTAAATTAACTTACTTACTAATTAATTAATTAACTTTCTTTAGTGTCTCTAAAAAATTATTAAACGATTCTTATAGCCTATAAATTATGTGATGAAGCTTCCGGTGTACAAAATTTCATCAAAACCGGTTAAATATGTTTTTTTTTTTAAATTATTATATTAATGATTCATATAGACTGTCAATTGTGCAATGACATAAGCTTCCCTTGTACAAGATTTCATATGGATCGGTCAAGCCGTTTTTGAGTTAAATTCGATCATACAAACAGGCAGACAGTGTCTTGATCCCTGATCATTGTGATTTATATAGAATGTCTATCGGGAAATTTAGATATTATTAGCTGTACCCGCGGCTCTTCTCGTGTGGTCTACAAAATGCCGTCTGCCGAGCGCACGCGTGAATCGTGCTGCTCCCGCTCAAAACACGGAAGACAAAAATGCTTATTGTGGGTGTGCCTTAGAAGACAGATATATGCTATGCTGACTTTTTTGTAAGTCTTTTTAAGATCAATAATTATGTAGAACATTAATTTGATATATTTCGTATGGTTTACTCAGCGTAAGCCATTTAAGCGCCTAATTTATTTCATATGTTACTTTATCCTACAAAATACAGACGGACAGTCGTTGAGTTTTATAATATGTATAGATATAGTTGTATAGTAAACCAACTTATGAATCGTAACTTCGCTCGAGTGAAAAACCTTTTGATGTACCACGGGAACTACGTGCCTTATCTGGTTTAAAATTGTTATGACTTTTACTTACTCTTAATTGAAATATTTTTCTTACCAGTCCCCTTTAGAAAAGCGTTAAGCGCGTCACAGACGGCGAACATGCTATAATATTTTATGTTGGGAAAAAATATCCATTGCCATACAATCCATTGAAATATCACTCACGACTAAGATAATATATTATTACTGTATCTAAATATACCAAGCTATTACATCTTAAGATGTTGTGACGTGTTGTGACGCGACTCTCACGAGTGTATTAGATTTTTTATTTTTTTGTATATATATGGGTCAGTTTTATGATATGTTATATAAATAATATAACGTAATTAATAATATGTTTTATATTCAATATTGTAAATATCTCTACAACCAGTTCGGAAGGCACTTTCTTTTAGAGAAGAACTGGCAAGAAACTCTTAAGTTTGCTGTTTTAAACCAATCACTTTATAATAACAATTAACATTCAAGTAATAGAAGAACATCAGAAATAAATTACAAAATAATATAAATATTTAGCTTGGTATATCAGCTCAGAGAACTCGGGAAGCACCACACTGTCCAATCATCGTTCACAGACTCCATTAACTAATTTCCCAGCAGTATAATATTTTCTTAATAATCAACTCCAAGAAGGTTTCGCATAGATATATCCTAAAATCAAACGACAGAGGGCTTTACCTACGTTACGACGACCACATCTTTTGGAATGTGCGAATGCAATTTGTATATCGTATTCAAAATTAGAATTATCGTCTGATGATCTCTGAATCTCTGGAACTACCAGTCGGATTCGAAAAATTCTTTCTGTATATGATTGCCAGATTCACGTGGAATAGTAAAGGCTATCTATAATTATGCCGCCGCCACGACCGCCCTCCTCTGCGGCAACTCAAGCCTAGGTACGATCCATCGGCATGTAGCCCTTGAGACAAGCAGCCGCTCGCGCGATACAAGTGACTCTACAATCACTAGCTTTCACAGCCACACATGACACTGCATTATACACACATGCACAACACACATAGGTACATAGGTTCTGTAAGGGACCTTTTTTTTCTTTTTTTGCCTAGTTAGAGTATACAAAAATTTCAGACCACTAAATACACATACACATGTTCCTTCCCTCCTCCCAGGGGGCAGAAACGTGTATATATGTATAGTTAGTTTAGATCGAATTACGGATAGGGAATTAGTCAGATCGCGACTTAATTGCATACGCGCAACAGTCCGAGCCGAGGTTCGGCCACTTTGGCACCCTCGGATGTTGTTGCTTAGCTTTCGTGGCTGAGTGCCCTAAGCGCTCGCCCCCAAGCCCGGTAAAGCTGTAAAAGCCGTAAAGGCTCCAGGGCCCCTCAGGCTAACAGTGTAGTCAGTTCGAAAAAAAAAAAAAAAAATTATGCTAGACCTCTCAGCTAGCCATAAATATTGAGTTTTGTTAATTAAGTTTGACGAAACCGCGCACCCTAACTGCTTTATCCGCGTGCGCTGGGTTAATGGTTAGTGATACGTAAATATAATGTTCTACAAAAATATTGCTCCTTAGTACACCTAAAAAAGAGTCCGCGATACCATTGTACCATTGTGTTTTTTTATTTTATTGAAAGTTGTAAAGTGAGTTATAAGTATTATTATTAGGCATGGCATATTAATCCTTACGAAAATAGGTTACATCATCAATCAGCGATTTCTTTTAAATTATACGCGGGTGAAACCGCGGGCACATCTATTAGGAATATAATCTTATATAGTCATATCACAAATGAGTTACTTTCGGATGAAACCGGCCCAGTTGGTATTCAAATTGTAATTCTATCAACTTCTACCAATACCGCTTAAGGATTGACGATACCACCACCACCAAGCACACAAGCACCAATAGCATACAATACAAGCACCACTTGCTTTCTGCAAGGACTCAAAAAGGAATGCACGTATCAGTGGAGGCAATGATGGCTCAGTGGTAGCGTGTACGACTTCGCGTCGATTGACGTGAGTTCGAATCCCTGCAATGAGCCTGAGCTTTCGATGAAGGAAAACATCGTGAAGGAACCATAGCATCGTGGTAGAGCTGGCTAGCTACCACCCTCAAGTTGAAAATCTGTCGCCAAGCACCAATAGGTGTGTTCTGGCAGCTGAACTTGCGGGCCAGTCTTCCACTAGGTTTAGCGTTTTATTATCTTGGGCCACATCATCACTTAACATCAGTTGAGATTGTGGCCACTACGCCAAACCTTTTACGATAAAAAAGTCACGATTAAGAAAAGTGGGGGCAGAATTTCGTTGGAGATTTCTTTCAAATTTTGGTAACCTAATTAGTAAAAATACCTTCACTGTACAGAAGATCGCAGCCAGATAACTATATGTTGTGTTCCTGCGGTGAGTAGGGTTTACAGAGCTCCTTGGTGTAGGTCAAGGTCAGCAATGCGCTAGTGGATACTCCTAGTGTTACGAGTGTCCATAAGATATGGTAATCACTTACCATCAAGCCGAATGGTTATTTACCATATTAGTTGTATAAAAGAATTAGCGGAAGATTTGTGCAAAAGTAATCCAAAAATTTTACTTTGACATCTATTTAGCTTGTTGTAATGGGAAGTGTTAGTTATAGGAACAATAAATTGGGCATTTTACGTATGGAAGGTGCTGTACCATTAAATAATTATTGGTTTTCTGTAAAATAGAATATATTTAAATTTAGGAATAGTTGGATTTAAGTCAGTCCCTTGCCATTACTTACCCAGTTAGTCATTGATCGTCATTAAAATGCCGTTAAATGGTATATTGAAGAAGATACCTGAAGAAGAGAAGCCATCTATGAAGAAACGTCACTCGGTCATATCCGGGAAGAGTGGTTTTTGTAAGTAAACTATAAAAATAAACTGAATTGTATTGTCAGTCTGTAACTTCGAAATTAAGGTTTTTAGGGAAGAAAAAGGAATTGGAAGACATATGGCCGAGCAACCGAATAAGTCCTGGTGAGTGCTCCAGTGATTTGACCGGCGGAATATCGATTCGAATGGAATATTAACGAATTTTTTCGGAATTCTCTTACATTTACTCATTTGAATTGGAAAAATTATCGGCTGACGGTGAAGGAACACATCATGAGGAAAGCTGAACGCTTGAGAAATCTACTTGTATTACCACTGTATGTAGGAAGAATGGCGAACTGTAGATTTGTTGGTGTTTGAAATTACCATTACGTCATGGGCTAGCGTGGTGATTATTCCCTTCCTTAGCGGTGGAAAGCCTACACATAGTGTAGTATACACTATCATGACTTTTTTAACTTCCATTCTTTTTTATCGTTATAGGTTTGGTGTAGTGGCCACAGTCTCACCTGATGTTAAGTGACGATGTGGCCCAAGGTGATAACACGCTAAACTTAGTGGAAGACTGGCTCTCAAGTGCAGCTGCCGGAACACACCTATTGGTGCTTGGCGACAGATTTTCAACTTGAGGGTGGTAGGTAGCCAGGCGGGCATTAGAAAATGCCCTACCACCATGCTATGGTTTCCTCACGATGTTTTCCGTTACTGAACGTTACTCGGGCTCATTGCAGGGATTCGAACTCATGTCAATCGACGCGAAGTCGTACAGGATACACTGAGCCATCATTGCTTCATTCTTGCAGGGTCTTCGTCGGACGAAGAAGAAGGTGTGCAGCCCCATGAGAAAGCTATAGCAGCTGGTCAACCGAACCCTCCCTACTGCGTCAGGAACATAGAACAGCACGCCTTCGGCAGACGGGAGATCGAGATAGCAGAGCAGGAGATGCCCGGAATCATGGCGTTGAGAGCAAGAGCCAAAGATGACAAACCTTTGAAAGATGCAAAGGTAAGAAATTTCGCCAAACGTTATTATATTGATGAAGAATCTAACACCCAGATGTTACTTGGTATTCTATACAGAGTGTTAGGAGACCGCTCCCTAAAACGAAGACAGACGATAGCACTAATGACACTTTTGATGATGCCACAGAAAAAAAATCGATCTTGATTTAAAAAAAAAATATATATTTTTAAAACGTTTTATTAGCATTATTTACGCTCCATCATGTTAGTACAGCTAAATGAAACGATAGTTTCATAAAAAAAAACACATTACTTTACAAAAACAAAAATACCAACAATGGAAACGCAAATTCATAAACAGCTTATGATCGGAGCAACAAACTCGACGGGCGCCTGCGCCAAGCGGCGGCGGCGCGGCTATGATACCGCGCACCCCAAAAATATAAAACTTTGTAGGTATAAGATTTGCAGGCACCATAAAAGTTCACCGACGTTCACAATTGTGAACAATTTGTAAAGTAATGTGTTTTTTATGAAACTATCGTTTGATTTAGCTGTACTAACATGATGGAGCGTAAATAATGCTAATAAAACGTTTTAAAAATATGTTTTTTTTTTTTAAATCAAGATCGATTTTTTTTCTGTGGCATCATCAAAAGTGTCATTAGTGCTATCGTCTGTCTTCGTTTTAGGGAGCGGTCTCCTAACACCCTGTATTTTAAAGTAAGAAGTCATCTCTTATGATTCAGTTAATGAATGTCATAAAAATTACACTGTTGTATCATTCCATTCATAAATCGTTTCTTATTTTTATCTTGCCTGAGGCTTAGACGATGTGGTCGAAAATGGTAACACGTTAAGCGTTAAGAAGGACAGGTGCTCAGTTTTTGAAGTGAACACTTCTTTAGCCGTGTTGAGCACTCTTTTGGTAGGGAAAGATCTTAAAAATCTTATGGGTTCGCGTCACCGACATGCTAATGTTAATTGTATATCTATATCGATTTAGTATAAAGTTTAATGTGTATTTACAGTACATTGTTCAAATAGTGTTGGAGTTTGATTATTATCTTAATTGTTTAATTATAGAATCACTGTGCAGTACAATAGTGAGTACTAAATAAATATACTAATATTTATTAAGTTGAAAAATGAATTATTTTAAATATTCGTATTTATATTGGCGTTTGAAAATAATTCTAAGTTATAAGTTTTTACTTGTATTGGCCAATTTCTTAATTTTTTTCGATTTGACTATTTTGTCAAGTGTACTATACTGTGCTCTGAAGGCTTTAACAGCTTCACCGGAATTGAGGCGAGTGTTGAAGGCACTTCAGCGGAACAAACCCATAGATGTTTGGCAATAGATTTTTTCTTGAAGGTGATAGCTAGCCAGTCTTGGAAAATGCGTTAAAATCATCATATGGTTTGTCGTCACTGTATCTGATGGTAAGCACAAAATACATACATGAACATGAAAATAATTTTTAATTCTCTGTATGACTTATCTTTGTCTAAACTGTGGAACCGTCTCCCGGTTAATATGTTCCCTCCTTCTTACGACATCGGGTCCTTTAAGCGTAACGTGAAGAGATATTTATGCAGGCTGGAGTGACAACGGCGACCGCCGATGGACTTAGCTCTCTTGGTAGTCGCCGTTGTGTTTGGATTGTACTGTGCTTGGAATCAGGGACAGTACCGTCAATGTGTCGAGGTAACATAAATATATCTTCAAGATACGTGATTGCGAAATGAAGACGTTCGTTCGTTTAAATTATTTGTTTGCTTTGTCGATACGATATCTACAGATAATTCTTTTATACCATTTGGTTTTTAATTACCGCTAATTCGAGAAAGAAATTGCAGTACTCTGGACATACTCAACTTTCCAATCCAAGACTGTGTCACCGGAATACCGCCTATCTTCTTTTCTATGCTATATTTCGTCCTCTTGCTGAATAATTGTGTCATTTTAAATTAGGTTTATTAGGTATTAGAAATTTTCACTGCGCGTTTAATTTTCCTCTGATCGATTATAATCAAAGGTACAGCAGAGATAAGTAATTGAGAATTTTTTAGATCGTAACGAGATGGAGGTTACCGCAAAAGTGTGGTCCCGAAGCCCAGTTTGTCAATAAATTATGTCATAAGAAACAAACATTTAACAAATAACTTTGATCTTTGTTTAGATAGTAGGCTGTACACACATTAATGCACAGACCGCGGTTCTGATAGAGACCCTGGCCGCACTAGGAGCGACTGTGCGTTGGGCTGCATGTAATATATATAGCACTCAGAACGAGGTCGCAGCTGCCTTGGCACACGCCGGTGAGTGTTTATTAATACGTCATCTTGGCTTATTATAAGTGTTCGATCGAAACAGCACCTTCAACCAAAACCGAATCTTGGTTTCAGTTTCGGCTGAAACCGAATCTTGGTTTCAGTTTCGGCTGAAACCGAATCTTGGTTTCAGTTTCGGCTGAAACCGAAACTTATTTAGATATGTTAAAACTTCTATTGTATACTTATATTAAGTTTATTTTTCACTATTTTTACATATATACAGACAGGTAGTAACTCGTGTTAATTGAAGTGTATAACGAAAATAATTCTTTGTTTTATATTAAGAATTTAACATGAACAAAAGTATTAAGCATGTTATCTTGTAAGTAAACTTTGACAATATAAACTAAATCAACATTTAGATGTAAAGTACAGGCTCCTTATTAATTGAGTATTTTAAATTTTATTTGTGTTCATAATATTATTAAGAAAGAACACGTGACATACAAGAGAGTGTAAAGATACATACGAGTCACGCATCCACCCGATGTTAGCCAAATGGCGCGCAAAAATTCACGAACACTGAGCTTGGATCGATTTCCGGCCGAAACCGAAACTGTGGCTGGAAATAGGTTTTTTGGCCGAAACTAAACCTTCAGTCGGTCACTCATTCTTATATTGAATTTGCCAATTCAATAACTCTAGAAATTAGATAAGATTCATGCGGTTGACGTATATCGTGGGCGGTTTACCGAAATGTCTGTTTAAAGATCCTTACGTTACTTTGAAAGCCAGTAGGGGAGTTTTCGACGGGATCTTGATCGGTCATATTTTTTTTTTATTCATAAACTTATGTTATTTGGCTCTGTATTATGTAATATTGGTGGCATTATACATGATAAAAACGTTACGTTATCCTTATATTAATATGTATTTAAATGCCATACAGGCCTGTTACCTGAGTGATTACATTGTATTTTGATTTGTGTATGATAATATGTAATTTTACTGTTTTGGAATTGTTCTGTTGACGTGTTAAATATATAAATAAATAAATATAGTTTGGTGGACTATATATAATAGGAGCATGGATTTTAAGTTGCCTTAAAAACTCCTTGGGCTGTTTTAACATGGGAGCCGTCATCTTGTTAGAGCTTTGTTTAGACAGTACTAGAATAATTTAAAAAACTATTCCATTCACGTTACGTTGGCAGAACATTTTCATTAAATAAAATTAAGAAGAAGAAAGCTAGTTTTTTTTTTATCGTTATAGGTTTAACGTAGTGGACACAATCTTACCTGATGTTAAGTGACGATGTGACCCTAGACGATAACACACTGAACATAGTGGAAGACTGACTTTCAAGTGCCGGAACACACCAATTGGTGCTTGGCGACAGATTTTCAACTTGAGGGTGGTAGCTAGCCAGGCGGGCTTTAGAAAAAGCCTTACCACCATGCTCTGGTGTCCTCACGATGTTTTCCTTCACCGAAAGCTCAGGCTCATTGCAGGGATTCGAACTCACGTCAATCGACGCGAAGTCGTACACGCTACTACCGAGCCATCTTTGTTTCATTGTCACAGTATGTTAGCTTGAATTACCGGACATTCGGAAGTGCATTGATTCCTTAAGTGTAAGGATCCTAATTCTAAAAGTAAAATCTTCAGGTTTCTCGGTATACGCGTGGCGTGGTGAAAGCGAGGAGGCGTTCTGGTGGTGCATAGACCAGTGCTGCACGCCCGCGAGCGCGTGGCAGCCGAACATGATCCTCGACGACGGCGGCGACGCGACGCATCTCATGCTCAAGAAACATGCAGCCGCTTTTAAAAACATCAAAGGTTCGTTCTTATTTTGTTTTCATTATTACCATACATTATTCATCATACGAAGAGTTGCATGACGCATTCACAGAACGTAAATTGTTACGTCGTGCATATTATGTTATAACTTAAAAACATGCATATCGACTATCAATTATCATTAAAAAAAGGTGTGTGTGCGGTTCGCACACGATAGAAGTGAAACTTCATTTTAAAAGATATTTATTTAAACAGTGTGCAATATACATACCCACCGACATTTGCTCTCTCGCTCTGGCTCACACAAAGAGGAGAGACCGATAATGTGCGTTAAATGTTTAACGTGTTGGAAGTCGCATAAGAAGTTTCACTTAAAAAAAATGTTACTATGTGCTTCTTTACTTTATATGTTATTTAAAACTAGAGTGGATCAAAATAATAAAACCAAGGAAGCGAAAATTAATCGTATTAATCTTACGAATCGAAAATTAATCGAATTGATCGAACGCCGTTGTACAATTAATTTATTAGTTTCTTTTTTTATTTCGAATAAAAATATACATTTACGTTATTTCTACATTTTTACTGCAGCAACAGTTAACGAAGAATATTGACTGGAAGAATCAATCTTGTTGTTTGAAGTCGGCCATTCAATAATTCAAGTGTTCCAGATTGCGATTTCAATTGTTATTATACTTTATTTTCGTCATTTAATTTATACAGCTTATACACCTCTCAATTGATCTAAAGCATAATCGTATTATCGATTATATTTAATTCTAAAAAAGAATCGATAATCGTAAAATCAACTTATAATTTAAATTATGTTACATCTTTAAAATAAACATTTGACATGTGTCGTGCAAGTCTTCTTACGATGAATGAATAATAATAAGTAGTGATTTTATTTTATCAGTACAAATAATTTTAGAGGCTAATAACGTTAGTAGCGCTAATAACGTTAATAACGCTAGGGGCACTGTTAATACATTTATAAAAAGACGGGTTTTTTTTAAACAGTAGCAAGGTTAAGTGACTGCACTATGCCTGTCATACTGGCCAGCTAAGGTCACGGCAGCTGGATGTACACCGGGCTTATCCCGAAACGGAACAAATCAAAAGGGAGTAATTGTAAAGAGTCTAGTATCAAGTGAACGTTAGTCGTGACTCATTCGTGTAGAGATCTCTGCCATCCCGTTGATAACTAGTTATACACCGGTTGATCCCGGAACGTGACACGCCTAAGCCAAGCTATACTACAGTAGTGAGAAGTTTATAACTGGAAAATTTGCTGCTCCACTTGACAGCGTATATGCTTAGATGCACATACATAGTTTATAATGAGTTTCCCATTTTAATCAAAAATTAAAATCAATAATACAAATTTTATTCAGTATAGGCCCTAAGAATAAACATTACAATCATTGAGAAGTTTTGTTCTCAATCAATAATTATATTTAGTGCATGTACAGAAAGGAGTCATTTCCAGACATCACTATCATTCACGTAGTGATCAACCCTATGATAACCTTTTGACAGTAAAGTATTTAATTAAAGTAAATTAATATATTATGCATATATAGATGCCCTATATGCTTAGTGTATTACCATCTTAGGTCACATCGTCACTTACCACCTGGTGGAGATTGTGGTCAATGGCACAATGTTAATGTCTACATTTCTGAGAAATCTGACCAGGTATAGTGGAGGAAAGCGTTACCGGAGTGCACAGGCTTTACCAGCTCAGCAAGGCCGGGAAGCTGTGTGTCCCCGCCATGAATGTCAACGACTCGGTAACAAAGACGAAGTTTGACAACCTATACTCTTGCCGGTGAGTAGGTATCCCATACGTGGGTTGTTTTAAACGGTCATTCCTCCAATTTCTCGGAAATAGACGTCAGTAAGTTAAATTATTTTGAGGTATTTAACAAATGCTATAATTTTAACATAAAAAATTGGGTGTGACTTGGTAGATGCGACAGGAGCGAAACTTCTTTGGAAGTCCAAATATTGTCGGTCCACGCGCAGTGTAAGGTTCCGTATTTGCCTGTCACAATATGCAGAATTAAAAGGCTTTAAGTAATTTTCCTTTTTATTTACTTTTCTTAGTTTATTTTATATGTTAGTCGACTATTACTCGTTAATTTATTATTATCGAATATTCGTTGTGACATCAGGGGTCACATTGGAAGTGTTATCTCCGCAACATTCAGGAGAGTGGGCATCCTGAATAGAGTGCGACGTTTTTTCACGCCTAAACAACTGTACCTACTTTATAAGGCTTAGGTTCGACCGTGCATGGAATATTGTTCGCATCTCTGGGACGGTTCCGCCCGATACCTTCTCGATGCCCTGGACAGATCGAGTGTGTATCATGGTGAATGTTCTGGAGAATTGTTTGACTAAGGTCAATTGAATAGGATTGTTCAATAGGATAAGTCCTATTATCTCCCTTTCAGTACAGAACCAAATCAATGCAGTGATGGCCCAATGGTAGCGTGTAATACTTCGCGTCGATTGACGTGAGTTCGAATCCCTGCAATGAGCCTGAGCTTTCGGTGAAGGAAAACATCGCGAGGAAACCATAGCATGGTGGTAGGGCATTTTATAATGCCCGCCTGGCTAGCTACCACCCTTAAGTTGAAAATCTGTAGTCAAGCACCAATAGGTGTGTTCCGGCAGTTGTACTTGAGAGCAAGTGTACCACTAGGTTTAGTGTGTTATCATCTTGGGCCACATCGTCACTTAACATTAGATAAGATTATGGCAACTACGCCAAACCTACGACGATAAAAAAAAGAATCACGTGGTCTGGTCTACGGAGCTACAGCTACACGGTAGCGCCCATCGTGGCATGAATAAATAAGTTCGCTAATTTACACCTCTGCCGTACCGTGCAAATGTGGAAGAGTGTTCCAGCCAAGGTGTTCCATCCGTCCTATGATAAATCCGTCCTTATAAATTGGGTCTCTAAAAGGATGTGTGATGAGGCATTTCAGCATGCCGGCATGACATCGACGTTTGCCGATAAGTCTGTGTCACCGACAGTCGCGATTGTTTGTGGGCTGTACCGTACTTAACATTAGGTCCTATACAGTTATTCTGCCGAGCTAGTATAAAAAATATATTTGTACAGTCTACTTAACTGGTATTTAGCTGGCTGACAAAAATTATTACTTTATAACTTAATATTTCGCAAACGGATCCCTGTATCGAGAAATGGTTTGTCATTTTTGAACGACCTATCCAAGGACACCCCTAACTATGGGATAGGCTAGATAAAAATCTGCACCTCTTTACGCGCGCCTAACGGGAGTTATATTCCGAACAATACTACTACGATTTTTTTTTTCACATATCCTAAAACAACAATTTAGCTGGCAGAGGGTTGAGGGACACTTGACTCTAACAAAAATTAGCGCTTTAAAGCTTAATATTTCGCTAACGGATGCATGAATCGAAAAATAGTTTTCACAGACTCACAATATTTTTGAATGATCTATCCAACAACACACGTTGTGATAGACGTGAAAAAAGAAAAATCTTTTTTTTTTTCGATCTGACTATTCTGTTAGCCTTTACGGCTTTTACAGCTTTACCGGGCTTGGGGGCGAGCGCTTAGGGCACTCAGCCACGAAAGCTTTGCTACAACATCCGAGGGTGCCAAAGTGGCCGAATCTCGGCTCGGACTGTTGTGCGTGTGCAATTAAGTCGCGATCTGACTAATTCTCTATCCTTTGATCTAAACTAACTATACATATATACATGTTTCTTCCCCCTGGGAGGAGGGAAGGAACATGTGTATGTGAGTGTGAAAAGAAAAATCATTCCCATTTTACGTGTAGGGGAGTATCGTGAACATTTTTTTTCAACATTTTATTTTATCACTTTTTCGGTGTGATTAATATGTATACCCATACCTATTTACAGTTTTCTAGTACTATGAATCTCTGACCTAAGCCGCGGACAGACAGACGGACATACCGAAACTGTAGGGGTACCTCTTGACTTCGGAACCCTAAATACGTCGTAATATCAGAAATACTGTGTATTTTTCAGCGAGAGCATAATAGACGCCCTGAAGCGCAGTACCGATCTCATGTTCGGGGGTAAGCAGTCTGCGGTCTGCGGGTACGGGGAAGTCGGCAAGGGATGCTGTCAGGCTCTCAAGGCTTTGGGATGCGTGGTAAGTGGTTTTTGAGTAGCACTCCATCTATCGGTGAGCACGGTTAAACTTTTTGTTAAATACTTATAATATCCCTGGATTCTTACTTATTCTATTCGTTTATTCGACTTACTTCCTAGTTCCTAAGTTCATTCACTTGCTGGATGGCATCCCACTATCAGCTCTTTGGGGTAGGGGGTTCTTGGTCGGTATCGCGCTAGTTGATACCTATGCTATTAGAAGCGTCCACAGGTGACGGTAGCCGCTTACCCTCAGGCTGGTTGTTTGCTCGTTTGTATATTTAAAAAGAACAACTGTAATTACGTCATATCTTTCATATTTTATTAAATACTAGTTGACCCGTTCGAATATTTAGCACATTATAGAATGTAAATAATCTCATAGCTGTCATTTTAGTTCAACAGATTATTAATAGATGGCGCTTACTAAAAAATTTTTTTATAATTAAGACATTTGTCTATTTTTCGCCACTAGCAGGGAACTTACTCTGTGAAATGGTGTTTGAATGATTAACTTTGATGTTGCCATTAAACAGATATGATGTTGCCACAAAAAAAAACACATGATAAGTAATATATACAAATGTTTTAAACCGAATAAAAATAAAGTAATTGGACAAGTCCTTGTGACGCAGTGATTTTAAGCTCTGCTATTGATCAGAGAGGTTGCGGTTAAAATCCTTGTAGACGAATGTTTTCAGTAATTTTGGGTCTCAGTGCTAAATATCTATTATCTATGTATGGTAAATCAACAGTTCGGTTACCACATTACAAATTAAGCATAGTATGGTCCAAATTTTTGCGCATAAAATTAATTTATCCTCAAGAAGAGGGTCTTGGATAGATTACTATATTTGCATTAGCAAAAAATATAATGATGAGTACCATCGATGTTCTGTTTGAAACAACTTCATGGTTTGCATAATTATATGGTGATGTCTTCTAATCTTCAGTTTAGAATAAGCTCAGCTTATGCTGATTTACTTCATATATCTATACATATTATAAAACTCAACGTCTCTCTGTCTGTCTGTCCGTTTATGTTCTTTAATTTACATGGTTTTTCCTATAATTCATAGCTATGTTATCTGGCCAAGTTATAGGATATATTTTGTTACATGAAGTAATTATACTCAGATTTAAGTGCAAAATTATAACCTTAAACAATTACGAACACATTTTTCTCAAAAATATAACAAAAATAATAATTTAGTGTACAATTTACAAACTTAACTAATCATGTGCACATTTTGCAAACTCAAATAATTTTGTGCACAATTTTCATACTTAAATATTTAAGTGCACGTCGTGCAGAAATTAGTTAAACATTTAAATAGTTATAAGTTAAATCTTAATAAGGGTTAAATATATTTTTTTCAGGTATATGTTACAGAAATAGATCCGATATGCGCTCTGCAAGCGGCGATGGACGGCTTCAGAGTGGTTAAGTTGAATGAAGTAAGTTTCTTTCTAATATTTTTTCATAAGGTACCTTTTTAATCTGAGTAATATTGTTTTTTTTTAATTTATTGTTAAATTGTTCTCATTTGTTTTATTACAATATTATATATTATGCCTTGCTAAGGTCGAGTATAAGATTTTTTTAGGTTATATAGCAGCTAACAGCCACGTAGTTCACGTGATTTAGAGTGTTTGATTAATTTAATAAAATCGGTCAAGCCGTTTTCGAGTTAAATGCGGACATACAAACAGACAGACAGACAAATAATTTTAAATGTCAAATTTGTGATCCTGGGTTTATATGATAAATAATAAAGCAGAAAAGAAACAAGAATTCATGAACAGAGAGGTTTATTTATTAACTAATGCTAGTGATGGGACGAATACGAAGTCGAACTTTGGTCAAATATTTGGTTCAAAGTTCTTTTTTAAATCGATTATAGGTTGAGTGTTATGGTCACAATCTCAACTGAGCTTAAGTGACGATATGGTCCCCGACATGCTAAACCCAAAGGGGAAATTGGTTCTCAAGTGCAGCTGCCGGAACACACCTATATTGGTGCTTGGAGACAGATTTTTAACTTGAGGGTGGTAGCTAGCCAGGTCTATTACCATGTTACAGGTTATCACGATGCTTTCGATTCCTTGTTTTTTTTATTTTGGTCCACTGTAGTTTTAAGTAACATTTCTATGTAAAGATGCACGTAGTAAGAAGGAGAAAAAAAACTTTCTTTCACAGTATCATTTTATAGAGGAAGTTATTTAGGATTTTGTCGTGTAAAATGTTTTTATAATGTTGTATCAGTATCAGAATTTTTTTAATGGCAATTGATAGTTAAATAGTTAAATGCATGTTTTTAGGCTATGTCATAATTTGCACGACGTAACGATTTACGCTCTGGGGTTTATGTAATGCAAGCCATCTTATGATGAACAAGGTATAATAAAAAAAATGGTGTGTGTGCGATTCACACACGATAGAAGTGAAATTTCATTTTAAAAGATATTTTATATTTTATTTAAACAGTGTGCAATATACACACACACCGATATTTACTCTCTCGCTCTGGCTCACACAAAGAGGAGAGACCGATAATGTGCGTTAAACGTTTAACATTTAACGTTTAACGCTTGGAAGTCGCATAAGAAGTTTCACTTCAAAAAGAGTGTGTGCTTAAGACCGCACGGCAGAAGTGAAAACTTCATAAAGACAATAATTACGTATGAATTGAATATACTAAGCACAGCGACACAACAGCGAAGAGTAGCTGTCTGTATGTATCTCGCTCGGGTACACTCGGGCGGTCCCGAGTTCACCCGAGCGAGCCTGTCTCACCTCAGAGCGTGACGGATCAGCCTAACTTACTACCTAAGGAAAATATGACTGCGGTGCGCCAAAAAAACAAGTTTTCACTTGAAAAATATATTCATTCATATATAGAAAGTTGTTGGAAACCAACATAAGGTATTTTATTCGTGAATGCATTGGCAACACCGCGTCCGACGTGGTGGTGGGTCACTGCGTTCCATACATCCTGTTCGCCTCCGATTTTTGTACTGTGCGCACATATTTCAATTATATACGAGTTTGAGTATATTCTGCAATTTATTTTCATCCACCAAATCTACAAACAATTCACACCAGCGCCTAAGGGTTTAATCAAAAGTGTGATCATGTTTTTTGCCGTGACTATAGATGTATGAGCAGGTAAACGCCCAATATATATCTTAATTTCGATCAATCAGGTGATAAGACAAGTGGATATAGTAATAACAGCGACCGGTAACAAGGGCGTAGTGACCAGGGAACACATGGAGAGGATGAAGAACGGCTGCGTGGTTTGCAACATGGGACACAGTAACACCGAGGTGGACGTGCACGCGCTGCGCACTCCCGACCTGTTGTGGGAACGTGTTAGAAGTCAGGTCAGTTGTCTATCATCCGTGTTCCATTACAGTTAACAGTCACATTTTGATGAAAAAAAATATTAATAAATTAATATGGTAAATAAGCTTACGGTCCGTCTGATGGTAAGAAGACGTGGGTCCTCCTACTCCAAGGAGTTCTGGAAACCCTACTCACCGCAGGAACACAACACAAGAGTATTTGACTCCGATCTTCTGTTGGGTTAAGGTATTCCACCAGTCGGACTGCTCCAAGTAGAGAGAAAATAGTATCAATACGCCGATTTTATTATAACTTCAATTTAACAGTACAGAACTTTTGAAACTTGCTTTAAACAAAGCATGTGTTGAAAATAATACCCGTGAATTAATATTTATCTATTATTACACCTTTAAAAGTAGTATAAAAGTATTTATCAATATAAATAAACAATCATGTCGCAAAACGCGGCGTGACGTCATCATTCAATAAATAAAACAAATGTTAAAGACTTTATGTGCAAAGTTGCGTTTACTAGAATTTACCTATATAGTCTTAAAGCCACTGTTTCAACACGTAGTAATAATTTTAAAATCACTTATCCTAAGATAACACTCAGCTGTGTAAATTCATTGTGCGATGACGTCACATGTTCTGTATGACGTTTCCAATCACGTGACTCGCAGATTGAATAAATAAACATTTTTTAATAATTGTCTTAAGGCTTTTTATCAATAGGCCAATGTTATAAAATAATGAACTTTGATTTTGAAACACACAACTCGCGGATTATGAGTGATATTGTGTGTGACTGTGTGTGAGTGGTGGATGGCTTTTTTTTCGAATTGACTATACTGTTAGCCTTAGGGGCCCTGGAGCCTTTACGGCTTTTACAGCTTCACCGGGCTTGGGGGCGAGCGCTTAAGGCACTCAGCCACGAAAGCTAAGCAACAACATCCGAGGGTGCCAAAGTGGCCGAACCTCGGCTCGGACTGTTGTGCGTTCTGGGAGGAGGGAAGGAACATGTGTATGTGTATTTAGTGGTCTGAAAATCTTTGTCTACTCTAACTAGGCAAAAAAGAAAAAAAAAGGTCCCTTACAGAACCTATGTACCTATGTGTTATGCATCTGTGTATAATGCAGTGTCATGTGAAAGCTAGTGAATGTAGCTAGTCAGTGTATCACTAGTGGTACTGGACGGCAGGTGGACCACATAATATGGCCGAGCGGCAAGCGGATAGTGCTGCTGGCGGAGGGCCGGCTCGCGAACCTGTGCTGTTCCTCGCTGCCGTCGTTCGTGGTGTCCGTGACGGCGGCGACGCAGGCGCTCGCGCTCATAGAGCTCTACAACGCGCCGCACCAGCGGTACAAAGTTAGTATCGACAAACCATACACTCTCTATAGCGATATCGAACAAACCGGGTGTTTTATTACGTTATAAAGGGTTTACGTTAAACGGGGAGTAAAGGGAAATACTATATAATTTTTATTGGAGACATTTGCACCTACAGTCAGATTTGATTCTATGCTTGTAAATGAAATCCAAAAAGGCTATAAACTGATTTCTTGATAGAATCTTTACATTAAAAAATAACAATTTAGGCCCTAAGAAGTTACTTATGAATGTGAATGCACTACTACCTGTTCGAACAAACATCCCAGTTATTGAGAAGAATCGATAATCAATTGTTTTACAGTATTTTTATTGTTTACAAAAACATCTCAGCAATCGAGAAGAATCGATAATCAATTGTTTTACAGTATTTTTATTGTTTACAAAAACATCTCAGCAGTCGAGAAGAATCGATAATCAATTGTTTTACAGTATTTTTATTGTTTACAAAAACATCTCAGCAATCGAGAAGAATCGATAATCAATTGTTTTACAGTATTTTTATTGTTTACAAAAACATCTCAGCAGTCGAGAAGAATCGATAATCAATTGTTTTACAGTATTTTTATTGTTTACAAAAACATCTCAGCAATCAAGAAGAATCGATAATCAATTGTTTTACAGTATTTTTATTGTTTACAAAAACATCTCAGCAATCGAGAAGAATCGATAATCAATTGTTTTACAGTATTTTTATTGTTTACAAAAACATCTCAGCAATCGAGAAGAATCGATAATCAATTGTTTTACAGTATTTTTATTGTTTTCAAAAACATCTCAGCAGTCGAGAAGAATCGATAATCAATTGTTTTACAGTACCTTTATAGTTTACAAAAACATCTCAGCAGTCGAGAAGAATCGATAATCAATTGTTTTACAGTATTTATATTGTTTACAATGATTAAAATTTTAATAGATATACAGAGACATCACCGTCATCTTCAGCAAATCCTGCTCGAAAGAGAGACAAATGTCGACGCGGTGAATCTGTTAAATGAGTAATTAAAAAATTCCAGGCCGACGTGTACCTGTTGCCGAAGAAAATGGACGAGTACGTCGCGAGCCTCCACCTGCCGACCTTCGACGCTCACCTCACCGAGCTGACGGACGAGCAGGCGAAGTATTTAGGACTAAACAAAGTCGGTCCGTTCAAGCCGAACTACTACCGGTACTAGCGGAGAACGGAACGTCGACCTGCGCGTGCGCATACGCCGAGACCGACCCGCGCACGCTTTCACTCATCCACTCTGACCACCCTGTATAATAAAATGTTTAATGATAGCATTGAAACTCTCCACGCCTACCGTTTTGAATGATAAATGTCGCCGTAGTAGGGATGTTCGGCATTTATCGATGTTTTGGAAACATCGAATTTTGACATCGGTATTATATCCCCTGTGAAATATCGATGTTATGAACAAAAAAAAGGTGTGTGTGCTATTCACACTTGATAGAAGTGAAACTTCATTTTAAAATGTATTTTATATTTTATTCACATATACTAACACACGTCAAATACAAGCAAGTATTAACCAGTGTGCAATATACATACACATCGACATTTGCTCTCTCGCTCTGGCCCACACAAAGAGGAGAGACCGATAATATATTGCTCTCTCGCTCTAGCTCACACAAAGAGGAGAGACCGATAATATATTGCTCTTTCGCTCTGGCTCACACAAAGAGGAGAGACTGATAATGTGCGTTAAACGTTTAACGCTTAGAAGTCGCATAAGAAGTTTCACTTCATAAAATCGAATATCTATGTTTCCAAATTTGTTTGTTGTAAATGGAGTTCGGATATAAAATCAAAATATAGACATCCATATAAATTTATTTGAAAAAATTTGTACGCACGTTACAATTTAATACTTAATCGGCGTAACAGAAACTTGAAGAAATTTTTATTCCTGGTGCCAATAAAAAAAGGCTTAAAATAATGTATATGTACAATATGCATAGTTAAAATAATTTCGCAGAATAAAAAAGTTAGCACAATAAATTCATTCATGTCGCACTACCCTCATATGATACGCGCAGCTTTTATTTTTACCCTCTACTAAAAATCAACCACTCGGGTAGCACGAAAATATCGATATTTTCCTAATATCGATGTTTTTATGTCGATATTTATGGGACATCGATGCTTTTGTAATGTCGCTCATCTCTACGCCGGAGTACATATAGGGGGTTTGATTGATATTCTGTTGGAAAATATGGATGTTTTTATGTCGAAGTAGAACATACTTATTGTTACAGGTATTCACTTTATTTTTATTTTGTCTAATATTCTTTCGGTGAAGGAAAACATCGTGAGGAAACCATAGCATGGTGGTAGAGCTGACTAGCTACCACCCTCAAGTTGAAAATCTGCATCCGAGCTGCACTTGAGAGCCAGTCCTCCCACTAGGCTTAGCGTATTACCATCTTGGGCCACATCGTCACTTAAGAATAGGTGAGATTGTTGCCGTAACGTTAAATTTATGAACGATAAAAATGTCCATATTAATTTTACAGGAATGTATTGATTTGTCGATAAATATTTACGCCATATGCATAAAAGTTACGTAAAACAATATTGGGTACGTATATAATATGGCTTTTGAATTAATATCCTACAGTTACACGCACGCTGTGTAATGTAATCTATGTAAAATGTAAAAAAATAATAATATATAAATATATATTGTTTAAACCCGTGGGTAGAGTGAAATGCCGTTATCTTTCGCATAAATAATATATTTCGTACCCAAAAATACAATCCAAACAAACTCACAATGCTGGTCTGCGAATGTAGTGTTCTCATACTTACAGTTTCTCCTTCTATGGTCCCCTTGTAGATTTCTTCTTTTTTATTGCTTGTTGGTTCCACTTCGTTTTCTAAAATATTACTGCCGTGGCTAGGGATACGGCTCGCTTATATACCCAAATAAGATAATCGCGAAATTACTCGAAGGTACTTGGAGTTGTAAACATGTTATAAACAACCTACGTCATCGTTTTTAAAAGAAGGGGAACGTTCTATTTTTAGACCATTATTGAAGCAATCCAAGCGATAAGGCTTTGTACGTGTGAATAAATGTAGTGCTTCCTCGAACCAATGAGTAAATACTCAATGTATCGAGCACATTCTAGACGATTCCAGAGATTTCGAGAATTTTCTTACTTATATTTTTATTCAGACCACAATTGTATTCTGTGCTACTTCGAAATAATATGGTTCGCTTATATATTCCATAAAAAGGGGGGGGGGGAGGGGGTAGAAATTCTAGAGTGATCTTGACGAAAGGTAAGGCGTTCTATTTTTAGTAATAGTTTGTTTGCATACAAAATCGGATCGTTAAGGTTTCAGTGTGTGCGTGTTCCGTGACGGCTTCCTTTACATATGATCTATAATTTTCCAATCTTCGAGAATGGTGTTTTTTTATAGGTTGTAACAATATATTTACTTCTTTCGAGTGTTTGGCCGTCTCGGAAAAATTTTTTTTTTCTTTGCCGAAATTTCAGAACTCCATATCAGTTTAGGTTAATTTAAATGCCTTACAGTTAGCGGACGGTAGTTAAGAACTTTTTATAACATGTTATATGAAGCTTTTTTTCAATTGATTGGTATAAAACGTTGATATTGGCCTAAAAATTAATGTTATTAAAAACGTTATTGGCATTTGTTGTTGTGAAAGTTGATTTAAAACTTCGAGGGCTTCGTTTATTTGTATATTAGGAGACAATCGAAAACGCAAGACTTTTTATTTTTAAATATAGACTGGCAACACTGAGTTGTAAATAAAGAGTGATGTAAAAATTATCATACTACTTACTACACACGACAGAAAAGAAAGTCTACGTAAAAATTCGTAACTGAAGCCAAGTAAAGAAGTCATATTTGTTTGGAATACGAATTGATACACATTCATATAATTAACTTATTATAACTTTAAAATTATGTTCACACCAACAATGCTTTTGCGGCACCAAAAACAAGAAAAAGAAAGTATATGTTCCAAGTATTATTTGTTAGGAGAATGTTTATATTGGTAAGGTGCGCCATCTATGGGTGTGAAAAAATAAACGCCATAAAAATATACTAAAACATGCGAAATGTTTATAAATTTTAATACTAGATGGCGCTGTCTGGTGTTATGCCGAGAATAAATACAGTAAATTCTTAATAGATGGCGGGTTATGTAATTACTAGTTTCCGACCGAAACAGGTTTTGCACGAAATTTATTTAGACATAAAGACTGATATGTAAAGGAAGGACTCCTTATTAACAAATTACTTTAAATTATAATTGTGTTCACAATATTCTTAAAATAGAACACGAGATGTATGTGAGTTTCGAGGTACAAGAGTCACGAACGCGCGACAATGAACGAATACTGAATTTCGGCCAGGTTTTAGCTGAAACCGAAACTGTGGCGGACAGTAGCTTATTTGGCTGAATCTGGCCGAAACCGAATCTTCGGTCGGTCATTAGTAATTACACTTGCCAATTATCTTTGACGGGAAACTTCATGCTGTTGGATTTTCGTAACGCTCCACACAACTTCTGTGATATTATCGATAGTATTCCATCACTAATTTCTTATATTACTGCTTTGCACCAGAAATTTTTGCGCTGTACATAGATGGCGACACCGTTTTTGTACATCGGCAAGTTATTACAGTTTAGTATTTTCTGTACCATTGACATTTATTCTACTGATTGCCAAAAACGTTCATGAAAAGCATTTGTTCAATACTTGTTAATACTGATAAAACTAAAGTTAACTAAAGTTCGCTGCAGCGCTGAAACATTACAACGTCTAACGATACTATTAAAACATTCAGCGCTAGATCGCTTATAGAGTAGGTGTAGTGTTCTCGCGAACAAAATATACATAGACCAAGATGGCTTGGTATTTAAATGAATAAAAAAATTCTATTGTGTTATTGCCTATTTATTCAATTGAACAACAAATCATTTTATCTACTTTACTGAGTTGGTATTTACGTTCAGGTTCTTTACGTTTTGTTTCGAATTATCGTATTATTAGCGCCCGTCCTTTCGCGCCCAAACTCCATTAATGTCGAAGCTACACTATGATGCCAATGTATGATGCACGGCTTGAAGTGCAGTTCAGTCGAACAGACTGAGTGTTTGGATCGCGAAATCTAGTACGTAGTACATATATATATATATATATTGATGTTCGGTACAATATCCTATAGTACAAAATGGTATAATCATTTTATAAATAAGGGTGTTTTGCAAATTTAGTTCTCATATTGTTTGAAAACTGTTATGTAATAAAGTGAAGGAGCACTTCGCGAGGTAACGTCATAAATAATAAAGACGTTTGAAGGGTTGCCATACTATTTCGGGGGAAATTTCCAAGTAAATGTGGAGAAATCAGAATTACCAATGTTTATGTCTAACTGCATTGTTTTATTATTTTATTTTAAAGAATTACGTTTACTTTTTTCTTTTCTTCGACGAATTTTATTAACGATATAGTATTTTTCATACTATATTTATCTCAGTACAATGACAGTATTAGTAATCATTTAACCATAATATGTCCTACATATTATTCTCATTTAGTTTTAAAAAATGCCATTAATGTTATTATCCCTTTAATAATACCACTGGACTGGCAGTACTATGTAAATGACAGTTGATCTCTTGCTGATTTGAAGCGCCAATGAGCACCCAGGGAACTAATTCTGACGTCACAAATTTATTAAAACTAAATGTATTTTTTTTTGTTTATCTGAATTAATTTCTTGGGTCATCTCTCTCTATTTGGCGCAACTCGATTATTGATATACTTCTACCCTAAAGAGAATCTCAGCCAAATAATCTTGTGCTGTATTCCTGCGGTGAGTAGCTCCAGAGCTATTTGGGGTGGGACTTAAAATACAGGGTTCAAGGTTCGCAACGCACTAGTGGTTCCCCCAGTGTTACAAGCGCCCATAGACATCGGTAACCGCTTACTAGAAAGCAGACCATTCGTTTGTTTGCCATCTTACTTGTATTATATATAAATGTTTTTTTTTTTTGGTTAGTAATACATTTTAAGCGCATCCAAAAAATCCAATGAACAAATGTGTGTTTTGTAAATTTAGTTCTGCGAACATTCGCTATCCATTTGCTATGGACTACAGCGCAAAAATGTCGTAAATCAAATAATTAAAAATATAATTTGAATACCGCCAGTCCAGTGGTAATGATATTAATTGGTTCAGTTTAGTGTGTTCAACCATTATGAAAGAAATTCATATTTTAAGATGTAATTTAAGAATAGCCATTCCAAATATTATTTATAAGAATGTTAAGTTTTTTTTTTATTATAGTTTTTTTGTTGTCGTAGCCATCGCAAATAAATAGTGAATATCATTTTTGCTTTTATATCGTATAAATAAAGAATAATAAATACAAAATAATTTGTATTCTGTTTGTTTTTATTGTTATTTTTTTGATGAATAGCAAATTATATTATATTTTATGACATGCTATTGGTTTTATTTTTATTATATTTTAACCCTAGATTTAGTATAGTATAGATGGGTAATAAGTTGAATAAGGACGAGGCCAAAAATGGTATATACTAGTGTGTATATTAGTTTGTTAATTTTCTTTGTTATATGAGTTACAGTACACGTAACAACAATTATAGCTTGTGCTAAGCGCGACCCTCCTAATGGTCTGCGGGACGCGGGAGGGGATACAAGACCGACCAATAAGTTAGTCTGATGCCGGCCGCCGGCAGCAATAGACGTATGACGTATAGGCTTACGCGGTTTTATTTTGAGACTGCTGCACTTGAGCTTATTTTACCAAGATGGAATTACGGAGGCTGCCTTTTAGAAAACTATGAAGTCAATGAAAAGTAATCCTTTAACGCGTTTTTAATTGAATATATTGTTATTATATACTGCTAAACTCAAAGATCTTTTTAACTCATTTTAACTGTGCGCAAAGAGTTACACGCACAATTTTCTACTTAGCATTAGATATCTGCCATAGTTATGATAACATGCATAAACCATTGATCTTAAGATATAGGGTATCATCTCAATACCATGTATACGCGGGCACACCTGCCGCCTCGCGGCCCGCAAACCATTAGGAGGGTCGCGCTTACAGAGGATGGCCTATAAACGTGTCTAGTATACATTAAACTACACTTTGAAACCTTAGATTTTCCAAAAATAAGTGGCGTTTGTTTTGGTTATGATTTACATAGGCCGAGACAGGCCAATAGCACACACGAAAATCTTCTTATATCCCTATCTCGTTCTAACAAGCGTATACTAGTCTCTTTCTCTTTCCAGATGCCGATCTAATCGATGAAATTAACTGTAATTTTAAAATATTAGTCAACGAATGCTATTACGTTATTTTATTAGTGTGTGAATATTGATTAATTTTCATAATTGGTTTAATATCTTTTGTTATGTGAACAAACTAATAAAAAATGGATGCGTTAATTTATGTACGTACGTTAAAAGTAAGACTTCTTTGAATAGTCTCACTAGATGTTATATGACGTTGTGCCGTACAACATCGAGTGTGTCTGTCTTCACCGCAATAAAACAAGAAGTTTATCAAGCAACTTCACAGCGTAGTCTTTGTGTTACAATGTGCGCGCACATCGTCAAAATTCATCCTTATTTTTTTCATAACGCGCCTCAATAAGTATAACTTACAAATTGTATAGTCTCAAAAATATTATAGCGTTACAATCTGCGATACAATACGACGTCTAGCGTTACAATTATGAACTACGTATTCAACTAAAGAGCATTCCTCATAATTGATTTCAACATCTATAATTTACTTCTAGATGGCACTAATATGGAATTGAAAAAAATAAAACCTAGTGTGATTATCTCCACCTCAATAAACAAGACGTTTGGCAATCAATTTGTCAGTGTAGACTTTTGTTAAAAAGTGCGCGCACATCGTAACAATTCACTCTTATTATTATTTTTCATATTTCACCTAAAGAGATAACTTCAAAATTGTAAAGTCTCAAAAATATTATATTGCCATCTAGCGTTACAATTATGAACTAAATAGTCAATCAAAGAGCATTCATCAATTGATTTGAACATTTTTAATTTATTTGTAAATGGCACTAATATTGTATTTAAAAAAAAATCTAGTGTGACTATCTTCACCTCAATAAACAAGACGCTTGGCAAGAAACTTCACAACATGACTTTTATTACAAATTGCGCGCACATCTTAAAAATTCACTCTCATCATTTTTTCATAACGCGTCTAAAGAGTTGTAACTTTAGTAATACTGTATTCATAATTTAACGCAGAGGGATATCAAAACATTGATGTTCAGCATAAGCATATTGGGTTGATTAAGATTGTAAGTATTTGTTTTTTGGGTTTATTCAGTTGCGAATACATATTTCTGTTTACTTCATTAATAGACTAGAATATAATGATAATTGTATCTGGTATTATATAAAAAAGTATTTAAAGACGGCCACACTATTCTAGGAAGGGGGAATGGCCTTCTAACACTGCGGTAACATAGCTAGCCAGCACATACAAACTGCATAAGTCAGTATAACAATTTTAACTAAGGTATAATAATAATTTTGCACGTTTTTAATGTTATTTGTGTGTGGCAACACTGACGTGCGCGTCAGTCTTTCAATTTTTAATTTTGTTGTAGTTTTTTTATTAGTTTGTGCGTGGACTATGCATAATATTGCCACGGCATGTGCGGTGTATAAATGAGAAATGTCTACACAGCGATTTAGGGTTACCTATGTATTTGTAGCTGTACAATTTATTGTGGCCTGCCTTAGTTATTAGAAATGTGGTGACCGTTTGTATGAATAGCAAATATTTATAAGAAAGTATAATTATATACATATATTTTGGAGTAAATACCATTATGTCACTATAGAAATTGTAATTACACTAAAATAGACAAATTTTTAAATTTCCTGCAAATTTTTGACTCCAATAGGTTTGGATGCTTCGTTAATAATCGTCTTCAGTGGTCATAAACTCTGCAAGTATATTTTATATCACTGATAAAGTTACAGTTTCGATATTTTATGATTCACCTGGCAACACTGACAATTGGGGAATTATATGGCAAAAGTAAAATTGAATATACACTAAAATCATAACTGTGAAAGTGACTGTCAGTCTGTTACATTTTTAATCGACTTCAAAAAAACGAGGAGGTTCTCAATTCGAATGTATATTTTTTTATGGATGTTCAGCCATAACCTCTTTGTTTATGAGCGATTTAGATGTTTTTTTTTTCATTGGAAAGTCGTTGCCTCACGGGTGGGCCAATTTCAGTAGCATTCGACCTCGGACTTCGAAGACACACCAGACAACTTCTCGAAATAATTGAAATCTATTTTCTTTTTTGTTATTAAGATTAAACCTCTGAATCGATTTCAATGAAATTTGGCATAGAGTTAGTCTGGGATCTGTAAAAAGACTTAGTTCGAAATAAACTAAGACAAAATCTATAGAGAAGGCTAGTATAATATTTTTTACATTTATCTATGTTATTTTTCTCTAGTGATGAAGCATTCGAAATATATTCTAAAGGTCAGTTACGAATATCTTATGCTAGAGTTTGTAGAGTAGTGAATTAGTTAAGAATATTGTTGCAATGTTTATAAATAAACTTTTCAAAAACGACCGCATCTTTATTTTATCAATTTTAAAATTATGTTTTGCATCATAACAAGACCTGAATCATAAATAAATTTCCTATGTAACAAATGTGACTATGTAAATTATTTGAAATATTTTTTTTAATATAAATAATCACAACATGTCTGAAAGTAAGCCGCTTACATAATGGCGGGCCGTAACATAAATAAATAAAGATATTCTTAATGATACTCGTATATCGACATTGAAAATGATGATACCGCACTTGTACCCCGCCTCAATCAACGCGAGTTTGTATTACAATGATATTGATGATATTATGGCATAAGGAATTCATCTTAATAAAACCATAGCAAGATGGTGGAGTATTTTCTAATGACCGCCTGGCCAGCTACTACCATCCTCAAGTTGATATTCAGTCGCCAAGGACATATATATTGTAATAAGATGAGCGATGGGCAGCGTGACGTCACTCGGGAACAGTGTTTATTGTGGTTGACTTATTAACCGAGGTCTTCACCATCCATAGATCGTGCGAGAATCACTTCACCATTTTTTTTCGAACTGACTATACCGTTAGCCATAAGTGCCCTGCAGCCTCAGGCGGTTTTTATCTACACTATCACTTAAACCCTGTCGTTGCCTGCTTATGAAGTGCGTGCGGTCACAAAGCATACTCGTTACTAGTGCGGGGGTCAATAGTACGAATACTCATTGTACGTATACTATAGTTGTACTTTTAATTGTATGTAGTAAATTGACAGTTCAAAGAAAAATAACGTTACCATACTAAAACTAATAGTGTTGGGGTAGTGAATGATTTGGTGTAAACAACGAATAATAAAAAAATGGTTTAATTTCAAAAAAATCGTATATAAGATGTGGAACATAAGAATAATCAACAATTATTAATAAAAGTATTTTTTTATATTTTATTCTAATAGAAACGAACTTAAAAAAATAATAATTTTCTACTTTTGCTTATTTTATTGCTTCTGGCAACCCTAGAGGTAGAGGTAGAGGTATTTAAGACAAGTTATTTAATTTTAAATAAAAAAGTTTGCGTTTAAGTACATTATTTAGATTCATTCAATTTCGTTCATTCTTACACCATCTTATTATCTTTTTTTTGTCAAAATCTGGTAACTCTTCAACTGTCAAGTTACTGAATATTAAAAGTCCTAACTAAGTTAACTATAAGTTATTCCATAATGAAATTTAACATTACATGTTGGTAGAAGAAGCCGAGCCTTGTAACACTATATGTTCCGGCAGCTGCACCTTAGACCCAGCTCCCTTTCTATACTCCCTTCAACCACATCGTCACTTAACCTTAGTTGAGATTGAGATTAAATAAAGTAATATATCGATAAAAAATGTAACTTTAAAATCCGTTAACTCTATTACCGATAGACCTCATTCCGTCTTCTCCCTTTCATAACAGAACCACACTCGCTGGGCCTCGGAGCCACAGGTTTACGGTAACCTCCATATCAGCACGAACAAAGAAGTTCGCTACGTTATATCTTTGCCGTATTGTTAAGCTGTGGAACTGTTTCACGGACAATATGTTCTCTCCTTACTTCAACATGGAGTCAAACGTAACGTACACAAACATATGAGCAGGCCGGCATGACAGCGACAACTGTCGATTAATTTTTTTGCCTTCGCTGTTCACCATTGTTAGATTAAACTGAGCTTCCCATCAGGAACAATGCAGTCACTTTACTGTACTACGGATAAAAAAGGCTAAAGCTAATAATGATAATAAGTTCATGTAATGAAAAAAAAAAAACATTTCAATGTATTAACTGTACTTTATTTATGCAGCTGCAAGTACCTAAATAGTGGCAATTTTGGAGAAAGTAGGCACCTAATTATTATTATTTCCTTGGGCAATGTACAGACATATTATGAGGTCAAGCAAGTATTTACAAATATTTCTACTGAAATTAGCATTCAAGAAAACCCAATTCCTATCTATTATGGAAGTTTTATCGAGTCGCATATTTATGTAGGTACAGGTTGATGCTGTTTAATACTAGTTAAAATTACACACGGTAATAGTTTTATATCTTCAATATCTATGCATATTATAAAACTCAACGCCCCTGCCTGTCATTTATGTTCTTTTCAGGGATGTTATGGATATGAAATTTCGGATCTGGATATGGATACGGATATATGAATGATATTATATCGGTTTCAGATACGGTTACGGATATGAAATTATTTCGGATTATCCGTTAGTTTCGGTTATAGATATTAGATTTTGAAGAAATTGTAAAAGTAAAATATAAGTAGATAATTATTGGGCTTTATTTTAAGTTGCCATTTGGTATTCCAATCAGCCATATAAGTAATTATTATAGCTACTCATTTTAAAGCGTTTCCTATCGAGTGAAAAAGCAAAGTCATAGTAAAGTTTATTAAATAAACAAAGAACACTGTTTACATTTTGCGAAATCTGTATTCACGTGATCAAAGAGTGTCCAAATTAAAATAGACTTAGGACGTATGTTGTCCTAATAAAATCAATTTGTTGTGTAAGTAAATCCTACAAGAGTAAATGACTGACTGGCTATGTCCAAGCAATAGATATAAACAATGCACAGAGGGTTTTTTTTTTCGATCTGACTATACTGTTAGCCTTAGGGGCCCTGGAGCCTTTACGGCTTTTACAGCTTTACCGGGCTTGGGCACAGAGGGTACGCGCGCTCCTCGTATATCAGTTCGCCCGGGCAAAAAACAAAACATGTCATAACGTGTCTCATTTAGACTCCGCCCCTATCCGAAATTATTCGAAACATCGGATACGGTTACGGTTACGGATATTTTTTATTTCGGATATCCGATAGTTTCGGTTACGGATACAGATATCCATAACATCCCTGGTTCTTTTCACACGAAAACCACTAATCTAATTTACTTGATTTTTTCTTTAATTATTATTTAGGTTATCTGGCTAGGTTATAGGATATATTTTATTACATAAAGTAATATACGAAAGAAGTAGTGAAGATTATGATGAATTAATTCAGAAAAAAGACGCTTTTAGAGCGACTCAATGGCTTACGCTCAGTAAACCATAAGAGTTAATATACTAACTACTAACTACATTACCAAGTCAGATTGCGAATTCTGTGAGTTTGTATATATAAATATAGATTTTTTATACAACTATTGAGCAAACAAGCATAGAGCCCGTGTGATGATAAGTGGCTACCGTAGTCTATGGACGCTTGTAATACCATAGATATCACGCTCACCCGAGCAATTGTGTACTCATGACAGGTTCCTCAAAGTAAAAAAGGATCTGCCTACACTGTGTCTTCCGTTACGTGGCCGCCACTCGAGAACTTTTTGGCCCCATGTGCCCTCTTTTCTACGAGCTACGTGGCCCGCGCACTGCCACTTAAGTCTAGCTATTCTTTGGGCTATGTCGGTGACTTTGGTTCTCCTGCAATCTCTTCTTTTCTGATTTGATCATGCAGAGAAACTCCGAGCGTAGCCCACTCCATTGCATTTCAATAATAAATAAATAAAATCACGCTAATTCACGTTTACCGTTGCCAACTATCCCAGCAATAATTGCCCTATGGCCGCGTGTAAGGGCACCGTGTCGATCGACTTGGGTTCGAATCCTTGCAATGAGCCTGAGCTTTCGGTGAAGGAAAACATCGCGGTGAAAGCATAGCATGATGGTAGGGTATTTTCTAATTTCGGCTAGCTACTACCCTCAAGTTGAAAATCTGTCGTCAAACAACTGTAGATGTGTTCCGGCAGCTCCACTCGAAAGCTAGCTTCCTCTCTAGGCTTAGTATGCCACCATCTTCGTCTACATTGTAACTTAACATCAAAAGAGATTGTAGCTATAACACTAAACATACAAACATTAAAAAAAGTCTAAACAGCCTTTTTTACGCGGGGAAACCTTTCACGTGTGCCTATCTCTCGCCTGGTAGCATTCTTTTAATATTTTTTTCGATCGGACTATACTGTTAGCCTTAAGGGTTTGAAGTCTCAAACGGCTTTTACAGCTTCACCGCGCTTGAGAGCGAGCGCTGAAGGCACTCAGCCGCCAAAGCGTGGCGACAAGCGAAAAGGTGCCAAAGTGTCCGAACCTCGGCTTGGACTGTTGTCTTATATGCAAACATTGCTATCTGCCTAATTCCCTATCCGTAATTCGATCTAACTAACTATACATATATACATGTTTCTGCCTTCTGGGAGGAGGGAAGACCATGCGTATATGGATTTAGTAATCTGTCAATTTTGGTCTAAACAAATTTAGGCAAAAAAAAATATCTCTTACAGAATCTATGTACATGATCTATGAGTGAGGGAAAAAACTATGTAAGCCTATAAAGTATAAAAAAATCACGACACTTGCTTACTGTGTCGGCAGAAATAATGAACTGTTACATCACTCTTTATTTGCTAAATATTGGGGAGGCCGAAGAAAACACCTATTTAGGAAAACTTGGAATGTTTGTATCTGGACACACTAGTGCTGTCTATGAGTAGCTAATGCCATCTGTTATTGAGTAGCTAGAATGTAATAAATTTATTGAGTATAAGATATTACTTCCGATTGCATATCTATACAAAAATTGCTCACTTAAATTATTATTTTCTGAAAATAAATCCTAGCTAGATCGATTTATTACCCCCTAAACCTCCTGTATACTAAATTTCGTGAGCTGTTTCCGAGATTCAGATTATATATATATAAAAGAATTGCTCGTTATAGATATAAGTATTATATCCCTTCGACACAAAACGTATTTAACTACGCTTTTGTGAACTTTATTAAAGTGTTTTTTTTATTTAATCCGTACCTACAGTTAAGTCTATACGTTTTTTAATAGAACTAAGATGACATAGGGGTTTCAAATTCTTACTTGTGCTGACAAAGGGAGCGGAATAATATTATTTTTATTATAGAACATCGAATTTCGTTACATATTTCTTACTAGAAATAAATTAGTGTTTTGTGAACTGACATACTTCAACATAAAATAAAAAATATACCTCTTATAATTGGCGTGACTTTATAGGTATCACAAGGGTGTTGCCGACCTTAAATTTCCATTCCCTAAGGAGCTCTGGAAACCCTACTAATCGCAGGAACAAAACACAAGGTCATTTGGATGCGATCTTCTGTAGAGTAGAGGTATTACACCAGTCTGATTGTTCCAAGCAGAGATAAATTTCCGAAGAGATTTTCTGTGCCCTTTTGAGGCATTGACACATACGGCAGTGTGCCAACCAAGTTCGAAAAAAAATACAGCGACACACCTTCCAATGTGTATATTTACACGAATCATTTCGAGCTACTTTCGACCTATCCATAAGTCAAAAGCTATTCGCCCTACACACTTGAAATTTTGTATCTTTAAACCTCCCTTGAACACTCAGAATCCCAAATTTCACGAACATACCTATTATAATTCTCGAGTTATTGGGGTCTGACAAAACAATTTTCAGTAAAAATAAAATCTACTTCAATTATTTTGAGCAGTTCTATTTTTTCCTTATTCCTCCTTCCTTCTTCCTTTTTTTCTCCTCTATTTTTTTTGAAATCATTGATAATAATCAGTGACGATAATGGTGAATTAATTCGGAAAAAACGCATATAGGGCACTTAAATGGCTCACGCTGAGTAAACCATACGAGATATATTAAATTAATGTCCTACATAATCGTAGATCTTAAAATGACCTATAAAAAAGTCAGCGATAACATATGTCTATCTTCTAAGGATCACTCACAATAAGCATTTTTGTCTACCGTCTTTTGAGCGGAGGCAGCACGATTCGCGAGTGCGCTCGACCGACGGCATTTTGTAGTCCACGCGATTTTAAATTTGATATTTTTTATAACATTGTCCTGGTTAATGGTTCAGTATGTCCTACATTTTTTTTAACTGACTATACTGTTAGCCTTAGGGGCCTTGGAGCCTTTACGGCTTTTACAGCTTCACCGGGCTTGGGAGCGAGCGCGGAAGGCACTCAGCCGCGAAAGCTAGGCAACAAGCTCCAAGGGTGCCAAAGTGGCCGAACCTCGGCTTGGGCTGTTGCCGATCATGCGAAAAAGTCGCGAACTATTCTAACACGTCCTACATCTCTTCTGCAAATATTTGTGTTGCACGTCTTCCTTTGTCATTCAAATAAGGCGGAGATAAAAAATAATCAACCTGTATACATCGATAGCGTTATCGTCACAATTGTTACATTAAATCGCAGTTTAATTAAAAAAACATATGTACTATGTTTATCAGTTTATCATAATATACATCGAGGATATAATCGTTACGTTGAATCGTCCATGAAAATTATATTGTAAAAAAATGATAATATATTTCAGTTTAACAAGTGAAAGAGAAAACTGAATCGTGATTTGTTGTTTTGTATTTTAATGTTTATAAAATCAACAAGATCCGGTGAATGTAAGTAAATTATATAGTAAAAATCTTATAAGTAGATTGAAACGTGTAATATGTTATTTTTAAACTAAATAGGTAAATAAACATGAATTACTGTTCGTTCAAAGTGTATCACTTGTGAACGGCTGTACCGTTTTGACAATTTTTTATTGTGAAATATTCGTAATAATCCGAATTAGGTGTTTAGAGGAAGAAAAGTTGCGCGTAAAATTAGTAAATTATGCAAAAACTGAAACCTTACCTGTTTAAATGGATTGTTTTATGAATAAAACGCATAACTCAAGGTTCGAACAATTGATATGATCATCATCTTAGCCGAAAGATGTTGTTCTGTGCTGCTTGCATCTAGCGGGTCCCTCACGTCCCCCAGGTCCGCTCACGCTGCGTCTTCCGGTACGTGGCCGCTACGCGAGAACTCTTTGGCACCATCGGCCATCTGACCCGGCCACTACCACTTCGTTATGATACCGAAAACATTTCGGGAAAATTCGAGATAGATGGTGTTGTATATAAATTAGATTATAAGATATGGTATACGAATATTAGATGATATTATACATTTTCTATTGAAAACATATGGAACGAATGTTATAAATGATATAATTATCATGTTTTAAGGTGACTTTGTCTTGATAATACTAAGTAATAGAACTTGGCTTATAAGTATGTAAGCGGCACGGTATGATGGCCGCTTTGACGTATATCTGCTCATGAAGTTACGAATAAATTTTTGAATGAGGAAATTGTTGTACTTTATTCTCAATAGTGACTTACAGTTAGTCATGAAATTTATCGAATGTATAATTTTGGGACACAAAATTAATTTGATACACTGATTTCTAAACGAATATATATATATTATGGTCTAACTATATAATATGGTCCCGCGAACAAATCTTTTCACGTTTTTACTAACAAAAGAACAGCGCCATTTGACAGAATCCTTAATGGATTATAATTATTAGTGTATACATATTTACCGCACAACTCGGTATTTATACTTTTCAAAATTTGAAATTAAAAAAATGTGAAATCTAATATGTTCGTTACATATAGGATCGCTGGCCAGCACAACTACTACCTCCAGCAAACTCGCGTCAACGCTCAATGCAAAACAAAGCAGTTTCGACTTGACGTTGGTTCGTAAAGACCAGACTGTATATTTTAATTTCTTTTTGTTAAAACTTATTAATCAGCCACTACTTGCAATGCTAGTTATAAATCCACAAAACTTATTGATACGACTAGCATTTGATGATATTTGCTTGCGAAAATAAATTCTCATTTTCACGTCAATGTTGTAATGTGTCAAAACGGCCATCATAGCGTGATGTAATGTGTAATTTCTAAATGGTTTCTTTAGTGAGGCATTGTGTCAACACTATGCCTGATAGTAAGAGAGATGCCTGAGAAATCGGCAATTCATCGGCTATCGTTCCTCTCATGCTGGTCTACAAGCTCCTCAGTGGCTGGATATAAAGTGATTGTGTTACACTTGGTGTATGGTGGTCACAATCCAGTCGGACATAATTACACATAGTGGTATAGGCGTGACACGTTCCGTGATCAGCTGGTCTATATCTAGTAATCAGGACGGGGTTGTAGGAATCTTTACTCGACTGGACCGCGTCTTATTTTGGTTGGACATTCAACTGCAGAGATGCTTGCAGGCTGGCATGACAGCTACGACCGGCGATTGTTACCGTTGTTTAAGCATCATAGTGTGCTTGCCAGCAATCGCTGTTAGTAAAAAATAATAAATCGTAAAAAAGGATTAGGCATTTCAAATATCAATACCCGTTCTTCAAGGTGCGGGTATCGTCAAATACCCGGTACAAATACCAGGTATCGAAATACCTCTAAGTATCATATATGGGTGGATGTGGTCTCGCTAGGTAATCTTCATCTATGCTTTATGCATGCCTATACGCATGAAATTCTACTTCGTTTTAATAGAATGTATGTGATGAGATAAGTGATTGAAGTAAAATCTTTCCTTCCTATTTTACCATGCTTAACTCTGTCAGCTAAGTAGGTAAGGGAGGTAGTTAACGTAATCAATTAAAAATTACAACTGACATTATAAAAATCAAAACATTGTCAACGCACACAAAATACCGTAAATTTTAAAATATATTCGAACACTATAATATTTTCTATCTTTGTAATCATAAAGGATACGTTACCATGAAAAACTGTATGACAAAATAATTATTATGCTTTAGCATTGTTAGGCAATTATGTTCCTTAAATTCATACGCACCTGTATCAAATTTGCGGTGCTACTCATTTCGGACAAATCGGAGTCGGACTCATGAGAAATACCTGCAAATATCAGTACCCGGTCATCAAAGTGCGAGTGGGTATTGTGAACTCAAGCCCGGTAAAGCTGTAAAAGCCGTAAAGGCTCCAGGGCCCCTCAGGCTAACAGTGTAGTCAGTTCGAAAAAAAAAAAAAAAAATATTGTGAACTATAGGCGTACGCGGCCGGCCCGTACGGATAACGTAATACCTTTAAGGTATGTATCGGGTATTTCGGTGTGCAACCGGTGCGCGTACTGGTAAGCTCGTACCGGGTGTTAATACCTGAACTAGTATATACCTCTCATGCCTAAAAATGATAGAAGATCGGGTCCAGTGCGATCTTTAGGTGAAGCATACGCCCAGTAATAGTCAGATACTGGCAGATATTAATTTTTGTTATCTTTTTTTTACATATCAATTTTTTGTTATTTTATGAAAAGGAATTTATGAAGGATTGACGTTTGTTTTGTAATAACTTTTTATCTTTGGAATTTAAATAAAATCCATCATATGATAAAGGCAGCCGCGGCTATTCAAAAAATTTTGATTTCTTAGAAATGCATATCTTAAGTAAATATATCGTTTAATGATTTTTATTGATAAAGAACTTTTTAGGGTTCCGTAATCAAAATAAAAAAAAAAAAAACAGAACCTTTATAGAAGGTCCATTTTCTCGAATATGTCTTAAGGTATAACAAACTCCAATTTAGTATCGAATACAAAAGCAATGATGGCTCAGTGGTAGCGTGTGCGACTTCGCGTCGATTGATGTGAGTTCGAATCACTGCAATGAGCATGAGCTTTCGGTAAAAGAAAACATAACATGGTGGTAGGGCTTTTTCTAAGCCCGCCTGGCTAACTGCCACCCTCAAGTTGAAAATCTGTCGCCAAGCACCAATAAGTGTGTTCCGGCAGCTGCACTTGAGAGCCAGTCTTCTACTAGGTTAAGCCTGTTATCATCTTGGGCCACATCATCACTTAACATCAGTTGAGATTGAGGCCACTACGCAAAACCCATAAAGTGAAAAAAATACAAAGGCCTATGGCCACATACTGCTGTAAAACAATCTTGTTTCCAGGTTAACTCAATAAAGAATTATGACCGTCCAAAATAAAAGTCCTACTCACTGATCGATTATCAAAACCTATAGGGTACGTAATAAAGGAATAAATCCGATAATAAATCATTTCAAATACCGTGTGAAATTATTACGCGACAAACAATTATTGACAGTTAATTACATACATTTTACTATTTATACGAGTGCCTACAATTAATTTGTCAATTAAGCAAGTGCCGTCGTGCGTCCAAGATATTGGAGACCGTTTTTTTTTTATAAAAGCAAGATGACAATTGTACGATCCTCTTGATGGTAAAAGGTTACCGTGGCATATGGACGCTTGTAATATCAGAGGTATCACTAGCGTGTCGCCGATCTTGAACCCGCTTTCCCCAAGGAGCTCTGAAATCCCTACTTACCGCTAGACCAACATAATGTTATTTGGCTGATATCTTCTAAAGGGCGGAGGTATTTCACCAATCAGACTGCCCCAGGTAGAGAGAAATCTGCAGAACTACTACAAATAATATTAAAACACGGAACCCAAGGTGCGAATTCTTCTGTTTATTTGTCAACATAAACAGCCATATATTTATCATCATTTATTTATAAATAAATAATCATCCAGATAGAATAATAATCTATAATTATTATTTATTAACAAAACATTAATAGTTTCATAAAAAGTAGTCAATGCGATTACTCTCAATAATATGCACATCGAACAAGTTAACACATTCATATATTTAGACAGCATAATTATTTATGACATTGGTCTACACCTGATATCATAGCCTGAATGTCGACGGCAAAGAAAGTTTATAATGATAAAAAACATTTATTTAGACCGAGGATATCAAAACATGATAACAAGGAATTAATTTAAATAAGTGTATGAAGCGTAACTTTGTATGGGTTTGAAACATGGACGATGACAAAGAGAGATGGGGAATGATTAGAAGCATTCGAAATGTGGTGCTGGAGGAGGATGGAGATTAGATGGACGGAAATGAAAACGAATGAAGAGGTATTAGACATGGTAAAAAGAGGAGGATATTACTAAAAATCGTTGTATATAGGAGATGTTTGGTGAGGCATATGATTCGACACGACGACCTATTAAAACTATAATAGAAGAATAAATTAAAGGGAAGAGGAATAGAGGAAGACCAAGAAGGACATTCAGTAAGTGAAGAAAAAAATAGGCGTCGTATCAATACGTCAAGAGGAAGGCACAGTGTAGGGAGAGCTGGTTCTTAAATTTGATATATACTTATTATTTTCCAATCTGAGGTTTACAGAAAATAATTTTAATGAAGCCCATTGAATTACACGATTTGAGAATGACTTGAATAACAAAAATTATCAATTCACTTAATTTGATATTAACATGTTCCTATAAAAAAAATGAATTTTTGTATCAATCGTACAAAATTAAAAAGGGACGGCACGAGATGCTACTTTTAATTTTGTACTAGCTGTGACCACGGATTCACTTGCGTATAATTAAATAGAAATCGCTGATTGATGATTTATAATACTTCATTATAGACAATATTTTTATCTTGCTGCCAGGGTTATGCGTCACAACTCACACGGCTCGTTCGCGTCACTACACCTATTATATAGACATAGACCCGAGCCGAGTGTTGTGTTATTTTCATTTTACATTATCTCTGAAACTATTCGTCCAAATAACATGCTATAAAGGGCAATGTTTATCTTCATAACATTGCCTCGATGATGAAGTAACTTTTGTTCGTAAGGATTAGTTTGCCATGCCTACTAATAATTCTAATAAATCACTTTTCAATTTTGCAATAAAAATAAAATACTTAACACTAAATAAATAAAATAACTTAATAAATTAAAGAAAATACCTTATTGTGGTTTATGTATAGAAGATAGGCATATAGTATCACTGACTTTTTTTTAGATGTATTAAAGAGCAATATTTTTGTACGACATTGTATTTACGTATCACTAACCATTACGCCAGCGCACGCGGATAATGCAGTTCGGGTGCCAGGTTTCACCCGACTTAGTTAACAAAAGTCTATATTTAAGGCTAGCTGAGAGATTTAGCCTAATTCTATATCCTGTACTATTCCACGTGAATCTGGCAATCATATACAAAAAAAAGGTGTGTGTGCGATTCACACACGATAGAAGTGAAACTTCATTTTAAAAGGCATTTTCTATTTTATTTAAACAGTGTGCAATATACATACACTTACTTTCTCGCTCTGGCTCACACAAAGAGAGACCGATAATGTGCGTTAAACGTTTAACGTTTAACATTTAACGTTTAACGCTTGGAAGTCGCATAAGAAGTTTCACTTCAAAAAAGGGTGTGTGTGCGATTCATACACGATAGAAGTGAAACTTTATTTTAAAAGATATTTTACATTTTATTTAAACAGTTTGCAATATACATACACACCGACATTTGCTCTCTCGCTCTGGCTCACACAAAGAGGAGAGACCGATAATGTGCGTTAAACGTTTAACGTTTAACATTTAACGTTTAACGCTTGGAAGTCGCATAAGAAGTTTCACTTCAAAAGAATTTTTCGAATCCTACTGGTAGATTTGCGTGTTTAAACATACAAACAAGAACTATGATAAGCACACTACTATTCAGAAACAACGTGGATCACTGATATATCGGAAATCCACTGGCTGACTCAGAAACGATACAAACTAACTCTGTGATAGATTTATCACCATGTGTATGATCATTGCCACTTAGCTTGATTACTGGATATACACTGAAAGAAAGAAAATAAAGAAAAGAAAGAAAAGAAAGAAAAGAAAGAAAGAAAGAAAGAAAGAAAGAAAGAAAGAAAGAAAGAAAGAAAGAAAAGAAAGAAAAGAACAAAAAGAAAGAAAGAAAATATATTTATTGCAGATAACGTAACGGGCACGCGGTTTTTAAAGACAAAATTAACATCACATAAAAGTTAAAAACTAAATAAGAAACATTAAAAAACTCGATAACGTTATCATACAAACCCATGTGCCGTAGTACCAATGCAAAGGGCGCTCAACTCAGCATAAGCTGGCTACCACTGTTCTGAGTGACCCCAGCGCTGATTTTCAGTTGCAGCCAAGTGGGTTTACAGAAGAAGTAAAAATATTTAAACTGCAGAAGAAAAAGTAAAACATGTATTTAAAGTATTGTGTAACATTATTAAATAATACTAGAATATTAGTTATATGTAATAATTTATAAATACATATATTTTAATATATAATAAATACGTATAATATAGATAAACAGGATTAATTAAACAAAAGAAAAAGGAGTCAAATAGCCGAAATGTCCAGATTACAGTTTTCGAAACACTCCTGAGATTCCAGTAAATAATTTCTAATTTCAAATGATAGTCAAGGTTCATCCTATGACCATCATTTTGTGCGCAGTTTTGTTATTAGCATCCATACATCAGCACCATATTTCATAATATTGTCAAGTGCCACGAGTGATGTGAAAAAAATACGATTCACGATTTTATATATAATTTTTAAATTGTATGCTAATTTACAAAAACAACGTTTTAATACAGAGAAAACAATTCACATCTTCCCACGAGTTTGATATAAGTGCATTTTATATCATTTTAATATAAATATAAGTGTATAGATAGGTATTAATTTAATTTAAAAAAGTCCATTTATTAGAGTGAAATTGATTTTATCTTAACATTTGCATCGTTAACGATAAAAAGTGAACGGTATTATGAATTGAAAATGTATTACAAAGGTATGTAATAATTTTATCAGTGTTTTTAATGTCCTTTGTTAATGCTTAATGACTAGTTGATGACGTATCTAAAAACTGCTTTTCTGGGTGTAGGATAAGACGATATGTCCCTCTCTTGGCTTGTCGTTTTTCGGTATCAGCTCGTTTCATCGTTAAAACACTACAATCGGTTCGGAAAACATAACAGTCATCGAGAAAATCCGTAATAATGATTACAATTAATACTGATATTAAATATTTCATTGGATGTACGAGATGTTTCCAGACATCATAGTCCCTAATAGCCCTGCATGGGCTATTAGCTGAGTGATTACATTGTATTTTAATTTGTGTATTAATATGTAATTTTACTGATTTTTTATTTATTCTGTTGGCGTGCTAAATATATAAATAAATAAATCACTATCATTCACGTAATAATCTAGAAAAACCTTTTGACAGTAAAACCAGCTTGAAATGGTCCTGGTAAATCGTTTGGCAATTGTTTAGCAAATCGGAAATGTGTTTAGGAACCTTTTTTTATAACTTAATATTATTACCTAAGACAATGACTTACTTACTGAGCTTAAAACACGGAATGAGTAATTTGTGCTTAATCTAAGTTTTAAGTAATTAAAATATGCCGGTCGTTTACAAAATCTGGTTTCTTTAAACTTTTGTGAACATAAATTTAATTATAGCGGACATATCAGAAGAGCAAAGTTTAGATTTTTTTTTTATCGTTAAGGTTTGGCTTATTGGCCACAATCTCACCTAATGTTAAGTGACGATGTGGCCCAAGATGATAACACGCTAAACCTAGTGGAAACCTGGCTCTCAAGTGCAGCTGCCGGAACACACCTATTGGTGCTTGGTGACAGATTTTCAACTTGAGGGTGTTAGCTAACCAGGCGGGCATCAGAAAAAACCCTACCACAATGCTATGGTTTCCTCACGATCACTTCACCGAAAGCTCAGGCCCATTGCAGGGATTCAAACTCACGTTAATCGACGCGAAGTCGTACACGTTACTACTGAGCCATCATTGCTTCAAATATCCAAATCATTATTCAAAGGATTTATTAATACTTAAATACTTTTCTTCCTTTTTGCGGATGAAATCAGGATTCTCTATCAATATGCGTATGCAATTTTATTGATAAGTTCTGAGTTGATAACGATTATTATCGTGAAATTTATGTTGTATATCACATTATTCGCTTATGGAAAACAATATAATGCAAGACTAATTAGTGCAAGCGAGTTTGTACACGTTAAAATGTTTTTTAGTATTCCATATTATACAGGGTTACTGGTTAATCGCCCTATTCCTGCTATGAGGTTGTAGAGTTCAATACCGATGAATTATTATATCTAAGTCCCTGAGCATAAGTGACCCTTTTATAAGAAAAAATAAGCTTTAGTTGTTTTTTTTTTTTTAATTTACGAGGTAAGGTGTTTAAAATATAAATAAAGTATTGTCTTTAATCAAATTTTTATATTGTCCTCACTTACAAGACATTACAGGAGTTCATTATTATCACAAAAACTAAAAATCCACGTTTACGTTAGAAAAGATCAGAAGGGAACATTATAAATTTAATTGAGAAATTCCAAAAGATGACAAAAACAAAAAAAAACAAGTACATATTTCACGAGCATAATATTTTAAAAATATCTAGGGATATTTTAATAGCTTGACTGCCGTAAGCGCGACCCTCCAAATGGTCTGGGGGACGCGAGAGGGGAACAAGATACAGTGTTTCCACTTATAGGGATTTCGCCCTATTTAGGGCGAAACAATTACAATTATGCATGGTTTAGGGCTTTTTCAATTTTACAGGGATTAAGGGAAATTGGGGAAAATTGAACCTAAAGTTTACCCTAATATTTGCACCATTCGGCACTCAGTGTTTTACTATGCTCTGTAGCTCCACACTTCCACAGGCTTATTTCAGGGGATTCTCTCAAAATCTTGATGAATTAAATTTTTATAATTTTTGCTTCTCGCTAGTAAACATGTCATTACAATGGATAAATACGACATTGACGATAAAGTTTTATAATACCAGAAGTTAGTTTGTATTTCATGCTGTGTCGCGGAATGGACGGAAAAATATTGACAAAATATTCTTTTAGTGATACATTTGAGAATTAATATAATTACGTATGGAAGAAAATGATGACCAAGCGACTTCTACGTCGCAACATTTAGGATTATCAAGTAATTTATTTAATTCTGAAAACCCAATAAGTTTCAATTGTATACATAGATTTTTATGGTGAATATTTTACTATGATTAGCTATGAGTGAAGTTTATAATAGTAAAATATTCCATGACCATGCATACAAATTAAATTTATTCGTTTATTTTTAAATACTAAATTATCGGTCAGATCTACTTTGCCGCCTTTGATTTATGCGACTCAATGTTCAATTTTAGGACCACACGTGCTATTAGAAGTGAAGAAAAAGTCTAAGAGTATATAAAAATTAAAAAAAGAGTAATGCTTCGGTTTCTGTAAATCTATGATAGTGTTATATACTTATGTAATTTGTGTTAGTAAATATCTACGAGAAACATCAAATAATGTTTTACGTTTTTTTTAATTTTGCGGACTAAATCAAGCAATTTCGAAATTTTTTTAGGTTGCCCTAGCCTTAGTTGCCCGGAAAATGAGAATATTCAAAAAAAAACTCAAATTGCTTTTGTCTGTAACATTTTTTTAATGTAGGTACTGAAAACCATAAACTCACTATTAGGACGATGGTTATGCGTAATTATTTTTTGTTTTATTCGTTAGGACTTAGACAAGTTTTCAGGAGAAAAACATCTGAAAAGATGGTGCTGTGCTCGAGTTCCTGACCATAGGAAAGGACAGACCAACATCTGCCGGGACAGTAACCCTTTCAGTATTAGCGTTTAAAAGCACGCAGGTTAGTGCTTATAAGTCGATGTTGTTTGAAGATGTACCCTTCTAACATTGTATTGAGCGAATCAATACTTCTTCCCTCTCTACTTCAATCACTTCTTCAAAGTCTATGTCTCTTTGAGTACATCAGATTTTATGGATATCAGCGACAAACTGCACAATCTTTTTTGTAACATTGTGCTTCGTAATTAATTTTTTATTGTTTTCAATTTCGTGAAGGAGCGTTCACCACTGTGGTTAATTACTATGATGCTTAGAAATATTCTTATAGTAATTTATACATTTAATAATGTAGAAACTAATTTCAGAACATGAGTTATTCCTGAGATACAAGTATTCTGTTAAATGTTGACGTTCTATTTTCACTTTTATTTAACACGGTAAAATTAGTTATCAGTCGGTGATTTGTTTGGCAGGAAATAGGAGACCTCATCGATCGTGAGGTTTATAGATGTTGGAACCATTAAGGGGGTTGGTTACGATCAAAAATATTCTTAATGTTAATTTTTTTTTTATTAACTTTAAAAGTTGTGTTTAAACACAATCCCACCTGAAGTTATGCGACGATGTGGCCTAAGATATTAGCAAGTTAAGCCAAGAGGATTAACGGAGCTCTCAAGTACAGCAATGGAACACACATATTAGTGCTTGTTCAAAGTGCACATGCTGTAAGATTTAAACCCGCCTACTTCAAAGTGGTCATTAAGCAGGCTGAATTAGATTAAAATTCATTTGATTAATGCCGGAATTATGATAAATCATTACGTATTTAGGCGCCAGGCAAGACTCTTATCAAAGATACTTAAATGATAAGGTTATTACAGACGCAGATGTAATTTGTTATGTTTATTATTTATTGGAAACAGTTTAATTTTATTAGGCACTAAACATTTAACAAGACCAGCTTGTATATACCCTTTAAAATTAAAATAAGAAATATATTACTAAACGTAGCCCCTTAGAAGGCACTTATGACCGTGAAAATACTACTATAGATTCAGAAAACATCCTAGTCATCGATAAGAGTTGGCAAGAAGCTTAATCCAGGTTTTTTAACTGCGTAAATAATGTTTGGTGTTATTATTAACACCAAACATATCAAATTTTATAATTTGGTATATTATTTTATGGATATACAGAGGAGTCCTTTCCAGACATTACTATCATTCGCGTAATGATCCATCCTATTTACCTTTGACAGTAAAACCTGCTTAACTTGGTTCTTGAACGTATTGTCCAGCAAATCGGTAATGTGCTTAAGAACTTTATTGTTGAACTTGTCTTGCTAAGTCTAAAAGATGGGAGGAATAATTTGTGTTTATTCATTAATATTATACCGGTTGTTTAAGAGATCTAGTTTACCGCTGGACAAAGGCGTGTTCTTAAAAGAAGACACTGGCTTTAATCACCAGGTCAGCTTACGGTGTGTTAGTGATTTCAAACGCTGACACATTCAATGTTTAACTACATATAGTTACTAGAGCAACATTTCTCTTTTTTTATACTACATAGGTGGCAAACAGCCATACGGCCCGCATGATCGTAAGCGGCTACCATAGCATATGAACGCCTGCAATACCATAGGTATCACAAGCGCGTTGCCGACCTTTAACCCCCCTACCCCAAGGAGCTCTGGAAACCCTACTCACCGCAGAAACACAACACTAGGTCATTTGGCTGCGATCTTCTGTAGGGTGGAGGTATTCCACCAGTCGGACTGCCCAAAGTAGAGAGAAATCTCCAAAGAAGCGAAAGATTTATGTCAGGATCGTAGCAAGTGGAAGGACGTGGTCTCTGCCTACCCCGTTGGGAAAAAGGCGTGATTTATGTATGTATGTATGTAATTGGTCAATAGAACTTCGTATACATTTTCTAATTTTAAAACATCTCCCAAACAAAACGGTAGCTCCCTTTTTACAAATGTCCAGGGAGTTTTTGTGGCAACTCAAAAACCGTGTTTCTAATTATCATTTATGATCCACTCGTGCACAATAACAAAACTATATCAAGTTTAACGCCACCAATATTACATAATGTAGAGTTAAACAGCTTTTGAATCAATTTAAAATAAAAACCACCTCATGACAAATCAAGAACTCGCCAAAAACTTACCCTCTCTTCACCCTTAATCGATATTGTTACGAATTCAATTTAATGATTTATTACGTGATCAATAAAGGTGGGTGACGCTTCTGCAAACGAATCTTGTAGGTACAATTTATATTACTCATTTATTGATTTATTCATTTTTGGGAAACATACAGATTATTTTACTTACAGCTAATCTTAAGAAACAAACTCATACACCAATTATGTTCCACAAGTATTATTACACCCTGCACGTCGTATTATATAAGTACACAAATAATAATAATAATTTATTTACTAAATATAAATGTAGTATATTATTTAAAAGGAAAAAGGAGCGAAATACAATTCCGTAATGTCGGTTAACAGTTAAGTTACATCATGTTAAGTTATATAATGACATCACAATTACTACTAAAAGTGTCTTACTTGAACAAAATTAACCAATAAACATAATTTTATGAATGTTGTGGGGGGTCAACGCGCAACGTTAGCACAGTTCCTGGATCAATGCGTTCGACTGTCATTGTCGTTTAGACAAACGGGATATTTGACAATATCCCTCAATTAATGATTCATTGGCGGATGTTTAATCATTATCACATTCCTTCGATGGTGTAAGCCGATGGTATAATTATCTGGTATAACAGATTCACCGGATAATAAATTCAAGGCCTATGTCCAACGGATTTTACAGTGCAAATAAAGGTTATGATAGAATGAATATCTTAGACTTAGCGTTTTGAATAAGAAATTAATTATCATTATGAAAATTTAATGAAAAATATTTGTGTTATAAAAATCAAAAACCGCAAAGTAGGTCTGATCGATATTTTTTATATAATAAAATATTGTGTTTTTTTTTTGAAATCACGATGCAAGTGAGTTTTTTTTTTAATTTTTGATTAAAGCTCTGCCATGCACGTTTCTTCACCCCTACTCCACGGCCAGCTGTAATGCGACATGCAATAAATGAAGGAAAAATTTTGGGGCGATAGAATAAAAGTTTCACTTTAATAATAATATAATGTATTATTCCTAAGAAAAAAATACAAATTATTGAAGACATGTGACATACATTCATACTGAACTCATTGCATTTGAACTCGTAGTGTACGTACCTCGCCTTAATGCGAGTATATGGGTATAATAATGTAGGCTATGTGGACTGCTGTGACAAACTTAACTGTACGATATAAAAAACCCTTAATTATCTTTACAATACATATTTCAAGATATAATCAATTAATACTTCATAGATTAATTTTCTATGTTATAATACTAAACGTGTTTGTCATAAAGTCGTAATGTAACAAAGATCGCATTAATGATTTATATCGAAATTTTCGGCGTGTGTTGTAGCGCTCTATTATCATTATGATAATCTATGTTTTAAATTTGTAATTTAATTAAGGACCGACTGATTATTTATAGCATGTTTGGTGATTGACGTCGTTTGTCTATAAAGGCGGAGGTACACAGGCCTTTAAATCGGAACTGTAGCGTGTATGCTACTTAACGGCATGTAGAAGTAACAGGCACACTTTGGATACATTTGCAAGCCAGTTCACGAGACAGTACGTGTCAGTCACACGCTTTTTCGCGATGCAAAACATTCGAAGCGAATTAAATAGTATCGTATTGCTACTAGCAGTAGATTGTGTTGCTAAATTAATAAGAGAAAAAAAGGAAGAGATTAGAAGAAGACGGATTTGGCTTAAAGATTGGATTTGCAGAAGGGAAAAAAGTGGTGCAAGTAATTGTCTGCTAACAGAAATGCGACAAGAAAATGTAGATGTTTACAGAAGAAATCATTTAAGAATGCTTCCAGAAAAATTTGATGAATTATTGGCAATAATTGCCACTAGCTATCGCGTACGTTCACACGTGCCGCTTGTGCAGCCCTCCGCGGCCCCTCCCTCACATTGCATACAAGTAAATCAAATGTTGTTTTGTGTACTTGCTTGGCAGATACAGGCATGCCAGTTAGAATATACACAGCAGTTAGTATACATGACAGTAGGTGGAACGCGCAAGAAGCTGTTTTGCAAGTGTGCCAGCTACAGTCATGTGTATCCCGTCCCGTCTTAACAACTATGAGATAAGAGGGTACGATTTCTGGTCGGTAATAAATTTTATATGTTAAAGTGTCACGGTGACAATATAAATTATTATTTATCAGATTTCGGTTTAAATAAAATTAATATAATAATAATATCAGCCTGTAAGTTCCCACTGCTGGGCAAAGGCCTCTTACTAAGGGAAGGTATGGGCTTATTTACCACGACAATTTCAAATACCTCTTGGTGTTCCAACAGTTCTATATTTTCCCCACATACAGTAAGTACTCCGAGAACATTTTCAAGCGTTCATTCAGGTTTCCTCGCGATGTTTTCTTTCACCGTCAACCGATAGTGTTAACATTTTGAATTAGTAAATGTACGCGAATTGCGACAAATACATGCCGGGGTTCGAACCTGCGGACATCGAATAGATATTCCGCCTGTCTAAACCACTAGACCACTGCAACGTGACTACGGTTTAAATAAATTATACAAATTACAAATTCTATAATTATAAAAAAAAATGAGCTCATTATGCATATCTGATGAAATGTTTACTCGTATATAAAAAAATGTAGTTACAAACAATTTCGACTATAGATTATTATTTATAGTATTCAATATTCGACATTGCCAACGGCTACTATCCACCATCGCACCACTCGCTATTGACAGGGAGTTCATCTTCACACCTTGGAACCTAAATGGTTGCGGACAGTGCGGTTCCAGAGGATTTTCATTCCGTGAATGCACCGGATGTGAAATGAGCTCCCTGCTGAGGTTTTTCCAGGGGACTGGGTTCTTCCAAAAGGGAGTAAATAGGTTTTCAAAAGGTCGGCAACGCGCATGTGATGCTTCTGGTGTTGCAAGCCTCCATAGGCTGTGGTGACCGCTTACCATCAAGCGGACAGCATGCTTGTTTGTTACCTACCACCACCACGGTGGTAATATCATTATTTGTTGTTGTTTTGGGTGTAAGGTGTTCCCAAGTACTCGCAAGTACTGGACGAATGTCAGAATTGTGAGTTTGCTTGCGTATACCTAAGTATGATACTGATATATTTGGTTCTCTGATTACACAATGCCTGGGCTGATTCAACCTGATTGCCTATTACCTCTGCTTGCTGAGGTTTTATAGGGTTTCCCCCAAGTGGCCTCCAACCTCCCCTATAGCCACCCCGAGCTTCGCTTGACTGATAGAACTAAGATATGGAACTGATTACTGTTCGCAAACATTCGGAACTGGTTATCTTATCACTACCTGCAGAGAGCATCGTAACTGATATCTGAAATTGCTCATACCAACGTACTGTACGTAGACAGCCTCGTTACTGATTGACGGTAAACTGATTCCCACAATATTACCTTATAACACTATCTCTTGGATATAATAATATGTTCACTTACCAATTTGTTGCTCACTCCGACCTGGTTACCGTCGTAACTAAATAATCACTTAATCAGACAAGCGCGGCGTCCATCTCAATTCCTCGACCTCTCCGTTTTTTCTTACACCAATCGGAAACGGTTTCGACTTTTTTGTCCGCGCTCACGCCACTGTGTCCGCCACAGATAACCTTAAATAGACGCGCGCTAGTGTTGCCATTTACTCATATTAATTTCATTTGGTTACGTATTCTTCTTCTTTTTCCTAACTTGGCAACCGGTCCTCCTTATTAAAGACCATTACTACCATTATCGAGTGTATATAGTTTCCAGTGTTATGACGATTTGTATATCTTAACAAGATGGTGGTTCCCTTGTTAGAACTTTTTAGGGAGTTTTTGTGGCGTCTCAGAATTTATGATCAGTTTGGTTAAAATTGTTCACAACTAAAGTGAATTGGATGATACATAATAACCAGGAACATGCATTTATGTCGCCACAAAAACTCCCTGGACAATTTTAACAAGGAAGCAGTCATCTTGTTAGAGCTATTTTTGAGATTAAAAGAATAATTTATAAACATACTCTATTCAGGTGTCATTGGCAGAAATGCGGATGACACAATTGCCATTTAATAAAAAGAAGAACAGGATTTAGTTCAATAAAACTGAAAAATATTTACATAATTTAAGTGTCCTGTTATTTATAATCATTAATTATGATACATAATTTTACACTATAAAATGATTCGGTTGAACATAGATTTCGGTTGCACGCATTGAATCAATCGTTAAGATAAGAAACATTATCAGTGATTTTTTTTTTACCAAAACATAACAACTGATTCATGCAATATTACATACATTTTATTTGTAACTATTTGCATTTTTATGCTAAGATCCGGTAGTAAATAAGTCCTGAAAACTTTTCTAGGACCATAACGAACAAAAGTGAAAAGAATTTTACAGAGTTCTCTAATAGGGAATATGTTTGTAGTTTAAATACAGGTAAAATATTTTTGTTTGGAATCTTTATTACAGTAGAATTAAACCTATAATTTTTATTTATTTATTCGCTTTTTGATTATAGATTTTCATTATTAAAAAGTTTAAAAAATTCGCGGGATATTTAAATCGCAAAACGCAACGCTATTGGTCAAATCGAATCGTGACGTCCAAGTACGCGTTCAGTTTGACACAACAGCGAAGTTGCTATGTATTTTTATAGTGTTGTGGTTTTGTATTTAAGTTTTATCATTATTTATTAGTATAATTAGTAAAATATTGTATTCTTAGAATGCAGATTGGGTATCATTGGTCGAGTATGTTAGTTAGGATATATAGATCATCCTATGATAAGTGACAATTTTTTTTTTGTAGTATTTGGCACTTTGACTTTACTGTCCCTAATGGTAAGCGCAGTACAATCCAAATATAACGACAACTACCGATAGATCAAAATCCATCGGTGGTCACCGCTGTCATGCTAAATAAAACTGTAATATAAGATAATATTTTATTTTTTTATGGTAACACGACAAAGTAGCGGCACTGTTCTTAATGGTATTTACAGTACAATTCAAAAACAACGGCAAATTCAAAAAAATATTAAAAATGTTTTTTTTTTTTTAAATATCGTGTATACTTTCATATGCATTTAGTAAAAATCTGTTATTTTGACGTTACAAACAGACACTTCAACTTTATTATATGTATATAGATTGGTTTCCGCGCCGCTTCAACTAGTTACCGTCGACGTACTATAAAAGAGCGGCAGTCAAAACTACGCTGAATCGGCGTACTCGAGTCAGTATCATACCGACAAAATTGTCACGTTGACAAACTTCATTTCAAATAGTCACTTCACAGTACGATATTAAGTTAGCGTATTCTAGGAGCTATTGTTTGTAGATAGCGTGGTATCTATATAATTGAAGCACAGCCGAGACCAATCATTAGTCTATGTATACAACTTAAACAAAAACTATATTTTTTTTGTTCTTGTGTATTGACATGAATAACTAATAATGACATGATGAATAATAAAATAAAAATTTAAAATAAAGATAATATTTTATTGTAATCTTGTAAAATTTTAGGGCACGATAAAATTAAAAACCTCAATTATTTAAATAGATAAAGAACTCACGGGAAGAACCGCTAAAGGTATAAATACAATTATAAATCTATACTCTACTAGTTGTGACCCACGGCTTCGCTCGCGTGAACTACATAATGCCGTTGATCGTGCTCACGAGCGAATCGTACTGCCCCCACTGAAAAGACGAAAGACGAATGCTTATTGTGGGTGATCCTTAGAAGAATATTTATAGAATACCTGGGAAAAGTTATAAATGACGTGAATTCCTAAAAAATACATAAGTATTCTAAAAAATAATAAGAGTGTCAATATTATAAAATACCGACGATGCTCGCTTAGGTTAGGTTGGATTTGTGAACAAGTATTGGCGAGCCGGCGAGCGTAACAGTCTCACGATCGCTATTCCGAGAACGAATATTCAGAGACAGAGTCGGACGAGCACGATCGCAGGACCTTTTTCTTAGATTGCCTAAATAGAATTGGCATTTTAGCATAAAAATCAAATTATATCAGATAAAATGCCGCCAAAAATTACATACTATTGGGATAAATAACATAAGTTTATGAATTTAACTTAAATATACAAAATCCTTGTCATGACACTTTCAGATTCCGTCAAAAACTCCCAACGTATTTCATACTTTGCCTAAATAACATTTGGCATTCTATAGAATGCTGGCATTTCATAGGTACATATTGCCTATAACATATATAAATGGATGTTGTATTTATGAGTAGACTCTTTACTAGTCTCTGCTATCATGAAAGTCGATAAATCCAAATATTGTTTTAATGAAGAAGGTCTTTATTCTATCCCTGAACTAGGGCTGCCAGATGCGAAGTCAAAATTTTTTATCGACACGTAGTTTTAAAAAGTCGGGATTTTGGGATTATTGTCGGGACAAATAAACTTACAAACCAGAATGTTACTTTTTATTATCAAAACAATGACAAAAACTTCTCATTTTGGCTCATTAAGAGTATCAAGCATTATATAGGTAACTTATAATACCAACAAAACATAAATGTGGAAAAGGGTCACCGATAAAAGAGTTGAGATGTAACGGGTGCCAAGTCCCATTACAGTTTCGTTAATTATACCTGTAGGAATGTACGTTCCGCAATTCATTTACAAATTATATATATATATATATATATATATATATATATATATATATATATATATATATATATATATATATATATGTATGTATATATATATATATATGTATATATCCCGATTTTTATGCATTATTTACAGACGGGTCTAAGATAGGAAAAAATAGTGGAGCAGCATTTTTAGACATACAAACTCTTAAACACGTCAAATTAAGAATTACAAGTAAAATATCTATAATGCGTTAAAGCGTTATCATACATAGAGGATTTAAGTTATAATAAGTTTGTAATTTACACCGACTCCAAAGGTGCAATTCAACATATAATTAGATGTAGTTTCGTTCCAAACTTTCGTGGCATTCCTTTGGCTTATTTGATTATTAAGTTATTACAAAAATTTGTAATTGAATGTAAGTGTATTGTAATACAGTGGGTGCCTTCTCATATTGGATTAGAAGGTAATGAAAAGGTTGATAGATTAGCTAAACAGACTATCGAAGAAGGGATTTTATTTGATTGTCTACCAACATATAAAGATATTACAGCTGACTTCAAAAGAAACTGCCTCAACATATGGTCCGAATACTTCAACATAAGATCATTAACAAAGGGCATTCGGTATAGGACCATCCAACCATTTTTGGGTTCTGTCCCTTGATTCGAAAATTCTGATATGAGAAGTCATATGATTCTCCTGGCTATGAGAATTCGTTCTGGGCATATTCCATTAAACAAGTTTTATTTTTTAATGAAAAGAAGCGAAACACCCAGATGTTAGATTTGTGATTTAGAAGAAGATGGAATGTGTCCGCAACGAGGCTCACAGGCGACAAATGTTTAAGAAAAATCAAAATGTATGTGTATGTAACGAAATGTTAGCTTGCTCAACATCGGAAAAAGCAAAATTAATTTATGAACTGGTAGAGGTTAGTGTTGTTAGGGCGAGAAGCTGATTGTATGCCTACCATATTTCTTTGTATAATTTTTGTATCGATTGATTTTTTTTATTGTGATGTGTTGAATGGATGAGGGTGGCGTGTTCTCTTTGAAAAACCCTCAATAATAATAAAGATAAAAAAAAAACATTCTGTTTTTGATATGAGCTTACTTATTTGGCAAGTCTAAATTGTCAATAAATTAGGACCCAAAAACTTGGCTCCTATAATTAGAAATTAATGTAAATATTTATTGACAATTAAAACATGCCAAGTTAGAAATTTCATATCAAAAAAAGTAACTAATTGCTTTACAAATGAATGCAGTTTTTGTGCGTCTACAAGACATTTTTGAGGCTATTATACTATCTTAATATACAGCAACAGTAACGTTTATCTAGCAATGAGTTACGTTGTGAAATACACACGGTAATTTTAAATTTAACTTTTATTATCGGGATATTATGTATTTTTTTCGTGAGTCTGGACAAGTCTCGACATCATACGAAATGTCGGGACAATCCAGAGGAATCCCGACAACCTGGCAACCCTATCCTGAATGCAGGTTGAGTTATTGACTAGGTACTGTAAAGGGCAAGTAGTAGTACATAAAATATCATTTTCATGTACAAACTTATATATAGTTGTGCTTATTAGTAATCTTCAATCAATACAGTTTGTATATTTTTATTTCTTTTTTTTCTATATTCCTGCCTGTACACTGTATAAAATATTCACATTTATTTTTGTGAAATTGCTTCATATGCTTATGAAGCAATGATGGCTCAGTGGTAGCGTGTACGACTTCGCGTCGATTGAAGTGAGTTCGAATCCCTGCAATGAGCCTGAGCTTTCCGTGAAGGAAAACATCATGAGGAAACCATAGCATGGTGGTAGGGCTTTTTCTAATGCCCACCTGACTAGCTACCACCTTCAAGTTGAACATCTGTCGCGAGGCACTAATAGGTGTGTTCTGGCAGCTGCACTTGAGAGCCAGTCTTCCATTAGGTTTAGCGAGTTATCATATTGGGCCACATCGTCACTTAACATCGTCGGGTGAGATTGAAGCCACTATGCCAAAACCTATAACGAAAAAATATATATTTGGTAACATAAAATCATTGTGATAGCAACGCCCGCCGTATCGGTAGCCTTTTGTGAATAATATTCTAATGTACCTAAAAAATAATCAATTGCCGCGGTCCCTTTCTCTAAACAAATTCCGACAATATCGTATTATAATCATCCATTAATATGATAATAATCAACGTAATTATAATTAATACTTACGGTATATACATGAATTTTTGACGGTTTAGTAATTGATCGTTATCTGATACAAGTCGGCGAATGCTGACACACGTCGCGTCGCGTCGGTTCGTGCGTAAAACGTGTTGTTTCCACACGAGTTTGCGAACTTGTTCCATTAAGTTATCAATAACTACGCAGATATATTCGAGCCAAGCATAGAAACGAAGCTTTGCATTGTAACCATTGGACCCTTTTTTTTCGAACTGACTATACTGTTAGCCTTAGGGGCCCTGGAGCCTTTACGGCTTTTACAGCTTTACCGGGCTTGGACCATTGGACCCGTATTATCAAGATTTAACCAAGGGTCATATTTAATGACCTGAGATCTTTTCACTCTTTTTTGGTCGTGAAATCTGGAGCCGTTGACACTCGAAGATCACGATATCTTTCAGTCCGTCTCGATCGGACGTTAATCTTGAACAATCAATGGATAGCCCAGAGACGACTTATCTGATTAGTCCTCTACATGGGTACGCTTCAACGCATTCTTCTACCTTCAACCTTCCCTTGCAAGATCAAGCGCTCCATGAGACCACGGTTTCGTTGCAGCACATACCTGACAATTGTAAAACTCTGCATTCCCTGTTACGAATAAAAATGTACTTAGTTAGGTACCTAACACCGCAGACTTTACAGGAACATGGCAAATTGATAACACTGTGCCTGATTGTAAGACTACTACGCAGAAATAACGGCGATCATCAAAAGATCTTGAAACGCGACAAACTATAAGAGCCATTGTATTGGGTTTATCAAGTGCATGGTGGTCTCAGCCCAAATACAGACCCAACCTTGCCCTACGTTCCCGTTTAATTACTTGATTTACACCGGGCTGATATCGGAACGCGACACGCTTATGCTATGACGTGGTTTAAACCTGGTGTATGCGGTTAGCTATTAAATCGGACACAATCTCTTACATTACGAGAATGTGGAACTGTCCATACATGATTTGGTCAGTACCCTAACATATGATGAATTACAAAATTGTATAAAAACATAATATTCGACATTCAGTCGTTAACTTCCGAAAATATCACAAACAGAAACATTCACATAAACTACATAACACACAAATTAGATAATAGAACTTTAAGTTATATTTTTATTAAGTTAATACTTGTGTATACATATATTTGTACACATTTGTAACCTTCTTTTACTGTGGCATAACATAATTTGTACTTTTATATAATTATTGAAACTTTGATTCCCCTCTTGAAGGTGGGCACAAATAACTGAGATACAGTTTGCTAAACTAATTCAGTTGTTAACGTACACTAAACATTGTAAGCCTGTTTTATGTTCTAAAAATTCTAATAATAAAATTAATCGCAGCCTATGGGCTCTTGCTACATCAGAAACAACAAATGCGCGTTACCCACACTTTAAGATCCTATTCCCTGGCCTATTGCATACATTACATTATACATACATTACAATTGCATACTGCAGTCTTCTGGGTAAATCTCAGTAGTGAGCTCATTCCACATCCGGAGCGTTCGCGGAAGGAAACTCCTCTGAAACCGGACTTCTCGCGTCCATTACACATAATTTTGCAGCAGAAATAGCTTCAGATGTCTAAATCTGTAAGATTATATAACTCTTTAGGCTCAGCAAGATCAATAAAAGTTAACTAGGTAATAGTGTTAGGTTCTATTACAAGATCCCGAAGCACATTACTGGTTTGCCGGACAATGAGTTCAAAGACCATGTCAAGCAGGTTTAGCAAGTCCATGTTAGGGTGGATCATTATGTGAATGATAGTGATGTCTGGAAGTGACTTCCTCTCTGTGCATCAACTAAATTATTATTAATATGATTATTAGCTATAAATATTGTTGGTACAAATGGAAAATTATAAAAATAAAGATCAACCCGAACAAGTTTTTTTTTCCGGTTCTTCACGATGACTGGGATATTTTCCGAGGCAGTAGTACTGTTTTGCGTTCATAAGTGCCATTTAGGGGCACAAATTGAGTTAAAACAAATTAATTTTGATTTTTGACTATTATGATGTCCTTTTTGTTTCCATAATAGGGATTTACATTATAAATACAAATCAAACACATAATATTTTTTGAAAAATCAATCGTTTAGGTCTCGATTATTTGTGAATCGATCCATCAGATTTCGATGTGAATCAATTTAAAATCGATCTTTTCATAGGGAATCGATATCCCAATTATAAACGACTGTATTCTTGGGTTACACTAAGCTCCTTAAGTTCCGTAACATTTATAAATTAATAAGAAAATATCATTATCTTCTATCTATACATATAATAAACCTCGAAGTCACTCTGTATCTCTGTCCGTTTATGTTCTTTTCAGGCGAAAACCACTTATCCAATGTACCTACATGTTTTTATTTTTTTCATAGTTATGTTATCTGGCCAGGTTATAGAATATATTTTGTTAGATAAAGTGACATACGTAATAAGCAGTGACGATAATGGTAAATCAATTCGGAGAAAACACGCTTCTGGGGCGATTAAGAAGTTTACTCTTACCGAACTATAAGATATAGGTATATCAAACTGATGTACTACATAATGGCAGACCTTGAAAAGCTAGTTGAAGAAGAAGTTTAAGATAAGCAAAGTGAGATTTCTCTTTACTTGGGACAGCCCAACTGGTGGAATACCTCCACCCTACAGAAGATCGCAGCCAAATGACCTAGTGTTGTGTTCCTGCAGTGAGTAGGGTTTCCAGATCTCCTTGGAGTAGGGGGTTCAAGGTCGACAACGCGCTAGTGATACCTATGGGATTACAAGTGTCCATAGTCGACGGTAGCCGCTTATCATCAGGCGGGCCATATGCTTGTTTGCCATGCATATGTCTATCTTCTAAGAATCACCCACAATAAGCATTTCACAGCTAGTAAATTATAGATCTGAAAGTACGTTTACTTTTACGTAAGTACTTTGGTCTCTCTCTCGCGCTTCATTCGGTAGTTCGGGCACAGCGCGACAGCAATAGACTTCTGTTAAAAGGTATTATTCAAATGTCTTATCGACCGCGTTTCCTCCTAAGCTTACTGGAACGGTAGTAACGCAAACGGAAGTCTAAAAAATATGATATCTAATATTTCAATAATAGAGCACCTGGTCCTTATCCGTTTTGGATTCTTGGAATAACTTACATCACTATCAAAACAGAAATTCTAGGAACAGTACAATATGAACGATCGTTTCAGATAATGTATATATACGTGCCTACGTATGTATGTGTAGAATAGTAATATTCAATTATTATCTTTGTGCTTTTCCGTATCTCGCCATCTACATTTTATTTTTAATTGGATTTAGATTTTAAAATTTCTTATCGTCGATCTAATGTCGATACTGAAGTGATTGCTGCTTTTTGTTCTATTAACCTATGCCATCTTTTTTATTGGTTTTCTGTTCGCATTTTTTTTTCATTTTCACTAACTGCGCCTTTATTTGATAAGAGCTGAGGCTCTGCTCGGGTGGTGTTGGGTCCGCGTCACTTCCCTCGACTGAGGAGAGGGGGGGTGACGAGTACCCGGGAGGGGGACGGGCGAAATTTGTATGTGCCGGATGCCCGTCTCGTGACACCCCTACTAATGTACCGGCGACTCGAAGCCTCGAGGCGGAGATGAAGGGTCCGAGGAGAGGGGGGGGGGTGCAATATTGCACCTCAATATCCACCCGAAGCGACGACTCTTCAATGAAACACCAAAATCTTCTTAGTAGCGGAGCGTTCTTAGGCCGACCAATCTTCGTATTGCTGCTATTGACATCTGTCGGATTGACATCTATCTATAGACGCTAAATCACATGCCCCAGTACAAAACTCGCGAGCTTAAGTACTCCGAGGCGTTACCTTAAAGAGAGCCCCTATCGCCTAGAGAGCTCGGTTCACTATTGTTATCTATTTTCACTTTGGTCGGCCTATTTCCCGCTCTATAATTCTTTATTTATAATCCTTACATACATGTATTATACATCATTATTTTCCTTATTCTATGCTCTATATAATGCAAATTAAATCTTATTCGTAAAAATTACCATTTTATAATAATTTACAAAAAACCTTAATTTCTATGGGCGAACCCGCCGTCCGGTCTATGTATTTTATATATTACTATTAAACTATTATAAATCTTATTATTATCTTTGTTGCATTCTATTCTGTATCTATAATTCTATAATATTAAACACAAACTCAATACATATTTCAATAATTAATGGTTACTTAAACCGATGAAACATACATCTCAAGAAAATCGTATTATCTAGTACCAACCCTATACATATTCCATACATTGTAAACAAAATATCAATATTCTATTTCTTAACACATTCTTAACATAATTATATCAAATATATCTATAATAATAACTTATTCGTATGTCTCTATTCAATAATTACATATTCGTATGTCGCCAACAGGTGGAGTACAGAAGGCCGACGTCTAGCGCATGCGCGAAGCGTGAAGCGGACGCCCGCCGGTTATTCTAAATACAAAAATGCTTATTGTGGGTGATCCTTAGAAGATAAATATGTGCCATCGCTGACTTTTCTATAGGTATTTTAAAGATCTACAATTATGTTATACATTAATTTCATATATCTGCCATTTAAGCGCACCGAATGCGTCTTTTTTCCATATTGATTCATCTTTATTTTGTACATTACTTTATCTTCCAAAATATAACTTATAACCGGACCAGATGACATAACTATGAATAAAAATAAGAATAATGTGAATTGGGTTTGTGATTGGAAACAGTTAGATTATCAACTTTCCTGGTGATCGATCAAACGGTGTTGAAGTCCTTCTTCTTATTTAAGGCAACGTGTGTTTATATACAACTAGCTGTGGACCGCGGTTTCACCCGCGTATAATTAAAAATAATTACTGGTTGATCATTTATAATACTTGTATATAGACAATTTTTAAGCAGACGGCCAGTGTTATGCGTCACACTCGTACGCGTCATTGCCGCTAAGTCATAGACCCGAACCGAGTGTTGAATTATATTAATTTTCTATACTCTTTCAAACTATGCGTCTAAATAAAATGTTATTAAAATAGAATAAAATAGAAATAAAGGGAAAAAATATCTACCTAAAATTGTCTTGATGATGAAGTAACTTTCGTTCGTAAGAATTAATATGCCATGCCTAATAATAATGCTCAAAATTCACTTTTCAATTTTCAATAAAACTTTGTCACAAAATACCTTATTGCAGCGTATATATAAGAGATAGGCATATGGTATTACGGATTTTTTTAGATGTACTAAGGAGCAATATTTTTGTAGAACATTGAATTTACGTATCACTTACCATTACGCCAGTGCACGCGGATAAAACAGTTCGGGAAGAATGTCGCTTCAGATTTACTTAATAAAATCAATATTTAAGGCTAGCTGAGAGGTGTAGCCTAATTCTAGATGGCCTATACTATTCCTCGTGAATCTGGTTATCACATACATAAAGAATTTTTCGAATCCGACTGGTAGTTCCAGAGATTAGCGTGTTCAAACAAACGAAAAAACTCTTCTGCTTAATATTACCTATTAATATAGTATAGATTATGCCAATGTCACGTGTTATTATTTATAATTCATTTCACTTGTGCATAATAAGTAAATTATATCATGTCATCCTATTATCTTCATTCCTCTACATAACTACGCGGTCTGGTCTACGGAGTCACAGATGCACGGTAGCGCTCATCACGGCACGCAAAAAGAAGTTCGCTAACTCTTCCCTTTGCCGTACCGTTCAAATGTGGAATAGTCTTCCAGCCAACGTATTCTCTCCTTTCTACAATATTGGGCCCTTCAAACTATGCGTGAAGAGGCATTACAGGAAGCCATCAAGAAAAGTGCAGCCACTATGCCGTACTACTTGAAAATATATATGTGGGATTGTGTGTAGAATAAAATATTCTCAAGGGTATTATAATAATTTACTTAGTTTATAACAGCAATTTCTTCAAAACAAATCTTCACCAAAAAACACGTCCGCTCACCTCTATCGTCGTCACACAACTCCCCCGTCATCCCTCTTCCTTTTTCCTACCTCATAAATCATCTTGCTCACTCATACTCTTAGCTCGTTCATACCGTTATCTCTTTCACACTGTCATTCACTCTACAATAAACTATACAACACACCATAGATATTGTAACTTTTACATGCAAAGGTCATTTTTATCATACATCCTACATATATATGGTCCCGGACAGTCCGGTTTCAGAGGAATCGCCTTCCGCGAACGCTCCGGATGTGAATGAGCTCTCTGCTGAGGTTTTCCCAGGTGCCTACAGTATGGAGTTCTCCAAAAAGGGAGTGAATAGGTTTTTTTAAAGAGTCGGCAAAGTGCATGTGATGCTTCTGATGTTGCAAACGTCTATGGGCTGCGGTGACCGCTTACCATGATGACTGTGACTTGTTTGCCACAGTCTTGGTATAAAAAATAAGTAAATAAAGAAACGTAAATAACATACCTATTATTAGACCTACATTAAAAAAAATGTATGCGTACGAGAACGATATATCAGCGACAATACATTTTAAATATTATCTATTGAGATTAATTTTGTTTTTAACTCAACCTTTTTGTTTTCGAGTAATGTTGAAGGAACGATATTTCACGCCAGTTTTTACTTTTTTTTTTTTTCGAACGGCCCTGGAGCATTACGGCTTTTACAGCTTTACCGGACTTGATTCACTCCAGTGCTATTTTTTAATTATAGCTTGCTGTCTATGTACGCAATTTCACTAAAGCCAAATGTGACACATACACGTTTCAGAATTTAGTTGCCAAATGTTCGGTGTACTGAGGAAAAACCTAAAAACAAAAGACATAATTACACAATACAAATCAGTCACTTAGCATTATCTTGTTTCTGTTCTCTATGTCCTTTAGCTTATTTTCACTATTTTTGGGTATACGTCCTTAGCTGCCGCCATCTCGATCGATAACCAATTAAAAAACATTAAAATATACAATTTAAATCAATTTGGCAGAAGATGCTATATCGATTGGTTTTATTGTACCGATATGAAATTAAAAAAAAGTTGTGTGTGCGATTGACACACGATAGAAGAGAAACGCCATTTTAAAAGACGTTTTCTATTTTATTTAAACAGTGTGCAATATACATACACACCGACATTTACTCTCTCGCTCTGGCTCACACAAAGAGGAGAGACCGATAATGTGCGTTAAACGTTTAACATTTAACGTTTGGAAGTCGCATAAGAAGTTTCACTTCAAAAAGGTATGGTTTTATGAAACCACGATGCAAGTGAAACTTTTTTCGGTTTGTAGGCATTTAACGAAAACAATTTTGAAAATTATTTGTCTTAGTGTATTAAAATTGCGTTTTAAATCTTAACTTAATTATTGAAAAATTGGAATGATAATGAGAAATCAATAGTTGACAAAATATTCAATTATAAAATTTAATGTCAATTTGCATATTAGATTACGGAATACATAATTAATACAATCATTTAGATGATATGCGATAGATAAACGAAAAATTATGGGGGCGATAGAATAAAAGTTTCACTTTTAAAATCATAACATCCGTATCATTATAAAAACAATATTAGAACATAAATTTTATATCGTAATATAAGTTATCAATAAATCTAAAATTATTTATTGTAACTTGTAACTGATTTTATCTATTCTAAGAATATAAAAATGTATTGACCAATTATTTTTATGGACTAACAATACTCGATTTTTATTGGTGCAATTTTATAATTACGATAAAGGTTCTATTTGTTTGTCTATCATTTTGCTACCAAGTCACAGTATCGATTTGTCTATTTTAAATTATCTATTATAAATTATTTTATAAATCCTTGTGGACCTGATGTTTATTTATTTAAGTAACCAACAAGGCATACACTTGTCAAAGAGAGAGAGAGACATCAGAATCTCAGAAAATCAGAATCAAAGACACCAGGGTTTTCCTTGATATCATTCTTCATTACGGAATAATAAATCTTGTGGGCGTAATCTGGGTTAATTGCAAGCGTTGTAGAGATGCACAAGGTCCGCAAACCAAGTGAGCATGATGTCTGTTTTATTTGGGGTTGCCCCCAGTGGCCTCCAACCTCCCCATGCCTCGCATATGTGTTATCGCTGCCCGTAGGTGACCTAGTAATTCATCTTGAACGTCCTCACGATCCGACAAGCTCCAGCCAGAATAATCTTCTCTTCGGGTTCCGACTTAGTAGGTGGTCTCGAACAATCTTAGGATCCAATATGAATGGAGATCTGCATGTTACGAGGGCTCGAGCTAGAACCATCCTTCAAGCCCGTCGTTGTCTGCTTATGTGATTGCGTGGATCACAGAGCACACCTATTGCAAGAGCGTGCCGTCATCTCTACTTTATTTCCATTTATTTTATGTACGCCGTATTTTTGAATACCTGACAGGGTCTGTTATCTCGTTACTATTAGACATGATTTCTTTTTAAATAATGACATAGACACGATTCTCTTTACACACTTCACCAAAATTGAAAAAAATACAAAACATGCTTAACCTAGAATATAAGTGTTGCCTTAATTAAAGTTAGCTCTGACATGCAAAAAAGTAGTGTAAATGAGTTTAAATGTTCATGAAATCAAGAGAATACAAACAAATAACATAAGTGCTTAGTCACTACATATATGTTTCAAAACATGGTCTCTGTAGCATTTGTAACTGTGGCTCAGTAGTAGTGCGTATGGATGTGAGTTCGAATCGGACATCGATTCATCGGCATGGAGCCCTTGAGTCAAGCAGCCGTTCGCGCGATACAGTGACTCTACATTCACTAGCTTTCACAGCCACACATGATACTGCATTATACACACATCCACAACACACAGGTACATAGGTTCTGTAAGGGACTTTTTTTTTTTCTTTTTTGCCTAGTTAGATTAGACAAAAAAATTCAGACCACTAAATACACATACACATGTTCCTTCCCTCCTCCCAGGGGGCAGAAACATGTATATATGTATAGTTAGTTTAGATCGAATGATAGGGATTTAGTCAGATCGCGACTTAATTGCATACGCGCAACAGTCCGAGCCGAGGTTCGGCCACTTTGGCACCCTCGGATGTTGTTGCTTAGCTTTCGTGGCTGAGTGCCCTAAGCGCTCGCCCCCAAGCCCGGTAAAACTGTAAAAGCCGTAAAGGCTCCAGGGCCCCTAAGGCTAACAGTATAGTCAGTTCGAAAAAAAAGAAAAAAAAAAGCGTTAAGTGATATAAATGCGAGTAGAACTTTCTAGTTTCAGGTGACATTAAATTTTTCAATAATAATTTATTGTTGTTGCACTTCCTTTTGTCGCTTTTAGGGCCGATTTTTCAAACAACAGATAACTGTATTTGATGAATAATTTTTAAATCTTGACAAGGTTTCTATACATTATCTGTCAAAACGTCAAAATTATTCCTCGCATAAAACGATCTGACAATTTATCTGACGATTGAGAAATCGGCTCATTAGTAGAAGCTAAGGGTTTTTGGCGGGATCTTGAACTGCCATGTTGTGGTTTTTGTCGTAATGCATTATCTTAGGTTCTTTGGCCCTATATTATGTAATATTGGTGGCATTTTGCGTGATATAGTTTGGTTGTTGTGCATATGCAATATAAACATAAAGTCTGTAAACATGCATTTGAAGCAATGATGATTCAGTGGGATCGTGAACGATTTCGCGTCGATTGACGTGAGTTCGAATCCCTGCAATGAGCCTGAGCTTTCGGTGAAGGAAAACATCGTGAGGAAACCATAGAATTGGTGGTAGGGCATTTTCTAATGCCCACCTGGCTAGCTACAACCATCAAATTGAAAATCTGTCGCCAAGCACCATCCAATAGGTGTGTTCCGGCAGCTGCACTTGAGAGCCAGTCTTCCACTAGGTTTAGCGGTTTATCATCTTGGGCTACATCGTCACTTAATATCAGGTGAGATTGAGGCCACTACGCCAAACTTATAACAATAAAAAAAAATTTTGAGATGTCACCAAAATTATCTAGATAGTTCTAACAAGAGAACCACCATATGGTTAGACCAACTTTGAATGTTTAAAAAATACTACGAAGACTTAAACACGTTGACACTGGCAAGTGCTTTTTGCGGCGCTAAGAAGAAGTGGTAGAAGCTAAAATTGAGAGCTGCGCGCGCATCATATCATTGAAGTACGACATGATGAAATTAGCCATCAATGATAATAATGTGAAATCATTTTACTGATTTTTATTTAATTGTGTAAAAATAATTTAACGTTGTATAAATAGATATTATTTTAATTTGATTTAAGTAAACAAAAACACGGTTAAATTATTTGATGAAATTTAGTAAAATCTAAATCATATTTTGTCATTGATGGTTAATATCATCATCCGATGTTATTTTCTACGAGAAATTTTAAACTATTTACATTTCCTAATATTTTTAATACCCTATTTCGCCCCTTATCATATTATTTCAAAAATCCTTCCTTATTGCTTACCTATATAAATAGATCCTGCGCGTAAAATTTCATATCTTTAAACTGTGTGCTGTCTGTCTGTGTTAAAAAAACTTTAATCTCTCTTTTACCCTCTTCTTTCCTTTGAAGCACTTAAGTAATCTTTCTTCATGTTGTGAACTGAAAACTCTAACTTAATAACCTCTTTCTTATATTATAAGTTGACGCTTTATTTTGTTAAGAATATGATTTACTATGGATTCCAGCCACAGTTGGGGTTTTTAAGGTATAAGTGTAATTTAGGAGGACAAATCGCACCTTTGATAATTAATTGATAATCCAATTGTATTTGGAAAATCTATTACATATAATCAAATTGAAGTGTCCGTTTGTAATGTCAAAATAATAGATTTTTACTAAATGCATATGCAAGCATACATGGTACCAATAACAATAAAAAATTTCGTCTGTCTGTTTGTTCCGGGTAATCTCCGAAACAGTTGGACCGATTTTGACGTGACTTTCACTGGCAGATAGCTGATGTTATAAGGCATACCTAAGGCTACTTTTATTAAATAAGTGTATCAAAACCTTTAATTTTTTCTTAATAATAAACTGCGTTATATAACCTTAAATCAAATGTTTTGATATATTTTTATAAACTGTATTACTCGTATATCTCAAAGTCACATGTTTTACAGAACGTTTATAATGATAAACTGTAACAACCATTTAACTCGCTAACGTTTTTAAGCGAATTAATATTAAATATCATTTGAAAGGGTATTCTATTAACAATACTTTAAATTCATTTACATTTATGTCCCAATATTCCTCACTTTCCATTAAAATGTAGTCGGTGCCGAACTTAATTAAACGCCTAAACGCGATTACCTAACCAATAATGATTTTGAATTAATTCAGTTGATTATTAAAGGTAAGAAATGTACAGGGGATTTACAGGATGAAGAAAATGAATCACGTTAAAAAAAGATGCGATTGGCACGCATGTATTTCTGGTAGATAGGTTTGTACATTCGTAGTGATATTTTTTTCCTTACACCTATTACTTAATATTTCTTTATTTGTACGTGTGTCAAGAGTACACTTGTAGGATCGAGTTCGAATCAATAGTGAAATCGAATCAGAAACAAAATTTCATTTCATCATTCATGTGTAACTCCCCAGATCCCGGAATGCAACATTTAAATTGTCAAAATTTTGTTTAAACGCACTTTTTTGGTAATAATATTAATGGTGTTAGCCTAAGAACTAAAAAGAGCAGGGGAGCTTTGGTATAGTAAGAAAAACAACTAAAAGAGAAGGAAAGTTTTTGCTAAATACTAAGGATAGAGTAGAGAAAATAAAAAGAGAAGGTTAAGCTTTGTAGTTTTAAGAAAATTTGTTAACAATATAGCCTGGGGCAGTTGTGGGAGATTTCCTCCGGCAGGAAAGGAAAGCACTCCTTTATTTTAGCAGAACACGACCCTGACTTGCGTAAGGGGTGTCGGTTTAGGGACTTAAAAAAACCCACCTGTAGGTGGTTGACGACTGAAGCATTAGGTAGCAGGCGGGCATTAGAAAATACTCTACCATTATGGTATCGTTTCATCATGATGTTTCTTTCAGCGAAAGCTCAGATTCTTTGTAAGGATTCGAACTCACGTCGATAACAAGACTCTACAAAGAAAAAATCATTCTTTGTCCTAAAGTTTATTTTATGATTTTTCGGTTAATTATACATAAAAACGAAAAGAAATAATGTTTGGAATAAAGTTTAATTTTGTAATAGTTATAGTATTAATACTCGTTTTTAAAATTATTTATAAATTTAATTAATTTTAATACATTCAAAACTACCGCGCGATCAGAGTGAGGCTTTTACGTTCGCATAGTGCCGCTATATGGCACTCGAGTAATATACAACGATCAGATGTTTTTTACAAGTCTAGAAAAACTTAAAATATCGTCGCGAAAGTGTAAATATGATGCTGATGCATGTTGTTATATATGTGGTCAATTGATTCAAATTTGAGCCGATTGTTGAAACGGAAAAAGTGTTAATGCCACCTCTGCATATTATGTTAGGGTTAATGAAACAATTAGTTAAAAAGACTCGATGAAACTTCAGAAGCTTTTGGATACAGGATACAGTTTTGAAATGAAACTTCTTATGCGACTTCTAAGCGTTAAATGTTAAACGTTTAACGCACATTATCGGTCTCTCCTCTTTGTGTGAGCCAGAGCGAGAGAGTAAATGTCGGTGTGTATGTATATTGCACACTGTTTAAATAAAATAGAAAATGCCTTTCAAAATGAAGTTTCACTTCTATCGTGTGTGAATCGCACACACACCTTTTTTTGCTAAATTATCAGACGCAAAAGGTAAAGCTGGGGTTTTTGTTGGTCAGCAAATTAGACAGATTTTCGTCGATGAAAAACTTTCAACGTTGCTAAATTGTACTCAAAAAGCGAGTTGGAACAGTTTTAAAGCAGTAGTTTCAGGATTTTTAGGAAATAACAACCCTGAAAACTAGAAAAAGTTAGTTGAAATATGCTAAAAAAAATTAAGGCCATGGGCTGCCATGTCATTTAAAGAACATATGCTGCATACTCATTTAGATAAATTTAAAAACAATATGTGAGCGTATTCAGAAGAGCAAGGAGAACGTCTTCATCAGGACATTATAGCTTCGAAAAACGTTATCAAGGCCAAATACAATGAAAACCTGATGGGAGACTATACTTGGGGTTTATTGAAAGAAACTACTTATGAACATAAAGGAAAAAGTAAAAGCGTGCACTTTTAAATTATTTTACACTTTTTTTGTAAGTTATATTGATAGTAAAACTTAATAATAAACATATTTATTTGAATGGTTTCATCTTCAATTAAAATTAAAACCACAGAGTTTGAAAAATATCGTTCAATTGGTCTCTTAAATACAAAAGCAAAATTTTTTATGTCATATATTTCTTTTTCGACCTAAAATATCGAAATTTTATTCTTTAAAGCCAAGGTCAAATTTTGTGTTGACCCGTATAATTGCTTCAAATTGAATTACCTACGTTATTGTGTATTATTTATTGCAAATACTTATGAAGAGTTTATCCATTCTTCGCAACAATCTAGAAACAACGGTTCAAATATATGTAGATCTTAAAAGATAATATTGATAATGGGTAGATATAATAAAGGACTTGAAAATATTACCTTCGTTTTAAATTACAATCATTCGTTATAAATGACAGTCAGTCAAGTGCAAGGTGATTAAAATATTTATTAACACTTTCGGTTAAAATTAAATTAAATTAAGTATTTGAATAACGGTATGTTAAAGAGATGTAGTTAATATTTATTTAATATGTCTCTTATTAATTCAAAATTGTATAGGGAATTCGAATTTTTTTTAATCAAGTATTTCGTTGGGTCTTTGGCTGGAGCTGATCTGACGTGCTGTGGTTTTTATTTTAATTCTTATATTGCCCTAAGTTATGTAATATTGTGGTATTTCGCGTGATAAAGTTAAGTTATTGAGTACAAGTGGAGTGAATTGAAATTTACAAAAGTTTTAACAAAAGAACCACCGTCTCGTTAAGGCGATGTTTGAACTCTAAAGATATAAAAATATTGTTTCTATTTACGTGACATTGGCATAATTGAGCCCTCGCACACGTTACCATTAAAGAAGAAAAAGAAATATTTTGTCGTGATTTTAATTTTTTAACTTTTTGTATCCCGAGTCTTTGTTATATATATATATATATATATATATATATATATATATATATGTGTAATTAAACATTAATATATTAATTATTGATAATTGAATATTTGAAATACAAAAAAATATTATGTGGTTTTATGAAACCATGAAACCATTTTTTTTTAACATTTAAGAAATTACAGTTTTACACTTAATTACTCAAAAGCTCTCAAGATACAATGTTCCGAATTTATGATTATAATCCTTGACTGCACGGCATAAAATTAAATTTTATTTGTGACAATGTGACAACGTGGCATGCGATAGATGAACTAAAAATTTGAGCGATAGAATAAAAGTTTTACTTTTAAAACAACATAATTGAAATTATTTGAATGAAACCAGGAATAATATTAAGAATATTTTCGATTTGGTTAATTTACCACGTCACGTAAATTCGTAAATACTTTTTTGCTCAGCGAACCGTATAAAAGACGTGTAAAGATTTAATGGTTACAAGAAATAATGATTTCCTCGTGATATGGAAAATTGAGAACGGTTTACTTCTACATAAATTTGTTGACTTTTTCTTGAAATCGCGTTGATGGTAGTGAACGTCGATGACGGTAATCAATATAGTGGAAGGATGGTAGTTTTTTAGTGATTGCACAATAGCACTTAAAACTGTTTAAAAATGTTATTGGACCATTAAAAGGACTTGAGAAAAATGAAATTTCTGTGCAGTGCGACTGGTTCTAAGATGATATATAATATTTAAAAGAGTTGTTTATAGGTATAGTGTAGCTAATAAACTGAAATGTGTTATCAATTTTGGATGTGTGTAATACACAAGTTTAATTATTATTTCTAATTAATTGTTATCGCAAAGGTTCTGTCCTTTCCATTAATCTACTGAACATAACATAAATGAATTACGTTCTAATCGTGAGTAACTTTTAAATATTTTTCCCTAAAAACCTTGATTTTTTATTAATATCAAAAAAAGTTTGTTATAGTTATAGTTATTTGTGGTAACAAAACAAAAATAATTCCAAAAAAATTATCCCATCTGCTTCCCATTTAACTTATTTAAATGACTTTTTTAAATCTTATTACATTTAAGTTGTTTTGGGTAGAAAATATTTTTTTGGTTTTCCGTCGTCAGTATAACCAAATAATTTTTTTAGCTGTCCGACTCGTGAGAATGCAAAATACAACTGGCATGTGAAAAAAAATGGATTTTCTAGATTTAATCCGCACACTTGAAGTGATTGACCTTTTGCCTTGTTTTAGTCATTGATAATGCAAGTCGAATGGGCAACTATAGTCATTTGAAATCGAATGTCAAGTCAGTGGGAATGATGGGAATGCGTGGAATGAGCAAATTTTCTCCATTTGACTTCCATTAAGAATAGTTGCCTCGATGACTTTCGGCATCAGTGTCTACACAGCCTGTCTTGTTCCATTACATAATCGGGGTATATATATGGATGTTCCTCAGGAGAATAATTAGCCGAATTTAAAAACTCGATTGGATAATTTATAACTTCTTCCGCATTAATGGCGTAGGATATAATGTGACGTTTGGTGTCTAGAATTGGTGATCAAGGTGCATCATCGTCATTTATCAATTTGTAGAAATTTACGTTCAGCGTCGGAATCCAGTAGGAATTATCCAACACTTCATCTAAGAAAATTTATCTGATCCAAAAATGTCATTTGAAACGCTGAATAATATTTGCAAATGTTCTGCAAAAAGTGTTTGGAATCGGGTGAGTTGCCCGAAAACAATGACAACAATGGATCAGGTGGTGGATGTAATGTTAGCATTTTAACTTTCCTATTCGTGTAGCACATTCCTGGTGTTTTATTATTGAACTTAAGTGAACTGCAATGGCAATACGTTGTATCCATTTTGTCGATATTTACAATGAGATGTAAACATCATATTGAAATGCAGATTGAACGTTCTCTTTCAATTCTCACTACACGTTGCTCTTCTGATTCTGATGTGCGGGATTGGTTAGCACGTAAACGTATTCTTTTGTTTCTTCCGGCATGTCGATCCAATTCTGATGCACGTGAATAAGCGATTCGTAAACGGTCTTCTTCATTGCTTACTTGCCCTTCTTAGTTTGTTTGAGAAGCTCGAATTCGCTTATCTCTACGCGCTGCGTTGGTAGATCTACTAAGTGATTAAGAAACGCGCTACGATTGATCGTCAGGTTTGTGACGTCATAATGTTATAGGAATTTCATCGATTAAGTGTCAAAGCACTGTAACAGCTGTGTGCTACAATGAGTAGAAATTAACATTGTGACGTCACACGCACTCGAATTTATTCACGAACGATCGGCGCGTTTTCGGTACTGAATTCAAACATTAATTTATATTTTGAAATAACTAATGAAATATTGCGAAAAAAAAAATTGCTTATTAAACTTATATATGATCTTTCCCTTTATCACAAAAAAAACATTCGAATACCCAATTGTAACTTTTAAATTCTCTCAAGGGTTCAAACCATCATCCTATTATCTATATCTATAGGTACCATAACATTAAACTAGCTGTGCCCCACGGTTTCAGTCGTGTCAAATTTATTCAAACAACTCTCCACCGTGTCGCTGCTAAAGAATCCTATAGTTCTTCTACGGGAAGTACAGGATGTACTTTCAGATTTCCAGATTACTTGCGTTCACGTTCACGTGACGTCACACGCGCTCGGATTTATTCGCGAACGATCGGCGCGTTTTCGGTACTGAATACAAAGATTAATTTATATTTTGAAATATTGCGAGAAAAAAATAATAATCGTAAACGGTCTTCTTCATTGATCACTTATCGTTCTTAGTTTGTTTGAGAAGCTCTAATTCGCTTATCTCTACGCGCTGCGTTGGTAGATCTACTAAGTGACGAAGGTTTGAGAGGCATATTTTTTGACAAAGTAATTAATACGACATAGATACTAAAATAAAATTAGCCTTTCGCATCGCATTTATGATAAAATTTGATTTTAATAATTAATAAATCTATCTATACATACAAATAAATAAAATGAAGTGTCTGTTTATAATGTCAAAATAACAGCATTTTACTGAATGCATATGATCATCACAGATTTGAGAAGAAGGCAGATGGAGCCTTACGAACAACAAAACTGGGACATGCATTTAGCTGTGTGTCCTTAGCACCCACATAACAATACGTGCGTGAATCTGGCTATCATATTTCATCATTTTCATATTTTTCGAATCCGACTGGTAGTTTCAGAGATTAGCGTGTTTAAACAAACAAATAAACTTTTCCGCTTTACTATATAAGTATAGATTGAAGCGAGCAAAGTCGCGGTCAATTGCTAGTAGAGGATAAAATATTTAGGTAATTATAAATATTTCAAAGTACATAAAAATGTTATGTGTAATCAGGTGAATACGACTGACTTGTTTTTACTTTCGTAAATAACTTGTAACTAAATGTAGCAAATCGTACGTTAATATTTATTTCGTTTAAAAAACACAACTGAAAATCTGTATTCTGGTGTCAGTTGCGTGGAAGGGACCGTCGATAGCTAGGTACTTACAAATTTTTAGATTTCTGTAAAACTTTAGTAATCCCATCTTTCTGAAGCTTGTTTAATTCAAGTTAAAATAGAAAATTGTGTTGTTATAATAGCTGGTTATGAATCATTAATTTATGTATATAACTTTGTGTATTATAAAAATGATGATAATGATGTAACCGAAATATGTATGTGAGGATCGTAGCAAGTGGAAGGACGTGGTCTCTGCCTACTCCGTTGGGAATAAGCCGTGATTTATGTATGTATGTATATTATAAAGCTCTAGATATTGTTCTTTTTTGTTTATATGACCGCGCTAATCTCTGCAACTACCAGTCAAATTTGTAATACTATTTTTGTATTTTATAGAACGTGTATTGAGGAAGGTTTTAGATTATAAAACATCTCGCTACATCTCTACAGAGCGGAGCAGTAACCATGAACGTCAAGCAATCTGGAAATCTGAAAGTACATCTGTACTTCCCGTAGAACAAATATAGCATTCGTTAGCAGCGACACTGTGGAGTTGTTTGAATAAATTTAACACGACTGAAACCGTGGGGCACAGCTAGTTTAATATTATTAGTACCTATAGATATAGATAATAGGATGATGGTTTGAAGAATTGAGATAATTTGAAAGTTACAATTGGGTATTTGAATGTTTTTTTGTGATAAATGGAAAGATCATATATAAGTTTTATAACAAACTATTTTTATTTTTTTTCGCAATATTTCAAAAGTTATTTCAAAATAAATATTAATGTTTGAATTCAGTACCGAAAACGCGCCGATCGTTCCCGAATAAATCCGAGCGCGTGTGACGTCACAATGTTAATTTCTATTCATTGTAGCACACAGCTGTTACAGTGCTTTAAAACTTAATCGATGAAATTCCTATAACATTATGACGTCACAAACCTGACGATCAATCGTAGCGCATTTCTTAGTAACCTGATTCTTTTTAAAATATAACAGTTTTCAATTGTTCATCATTAATAAAAAAAATGTTTTAAGAGTTTTTCCAATTGACTATTATCATAATTATGACGAAGCTTTAAAATACGATAAGAATACCCTGTTCAAGGGAGAGAGACTAAGTACATTATTCTATTTATTTTAATTCCAGATAGATAATGTACAAGGCGGTTATATTTTTAACACTGATAGCAGCCTCGTCAGCTCAGTACCTACCAAACGGATGCCCTTCAAACTTCCACATACATTTCCTGCTGCCTCACGAGACGGACTGCACCAAGTTCTACCAATGCAGTAATGGGGAAAAAATACTTCGAGAATGCGCTCCTGGAACACATTTCGATGTAGCTAATCAGGTATTTAAATTATGTGTTTTATTTCTTGTTTTTTTGGCGTTCAAATCTATTCGTGCAAATAGAAACTTATATTTTTTGTGTCTGTTACAAGCTACCAGTGAATACCCTTTGGAATTTACTCCATAAAAATTTGTTTTTTGTATAAAAATTAAAAGGCTTCGTGCGAATTGGGTGAATGTTTACCACGTAAGGGTGGAAACTGTCGCTGCGTCTATTTGTCCTGCGGTGAAACAGGTTGGACGGAATGAAGTTGTGTAATTCCTGTGCACACTCTTCAAAGTGTAACCTGTAAAACACTGAGAGGCAAGCTACCTTAAGTCGATGCTCTTGACGTCATCAGTACTTAATCGCCAACAAGTCTTCGAGCTCGGCAATCAATGGAGTCCAAAGCGGCCAATTAGTATTTGGCTGATTCATCCCAAAGGTGACAGCAGTATTGTGCTGACGTCACACATGACCGTACCTGTGCTTGATGTAGGGGCATACACATGCTTATCTATGAAGTGCACGTTATGGATATGCAGGTGTCATGTGTCATTCATCGTTTACCGTTTCACTATAATGTTCTACATGGACAGTCCGTGTGTGTCCGACGCTGTCTCGGTACCTAGCAATAGACATTAATGATATTTTTAATGTGTAGCTTCAATATAAATATTTTAATACAAATAAAAATTAGCGTGATCTGAACTTTTATTTGAATATCCGACCGGGCTCACACTTGATATAAGCGAACTAGCTGGTCCGGTGTGAAATAACGCCTAACATTGAAGAGGATCCCAAATTTTCTGGTAGATGTTCTCATTTTTATCTCTATCGAGTGCCTAAAGTTGAGAGTAGATGTTAGTTGGATTCCAAGAAGCTTGAGATTGTCTGCTACCTAAAAAGTAAGAGATAAGTTGAACGGACTCTGTTTTGCAGAGAAAATGCCTGTGTTTTTCGGCGTTAAACCCGACCAGGTTCGAATTACCCCAGTCGGATAAAAACCCAAAGTTTATATAGGGCCTGACCATGGCCTGATCGTGGTCTTGATTGGAGCAAAATCGAGTATTCGGTTATTATAGGCTGAATCATTACGTGAATGATGGTAATGTCTGGTTATTTTATTATATTAACTATAATTTTGACTTATTGTATACTGAAGTAATAATATCTGAGTGTAACCTATACATATTATAAAACTAAACGTCTCTTTGTCTGTCTGTTCGATTATGTTCTTTTCACGCGTGAAACCACTTATCCGGTTAACGTGTTTTTTTTAGTTTATACAATGTTATCTGGACAGGTTATAGGATATATTTTCTAATATAAAGTAACATACGAAATAAGCAGTACGAAATAATAGTGAATGAATTCGGAAAAAAGATGCTCTTGGGGCGTTTAACTGGCTTACGTTGAGTAAACCATAAGAGATATATCAAATTAATGTACTATATAATTGTAGATCTTAAAAATACTTACAAAAAGGTCCACAATATCATATGTCTATCTTCTAAGGATCACCCACAATAAGCATTGTTGTCTTTAAAATAACTGGTAGGCGGTCGCCGTGTGTGGTAGCGGCGGCAGTAAGATATGCGCATGTGCTTAACTGTCGGCATTTTGTAGTCCATGCGAGCTGTGCCGCGGTCACAGCTAGTACATTAATAATATAAGTTTGTATATTAATATCAACGCACTACTACCAGTTCGAAAAACATCCCAGAAAATTGCCAAAAAATTGGCAAGAAACTTGATCGGGTTTATCTTTTATTTATTTTTTCTAACTGTACAAATAATATTTACAGTCAATAATCATATTTATCATTTAGTGGATGCACAGAGAGAAAGTCACTTCCAGACATCACTATCATTCACATAATGATCCACCATATAATAAAAAACCTTTTGACAGTAAAACATGCTTGACATAGTCCTTGAACTCACTATCTGGGAAATCAGTAATATGATCGGGGCCATATTATAGAACCTAACACTTACCTAAAAAATAATTTATAAGTCTTACTTTGTAACTGATTTACAGCCGTCACGTCTTTAATTGAGTCATGTACCTAATGATAAAAATTGATTACACGTACATATTTCGACCCTAATAATTTATGAACGATTATCTCGAAGTAATGCTTTTATTTAACGGTATTATTGGTAAATGTATGACCACAATCTAATGTGGAAATATGCCTATAGGTATAGGCATATATATAATTAAATAATAGACTTGATTGAAGATTGTTAGTTAACCGAACTACAAACCTTTAATCTGCTGTCGTTTCTACGATGTATTTCTACATCACCATCATTGTTGGTTTCGAATCTAAAACCTCCACTGAGCGAGGCTTCATTATATTTTTTTATAATAGCTCAGAACCTTGATTGTACTGTCCCTGATGATAAACACAGTACAATCCAAATACAACGGCGACCACCGAGAGATCGAAATCCATCGGGAGTCGCCGCCGTCATGCCGGCCTGCATAAATATCTCTTCACGTTACGCTTGAAGGACCCAATGTCATAAGAAGGAGGGAACACATTGGCCGGGAGATGGTTCCACAGTTTCATGGTACGACAAAGATAGGACATAGAGAACTTTTAAGTTCGTGCTTAGATGGAGGTTACCGTAAAACTGTGATTCCGAAACCCAGCGTGTGTGCTTCTGTTGTGGAAAGGAGAGGAGGGAATTAGATTGAACAGCTCTTCAGAACACTCACCATGATACAGACAAAATTAAATATAGTACAAATAATCCAAACACAGTCTTATTAATAATTACAGATTTGCAATTGGCCCCACGCGGCACAATGTACGCCAGGAACTACAACAACGACAACGACAACAACAACCTCAACAACAACAGCGCCTCCTATTCAGAGTACAACAGCGCAAACTACGACTCAGGGGCCGACAGACGGGTTCTTGCCGAACGGCTGTCCCTCTGACTTCAGCGTACATCTCTTATTGCCGCACGAGTACGATTGTTCCAAATTCTACCAATGCGTCAATGGAAACAAAGTGCTATTTAGTTGTATGCCTGGAACATGGTTCGATTTTGAGTTACAGGTAAAGTAGTTTTTAGATCAGTATTACTATCTGATATAAAGATATAGAAATTTATAGAATAAATTAATAAATAGAATTAAATCCCAATATAATAATATACAGCTCACCGACAATAGCAAAAATCCTAAGCAGCTTTCGAAGGAAATAAAAATAATATGCGAAATGAAAAATAACAAAAAACAAAACCGTGACTTATCCGCTGAGAGGTGTCCTTCGCAAACACTCTCAAACTTTAATACATTTTTCAACAACTAATAATTATAAATATCTTAATTCTCCAAAGTAAATGGTTGAGTAAGTCATAAGCAAATGAATTATTGTATGTCGTAGATCTGCAATTGGCCGTTTATGGTCAACTGTACAGCGAGCACGACCACAGCGTCTCCTCAAACTACTCAGTCAACAACACAATCTCCAACAACATCAACAACAACTACACAAGCGTCAACAACGTCAACAACAACGTCGACAACACAACGACCGACACCAGAAGGGGAGTTCCTGCCAAACGGTTGTCCGGCGGATTTCCACGTCCACTATCTTCTCCCACACGAATACGACTGTTCGAAATTCTACCAATGTACCCATGGGAATAAAGTGTTGAAGAGTTGTGCTCCCGGGACTCTGTTTGATTTTGAATTGCAAGTAAGTTTTAGATATAAATTGATTTGACTGTTTTTACTTTGTGATGTATTAATAATAATTGCCTGTAAAATGTCTCTTCCCGAGGGATGGAAAGGGCTTAATCTCCACGCCAACACATGATGTCTTGGCAATTTCAAACGTAGATAAATCCGTACTTCTATATTTTCCTCTCAAACGGTGGTACTACACGAACATTTCTCAAGCGTTGAGGTTTCTTCACAATGTTTTCCTTCACCGTCAGCCGAGAGTGTTATCAATTTGAATTACTATATGTACCTACGTGAATTTGGAAAAAATCGTTGGTTTCGCACCTGTGGACAGCGAATTGATATTCCGCCAGCATAAACATGTGTCACTATAAACTGTCAATAAATTTTGTCTAAACCCTGTCTTAATATATGTCATGAAAAAAAATTCAGTAACTTGAGAAAATTAGCATAATCTATCCTTTTAATAGAACATATATGAAAATCAAATAATACATTTTTTTTTCATTATCATATTTTAATAAATACAGTTTTAAACTGATTTTATGTGTGGTATGTCGATGCCCGAATGTAAAGCAACTAATATACACATAATGAAACACACGTCACTCACTGTAAACGGTAATCTATAGTGATGTACAATATGTGCCTAAGCAGCAAGAAGCCAAGATAGATGAAACGCTCAATGCGCGAGCAGGAGCGTGGGCAGAGGTTGGGCTTGCGAGTGTAAAAAGTGGGTTTGATAGTGGCCCACTACTAGTTGCTACGCATATATTTGACTAGCTGTATACCTCGGTTTCATCTGCGTATAATTTAAAAGAAATAGCTTATTGATGATTTATAATACTTCAGTACAGACAATATTTTTATCAAGCGGCGAGATTTATGTGTCACAACTCAAATAGCTCGTTCGCAGCACTACACCTATATGATAGACCCGAGCCGAGTGTTGAATTATTTTAATTTTATATTATCTCCCAAACTATTCGTCCAAATAACATGCTATAAGGGCAAAGTTTATCGACATAAAATTGTCTTGATAATGAAGTAACATTCTTCGGATTAATATGCCATGCCTTATAATAATTCTCATAAATTAATTTTCAATAAAGCTTTGTCACAAAACACCTTATTGTGGCTTATGTATAAAAGAGAGGCATATGGTATCGCGGACTTTTTTTATATGTACTAAGGAGTAATGTTTTTGTAGAACATTGTATTTGCGTATCACTAACCATTACGCCAGCGCACGCGGATAAAGCAGTTATCTTCCGACTTAACACAAAACAAAATTTAGGGCTAGCTGAGAGGTGTAGCCTAATGGTATATAGCCTATACTATTCCTTGGAATCTGGTTTTCGAATCCGAATAGTAGTTCCAGAGATTCGCGTGTTTAAAAGAAACAAAAAACTTTTCCGCTTTGTTACATTATAGTATATTAAACAGCAATTTCTTTTAATTAATACGCGGTCGAAACCGCAGGGCACAGCTAGTAATCAATTAAATACAATAAATTACTTACTTTTCAGGTATGCAATTTTCCTTTTTTTGTAAACTGCACTACGAGTACAACAACAAAATTACCTACTACTATATCAACAACTACCCCCTCAACAACAACTATCCAAACAACAACGACAACCATACAACCTCCCATAACAGAGGCTTCTACAAGTATCCCCACAACTACAGAAGAAGTCTTAACAACTCACGCACCAGAACCTACAACACTACAACCAGTATTTACTACAGATAGTTTTGGAACAACTACTGAAACATCGGGTGGTGATGAAACGGATTTTACAACAGAAAACCTCAATGATGTAACCACGGAAGGTATAGCCACAGATTTTTCAACAACGATAACACCAGAACCTACAACAACTGAAGATCTTACTGAGATACCGACTACTTACCCTTCAACAGAATATCCATCACCTGAAACTTCAACTGCAGAAGTTGTCACCACAGAGGCTCCAACGCAGGAACCTAGTACAACTGAAATTCCAACAGAGACCCCAACGACCCACATTCCTACTACAACTTGGGTTCCGACTACTATACAAGAAACGATGACAACAGAGGGCCTTCCGGAGGTTTCGACAACAGATATACCTAGCACAACGTGGGTTCCAACAACGACAGAGGAATTGAGTACAACTGAAGTTCTGACAGAGGCCTCAACGACCCACATTCCTACTACAACTTGGATTCCGACCAGTACACAAGAAACGATGACAACAGAGGGTCTTCCGGAGGTTTCGACAACAGATATACCTAGCACAACGTGGGTTCCAACAACGACAGAGGAATCGAGTACAACTGAAGTTCCGTCAGAGGCCCCAACGACCCACATTCCTACTACAACTTGGGTTCCGACTACTACACAAGAAACGATGACAACAGAGGGTCTTCCGGAGGTTTCGACAACAGATATACCTAGCACAACGTGGGTTCCAACAACGACAGAGGAGTCGAGTACAACTGAAGTTCCGTCAGAGGCCCCAACGACCCACATTCCTACTACAACTTGGGTTCCGACTACTACACAAGAAACGATGACAACAGAGGGTCTTCCGGAGGTTTCGACAACAGATATACCTAGCACAACGTGGGTTCCAACAACGACAGAGGAATCGAGTACAACTGAAGTTCCGTCAGAGGCCCCAACAACCCACATTCCTACTACAACTTGGGTTCCGACTACTACACAAGAAACGATGACAACAGAGGGTCTTCCGGAGGTTTCGACAACAGATATACCTAGCACAACGTGGGTTCCAACAACGACAGAGGAATCGAGTACAACTGAAGTTCTGACAGAGGCCCCAACGACCCATATTCCTACTACAACTTGGATTCCGACCAGTACACAAGAAACAACAACAACAGAGGGTCTGCCGGAAGTTCTGACAACAGATACACCTAGCACAACGTGGTCTCCAACAACTACACAAGAACCTAGTACAACTGAAGTTCCGACAGAGGCCCCAACGACCCATATTCCTACTACAACTTGGGTTCCGACTACTACACAAGAAACGATGACAACAGAGGGCCTTCCGGAGGTTTCGACAACAGATATACCTAGCACAACGTGGGTTCCAACAACGACAGAGGAATTGAGTACAACTGAAGTTCTGACAGAGGCCTCAACGACCCACATTCCTACTACAACTTGGATTCCGACCAGTACACAAGAAACGATGACAACAGAGGGTCTTCCGGAGGTTTCGACAACAGATATACCTAGCACAACGTGGGTTCCAACAACGACAGAGGAATCGAGTACAACTGAAGTTCCGTCAGAGGCCCCAACCACCCACATTCCTACTACAACTTGGGTTCCGACTACTACACAAGAAACGATGACAACAGAGGGTCTTCCGGAGGTTTCGACAACAGATATACCTAGCACAACGTGGGTTCCAACAACGACAGAGGAATCGAGTACAACTGAAGTTCCGTCAGAGGCCCCAACGACCCACATTCCTACTACAACTTGGGTTCCGACTACTACACAAGAAACGATGACAACAGAGGGTCTTCCGGAGGTTTCGACAACAGATATACCTAGCACAACGTGGGTTCCAACAACGACAGAGGAATCGAGTACAACTGAAGTTCCGTCAGAGGCCCCAACGACCCACATTCCTACTACAACTTGGGTTCCGACTACTACACAAGAAACGATGACAACAGAGGGTCTTCCGGAGGTTTCGACAACAGATATACCTAGCACAACGTGGGTTCCAACAACGACAGAGGAATCGAGTACAACTGAAGTTCTGACAGAGGGCACAACGTGGTCTCCAACAACTACACAAGAACCTAGTACAACTGAAGTTCCGACAGAGGCCCCAACGACCCATATTCCTACTACAACTTGGGTTCCGACTACTACACAAGAAACGATGACAACAGAGGGCCTTCCGGAGGCTTCGACAACAAATATACCTAGCACAACGTGGATTCCAACAACTACTCAGGATCCTATCTCAACAGAAATTTCGACAACAGATATTTCAACAACAGAACACGTAACCTCTCCAGAAATTTCTACTACGCAAGGATCCACTACTTCGGATGTATATACATCCGAATCTATTACAGATATAACTTCTACCTATTTTACTACGTCACAGAGTACAGAAGAGACAAGTGAAACGACAATTACAGAACCTCCATACACAGTTTTAACTACAGAAAATATTCCCACAATTGATTACACAACAACAGATCCGAATGAAGTCTCCTCGACAACTGAAAATCAGGAAACTACAGTTGATGGAGTTAATACAACTCCGTCGGTAACAGATATAACATCTGAATCCGATTCCACAGATGATATTACAGATTTTACTACATCTGGTACTCAACCTACAACTACTGTAATTTATGAAACAACTACAGGAGTAGAAACGACAACACCGACAAATTGTCCGCCTGGTTTTATTGGAAGCGTACCACACCCAGATCGATGCGATTCCTTCTTCAAATGCGTTGATGGGCAGGCTTTGCAATTGTTTTGTGCTAAAGGTTTCGAGTTTGATCCAGCTTTAGAAGTAAGTTTATTTGTTAACCACTTTTAATTAATATTAAATATGTATTCTTTTGGTAATATTTTATGATTAGTATTTTGTATAAATTTGATAGAAAGTGCTTATTTCAAAGTACATACTTGCAAAGACCATGCAGATTTCATACTTTGAGGAATTTAATTACCTGTATTGGTTATTAATGATATTGTAGTCATAGGCAGTAAAGTACAAATAAATGCACAACTTGCATATAGAGATATATTTTTTTATCTTGATGTTTTTGGAATCTGGTTACATTACATTAGTAATAGATATTGCTTAAAGATACACTTACGACTATGGAAATTGAATAACTCTACTCATTGATCATTATAAAGTTAAATATTCTAACTACTATAAAAATAACAAATAAAAATAATAGGACGTGGTCTCTGCCTACCCCTTTGAGAAATAGCGTGATTTATGTAAGTATGAAAGACATATACAGACTACTATCTTGGTTATAATATAATACAAGCAAGGATTAGGATTAAAACGATGATAAGAAAACAAAACATACACCTTATCAATAAATATAAAGTATATAAGTATGTTATTATCTACTTCTCTGGAGCTATCATCTTTAAGTTGAAAGCTAAGAGTCAAAACTTTATCAATGTATACCAGCAAACGCATTTCAAAGACAGTGTCCATTCCTAGGCTTAATGTGTTCTTTCAACACTTAAGATCAGATTAAATTGGATTAAATTGACAAAAAATATATATATTAGCTATGAAAGAAATATATAAAGAAACAACAACAAATTAAAAACAGTGTGTACTATATTAGATACACCGCTAAGACTAATTAACAAAAAGTAACTAAAAATATCTACGAATTACAGAAAAACATCACAGTAATATAATTTAAAATTTATAGTAATAAATAAACATGACTATAAGTTCCCTCTTGCAATATTCATTCCCTTTAAATTTTATAAATACTCCCTTTTACAGATGTGTGTATTGATATCTGAAGGTGGATGTACTCTTGGTCCAGACACAACCCCGCCCAATACAACTCCTGAAGAAGCTATCTCAAGTACAGAGTATTTTACAACAGAAAGTCAAACATCCACAACCAAAAGTACAGAAAATGATGCTACTAGCACAACTGAAATTTTAGAGACAACATTAACAACAACGGCATTTCCGGAAGCTACTTCCACTTCAGAAGCTACACATAGTACTCCTACCTGGCCTCACACAACAGTGACCGATGATGATAGCATCATTACTAATCAGCCCTCTACCACAGAAGGTGGTGAAAGCACAGTGACCACTGAATATGCCACTACAGATGCCGGCAGTACTACAACCTGGCCTCATACAACAGTGACCGATAATGATAGCATCATTACTAATCAGCCCTCTACCACAGAAGGTGGTGAAAGCACAGTGACCACTGAATATGCCACTACAGATGCCGGCAGTACTACAACCTGGCCTCATACAACAGTGACCGATAATGATAGCATCATTACTAATCAGCCCTCTACCACAGAAGGCGGTGAGAGCACAGTGACGACTGAATATGCCACCACAGATGCCGGCGGAACTACAACCTGGCCTCACACAACAGTGACCGATGATGATAGCATCATTACTAATCAGCCCTCTACCACAGAAGGTGGTGAAAGCACAGTGACCACTGAATATGCCACTACAGATGCCGGCAGTACTACAACCTGGCCTCATACAACAGTGACCGATAATGATAGCATCATTACTAATCAGCCCTCTACCACAGAAGGCGGTGAGAGCACAGTGACGACTGAATATGCCACCACAGATGCCGGCGGAACTACAACCTGGCCTCACACAACAGTGACCGATGATGATAGCATCATTACTAATCAGCCCTCTACCACAGAAGGCGGTGAGAGTACAGTGACGACTGAATATGCCACCACGGATTCCGGCGGAACTACAACCTGGCCTCACACAACAGTGACCGATGATGATAGCATCATTACTAATCAGCCCTCTACCACAGAAGGCGGTGAAAGCACAGTGACAACTGAATATGCCACCACAGATGCCGGCGGAACTACAACCTGGCCTCACACAACAGTGACCGATGATGATAGCATCATTACTAATCAGCCCTCTACCACAGAAGGCGGTGAGAGCACAGTGACGACTGAATATGCCACCACAGATGCCGGCGGAACTACAACCTGGCCTCACACAACAGTGACCGATGATGATAGCATCATTACTAATCAGCCCTCTACAACAGAAGGCGGTGAGAGCACAGTGACGACAGAATATACCGCCACAGATGCCAGCAGTACTACAACCTGGCCTCACACAACAGTGACCGATGATGATAGCATCATTACTAATCAGCCCTCTACCACAGAAGGTGGTGAAAACACAGTGACCACTGAATATGCCACTACAGATGCCGGCAGTACTACAACCTGGCCTCATACAACAGTGACCGATGATGATAGCATCATTACTAATCAGCCCTCTACCACAGAAGGTGGTGAAAGCACATTGACCACTGAATATGCCACTATAGATGCCGGCAGTACAACAACCTGGCCTCACACAACAGTGACCGATGATGATAACATCATTACTAAGGAGCCTTCTACCACAGAAAGCGGTGAGAGCACAGTGACTACTGAATATGCTACTACAGACGCCGGTAGTACTACTGTGTGGCCTGATACAACAGTGACCGACGATGATAGTCTCATTACTAATCAACCCTCCACCACAGAGGACGATGAAAGCTCATATGCCACTACAGATGCCGGCAGTACTACAACCTGGCCTCATACAACAGTGACCGATGATGATAGCATCATTACTAATCAGCCCTCTACCACAGAAGGCGGTGAAAGCACAGTGACAACTGAATATGACACCACAGATGCCGGCGGAACTACAACCTGGCCTCACACAACAGTCACCGATGATGATAGCATCATTACTAATCAGCCCTCTACCACAGAAGGCGGTGAGAGCACAGTGACGACTGAATATGCCACCACAGATGCCGGCGGAACTACAACCTGGCCTCACACAACAGTGACCGATGATGATAGCATCATTACTAATCAGCCCTCTACCACAGAAGGCGGTGAGAGCACAGTGACCACTGAATATGCCACTACAGATGCCGGCAGTACTACAACCTGGCCTCATACAACAGTGACCGATGATGATAGCATCATTACTAATCAGCCCTCTAAGCCCTCTACCACAGAAGGTGGTGAAAGCACATTGACCACTGAATATGCCACTACAGATGCCGGTAGTACTACAACCTGGCCTCATACAACAGTGACCGATGATGATAGCATCATTACTAATCAGCCCTCTACCACAGAAGGTGGTGAAAGCACATTGACCACTGAATATGCCACTATAGATGCCGGCAGTACAACAACCTGGCCCCACACAACAGTGACCGATGATGATAACATCATTACTAAGGAGCCTTCTACCACAGAAAGCGGTGAGAGCACAGTGACTACTGAATATGCTACTACAGACGCCGGTAGTACTACTGTGTGGCCTGATACAACAGTGACCGACGATGATAGTCTCATTACTAATCAACCCTCCACCACAGAGGACGATGAAAGCTCATATGCCACTACAGATGCCGGCAGTACTACAACCTGGCCTCATACAACAGTGACCGATGATGATAGCATCATTACTAATCAGCCCTCTACCACAGAAGGCGGTGAAAGCACAGTGACAACTGAATATGCCACCACAGATGCCGGCGGAACTACAACCTGGCCTCACACAACAGTGACCGATGATGATAGCATCATTACTAATCAGCCCTCTACCACAGAAGGCGGTGAGAGCACAGTGACGACTGAATATGCCACCACAGATGCCGGCGGAACTACAACCTGGCCTCACACAACAGTGACCGATGATGATAGCATCATTACTAATCAGCCCTCTACCACAGAAGGCGGTGAGAGCACAGTGACGACTGAATATACCGCCACAGATGCCAGCAGTACTACAACCTGGCCTCACACAACAGTGACCGATGGTGATAGCATCATTACTAATCAGCCCTCTACCACAGAAGGTGGTGAAAACACAGTGACCACTGAATATGCCACTACAGATGCCGGCAGTACTACAACCTGGCCTCATACAACAGTGACCGATGATGATAGCATCATTACTAATCAGCCCTCTACCACAGAAGGTGGTGAAAGCACATTGACCACTGAATATGCCACTATAGATGCCGGCAGTACAACAACCTGGCCTCACACAACAGTGACCGATGATGATAACATCATTACTAAGGAGCCTTCTACCACAGAAAGCGGTGAGAGCACAGTGACTACTGAATATGCTACTACAGACGCCGGTAGTACTACTGTGTGGCCTGTAACAACAGTGACCGACGATGATAGTCTCATTACTAATCAACCCTCCACCACAGAGGACGATGAAAGCTCATATGCCACTACAGATGCCGGCAGTACTACAACCTGGCCTCATACAACAGTGACCGATGATGATAGCATCATTACTAATCAGCCCTCTACCACAGAAGGCGGTGAGAGCTCAGTGACGACTGAATATACCGCCACAGATGCCAGCAGTACTACAACCTGGCCTCACACAACAGTGACCGATGATGATAGCATCATTACTAATCAGCCCTCTACCACAGAAGGTGGTGAAAACACAGTGACCACTGAATATGCCACTACAGATGGCGGCAGTACTACAACCTGGCCTCATACAACAGTGACCGATGATGATATGATCATTACTAATCAGCCCTCTACCACAGAAGGCGGTGAGAGCACAGTGACGACTGAATATGCCACCACAGATGCCGGCGGAACTACAACCTGGCCTCATACAACAGTGACCGATGATGATAGCATCATTACTAATCAGCCCTCTACCACAGAAGGCGGTGAGAGCACAGTGACGACTGAATATACCGCCACAGATGCCAGCAGTACTACAACCTGGCCTCACACAACAGTGACCGATGATGATAGCATCATTACTAATCAGCCCTCTACCACAGAAGGCGATGAAAGCTCATATGCCACTACAGATGCCGGCAGTACTACAATCTGGCCTCATACAACAGTGACCGATGATGATAGCATCATTACTAATCAGCCCTCTACCACAGAAGGCGGTGAGAGCACAGTGACGAATGAATATGCCACCACAGATGCCGGCGGAACTACAACCTGGCCTCACACAACAGTGACTGACGATGATGGAGTAATAACACTTCAGCCAACTACTGTTGCATCCTCTGAAGCTACTACTGCTGAAAATACTTGGGCTACCACAGACATAGATGAAATCACTTCTACTACCAGTTCATCTACTACGGAAATATACGAAACGACTACAAATCTGGAAGTGACCACGCCAGCAATCTGTCCTCCTGGCTCGTTCGGTAATGTGCCACATCCGGATCGATGTGATGCCTTTTTCATGTGTCTCGGTGGTATCGCCATTAAAGTTGAATGTCCTGAAGGTTTCGAGTTTGATATAGTAGCAAATGTAAGTGACACAATTTTGTTATTCTCTAGTTTTGTACTATTTATTACCTGAAAAATCTAAAATAATCCCAAATTTTAAAATCTGATTTGCTAATAATGTTCTCATTTATAGAATAAGAATCTCTTTACGTTGCTAGATATAATCGTGATATTGGAAATTTATTTTATTAAGGTTAACATAAATTTATATTATTAATTTATGCGCTCAGTAAAGTAAAGCAAACATAAGAATATTTGGTTCAAAACTCTAATTTTATTGTATGTAAATTACAGGGTTGCATCTTAATAGCTGAAGGGGGCTGTACTTTAGGTCCAGCTACAAGTGCTGCAACAACAGAGAGTGATGGAAGCTCATCCACAACAGAATATATTACAACATCCTACCCTACAACGGAACCTGGCACTACAACATGGCCACAAACAACAGTGACAGACGACGATAGCATTACAACTAATCAACCTTCTAGTACAGAAGGCGGTGAGAGCTCAGTGACCACTGAATATGCCACCACAGAAGCCGGTAGTACTACTGTGTGGCCTGAAACAACAGTGACTGATGATGATAGCATCATAACTAATCAGCCCTCTACCACAGAAGGCGGTGAGAGCATAGTGACGACTGAATATGCCACCACAGATGCCGGTAGTACTACTGTGTGGCCTGAAACAACAGTGACCGACGATGATAGTCTCATTACTAATCAACCCTCCACCACAGAGGACGATGAAAGCTCATATGCCACTACAGATGCCGGCAGTACTACAACCTGGCCTCATACAACAGTGACCGATAATGATAGCATCATTACTAATCAGCCCTCTACCACAGAAGGCGGTGAGAGCACAGTGACCACTGAATATGCCACCACAGATGCCGGCAGTACTACAACCTGGCCTCATACAACAGTGACCGATAATGATAGCATCATTACTAATCAGCCCTCTACCACAGAAGGCGATGAAAGCTCATATGCCACTACAGATGCCGGCAGTACTACAATCTGGCCTCATACAACAGTGACCGATGATGATAGCATCATTACTAATCAGCCCTCTACCACAGAAGGCGGTGAGAGCACAGTGACGAATGAATATGCCACCACAGATGCCGGCGGAACTACAACCTGGCCTCACACAACAGTGACTGACGATGATGGAGTAATAACACTTCAGCCAACTACTGTTGCATCCTCTGAAGCTACTACTGCTGAAAATACTTGGGCTACCACAGACATAGATGAAATCACTTCTACTACCAGTTCATCTACTACGGAAATATACGAAACGACTACAAATCTGGAAGTGACCACGCCAGCAATCTGTCCTCCTGGCTCGTTCGGTAATGTGCCACATCCGGATCGATGTGATGCCTTTTTCATGTGTCTCGGTGGTATCGCCATTAAAGTTGAATGTCCTGAAGGTTTCGAGTTTGATATAGTAGCAAATGTAAGTGACACAATTTTGTTATTCTCTAGTTTTGTACTATTTATTACCTGAAAAATCTAAAATAATCCCAAATTTTAAAATCTGATTTGCTAATAATGTTCTCATTTATAGAATAAGAATCTCTTTACGTTGCTAGATATAATCGTGATATTGGAAATTTATTTTATTAAGGTTAACATAAATTTATATTATTAATTTATGCGCTCAGTAAAGTAAAGCAAACATAAGAATATTTGGTTCAAAACTCTAATTTTATTGTATGTAAATTACAGGGTTGCATCTTAATAGCTGAAGGGGGCTGTACTTTAGGTCCAGCTACAAGTGCTGCAACAACAGAGAGTGATGGAAGCTCATCCACAACACAATATATTACAACATCCTACCCTACAACAGAACCTGGCACTACAACATGGCCACAAACAACAGTGACAGACGACGATAGCATTACAACTAATCAACCCTCTAGTACAGAAGGCGGTGAGAGCACAGTAACTACTGAATATACCACCACAGATACCGGCAGTACAACAATCTGGCCTCATACAACAGTGACGGACGATGATGGAGTAATAACTCTTCAGCCAACTACAGTTGCATCTTCTGAAGCTACCACTGCTGAAAATACCTGGGCTACGACAGACATAGATGAAAACACTTCTACTACCGGTGCATCAACTACGGAAATATACGAAACGACTACAAATCTGGAAGTGACCACGCCAGCAATCTGTCCTCCTGGCTCGTTCGGTAATGTGCCACATCCGGATCGTTGTGATGCCTTTTTTATGTGTCTCGGTGGTATCGCCATAAAAGTTGAATGTGCTGAAGGTTTCGAGTTTGACATAGTAGCAAATGTAAGTGACAAATTTTTGTTATTCTCTAGTTAGGTACTATACATAATTTTTATTGTCTGAAAAATCAAAAATTCTTATATATTTTAAAATCTGCTTTGCTAATAATGTTCTAATTTATAGAAAGATAATCTTTACGTAGCTAATAATATGACATGATAAATTAAATGTATTAAGTGTATAATAAATTCACATTATTCATAAATGAGCTCAGTAAATGTTAAAAAGTATACATAAAAATATTTGTTTTTACTCTCTAAAATGTATGTATATATATTCCAGGGTTGCGTCTTAATAGCTGAAGGAGGCTGCACTTTAGGTCCAGCTACAAGTTCTGCAACAACAGAGAGTGATGGAAATTCATCCACAACGGAATATATTACAACATCCTACCCTACAACAGAGCCTGGCTTTACAACATGGCCACAAACAACAGTGACAGACGATGATAGCATCACTACTAATCAGCCCTCTACCACAGAAGGCGGTGAGAGCACAGTGACCACTGAATATGCCACCACAGATGCCGGCAGTACTACAACCTGGCCTCATACAACAGTGACCGATGATGGTAGCATAATTACTATTCAGCCCTCTACCACAGAAGGCGGCGAGAGCACAGTGACCACTGAATATGCCACCACAGATGCCGGCAGTACTACAACCTGGCCTCATACAACAGTGACCGATGATGATAGCATCATTACTAATCAGCCCTCTACCACAGAAGGCGGTGAGAACACAGTGACCACTGAATATACCACCATTGATGCCGGCAGTACTACAACCTGGCCTCATACAACAGTGACGGAAGATGATGAAGTAATAACTCTTCAGCCAACTACAGTTGCATCTTCTGAAGCTACCACTGCTGAAAATACCTGGGCTACGACAGACATAGCTGAAATCACTTCTACTACCGGTGCATCAACTACGGAAATATACGAAACGACTACCAATCTGGAAGTGACCACGCCAGCAATCTGTCCTCCTGGCTCGTTCGGTAATGTGCCACATCCGGATCGTTGTGATGCCTTTTTTATGTGTCTCGGTGGTATCACCATAAAAGTTGAATGTGCTGAAGGTTTCGAGTTTGATGTAGTAGAAAGTGTAAGTGACAAATTTTTATTATTCTTTAGTTTTATTGTTTTTATTGCCTGAAAAAGCTCAATTCCCATAAATTTTAAAACCTGCTGGGCTAATAATGTTATCATTAATAGAATGAGAATATCTTTACGCAGCTAAATATAATCAATTTATTCTAAAAGGAATGTATGAATTACGGGTAACATAAATTTACATTATTAATTAAACAGCTCAGTAAAAGTATAAAAATATACATAAAAATAATTGTTTCAAAACTCTTAAGTTAGTTTGTGTACATTCCAGGGTTGCGTCTTAATAGCTGAAGGGGGCTGTACTTTAGGTCCTGCTACAAGTACTGCAACTACAGATATTGATGAAAGCTCATCTACAACGGAAAATATTACAACAGAGCCTAGCTCTACAACATGGCCACAAACAACGGTGACAGACGATGATAGCATTGCAACTAATCAGCCCTCTACCACAGAAGGCGGTGAGAGTACAGTGACCACTGAATATACCGCCACAGATGCCGGCAGTACTACAACCTGGCCTCATACAACAGTGACCGATGATGATAACATCATTAGTAATCAGCCCTCTACCACAGAAGGCGGCGAGAGCACAGTGACCACTGAATTTGTCACCACAGATGCCGGCAGTACTACAACCTGGCCTCACACAACAGTGACTGACGATGATGGAGTAATAACTCTTCAGCCAACTACAGTTGCATCTTCTGATGCTACCACTGCTGAAAATACCTGGGCTACAACAGACATAGATGAAAACACTTCTACTACCGGTGCATCAACTACGGAAATATACGAAACGACTACAAATCTGGAAGTGACCACGCCATCAATATGTCCTCCTGGCTCGTTCGGTAATGTGCCACATCCGGATCGTTGTGATGCCTTCTTCATGTGTGTCGGTGGTAATGCTATTCAGTTTATATGCCCAGAAGGATTTGAATTTGATCCCGCTGCAGATGTAAGTGAATATACACTTTTGTCTATAATTTATTAGGCCATATTATTGTTGGAAATTCAAGGGGATGTAGAAATAACTTATATATTTCACCAAACCTATGAGTGCTTTGGAATCACGGAATACTATGAGATTAAAAAAAAAATACATACATATATACATAAATCACGCCTCTTCCTCAACGGGGTAGGCAGAGACCACGTCCTTCCACTTGCTACTTTCAGGTAAAAACATGGAATAGCAAGAACTGGATTTACATAATTATTTACAAAATGACGGCTAACATACTCATAGTTTATATAATTTTAATACTTCATCTAAGGTCTGGTGTAGTTATCTATGATTAATCATCATAGCCTTAGGATTCTAGTTAAACTTTTATTTTTATTATTTAGAAGAAGCTTTACATCATCTGCAGCTCCTACAGCTTATAAATGCTCACAGGTCTCGTCGAGATTCATCTATTGCATAATAAAGAATTTACTAAAGTTAATACAATGCCGGTCTTGTCAAAAATCCAAATCAAAATATAGAAATCGTACACTGTTAAAAAGACCTTTTCAACAGCAATCCCTTGTTACATATTATAAAACACCATATGATAGGGTGAATCGGTGACGGGAACGTAAAAAAATAGTCTGAGAGGACATGTATTCACGTTAAATACACGGCCATGTCCTCAACACAGCTACATTTTGAATTTTTGTAACACATATTTATTTTTAACTAGTTTATTTCATTTCCAGAAGAAAAAAACAATTATTTGGCTAAACATAACAAAAATATTTTATAATTCCATGAAATTAAAGTATTCATTGTATGAAATTAAATTTATGAGCTTATGACAACATCAGTTCTCATTTAAGTCTATGAAAATTTCAGGGGTGCGTGTTAATAGCTGAAGGAGGCTGTACCTTAGGTTCAGTGACAAATGCTCCAACAACTGAAGGTGATGGAAGTTCGTCGTCTACCACGGAATATATTTCAACATCCTTACCTACAACAGAAATTAGTACTACTGCTTGGCCACAAACAACAGTGACAGACGATGATAGTATTATAACAAACCAACCCTCTACAACAGAAGACGATGAAAGCTCGACTACTTCTGAATATACTACAACTGGAGGCAGCAGTACTACTGATTGGCCTCAAACAACAGTGACAGATGATGACAGTATTATAACAAACCAACCATCTACAACAGAAGGCGATGGAAATTCGGCTACTTCAGAATATACTACCACTGAGAGCAGCAGTACTACTAATTGGCCTCAAATAACAGTGACAGACGATGACAGTATTATAACAAACCAACCGTCTACAACGGAAGATGACGGAAACTCGGCTACTTCTGAATATACTACAATTGAGAGCAGCAGTACTACTGATTGGCCTCAAACTACAGTAACAGACGGAGACAGTATTATAACAAACCAACCGTCTACAACAGAAGATGATGGAAACTCGGCTACTTCAGAATACACTACCACTGAGAGCGGCAGTAGTACAGCGTTGCCTGAAACAACAATAACGGATGATGATGGAGTAATTACTCTTCAGCCAACTACAGTTGTATCTTCAGAAGCTACCACCGCTGAAAGTGATGAAGACACTTCAACTACTAGTGCTTCGATTACAGAAATTTACGAAACGACTACTAATCTAGAAGTCACGACGCCGGCAATCTGTCCTCCTGGCTCTTTCGGTAACGTGCCACATCCTGATCGGTGTGATGCCTTCTACATGTGTGTCGGTGGTATCGCTATAAAAGTTCAATGTCCTGAGGGTTTCGAGTTCGATCCCGCTGCAGATGTAAGTAAATTAGCATCCCTTGCTTATTTTATGAGAGCATTTTAAGAAACTTTTATTTGCAAATCGTTGCAATGTTCGCCATTGAAATTTTACTCTCAATGCGCCCAAAAGGTTTACTTTAAAACTCATTGCTTTATATTCCTGTTTCGTTTAAAATTGATTAATAATTAACTTAGTCTCGTCAATGAACATGTCGAAAAATACTCATTTCTGTAATTTAAAATAAGATTGAAACGAAAAACCTTTTTCAAAACAGCAATCTTCTTACTAATCCCTATCTGTATTTTTCAGGAGTGTGTTATTATAGCAGAAGGAGGATGTACCTTGGGTGCAGCCACAAGCCCTACAACAACAGAAAGTGATGTAAATTCATCCACTATGGAATATGTTACAACACACTTACCTACAACAGATGCTGAAACTACAGTATGGCCTCAAACAGTAGTCACAGACGATGATAGCATTATAACTAATCAACCGTCTACATCCGAAAGTGATGGAAGCTCGGCCACTTCTGAATATACTACAACGGAAGCTATTACAACTGCAGGGCTCGAAACAACAGTGACAGAAGATGACAGCAACCAACCGCCGACAACAGAAGTTGATGGAAGTACACCTACCTTCGAATATACCACCACTGAGAGCGCTAGTTCTACAATATGGCCTCAAACAACAATAACGGATAATGGTGGAGTAACTCTACAACCAACTACAGTCGTATCTTCCGAAGCTACCACAGCTGAAAATACCTGGGCTACCACAGACATTTATGAAAACACTTCTACTACCGGTGCATCTACTACAGAAAATTATGACATGACTACTACTAATCTGGAAGTAACGACACCGGCAATCTGTCCTCCTGGCTCCTTCGGTAATGTGCCACATCCAGATCGATGTGATGCCTTCTTCATGTGCGTCGGTGGTAACGCCATTGAAGTTGAATGTATTGATGGTTATGAGTTTGATATTACAGCAAATGTAAGTGACACATAATGATATTCTTTATTACTATGTATTGAAACAATTATGGCTCAGTGGTAGCGTGTACGAACACCGCGTCGATCGACGTCCCTGCTATTAGCTTGAGCATATGGTATAGGAAAACATCGTGAAGAAACCATAGCATGGTTATAGGGCTTTTTATAATGCTCGCCTGGCTAGCTACCACCCTCAAGTTGAAAATCTATACATGTGAATAGTGCACCTATACATGTGTTCCAGCAGCTGCACTTCAGAACCAGTCGAACCACTAGGTATAATGTGTTACCATCTTGGGCTATATCGTCACTTAACATCAGATGAGATTGTAGTACAATGGTAAATCATTAAATAATAATAAAAATATTGTAGTAATTCGTCGTATTACCCCACAATTTACTATGAGACTCTTATTTAACTAATTAGTAGGTATAATAGTCATGTATTATATGGTTTTGAATACATTTGTGTACAATGGAAATTCTGTATTATATTCCTACAAAAATTCATTTGTTATATTGAATTCGAGATGACTTCATTTGAGGAATGGATTTCAGCAGTGAATTGTAGAAAGTCTACAAAATACTGTTATATAATTTTAGTCTTAAGAATTTCTTAACTTTAAGTATTAAAGAACTGCAATTATCATCAATCTGAAATACCCGTATACGAACATGAACGTACTGAACCTATTCGTACCATTCGTTTACTACAAGAAATTTGTGTAATAGTAACTGAGATATCTATATAAATATAATAAAATGAAAGTTTGTTTGTTTAAACACGCTAATCTCTGAAACTACCAGTCTGATTTGAAAACATATTTTTATATATGACAGCCAGATGATTCACGAGAAATAGTATAGGCAATATAGCATTAGGCTATACCTCTTAGCTAGCCTAAAATATTGATTTTTGTTAAGTAAGTCGGAATAAATAGGTCACCTTAACTGCTTTATCCGCGTGCGTGGGCGTAATGGTTAGTGATACGTAAATATAATGTTCTACAAAAATATTGCTAAATCTAAAAATATAATAATAATATTATCTAAAAAGGCCATGATACTATATACCTATCTCTTATGCATAACCCAAAATAAGGTATTTGATTACAGTTTTATTAAAATTGAAAAGTGATATATGAGTATTGTTATTAGATATGGCATATTGAACCTTACGATCGAAAGTTACTTCATCATCAAGACAATTTTATGTGGATAAACTTTGCCCTTTATAGCATGTTATTTGGTCGAATAGTTTGTGAGATAATTCAACACTCGGCTCGGGTCTATGACTATAGGTATAGTGACGCGAACGAGTCGTGTGAGTTGTAATGTATAACCCTGGCTGCCCGATAAAAATATCGTCTATACTGAAGTATTATAAATCATTAATCAGCCATTTCTTTTAAATTATACGCGGGTGAAACTACGGAGCACAGCTAGTGATTAATAAATTAATTAAAATTTAAATAAAATTTTGAAATCGATTTCCGAACATTCATTTGCAATACTGTCGAAAGTTTTAGATTTTTAGTAGGTACTATTTATAATCATTTATTGTCTTTTTAGGGATGCATTGAAATAGCCGAAGGGGGTTGTACTCTCGGACCTAGCACCAGACCTACAACAACAGATGGCTATGATAATACTTCAGAGAATACTGAAACTGAAGAAGATTCCACATCAGATTATCCCACTACTGGTTTAACGGGACAATCTACTATTTCAACTGATGATGGTACCACGGAAGAAATCGGTACACCAGAATTTACAACGGTAAATGGTGATGAAACATCTTCTACTCAGTCTACGTCAGAAGTTACGACACCTACAGACGCAGCTACAACTCCATACCCAACGACAGAAGCAAGTCTGTATCCAACTACGGTAGAACTAACAACGGTATCGTCGACAATAGATCTTGAAACAACTTCTGAAGGCATATATACGTCTACTGAAGTGCCAACAACACCACCTGTATGTCCACCAGGAGCGTATGGAAATATTCCGCATCCAGAACTATGTAACTCATTTTATATGTGCGTTGCTGGTACGCCAATACAGTTGTTCTGTAGCGAAGGATTCGAGTTCGACCCTGTACTGGCAGTAAGTATTAATATTCAAATGACTAAACTGATAAAAGTTTTCATAAAACGGAACTGTACATTAATTTCAAATAATCTTGTAGGTACATGTAACAATAAACTTCTTTATATAACTTGAAATATATTATTGATAGTATCAACTATTGTAGGGAAACCTAAAATAATGAATTTGAAATGAAAATATTTTTTTGTAGACGTGCGTAGTAATAGCTGATGGCGGATGTACACTAGGTCCGGCAACAGACACTACATCATCGGGATCTGATATATCCTATACGACCCCAACGCAAGCACATACAACTTCGGATGGAATCACTACTATCCCCACAACAACAGAAGAATTAGTTACTTCTGAAGGTACTGCATTGACAACAGAAGCGGCTATATCAACAGAAACTGTGGAAACTACTACAAAAGTTGTAACGTCAACCGAAAACACCGAAACCACAGAAACTGGAGCTACACAACCTCAAACTACGGACAGCAATAGTGTTACAACAACTCAATTCTCAACCACAGCAGAAACAACTAGTCAAGCCAACGTAGATATAACTCAAACAACAGAAGATCCAACATCGACAACGGAGTCAATCACAACGTCGTTCATGACTACGGAAACAGAAACGACTGAACCAACTGGAGTAGATGAAACTACTCTAGGAACAGATTTAACTTCAGAAGCTACATCAACCACTGTGAACAGTGTAACATCTACTCTTGCGTCAACTTCTTCAGAAACTATAGACTCCACAACTACTGTAGAGACAACGACCCCAGCTATTTGCCCCCCCGGATCATTTGGGACTAGACCGCATCCAGAACTATGCAAATCTTTTTACTTATGTACCAACGGAATACCGATACAGCTATTCTGCAGTGATGGGTTTGAATATGACGAATCATCAGGCGTAAGTTGACTACTTTTAACTTTAATTATATTTTACGTAGAGTTCCTTCTAGCTAATACAATTAGAAACGTTAGTAAATAGTGAAGTTTATTTCAATAAGGAGAGAAGTTTTTTTGACGAGTTAAAGGTATTGTTATTAATAACAGGGAATTAAAAAAATCAAATAATTATTACAAATACTCTTACAAAGATGATGATCGTTCGCGATGATGAAATAAATATTAAATAAAAAATACTGTATTTTGGGCTAGCATTTTACTGAAACCATACTTCTCGTTAAGGAATAATTTCGATATTTAAACCTAGAAGAGGAGCATTCTCAAAATACATTTACCTAAATACATTAAAAGGTGCTGGAAAACAGATTTTCTTCTCGAAGGTTGTATCTTTCACGATACCTAATACTATAAATAAAAAATATTGTGTGGTTATATGAAAGCACGATGCAAGTGAAACATAAAATAAAAAATAAAAAAATAAAATAATAGTAACCTCGAGTCTCACAGTTCCCTACTCTACAACCAGCTGTAATGCCACATGCGATAGATGAACGAAAAATGTTGGGGTAATAGAATAAAAGTTTCACTTTACAATACCAGTGGATGTAGAAATTCAATAAATAGTAAAAACACAAAGTACTACTTCAACTCGATAATAGTATAATTAAATATAATAATAATGAAATATTAAGTAACTGAATGTTACAAACTGTTACAAACAGTACTGTACTTAATGTTACAAACAGCGCGTTTAATAAAACCTCAGGCCATGTCATGTTAAGACAAAACCCAAAGATTTAACAGGATGCCTATGCCTACACTAAATGTAACAATTTTATTTGTGAAATAAATAACTAATAATAATAATAAATTAACCAGTGTAATACTAAAAAACGCTCTATCCCAAACTTAAGCACACCGTATGATTTGAAACCAAGTCTTTTGTTTACAGCCTCTAACACTGGAATTCTTAGTCGACGGGTGAACAGTCCCCTAAAATCCACCGTTCAGCATTCGTGTAGCGGTTGAATTTTGAATGGACTTTCTTTGTCTTTCATAAACAATCATTGGACAATGCCCTAGCTGAATAGAGTTTCATACAATATTGTCTATTAAAAAGCATGTTGTCTATAAAAAATAACTATTGCTGTCACGTTGACGTCAGCTTACATTACAAATTTCAGCGCGTGTGATTTAAAACTTTCACGCGAATTTTGATCTCCACATTTATTAAATAAATATTATAAATATATTATATAATTAATATTACTATATTATATAAAATAATATTATATAATATATCATATATAAATTATAAATATTATATAAACTAATATATCTAGAAAGGGTTTCCTTTGTAAAACTATACTGACGACGAAATTCCATAGGGTTAAGGTTATTTCGAATATAACGCTTGGGCCAGATATAACTCGCATTTCGCGCAGAGTTTCATCGATTTATAGATCACTTATAAGCTTCAAGTCACACTTTACTTCCCCTTTTATATAAATCACAAAATTATCACCCAAAAAATGATAATAACATGCAAATTCCGAGCAAACAGTCCCCGTTTGGTTGATGAATTTCGGTCAGTCAACAGCCAACCTCTAACATCTGTCAAATTAAGGGTTCGTTTTGTCTATGAAATGCATAAAGGTTGAATTTGCCGTATAGCGCCTGAATCGTCCTCCAGAGGAGCCCCCATTTTGACTATGAATTCCACTGTAAGTGTAGTGTCCCTGAGCAATAACTACTTTAAAGTCCAGAGGTTTTAAAAATTCAAACTTATTATTCAAAATTTTATCTTGCCCTAGTAATATTGTTAGCTTAATAAATCACATTAGTCATACCTATAATAATTTTAATGAATATAAAATTTTCTTTGCAGAATTGTGTATTAATAGCTGAAGGAGGTTGTACTCTAGGACAGGGCACTACGCCTTCCATTATCACTAGTTCTGAAGACGCAACAACTTCTGTTATACATCTCACGACAAATACAAGTCCAGTAGTAGATGGAGGAACAACAACAGAAACATTTACAACTCCAGATACTGTTGAATCAACTACAGAAGTTACTTCAGATCCCTTGGAATCCGTTACAGCAACAACAGAAAATATGTACACAACCTCAGAAGCTATAGAGACGACTACCGAGATAAATTCTTCAGAAAGTACTTCCGAAACAGTGACGACTCCATCGGCTTGTCCTCCAGGGTCATTTGAAAACTTCCCGCATCCGGAAGACTGTGAATCCTTTTATATGTGTGCGGCTGGGAATCCGATACTATTAAAATGCAGCGAAGGTTTTGAATTCGATCCAGTTTTGAGCGTAAGTGTCATATAAGCAGAATAGTTGAATAATAGATTCTTCTTCTTGTTCTGATCCCACCTATGTAGGGTTGGTATAATATATTTCTTCCTTTATATTACATGACTGATATAACAGTCAATCTTATCGTTACATAACTGAGAAGCCACTTTTTAACGTACAGTTGATATATCACTAAGGTTAGATATTTTCAACGTAATTTTTTTATATTGATACGATATGGCGCTGGTATGATTTTATGCTGGGTATTGTTTAGTTTTACACATTGTGTATAACGGTTTGTTTTTAAAGTTTGTTTTCAAATTATTAGATGGTATAAGTAACATGGGTCTTATTATATTTACCTGAAGTACGTACATAATAACTATAGGTACTTCGGAATACCTGCAGTATTAACTGACTGTACAGTAATGAGTATTGTGTCATTCTAGTGTGATTTTTTTTCTTGGTTACTTCAGTATCTTACTTAATTAATTCAGCAGTAACTTGAAACTTTAGTTGATACGACTCTATAACGTTAATACAATCTGTCGATATAACATCAGAATTAAGTCTGTCAGTCACTCAGTTAAATCCATTCCCACGTAATTTTTATATTAAACGAATATCATTGTTCGATGTCATTCAGGTATCACAGTGACATAATATCACTGGGAAGTATATGTGATGGTAGATGAGAAATCCATTTTAGATAGGATTTGTGAAAAATAGATTCATAGTGAGCGTCTACATCGCGAAAGGAGTTACTATGCTAAATTTCAAGTCAATCGGATCAATAGTTTCGGAGATCTCGTGATGAGTGAACGTATATAGCTTATATAGCTTATTATTATTGAAGAAGGTTAAGGTTATAACTTCACGCAACAACCCTAAGGAGCGGTGCAGTAACCATGAAAGTCATGTAATCTGGTAAGCTATAGGCAAGTACGGGAAGTGAGAAAAATGATATGCTACACTGATGTGTTAGAGCGGTACGGTGGAGATTAGATCAAATAACTTTAACCTGAATGAAACTGTGGGTTAATGTTAGTATGAAAATAAGTTTATATAAATTCTTCATTTGCAGACTTGCGTGGTTATAGCAGAAGGTGGTTGTACACTTGGGAAGGTCACAACTGAAATGAACAACAACACGGAAACAGAAATACCAGATACAACAGAAAATCCAGTTCCAACAACGGAAATTGTAGAAACTACAACTCAAAATGTAGAAACAACTACAATGCCTATTTGCCCCCCGGGTACTGTTGGAAACGTGGCCCATCCGACTAAATGTGACCACTTTTATATGTGTACTGGGGGTATGGCGTTTTTGCTGCACTGCAATGAAGGGAACGAGTTCGATCCTGTCAGTGGAGTAAGTATAAACTTCAGCTCTTCAATTATTATTAAAGTGAAAATTTTATTCTATCACCCTAAAAATTTTCGTTCATCTATCGCATGTCGCATTACAGCTGGCCGTAGAGTAAGGAACTGTGAGACTCGAGGCAAAGATGAAGTTATTATTATTTATTTATTTTATTTTTAAATTTTCACTTGCATCGTTGTTCCATAAATCCACACAATATTTTTTTATAATTCATATTACTTTCACCACCAAATAATGCTAAATTATTTATATATTTTACAAACGCATTAATTGAATTTCGTCTGTGTGATGTCATTATATCATCGGAGAAAAATGTTTTATTTGAAGTTGCCCCCAGTGGCCTCCGACCTCCCCTATATATCCAACCCCATGCCTCGCATGTCTGATGTTATCGCTGTCCGTAGGCGACCTAGTAATTGATCTTGAATGTCCTTACGATCAGACAAGCTCCAGCCAGAATGATCTTCTCTTCGCGTTCCGACTTAGTGGGTAGCCTTGATATTAACGGAGATATTCACAATGCGAGGGCTCGAGGTAGAACCATCCTTCATGCCCGTTGGTGGCCACTTATATAGGTACGTGGATCACAGAGCACACCTGTTTAGCGCCGGCATCTCTACTTTCTTTCTATTTATTTTATATACGCCGTATTTTGAATTCCCGTGAGAGTCTGTTATCTCGTTACTATGAGAAATGATTTCTTTTTAAATAATGACATATATGTACACGATTCTCAGAATAATTATTTATGTTTCAAAATCTTCTATTTTCATTACCTTAAATGGAACATTTTTCTCTCACATTACCGCTGATTAGTTGAAAAAAAATATGATTAATTTCTGATAGAGTCATATGATACGTTCAACACAGATTCTTAAAATATTTTATTTTACATATTATTATTTTATAATTAAACCTAACAAAAAATATATTAGTCACTTTAATCTCTTAAAAGGCGTTTATGAATCTCAAATCTATTATCTACTATCGGTAATAAAAATCGCAGTCGTAGAAACGAGCCGGCAAGAAACTCGACGGCATGAGAACGGTAACTGGCGATAGACTCTCGATCTTTCGGTGGTCGCCACTGTTTTTTATTGTATCGTGCTTTTGCCGTACTACTATGAATACAAAATGCTTTCTTCTCATAAAAAAAATATCCTGAGTAAAAAATAATAATTCTGTTTTCTTTCCAGCAATGCGGTCCTATAACTGCTGATGGATGCACGGCGAATTTGCAACGAACAAGGTTTTAAGTACACGCATAGATCAAATTTTTCTGGCAAAATTTAAACGAGATATATATTACGGTGTAAACCCGTGAAAGTGCCATTTTTTTTAACATTTTATAAATAAAGAAATTTGGTTTTTTTGACAATTGCATAATTTGATTTTATTTATCTCTTTGGTTTTTTGGTGAGATTAAATTTAGGACCTGGCAATAAATTAACTCGATGGTAATTGAAAATTTAACAGAAGGTAACACTAAACCTAGTTTTTTTTCCAGAATTTTCTTATGCTGATGAACAATTGGGTTATTGAAAAAAATAAAGATTTAATTTATGTATTTTAAAGCGTTATCATAGCTATAATAATAGTCAATTGGAAAAACTCTTAAAACATATTTTTATTATTTATTATAAACAATTGAAAATTGATAATATTTTAAAAATAATCAAATGAATAAGAACACGCATTGTGACGAAATAATGTTAAAGGAATTGCATCGATTAATCTTTTTAATTTGATTTTTTTTTTATTTTTGCGAAAATTGTAATGTACTGTAATTTTGACATTACAAACAGACACTTCAATTTTATTAAATGTATATAGGTAGTCTTATATGAAATGGTTAACTATATAAAAATGATATTTTTCGCTAGAAATTACTTTTCGCATATTTGGTATTTCAGCGACAGCAACTTTCCCTCTACCAAAGAGCTATCGTTGAGTGTTTTTGATCTGCCATGTTATTGTTTTAATTTTAATTCATATACTTACGATATTTGCCCCTATATTATGTAATATTGGTGGCGTATTACGTGATATAGTTTAGCTATTGTGCACAAGTGAAGTGAATTACAAATAATAATTAGAAGCATGACTTCTAAGTAGAGATGTGTAAAATAGTTTAGTGAAAATATTAAATTACAAAATGCAAATATTTGTTTATTTGTCTATTTCAAATGCAAATACAAAGTGGTTTTAAATAAAAGTATTTGAACACAAAATACGTATTTTACAATACCTTAATTGAAATAAAATATCTCTAGTTAGTGAACTTTTTTACATGTTTTTTTGACTGATTTTCACTGGAAATTGTTCGAATATTTTGTCTTTCATGTTCCGTCTATGTAGCCCCATATGTATCAATCTACCATAGCAAAATATTTGTTGAAAAGGAGCAGAACTTGGTAAAACGAATTATTTAAGATATAAATTTTTGACTGTTGCAAATATCGATGTTTACGAATCGACGATGTGTTTTCAAAGTGGGCATCTATATTTACATATTGACTAGACAGGTATAACTATTGCGCTTATTAAAAGAATGAATTTAAAATAAGCTCAGCTGCATTCCCAATACGTAAGATTTGCTAGTTAAAATATATTAGCACTGTTAGTCTACTTCGCTTACTTCCATAGCTTAATGTCTTAAAGGCATTTGCTGTGGGGTTCAGCAGCTGAGGTATTTACCATATTTTTATTACAAAAGCGGAATCTATATCACGCAATCTATAACATGAAATCTCGCGAATTACTTAAGAACAAGTTCCAAGAATTTCATATCTTAACTTTGCCCTCCGAATACAACCCTGATAATATGTTAGTTGACCCTTTTTAAAGTAAATCTTAAACTATTAATTATTGTCCGATTAGAGGAAAAAAATATGACAAAAAATTTTAAGGACCTAGAAAACCGCAAAACGATATTTTAAAAGTTGACTTTTCGTAAACAGGCGAAATGGTGACGTCATACGGGTTGTAAACAAACATTTGACATTCAGCAAGCGTTCATCATTGTAAAAAACTGGATACTTTTTATTAAAGTGACAACGTTTGCTAAATGTCAAATGCTTGTTTACAACCCGTTTGACGTCACAGCACAGATAATATATAGACTAATATGGTAAACAGCGTTTTTCGAGTTAAAAATTAAAAAGGAAAAAAAATTTGTTAATTTAATATAGCCATCTTACACTTTTAATATCTGAAATCGATAAATATTGGTTTCTTCAGTCAATTACTACAGAAAATACGTATTTATTGCGCCAAATTTGATATGAGTCAAGACGCCTATTTAATTATGTTCGTAAAAACTATAATAATCTACACTTTTTCAAAGACTGGCATAAACTGGAATAAACTGTGGCGCTTTTCGTATTTTCAATTGAGACAAAAAATCTATAGCTAGCCCTTCTTATTTTTGGTGTGAAACATCTAATGCGGTCAGACAGACTATTGGCGTGGCGTCGCGTCGTCACGTAATGCATCGCCACTCTATGTGATAGTATGAAACATCTAATAGGCCTGCGCAAGTGACAGTTTATTTTTGATTATGCCATATTTATTTCCCTTTTTATGCATATTATCTGTAGAAATTTATTTCATTGTTTCACATCAATACAAAGCAGGGAATAAAAATTCAAGAAAATTATTATGTATTTTACAAACACAACGTAAAATAAAAAATAGGTACTATTTAAGCATTTCAATTAAAATAGAAAATACTTTTCTTGAAAGTATTTTAAGTACAAAACTAAACTATGTATTTTGCATTTTGTGCGTGCATTTCAAATACATGTATTTCAATTAATTCACATCTCTAATTTTAGGCTGTCACAAGTTTCCTTTAACATTTTTTACAAAATAAAAAAAACACCGTCTTGTCAAAGCTTTGAATATTAGGAAAGTATTTTATACATATGACATTGGCATATCTGTGTATAAACAAACGTCCTGATTAAATAAGAAAATGAAGAAGAATAGCCGCCTGTGACTAAGCGTTAATTATCTATACAATCTTAAACTCATTCAGAAATAATACACCCCGCAAGGGGTGCAAGGGGTGTTTTGGGGTGCAAGGGGTGTCGAATAACATCTCTAAAAATGAGACACCCAAGCCAACCTCACCTGCACGTGGTGCGCCCTGCTGAATGACGGACGAGGATATGGCGATAGCGGGGTGGTAGGGTTATTTTGGCCGACTGGGTCGCGACCACCATGCATGTGGTGAAAAGTCTGTCATAGTGACTCGCATCGCGAGTCGCGTTTCGGGATCAGCCTGTGCATATCCAGATATCGAGGGATTTTTTCCTTGGTATGGGTTTACCAGTAGGATCCCAATGGTTCACTACCTGAGGGAACTGCATTGATCCGGCGGCCAGGGAGACCTGTAGAAACGGTTGTGGTGTGTGATCGGTTTTGGGGTCCCGGCGACCTAGCCCGGGGGGGTACGGGGGCCCTTCCGTCCGCCGGATCAGTGTATTTCACTCTGGTATTTTAGTGAGTCGGTGTTTTCATGCTGGTGAGCCTTGACTCGGACAAAGGTCACTCGCTCTTCGCGTTTTCGTCTTTCTTGCCACCAAACTATGACAGCGCATCAAATGAGTATAGGTTAAACAGCGGTGCACAACCCCTACGCCGCTTTTAAAGTGGAGTTCTGTAACATCCGGGGACTCCACTTTAACTTGAATGCCGTCCAACAACATCTGGAGACGGTTAAGCCTGCAATACTCTTTATAACGGAGACTCAGATTCGCCGTCCGGCCGATACATCTTACTTACACTACCCCGGTTACCAGCTTGAGAAAAACTTTCAAGCCAAAGCCAGAGTATGTGTGTATGTACGGTCGGACGTGTGTTGTCGCCGTTTGCGCTGTTTGGATGACCCTTCCTTTTCCGTCCTTTGGGCACACGTGGACCTGGGCACTCAAAGCCGTATCTACGTGTGCCTCTACCGATCCCATAACGGGGATGACGAGACTACTCGGCTGTTTGATTACATCAGCACGGCGACAGACGATGCGCAGGAGCAGTTCCCTTCTTCGGAGTTGGTAGTCTTAGGGGACTTTAACGCACACCACGAATTATGGTTGGGCTCCTCTAAGACAGACCATGCAGGACGAACTGCTCACGGATTCGCTTTGGCGCATGACTTGACTCAATTGGTAATCCAGCCCACCTGGATTCCCGATGTTGCAGGTCACGCGCCCTCTCTCTTGGACCTTCTGCTGACGAGCCATCCTACTGGGTATGATGTGTCAGTCTGTGCCCCGTTGGGCACTTCGGACCACTGCCTGGTAGTTACTCTGTGCCTCGCGCTCCACCTCCTCCTAGTGTTAGGATCAAGCGCAAAGTTTGGCACTACTCGTCAGCGGATTGGGACGGAATGCGTGACTATTTCGCATCTATCCCTTGGAGGCAACGTTGCTTTAATGACAAAGATCCTTCTGTGATTGCCGAAGCCATTGCCGACGAGATCGGGATTGGAATGGAATATTATATTCCTTCCTCCGAGATTGTTTGCAATCGTAAAGGACACTCCTGGTACAATCGCGAATGCGCTGATGCTGTTAGCAATCAGCAAGCCGCGTATCGCGATTGGGTCAGGGGTCGCGCGACCAAGGCTCCGAATATTAATTGTATTAAAGCAGCTTACAACTCTGCCACCAAGGCCTGCAAGAGAGCCTATGTTAAAGCGGATGCCCTACGCATTGCGCGAATAGGTCGTGACCTAGTAGGTCATCCGACTAATAGTCGAGTCTGGCCAAAGCCGTGCAAGCAAATTTCTGTCGACCTACATTATCCCCGCTGAGATATTCTGATGGATCACTGGCTCACGAGCCGCAGGAGAAGGCAGCTCTGCTTGCTAATCTCTTTGCGGCTAACTCTCAGCTCGACGATCGCAACGCACACCCACCTATTGTACCCAACTGTGGTATCACAATGTATGATGTACGGTTTAGGCATTGTGATGTGCTTAGAGAATTGCGATCACTCGATGTTCGAAAGGCTAGTGGTCCGGACGTCATCCCATCGGTAGTGCAACCGATTCCTAAGAAGGGGGATCGGTCCGACCCTAACAATTACCGCCCAATCGCCGTAACTTCAGTGTTGTGCAAAATCATGGAGCGGATCATCAACACCCAGCTTGTCCGCTACCTGGAGGATCACTCTTTGTTAAGCGATCGTCAATATGGCTTTCGCCAGAATCTATCGACGGGTGATCTTCAAGCGTACGTATTGCACCGCTGGGGTGAGGTGATTGATAAGCATGGCGAGGCCTTGGCTATTAGTCTTGATGTAGCCAAAGCTTTTGATAGGGTCTGGCACCATGGTCTTCTCTCCAAACTTCCGATGTACGAACTTCCCGGCAACTTGTGCACATGGATCTCTGGCTTTCTACATGAGCGCAGAATTCGTGTCCTAGTTGATGGATGTGATTCGCAGCTCATGTCAGTTAATGCTGGAGTTCCGCAAGGTTCTGTCACCCACTTGTGGTCGGGGAGAAACAGAAAAGAGACGGGAGGAGCTTGCCGTTTAACTCAATCAATCCTTGCGCCGCATATCTACATGGGGCGCAAGTTACCTGGTTGAGTTCAATGCCAAGAAAACTCAGGTGTGCGCGTTTTCTACTAAGAAATTTTCCCGTTTTCTCCTCTCCTCACTCTTCAGAACGTCTCGCTAGCAAAGCGTGACAGCCTCAGTATCCTAGGTATGGATATTCGCTGCGACCTTAACTCCAGGGATTACATCGGCAGTGTCATCTCCGCCACATCCCGGAGACTCGGAGTCCTGAACAAGGTGCGACGGTTTTTCACGTCCGAACAGCTGTATATGCTTTACAAGGCACAAGTTCGGCCTTGTATGGAATACTGTTCGCACCTTTGGGACGGATCCGCTAAATACCTGAGACGGGCTGTCCGCATTGTAAATGATGCAGACGTTACTAAGTTCATCGAGCCGCTTCAGCTGCGCAGGGATATTGCCTCGCT